>CM069530.1:24827500-26077500 GCA_035773235.1 Eospalax fontanierii
GCCAGGATTTTTTACATAGATAGTGAGGATGGATAATCAAGTTTTCAGTTCTCATCCCCTAACACAGCTAGCACATCACTGACTGAGCCATCTCTAAGCCCATTTAATTTTTATTTTAAACATCTAGTTCTGTTCCAGTATTTGTTACTTCAAAGAAACATGATGATGGTGACTTTGCTTTATAAAAATCAATTTCCTATTTTGTAATCATAAAATAGTATATTTTCATGAAACAGTTTATAAAATTAGAAGGTAAATTTTTTTTTGTAATTTGAACTACTCAGATGCAATCCATTATTTTTTTTTCTCTAAATGTATCACAGGTCTGAAAATTTAGATAATACAGGTTTTGGTTGTTGTTTACTTTGAGACAGGGTCTTACCATGGAGCTCAAGCTGGCCTTAAGATAGAAGATCCTCCTGCTTCAAGTGTGCACAAGTATGCCTGGCTTCTCAGAACTGTTCTTTTATAGTGTATTGCTTATAACGTTTTGTGTCATTTCCTTACGCTATTATATATTCTTCAGAAATATTTTTATTGCCTGCACTAGCAACTAGATATATTTTAAACTTTACTGTTGACATTTAGTTATTTCTAACTTTGATACTACAAATTTACTATGATATTTGCTATGATAAAAATTCCTTGAGGTAAAATTTTTGAGTCAAATTGTGATGATTTCTGACCAGTAGTTAAATCACTATCCAGAAAGATGTCACTTTTTCATCCCAGGAGCAATGGCTCAGAATGTCCACTTCCAAATACTGGGTATTAAGATTTTAAGAAAGCCTGAGTTGTGATCATTTCAGTTGGATTTATATTTCTTTGATTCCTAGAAGAACCGGCCTATTGTCAAGCTGTTGTCATTAGTACTATTTGTGGGTGATTCTATTTCCTCATGCTCTTTGCCCTTCCACATTCAAATTTTTGTATTAACTTGTAGATGCCTGAAAATTTTTACATGCAGAAAGCGATAAATCCCTAACCTACCATTGTGATACAGCAACAGTGTTGCTGTCTTATTTTGCCCAGATAAAATGATTTTATGAAAAGATGCTGTTTAAATTTGTCCATAGAAAACAGCCCTGTGAAAGATTCAGGATGGAAATGTAGAGCCAAATTCTTTTGTAGTAGTTCTTTATACCTTTAAATTTTTTTAAAAAATCACTTTTTATTGAGCTTTTGTAAAGTTTGTACAACAGTTCTTACTCAAATGGCCCTTCCGCCATCCATGCCCTGCTAAATTCTTTATCAAACTATCCTTCATGAGGTCTTGTTATGGGTACAATCATGTATAATGCTTCCATACATATTCTTAATCAATAAAATTGGTTTACCATACATAAGTAAGCCTCACACTCCCTTCTATAGTGCTGGCCCAAATACCACCATCCCTAAGAGATTTGGGGTTCAGAGATGATCTCTAAAATCTAATACAGTAACTTGGATATTTGGTAACTTTTTAAAAAGACGACCAGCATGTGAATCTCTGAGGACACTCTTTCTTCCGTTATCTGTCTTTCCCTGCCTTGCCATTCTCAAGCTTTTGTTTTGTATGTATGTGTGTGTTTTTTTTCCTCTTCCCAATTGGGGATGACATTGAATTTTATACTGTGACAGAATGGGATCTACAAAAGGAGGGTAATTTTGTAAGACAGTTACAATTTCCTCACTGACATTTTCTATTGTAACTCACAATGCCAATTAATTTGTTAATTCATTAGCAATGTAACAGATGAAAAGACTTTGAAAACACTGTGCTTTGTGTAGATGTCTTTTAATTATGGCTAATTAAATACTATGGAAGACCTGATTATACCTTTGAGTATTTCTGAATTTGAGAAAAAGAAAAAACAAGGGTTGTAGTCATGAATACAATGAACAAAAGCTGAATTCAACATCTCTTTATAAAAAAAGAAACAAATTATAGAGTAGTTCTCAGGGAGTGCTCTGCAAATCTGTGTGCAGAGTCTCCACACAGCTCCGGGCACCACTGTTTGTTTTTGTTGTTAGGCAGAATCTCAAGTAAATTGGAGTAGAAATCACACTGATTCTGAAAATGTAGAGCAGTGCCAACAGGTAACCGGTTTCAGGGCAGACTGATGCAATACTCTAATCCATGACCGTCAGGAAGAGCATTTTCCATATGGCCACTGTGCCTATGGCTGGAGTACTGTGGAAATGAGAACATAGTTCTTTCCAAATGAATCAATACTGTCCTTGAGAAAAGAAATTTCACAAAACGCGTCCAGGGGGATGGGGTGCACAGAAATTGCTTTTGTGTCTATCAAAACATCTTTAACTAATTACTGTTTCTTTTTCAGTGTTTAGTCCAGTCGATTTTATTTGGGGATTCCAGGCATACAAGTCAGTAAGCTTAGTGATGTGCTAGAAATTCTCAGATCAAAATTGAACTTGACCTCTTTCATTCTAGAACAGTGAGTGAGTTACTTAATCTCTCTGATCATTTCCTCCTGTTTAAGATGGGCATCACATCCTCAGGCTGCCCAACATGCTTGCTGTGAAGAGAAAAAATGAATATTATGAGACACCTGCAATCATGAAGACCTGGGTTATGATTCCCAGGACTTGGACAGAGTAATCAATCATTATAGCTCATGCTGTTTAATACATCATGAGCTCTTCTAGGGAACATGCCACTATTTGTAATGGGGTTTCATTCCTAGCTTTGCTCAGGCTCCATTCACTGACAATCCCTTGGTGGTTACTTAATTCATTTTAATTAAAGAATAACTTGATGGCCTGTGTCTAAGCAGGCTGGCTGGGAGCTGACTTTTTCTAGGCAACCTGATTGAACTTGTTAATAAATTTCAGCTCCCCTAAACATCAGACATGCACTGCATAAAGGCACTGTTACATATCCCATTTCAAATGAGCAATCAGAGGGAGAGAAAAGACTTGTGTATGGAAAGCAAAAGCCGATCAGCCTGAAATCTGCTAGGCCTTTGATTCTCCTTAGTGCATGCAGGGGTCAGAGGGAGCGAGCACAGCATCAGTTATTCTAACCAGCTAGTTCCCCTTCCCCCTTTCCTGTGTACTTCTTAATTTCACCCTTCTCTGTGAGGGATCAAAGCATCTCAGGCTATTTAAAATGATCAGTAAAGACCCTTTTTATCCTGCCATTTAAAACATACAATCTTTGGGGTTTTTTGGTTGTTGTGTAGTGTTTCAATCATGCGCCCAAGTGGTCCTTTTGCACGCAACCCGAGCTACAATTTGTATGAAGCATGAACTCCAGGTGATTTCAGGCTAGGCTGATCTGTCTTGTTTAGCCAGTGTACAATTCTATGTGGTTTTCTTATGGTCAACAAATTGTGCTCGTTCCCTGTAAAATAATCTATTCACAAATTGGAGAATTTCAAGGGAGTGGCAGGCAGCTGCTCTTCACAGAGCTAACAGTTTAATGCTAGCAGGAGCATATGGTGAAAGTCAATCAATTAGGACAGAGAAGATCAGGAAAAACAATACACTCGCACCCCAATTGTCCTATCCCTCAACCCTGTTGCACAGAGGCAAAAACTTCTGTCATTTCTGGTTTCAGTTTTTCAGTTTTTCTCTGATTCAATGTGTGGTAGAATTACCTAAATTGCTCACTATGAGTGCAGCTTTCTGAGATTTATGCTAGGCCTGCTTGTTGAACTCTGCTATTGCAGCTGAAAACCTGTGCTATAAAAAAATGCATTCTAAGAATTCTCATGCTTTCTAAATTCTAAGAACAATTAATGTAATAAATCTTGGGACCACATCATGACTTTCATGGGCTGCAGGTATTTTTTGCCCTCATTTGTCCCTTTCTCCAAAAACAATATAAAAAATACTAGCAATTATATTTTATGATTGTATTGGTATCAAGATGAATGTGACAATATTATATGTTAATTTTTTCTTAACCTATGTTTATTTTTTATTTCTGATTTGAAAATTAAAACATTTTCATTTGCTCCTGAGAATATTTTTAGATGTATGCACTGTTTCTCCTATTTTATTTATAAATCAGCCCAGAATGACCCAGGACTAGATAACTTAGCAAAAAGAAATGGCATCTAATCCTCCAAAAATTTACGTATATTGTTACTTGATCATAGCCTGAAGAGATCCAGGTCAAAATCTAGCTGGAGTTCGGGGCATACAGCTTTGCAGAAAGGTCATTTGTAGGTTCTTCTTGGATCTGGATCTAGATGCCTTATGTATGAGTTTTCATGAGTAAACTTTCCTAGGAAAGCTTTCTACTGATTTCTCAATACTAGGAAATGCAGAAGTTGGGAGGGAAGACTCAGCTCAGTTCAAACATTGCCATCCTACTTAGGATGCAAATGTACACCACAGCTTCATGCAAATGCCAGTTAATGAACTGCCGGGCAATGGGAATGCCTAGTGTTGAGAGTCTGGTGAAGCTTTTTATTGGAAATAGATGAGTGCCATGGACAAAGGAAGAAGAAAAGGAATTTCATGGCATGAAGCCAGAATCACACCCAAGAACGTCCAGGTGTACGCACAGAAGGAAAAAGACGTGGCGGTGCCAGGATAGAGAGAATGAAACAGACAGAAGAACATGAAAATGACCATTCAAATGACTGTGAAAGAACACTAGGTGCCATTTGGGGGGTGCGAAGCAATGAGGAATGAACAATAATCATTCTGAATATTTACCCTGACTCTCACACTTGCCATTAACAAAGCAACTTACCTAATATTTACTGAGAACTTGTCAAGATTTCAGATTCAGTGGATAAGAAGGAAACAAATATATAACATATTGTAGAGGAACTGGAACATTTGATTGCTCTGGTTATCAAAGGTTCTGTAACAAATGACCTCGGCACGTGGCGATCTAAAACACCTATCATTTAGTGCATTTGCTAATTATCCGTCACCTGGGCCAATGCAGTTCTGCTTGTTTTGCTGGTGGCTGCTCATGTGGCTGTCAGTCGGACTTAACTGAAACCCTGGTCATCTGGATTGTTTTTTCTCTCTTATGTCAGAGTCCCTCTTTCGGAAAATGGCCTCTCCATGTGACTTCTCCAGTGAGGTTGTCACATATGGAGCTCCCAAGATAGTGATGGAGCACTAAGTGGCCTTTTAAGGGCTCAGATCTAGGGCTGGCACATTCTCTTGGTTCGAAAAGATTCACTGGGGCAGATATTCATAAGGGCATAAATTCTGGGAGGCCATCTGTTTGATGGACACTACTGAAGTTGGAGTTGGAGAAAATACTTATACCTCGTTTCTTTCTAGATGGAGGTGACAGTCAAGAAACATTCTGATTCAAGTTAGGCAGAGTGGCTCCCCTAATTATTAAATGTGTGAAAAATATTGATCTTTTCTGCCTTCTGGGAGTGAGCTTTATCTATAAGAGGAGTCATCATTGTGCTTAAGGAAATCTGAGTAATTTGGGTTTAGTATTAGCTATTGGCCAGTAAGCCTGTAATCACACCCAGTCACTTGTTCTCTGTATCAAAAATGATATTGGCTGATACTTACTACTGTGTGATTTAAGTTCTCTGAGATTCATGGAAGAAAGATGCTGTTTATAAGCCTCCTCACTGATGATAACCTGATGAGACTGTAAATGAGCCATGTGTGGAAATGCAAAGAGAAGAGATGAGAAAGCGATGGAGATGCTGAAAAAGAAATTGCTATAAAGCTCAAGGAGCACAAGTGACCAACAGGGGCACCAAGCTTCTAGACTCTTTCGAGTGTGAAATGGAGGATAATCACGTTTATACCCATAATAACTGATGCCTATGTGACCAGAGGATGAGTGGTGCCTTTGGTGTTGATTCCTTTCTTGCTTCTTGTTAACAACTCTGATCTCTTTGAAGGCAGCAAAGAATCTAGGGGAAAATATGCTTTTCAGCCTGTCTCGCAGATGAAGAGATCACGTGACACACCTTACTAATGGCAGGAAAGTAAAATTGTTAGATGAGATTTGTGGAAAATTTCTCAGAAGCTGGCAGTGAGGGTAGGGAATGGGGAACCAGATTCAGATGGGAGGGGCTTATGTGTTATTCTCTTCTGCCCGGAATATAGGGAAAACGGTCAGAGCTGCAGCAATCATGGAGTAACCATGTGTGTGTAAACATGAAGAGAAAAATCCACGTACTAAGAAAAGCGAAAAAGCCTAGTGGCCACAGTTTGAATGCTATCGAGTCCTGTTCCAGCCCTGCAGTATATACTACCTCACTTGAGCTTATAGAAATGAAAGAAGACACGCTATTTTTTTGTGTTTCTATTACTTTTCAGTTGTTTGTGATTCCCACGTGACCGCTTTATAGAAGTCAACAAATGAAGGTACATAGTTGGTGCTTTTTCCAAGAATGAGTTTCCAAGAAAAGTCAAATAGTTCTTCAGAACTGTGTATGAGTGCTTCCTCATATCTGAACAGTACAGGATTCACATGTGAGATACCTCTTTGCATCAGGGCATTGCATCTTCCGTTTATCTTGGCCTGCTGCTAAGAAAGATCTTCCCCAGACCCCCTGTGTATAGTACTAACCCCTGTCATTCTCTATAACCTCACTCTCCTACATACTCCTGCTATTTTTTACATAAAAATTGATTTATTATGGAATTAGGGATTGCACCCAGGGCCTTATGCATTTGGGGAATCATATTTCCAGCCCATTTAAAAATTTTTATTATCGGTTGCTGTACCACTGTCTTTTCAGTGCTCAGAAGAGTGCTTGGCATCTAGTAGTTGCTCAATGAGTATTTGTTAAATGAATAAACAAAGGTGAAATCAATGCACATATGAGCTTGAAAATTTTCTGAGCCCACTAATCTGTTCACATGTAAAAATTATGACTTAGCTCATTGCAGATCAAAAGCTTTAAATATATGGTTAGATTTCTGAATTTCCTTGTACCTGTTAAAATAATGTGCCTTTGACAGTTGTTCAGTATAACTGGTGATGTTTAAGCTAGATGGCAAATTTTCAAACTTTGCTGATTTCTTCCCTTCAGTTTTATCTGACAGAAACAGAATGGTAAGATATAACTCTCTAAAGGCATACGAAGTCATTCGTAAATAGTTTTTTTTTTGTTGACTTGGTTACATAGGCCTTAACTTTTCTTGGGCTTGTATACCCTATGTCTTTTTAGAGATACAAAGAATATAAGCAATAGTATACAATCATTAAAATACAACTGCCATTGGGTTTTGTTATACAGACATATATATATATATATATATATACGTATATATATATATATAAAACACATATGAGTATATACAAACATAATAGCAAATATAAACATATACACATATACATATATATTTATGTATACAGTATATCTGCATATACATGAGTTATGATGGATATGCAACTTAATTTTCAATATTAGAAACATATTGAGAGTTTTACTGAATAATTCTCTATATTATAGTGTTCATGTATGACATCTCCATAATTTTAAACTAATAAAATCTGCCTGTGCTTCAAGACATATAGAAATGGTAACAACTCAAAGGGAGGTTTCTCCTGTCTGCCACTGTTTATTGTTACATAGCCCTTAGCTATGTACATGGACTCACGTAGAGATATTGTATGTGTAAATTTTCAGTAAGTTTTTTCAACTAATACATAGCTCAAGAGACTCCCCAAATTACAAAGGCTATTGCCACAACCCTTGATTGCCTCCCAGAACTTGACCCTATTTCTGAAGATAAGAAAGACATACTTTGGACACAGGACTTGGAACAACGAAGCTGGAGCTAACCTGGAAGACACCTCCCTGAAGGTGGGTTCTCATAGTTTTGGAGGACACTATATAAGCTTCAGATGGAGAACATCAATCAAAGGTCCAACCCCAGCTTTAAGGCCTGGTAACCACAACAATGACTGGCACAGCAAACTAAATTGGGGCAGTAGTGGCACTTTTATCTTGGAAGTAATCAACAGCTACTAATTGAACCTAAAGTTCACTCAATGGAAGGGAACTCATGTGTGGTACCATAAACATGGCCAAATACACATGGCTGGAGAGATCTTAGATCTTAGAGAAAACACCAAGGCTGTCACATCCCCTTACTATGTGCTAAATATAGATCTATATATTTACAGACAAATATACCACACACCACTCATCAAAGAAGCTTATTTTGCAACAGACAGAGACTATTTCAGATTTCCACAACTGGGTACACACAGAGATTAAGTGGCTGTGAAATGCCCAACCCTAAGTGACACTGGAGTCCCTATACCTAAGACTCATGGAACATAGTGAATCAAGGGGTAGAGAAAATACTAATGTATCCTTCAACTCTCATCAATGAAGCTCCCTCCTGCAACAGAGGACAATGAACCCAGGGCTCAGGGACCAGTGGGAAAGAGGGGGTAAAAAGACTGTAAGAGCCATTGCATGATCATAAAGAAATAGAGTTGTACAGGCTTCTGGGACCTTGCTCATATGAACTTACATGCAATAGTAACAGCATGCATAAGATCCATGCAAACTCAAACTGACAAAACCTAGCATAGAACTGTGGAAATGGGCAGCAGGCCCCAATCTTAGCTGAAGAACTATTGAGCAGCTGAGTACTGCTGGATGAGGAAAAACTGATCTTTCTTAAGGGTGACTGGACTCCAGTGGATGAACTTGGACTGAGGGTCTTCATGGGACACTAAGTCTTATCAATAGACCTTAACATAAATTACAGAATGCATGAAATCTGAGAGGGGGAGGTTATGGGAAGGCCCTGCTGGGGAAGGTGATATAAAGAGGATTGATGTGTTCTGTATGAAATACATACAAATTCAATAAAAATATATTTTAAAAGAAACATTAGGGAAAATAACTGTGAGAATTTGTTCAGACATGTGGCATAAGTCTATAATTCAGGTCATGGAAGCAAGAGGATCATGAGTTTGAGACTAGATGGGGCAATATACAGTAACTTCCAGACAAACCTGGACTACATATTGAAAATCTCTTTCAAAAACTATTAGCAACAATTAAAACAGGAATTTTTAGGAATCATTGCGATCTGGAGCACCAGTTTTCTGGCTCCTGTGAATGCCGTATTTCAAGACGGCGCTTGCAAGGTGGTAAAGCCAAGAAGAAAGCATTCAGAGGCAGGAGGAAGAAATTTCAGAGTAAACATTTGCAAACAGAAAAGTCTTTTAAATTGACAGAACACAGTTGAAACTGAACACTTAAGGAAGTGGTGATTCTGAGGTCAACATCAATCTACCTATCATGAAAGAGCAGTATGTATAAATGCAAGGGACTAAAATGAAGCTTTTCCTTTCCTTTTCGATGTACTATCAAACACAAATATTACAGGCCCAAAGCCAAAATCTATTCTTGGACTGGACCTTTTCCAGTGCTCTAAATTTAATCAGCTGGAATTCTTAAGTGCCAGCTTATTCAACCTTTTGAAGTATAAATTTTATCTTTTAATAAGAACTCCGGATTTCTTTACAATGGTGGAAAAGACCATGCTTTCCCATCAAAGAAATATGGCCTATTTTTTTAGCCATGTAATAAGCAAGGCTAAAAGAAAGTACTAACAAGTATGAAGGAATCAACACAGCCAAATACACCCACTCATAAGAAGGCAAATGGAAAATGTGTCCATTTCTGGGTAAGCAGAGGCCTGACATGAGTGTTATTAGATGTTACTACCACCATGTTTTTTATTAAGAATCAAGTGTCCCCTGAGACAAGAACTTGAAAGAAGTGCATTTTAAAAATAAATAACTCATTAAAAACAGCTTTCTGTTTAAATTTAAAAATCAGCTGGGCATGCTGGTGCATGCCTTTAATCCCAGCAATCTGGAGGCAGAGGAGGCAGATCTCCTGAGATGGAAGCTAGTCTGGTTTACATAGTAAATTTCAGAACAGCTGGGGCTACAGAGAGGTCTTGTCTTAAAGAAAAAACAAAACAAAACAAATTGTCCTGGATAGGTTTGGTGTCAACTTGACACAGAGGGTTGAGGGAACCTCAACTGGGGAAATTCTTCTATTGCAGTGGCCTGTGGCCATGTCTGTGGGGTATTTTCTTCATTTTTAAGTAATCTGGGAGGGTACAGCCCAGTGTGGGTAGTGCCACCCCTGGATATATTGTTCCGTATTGTTTAAGAAATCAGACTGAGTATGGACCAGGGGAGCAAGTCAGTAAGCAGCATTTTTGCATGGTGCACGCTTCAGCTTGTGCCTCCAGGTTCCTGTCCTGAGTTCTTGCCTTGATGAACTAACTGTGTTACCTGGGAGATGTAAGCCAAATAAACCCTTTCCTCCCCAAGTTGGTATTGACCAGAGTATTTTGTCACAGCAACTGAAGCAAACTACGATACAAACCAAACTAAACCACACCAAACCACAACAACAAAAGCTATCACACAGTTGCTGGAGATTTAATTGGTCAGCAGCAACTCTGAGTGATAGAAAATAGATGCATGAGATTTCCTCTTAATCTGTTCTTCACTTCAGAAGTCAGATGCCCTGGTTAAGAATGCCTTCGTTCTGTACTTGTGAACTCAAACCTTGAAGCGAAATGAGGCAGAGCAGTGAACATGTTCTTAGAAATAGCAAATTAATTAAGTGGTCTGTCAGTGCTCAGAAGGCTGCTGTTTTTGCAGGTGGACAGGTCTAGAGATGCTGGCATCACTGATATTTGTGAAATAACACAGTTCAGTGCACAGATGTCATGGTCTGGTGTAAGATGTCTCATGTGAGTAAGCTGAAAGCCAGTCCATGGAGAGGAAAATGTTTTATATATTGCAGCTATTCTATTGCTTTTTCCCTCTGAAATATGTCGGGTATTCTACTAAAAAATATTGATGCAGACTTACTGGATTTAAAAATAATCTTTCATGTAATTTACATGCTTTGAACCATAGCTCTTTTTGCATAATTTGGTGTGCACAGAGTAATACTACTTTCACATAGTATTTTCAAACTGACCAAATACTTTTATAGAGATAACTTATGTGAAACATCAGCCCTGAGCAGCAGATGATGGGACTCTATTGGTGGAAATATACTGGTTCTCCTTTTACAGATGAGGAATACCAAACAAAGAAAGATCCAGCGGTCTGAGGTTCTGTCATAGCAACTCCCAAAGGGTGGACAGTGGGTGTTTGTGAAACTGACTTTGGAAGAGCCTCCTGATCTGCTGTTTTGACAAGTAACAGAAGGAGGAAATCAATCCAGTGATAGTGGAGAGGTGTTTGGTGAGAGGCTTCTCTGACATTTCAGAGGAAGCAAAATTGAGAAAACACAACCTTCCATCAGGGGACTCCAGTCCTCTAAGGAACAGAGAAAATCCCATGGACAGCCCTGGGAGGAGCAAGTAGACATTCAAAACTCACTGAGCAATGGGAATGACCCTTGATGGCAAAGAGAAGGATCATGAAGAATGGTGAAACGTTACCTTCATAATGTAATTTCTGTCACTTTGCATGACTAGATAGAAGATGAAAGTATTAGCAAAGTATTTTCCAATATAGAGAACCTTAAAGTCAGATTACTGTCATAAAAAAAGGAAAATTAAAACAACACAGGCCATGGACTCCATCATCAATATGAAAGTATAAAGTAGGTGTTTATGAAAAATTTCAGTACACTCATCTTGAAAGTCCCAACTGGAGACTATACTGTATTATAGGATAGTTCAGGAACAACCAGAATACCATAAAATCCTTAGAGTTGTTCTGGATGGAAACTTTATTGCATGGGCAAATGAGAGTGTTGGTATATTTGTCACTTTTTCCGGAAAGTTTTCTACTTGAAGTATGCCCTTGAAAGGAAAAACAAGAAGAAAACACCCAAGACACCAAATTAGAAACTTTAAAAAACAGTACTTAGTGCTATAAAAAAGCCCTAGTTGTATAACATTTCAAGGATGAATTAATTTTGAGTACATCCAAGTCTTGAGTCAGGCAGCACCTGCCTAGTTCTGATACACCTTAATTTCTGATTTGACTTTCAGAACCTCTGGGGGAAAAGGTAAACAACACTGATCTGAAGAGACTTCAAGACTCAAAGATGAGCTGAGAGATTTCCCTGCAAAATGGGAGACAGGTCACAGACACAAGAGGCTAATGAAGACTGACTTGAGGAGAGAGAGGCTGAAAGTCATTCCTAATCCTCAGCAGATAAACACTGCAGGGACATACAAAATTGGGTCTCACTGTTCAATTTGCTGCAGAAATCCTCTTGCCAATGTGGTTGGAAAATTTTTCTGTCTTACATCATTTTGCTACCCTTCTTCTCACTGCTTAAGAAAGGAGCTTTCCTTATCTCTACTGGCTAGCCTTCATAGTGCTGGAATGTTCTAGACATGTTACCTTAAGAGAAAATTAACCAGCCTTAGCCAGCTGTGAGTCCTGAGAGCTATAGCGACAATTATCCTGGTAAGATATGCCCCCAGGCACCCTGGTCCAATACTGGCATGAATATTATAGGAATAACCAACTATTTCCTAATTGGATTTAAGGTACATTTTATAGAATGGAGTTCATATCTGATAGGTCTAGAAAACTGAAGCTAGACAAATCACAGGCCATAGGGGAGAGCCTAATACTATCATTTTGCTAACTGGTTATAGTATTATATCGATGCCTAATGACTTGTTATATCCAGAAACTAATGCATCTCTCAGCACAGAAGCTTCCTTATACCTTATGTGGCAGATTGTGATTAATACAGAAACCCACAACTGGTCAACATTCAGAGAACAGGAGGCTTCAGACTGCTTATCCCTGAATTCGGACACCCACGTCACACTTCTGCCTCCCAAGAGTCAGGGCTCATTGCAGAAGAAAGAGGAGGAAGGATTATAGGAGCTAACGGTAGTGGATGACCACATGAAAACTGACTTTCCAGACAGCTGGTGGGTTTTTCATATGAACTCACAGTAATGGTGACAGCATGCACAAATCTCTCATAAGCTCAGGCAACACTAAATCCTAGTGTAGACACAGGGAAATAGGTAAGAAACTCCAACCCTATCTGAGGGAACAGTGGCCGCTGCTGGGAGCAAGAGAGTCAGCCTCTTTTAAGGGTGAGACTATAAGATGATCACTGCTCCAGTGGATGAACCCACACTGCAGGGCCTTAGGGGCACAAATTTGACAGTATTGAACCATACACACATGTGTATGCGTGCACACACACACAGCATTAGAATAAATGAAACTGGGTGGGAGGATGTAAGGAGGTTGCAGATAAGAGAGAACATCTAAATTCACATAAGATATGTTGTGTGAAATTGGCAAAAAAAAATCAATAAAAGAAAGAAAGCTTTCTTTGCCCCCAAACTCCAAATAATAATTAGGAAACACTTTATTTCATGTTCATGAAAATAAATTATAGTATTTGGGGTCTTTTTTTTTGAGACAGAGTCTCCCTGTAGTCCTTGCTGGCCTGGAACTTGCTATGGAAACCAGGCTGACCTGGGTCTCACAGAGATTTGCCTGAACAGGGTGACATAGACATCACCCTAGCAACAGCACAGGCACCTCGTAAATGAGTTTCACTTATGTGCTGCTTGTTTTCTGCAGAGTATGTCCTTGGTCAACAATCTCCTGGTAACCTCTCCATCAGTCCTGAGACCTCCATCCTGTCTCCTCAGCACCTTAGGATTTGCCTTTGTTTTTCCCACAAAGATGCCCATCTAGCTAAAATGTAATGTATGACTTTCCAGAAATGATACTTATATAGGAATAATTCTCAAGAGCCAATAAGGTCAACTCTGAGATAGTCTTCTTGAGGAAGAAGAGTATTGTGTTGGTTAATGCTGATTGCCAACATGACAGAATCTAGAGTCACCTAGGTGACAAGCCTTTGGGCGTCCCTGTGAGGACATTGTTAGGCTGAGTTGACTGGGGTGAGAAGTTCCATCTAAACGGGGGCGGTATCCTTCTGTGGTCTGGGGTCCAGGCTGAGTAGCGCTGAGTAAAAATATGAGGGCCAGAATTAACTTCTTTCTCTGCTTTCTGAATGCAGATGCCACGCGAACAACCATCTCCTGCTCCTGCTGCCTGGCT
The DNA here is from genome assembly GCA_035773235.1 of Eospalax fontanierii. Taxonomy (NCBI): domain Eukaryota; kingdom Metazoa; phylum Chordata; class Mammalia; order Rodentia; family Spalacidae; genus Eospalax; species Eospalax fontanierii. Next base: position 24,841,515 of record CM069530.1, read on the forward strand.
CTCTTTGGCACAATGGGCTCTCTACTCTCAAACTGTAAACCAAAACAAACACTCCTTTCAGTTGCTTTTGGAAAGTATTTGATCACAGCAATGGGAAGAGTAATAAATACAGGCACTGTTGCAGTTTCCCTTGTTTTGTCAGAGAAGCCAAAGTAGCCTGAACTGCGCTAGTATGAATTTGAGAATCTAGCATGTTCTATATGCAGATGTATCCATGTTAGGAGTATGGTCTACAATAGACTTCAGTGTTGTTCTGAGCTATTTGGCTTCCTTGCTCCAAAACACAATTCCCTCTCCCTGGCCCATAGACATTCCCAAATGATTTACTTTGATGAACGGAGCACGGGTGGAAGCGATGAGCTTCTGGGCTGGCACCCCCCACTGCTACTCTCTTGCCTCCTCTGCTAAGAAAGATGTCTGTTCTAGAGAGGGACTTATTCAGGTGTATAAAGAAATTTTCAGTAGAACTGAGACAAACATGCCTGACAAAAACTGTGAATAAGAAACAGATTCTTATACAGTCTAATACGTTTTTCTCTGTAAACCCCCAAAATGTGGAGTTTGTTATAGCAGCAAAACTTAATAAAATACTTATTTTATGTATTAGGCATACCAGAACCCAAAATTAGGGGGGAAAAGTAATTAAAGTTAGTGATTTAGCGTAGCAATAACTGTCTTTTTTTTTTTCATTAAAAGTTGCCCTGTTGTACTTTAATAGCAAGTTTAACACGTTAATTTACAAACAATAAGGAAACATATTCATTGTCAAGTCTTCCATAATCTCAAGTATGTTATTACTCCCTTTAACTCTTTGGGCATCATTTCTGGGCTCTTCCTGGTTGGTGTGTGTCACAGATACAGTACTCCATATAGACTCCACTGTCAATTTTGTGAATCTCTGACACATTGTTGTTCTAAGCTGACAGCTCCTCAGAGGCTCTGCCAACAAATGTTAGAAAAGAAGACACTTGTCACAGCAGGATATCCTTTGTAAGAGTCCTTCATGTTCATGGTTGATGGACTGTAGAGTTCTTTGAACAACTCTTTCCTTTTTTCTCATTTATCCACCCTCAGTGCTGTGCATCCCTGAAGTCAATGCAATCTCTGAGAATGGTAATTCTCATGCCTTCTTATTTCCAAAGGAGCTCTGTGCTGCCCAGTGGGCCATCTCTGTCACATGCCACCTTCCAGACTCGCACACAGAATATCGCTTTCTGAATTTTCCCTCTTAGAGACGCTCATCGTGTTTAATGTTCTCAGATCATCTGTCACTATGCTTACTTTTATCATTCTGCTGTTATATTCCCAGGGCTCGTCAGTTACTTTGAGCAGCACTTTCTCTTTTATACCTTTAGCATAAAAAATGTGTCAAATAAAAGCACACTAATGCATTTGCTATCATTTGTTAGATTTCCATAAATCCCAGCTCCCTCATAATTGGGAGGGAATTAGAAAGTGAAGTTGGAGTTCATATGAAAAGAGGGAGAAGAACGACTGTGATGGGCCTATTATCAGACCAGAAACTTGTAAATGAAATGTGTTATTATTTTCTCAACTTTATACAAATAGAAACAAAGCATAATAAGTAAAGTAACATGACCAACGTGATGCAGCTGATAAGTAATAGAACCAGAATACAAGCTTTTCCTCATGTAGTTCCTTTCTCCTTGTATGTGATTCTGTGTCTAAGACTTAAACAACCAAGAAAACTGACTCACAATGTGCAGCATTATCCACAATTTGGGGAAGGCTACTTGATCTTCCTATTAATGGAGGAGTTGGGCACAATTTACTCTGAGGTATCATGATAGTCTATGACTCTAAAGTCATTGCCCCAAAGCCTGAATACTATGTGAGTGTTCTAGAAAACTAGAGGTATTTCTTCAGTCCCTTCTTTTTCTACCTACTGTTTGGTTCCAGGATTCATTCTCTTACCTATTAGGAAAATGTATCTCCTTCTTTAGTCTAAATTTAACCCATTACTAATTGTCTGCATTGTAAATACTCCCATTTATCCAGCACAATGCACCAAACATAACCCTTACTTCTGTTTATCTGTCTCCCCACTTATTGAAGCTTTATTTCTACGTGTAAGACAGTAAAAATTCCATCCATTAAGTTGGGAGGGACGGAAATAATGCCAAAACAATACTCGCTGAAATTCTCAAAAATAAAAAATTAAAATTAAAGACAAACCAAACCAAAAGAAAAACCTCCATCCATCCAAACACATAGTCCCTCCCTAACCCTATATCACATTATAAGCTTTTATACAAGTTTGATTAAAAAAACTCCTGAGGTAAAATCTAGATAACATAAAATTGTCATTTCATCCTGTTTTAAAGCGTACAATTCAGGGGCTTTTAGTACATTTGCAGGCTTGTATCACTCTCAGCACTTTCACTGCAGAATATTTTTATGACCCCCCAAAGAAACCTAAACCCATCAAGGAGCCATTCCAAACTCCCCTGTCCTTCTTTGGCTATCGGCTCTGGCAACTTCAGATCTCTATAGATCTGAAAATTTCCTAGACATGGACTCATACACTATGTGGACTTTTATATCCGACTCTTGCACTTAGCATAATGTGTGCAAGGTCGTCCCTGCTGTAGCCGTAGGCCAGTTTTGAAACACTTATAGCCTGTTCTCGTAATTTCTACCTCCTCATCTCCATTTACTCTGTTCACATTTCACTGGGCGTCTATGTGCAAGTTGAGTCCTTGGCCTCTCATTTCAGAGTCTGTTTTCTTCCTGGGCCTCACATGCCTATGAGAGTCTTCTCTGGTGCACTTTGTTGCAGGCTTATCTTTCTTTTCCTGGCTTTTAATATGCTGTTATTTTCCAGAGTTTTGTTGGAGTAAATTTTCCTTTCTGTTTCCCTTTTGGCCATTCATACCCTTCTAAGGTTTTTGTTGACACATTTAAACCAGTCCTGCCACTAGCTGTTTATTTAGTCGTCTGTTTAGCCATAACCCTGATTCCGCCCCCAGTGTCCCTGTCGTCTCTTGGTCTTCACTCTCACTTTCCTCTCCATCAGCCACAGAGCAACGTGACTCTTCGCAGACAAGCTCCTGTGACATGATTCAGCCAGTTAAATAGACTGAAAGCAGACATATGACTCACACTGGAGCAGTCAGAAAACATTCCTATAATTTTGTAATTGGGACTCAAAGAGGGATTCAGATTTAATCTTTTTTCATGCATCCAGTCTTAAAGTAAGTGAGGGCAGTAGCTATAAGAAGCTGTGATTTTGTCAGGTGACTTAAGCAATCAAGGAGGAAAGCACCCTTCAGGAGAGGCCCCTTTTCAAGTCCAAATCTTAGCCTGTTCATGGAGTATGGTTGCTCCTCTGCTCTTAGTTGTTCCAAAAAGAATGTGACGAGAGCTATCCACATAATTTAATAAAGCCCATCACACAGATTAGACTGAAGGTTTCAGTTTGGTTGCTTCTGACGCCATCACCTACTGGGAACCCCATCTTGTCTTGTTTGTTCTCCAGCTGCTCCCCTAAAACCTCTCACATCAATTGTTTCAGACAAGTGAGGTATCACTGCCTGCCCTTTGAGCTCTGTTTCAGGGACCCTTGCTCTTTCTTTTTAAAAAAAATTTATAACTATTTAATTTATTAATGTAACATTCATTCTTTGAATGAATACAATTATACTGCAGCTGAAATTCTTCATTAGTAAAATTCTGTGCTCAGATGTTTTATCACACAAATCCGTTGACAAAGTATGGAGTTCTAAGTCTTTCAACAAGCTAGCTTGCTAACAGATTGCATACCAAATTCAGGTGCGGTCAATAGTCCTGGAGAGGACTCATCCAAAGTTTTTTGTAGTCTGTAGAAGGGAGGCTGGCAGACGGCTAATACCAGGTATGGTTCACATTCATTCAGCTTCTTAATCTATCCTCAAACTTTGGTTTTGGCAAAACCCAAACCCCATTTTGCCAAATACTTTTTCCTCCCTTAATTTTTAAGCCCATGCGTATTTTCAGTGAAATTTAATCCATATGTTGTTTTCTATTCTTTTTTACTTAACTCATCAAATATGTTTCTGTAAGAGCACTTGACATCCAAAAGTTGGTGAGTCTTTTTTTTTCTTTTAACTGAAGACTTTCAGCTCTTAAGCAAACAACCAGAGGCTATTAGCTTCTTCCTCAACACAGGAAGCCAACTCTGGCAAGTGTCAATGAAGGTGAACATTAGCCTAGCATGTTAGTCCAGTGCCAAAAGGTTTGCATTTGATTAAAAATTGTAACTCCGCAAAAATGTCCACTCTATCTTAAAGTGCTTTCTAAATGTTTCAGTTAACTGGACAATGGCAGACATATTTTGAATTGACTAAAGTTGACCAGTAAGAGCAGCAAGAAAGTTTTCTTCAGCATTTAACAGAAGGGAGGCTCAGCAAATCCATTAGTGAAAAGAGCCACTGTTGCTTACTCTTCCCCTTAAGTTTGTAGACTTCATTTTCTAAAACTCATTTGGAATGTATACTAATGCTAATGTTTTAATTTCCAGGAGCTTAGTTCCATGTTTTATGGCAAGATGGCATGTATTTATATAATACATATTTATTCAGAAATTTTAATTTGTTATGTATATAAATACATCCTAGTACTTTCTGATTTTATGTATTTTCAGAATACTATTTTTAGGGAAGAAAAGCAATGATAATTCTTTAAAATTAACATTTTTCCTTTTTTATTGAATTTTTGCAAAATTTTGTATAATACATTTTGATCATATTGAGATCCCCCTTGTATATGTACCTCCTATTCACCTAAACTCCCACCAAATCCCCCTATTTCCTGTATTCATATATGTGTGTATATATATGTATATATATATATATATATACATATGTATGTATGTATGTGTGTATGTATGTATAAAAGCCTATAGAGTCAGGTTTGTGTCTCCAAATGCCCTTTAGTGTGGGTTCATCCATTGGAGCCAGGTTAACTCACCAAGAGTCTCACCCTTAAATGAGCTGAATCTCTACTTCCCAGTAGCCATCAGTTTACCAATAGTTCATCAGACAGTGTTGAGGTTTTTTACTGACTTCCTTATGTGTTGGGAGACTCTTGCCTCTTCGAGTGGGGCAACTTGTTTCATGGAAGAGCCCTCCAACATTAGTTTATTCCTATTTATTTATTTATTGACTTTTTTGGAAATAGGGTCTCCCTGTAGCCCAAGCTGTCCTGGAACTCACTATGTAGATCAGGCTGGCCCTTGTTTGCTTCAAAACGTTTGCATTGTATATTGCCTCTCTGTGTCCCTGTCATACATTTGACATGCTAGTGTCGTGTTGCTAATGTCGCACTGTGATGGTCTCCTTGTTTGTTTCCCTCTTTCGGCTCACAAACCTGAATACTGTAGCTGTGTCTTGTTCACCACTATGTCTTCAGAAGCTGGAGAGAGATTGGCATACAGGAGGTGATCTCTGAATGCTGATCAAATACCATCAATCATCCAGGCCAACACTTGCTGTTTAGTAATGAATATCATATGGAGATTATTTAATTTCATAATGTATTACAGCAATCATAGCAAAGTACCATAGACAGGTGGTTTTATAAATATAAAATTATTTTCTTAATGTTCTGAAAGCTAAGAATCTGTGGTCAAGGTGTCAGTAGCACTGATGTCTTTTGAGGCCTCTCTCCATGGTTTGTAGGTGGTTACCTTCTTTCTGAAATTTTACAAACTCTTTCTCTGTATGTGTCTGTTCTCTGATCGCTTGTTATATGAACACTGTTCATATTACATTAGGGTCCACAATAATCATTTCATTTTAACTTGGTTGTCTCTTTACAGACTCTATTTCCAAATAGTCATTTATCTAGGAACAGAGGATGAGAACTTTCAGCAACTGTATTCTCTCAAAATCTGTATGTTCTCCTGAAAGCTCTGGGTTATATTTTTTACCAAAGTGAAAAAGAAAAGCAAAGACGGCTTAAATCAGAGCTGGTAATAGTCTAGAGAAGTTGCATGACAATAAGAGAACATTTACATGAGATACATTTTAAAGGGCCAGCCGGCTGAGGCTCGATGCAGCACTCTCAGGTATGTTAACTTATCAGTCCTCTGGCACGTGGGACAGCAGCTTCCTGGAGTTGCCCAGTGGCTAATTTTCCATGCTGATGCATACAGGTATAATACCAAGACGGTAGGCCTTGTTCTGTGCACCTGTGACAAGGCCGGCTGAACAAGATGGTCTTCTTGGGGCATAGAAAGAAACAATGAAAAGAAAGCTACCTGTTTCAGAGGAATTTTTACTTTCTAATCTCCTAAGATTTCTTCTTAAGAACAGGCCATGATAAATAGTGCTTAGTGGTGTCATGTAATAAGTGGGGAATTCAAGAGCTGCAAGCTGCACCTCCTGTTCTGTCTTACTGTACACACATCACTGAGCCACATGACCTCTCTGTGGCTCAGGGTTTTCTAACAAACTATAAACACCATGGTTTGCTCTTTTGTGGCTTTCTTTGTAAGGCTGTTGTGATAAGTAAACAATCAAGATGCTTCTGAGTATACAATTACAGCATGTCTATTTTCTGTTCACATGTACACATAGTACATACCCATGTAGCTCATACCATGGGAAGGAAAAGTCTATTTAGTATTATTCCAAATGAGATGACCAAATAAGACATACATCAGTTAGAGGCAGGGTCTAATCTATTATAGCTCTACTAATTCATTTCTGTAAAGAAGTCCTTTCAGAGTCTATTATATCTTAAATATCTTTTCCATAAAACTAAAGCTCTTCTAGTATTTTTTTTTTTTTTTGCTGTTCACTGTTGAAATGTCAACTCAACTAGGCACTAGAGAGCAAGAGGTGAAAACAGAGCTAGACAAAAAGTACGGTGAACCTTGTCAAGGATCCCCCAAGGCAGGAGTGGGTGGAAATAGTTACAATCCAAAACTTTTAGTACAGAGAGACATTCATATAAGTAGCACTTCCAGAAGAAGAAGAAAACATATTTCCAGAGGAAGGAAGCAAATGCGTGAATTTTAGCCTCCTGCCACACTTTCTCAGGAGGCATCTCTTTATTTCCTGGTGTGAGAGGCACTGAGCCAAGTGAGATTCATGCATTATTATTTATGTTTATGACCAAACTACAAGGCAGATATTTTTATTAGCTTTATGTTCCAGGTGAGGAAATAGAATCTCAGAGGTGTTAAGCAACTAGCTAATAAATGACGCAGTTAGATATCAAATCCAGGCTCATCTCCTTACTGCTGTGCACTAGACTTAGACTTCTACAGGTAGAAAATGTTTGTTCTTCGTGTTTCAACTTCACACAGGCGTGCAATAATCATCATATTATAAAAATAGAGATGAGCCAGGAAGAGGCGTTTAAAAGCTCCTTGGCATAGGAGGTTTGATATCGATACAACCCTAATGCCAAGAATTGTTGGGACTATATGTCTTGCAAAGACAAAATGCAGTTCTAAGAAATATAACACAAATGTTACAATGCTTCTTAACTTTTTCTTTCAAAACCTTTTCAAAAGACTTTAAAATAATCATGCCAGAAGTCAAATTTTAAATGTTAAAATTGGCTCGATTTCTGCCTCTTGCTACATCAAATCTTCAGATTTGACCAGTAAGTAGCCTTACTAAAGCAGTCTCTGGTCTAAGCTATCCACCAGGAACCGTTATCTATTGCTCTGGTGTATGAACTCTGCTCTTGATTTGGCTGACACACGTCTACCATTGTTCACAGAGAGAGCTGGGAGAGTTGTAACTGAGTACCTGTGGGAACCTCAAATGGCTAGAGTTTGAGGGCTGTCTGAACTACCTAGCTCAGAGTCTTTTGTTTTGAGCTTGGCTTGGTGGTATAATCTTGTAATCCCAGCTACTCAGGTGGCTGAGGAAGGAAGAGCACATGATCAAGGTCTGTCTATGCTACAGAGTGAATTCAAGGTGAACCAGGCCACTTAGCTAGCTCCTATCTCAAAATAGAGACAATTGGGACTGTAGCTCAGCAGTAGAGCACTTGCCTTGCTTGTCCAATGTTCTGGAATCAATATCCAAGGCTTCAAAAGAAAGAAAAATGAGGAAAAACTTTGTTTGAAGGCAAGGTAAGATCGGGAGTAGTAAAGTTGGCCGATGGACCCAGTTAGCTCGATGCAAATCTTGGAGAATTGTATGCTGGATAGCTTTAGTTGTCAACTTGACACACCCGGGTTGAGGGGGCCTCAACTAGCAAATTGCCTACATTGAACTGGCCTGTGGGGTATTTTCTCGATTGTTGAGTGATGTGGGAGGGCCCAGCCCACTGTGGCCACTGTCACCCCTGGGCAGCCTGTTCTGTATTGTATAAGAAAGCAGGCTGAGCATTGACCCGGGGAGCAAGCCAGCAAGCAGTGTTCCTCCATGGTCTGTGCTTCATCTCCTGCCTCTAGGTTCCTGCCCTGAGCTCCTCTCGTGGGCTCCCTTGGTGATGAACTGTGACCTGGGAGATGTGAGGCAAATAAACCCTTTCCTGCCCAAGTTTGTTTTGGTTGGTGTTTTGTCACAGCAATTGATAGCAAAGTAGAACAAATTCAGACTACTTAACCCTGTGTACTAGGCTAAAGAGCATGCACCTAAATTTGAGTTCTAGAATCTGAGAGAAAGACCTTTGCAGATTTAATTAGTTAAGGAGAAGTCACACTAGTTAAGATGTCCCCTAACCCAATGACTGGCATGTGCATAGGAGAAGAGAAAGAAAACACGGGCACATGTGGGCACATGACGAGGGAGGAGGAGACTGGAGTGATGTTTCTACAAGCCAGGCAACACTAAACAACCGCTAGAAACACCAGAAACTGACCAGAAGATCAATGGGGAAAAAGAGTTCTTTCTTCAAGTCTCCCAGTATCTTGACTCTACATTTACTGCCTTCAAGATGGTTAGAAAAATAAATGTTGTTTTAACCCACTCTGTGACACTTTCATAGCCTTAGGAAAAGAAAACATCCCTTCTCCTTGGCCATAGCATTCACCTTACACATGCTTATTACTACATAAAGAGCCTCGAATGTGACAGTGATCAGGGGGCCTCACCCTGAAATATGAAAGACAACACTCGCGTCTACAGACAGAACGGCTCTTCCTCTCGCACCTGACAAACACGCTTACTGTTGTTTTTGTTCCAATTAGCTGCAAGTCATCTTAAATCTCATCACAGGAAGCAGTGGTCTATTTAAATTCGATGTAAATGTACTGCTGCTTGTTTTTATAGCAGACAGGGCTAAACGTGGAGAAATTGCTTCCTAGGTGTCATGAGTTCTGAAATCTACAATTGATAATACAGCAGGGAAACTTAAGGAAAGAGAAACAGATATTCCCGGCATCTAGTCATACTGCAATGTTCAAAATTCTTTTATATCTATTTTTTTGGCCAGATATGTTATTCTGATCTTTGCTGTGGTAATTGAAGTTGAAAGCTTAACAGAGAGAACCAAAGTATTTAAGCTATTAACTCAGATTACTGTATTATGGTTTATCAGAGTCTACATTCATCCCCTGCTCCCAATTTATCTGACTTCTTGGAGGCAGTAAAAATGCTCTTACTCTTCCCTCAATCCACAGCCAGATGGGAGTAGGATAGGTTGGGAAGCTCTGGCTTTGGCGCAGAAATACCATTTTATGGACAGCACTTAGGCTTTGTAAGCAACACATAAGTAAGCAGTCAGAACTTCACATTGCAAGGTCCCTCTCTGTGGAGTGGGGATGTTGGAAGATGGACAATGGATTATTTGAGGCTCACTGCTTGATTAGTGCTGTTGTGGTCAAAGGTGACGGAGAGGAAAGGATAGGTGTGGGCCTAGAGTGGGCTTAGAGGCCATACACAAGTACTTTCAGAGCAATTTTTAGACCCTTCCACTTACCAGGGAATGGGTAGATGCTCAAAATCAAAATAGAGGATAACAGGTTTTAATGAGGTAAGCACGCGCGCATGCGCATGCATGCACACACACACACGCACACACACACACACACAACCACCAACTATCCAGTAGAAAAAGTGGCTATCAAATATATTCAAATCAATGCTAAGTGAACACTTAAAACCTGTTACTTTTCTGTTTGCAGCAACACGGTGAGACAGCTATTGGTTTTTGTTCTTCCCTATTTATCCTTTAGTAAGATGTGAGGAGAGAGAGAAGGAAAACCTCTCTGGGGTCAGTGAGGATGGGGCTGGTTCACATGCCTGAGAAAGCCTCCTGGGAAGAGGGAATTGGAATGGTGTGCTTATTTTAGAGGAAATTGATTTGCTTTAAGTTTCCATTAGGGTTCTTTTTTATTCTAATAAAATTATTAAAAGTTTCTATTGAACATAGGATCAGATTCTGTTGGAGAAGCTTGAGGAGCTGAAGGCTAACCAATACTATTCTTACGGCTGGCATTACATAAGCTACTTTCAGCATTAAGTTCAACCTGATTATACCTTTTTTTGTTGTTATTTTGCCATGATTGGTATGTTTACAGAACTTAAAAAAATAATATTGCCAGTGTTTCAGTCATCGGTATTATCTGACCATTTTTTGTGTGCTTTAAAATATGGAATTGGCTTGCTTTTAACCCTGTCTTGTTTTGCCCTTTATTGCATTATCTTTCCTAATAAACAATGAAGAGAAAGTTCAAGGTATTTTGGCCACCACGATCTGGAGATGTCTTATACAAACATGGCAATGAGACTTTCAACTCTGTTCAAGAATCTGAAAAAGTATTGGAGAGATGACTTTTCAAGAAAGTAGATTTAGAGCTGAAGAAATGGCTCAGCCCTGGCTGCTCTTGCAACGGACCTGGGTTTGGTGCCCAGCACTTAGATAACAGCTAATAGCCATTCATAACTCCAGTTCCAAGGGATCCAGTACTCTCTTCTTGGCCTCTTCAGGCATTGCATAACACAGGTGCAATACATTCATATAGATAAAATAGTAAAAATAATAAATAATATATTAACAAAGAAAATAGACTAATGCAAGGGTAGAATAAAGCTCTCATATTGCTAGATTACAACCTGAATCAATACTCAATAATTACAATGAGGTTTGTTTAACATCAAGATTATGTCATTTATAGAAACTCTAAAAGCAAGCATTTGGAGCACACTATGTCTAATGCCATTATTTGTAGTGATTTTTCAGATGTACAATGTAAGCTGTTGCCTATCACTGCCTAACAAATTGCCTCAGAGCTTGGTGAGTTAAAACAGCAATGACGTATTATCTTACATGGCTCTGGAATTGATTGTGTATCTATTCTTCTGGTCTGTCCTGAGCTCACTCACAAGCCGTCAGTCAGTGTTATCTCAGTGTTAGAAGAGTCTAAAACTAGCCTTATTCACAAATCTGTGACCTAGCACTGCTTTTCACCTGGGGCCTCCTATCCCTATGGTCTCTTATAATTCACTGGTCTAGCCTGAGCTTTCTTCCTAATGGCAGGAGTTTGAAAGAGAGGAGCAACAGAAACATCAGTGGGCCTGAAGACCAGCCTCAGAACTCACAGCATCACCACCAAGTGCTTTCTAATACTCAGAGGCACTCACAGGAGAGCCCAGACTTAGGGTGTTGGAGAAATAGACTCTATCAAGGGAGAATCAGAGAGTCACACTGAAAAGAGACATACGAAAGCAAGAGCACAGGTGTCATTTTTATTGTGAACTCCATCACCACCCCCAAAGCTGATCCTGTCTTTGAAGATTTGTATCTCTCTATCCCTAGAGTTCTTCCAGTTCACTCAAAGCTCTGTGTTTCACCTTGGGTTATAATAGTAAATGAACCACTTTATCCTCAGTTGCCAGAGGCTGCTAGTTATTTGTTTATTCATCAAAAATAAATCTCCTGCTTGTTTTTAGCTTGGCACATAGGTTTCTGGAATAAAGACCCTTATTCAGTCTCATAGTCTGCTAGCTGTGGTCCTGTCTTTGGTGTACTTTGAAGGAGGAAATGTGTCTGTTTTTGTTGCTTCCTCCTTTCATAAGCCTGAAGTGAAGATACAGTGGCTTTGAGTTTACCAAGGCCATTTTGGATCATGAGGAATCCTTAAGAGAGGCCACAATGGGTAAAGAAGCTTTAAAACAGAAGGAGCCTGGGCCTTAATCCAAGAAGTGCTATCCCAGAGTTGGACTGATTTCTTTTTTTTTAAAAAAAAAGTATTTTACTTTTTACATATATGAGTGCATTGCCTGCATGTGTGTAGGTACACCTGTGTAATGCAGTGCCCTTGGAGGTCAGAAGAGGATGCATTGGATCCCCTGGAACTGGAGTTATGTACAGATGACTGTTAGCTGCCACGTGGGTGCTGGGATTTGAACTCTGGTCCTCTGCAAGGGCAACCACTGTGCTTAATTGCCAAGCTATCTCTCCAGCCCCATTCTTCAGGATTTCTTGAATGTGAGACATACAGTTTAAAACTGACAATGGTTCTTTGAGTTTTCAAATATTTTCAGATGAATCTGAGTTTTAACAAATCTTTCAATTTTATAATTAGAGTCATTGTGAATGATCTGACTCTCTTAAGTCATTGTCTATATATACCTCTTTCAGCATCATTTAGGGGTAGAAAGTGGTCATCTTCCTTGCATTTAGTGAAGCATAACTTAAAAAAATATTAACAACATTAATGGCTTTTGACTTTTTCCAGTTTTGTTAATTGAAGCTATTTATTTCTTTCACTAGCATACAAAATTAGGACCTAGTCATTCAGTTTTCAAAACTCTAAAACATAAAAAGAATACTGTTTAATTGGATCTAATTTTCATGTTGTTCATTAGATTTCCAGATTTAAAAAAATCAATTTAGGGGCAGTTAGCTCCTTGAGAAAGTGGACCCTTTCCAAGTTTTATATTTTGATTACTTTATTTTGGTGGAGGAAAAAAAAGATATGAAAATTCAGTTTTGAAATCTAGAAGTCCAACTATGATGGTTAATACTGATCATCAACCTGACTGACCCGAGAAACACCTACAGATCAGCAAATCTCATGTCCAGTTGTATCTGAAGGTCTTTCCTAAGAAGATTAACTAAAGAGGGATGCTCTGCTTTGCATATGGGAACCACTATCCAACAGGCTGAGAGTCTGAATACCCCAATGAAATAAAATGGGAAAAGGAGAAAGCCCATTAGTTCACCAGCATAGGGGCATTTCCCCCAGCCCCTCTCTCTCCTGATTGCTGTAATGTGAACTGCTTTCCTATACTATACCGTCCCTGCTATGATTGACTAGCACCTCTGAAACTGTGAGCCAACATAAACACTTTCTTCTTTAAATTTCTTTGTCCAGGTATTTTATCATAGTGATGGAAAGTCTGACTAACTCATCTAACAGTAAGTCACACATAAGCACATATGGAAAATAGTGAAATATTACACATTCATTAGAATAATGAACACAATAACAGTCTATGAATGCTTTACACCTAACAAAGTATCGACATGTTATGAATGTCCTGGGTGAAGTATCAGAAATAGAATGGGCAGTTTGCTCCATCAGTTCTACATATTGTGATATTGTGATAACAAGATCACCTTGAGGTGACCTGACTTGTTTGAAGAATTTATAAAAGGAGTGAATCTATTTGCTGAAGTTTGGATCAGGAGCATTTCCTAAAGGCATGTGTGTTACATGATTGGTCCTCAGCTTAGCATTTTTGGGAAACAGCTTGGTGTGAGATTTTAGGGCATTGTAGGCATGCTCTCAAAGGGGACTATAGGACGTCTGTCTCCCCTTCTTCATTTTCACCTCCTGATCACCCCAAGATGAGGAGATGGCTCTGCCACACTGTCTCTACATGATGTGTTACTTTGTCACAGCCCCAGAGGAATGGAACCAGGTGACCGCAAGCTGAAGATTTCAAAACTGTGATCTAAAACAAGCCCTTTATTTTCTATTTCAGGTATTTTATTACAGCAACAGAAAGCCAAATAAGGCACTCATGATTCTTGGGCTCCTCTGCAAGATCACTGTTAGCAGAGGAGGTCAGAAAGTGAGTCAGATTCACAAACGGATTTCTGTGCAGCTGTTCCATTTGAAACCATATGTCCCATTTCGGTGGAACTAATTCCTGATCTCTGATTAAAAAAAAGATTATTTTTATTTATGTATATGTATGTATGTTTGTGTGAGTTTATATGTACCACATGTTTCCACGGTCCATTGAGAAGGAAGAGAGTGTTGGATCCCCTGGAGTTGGAGTTTCTGCAAGAGTAGTAAACATTCTTAACTGCTGATCCCAAATTTAATAAGTCTCTCCTAAATGAAGAACTTCAGATATTTAAGATATACCTCCGACATTTAGTAGACAGAGTAGATTCACATAGCAGTATCTGGGAAATCTCAGACACCCTAGGAATTTAGGGACTGGAACACAATGAGTGTGAGTGGATGGCTCAGTCCAGTAACAGATTAAGGAGCCAGAGAGGGCTTGATTATTTCTCTCTGCACAGCTGTGGGCTTCCTGAGAGATGTAAATCACATGGAGAAGTTTGTGGTCTCACCCAGTAGTGTTATCTACAGTGCACATCCTCCTAAGAATGGCAATTTGGACGAGGATAGAGGAGGTGAGCAGGCAACAGCACAGAGGATTACCATGCCTCATACCTCCTAGCTTCGACCCTGAAGCCAGACGAGAGGATACTTGACATGGAATCACATTTGGAGCTTCAACTAATAGGTTTAAAACTAGTCAGGGCAATGAATGAGTTGGAACTGTGCTTGTGTTTTAACTGCCCAAAGACTTCTCAGAGTTTTCATTTAAAAGTGAGGAAAGGTAACTAGTTTAAGAAAGTGAGCATCATGAAAAAAGTCACATCTGTTCATAACCTATGCTAATGGTGGTCAATAAGATAATTACTTGTATTTGAACAAAATGATCTTTTGAAATAGCCATTTCACTTATTAAACCCTTCCCTTAACATTGTAGTAACTTTACTTAATTTGACTGAAACTCAAAAAAAGATGTGGACTTTCATTGTACCTTCAGCATAACCGAGTTATTAAGGCAGCCAACCTAGGTAGGTGCAAATCCTACTATATCAGTTACTTTTGTGATCTTAAAAAAGACACTTAATATAGTGAAGGATTTGTGTTTGGAGTAAAAAAATGGACATAACAATCATTAATGCCTAATAAGATTATAGGAGGCTTATTTGATCACTCATAAAACAATAAATATTCTATACTTGTTGGCTTTTATTGTTTATTATGTTCTAAAGATGGTAATAAACAAGGCAAGTGCAACATCTTTCCAGAGTTTGCATTCATACAGTCTAAGGAAATTTTCTCATCGATTAGGAAGGGGTTGTAAAGTCTGTGGCACAGATTTATATCAGAGAAACAAATGCCCTGTGAAACTAAAGCAAGGACGACCACTGCACATTGGCATCTGTCAAGGCTTGTAAGACACATGTATGCATAGCTATGGCTTCTTGGAAACTGATGGGGGTAGTAGTATAGCATATCCTGGTTTCTTCTATTGCTGGAGGGGCTTCCTAACTGCTGTAGGGTAGTAAGAACCCATTTTACAGGCTCTTTGGGGAGATAAATGTCCACGCTAATGGTAAGCTCTATCAATTAGGACTATCCTTTCCATCTAGCACACACATTCATGATGCTTTCGTTCCTCCAAAAATCTGACAGTAGCTGGGGGCCGTCCAAAAACTTTAACAAATGGAAGATAAATAAACACTGACAACCTCCCCTCTCTTTAGAACTGATTTTATCATAATATAAGAGTGAGCTTCCTTTAGTATAGAGTTCCTAACAAGCTTAGACTCTCTGGGAAGTTGCTCAGTGCCCTTGGATGTGAAGGAAACACTTTCATTCCATCAACATAACCAACTGCCAAAGTAAATGTTCCAAGTTCAGCTTTTCTTCTTCAGTTTCCACACTAATAATAAACAGATGAAATATCAAAATTCTTCAATAGCTGAAAAGGAGAATGAAAGAGAGGGTGGGAAAGGAAGAGAGAGGAAAACAGGGAAGGGGAGAAAAGAGGGGAAAGTAAAAACAAGGATATGGACGGAGGGATGGAGGGAGGGATGGAGGGAGGGAGGAATGGAGGGAGAAATGGAGGGAGAGATGGAGGGAGGGATGGAGGGAGGGATGGAGGGAGGGACAGAGAGAGGAGGTGGGGGAAAATTTCATCCAAGTTCACTGAGGCCCTGAATAAATATAATTATGGATGTAATGAGGCCAACTTCACGTTTTAATCACTATTTCCTTACTACCTACTAATTTTCCTTTCAGTACCTGCTGTCATACAGCTTTGAGTTGGGTGGCATTAACGCACCAGGTAACCATAAGTAATCTTTTTAGTTTAGGGCTGTGATGCATCAGAACCCGCAAAGCTGAGAAAATTAGAAGCATTCTATCTAAAACATTTCTTTTCATTAGTATTTGGCATTGATGCCCTGATTTGTAACCCAGTGAGTAGTTTTGCAATTACTGTGCTATATGGAGATTAGCATTTTGAGCACAGTGCTAATATGTAGTCTATGCATCTCACAATGGGTATTAAAAATAGACAAACTAGTGGTTTGAATCTATGTGAATTTGTTGTGAATATGTATCATGGAGATATTGATTTGAATGATAAGATGTGTCCTTTTTGTTCCAAACCACTCTGCATATTGACTGCAGTTTATTTCCCTAAATCTATAAAGACATTAGCTACCAAGCAGAAGATTGCTTTCTCTGAGTGTGAGAATTATTATCACACTAAGAAAGGGAGAAGGGGAGGATTATATATATGAGAAAATGGAAAAATCTCTTGAGATTAAACAAGTTTGAAAGAGTGAGAAGCAATAAAAACATATAAATTTAACTGTTCTGTTTTCATGTGTTCTATCAAAACTATTATTGCCACTTTGCATGCGAGAAGACAGGCCAGTTTTCCTGGTTGGAGGTGGTCAGGAGATCCACATCCAAATGCCAGCTTTGGTAATATAGTGTCATCTTAGGCATGTTGCTTGCTTTGTAACCAGTTATTTCTTCAAAGGGAGTCCTTACCACCCTCAGCCACCAAAATTTCCTTTGACCTGCAGTTGCTTGCTTGAATTCTCTTTTACTTTTTTTGTTTCTGTAGCCAATATTTTAAAATCGGTATATCTAACTTAAAAATCAGATTTCTAACCTTCTACTCACAGACTCAAGACATAATACCAACAGTACTGTGGGCAGGAACAAGCAGTGGCTCCATTCCAGCTGTCCTAACTCCTTTCCGCTTATCCGTCTCCAACATCATCTCTCCCTAATAACAGTACCAAAGCAATGGTTTCTTTTACACAAATACACACACACACACACACACACACACACACACACACATGCACATACTGAAAACACTTTTCAGTACAAGCATTTCTATCTAAAGTGAAAGAAAATAAACATCCAAGATATGCACAGATTTTGAAATAAGATGGGAAAACTGTGCTTCTTTCTAAAATGAAGATTATTCTCTAATTTGCTAACAAAGAGGGTCTAACTTAAAAGAATCTGAGCCTTTCTTCACTTATGATACTTGCTAAGCCAATATATCATTTGAATTGGTCTTCTCTGGCTCATTTTGGAATAAGATGTCATTTCTACAACCCTTGAGGAAATTTCTCAACAAATGCCTTCTTTTTAACACTATTGATGTCCAACACAGAGACAATTACTTTGAGAGGACATCTGAGTCTAATAGCTACAAGAAGACCTTTTACATGTGCCATGTGAAGTTTTCAAAAAACGATTCTGGCAGCCTGGTAAGTAGCATACTGAAGTCAGGGGTCACCTAAGTCCACTGTGTGGTGTGCCACAGAGAACAGTTTTCCCAATGTGATCCCCACTTTCTCTTGAAATTCCAAATTTCAGCAAAGATCTAAAGATTTTGTTTAATTATAGAGACCTAATCAGGGTGGAAAGCTGAGAGAAGCAAGCCCAAGATAAACAGCATTTAATACCTTCTTTAATAATAGGCACAATAAACTTCCTGCTCTTACTACAGGCCAAGTGCTATGTGAAGCATTTTACATACCTTATCTCATGTAATCCTCATAATTACTTTATGAAGACCAGGTTGTTTTCGCTGATTCACATAGGGAGTTTAGGGCCATGAAGACAAAAATCTGGTTCAAGTCACAGGATGCACTGGAGAGCTGTTCCCTCTATTGCCATAAGCCCTACTCAAAACTCCTTCGCCATATCTATTCTGGCCTTGATGTTTTTGGAGAAGTGATGTCGGAAGAAAAGGAATGACTTACTTATGCAATGATAGAATGTATTATCCTCATTAAATTCTTTTGTATATTTTAAATTAAATTTCTGTTTATTTTATACACAACGTTGCGATCATCTTTACACCCCCTTCCCCACTGGCGCTGTCCCAAAGCCCCCCCACACTGTATTCATGCATTTCTGTCATTTATGTCAAGGCCTATCCGCTCAAGTTAGTATATCCAGACATCCCTCAGGGCAAGTTCATTAAATATATTTATATTTTCTGGAAACATGAATTTTGCCTTCCTATAGTTTCTGCTGAGCAAAATTCTTTCCTATACATCTAATGCTTGCAACAAACCTGGGAGGCATGCAGGACAAGGCTCTTTAGCTTATTTTACAAATGGGAAAATGGAGCCTCAGAGGGATTAAATGACTTGCTCAAGGTCATCCTGGTACTGGCACTGACCCACAGTCCTTTGATGCCACCATTATGCCATTTTCTGGCCCTTTCTTTTGAGCTAGCATTCATTGGTAACCACCTGTATATGAAAGGAACTCTTTATGATAGATATTAGCATGATTTTAGTAGAAATAGTAAAATATATTTTTTCTTTTTCTTTTGTTTTCAATGTTGCTAAATAGATTTTATTTAAAGAGATATTTTTGTAAATTGGGATGTAATGATTCATCAGTCTGTTCACTGTGCACTTACAGACCCTCCTATCTTTCGTGGATAAAATTGTCAGATTTGGTGTGACAACTTTAAGAAGAATTTGTGATGATGAATTTCTTTCTGCACAGAATCGGGAAAACTGTAATTGATCATCTGACCTAGACACAAGGTAATTAAGCCCAGATGATAACCGAACTCTGCTTAAGTGTTTAGACACATAGACAACCTGCTGACTTGGACCAGGACTACTTTTCACAGAGGTCACAGCAAAGACAAGAAAAGTGGCTGTGAATAGATCTGGCTTATTTCTTTTATACTACCCAAACTGCTCACATCAGTTAGTACTTTTCTTCCTGGTGTGTTTTGGGTATTTTCTGTTTCCTCAGAAAACTATACTGAAACTTTGCTTGCAATGTAGCAGTGTTGAGAGAGGACAGGAGTTTTAAAAGGCGAGCAAGGCATTAGGACAGAGAAATGAAGTTCTCATGGAACTGGTTCGTTACTGTGAGAGGGATTATAAAGCAAAACTGCCCTTGATGCCAGTTTGCACTCCTGTCATGAAGCCCTTACCGGAAGCTTAGCAGATGTTTGCGTCATGCCCTTGGATTCCTCAGTCTTCAGGACCACAAGCTAAGATATATTTCTTTCCATTATGTTGGTCTCAGATAGTTTATTATAGCAACATAAAATGGGTAGAAACACTTTTCAAGCTCAAGAATACCAGAAGACAAATAAATGTATGACTGTATATGTTTATACATGAATATCATAAAGAAGATGGCATAAAAATGTGACAATTTTCGAAATGGGCTCCATGAATTTATAATAGATGTAAATGTTTTTGCTGAAAAAATGTATTTAGACAATATTTCTCTACTCTAACCACTTTTATTTTCCATGCTGATCAAAATTGTAATTATGAAGTTGTGCTAACATCAACTATCTCAGGACAAAAGTTGTTACATGAATTAAATAAAACATTTATGGGTTTGGATGGGTCAGTTAGTTCTCTGCATTCCTCCAGAACTGTGCACAGTCAGCAGTTCCCTGTCTTCCCATGCAAACACATAGCTCCATTTGATTCTGAGTAAAAGTGAAATGTCCCCTTTTAAACTTGGTCCATAGAAGGTCTACCACAGATGATTCTTCATGGATTCTTCAATTGGGCTCAATGAGAAGTTGACTTAGATACAAATTCAGAGTCCAGATTGTTAACCATGGTACCATGTGACTTTCTATTGGATATAAATTCAATATAGTAGACTCACAAAACATAAGGACTCTGAGTCATCGAATCTCAGCCTGGAAGAGGGTCATGTACTCATAAGGAAGACCTGCTTTGGCTTTGATAATAATAAACTACTATTGGTTTTTAATTTATCTTATTTTTATTTTATGTGTATGTGTGTTATACCTGCATGTGTATAAGTACACCCATGTCATACAGTGCCTGAGGAGGACAGAAGAGGGAATCCCTTGGAACTGGAGTTATAGATGGTTATTAGCTGTCATGTGGGTGCTGGGATTCGAACCCAGTGTTCTTAACCGCTGAGCCATCTCTCTAGCCCCATAAACTACTTTTACTTAGTGTTTTAAACCACTAAGAACTGGAATTTTATCTATTAGAGCGGTTTACGCCTTAGTATTAAATTACTGCATGGATGATGCCAACTATATTTCTTGACATACTGGGCAAGAAATACTGTCTTTTTCTTTGTCATCATTATTAGTCATCAGAACATGAGTGAGTGGGAGGTACTTTTGTACTGATTTTTAATATTTTATTTAATTTATTATTATTATTATTATTATTATTATTTTTAAATGTATGCATGTGTGTAAGTGCTCCCATGTTGTGCAATGCCTGAGGAGGTCAGAAGATGGTGTTGGATCCCATGGAACTGGAGTTGCAGATGGTTGAGTAGCCATGTGGGTGCTGCGAATTGAACCCAGGTCCTCTGCAAGAGCAGCCAATGCTCTTAACTGCTGAGCCATCTCTGCAGTCCCTTTGTACTGATTTTTAAGCAATTTGTTTCATTTCAAATGACAGCAGGACTATTCCAAAATTTCTACTTAATATTTGCCTCTGCTTACTTTTGATTACCAAATGGCACTAAGTTCTATTTACTTATGTGAAGCAGAATTTTTTGAGGAATAATTTCAAAATATAATATTTAAAAGTCATTGTTGGAAAAAAAAATCAAGAGTGTTGGCATTCAAAGCCAGTGATGACATATGAAGGATGTCACTTTGGTTAATGTCTAATTAAGGCATATTACTGAAAGACTGTCACACTGAAAAAGCAAGCTCTTATTTAGGACCCCTGCGGAGTGCAGCACTTCCTGATTCACAAGACAGATGTATTGGCTCTGAGTTCTGAATGAATTCCGTAAAGGATGCTATCAGAAAATTCTACTTTCACAGCAACCAAGTGAGGACAGCCAGTATTGGGGTCAGGCTGTGTCTCATCACCATGGAGACATGGAATGCCTGTTGATTGGAGCTTGGACTTGTGTGCTACTTCTCTTCAGCCTATTGTCTATTCTGGGTTGATTTTGTCTTTAACAAGATTCTTTGTATTCAGAGGTGGTCCTGTAGGAGCCATGTCTGAGCAGGATGCTCATAAGCATGATGGTGATATATTTGTATCCAAAGATCAATTTAAATCATCCTTAGTATATTTCTTACTGTTACAGGTGAACATCTACAGTTTGGCCCATGTAAACACAGAGATTATGTGTGGATGTGTGTGCCCATGTATGGTGTCTATATGTACATGTTCAGGTGGGAGTTTCATGTATATGTGTGGATACATGTGTGCACATGTGGAGGCCAGAGATCGATACTGGGTATATTCCTCAGTCATTCTCCACTTAAAAGAAAATTATGTTTTAAAGTAATATTTTCATTTTATTGGTTGTGGGGAAGCACATGGAGGTCAGCTGATAACTTGTAGCTGTTTGAACTCTCCTTTTACAGTGTGGACTCCAGGGATTCAATGCAGGTTGTCAGGCTTGGTACAAGTGCTCTTAGCTGTTAAGCTGTCTCTTAGCCCCGCCACCTTAGTTTTCAAAACAGGATCTCTCATGGAATTGTAACACACTAATCCCCCTAGACTGGATGACCAGGGAGCTCCAAGGATTCTCTTGTCTTCTCCCTACCCCCAGCAACAGTGTCACAGATATATACTGCCATGACAAGCATTTT
This sequence comes from Eospalax fontanierii, assembly GCA_035773235.1. Lineage (NCBI taxonomy): Eukaryota > Metazoa > Chordata > Mammalia > Rodentia > Spalacidae > Eospalax > Eospalax fontanierii. The sequence continues at coordinate 24,863,600 of CM069530.1, forward strand.
ATGTGGGTTTTGAACTCTCAGGTCTTCATGCTTGTATAGCAAGCACTTTGCAGAATGAGTTATCTCTCTATGCTCCATGCAGTGATTTCAATGTACCAATATTTATGCTGACTTTTTTCTTGGTAGAACAATCTTACTTCTCTCAGGAGACCACATACTTTCACTACCATGTCTCCATTCATCTTCGGGAATTACAAGATGACCCTAGCTTGGCCAACTGAACATTACATCTCTTCACTCAGAATTGCTCCAGGAAATGGTTTATTCTCAACTAAAGCCAATGTAAGTCTCATCCAATATTTATATTAGAATAAAGAATCAATGCCATATCCTCCCCACAACTAAATATAGATAAAGGAAGAAGAAAGCTCCTGGAAACTATCATACCAACAAGAAGGGCCTCAAAGTCCAACCAGAATGAGAAATGCACAGGAGAGAAGCGACATAAACCCGTCTCTTGTCCTACTGTCACAGTGCTGTGATTTATTGAGGCTTAAACCCAGGTGCCCCTGGGTTTCTCAGAGAGGGAAAGAGTTGTATTTAAACCAGTTGGAGTTGTGATCTCTGTCATTTGTTACCGAGTACTAAATAGAGAAAGGAGAAAGTTAGGACATTGTATTGAACACACATATAGCAATAAACTACAGTTGACTTTGAATTTGCTCTGGAGCCCCAAATTCCCATTCAGTTTTGCCTTTTTTAGTGTAGTTTATTAATGAGCTATTATTTCCAGGGAGAATGTTCAGAGAGCATGCATTGACTATATAGAAAGAATCTGTGCTTTGTATAGGAAATAATGTTGAATACACAGGGTGCAACTTTCTAGTCATGGATCAACTGATAAGTAATTTTCTATGGTTTTGTTTCCTCTGTAAATGGGCTTGTATAAAGGTTAAATTAGACCACACATGCAAAGTGACTAGCAGAGTAGCTTAATAAATGTATGTAGTACAGAAAAAATACTTCCATAAAAACTTGAACTTTCATACAATCTCTATATGTCATATAGTCAATAAAACAATTCTACTTTATTCATTCCTGTATTTGCCCTTTGATTGTTTGATAGATTATTTGGTTCATTCAATTGTAGTCCCTAATGAGTTTCTATGAATAATCTTAGTCTCTGCTTAAATGACATATCATCATGAATACACATGGTACAGAGAAAAGGCATTGCATGTTCAAAGGAGGAATAATCTGGGCTTTGAAAAATTTCTCTTTCTGACAAGGTTTCATGGAGATAATGCATGGCAAATATGAACACTGTAACCTTCTTGTGGGGCGGGAGAGATTACCAAGACCTTCTTGGAAACAATAAAAGTTAGTAAAATTATTGATATATCCTTTAAAAATGAATTTAAACTAATAGGGGAAAGATGCTTTTTAGTGAGGTAGATCCATCCCATGACACTATGAATTTGAATTTAATTTTTATCTGGTCTTAATCTGCCCATGGAATGATCACATATTTTCCTCAATAAGGACTTCAAATTGGGATATCCTTGTACTGCTTACTTCTTCTTTGAAAAGGGAATGCTTTCATTTTTTCTATGGAGAGGCTTGCAATAAATTCCCCATAGAAAAATAGAAAGTCTGGGTATTTGCCCAGAAAATATAGGAAGAGGTCAATATTTTCAAGTTCTAAGACTTAAAGGAACAAGTCACAGATGGTATCATTTGGAGTTGGATTGTTCTTTTCCAGTTGGTGTTTTAAGTGTGAGATTGTAGATGAATTAAGAACTTGGGCTGTCAGATGATCAGGGGGCAGTAAGTGAGAAATAGAAAGTGATGTGGAGGTGAGGAGAAAGAACAAAAGAAATTTACAGATAAGTTCAAATCACCTATCCATCCTTGTTTTCTTATTTCCTAGGAGCTAATCTTTAACTTTATGATTTTCCTATATACTCATTTACTTTCTATCAAGCCTTTGTTCCTTTTTGTGGTATTAGGTGCCAAAAAATTAGTGCAAATATTTTTTACTCATTTCACTAATTCTGGACATTGTATCAGTCCTAGATATAGGCAGACATTAGTGGAAAAGTATAAATAGTTATTAAATTACAAATACAACCAATGAATCTATAGAAGTGGTCATACAGCACTAATATTCTACAGTAGGGAGAGGAGAAGGACCAAACTGTCCTATACCAGTTGCTCAGAACTAATTTTGTATAATATAGCCGGAGTGACTGAACACTTCACTTAAATTTTTCTCCCTCTAGATCGTACTTGGCAAAATTTCCCTCGAATTATTTTTGGCACACACTGCAATAAAGTCATTTTCTTTTCCTTGTTTGCTTTCCTTGACTCCCATAAAGTCTGAAATTTTCTTAAAGGCAGGAATTTCATCCTGTGTTTCTAGCAGTTAGCGCAGTATCTGAGAAATACTATTTGATAAATAAGTTTACTGAATGAAAAGTCAGTCAAAAACTTGTTAACCTGTCCAAAGAATAAAAGTTGATATTTTAATTTATTGTGTTCTGAATTATATTCATTCCAACAATGATAAAACATACTCCAAGAAAGATGTGAATGCTACCTACCACCATCCTTCCATCAAAAATATTTGCAATCTCTTCTCCCAAAATGAAATTTGACAAATTTTTGTCAACACTGGTTTTGGGCATGATGTTCCCCAATTTTGTTATCCTGCTTATCTCCCCCCGCTTTTTTTTTTTACTTCCTAAGTAATTATTGCCATTAAAATTCTAAACACATATTTATTTTTGGAATTTTCATTGCAGCTTTATTTGTGATAGCTAAAAATAGAAAGCAACCCATGGCTCTCTAAGCAGAAAATGGATAACCAACTTATGTTATATTTATATATTGGATGTCACAACAGCAGAGCAGAATGAGCTTAAGATTTATTCAAACATCAGAACTTGTTGATGGAAGACACACAGAATAGTACATATGGAGTGAATTCATATATGTGTATATATATATATATATATATATATATATATATACACACACACATTCAGGAACTGACAAAATCTTTGATAATAGAAATCAAAATTGTGGATCCTAACTGGAGAAGAGCACAGGGGAATGTTTATGGGGATGGGGTTGCTCTAAGTGGAGGGTACATGAGAGATGGGTGCTAAACTTCATCTAACTGTACGTTTTACTGTATCAATTATGTATTAAACACAAACAAACAAAAACTGGTTGATCCCTACACCCAGCAAGGGAAACAAGTGACATAACCTCTCATGGAAATAGATTAGATATGGTAAGATAATAGAAAGTTAGTGTGTCTAGGAAGAATATGGGATTGGGCTAGGTATTATCAGTTTACCTAAGACAGCACCATACTAACATGGTATTAAATGTATTTTAAGTAGAGTGTTTCAGGATTAAATTGGTTTTCAAATATTTGACATTTTTATAGACTTCTAGAAAAATAATGACCTGAAAGTCAACATCCCTGCTTCTATCACTAAATAACTGACAATTTTTGGTCTTTCTATACTTCAGATCACTGTTTGAAACATGAGGTTAATCAGTGCTACCTAATCAATTGTACCTGAAAATCAGATATCAGACACCAGTGGTATCTGAGAACCATAAATTTTGTGTGGCTTAAAAAGAATTTAAAACACACCAACATATATATATATATATATATATATATATATATATATAAAATTATATAATTATATATATATATACATAAAATCAAAGTCACAACATGAATTGGCTTTTAAAAATATTAGACAGGGATGGAGAAATGGCTCAGTGGTTAAGAACACTTGTCCTTCTAGGGAACTGGAGTTCAATTCTCAGCACCCAAAGGCTAAAAACCATCTGTGAACTCTAGTTCCAGGGAGATCCAACACCCTCTCTGGCCTCTGTGTGGCACTGTATGCATGTGATATACTTACATACATACAAGCAAAACACTCATACACATAAAATAATAAATAATATATTGAAACACAAGAGATTTGGAGACAGAATTAAAACTCTATAAGCCATATATATATATATATATATATATATATATATTATACACACACACACATTTATATATGTAAAACATTAACTTGGGCTGAGGTCATAAGGTAATGTGTAGATAAGGGAAAGTATATAAGTACCATCAAATTGTCTTGTATAAAAATTCTGTTATATTTCAAAAAAGAAGAAACACAAAAATTTAAAAATGCTAGAATATTATAAGTCCTGATTAAGTAAACAGACCATTTTCTTTTCTTCAAGTACAAAATAAAGAATTCATACCAAATGGTTTCCAAAGCCCATTTCAGCTTTTAAATCCCCCTCTTTTTTATGGTTTTTAATTTTATCTAGGAAGTCATTGGGAGAATCATTCATTCAAATTCAGTCCAGCTCCCCTCTTAGAAGTACACCTATTCTGTAATGTGTTGTGTTTGTGATCAGATTCATATAAGCACACTAATATTTTGCATACGTTAATGTTCTTGTGAGGACTCATGTGAAATAGCATTCTGACTTTTGCCCTTTTTTTTTACTTTATGAAATCAAACTCTGTTTAAAGATATCAAAGTCTCTTCTCTCTCTAATGGAGCTCTGACTCTGAGCTCTTTGGATGCTTGGAGAAGGCCAATTTGTGAGGAAAATCATCTCTGTTTCCATTCTTTACAGCCATGCTATAAAAAATAATTGTATCATGAGTATTCATTTGTGTAGCCAAGACTCTTCCTTAGTTTTTTCTTTAACAGAAATGAAATAGCTTTAAAGTTTACAGTTTGCTTCAGTGCAGGAATTTTTAAATAGCTGAACTGAATGAAAAGTAGTTCTAGAAAATGTATTACTTTGTTCAAATGCCTTTCAAGGTGATATTTTACCCCTAGTGATCCTGAAGGGGATATGTAGATCTTAAACACCATATCGATTTTATTTACATGTTGTTGCATATAGCACAACTGTGAAATTTTAAAGGGCTTTCGGCGAGGAGGTATGGACCTGAAGCATCTTTAATGACGATTAAACTGGCAATTTCTTTCTAAAAAGTTTATCTGCTCAACATTGTAGAGAGAGATTTTAAGCCACCAAGGTAATTTCATTTCTAAACCAATAGCTTTGTTCTTAGGTCAGTGATCAAGTGCAAAATTTGGTGTTTTGTCAAATGAACTAGTTTCTCCTTTGAGCCTTCCTTCTACCTCCTGTATCTTTGGGTCTCTGTCTTCTTATTGTGAATTCCTGGTCTCAGGATTTGGCATGGAATGGAGTGATAAAGTTAATCACTTTATAGTCTTCCTATTTTTATCGCTTTTGTTCTTACAATATCCATGTTCTTTTCCTGTCGATGTACAGAAAATCTCTTTTAAAAATCAACTGATCAGCTAAATTTTAAGGTGGTAAATTAGTAATGTTTTTTAACGCCTTTAGCTGAAAAGCATAATTAGAAAATCCAATATTAAATGTTCTATTTATATTTTATTATAAATAAGAATCATAGTGCTACAGAAAGCACAATGTCCTTAGAATCAGAAAACTATGGATTTGAAAGTTATATTCATAATTTAGTATATATATATACATATATATACGCCATATATATATATATATATATTATATGGCACAATATTTGACAATGTTAACCGTAATCGCCCTTATTTACTTAAAAGGTAGAAGAAAAGAGGTGAAAACTCTTCATATACTACAGTATCGGAGGGCAGAAATAATTTAAAGCTAGTGTAATGGTGAAGACATTTGTAGAGTCATAGACACTGTCTCTCTGCAGTTTTTGTTTCCTATTGGTTCATTCTATGGCAAGTCCCACCCTCTGACCAATAAGGGAGGAGGGAGGCGGGAGTAGGAGGCATCATCATGGCCGCGAGCTGGAGAGGGAAGTGGAGGTTGCTGAGATCCATGTGGGAAGAGGAAATGCCCCTTCCCGGGCCCACGCAGACAGCCAGGAACCCAGGAAGCAGCGTGCCATGCCCCTGCCATCCGAGAATCTCATGAGTGAAATGAACTGAGAGCCCTGCTCCCGATACGCGCGCAGTGGTTGCAATCTATTTGGCCGGCCACCGGCGGGCAATTGGGGCGCGCATCCGCGGAGACTTTATAAATAAATCATTCTAAATGGAAGAGCACTTTTCCGTTTATCCAGCTGGATTAACCAGATACCCCCTCCAAGGCGTGGAGAGTGGATTTATAAAACAACTGGTGTAGTAGGCAGGATATCTAGCTGGCACAAATGGAAAAGTAAGTCAGTGGTTGGAAACACAAACTGTGCTTACAGCAGACCAGTAGGAGGGAAGGCAGACAAACGGAGCTCTGGCATGGCTGTTACAGTGAATCCTCAAGTGGCTAATTAATTTAATATTGGCAGCAATGTCTGGGGAAGGAATCCCAGGATGGGGAACCCTCTGAGGGCTGGTATGAGGTGGCGCACTTACTGAGTCTTTCAGCTGCACCTCCCAACTATGGAGCTAAGCTAAGAATAACAGAGGGACTGAAGCAGACCTTGAAAACGCTGCTGGATGGCAAAGAGCCAAGGCTCCAACAGGCAATGGCTGAGGCAGCATGGCCTCTGCTATGCGGGATAAAAGATTTATCCAAAAAAACTAAAGAGTTAAGAGAGAAATTAAAGCAAAAGACCTTTTCTGCATCAGCCACTGACCTCACTAATAAATTAAATTAAAAAAAAGAAAAAGCCCAGAGTATACCAGCTGACCACCCACCCGAGAAAGCAGGCAGGGGGCAGGATAAAGGGTTTTCAGCCCTAGAGCTGCTGGAATTGGGAGGACATTCAAACAAGCTACAAAAGAGCCTGTCATCACCTGGCTCCTGAGGATATGGGACAGAAGGGCAAATGACATTGTTTGCAGTGCTTCAGAAGCCAGACAGCTGAGCTATATAACCACTCATCCCTCCTTGAGATTTAAGCTGCATAACCTGGCACAATACAAGGGAAAGCAGTCGCTGATGAACTGGCTTGTGCAGGCCACCACAAGAGACACTTGGTCATCACCAGTGGAGATCCTCCTGTGACTGGCCGTTCAAGGGGTGGAGGCAATTTGCCTAGCCAGGGCCTCTCCCACCAGCCAGGTGTGGGCAATGGAGAGACCACAGGTATGGCTAGGGTCAGGAATCAGATCCAGGGGATCCCTGGCCCTAGGAATCAACAAGTACAACAGGGGCAAGGAAAGCTTTATTCTTCCTGGGCCCTATGTAGGATCAGGCAGTTTGGGCCAACCTCAACAGGGCTGGCAAGGACACAAAAATACATAGAGGCTCCATGTGATGACTCTGGGATACTAAATGGGTTTCTGACAATAATTAAAGACAGTAAAGAACTGGCTAATTTTCCATGCTATGTTAGACCTTGTGTATGTGTATGTAATGTTAACTTTTAAGTGCTTTACAGATATGAAACCTGGTTAAAAGATGTCAAGTACATTCAAAAGAACAAGAATGGAATGTAACTCATACAGAGATATCCAAAATGTCCTGTACCAAAACAGGTAATATTTATAAAGTCTCACTCTTAATTGTAATTATCACACAAGCCCTGAAGCATGACAACATGGCCTACAATACAAAGCAGAGCAATCAACCAAAAGATCTAGAACTAGCAAAGGTATCAGATCAAGCAGACAGATTGTAAAAACAGTCATAGATGCATTTTTTATGTTTACAAGTCTTAAGTGTAAACAGGAAAGACATGTATAAAGCAAATCTAATATCTAGAGGTAAAAAAGGAAAGTAACAACATACAACAGCAAAGTAAGAACCTACAGCATACTAGATTTAATTGGCAGACTGAAGAGACTGATTAGCTTGAAGATTAAAATGGCAGAACTATACCAAATGAAAACCAGAAAAAAGAATCATGATCTATGTGGACAATTTATAGTGTTTTCAGAAATGGGAAAATAAAAATATGTGAAGAAATCAAAGTTGAAGTTTTCAAATTTGGTAGAAAATATGAATCTACAGGTCCATGAAGTTTATGAAATATAAAAGCAAGGAGCACTAAAAAGCTTTATCAAGACATACAAATTGCAGAAAAACAGGAATGAAAGGAAAAATGTAAAGCACATGGTTGAGATTATTTTACATTCCTGGGAATAAAGATAAGAATCACAGCTGGTGCTTTTTTATAAGAAAAAAATCATAAAGAAGTATCTCAAATTAGTCAATTTATCCAAAAGAAAGAAGAAAATTAGAGGATGGACAGAAATAAGGGGAAGACAGGAAAGACAAAAAGACATAAACCTAATCATGTGTAAGTCAGTGGTCACAAGAAATATAAATGTGACTATATCACATCACAAAGCAAAAGTTATCAGATTAGGTTAAAAAGATCCAACCACATGCTATGCACAGGGAAAGGACTTCAAAAATACACTCACAAATAGATATAAGTGGACTTAAAGGCAAGGTAGGACATATGTATACTATTTTAACTGACTACTTATGTCAAAATGATGACCAAGGACTATAAGGACACGACGGATGTCACTTCAAAAGTATAAAGAGGTGGATTTATAAAATGCTCACAACAAATCCTAAATCACTTTTCATGTAGCAAAAATGTCAAACTACAAGAAGCAAAAACTGGCAAAACTTCTAGCAGAAGTGTGGGAAAAATTAGTCATTTTAATCCTGCCAGTAGAAATTTAAATTAATCTAGCTGCTATTGAATTCAGTATAGCAATTCCTCAAAAATCAAGCCAATAAACATAATCATAGATCTACCATATAATGCAATTATACCACATATGTGAATATTCCCAAAGGAACCACATTCAGAACATCACAGTGCTAACTGCACATCCGTATTTACTATGGTGCACTTGTATTACATATTACTATCACAGTCACCAGGAAAACAATTTAGGTATCTTCCCCATGGGTGAATATATAAAGAAAACATGATATACACAGTGGAGTATTACTCAACCATAAATTTAAACAAAAGCATGTTGTTTGCAGGAAAATGGATGAGACAGTAGATGATCAGGTTAAAGCCAGACTTACTTAAAAAGACAAGAATTATATATTTTTCATACAACAGCTTTCACAGGGGAAATTGAAGTTCGGACAGTATTATAGGCATTGATGAACTCTGAAACATTTAAGGAAAAACTAATGCAAGTTCTATATAAAGTTTTCTAGAACGTTGAAAATGAGAGAATATTTTACTCAAGGCAGACAAAATCCCACTGCAGACTTGGGGAAGTGAGTAAGAAACCTCAACTGTATATGAGGAACTATTGGAAACTGATGATTTCTGGGAAGGTCAGAGTCAGTCTCTTTAAGGGTGTGATTCTTTATAGGTTAACCCAGGCTCCAATGGATGAATCCACACCGACGGACATTTGGGACACAAATTAGACTCTATAGGCATATATATGTCTATATAATGTACAGACATATTCATGTACTCTGTTTAATACATCATATAGAGAGAGTATATGAAACTGTGCCCTGGGGGTAATAAGGGTACTTCAGATAGGGAAGGAAATCTGAATATGATTGAAATATATTATATGAAATTTGCAAAAATTCAAAAAAAAAAGAAAAAAATAGAAAAAAAAACATATCCTTCAGCACCTGAACCGGTAAATCCTTCTGTGGTGAACTATTCATCAATTAGAAAGGAATGAGCTCTTGGTGCATGCTCAGTATAGACACATTTCAGAATACTCGGGCTGAGGGAAAGGGGTAAGGCAGGAGTCCACTCTGAGTAATTCCACCTGCACAAAGCACTAGGAAGCACAGAATGATATATGATCCTCAAAGGAGAGCAAAGACACCTGGGTGGGAGCTGACTAGAGAGAGAGAGAGCTCACCAAGGGGCTCGATGAACATTCTGGAGGTGATGGATACATGCATTCTCTTGATTATGATAATGGTTTCCCTGCTCCACAGCATCAAAACTTCAAGTTGCATGTTTTAAAAAACATAGTTGTTTTATATGAGTTGTACCTCAGTGAGGTTGTTTAACAGGATTAAAATATTTTACAATGTAAATATGAGTTATAAAACATTTTTAGTAGCTATCAGACTTACTCTGGAGAGAACAGTTGAAGCAATAGAACCTTTATTACAGAGTACTGAAGGGCCCATAATGAATGAGTCAGCAATTCATGGTCAATGTTATTTCATGTTTGCTTTCAAAGCTGTGCTTTTTCTAGTGACTTTTTGATGCACCTAAAACTATCTGTTGGACTTGCCTTTGAATGATCATGTGTTCACTGTTATGAAATGGTATGACCACATAGAACGACTATTTTACTGGTGCAGAGAAGAGAAATTTCCTTCCAAGTGTTGGTCAGGGAGTTCAAGACACCCCTAAAGCAATGGCAATTGCAGTTACACTTGGATGCCTCCCAGAAATTTGAATGTAAGACAGTATTGCTGACTCTGGACACATGACTTGGAGAAGTCGAGCTGCATCTGGCCTGGAAGCCTACTTGAGGACTAGCTCTCAGGGTGCTATGTAAGCTGCCAAAGAAGAAAAGCAATCAATAGTCCTACTCAGCTGTTAGGCCTGAAAACCACAGCAACGGCCACTAGATAAGATATTCCCGTGGTATATTGGTGATACTTGTATCTTGGGAGTAAATAGCAGCTGTCTAATTGACTTAAGATCTCCTCAATATGAGGGAATGCTTGCCTGATACTGTAACCCTAGCCAACTATCTATGACTGGAGAGCTCATAGACTAGAGAAGAAACTACTACTACCATTTTCTTAAATCAATATTATTTCTAACTGTATTCCAAAACTTATAATGCTCACAGATAAGTATAGCTCTCACATCTCATCAAAGAAGCTTTCTTTTTGCAGCAGATGGAGACTATCACAGGGCTCCACAATGGTCAAATGCAGAGAACAAGTCACTGTGAAGTGCCCAACACCAAGTAGTACATCTGCAACACAACCGCTATGCCTAAGGCTTAGGAAACACTGTGGAAGAAGGGGCAGAAAGATTGAAGAACCTGAAGACCAGGCTGCCTGCTGCCAGATGGTCTTCTAAACATGACAATGATAAAACACACATGAAATATCAACAATGTGGTTGCCTAAACAAGACCTGTATAATGATCACACCTGTCAACAAGCCAACAGGAATGGGGGAAAATTTCAAAAGATCACACCCTTAGATTGAAGAAATATAAGAAATAGGTGGCTGCTGAGGTAAGGAGAATGAACTCTCCTTAAGGATGAGACTGCCAATATGTTATTCAATCCCAAGTGGTTAACCCTAAACACATGTACATACAAGTAACATTAAATGGATTCAGTATTATGGTTTACACACACACACACACACACACACACACATAAAAGACAGAGAGCACAATAATAATTATAGAAGAAGAGGTTATGAACCTCACAGGGAGTGTGGGTATGGAAGGCAGGAATTGAAGGGAGAGAATGGAAGGATGCAAGTGATGTAAATGCAGTTTCTAATGGTCATCCATTCTTAAAACCATGGATAACCATTTTGATCAGCCTAATCTGAATACTGTCTTTATAGTATCTCTCATTATTTCCACTTGTCGGTCTTGGGAACATGTTTCTTTCCTGTTTTCTTTTTTATCTCACTGGTATTTGCCATTCACTGCTTTCCAACACAAGTTGCCTTGCTTTGACACAAGGGCATTTTGGGTCAGGCCCCTTCATTCTGTCTTTGTCTTGCCTCTTGCCTGGTGTAACTTTCTGTCAAGCAGTTGTTGGGCGGCAATTATTTCAGCTTTTTCTGTTCCCCTCCACACTTATTCTTCATTTGAAGGAGAACAGACTCCTTTTTATATAATCACCTCAAAGGAAGCATATGGTTCTGGGCTATGAGCATCACACTCACCTGGGAGCTTGATAAGACCCAGATGGCTGCGCTCCACCCACAGAAGTCCTACTTTAGACTGGATGGTTCAGAGGTTTGCATGCTCATCCCTTCCCAACAGTGCCAGTGCTTCTGAGACACACACATTGAGAACTGCTGCTTAAGAACTTGGGCTTTGAAGTTTGATAGAGCAGGGTTCAAATCTCAGTGAAGATAGTTTACCTCAGCTTAGCTTCCATTTCCTTGTAAGCAGATTAGTAATTATAAAAGTCTCCTTTTCCTGGGACTGTTGCAGAGATTAAATGTGTTAATACTTTCAATGCTCTGGAACACATCAGGGCTTAATACACAGGAGCTGGTGTTCCATTTAGTACTGCCATTAATTACTGTCATTAGAGCAGGTATTGTGGACACGTTTGAAGGGAGGATCTATTTCCGCCACCATGTGCCTCTTCTATTCTAGAAGGCCCCATGTTCTGCTCCCTGCCATCCTCTGCAGGTGCCTTTCTTCTCTGGGCTGGTACCAACCTGCTCCTCCTGCCCTCCAGGCTGAACTAAATGCAAACCAAGTCAGTCTGTGTTTTGTGATTTTGTTTTCTGATAAGCCTCCAGGTATATAACATGGGAAAAGAATACACTTTTCAACATATACATTTCATTAACTTTTTGTGCATTTCACATATCTTAATCATATTTAGACCCCCCTCATCTGCACCTCCATAGCCCTCCCACTAGAGTTCATGCATCTGTTATATATGTTAAGGTCTATAGAGTCAAGTTTGTGTCCCCAGATGTGTCAGTTCATCCACGGAAACCTGGCCACTCCCAAAAAGAAGACTACCACAAGGAAACACAGTTTTTCAGGACACTGGGAACTTGCTCATATGAAACTGGTATTTTTAGTAATTAATGTCCCAGCTATTTTCCCCAAACTTTATCAGTGAAAGAGGTTGAGGAAGAGAGAGAACGTCTGTGGGTGGACAGACACTGTGGCTGAGTAGCAGGGACATTCTCATAAGCCAAGCCATCTTTCAGTTCATCTGTGTCAACTCTGCACAGGGAACTGGTTATCTCCCTCATCTCAGACACTTGACTAACGTGATTACCAAGTTCTGAAACAGAATCTAAGCTTTTGCTATCAACCTGCAGGAATTCTGGCTTGAAAGGCCAATGTTTTTCTTCTCCACAGCCCCTTCCTCCTGTTCATCATCATCTTGCCCAGTTCTCAAAGACATCAGCAAGTCAAAGCCAGGCAAGCCAGATAAAACAGAGACACTGAAAACCCTTGACCTTAAGCATCTGGCGGTCAGTCTTTTTGCCCAAGTTCTGCCGCTACTTTAAATCCTGACATGAGAACTTGGAGAAAGGAGGTTTCTGTGAAGCGGATACAGCACTGATGACTGTTTTGTCATTTAACGGTGCGGGAAACTAACTGAGCTTAGCCTTCTGGTAGGCAGGTGTGTTGCTTTATGGACCTTTCTCCAAAACACATAAAAGTGATGGGTGAAAGGAAGGAAGAATGAAGGGCTGGCTGGTTATCTAGCCTGACAAGCAGTAGCATTTACGGCTGCTCAGTGTCATCACCCTGTAGAAATGAGGCACAGGGAAGCAAAAGCCAGCATGTGTGAGGCAACTTTCTTTTTCTCTTTTCTCTATTGAGAGGTATCCAGCCATAAATATGCTTCAGAAGAGCTTTAATACTGCTGATAGATTGATCCGAAGCAGCTCAGAGCTACACTTAAGCAGCACAGTTCTTGTTAAAAAGGCTTTCTGCCTCTGCCACATTTCCTGCACTGCAGAAAAGGTGCTGGTTAACAAGTTGCCATTGTCTCTGTTTTATTTCACACTTTTTATTTTTCTAGTTTATAATCTGATTTCTAGAAATAAACAGTATCTCCCATAATCATTTTTTCTTGAGCTTGAAATCAAAACAGGTTTTCTGAACTTTGTTATCAGCACATTAAGTTCAGAAAATTTTACTAAATATCTTCAAATTACATATATTTGGTTAGTGCTTAGTACTTTCTTAACTATTAAAAATCAGATCGGGTAGTGACCTGACATGAAATTAATTGATATATTTGAAAAGGGACTTAAATCATCTTAAAGCTGTCTCTTCTAACTCTCTATGGTATCTGTCCAAATACATGCTTAGAGGTTTACACTCATAATCTCTTCCATTTATAACATTTTCTTAATAGTGACTAATAACCATCCATAATGCCAGTTCTAGGGGAATTCAGCATTCTCTTCTGACCTCTGTGGGCATTTCATGACACTGGTGTACTTACATACATGCAGGGAAAACACTCATACACAAAAGTAAATAATAATAAATAAAATAATAAGAAAGAACTACTCAGTAGCAGCAGCTCTCATTTCTAAGCATTTTACATATCTGAGGGTGCTGCAATCATTAATGTACTCAGTCTCTATAATTAGGTAAATACACCATTAAGAAGAATACTGGCTAAACTGAAACATTAATTTTGGACTAAAGTGACCAACACATTACATGACATCTGTTCTTAATCAACAGAAGCTTTGAGAGTCCACAGAGAATTTATAAAACAGCAAAATCTCAGGCCATACTTGATTTTCTTTGGCACTGAGCTTATTTCTTCTAGATTACCTTATCCTTTGCCACCCATCAGTAAGAGCACAGGCTAATCTGAATGATAAACAAACTACAGTTACTATGAAAGAAATCTGTCTTCCCACCATTGAAAGCACCCTAGGTTCTCTACAGGCAATCTCTTCCACAGGAAACAGAAGACAAATGCATTTCAAAAGTTAAAATAACTCAAAGGATCAAATTTTTTTTTTTTTAAATTGCGGCTGTTCCTGTATCAGGCAGAATACATGAGTTTACTCATTCATTTATTTTAAAAACCACATTTCCACCGCTAAAATGTATGCTTTCTGGGAGAATTGGACTCATTGTCCTAAATAACATGGAGAGAAATATACAAGTAGTTCCCATATGGTAAAGGAAATAGCTGAGACAAATCCAAACTCTCTTGGCATGTATTGGCCTTCTAATCTGCTTTGTCTTAACCAGACCATGTAGCCCAGATAATAAGGGAAGTGATGAGATTACTGGGAAATGAATGTGGTATTAATTTTCATTGTGTCAACAATGTGGATTAAGCTTTTGAAATCTAGTTTGTTGATGATTAAAAAGGGAATCCTGAAGGCCTAATAGAACATAAACATCAATATTTCCTCTCATATTTTGGAGACTTATGAAAAAGAAGGGGAATTATTGTTTATGACTGTTTAAAGTAGCTATTCATTCATCATTCTGTTTTGCCATGTACTTTATAGGAATATGATAATCCTGGCCTTCGGTGGAGGAGTCAATGAAATGCAGACTTTGAAGCTGTCTCGCGCAGGACATGCTTTCATTGTGAATTGTTAGGGGTCTGTGCAGCCAATGAGTACGTGCTCTGCAGCTCCCAGAAAAGTGTTTCATCTTCAATGTGTTTGTTTTATAACTGTGTAATGCTTGGTGCTAATTGTCTACCCAAGATGAAGTGAGAAAATATTAAATTAAGGTGAAAGACTTGCACTCAATTGAGACCGATTTTTCAGAACAGTTTCATGAAAATGTAAATGGATATACTTAAGTGAATATTTTAGCAATTTCCCTAATAGGTGCATAAAATGGGCAATGAAGCTTTCCACATGTTTTAAAAAGAATCTCATAAAGGAGTCGAAAAGTCAAGTGGTAGAAATTATTAGTTTGTTAATTAATTTACAGAGTACAAATTATAACAAGGAATCACAGTACGTTTTCCAATAAGTGACATGCAGTTGATTATTTAATCACTAAATTATTAAAATAGAAAATATATTTCACCCTGGCTATGAGTGTTTCTATTTTCTATTTTAGACATTGATCTTACATTATAAGCATAGTGTATGTTCACTGAAGGAACTTAGACAATCTAGGCTATTAAGCACACAGAAGTAAAATCATCTATTAGTCTATTGCCCCAAGTTAAGCACTACTAATATGTCAGTATTTTCTTACATTTAAAAAAACAAAATAGAGTCCCATATATATTTTGCCTATCTATCTATCTATCTATCATCTATTTATCTATCATCTATCAGTCATCTATCTACCTTTATGTCATCAATCATACTTCTAGATTTGGCTATTTTAATAACACACCATGAATGTCCATTTTGGTGGGGAGAGATAGCCTCATTTTTCTGCAACGTTATATGTAATGTCCTCTTAGTAGCTTATGCCAGTATACTGTCGGTATAGTATAGCTTTTATTTACTTTTGTTTTTAATTACAATACAAATAATGGCTTCACTACGGCATTTTCACACATGCTGTGTTTTAGTTGCTTGCCCACCCTTTCCTCCTCAACCCCTCCCTCACCTTACACACTTTGTCCCTCTTACACTGGCTCCCTTTCTACTTTCCTGTTACATGCATTCCATCACCCTCTTTTTCATCACTCCCCATGTTCCGTAATGCCTCATTCTCTCCTCTCATGGTGGCCTTCTTAGAGCCATAATATGCACCCACACCACATATACACATATCTATAAAAATTAAAATTTGGGATCTGCATATGAAAGGGAATATGCAGCATTTGTCTGAATTTGGTCCACCTTACTGACAAGAATGTTTCCAGATCCGTTCATTTTTCTACAAACCTCATGACTGATTCCATTTTTCTTTACAACTGAATATAATTCTTTGGGTATATGTACCACATTTTCATCATCCACTCATCTGTGGATGGACACAAGACTTGTTCAGTTTCTTGTTATTGTAAGTAGTACATCAATCAACATGGCTGTGCAAGTGTCCTTGAGGGAGGACTGAGAGGCCTTTGAGTGTCCACAAAAGACTGATATTCTTGAATATTTAGGTTCCAAGTTTTCAAAGCATTTCCTGTCATGAATAGCCTTGGGATAAACACCCCTGTGTGCACCCTGTTATGTTCTTACTTGATCATTGCTTTTTCATCAATTTCCAGAAATGCCATTGATAGATCAAGGGGCCACATGCTTCCGTTCCCCTTAGAGTGAAAATCCTTCCCAGCTGTGTGATAGCCTGTTCCCTTTCACCATTCTAAAATTAAATAGTGCCTTCTTTTAATACACGAGTAACATCAATAAAATGACATATCACTTGAGCTGCATTTTCACTTTTCTGCTATAAATTCTTGGCTTGCTTTTATATTTATGAAAATTTTCACGATTTTGAGATATCAATATTTATGATTACTTAAGAATTCCTTTATGATTGCTTTTTTTCAATTTCAATCTAACTAAAATTGATTTTAATACAATGGATAAGGTCGGGGTGTAATTTTACTTTAAAAAGTAATAATTCTTTCTATATATTTGTATAACAGTTTGTCACCAGATACCTGTGCATCACAGCAATTGTATAATAAGTCAGTCTTGACCATGAACCTGACAGAATTAGAATCACCAAGGGAACACACTCTTTCTTGTACCTGAAGGATATGTCCACCAAGAAAGCGGGTGGCACAGTCCTAAGGCCTGGGGTCCCACACTTAATAAAAGGGAAAAGTGAGCTCTGTAGTAGCAATTTAAGGCTCTCTGCTTCTGATCAAGGATGTGATGTGGCCAGCCTCCTTTTACTCCCTCTGTGTTGCCTTTGTCACAATCATGGACTGTAATCTCTTTTATCCCATGAGATAAAATACACCCTCCATCCCATAAGTTGATTTCTTTGAGGTCACTGGCTGTTGCAATAAGAAAAGTGACTAATATACTTAGGTTATATTATTTTCACTTTGTATTCATTTTTGTTAATTTGTTTATTTTGAGTCTAATATCACATTTTAAATTAAATCTTTATATTTTATTTAAGTTGAGTTCCACATTCCCACCAAATGCATCCTTTTTTATGTATTTAAATTTTCCACAGGAAATAAAGAATTGCTGGTAAGATGTGGTCACATATGCCTGTAATTCTAGCACTTGGGAGGTAGAGACAGACAAGTTCAAAGCTTAACCTTGGCTACCCAGTCTCCAAAACCAAACCAATGAAATAGTGGTAGTTTGTTAACTTATAAAGAAATTACATCACAGAAAATTTGATGTTTCCTTTTAATTTATTATTAGGTAAGTAGCAATTTAATTTGATATTGTGTATTTAAACCTGGTATATCTTATTATATTTAAATTTCCATTCATTTATTTTGTGTGTGTGTTTGTGTGTGTGTGTGTGTGTGTGTGTGTGTGTGTGTGTGTGTGTGTGTAGTCAGAGGACAACTTGAAGGAGTTAATTACTTCCCTCCACCATCTAAATCCCAGGGATTACACTCAGGGCCTCGGAATTGGTGAAGGGGGCCTTTATCCGCTGAACCATCTTGTCATCCCTATTTTATATTTTATAGCTCTTAGTGAACTTTCATCACTTTAAATGTTATTATTTTTATCCAAAATTGTAGTTTAACATGTATTGTTGGTACATAAAAAAGAAAATTTAAACCTACAGTTGTTATTTATAAAACTTTTCTAATAATTTCTCATTAATCAGAAACTTAAAGCACAGGACTAAAAATGAGCAAAACTGTCATTTCCTATATTGGCAAATACATGTGGGATTTCTAAGGCAAAAAGTGTGCATATGTGTGTGTGTGTGCATTTAGATTTTGTAGACATTTTCAAATTTCCTTCCAAGGGGTTACAACAATTTATGCATACATTAGCAATATGGAAAAGTGACTGTTTCACCTAACAAAATGGATCATTAAACTCTAGGGCTTAAACTAGATTGAAAAATGGAATTAAGTTTTAAATATTCATTTTCCTTCTTGTAAATGAATTTGAGCAATTTTTATATATTTATGGCCCATTCTTTTGTTTCACTCTGAATGGAATATGTTTTAAGTACTTTCCCAATGTTTAAGATAGAGTCATTGATCTTTTTCCTTATTAATTTCTAAGAGTTCATTATATAAGCAAGAACCCTTTGAGATATGAAGATTAATTTTCACTCTAGCCTAAATTTTGTATAAAGTATTTTGTTGTTTTGTTATATATATTATAGAGATATTTCTTCTGCCATACCAAGATTATTAGTTAATTTCTCCAGGTTTTCTTTTAAGAAATTTTTTATACTTAGTGACTAGGAGATGGCTCAGCCATTAAAGCACTTGTCAAGCACGTGTGAGGACCAGATTATGGATCCTCTGAAGCCCATGTACATGACAGTTGGTGAGGCAGCTGCCTATAATTCCAGTGTTGAAAGTAGAGATGAGAATGGGCAGAGCAAGCTGGCTATGAGACTAGCCATATCTGCAAGTTCTATGTTTGATTGAGACAACCTGCCTCAAAGAATAAAGTGGGAGAATAAAGAATAATATAACTTTGAGCCTCTACATGCATTCACACAAATGTGCTAGTTAACCAGCACACATTCACCCACACATAAGCAAAACATGTATATCCATACATGCATACCACACACATATGCACAAATATGAAAAACAAAAAAGAAAATTATTTTTAATCTATTGAAATTTGACATGAATTGTGAGATAGAATTTAAAAATAATTTTTTTTCAGATAACTATCCAGTTGTCCTCAGTACATTTCATCTAAACCCGTCTCTCCAATGGTTTCAAATTGATCTCGTCGGATACAAAATTTTCACTTGTAGTTAGGTCTATTTATGAATTTTATTACATTCCATTGTCATCTCTGTGTTAGAAGCTGAGTTTTATTTACTAGCAGGTATTTTGTTATAGTCTATAAGAATATATTGAAACCTGAATCTGCACATTTCTTTTGTATATTGCTATTTGACTACATTATCTTATCCGTAAATGTTTTTATGTTTTCAAGTATACAATTATACCATCATATATAATGACAATTTTACCTGTTTCTAACTTCACTCCTCTAAGTTCTCTCTTTTCTAATTATGTTAACTACTTCTTATCATCTATGAATCTCTCATCTTTCTGTAACTCTCTCATATAGCTCTAATTATCTACCGTCTATCAGTCAATTTATCTATCATGATCCACCAATAATCTATCATGTGCCAATCTATTATCACCTACCTATCATCTAAAATGTTAAACACAAAGTGAATGTCCTCTTACACTTGACTTTATTGGAAATATCATGTGCTTAAGTATTAATCATAATTCTTCTCTTTAGAGATAATGTAGATGTATCTTAACATTTAAAAATATTATCTAGCTATTTTATCAAGAGATTTGGTCCTCTATTTGGGGGATGTGTGTAGAAGGACCGAGACAAGGTCTTGTTAATCCCAGACTGACCTCAGCTCATAATCTTCTTGTCTTAGTTTCTCAAGTGTTAAAACTGCAACTGTGTATCACAGTGGTGAGCTTGTCACTAGTTCTGCTAATTTACCTCTAATGTCTTTAAGTGTATATAGAAATTATACTCTTTTCCCTCAACCTAGCAATAGGAAGAATTATAATAATATACTCCCTTGTGTCTAATTATTTTTCCAAACTATAGTAAATCTCACTCGGCCAGATGCATTATTGTTTAATCTATTTCTTGCTATTTTATATACTAACAAAGTATATAATCCATTTCCCAACATCTCTGAAGACAAAGTTCGCCATGTATTTGAACCAACCCTAACTGAGATGAGGTTAGAACTTGTCTTGAAATTATGCAAGACTAATTATGTTTATTCAATATCTGTAATATATTTTTTGCAGAAATGTTCATGTAATTCATTAAAAAATGTTGCCCTACTCCACTGATGATATACTTTACAAATAGAAACTGTATTCCACCAGTAAATCAACTTAAAGAATTGAAATGGAAATTTTGTAACTATATTTTGAGATTATTTCACTAATAATAACATCAGTAATCTTAACATCTTGTTGCTTTTTGCTCCAATTTTAGTTTACAATCTTTGTAATAAATATTATACTCGGTTACAAAAAGAGAAAGTATTTTTCTTGTATATTCTCTGGAAAAGTTTAAATGATATTTAAATTATTTACCTTAAATGTATGATTAAAATTTCAAACATGAAAGTACAGTAGATTTATAAAAATTCACTCAGTGACGATGCGTATAAAATAAAGTCAAGGTTCTTGCTTCCACCTTCTTCTTCCTGCTCTTTATTTAAGTTAAAAAGTTGGTGTGTATTTTTCTACAACTTCATGGCACATAAAAATAACAAAAAATATTTACAGAGACTCTAATATGATTATTACTGGCACTTACTATCACTTTTAGTTTGGAACACTTGTACTTGGTAAATATCCACATAATTCTCCTGTTTTATTATCAACTTGAGATTACTGCATTAAAGGTTTCAGTTCTTTCCTACTCTCCATTTGTCTTCCAGTCCAGTTTCTACCCTTTATAAGTAACCGCTGAATCGTTATAATCTTGTGTGTGTGCGCTCACGTGCATCTGGAATCCAAGAGTTTGCTCTCATGTGTCTTCCTCACACTCTCCACCATATTTTTGTGACAGCGTATCCCACCGAACCTGTAACTCATCATTTTACTTAGGCTGGCTGGTCAGTGAACTTCAGGAAAATCTTCACGAGGTATGTAGAAAGGACTAAAGGGGAGAGTCCTGTCTCTTTTAATTTTTCTTGAAGTAATTTGCCCTTCAGAGGCATAAATAATGACTGACTACATTTTACTAATAAAATAAAAGTCATGAACTTTTGGAATAAAGAATGCAGTTAGTCACTTTGGTGCTCCAATACTTTAATAACTACCATATATTTTATTTGTTAATCTAGACATTTGATATTATAAACAGGTTTTTAATGACTTGAAAAAATTAGGATATATGGAAAGCTAAGAAAATGGAAAAAGCAATTCAGAACAAGAATTTGAAATTAATGTCAGTTCACATTCAAAAATAATACGTTTTCTTGGTTATTGACTATTTTTTTATTATTATCACTTTCCAAATACTGAAATATTTCATCACAGCCTAAACTGGAATGTTTTCTTTAGAATATGTTACACTTATTTGTTTTGATCTTATTTATATTTATTTACAACAAACAAGCAAAACCCCTTAAGATTCTCATCAGAACATGGAAAGGCCTGTGGCTAAGAGATAAGTCAAAGTAGCATATTCTTATGGAAAGAAACACAGTTTGAAAATGTCATGTTTTTCTAGGAACTGTTTGGGACGTCAACTAGTACAAGTGTGTACAGAGGAAAGAAAAACACTTGCTTAGTAGTGTTTTAATACAGTCAGTTCCTGTGCCTCTGCTCCAAGTAAAAGTTTACCCCAACATTTAGCTTAATATGCTTGTTATACACACTCCGCCTAGCCACTCGCACTCTTCTCTAATGTTTTCTTCCTCTGATAACACTGACAGTCTTTCTTAGTGCTAAACTAAACTGAGTAAGAATGAAATATTTGGAATATTTTAATGGTTTGGTCATATTTATTCATAACCCCTGGAATTCTTGCTTGAGGTAATCAACTAGATGATGAAATTTAACACTTTCTTTTATTTAAAAAAAATGTGAATTGTATGAACTTTTAGTTATTTTTTAAAACAATTTAAGTTTTTTCTCAAATTTTGTGATTTTCATATATTTGGGACACAGATTAGATTTATTTTTCATATAATTAGGGACTGGTTCTAGAAGTGTCATGTTCCTGAATTTATTTTTACAAATTATCATGAGAATAAGGATAGAATGTCATTGTTTGCCTTGGGAATAGATAGCCTTATATTTTATAAAATTGAAAATACTTATTTTTAAAATTGTTATGGTTTTCCTAGTGACCATTTTTCCCAGGGAAGAGCTGTGGACAGCAATTTTTTTCTTACTTTGTTTTCTGGTAAATCATCTCAATTCAAGGACTTTTACAGTAACTGATATTTAGATTTTAAATTTATGTTTTAATCTAGTATGATAGATTCCATCTCTAAAATCATTTCAGTTATATCTTGAATGCATCTTTCTTTTGGCAAATTCCAATTCAGGAAATCAGAAAAATCAATCTCATTATTCAAAAGGGGAGTATTTGATGGCCGAATCAATCAGTGTTTATGCAAACTGAAAAATATTTGTCTGCCCAAATCATCAACTTTTAGGAAAATTTAAGAAAATGTACAAAATATTACAAATTGATGCACATATTCTTAACTTGTGGCTTTAATTCAAACTAAGTAGTTAGGAGGCATACTTTTATAAAACAATTTTCACTATAGTGGACAAATTTATCTTCTAATCTGTAATGAGACAGGCATAAAGTGTATTGGAAACTTAAAAAACACTCCCACTTATAGCCTGTCATGATATTTATTTTCTCTCCCGCTCTTCTATACATGGGTCATCTGTTTCTGTTTTTTGAACTAGGCTGAGAAAGAGAGCCAGAGAGAGATCAGGCCTGGGACTCAGTCCTCATTAATAAGATATAGGTATCAAAGATTCTCAGTGGTCCTTGTAATTTCTTTAGAACTGTTTGCACTTTACATATTGAGAACATGTGACAAATAATGACATTTAATAATAAAGAACAGCAACTCTTAGTGTTATAGTGGGTCTCCCTACTTATTTAAATCTAGCTTCATTTCCTGTATTTTTTTTAAAGATAGTTTCTTTGGAAGTAGCAAGGTAGAGCAGAAGAGGCTGTTTTATGCTGCTTCATGGACAGAACATCAGAATATGACTAATACACTGTGTACACTTAGCATGAACTTATTAGGTATACAAGTGGGTGACTCTGTTAACTAAATGAACAATTAAAGTTCATTTGTTATGCATTTGCAAAGATGGTTTCATCTGAAGACACATTCCTCCTCTGATCTGTGATAGACACAAAGTGATCTTGAGTAGCCTCTTATTAAGCGTGACTATTTTGACATTTGACTAGGAATAAAGTTTAGAGACATCACAGGCTTTGTGTAGGGTAGCTATGATGACGTTTTGCATGTAAGCATTAAAATTGTATCCTGAATACCTGGACTAGCTATTCTTACTCTGTGAGTATTCTGACCATGTTTAGAAATGCTTTTAGCTGTAGGCATTTACTCCAAAAGTGAAACAAAGTTAACCAGAGGGGCCACCTAAGGAAGAGAGCATCCTCAAGGACCAGTTTTAGACAGTTGCTTCTAGAAAAAGTTTTCAGTTAAGACTTGTCAATCCTATTTTTAAAGATTGATTAGGTAGCTGAGCTTTTCTTCTTTTTATCCTTGGAGGAAATGAAAAATAACAAGTCCTCTTCTGCTTGAGACTAGTCATTCATATACTTCGTGACAGTTACTTCTTCCCTGAGCCTTCTCTCTGGACAAATGATGCTAAGTCCTTCAGTCTATCCTCGTAGGTCCTATTTTTCAACCATTAAATCATCCTACTGTTCTTTCCTGTATTCTTTTCCAGTTTCTTTAAATCTTTTTAGAAATAGAAAGTTTTAAACTTGATACCTTTGCATAGATGAGGCACGTTAGAACTTTAAGAGGATATTTATTTCTAACCCTCGAGTCACAGAGATGGTCACCATAGGTCAGTTGGATAAGAAGAAAAATAGAAGCCAATGAGCAATTTAATACCTAACTTAACGGATTTATATGATCAGAAACACTAAGGCCTATGCCCAGACAAAAATAACCAAAAAAGTCATTATAAGTGCTTTGGGAAGATTCTAAACCACAAAATTTATTTTCAAAACAACAGGACATACTTTTGTTTTGTCTTTAAATAACTTGGAAGAGCAAGTTTGTATTTAGTAAATATCCCTTAAAGGAAAAGATTACTGGGTGAGTTCACACTCATTGGTGTATATCATAGGACATGGCCACTGCTACTTCCCAAAAGAAGCACAGCAATTCAGCATTAGAGTAAAGACCTCGGATTAACTGAGGTAGACCACTTTTCCCGCGAGCATTTAATAATACCAAGAGGGACATTTATAGAATGTGACCTAGTGAAATGTGGCAGAACATGACCACTAGAAAGAGTGTGTGGTTGTCTTAGCATTGTTGATACAGTGTCTGGGGTCGTTGCTTTGATAAGTCTTCTCTAGAGCATAATGGTAATTTCAGGTGACTAAGATTTTGTAAGTTGTTTCAACTACCCCATTTCATAATGGGCAGAAGAGAACCCATGATTTTGTATACAACGCAACTCCTCATAGACAGCAATTTCCGTAAACACAAGACTCTATTCTAACAAAAATCTAGAATAAAATTCCTCAATGATTTAGTCTTTCTTGCTTGAATTTAAATACATTGAGTGAATTTATAATTCTCTGACAACTTTAAACTTGTAGTCTTATTTATACCCAAATCCTGGTATCCACACCACTCTCTGTCTTAGAATGCACTATGAAATTGGGTAAACTGCTTCATAGGCTCCAAAAAAGAGAGACATGCAATCACTACAAAAAAATGGCACTGTGTTTTTTCCAATAGCCTCCTTATAATCAACAATAAATAACAGGGATGACAACAAAGCAAGCTTACAAGAGGCTTAATTCCCCAGATGGAAAGCTGCACAATCCACCCATTCTTGGTTTATTTTCACTTTAAGGCTTTAGAAAAAATACCAGTCATCTCTGCCCATATTGAAAAGGCAGAAGCACATCTCAGAGGACTCTTGCACTGAATGCCGTGCAGTCGTGAAATACTGGTATTTTGTGCTAACCCCTCTTTGAAAGCTAATGCAGAGTCGTCTTACCATTTTTGCAGACAGGACAACATTGTTCTGGTTCATAGACTGGGTTGACACACTCAGGAACTGCGCAGTCTGCTACAACACAGTGAACTTCATTGCTGGGCTCACAGCGACACCATTCACATGGAGAGGGCTAGGAACAAATCTAAAATTAGCCCCTTCTCTCCTAGAACTTAATGCTTGCACATTCATATGCTGTCAGAAGACAAAACATCAGTGTTTATATTAGCTTAACTTCATTTACCACAAGTACGATCACTCGTCCCCCAATGGAAGGCAATCTAGGTGCCCAAGCCAGAATGAATTGCAATGCACTGCTCAAGTATTCATGAATGAGCTGTATCCTGCGTGATTTATACTACATTTCTGTCCCTACATTCCAGAAACAGTTCAGACAGCTAACACTCCACTATACAGTTTGGTTTCTAGATCGACTATCCTACTTTGCCCTTGGGAAACAAGAATGATGCTAGAACATGTCAGTTGTTTTTTTGTCATTTTAGCTTCCTGAGAAAAAGCAGGATGACCAGGAGACGAGAAAACATTAAGTGCATGTCACACCCCTTTCTGAGAACTTGTGTTCGTCTTCAGTTTGAATTTTCAAGAAATTGCATTTGGAATCCAAATATCCAGTTTCAGCCTCCTGAAGGAATTAGTACCTTCCATTTAGTCTGCTTGCTTTATGAGTGAACTAAAATAAAATGATCTAAAAAGCCACTATTAAATAAGAATCAAAGATTCTAAAATAGGAATGGAAAAGTAATTAAGAGAATTCAAAGCTGAAAAGAATTTTTATATTTATAGTACTTACCGACCAAGAATGACTTTGGGATTTTCAGTTTTCTTCCTAGGAACTGTCAGTCTGTGGCTCTTTCATCTTTGATAAGTTTTATTTCTCCTTCCTCACGAAATCTGGAACTCCCAGAAGTCAAACCATGCCCACACTTCTCCAATCAATCTGTTTGTTCCTATGAAGTCCTGCCTCCATCAGGATGCCACAGGTCTTCACCCACCATGGTTTAGTAAAAGCTCTCATTTCTTTTTCTGTGGCTATTGTTTATAATACTGTTCAGCTCTTGTTTTTGCCGGACTAGGTAATGTGGATTGTCAATGTTCTCTTTTTCAAGTAGTCTATAGGGAATGGAAACCTTTCAGTTGATTTATTTTCATTTCATCTTTCTTTTGTGCTTGAAGCATGATAGCCTAACTATAATTGTCTTACTTTCAAAATTAGTCTGGTCAAAAGAATTAGTTAGAGGATCTGCAGTAAGATATTGCTAGTTCTTAATGTGATCAATAAGTTTACTAAAGGAATATTTAAACTATTTACCACATAGTGAGTTCTGTTTAAACATTGTTGCAAAATCCATTGCATCATCCCATGCTTTGCCAAGTTTTCACACTTTATTAGCCATCAGTTATTTTGTTAAGCAATTTGTCGATTACCAATTTCCTATTTCTTTCCTAACTCAATAAAGGAAGATTTATTTTTTTCTTCATCTCAAAAATGACTGGATGGAGTGACAAAAGTCCATCAGCTTTCCCAGGCCCTATGGACAGCAAAGGGCTCAGATTTGAAGGCAGACAGTGTGATAACATTCCATGCTGCTGTTTCATAGCAGGAAAACGATTCATTGTGCCCTCACCCGAGAAGCTGATTTCTCACTGGTCCAGTTGAATAAACTAACCCTGGAAAAAAACTGCTTATAGAGGATTCGTGCTTATTGCTGAGAAAAAAAATAATTCTACTAACTTGAGTATTTAGTGCACAAAATCTTCATGTAAGTTTAGAGGGAGTTTTTTTTCCCCACTTGAAATTGTAAGTTAGAATACTGTAGTAGTGACACTTATGGGACCACATGGCTTGTATTTGGGGAGTTGGTGACTTCTTGAAAGTTTTGGAGCCTGGAAAAAGACTCAAGTCAATAATCTTGGAATTCTGAGCTAAAACCACAAAGATTACTGATAAATGCATACTGAAAACTCAGATTGGGAAGATAATTATCCTCCCAATTCTTAGAACTTGCTAGCCATTGCCTAAACCTGGCTTTATGTTCTATTATCAGTTTTGGACGGGTTTTGAATCTCTTGTCATCGGCACGCTAGTTCCTCTTTGGTTTTCATTGATTTGTTTTGTCAAGTTGTCTGTCTTCATTTTAGTCCATTCCTTCAAACTCCAAGCCTCCACATACAACTCTTTTCTGGCTCTAAACATTCAGAATTTCCATTGACCTCCCAGGGAAGTTCCTTTCTGACCTTGCAGGCTTGCAAAGCTTGCCTTTCAAACTCTGACCAGCTCTGACATCATTGCTGCTCTAAATTTGATTCTCTCCACAGCCCCTGCTGACCCTGAACTCTTGAGAAAGCTACTTTGTAAACAGTAGTAACATAGGTATGCTAAAGTTGAGACTTTAAAAATGCTCCTACCTTATAGTGTAAAACTCTCTAAATCTCTACATGTTAAGCACTGAGCTAGTTATAATTTTCCTTTTATTGGATTCTTCAGTGTGAAAATGTGGACTAAATCTGAAAATGTTTCTGCAAAACCAAAGATGAAAGAAAAAAGCCATCTTTAGAGGAACAGAGAATGCTGTAACAAGTAGTTGGAAAAATATTCTCACGAGGTTTTATAAAAGCATGTGAAATTATATCTAATACATGTTTTTTTTCACCTAGGTTTTGGTAAGTCAGTTTACTAAATGACACCATCCTAAAATTTTATAAAGCTAAATCTCTTCTAAATAAATTCCAGAGAACACTTTATTTCTAAGCAATCTTTGAAAAATAAAGTAATATTTACTACATTTATGTTTTCATAGAATGTATTTAAAATTAGGATTACATGTCATATTTATTTGTTAATGTATATATTAGGTGGTCTGAGTACTACATGTATCTTAAAATCTGTTGTAGCTCTCTAAGTTAGTGGTTTGAAATGCATAATGTATAACTGTGAGCAGATATTCTATAATCTGCTAATGAATACATTGCCTTCTATGACCCAATACTACCCCAGTTGGCCCTAGATTATGAAAACTCCCTGTTCCTAAATGTATATATGTACATATGTGTGCATATTAACAGAACGTGAGTGGGTACAGCAGCGTGAGACTTAGTCACCATTGGTTTAAGTCAATAGAGTTCAAATTTTCCTTCTTGGTATCAGAAGGAAAACATGGAAAATTCATTTGATTAAAAATGGTCAACTTCTGAAGACCTTGAAGTTGAACATTAAACATCACCTTTATCTGAGAATGTTTGGACAACAGGAGGGGACACACCTGAATCCTGGAAATCGTGGAATGAAGGCTCCATGAATTTTTCACTGACAGAATAGCTTGGAAACTATAAACTTAGGTTACTGGAATAATTGAATAATTTTAGGAAAGTTGTCAAATCTGTTCTTTGTGAGAATGTTATCACTGAGGATCAAGGTAAGATTATGAGAACATGATTTGGAGACTGTTTGCTTAGAATTTTCCATGTGTTTATAAAGCTACACAGTTATTTTGTAGTCTGAACACATTAGACACACCCACTCATATATGAGGAAAACCCATATATGCGGTCCATGCAGTAACTGAACATAGGTAGCTGCATGGTGTCTGCAGTGGCCTTGCACAAAATACACAGGAAAAATAATCACTGTCTAAAAGGCATGTCAAATTCCAACCCCAACGTGACAAGAAGCATGAAAGAATCCAAAATCATATATTTTAGTACCTGAATTTGATGTTTATGATAACAATACTCTTACAAATGCAGGGTTGTAAGTGAGGAATACAAGAAAACAAACTATTAACTTGGCTTTGTCTGGGTGACTGTGCCATAGTGGTTGAAAACAGGTAGCATATACCTTTAGTGCCAGCTTCTGATGCTTCATGTACTAGCTGAAAATCTTGGGGAAATTATAGAACCTTTCTTTACTAAGTTTCTGAATTCTAAATGGGAGTGTAAATATGAAACAAACTTTCAGAGTTGTTATGAAGCACAGAAAAGGAATTGAGAAATATTATCATTCACTTTCATTCTTTGCCTCTGATAGCTTTCTGAAAGAAAACTTAAACATATAAGGTGAAAAATAAGATTATAATAGTAATATATTATACTACAACATATGTAATAATGTATGTATTATTGTTATTTTTTGTATTTTGTGCAAAGTGGAAATAGGTTATGGAAGTAATTGAAATAAACTTTTAAACAACTTAGTTTGTTAGAATAACTCATATAATAGAATAAATTGTGTAGGAAATATACTGAAATAAAATTGTTATTAGAAGACTCAGATGAGGAGCAGTTGCTGATGCTTAAACTGATTATTATAAACTATTCAGGAAAAGAAAAAGAATGAATGGGGGAAGAGTGAGCAAGCGAGAGAGAGAGAACTCTTGTGATCTAGATGTCAAGATAATTGTCCCTTACCCATGGAAGTTCTATCAGATAATCCAGCCCTTTCATATTTTCTGTCACTTATGCTGCCTATTTAAAAGCCATTTTCCAATCATGAAATCGTTTTAATGACTTTTTGACATTATTTCATTTGTTCTTGACTATCGCTCTCATAGATTCTAAGCTGCTTATACTACATTGTTTATTTCTGAGTTCTCAGAACCTAGAAGACATCTTAGCTTGTGATAATAAATAATTTCCAAGAAAAGCACTCACTTACACACCATTCTTTCACTTGTTGATCCTCCAGCAGGTTTCTGGTGTTTATCATGCATGAAAAGCATTTTGACTCCAGAGATGTTTACATTTTATTTAAATATTATAAAGTACACTTTGGGGAAACAGATTTCTGACCATGGGTCACAAAATGACTGTTCCGGGCTTCAGTATTATGTCGATGAACATAAACTCATGTTGTAAAGTCATTTTAAATTCATAGCATTTGTTGTGCAGATCAAGTGCATCAACAACCTTCAACTGCATTCACTTGCAGTAGATGATTACAGACTTTTAGTGCACTAGAAATTACTGTGCTAACTAAATTTACAGTAAGAATACATGCAGAAGAGGTGCTAAGGGGGCTGAGAACAAGCTAGTATTATTTTGCAATGCATGCCAAGATTAATAGTGGTTAGTAATCACAATGATTTTAGCATATTATAAAATGCATTTCAGAAAAATGTTCCAACTTTAAACTTATCAATTTTTTTTCCTAAAGGGACGAATCGAGTAGAGAGCCCTACAAAACATCTCCTCGGTATTGTGTGAAATAAAGACTTGAATCTTAGCAAAGCCTCTAGAAATATTACTGAAAGTTGAGAAGTGAATACAGTAATGGATGTGGTATAGTCTAAGGATTGGGTGTCGTCACACCAATGGCATCAATGGCATTCCATCTAAGTAATATTAGGCTCCATGTACTTATGTGGTGCTTTATTTCTTTGATCATAAACAAAAGTTATCAAAAAATATAGTTCACCTCCCTCTTTAGAAAGAAACCCCAATTAAACAGCTATTTAAAAAATCTAATCCAAACAAATGAACAAATACTGCTTTATGAAGTACTTGTCTTTTGGAGACAATTTATGGAACACATTTTGTCACTTTATAGAACAAATCTCATTACTTCCAAACTGGATGAGAAATTTGGAGAAGACTCTATTTCAAAGTTGCTGATACCTGTCAGGAATCCCACAGTTCATGTCATTAAAATATATATTAAATTACAAAGCACATGATTACTTAGCATCCACCACTGGTCCTGTAGTGATTTGCATGCAGCAAATGTCACCCAATAATCAACAGACCCAATGAGTATTAACCAAAATTCACAGTCATCTGAAAGATGGCCCGTAATGTCACTGATTAAAATGTTCCTTGGTGTTCCTGGTCTAATGAGCTTGTGATGACCCCTCCAGCAAGCTCCCTTATTGATTGAGGGTATTTGGAACATTGAAGCTGCAATTCATCAAATTATGAACATACAAATTGAAACTTCTTTAGGAATATTAAAACTGCTGAAGCAAACAGAAATACCTCTCTGTCTCTCTCTCTCTCACACACACACATAAATGTATATTAGCTACCTCAGTTGACCAGCAAATATGCATGAATGTATGAATACAAATGTATGAATATATCATTTTAATTATGATTTGAGCCATAACAATCCTGGATTTTTCTGGAGTGGTTGGTGATGTTAAAATATATTATGGACTATCAATGTTTCTATCAAAACACCATTCATTTTTGTGGAAAGTGAAAACATTTTGTAAAAATTATTGCAAAGAGTATATTTAGTGGCACTTATGTATTTACAATAAACTAGATAGGTAATAATTCAGAAACATATAAATTCAAAAAAATAGATTTACTAAAAATCTTAATCAGCATGTATTATATACATGATAAGGTATATAAGCTCTAGGAGTACAAATTATGTATCTATTCTGCTCTCAATAATGATAACCCAGAAGTTGAAATATATAGGATATGTTTTGATTGCTTTAAACAATTTTTAAGAGAATAATTATTGGTACTATTATAATGGAGAACTAAAACTTTAATTTTGTTTAATATTAGCTAAAGTAAAATATAAAAGTTTAGAAAAGTTTAATACCAATCTTTAAATTATTAAATAAGTGTTTCTTCTTTTAAGAAATTCATCATTGTACAACAGTAACATTATTTATTTTTGAGACAGGGTCTCCTTATAGCCCCAGCTGCCTGGAACACATGGTATAGACCAGTCTGGCCTTGATCTCACAGAAATCTGTCTGCTTCTGTGTCTGGATGCTGGGATTAAAGACATGTGGCACTATGCATGGCTAGGAGTAATATTATTTAAAGATTCGTAGACTTCTTTTTTCCTAGAAATATTTTCTTCTGAAAATATTAAATATATTTTGGCATTTTTAAGGGCAGGTGCCTCTTTGATTTTATACTATTCTGATAATTGATGACATGTATAACTAACTTATAATATTATTTCAAGGAGTTTCATGGCAAAAGATGTATCTTTTCTGAAATATGAAAAGCTTCCAGGAAAAAATAAACTATAGATAAGAAAAATACACTTAGTTGCAGTAACCAGTGTATTTTTGGGGTAGGTAAAGTCCACTTAACAAAGAAATAGTGAGTTTTTAGGAAAGAAGAAAAGTTCTTTTAGTTGTTAAGATCAAAAAGTCTAGAGAAAAGTCACTCTAAAGGTTTTGTTAAGTATGACATCTACACTTGCAAGATAATCAGAAAAGCAGAGCTCATCATCGTTACCAGCAAGGTGGTGAAATGTGTTTGCAACACGAGTGTTTCTCAACAGTGGGACCGAGCTTATGCAGCAGAGCCTGTTTCTCTGTTGTGAGGATGCCCCATGAACTACACAGTTATGCAACAGGGAAAGACAGACTTCCCACATCATTGAAAGAGCCTGTCATTTACAGCAGGATTAAACCAGGGTCAAATGCAGTTATGGGAGAAGACAAGGTCATGAGAATTCTTCATCTTCTAAGAATCACGTAAGAAACAACCACCAGCCCCTTTTCTACAGGAAACATTGGAAGGAAGTGCTAACGGGAAGGAGAGGATAAGAACACAATCAGCTAGCCTGGCATTTCAGGCCCCTTAAGAGTCTTAGACATGTGAATTACTAGCTTGGGACAACAATACCCATTGTGTTGAGAGTAGAAATCAGTCAGTTTCCTAAGAACTTTTTCTTTGACACTGTCTCTGCATCTTTCCAGGCCAAAATTTTCTAAAAAGCTGAATTATTTTCTTATTTTCAATTTGGCAGTAGCATTCTACATTGACCTGCTATGAAAAAGGGTAATTAAAAGTTAATTCTACTAAACGTTTTATAATTGATACCATTGAAATATATAATATTTCCAGTTTTAAGGCCAAGCAAAAATTTCCTCCTTAATTTTATTTTGGTTTTATTTATTTACTTTTTTTTTTTTTTTGAGACAGTGTGTCCCTATAGCCCCAGCTGGAACTTGCTATGTAGATCAGGCTGGCCAGATCCACTTGCCTCTGCCTCCTGAGTGCTGGGATTAAAGGCATGTGTTAACACATCCAGCTTCCTCCAGAACTTTGTAGTTGATTTTTTTCATGTTTGTTTCATCGCTTAACTTTTTCCATGAAAATATATTGAAATGATTTATGGGCAATGGCACAAAAGTATATTTTAACCACCAACATCTTGACTGAGTAATTTCTGGACAAACCTCCCTTTTTCAGCATGGAATTTCATAAACATGAGCAGAGGTTCTTAGTGCTGTCTCTCAGTGGCATTTGGCTGCGTGAAATACAGAATCAGTACACTTGGAAATAAGTTTTGCTATTAAGTGCTCTGGGTTTTTTTGTTTGTTTGTTTTGTTTTTTTTGCTTTAGGGACCTTGAACTTCTTCATTTTGTGTTCTCTCATTTGAAAGAAGGCATTGATAATGACATAATCTTTATTTATGGTTCCTATTTTATTACACTTTAGTGTGTGGGGGAGGGCACTTTGCATGTGGTGTCAGAGAGCAACTTGGGGGAATTGGTTCTCTCTAATTCCAGGTACCAGGGGTCAAATTGAGGTTGTCAGGCCTGATAGCAAGCACCTGTAGTAGCTACTTTGATAGCCATCATGCCAGTGGAGATAGTAATAGAATCTTACTACTGCTCTAATTTCCTCTGGGCTGTTTACAGGACTATAACAGGGTAATGCAGAATATGGAAGAGTAGGTAAAATATGTGGCTTTGGTTTTTCTCTGCATTATAGCTTCTCAGTTAACCAGTATTTATCTCTTTCCACCACCCCATGTGTTTATTTGAAATGTGTTTATATTTCTCAAGGGAACACAGTGCCTACCGATCATTTAATTAAATTATGTCATAATTATTTACATTTATTCCATTATTTACATTTGAATTATTTACATTTATTACATTATTTGCATTTGAAATGCCTAATTTGTGAAAATGATATCATCCAGAGTTTTGAAAGCAATTGTGTTATACCACTAAACTGTTGAAATGTTTGCATTCAGACTGATTGAGACAACATTCAGCTCAATCAGTTCAAAGATTGACATGACACTGGACAACGCTGTTAGACAGTACCATTCTTATTTACACAGATGAAAATGCAATCCTTCATCAGATTCTTTTTAGAAATGATTTTTTTTGAACAGGGCAACTTTAGCTGGCAGTTGTTGAAGTCTTGATTTTCATGTCTTCTAGTTTTAATGGGAATGTCCTCGAGTCTCATTAACAAAAGGAACATTCTCAGTGATTGTTCCTTTTCCCCTTAATGAAGCTTCCTAAATCTCAGCAGTCAAAGGTTTGCTATTTTAGTAGGATTTTATTTTTAATGCTGGAGGAAAATTAAAGTTAGACTGAACCATTTTAATTCTTCCCTGTCATGCTTAGGAGGGATGATGAGGCTAGTACTCAGTGATAATCACTGGAGCTAAAAAACACATTGCTGTAACTTCTGGAAAGCTTTACAGTGATGAGCGTAGAAGCCTTTGCTTTCAAAGACTAAAAATTTATGAAACTGTTCTGTATTGTCTTTTTAAAAGTTGATATTTCATTGTTGCTGAAATTTGCATTTTTTATTATTTTAAATCTTTATGCGTATTCTGTGTGTGTGACATGTATGTGAGTGCATGCGTGTGCAGCAGCTTATGTGTGGCTGTCAGAGGAAAACCTCAAATGTGGGTCCCCTCCTCCCAGTTTGTTTGAAATGGAGTCTCCTGTTCACCTGCTGTATACACCAGGCTGGATGCTGCATTTATCACCACTTCTTACCTCTCCTTCCCATCTCCCCACAGGAGTCCTGAGATTAGAGTCACGTGCAATTGTATCCACAGCCACTTTGTGGCAAGTGCTTTGCCTAATGTGACAACTCTACAGCTCCAATGTAGAATTAAAAAAAAAAAAAGTTAAACTTGCAGAAGTAATCCCCGTTCTCATTACATTCAGAATGAAATTTGTCTGTTAGTTTTAAATGAATAGGTATGTGCCTTAGATGTGCCCCCATAAGTCTTAACGGGAATTTTAAAATGAGATCAACTGAGCCCCACAAAAGATGGAGAAGGAAACAGTTTTCCTCATGTTACCAATGAAGTACATTCTTTGGAAAAGATATGGGACTAATGATGAAATGACTTACAATTCAACAGTAAGGAAACACACACACACACACACACACACACACATATATATACATACATATATATATATATATATATATATATTCAAGCGGAAACCAAGTCTCTCAGTTACATACTTGCATAACCTGTTACAGTGAACTCGCTGAAACTGATGAGGTACAATGGACAATGGAGACAGCCCTAGAGTTAGAATCAGAAATGCCTCCTTGATTTGTCAGCCTTGAGAAACTCTATTTATATGAAAAGAACAAAAGGACAGATTTCCTTGAATGCCATTTGCAAAATGGGACTAAAATTATCTTCGAATTAAATAATTCAATGGACAAATGTACTTGCAAGACACATCATAAAACTTGCCACTATTATTGTGTTTGCATCCAGCACAGACCTGGTTTTAATTTCCCTGGCACATGCTCTTGGGTAGCTCTCTAATCAGTCCTGAATCTGACACAGCTGACTTGCCTGGTCAGTCTTCACCCTTTGAACTGGTCCCATAGTCCTTCCTGTTCTTATCAGTCTACACTCTGGCCACTCATGTTGGTTCACTTTTCATTGGTGGAAATTTCTGTTTATTTTAGCTAACTTTTCAAGTTTGTCCAAAATGCTTTCAATACAGTAAAGTCCCCACTCAGCTATTTTCCATTAGCTTCCAAATTTAGTCCCCCCTGTTTTTGTCAAGTTCCTAGAACAATCATAACAAGCTGCCACCATCAGTGATACCTATATTTCTATTCCTTGGGATAGATAGGTGCACTTTGTGGGAAACTTGATGCTTTCCATATTTTAGTACATGCTGAATGACCTATCACTATTTCTCATTTAAGAAACTAAGTATGGATTATGACAAATGATATTTTAAAATGCAGCGATGGACTCAATACCTAAGTAGACAGACTGTATACATACTTCTGCTTAATTACATAACACTAAATGTCCATTATAGAACATTAAAATGAAACATTTTACCCTGTTATGCACTCAAAGGTAAGTAATAGAGAGTAAAAAGATAGAAATTTTATAATCTTTGCTTCTCTATTTCATCAGACAATATGTGGAATTTCCACTGTCAGTAAGTAGAAAATTATTATTAAATGCCAATGTAAAGAGTTATAGGTCTTACTGTATCTGCTGGTAAGTAGGCAAATGTGTATGTGTTTTTGAATTTACATGTGGTCCACTCACAGATGAAACAGGATGCATCTCTGGCAGTCCCAAGAATGTGTACCCTTCAAGATGGCAGGTCGATGTGATGTACAGTCAGAACAATTTGAGGGGAATAGAAACAGGGAAAATAACAAGTCTTGCAGACTATTTTTATAGAGGGCTAGAGATTTGGAACACCTCTGAATGATCTGCAGATAATATATAAATGAGTACACATGAGTGTTTCCAGTAAAACTTTATTAATAAAACAGAATGTGGGCTGTATTTGGTCATGGACTGCAGTGTATTAGCTCTGGCCTTAGATTATTGGATATAAATAACTGGATTATCATTAGTTTGAAAAGTCTTTTCTCAAGTGAACCATTTTATGTAACACAGATATACACATTATCATAAATAACCTGATAAACACAATTTTGGCAACTTCAAGAAGAACGGAGAGGCCATTTAGTTGAGATAGATAAGTTTTCTTCACTAACTGCTCCTCAGAACCAAACAGTAGTTCTTAAATTGTGCTTCATTGAAATCATATAAATTTTAAAATGTTAATAGATGTTTTGAGAAAAGTGTTCTGCTGTCACACAAATTTGCATAATCTCAGGTCAAATAATGGGCTAGTAGTAGTAGTAATAAAAATGCCAGTGGGCCTTTATGAATCACTTATTGAATATCAAGTTTCATCTCCTATGACCTTTACTTGGGAGATGAGTTCACTGAGAGACATAAAAAGAGAAACAGCATCTGCCTAAGTCACTTGGCAGCTAAGTGGCAAAGCCTGCTTTAAAATCCAATTTTTAGCAGATTGTTGAGTTCTTAGCTGCTGAAAGATACACGTTGGCTCTCAAATGGACTTTTAAATACAGTCTCAGTGATTTGCTGTTCACCAAGCATTTCCAAAAGATATTAAAAGATGCATAGTTTCTCCAACTTAGGTAGACATGACATTATTGGAAACTATTATGAATAATTTCATAAGAAATGACAAGGAAACATCCTGTGGGAGTCTACATTATAGCAGAGATTAATCTGGGAAATTTTAGTCTCACTCCTGAAATTTAAGCAATTTAAATCAGAATGAAATTGAGAGAGGTCAAGGAATGTAAATGTTTGCAGATGATAATGATTACCAGGCAATTTAGTGATATCCTTCTGTTTCTAAAACCAGAGATACGAGCTTCTATATGGTCTATAACCATTTTGCACACTCCATTTCTGCCATCTAGTGAGAGGCAGGAATTGGTTGAGTGGAAAAAACAATAAACCCCGCTTACCACATGGCGTCTAGTCTTTAAAAAAAATCAACAAAATATAGTGTAAGAGCACCTAATGTAATCTCTATTATTTACTAGTATAAAGTGGACTCAGTAAAAAAAAAAAGTAGAATCTAATATTATATGTTTTTCTTTTATTTTAACCCATATAAATTGGTTTCATTACAGAAGTTTTGAGTTTTACACATTGATCCCAATTTAATCAGAGCCTTTGCAAACTTAGGCTTGTTTCACAAATTATATTCAATCGGAATCAAAGATGGATTTTAGATGTTTCAGTATTTTATTGTTCTTGTCTACTTGTACCTCTGTGTTGCCATGGTGATAATTCCTGATATCACATTTCTATAGACAATTGGCTGAAATAAATCTTTGTATACAACATATTTATTGGAAAAGAAGATGCAAATTAGCTTGGATTTTCTTATTAATTTCAAAAGTAGTAAAATGTAGCAGAGACCACCAGAAAGTGATATATTAATATTGTTTTGCAAATAATGAGATGTGACTTCATGGTTTTTAACCACTAAGTTTTTGTTAATCTTAGTTTCATCATTTCTATATTTTATTTGCTTTTTATTTTTTTAATGTGTATGAGTGTATTGCCTGCATGTGTGTAAATGCACCCTTGTTGTGCAATGCCCGTTCAGGTCAGGAGAGGGCATCAGATGCCCTGGAACTGGAGTTAGGATAGTTGTTAGCCGCCATATGGATGCTGATCCTCTACAAGAGCAGTCAGTGCTCTTAACTGCTGTACCATCTCTCCAGCCCCAGTTTTATCAGTTCTAAAACAAAGGGTTCAACCTGGTAAAAGAAAATTCTTTTATAAAACTAAATTTCTGTGGTCAGCTCTTAAAGGTACAATACCAAGCCAAGAAACAATTGGGAGAGAAATTATTTCAAAACTCAAATCCAAATACTATTTAATAAAATAGATAGGTTTTGCCTCTGTGTGTGTGTGTGTATGTGTGTGTGTGTGTGAGAGAGAGAGATAGAGATGAGAGAGAGAGAAAGAGAGAGAGAGAGAGAAAGAGAGAGAGAGAGAGAAAGAGATTTATTTGTGTGTAAGTGTTCTCATTTGTGTGGCTTGTATGTGGAGGTCTGAAGTTGATTAACATCAAGAGTTTTGCTCAGTTGCTCTCAGTCTTTTTCACTGATTCTGGGTCTCTCAGTTCACTTGGAACTTGTTGATATGGCTAGTCTGGGAGGCTACCTTGCTCCCAGCATCCCCTGTCTCTGCCTCGAGTGCTGCAATTTTAGGCGGGCCACTACGCCGATCCAGCATTTACCAGAACTGGGGTCTGAAATCCAGTCATTCTTGTCTGGCAAGTGCAAACTCGCTATGAAGCTGAGGATGACCTTTAATTTCTACTCTCCTGCCTCCTGCTGGGATCACAGGCTGTACCACCAGGCCTGGTTTAAAAAGACACTTCTGAACAGTCATAATTGCCAATTATAAATTGACATGGACTACTCTAATTTTCAAATTCCTGATTCTGTTTATTCTAAAACAAGAGTTTTAATTCCATAGGTAGAGAGATCAAAAGTATACTCAGTTTTCTTCAAGGCCACATGGCACAAGAGAGAACACACAGTTTCAATCAGTGCATTTTATACATTTTAGTCAACTTTTTACCACCATAAAATAAGATCATCTGAAATCTTTTTAAGGGCGTGAATAGCTTTCCTTGTTGTTGTTTTCACATTTTATTCATTCTTTCCATGATGTCTGCAACCCTTAGGTTGATAACTTTA
The DNA here is from genome assembly GCA_035773235.1 of Eospalax fontanierii. Classification (NCBI taxonomy): domain Eukaryota; kingdom Metazoa; phylum Chordata; class Mammalia; order Rodentia; family Spalacidae; genus Eospalax; species Eospalax fontanierii. The sequence goes on from CM069530.1 coordinate 24,903,363, forward strand.
TTGTGATGTGCAACATGGAAGACTAGAGAGAAGAAGATCAACAGTAGAAGTGTGTCAGACTTGAATGACTGATGCTAATCAGGAGAGATGACGAAGTCCACAGTATAGACTCTAAAATAAGCTGTCCTCCAATAATTAATCACTATTGCTAGAGAGAGCAAACACAGTGATAACTGAGAGGTGGCTCTTATTTGTTGATCTCAAACCTTTCCGTGAAAATTTGACAAAAATAAAAAATAGTTGGACAGGTATTTCTTACACTGTCTTATAAAATAAACTACTCCTTGACATATAAATGAAGGTGTAGGAAAACAGAGCCAAATTTAAAAAATGTGGTCAGTATGATTAAGCAGTAGAAACACAGGATTTAATTTAATCTGCGAGTAGAAAATTCTCAAGTAAGTAAGGACATTTATGCTTTCCTCTTCAAAGCACACAAAGAGACACCCAGAGACTCAGACACATAACATAAAACATCTGTATACACACATATACACACACAAACATACACACTCAGACACTCACATAAGCACACAGACACAGAGACACATAAACATACAGAGAGATACACATATACACACAAACACACACACACAACACATCCACACACAAATCAACAGTTATATGGAGCAATTTAAATAAAAATTATGTGAATTGTGCTATACTAAGCTACAAATTTGCACAAAGTACATAGATTTGAAAGAAAATAAGAGATAAGGAAGAGAAGACTATGCTTGCTAATATTATGCATGCTTCGGTTAAAAACAAAAACAAAAACAAATATAGGCAAGAGTTTAATAGGAGTGTGAGTTTGGAAGGGTGATTACCAGGGAGACCTTCTCTTTTATCTTTTGTGCTATTGTTGATGAGTAAGAAATGGGCAGCATGTCTGAAAACTTCCCAAGACTTGCCTCAGGTAGTTGCTCACAGTCACATGCTCTGCAAATCTCAGCCATGGATGCCAATCAAATACCAGCCTGCCCATGTGCACAGGGCGCAGAACCCCAGACACAAATCTCCAGAGTCAAATTTATTACAGTTACTGCCACTAACAGCAGTGTCTTCCAATAAGAAGGGAGACAATAAATTATTGGTGGGCAAATATGAAAAACTGCTATTCTAAGCATTCATGTACTAGCTGACCATTCTCAGAAAATGGAAATCAGGAGATGAATTCTAACTCCAAAGGGGATATTTTACCTACTTGAAAGTAATTTGTTCATATAATTCTTTTCTTTGGTTTTGGAAATTTTTGAAAATAAAATTTTATTTTTAAAATCTGATCTCTTTTCTAGACCTAGTATATTTTGTGAAATTAAAAAGATTTCTAATATGGGCTGGAGACATGGCTAAGCAGTTAAGAGCACTGGCTGCTCTTCCAGAGGACCCAGACTTCATTCCCAGCACTCACATGGCGGCTAACAACTGTGCATAACTCCTGTTTCAGGGAATCTGATGCCCTCTTCTGGCCTCTGTGGGCATTGCACAACATGGGTGCACATACATGTAGGCAAAAGACTCATACATATAAAATAAAAATAAATAACTAAAAATGTTTGAAGATACTGAATACATTTTAATAAGAATAAATGATACAATGATTTTACGTAAAACTGACTTCTAATCTCTGGAGAGTCGGCAGTCCCTAATTATTTACAGAGACAGAATTCCTTGGTGAGAACATTCACTCTGAGCCTTGACATCTGTGTGCTGTGGCTGCACCTCAGATAAGCAGTAGCAATGACTCACTGTCTGCTATCTGCAGTAACTTGAAAGGAGAAGTTATTCCCTAGCTCATCTGAAGGCCATATTCATATCCAAACCCATCTGTAACCTGCAAAATAGGAACTGTATTTCTCAGTGCCAGCAACTATTTTCAGCTTCTTCACAAAGACATTGGTTTTCTTTGTTACATGAAAGTATGGTGGTCTCCAGGATTGTCTCTGGATATTATCTTTAAATGAGCCCTGGTGACTCTACTACCCGTTTATTGAGAATAAACCTTCTCACTGATAAATGAAAAAAACTACCATATTCTCAGAATCAACCCATGTCTATTGTTAAAACGAATGCAGCATCCAAAGTTCTGGAAAGATACCTTCTGGTGACTTTTGGCTCATACAAACATCTACTGTGCTCTTCTGTCTTTGGTAGGAGCTGCACAATGACAAATCCTTAGGTGTGATGAGTTGGTTTAGCAGGGTGTTAGATTCCTCATCTGAGACTTTCCTGTAGGCTTATTTGCCCTGTCCCTTCATAAATCCAGTCCTTACTTCCCCAAACACAGTACCTTTTATTCGTTTCCATACTGAAGAAATAATCAAACTATGAACCATTCTCTCAACCTAATTTCAAAAATTCTTCCCATTTAAATATTTTAGTAGGTAGAATATCATAATATTAGGTATTAATGATGGGATACTGGTTAATGATATATCTGGAAATCCAATCTCCTTGTGAATATACCCATTTAAAAGCAAGTCATTTGGGGGCTGGAGATATGGCTCAGTGGTTAAGAGCACTGGCTCTTCTGCAGAACACCCGGGTTTGAGTCCCCGCCCACATAATGGCTGACAACCATCCATAGCTTCAGTTCCAGGTGATCCAACACCTTCTTTATCCTCCGCAGGCACTTCATGACTGGGGTGAACTTACACACATTCAGGCATAACACTCAAACACACAAAATAAAAATAAATAAATACAAATTTAAAAACAAGCCCATCTAAATCTAAATTGGCATCACTATTTTTAAAGGATGTGATAATTTGGCAAAATACTCTGCATTGTAAATCCCTTTTTCCTCTGATTCATTCCTCGGGATTTAAATGCTAAGCACAAAACTCAGTGTAAAAACTGCAGAGAAAATGTTTATAGTAAATCTTGCAAATATAAAAACACAAGGTCTTATCAACTGCCTTTGGTCAGTAATGGAGGAAGCATAAAAGTCACTCCAGACAGGGAAGGGCAGACCTGGGACTAATTCGAATCCTGATTAGGGGTGTTGGGCATTGACTGTAGAGAATCACTTCAAAGTAAAACAGCTGTGCAAAGGCTTGAATAAGAACCCTTTGAGCTACACATAGTATAACCTTCAGTGTATGACCTAAAACTAAATCAGTACAAGTTTTAAAGTATAGAGAAATATCCACAAAGGCTAAATCCATCGTACTCAGAGTTATAAAAATTCTGTGCAAAGTAAGAAATTATCTCTCTTTTGGGACACTCAGAATGAGATAGCTGAGCCCAGAGCCAAAGCTGACAGACCTTACATTTCTAATGAATGTTGTTTATGTATGTTATTACTTATTCTATTACAATTTATTATTTATACGCTTTATTTTTTAAGAAGTAGGTTCTGGTTTCATGTTGGTTGGGTATACATTAAAACAAAAGATGAGAGAACCTCCTATACAGTGACCTTTTATCTTAATACAAAACTACCAGAACCCTGAGGAGTTCAGTGTTTTGCAAAAGAGTAGGGAGGCAAGGATTTCCAAAACCTGCATCATAACTGGAAAAATTCCTCACAACCTTTACAAAAGAGCTTTCTTTGTTCTTTCCATCAGGATACTTGAGTGGATCAATTTGCATCTGAAATTACTGATCAGAAAACACTGAAGTGTGACAATGTGTTTTGCAAACATGTAGGGTGAAGCCTCACTCTAAAATTCTGGATGGCCATTGCAATGCTGGAATGGAGACAGCATCCAAGACCAGCTTCGGTAAAAGGGGGGAGGAGATCAACAGAGATAGAGAAAGATAGAGACAGAAATTATTTGGAAATGGATGTTTCATTAGGGGACAATATGTGCTAATTTGAGCTGCACTATCTAAACCTGAAGAGAATGAAACAGAACCAGAAACCTAATCATTTTAAGGCAATTTCATTAATCTTTTTACTTTTATATGTTTAATTGTTGTGATCTAACCCATCATTCATTTACCAAAAGGTATAATGAATGATTGTTATGTTACTTCCATGATTGTGAAGATTGGTAATAAAAGAAGATTAAAAAAAGCAAAGAGAAACATGGTTCCTAGTCTCAAAGAGTCCACTCTGGAGAAAAAAAAACAAAACAAGCAGGTTCTAGGAGTAGAATAAAGTGACTCTGTTATCTGTAAAACAGGGTGAGTGGAGCAGTCATGTGTGGGGAGGCAAGCTTAAATTTTACCATCCGGCTGCCTGGGTAGGTTCCCAGTTTTTCCATTTTTCAGCTGTGTGATCTGGGCAAGGTAACCTCAGTTTTCTTCTCTGTTTAATAATGCTACTGAGAGTATCAATGACATAGTGAAGTTTGAAGTTAAATATGTGATGACGCACATAAAACTCTTAACAGTGTCTGATTATGATTACTATTTTTCTAACGATGGGCACCGCACAGTGTGGGGCATCTGAGAACCTCTCTCTGAAACTGAACAATAAGGGGTTTTCAGATGAGCTGAACTTTAAGTGGACTGTGAAAGTCGTCTAGCTGCTGAAGAAAACAGGCAAGTGATCAGTGATGAAGAAGTGCTCCTCACAGTGGAATGGTGTACGCAAACACACGGAAGAGTGCAGAGAAGCACTGAGAGAGGTTCATGAGCAGACTCTGGACTCTCCAAGGAAAGTCGAATTTTACCCTAAAAGTGTCCTGAATGTTTTTATCCTGCTCCATGTCAGTCATCTTGATGTTTTCATTTTTGAAATTCTGCAGTAGTACCCTTTCCCCATCATTAATTTTCTTCACATTCAATTTTTTATATTTCACTGTTTATTTTGACATAAAATAACCTTATTTAAAAATCCCGTTTAAGGGAGTTATTTCTAGACTAAACCATCAACATTTTGTTCCCTGTTATTCTTCAGGGAACAAAAAACCCACATGCATCTTAGATGCTATGTTTCAGTGTTCTAGTCTCTCCCATCTAATGTACACAAACACATACCCAAATTTACTTTTCTCTTCTAGCTTTTTACTAAGATCCTGATTCTGGTTATTCTCACTTCCTTCCTGTCTTTTCAGATCACATTCCTCCCAATTTATGATTTTGCTCTAACAATTCCCTTCTTGGATTTTTGATCTCCCCAGATCAGTTTCAATTACTTTTTGAAAGGCAAGCTCAACTTTGACCATCCTCCAGAAAAATATTTTGCTTACCAAGCCTCATACAATGCTAATAAGCTTCAGACACCATAGTTCCTTAGGAAATATACTGGTACTACATAGTCATAAACCTAACTTTTATTTATTTTATTTAAACTGGTGTCATGCTATATAGCTGAGGCTGGCCTCTTGAACTAATCCTCTTCCTTCCTCAGTCTCCCAAATGCTGACATTAAAAGTGTGCATTACCAAACTCAGGTGTGAACTCAAAATTTTTTCACTATTTTTCTTCCCATTTCCTCTCTACGTCAGTCATGTCTTCCTTGTGACCATGTTGATTTCTATATGCCCCAATTTCCCATATAAGGGTCTTGAGTATTAAACAGCATGACAAATGCTCACTGGGTGAATATCTTACATGCAAAGAACATCTCCTATTATAACCCTCTCTGAAGCATTATAAGGAAGTTCTATAAATCTTTGAACATCAGCTACTTGTTCTTTGCAAGGTGAATTGAAAGACAACAAAGATTATGACAAGTATTCACTAAGGTATATAGTTCATATCAACAAGTAGAACATTTTTAAAAGGCATTAAATTTCTTCATTTGCAATGCTTTCCATGTTCAAGTTCCATTATAAAATTTAGGTAAAGCCATGAAAGAAGATAGAACATAGAGAAAATCCCTGGGTATGAGAGATTAAAGCAGAACAACTATCACCATTCAACTCTTAAATGTTCTGGTCATTCTGATCCTAATAACCTCACATAAATTATATTGCATTAGATATTTTCAACATTTCCTTGCACAGCAACTAATGATTACAATGGCTATTTCATAGTATTACTATACATCCTACCAAAGATTTTGGTCTTTGAATCCAGGTATAGATGACCTGTCAAAGTTCTTCAAGAAATCAAACAGATTTAATTGCTAGAAAGGCAGTATTTAGAAATAGGTTAAATAATTTGATGACTTTAATGAAATTACTTAAGCTTTCTTGGTCTTGGTTACTCATTCTTAAGTCTGTCCTTGATAATTTCCAAAGCTTCATATGACTACATTTTTGTGATGAAGTGGTATTTATATTAAAAAATATATATTTAAAAACCTCAGTGCAGACAGGTTTGGGAGCTGTATTATTAGGGAGGGATGTAGAAGGGATTGGATTATGGTAGGGTTCTAACTAGAAGGAGTGTAAGAATCATCAATTTCATGTTCCTATGGATTTGAGTTGTTTGACATGGTAATACAGTTATCCTTTTGATTAAGCAATTCTAATACGTAGAGAGAAAACTATAGCAGTTTTAGTGGTATTAAGTTGATACAATTAGACCATTTTTTCTCTTATATATTAAATTCTGATTGCCAAAATTCTATAAACCTCAAAAATTTTTTATCTCATGTGAATTTTGGGTTGAGCTAGGCATTGTTTCCAGAACACTGTACTCTAGATGCATGTTCCTGTTAGAAGGGAGTGACACAGATTCTAGTTATGGCTTTAAAACCACGATCTGTTAGGTACTATACTTGCTCTCAAGGAAAAATGGCTAATATCAAAGTTCACACTATATTTTAAGGACTGTAAAGTCATGTCAGTATGTGATAGTGTGTTCTTAACTGTTATTTGCTGCCAATGATAGTTTTTCTAGACTCTTTAGCTTTTTCTTTTTTTGAGGCTAGGTCTTACTATGTAGTACTAACTAATTTGGAGCTCACTATGTAGCCAGGCTGTGCTTGAACTCACAGAGATCTGCTTGCCTCTTTTTCCAAAGTTTTGGGATTAAAGGTGTGTACCACCACACCTAGACCTAGCTTTTACTTCTTAATGTTGTACAACAAGATTTGATAATACACAAAGATACAAGTCGAGAACAATATTTCTGTCTAAGAAAGTTGATAAAATAAATTAAAACATTTTTCCTTATACTTACAGGAATGCAGTGAAAAATGCTAGGTATTCTTGTATAAACTAGAGCGAGCTTGAACCCTGACCCAGAATGCACCAAATACAATAAAACACCTACTTGGCAAATGCTCTAAGGATGATCAGTTAAACCTTCAGTCACATATTGACTGATGTAGAGAGAAGTTAGTTCAGGTCTAAAAACTGAATATCTTTTCTCAAACATAAACAATCACACCAAAGACTAGGTGAATAACTTCTTTTACCTATATTGCTTTGAGCACCTTGTTACAGAACTTTGATGAAACACGGACCTTTTATATTAAACTTTCAGCATGACACTCCAAGGCACAGACTGCCATTGCAATTAACCAGGATATTCTCGATGTATTAATTCGTGCCTTCTGGGCTCATATGTGGCTTGTAGGACATTCTAATTAAAACTAGCCATTAGAGAAAACAGAGTCCAAGAACAGATAAAAATGAACTCCAAGATATTTGAAAACAAGCATGAAAGAAAAACTAATACCACGTAGGCTGGAAAATTAAGTTCTATTTTATAAACTATGATTTAAAAACTCATTTCTCTAGGAATTCCTGTGAGTAAAATGTCTGCTGAAGAGAGGTGGAACCCTGTTGTAAAACAAGTCAGCTCAATGAATTTTCTCAATACAAAGATCACAGTTTTGAGTGCATCTCATAGCAATTATTTATCCATACAGTAAACAAATATTCAAGATCATTGATAAATGGCTCCAAACACAGACTAATAAGCCACAAAAACTAACAGAAGGTGATAATAACCAACAAACACATCCTATACACAATTTTCCTCTCAAAACATATCTTGTTAAAACACAGAAGAAATGTTTAAGGCTAAAAAAGTAAAAGACATTAAGCATGTGCCAAAGACCAGAAGAAAAAGGTTATTGTCAGATACTGACAATGAACCCACCGGTCATCCATCAACCATGGTGCTACTTAGGCTGCTTAGAATGAATGTGCTTATAATGATTGTACATTTTCCAGTTTTTATTTAAATATAGCAACCTGGGAAGCATGTGATGGTAAAAATGGAAACTTAATAAATATGGAGGGTAATTCATACCTTAAATTCCTCCAAGATTTTGTAATTTTTTCCATGATATTCACAAAAGTTTTTCACTTCTTTACACTCGGGACAGCATCCATTGTGTTCCACTTTCGTACATTTCGGATGAATTTTAGGGCATTCTGGCTGGTCACAAACAGGTCCATCTAGAGCACAGACACACGGACAGTTGGAATGCCCTGGGAAAAACCGCTCTCCCAACTTGTATACAAAGCCGCTGTCATCCACACACCCTTTCCCTCGATAGTCATCAAAGATCAGATTGTCATTACTGGAGGCCTGGTCACCTTCATCAGCAGGATAGTCTTCATGACTGATGGCGGCAGAGGTGACCAATCCAGGGATGACCAATAGAAGTATGCAAGCTTCATGAATATGAAGAGCCATCCCCCTCCTCAAAGACTTCTGGATGTGCTCCTAATATTAAATACACTCAGCTCCTTCCATGGGAATACAAGAGGGGTAGGCTGAAAATAAATATTTAAAAGATAATTGGACATATATAAAGAGAATATAGATGCATTTAAGCCCAAACTCTTAAATTGTTTGTTTGGGTTCAATTTGGAAGACACTAAGACCTTAAAGAGACTAAGTTCATTCAACTCTCTATACTTCATTATGAAGTTTGAAGAGTGGATCTTGGCAATAGATGCTTTAGGAATGGTCATTTATGGAATTAATTTACATAGGGATCTTCAGCTTGCAATTTCCCATTGAATTTCAATGGTCTGTTTTTGTCTACATTGCAAAAAGTGGTTGTATTGAATATTAAAAAGTGATTGCAAGTTTTACTGAAATATAGCTCAAGGATATTTGAAATCGCAGCCCCTACTTTTCTTGGAACTGGATGAGTCAGTGAGGGAATATAGATATTATAACCATCTGCATCCAAACAATAGATTAATGTAAAATATTAAATTCTGAAAGAAAGGGACATTAAAAAGTTGGATGTAAGTTTCGATCAAGATGGAGCCATTATAAAGGCTTTCTTATATAAACCCATAATCTGGATTTTGGAAGATAGTGAATAAGAAAAATAGCATGACAATTCATGGAGAATGAGAAAAAGAAGTTTAAAATAAACAACACAAGAGAATTCCATTTATTAAAAAGGATTTGTCAAAAACAAATTTATTTTTTTATTGTCCACACACTTATTCAGGAGGTAAGCTCCTAGTGGGCAGGAAAGATATAACTATAGATTTTTATAATAACATACATCTAATACTCATGTAATAGTATATGAATTCAGTTACTTCCATAGAACATAAATACTATTCATACTTTCTCAAACATATAACTCCTTGAAATAAAAAAAAATTTGCATTTGGGTAATTTGAACGATGATTCCAGCATAAAACTGTCTGTGGAAGTTCCTTAAAATAATGAGACATTGTATTTTATAAAAGCTAAGCCCTACTAGTTGGATGACACTGACTGCTGTGAACTTCACTTGGTATTGTTGTTTAGTATTAGCTGTTGATAGTGGTGAACTCTCTTTTAAATATTTACTGTAACTAACTTATGCAAAGGTTCTTGGGTAAACTATAACTTCAGGGAGTAATCGATAAGGAAAAATGAAAAATATTTCATTTATCTATGTAAATGCTATTGGCTGTATGACAATAACACTAAGATGTATATAGGATATTTGCAGATACATGTCATTCATTGTTTTATTTCCAAATTATATTAAAAGCAGTGATAAACCACTTCTCTTAAACCTAGCATAAATAGATGATAGTCTTAAGAAGATGAAGATAACATTAGGAAACTTACTAAATCATTATATTATATTTGCATTTTTGTTGGATTTGCAAATTCAAGTAATAGTAAAATGGAAGGCAATATAGTCATGCTTTCTCTTCAAAGAGAGCTGATACTAGAATTCTTCTAACGTTCTCTGATATTAGGATTCATTTTAGGGTAGATTCTTTTGGGTAATGATAAAGGAGAGGGATTTCTCTTAAAATATGTCAAAAATAATGAGTCATGACAGAACAAGAAAATGCAAACCTGTAATTCTACTTGAGGAGCTGAAAGCTCCCTTTGACAAAGCATTTTTCTCTTCTAAATTACTACAGAGGCCACAAACATAGAAGGAGCTTCTGAAAAAGCATAAATATATTTTGCTAATTAAAGCATACATCTATGCACCTTTCACATATGCAGAAAGTTTATCTTGTAAGAAAAGGGAGCTACCATGCCTTCTCACAACATTCAGCAAGGTCTGTCAATACATACGAGAAAAGCCATGTGAAATACACACATGATTCTCCTTTAAAAAGACAGAGACACAAAATGATCTCTTTATAAGCCACAGGTAGGCATTAATGTGCTCGGTTATGATAAATGTAAATTTAAAGGCAAAATTAGGGTGGGATGTCTACTTTATATAAACATTAAAGCTTGCTTTTATTATGAGGAATACATTTCTTTTTAATACAACAAAGTTCTTAGGCTATTTTAAAAAGAACCATCTTTATCACTGAGCTTCTGTGATACCACTGAAGACACTATTTATGAAAAGGGAGGTGAGCGAAATCAAATAACATGTACATCTGAAGCTTTTAAATAAGAAAGCAAACACAGCTAAACTGATGACTTTCCAGCTAAACTTTCCCCCTCCCCACGCTGCTACGAATGGTTTAAAATGACTGCATCTATTTCTTTGAGAAAGCAAACACAACTCATGCTGTAAGATTCACTTACCTAATCACTCTGGAGGCTAATGGTGGTGGTGGTGGGGTCACAGACCAATCTGAACTAAAAGGTCAGGTATGTCTTAGGAAAGCAGGTCCACCTTAATCACCCAAAGAATACATTTTCAGGCATGAATTAAAGACAATCCATTCTCTACTTTCCATTTCAAAACACAGTCAAGAAGCAGCTTTCCCACCCTTCCAGAGAGAAACACAACAGGCACACAGAAGAAATATGCTTTGGACCTGTCTTCAGAATTCAAAGCAAGAAGCAAAGCCGGTCCTGTGGAAATCCAGATCCCAGTAGCAGAATCATGTTGAACTTATTTTTAGCATTTTCTTAGATCCTTCTATGAAATTTCCTGGCTGATTACGCCTCCTCCACACATGAGTTCACTTACACAGTGTTTGGTACGGCAGTAGAGGTGATTTGGCTAGGCTCTGAGGCTCACAAACAGAAACAGCATACTGTAGCTTAAAGCCCACTCCGCCGGCAAAACCATCAGCATCATCCACAGAATGTTGACTGAATCCTTTCTCACACAGCAAAAGACGCTAACTGTGGACGTGAAGGAAGGGGGCAACTTTAGCTAGGTTTCTGCATCACTGGGAGCAGTTTGCAGACTGCTGATTCGGAGCTCATTCTGCCGGCAGCCGGGAATTCCTCAGCACCACGGACAGCGCCAACTGGCTTCTGAGCCCTGCTTGGTCAAAACCCCCAGCTGCTTCCGTAGACTGGGCTAGAGTGTTCTCCAAGCAGTCGCACTTTATACAGCGGATGCGCGCATCAGGAGGGGTCGGGGGGGATAGCATTCTACGTGAGAGACACTTATTTGCATTTAAATCACTATAAAAAATTAAAGAAAAAATGTAATTTCACCTAATGCGTTCTTAGATGGGCTGCAGAGATGAAAGTTCCTGAGACTTGCTTTTAGATTTAAGCCATCTGCAGTCCCTGATTATTACTAATAGATAAAGCGCAATCTCTGTCAAAGACTGTGAAAATGTATGCTTGCCGGCTCTATTCGACTCTCTGGTTGCAGAAAGACTTTCCCTGAGCTATACATAATTAAACTTTGGGTCTTCTGCAGCTTGGGTCTGATTTTTAAAAAAGTAGCCGCGTTTTCCTGCAGTTTGTTCTCTAACATTAAAAATCAATCTCCTGTAATTCATCTAGTCTGTCATTAGGCGTCATTGTAAAGCTGTTTCTTGCAAACCCCCAGTAAAGATGCTCTGTCTCTAAATTCTTATCCAAATGAGGGAAAGAGTAAAAAGACTCAGACAAATAAATGAGCAAAAAGTTATTATTTTTATTGGTAGCAGTATGGGCACTGTAACACTGTTCTGAAGCTTGTTTTAAAACAAATGCGTTATTTGCTGGTTGTTTTAACCAGTTACCTGCTGCCTTGGGAACCGACTACAGGAGGCATTTTTCAAGCCTTAGAGGGAATGTCCTCTGCAGTGAGGTATGCTGCTGATGTTCAAAACCACAATCTGATGGTGCCATCAGAACCTCCGGAATACAGATTCTCTCCATCGTGGGAAAACACCACAGTGTGGGCCTCGCTCTCGTGGCCCATCAGTTTGTGAATCTGCCCAGATTTAAGATCCAGCAAATGGATAACTCCATTAGCACTCGCCTGGGCTAAAACTCGACCTGAAATAGAGGGAGGGAGGGTGGGTGGGAGGGAGAGGAAGGGGGAGTGAGAGATGTATTGATTTCAAAGTATGTAAATAATATATATTTTTGCTTTGGTTATAATTCAACAGACACGCTTTAACATTAGATTCTCATTAAATATGAACTAGTTCCTATCTATATGGCACACAATTAAGATAATGTCTGATTAGATTATAAAATTTTAAAATGGGGAAATAAAATATAGTGCTTTATTTCCTTTATATTTAGAGGCCATTAAATGCCCCATCATTCTCCTTATATTTGTGATCAATAAATCATCTTGAAATGAGATGGAAAGCCACTGAAGAAGACGACATTCTTTCTCCAAGTGAATATGCTAAGACATTTAAAAGCAATAGTTTTCTAGATAGGAAATAGAAAATATATCTGCGATATCTATAGGTAAATATCTTACAAAATTTATATTTGAAATTTTCTCTTTGACAAGTTGACCTGATTTAAATGATTATCAGAATTCTGCTCAATAACAATTATATTTCTGCTTTTAAAACTGCAGTATTCATGACTTTAATATAATTTTTTGGAGTTAAAGTGAAAATAAGCATCTCTTCTTCAAAATAATGTGGACTTTTAAAATCTAGATTAAAATTCAAAGTTCGTTGAAATTAAATTTTTGTTATATAAGAAAGCTAAATTTAATGTGGGATATTTTCACAATCTTTACACTATATTTTTAATGATAATAAACAGTGAATTGAAATCTGCTAATTTGAATGAATAATTTTACTGGAAAAACTCCAATCGGAAACTCTCTTGGGACATTAGCACTAACCATCAGATTATATCATCACACTTAGAAAGTATTATCACTCCAACATGTGTAAAACTTACTAAACTCTTTCAACATGGCTAAATATCACGCACTTAGTACTTGATGCGAATAACTGTATAGAGTTGTCAGAGTAACACAATGACAGAGGAAAGAGTATTAATTCCATTATATAGATGAAGAAAGAGGTTTGATGGGCCTGAGAACATTGCCCATGATGGCATCCTCTGTGTGGGAGGAGCTAATATTTAACCACCAGCACCTGGAATCCATAGGTCTGGGCTTGTTACCATTGTGCTTTCCATTTCCAAGATGGCCCTGTTGTCAACGATGCCTTCTGGGAATACGTTAGATAGGCAATATATTGTGAAAGGGAGTTTGTCCATTTCATAATAAGAGTTCAATAATGATGTCACCATGAAATACACAATAAAATATCTAATTACATATAATCCTCATATCATCATGGCTTCCTCTGAAACAGAGAAGAGTTACGAGTACAGTTAACCATGATAAATATGGCCTATTTGCGAGCCTTTATAACTACTGGGTTTCTTCATCTAGAACAAAGCCTGACACAGCAAAGAGATCCTTAGGATGGATTAGAGTGTCCAAAGCGGCAGATGTGAATATTTATTATAAACCCTCTTCCACTAAGTCTTTGCTGACAGAGCATTATATATGGATTTTACTTCCAGCTTCACTCTGTAGGCAATCGCTGTTTGTGACTTTCCTGAGAACCAAAAAAAGGACATTTTTTTGTCTTTATACAATAGCTATAAAAGAAGTATCTATTATAAAGTTTTTATTAATTTTGAAACCAAACACAACCAAAGTCCACAAAGAAAATTTAGTTTCAAACTATCATTCTTTGATGAAGTCAAATCTTTAAAAATCTCATGTAGAAAAATTTAGGGAACTTTAGGAAATGTTGGAAAGATTTTATAATAAAATAGACAAAAATTATAATACCAGAGTTGTATAATGCAGCAGCATACATCAATCAGATGTTTTAAATATAAATATATTTATTAATTTGATATTAAATATCAAATATGTATATTTGATAGAACATCTGAGTCAGTAAATTTATAGCTAAATACATTTAAATATCTATCTATCTATATCACAACTCATTCCTAAAACAAGCACACATTATAATCAGGTTTAAGCTTATTTAAAGCATGTTGGACTATTGCATAGTACATAATGTTTAACTGGAATGCTGGTTTGCCTGGGATTGGAAATGATGAACAATTTTTAGCTTAGAAGACTTTTAAGAGTTACTGGTCAGCAGAACGTGTCAATTGCTGTATTAGTATCAAGCTGGTGTAAAAAACACATGACAAACAAATGAATGCGTGAGTGAAAGAATGAATGAACAGCATGGTCTGATCAGTCATAGAATCCCTAGAGAGTGGAAAACTATGGGATATGTACAGGGAATCTTTCTATAAATGTGCTAGTGATTGTTGATAATGGCCCACAAACCATAATAGAAATCACCTGTCATCTGAATGTCACAGTCTTAATGGCAAGTTTAGAAAGAACAAGAGATTTATCTAGATCTGAGAGATACTTGGTGGGTATCAACTTTATACCAATCCCAAGGACCTGAGTTTAATCCTGGAAGCCACATGATGGGAGGAGAGAAAGGAGGTCTGCAAGCTGTCCTCTGACCACCATACTTGTGCTGTGGCACATGTATTTTCCCAAATAAATAAATGTAAAAACAAGAAACTAAATCTTCAGTAAACCCTGATCAACAGAATGAAAATACAGACATTTTAAAGTGTCATGGAAATTTATATGAAAGCTGGAGTAATGTCACTCATGTTAAAGTTAATAGGCCACTGAAAACATAAAATGTTAAAATAGATTATAAACAATATATCTACTTAAAATATTTTATTAAATTAAAAAAGACAAAATATAATCAAAATAATTGTCTTGTGATATAAATGACCTGGGTAAATATGCAAAATTATATTTGGTAGTTAATAAGAAAATCATACGGAATTATGAATGTATATACTCTGCAAATATCACCTGGCTTGTGATGGAAAATTATATAGTAGAGTTCATAACTGTTGTTTAAAAAAATAACGGCTAAAGTCAATTCATGAAAATAGCCTTTATCAAATACAAAGTAATGCATTTTATGGTGACATTTTTATTCACACATGTCATTTGACTTCATTCTTTTTGTTTGTTTTCTTCCCTTTTTTTTTTTCTTTTAGACAAGAGCTCACTGTGTATCCCTGACTGGCCTGGACTCACTGTGTAGACCAGGCTACCCTTGGACTCAGAGAGATCTGTCTGCCCCTGCCTCCCCAGTTGTGGGATTAGAAGCATGGGCCACCACACCCATCATTTATCGTCATTCCTGTTAGTCCCCCTTGCCCTTCCCTGCCCTATACCTCTGCTTTCCCCCTTTCTGATCTTTCACTCCCCTCGAGGCCTCCTTCCTGCTTTCAGGTTACGTGCATCCCGTTTCCAACTTTTCACTTTCTCCCTGCAGAGTTTTCCCTCTCAGATACCCCTTTCTACTCTCACAACCGACAGAATCACATATACTGTAATTTTAGATCAAACATGCTATATTTAAACACCTGTTGTTTGTAAAAAGGTGATTTATTTGTTTACATTTGGGAAATTATGAATCTCAAATTTTTCATCAAATAAGAAAACAGATGGTTTGGTGTCACATTAATTTTTAATTGCTATTTTTCTATAAATAATTTCCAATAACAGTTGGAAATCATGACTTCTGCTCTAAAAATTATGCTCAGGATTTATTGTATCTTTAAACATTCAAGGACACTTTCTTATTGACGAAACTGGTGTCTTTCCGTAGATTAGGAGGATTCAAAGGAGATACCACATGTGACTCTTCTCCATTTAATTTTATTGGATGAATCTTCCAATTCTAGCTTCAGAGAACTAAATTACTCTAATATCTGCAATTAAGTGAGTCATTATACCTTTATATACTTCGGGATCTATCAATATTTAGTTCTCGAGTAAACTTATTGCATTCTTTAAAGTACAAACTTTATATTGTTGTAACATGAGATTTTTTTGGAAAAAAGTAATTCCACTTATAACCTCTTTACCAAAGCAATCCCGACTGAATTTGTCACAGAACTCAAATATTTGAATATAGTAACTTGAGCATCACTATCAACAGATCTTTTGAAGGAGTTATAAAATAAGGCAACCCAATTAGAGAGAGTGGTAACATTTTTCTGAATACAAAATTATGTTCTATGAAAACATAAAAACCAACTCCTCCACCCCCTGCCAACAAATGTGCAGAAGCAAAATATTGGTGCCTTGTCAAGCTAAAGAATTTTTAGTGAACCTCTGATACCTATGTATGTGGAAGTACAATTTGATTCAGAGAGCGTCCCCTTAGAATAGCCCAGAATTATCTTAAGTTTTTCAACACTAACTCCTTTCCCACCCAGATAAATTCTCCCAGAGATCAAGAGTTCTGGCATATTGCCTATTATTAACAATATCTTTAACAGTCATATAACTTGATATAATTAATGCTTAATACATGCCTTCTTAAAGTTATAGATTGCTGTAAAAGTATAAATAGCTTTAGGATATAGTTTTATAAAAAGCATATGTTTCTTTCTTTTGCATTCATTTATAAACTTTAGGGTTTCTTTATAAATGAAGTCTCAAACTAAATGTGACAATTTTGGGATTCTCTCTGCAAAAAAAAATATCCCTAGGTAAATAAACTCTTAAGTTTAATGTTTTTGCCAACTTCATAAGTATTATAAGTATTATTCAGTGTTGATGTTACTAGTTTGTAAATTTCTGAGACTAATGTATCCATATTCTTAACAGAAATCATTTTCATATATGTTTGTTAATCTTTTGCTCCTAAGTAGATTCTCTTTTTACTATTTCTTTTTTGTACTGGAGAATGTCAAGCCTCAGCATGCCTTCAAAGAACTTCACTTTTCATTTAAACCTGAATTAAACACTCAAGAATATTCTTAACGTCTCTTGTGGGATATTTGCCTTAGCTGTCTGATGGTCCATGGTTATATCTTATTGACAATATCAGTCCATCTGCTAAATCCCAGTTCAAAATAATTTTCTTCAGTATATCCCTAGTAGAAGCTTATCTTCCCGTGAATATGTATTTCACTTTATTCTTCCCATTCATGTGGTGATGAGATTCCAAAGAGGTGGTCAGCCATCTATTTGTTTTATGTAGTTAACTGTGTAATTACTCAGGGACAAGGGTAATGCCAAGAATCTGTGAATTACTCCAACTTGAAGTTGTTGTAAGTGAAGACTGTTTTAGTCAATTCTCAGTGGGTAATGATACAGTTGTCACAACTACCAGTTTTAGGGTTTATTATTTCCTAAGTCCTCTACATGCATTATCTCCTTTTATCATCATAGCAGCCCTATGGGGTAAATATATTCCCATGCCACCCACTGTGACAGCTGCATGGCTACTGAGCATTTGAAATGAAGCTAGCTCAAACTGGAGTGTGTAGTGATTGTAAAATGCTCACCTGATTTCAAAGACTTCCTGTGACAAAATGTAAAATACTTCCTTAATAGTTTTGTGCTGGCCATATGCCAAAATAATCTTACTTTGAATACATGGTATTTAACAAAATAGACTTTGAGATATTTGAATGTATGCAATATATTAAAAACGAATGTCAGCTTTACCTTTTGGAAAATATGACTAACATAATGTTTATAACTATGCTTGTTTATATGTATACTTCTATTGGACCGTGTTGGCACAAACACTGTTTTATACAAGAAGAAAATGAGGTTCAGAAAGATTAAATCTGCTTTACCAGGCCCACACAGCATGTGATGAGCAGAATCTGAATTTGAGGTACTTGTAACTCCAAGACTTGTGCTCTTATCCTCTATGTCATGCTTTAATACCTCTAGATGAATTTTTATTGACTCGCTCAATGTCATCTCCCTGCTGTGATTAAGCTTCCCTTACTAAAATTCAACATGACTCGGAGGAAACATCCTTGTGCACGCAGTTCCAGTTTCAGCTGGACCTATGCTTGTTCCTAGGACATACCTTAATATAAATTTTGAGTTGAATATAAGAAGTATTTTTAAAATTTCAGTCTGCTATCACTTTAATAGCATTTATTGAATCCAACGATCTCATTGTACAACTAGCTTGCTGGGGATAAGTGAAGGACTTCTGAAGGCAGCCTTTATTCTTTTAAAGCTTGACGTCCCTAGGAATCAACAGGGCCTTGGTGAACAGCAAAGGCATTTCCAAATCTCCAGGTATGTAGTCTGACTTTATATGCTACAGAAAGATTATCATTTTGCTTTTGCTCTAAGCAAAACAAACAAGAATGTATCTCCCTCCTGATGCTTCTCTGTATATATAACACTGGATGATTCCCTTTGCCTTACATAAGTGTGAATACAGTGAACACCTTTATGACTACAGTGAACTCCTTTTATCTACTTTCTTATACTATCGTTTTTGAAAGGAGCAATCATTCTTGTTTTGTTGAATGATTTCAACTTAATTTGTTTTTACATGGAACATTTCTCCAATATTTAGGTAAACTTAGCTTTCTATATTGATGAAGTAAATTGTCTATGGTGAAGGTACAGGGCCTCAGTTGTCAATATCACAATTTATATTCCATGAAATTCAAATTAAAAGTCACTGAGATGCATGAAACTTTTTAATCAAACCAAATTTTTAAAAACTATTTTAATATTTTTATTTTATATGTATGTGTATATTGAGTTGGATCCCCTGGGACTGGAGTTATGGATGGTTGTGAGTCACCACGTGGGTGAAAGGATCTGAACTTGGGCCCTCTGTAAGAGCAGCCAGTGCTCTTAACCACTGAGTCATTTCTCCAGATCAAATCAAGCCAGATTTTAAGAATATATTTACTTTTCACAGAGGGATACCCACCGACTGAATTTATGTCATTTTTATGTAATGCAACAGTCAGACAAGGAAAATGGGTGACATTGGTTATGAAATTCCCTAAATCACACTGACAGAGATCTTTGAGGTTTTGTTGTTGTTGTTGTTGTTGGAGGAATAAATCACAACAGAAGTTAATGTATCTCGTTAGGAGCTGAACTACTTTGGAGAACTCTTTAATTGATCAATAAAATTTCCTCCAGTGAATCACAAATTATCAGGTACTATTAGTGCAACTACAGGCATATATTTTGATTTATATATTGGTTGTGTTAAAAGTGAATTGAATCATTCTAATGAGTCTTATTAAATTCATTTTCTCTTGAAACTTCAAATATCTGTGCAGAAAATTAAGTTTGAAGATATTTTTCTATTTATTCGTATCTTTATGCTGCACACACAGTAATGAGGAGGTTACATAAGTCATTTAAACATTTGAAAATTTCATAGAAATATAATTTGCTAACAATATCACAAATCAAACTTCGACTTAAACTATGTACTTTTCTATTTCATCACTGGGAAGTGTCATTCTGGATCAGCTGCATGTAGCCGAAGAAACAGAATTTTGTTATAAGAAATAGAAACTGATTCAAAACTTTTAAACTTATGTTATATAAGGAAAATGTGGATGAAGTCCGCTGTTACATTTCTCATTAGAATAACTACAATAATTTCTCATGATTATTCTTGCTCCGATTAGAATCTGAGCCGTGGGTTCCCCCAAAGAAACAAAAATACCCATTTTCTATTTCATCCAAATTAGTCTCATACACAGATCACAGGAAACTTATTTACCACAAATACACGAATGAAGACTAAAACAATCATGTGCCTTATATGAAATAACATATCAGAAAGGGGAAGACAGGCTTTGATCAATAAGGAAATGATTTTTATACACATCAGAACCCATTTGAAGCAATTCTCTCGATCGATACAGATAGGCAGAAATGCTTCTCAGCATTTATTACCTGTGGAGAGTGTTATTGATTAATTGTATTGATTTTTTGAATGCTTGTGGAGAGGCATCTGTTGTTTCTTTAAAAGATACCTCAAAATGAAAAGTATCAAGAAACTACTTAAGTTTTGAAGATTTGCATTAATGGCTCAACCTAGGTCATTACTCAGAATTTAAAAAACACCATCAAAGGAGATGTGAAATGTAATTTAGTTTATTTTGCACAGTACTGCTGATCAATATAATACTTTTATAAAAATATTACTCAGGAATTCAACTTATCTAAGTGTTAGAAGCAATTTATATAATTTTCCAGTATATTTTATTATGATTATTCTTGCATACAGGCCTAAACTTTGTTTTTGTACAGAATACTCTTTGGATGGAGATTATTTGATGTTGCCATATAAAATATGTAAAAGTGTAAAGAATGAATTTTTAATTCCTCTTAGTAACTCATGTCATAAAAATGGTACTAGTGAGTACAGAGAAAGCTTCACTATCCTGTGTAGGATTCTAGAACAGCAGGGATATTTGCCTTTCTTAGAACAACACATAATGTATTTGAATTATACAACCCACCAGTATGTTGATGATAAAATACACTATCACTTAAATTTAGTATGGTATGTTACTTATTAATAAGTAAATGTTATTCTCCAGTGTAGGTTTTATATATTTTTCCAGAAAGAGCAATTAAATGAAGATAGAAACCAATTTTGTCTTTCATATGAAATATACATCAACCTTAGAAGGCAATTCATTGATGTTCCCCCAACTCCTAAACTATAGCAGGTAAATAAATAAAAAAATTAAATCCTTTCTTCCTAGTGACAGAACTTTCTGCCATATCATGTATAGTTTTCAAAATATCTCCCCCACTAAGAGATTGTGAATGAGGAGCTTCTTGAACAGCTGTTTTCTTACATGAGCTATTCTCTGAATATTGTAGAAATCCCTTGTGAGATGCACTGAAAGTCCTAAAAATGTTCTAATTATTGAATCTTATTAACAACCTGCTTTCATTAAGGAATCCTTGTAGACCTGTTTCCTAACGTGATCTTCACCTATGTGATCAGTGTTGGAATAATGTTTATTTGGGGACCCTATTGCACCTGGAGTCTTGTAAACATTTCAGCAAAGCAACTGCTGATGTCAGAGGGAACTTGGGTTTTGGTTCATTTCTGAGAATTAGATAAGGTAAGGCAAAGTACAGTTCTGAACAGATTGTAGGCTATGATGAATTCTTGCCCCTTGTTCCTGAATAGGGAAAAGATCTGAAGGCTTCTATTGAAACCAAAATTTTAATTAAAAATTTAATTAATTTTATTATATGAAATAATAAAAATCACTTTTAGTGTTCTCAGTTCTTATTATTCTTACCATAACAATGACCACATTTGAAGACTATGAAAGTTCTAATATTTTGAGAATTTATCTCTGAATGTTAAAACGGACGGAAAAACTAATAAATGAACAAGTGAATCCCCATTTCTAAATGTGAAGGTTTGCCTGTGAGAAAAATACATTGTCAACTTCTGTTACTTAATGTTAAGGAGGTTAATTATTTTTTAAAGTATTTTGTTATTTTTAGTTTATGTGCATGAATGTATTGCCTACATGTATGTAAGTGCACCCAAGTCATATAATGCCCACAGAAGTCAGAAGAGGGTGTCGGATCCCCTGAAACTGGAGTTATGGACAGTTGTTAGCTGCCATGTGGAGCACTGGGAACTGACATGGGTCCTCTGCAAGAGTAGTCGGTCCTCTTAACTCCTGAGTCATCTCTCCAGTCCTGAGGGTGGTTAATTATTAATAGTCACATTCTCATTTGGAGAATTTCATTCTTTTACTCAATGTATATTTAACTTCAAAATAATTTAAAGATGAATGCACTAGTTTTCATCTCTTACCTGCTCTGAGATGATTAGTTTTAGGTGTACTTGACATAATGTACCATAACCTGGGAAGTGAGTCCCTGTGAGGACTGTCCAGATTAGGTTAGTATATGGGCATGTCTATGGGAAGTATTATCTTGATGAAGTTAATTGATGTGGGAAGATCCTTCTAGAAAGTGCATGGCATCATTACATTCTCATATTTACTGATGCTTTCAATCTATTCTATTGTTAAAGAAGGTGAAGAAAATTTGGCCTCATACAAATATGTAGTGGGAAAAGGGAGAAATGGTTCACAGAATTTTCAGATAAATCTTGATAATTTTTGTTATCCAACTGAAATATGACAAATGGCAGTGACCTAAACATCAGTTGCCACTTAGAATCTAAAATGTTTTTACTCTCTTGGTGCAGAAACCTCCTGGTCTCTTTTAAAATCTGAATCCATCTTTTCTTGGTGATTTTTGTGAAATGATGGACTGGGAATCTGGAAAATACTCATTCTCTAAATTATACAAATATTCCAAATGTTGGATATTTTATTATGTATTATTATCATTTTAAAAGATAAAATGTATTAGTTTTTTTAGAATTTCAAAAATGAATACTATATTTGTATCATTTCCATTCCTCTCAGTTCCCTCCAATGCCTGTCATGGTCCCTCCACTTCCTCTCAAGTTCTTGTCCTCTTCTTTGATTGCTATTGTTACGCACACACACACACACACACACACACACACATATATATATATACACATATATGTGCACACACATATATAAATGCACTGGGTCCATTTAGTTGTGCTCATGTGTACATGTGTCTATACCTGATCACTTGAGATTTAACCAATCGGGGATATATTTTCTGTTTCAGTGAGAATTTGGCACATGTTCAAAAAATCTTTTATGTTTATTATCAGTTAAAAATTAAAAATGTAATAAACTATGTTACATAGGGAAACAAGCAAAAATAACAATATTTTTCTATAGATGTAAAGACAAATTACAAGCTGATAATTATTTCGTATAGGATATTCCAGATATATTACTTTTATTAAAATTTACTAGAAGTTATAAAAACATTATAGCATATAAAGGCACTCAAAGAATAAAAAAATAATTAAAATTCAGATCTCCCTTTAAGGTTACAGCCTCTCCTTGAATCACATGTGAACACTACACACTTACAGACTTATTTTGCATTAAATCTTGATGCATCTTGATTAAATGCACTATATCTTGAGACAGGATTCAAAGAACTTACATGAAGTGTACTGCATATGTGAACTTATTGGCATGCCTTTAAAATTACCTTTTATTATTCTCCTTTCTAATGTTATAGCATACCCACACATGAGATAAGATAAATGGATAATGAAAATATGGTATGGAATATTATTCAAAGATCTTAATGTGGTTTTATAGAGTTCAGAGTATAAGAAAAAATTTTTATTATTTCTAAAAACAGAACATCATAACATATAAAATATCTATCATAAGATTATAAAGGTTATTTTGTGAAGTTGTTATCTTATGAAATGACATCATTTTGTAATAATCAATATTAAGTTTAACATAAAAATTAAAAATATAGTCATTGGAATTTTGTTCAGAAATTTAAGATGAAACCTATGAAAGTGTGAAAGGAGGAGATCAGTGACAGAGAACTGACTACATGCTGGGGTTGCTACATTTGGGTGATGGGAAGTGGGTTTCTTACATGGTTTTTCAACTTTTATTAATGTTTGGAGAACAATAATAAACATTAAAGGTGCCTGTTGTGGTGTCACGTAATTTTATTCCCAGCACTGGGGACACAGTGCTGGGCAGATCTCTGTGATTTTATGGCCAGTCTGGTCTACGTCACAAGTCCCAGACCAACCAAGGTGAGAGACTCTATTTCAAGAAAACATTAAAGTTTTAGGATATTAATCACACAATATAAGCACTGGTGTTATTATAGTCACTTCTTCTATTTAGAACAAAAGTGTTTGATTGTTATCAGAGCAGTACACAGTGTTCTATGTTCTAGAACCCAATTTGCTTAGCTAATTCTGTCAGTATACAAACAAATGCTGATATTTGAGATTATTAAATATGATGTGTTTAAAGAAAGGTATCCTGAAGACTTCTTTAAAATTATGTGATTCTTCTCCTCAAAAGACATTGTCAAGAATGAAAAGTCAAGCTATTGTTTGAAAGAAAATATTTGTAAAAAGCATATTTGATACGGAATTATTACTTCAAAGACACAAAGAACTCTGAAGTTGAATAAGAGCCAATGACCTGATTGAAAATGGACAGAGATATTAGCAGGCACCTCATCACACAACGCCCACATTATAAATACATGTATGAGATCATACTTGTATGAACTCTTATCAGACACCACGCACATTATAAATACATATATGAGATCATGCTGTACATCATGTGGCATGAAAAACAGAATGACAGTCATTATTGCCACACATCTATGAAGATGGGCAAAAAATGAATGTATGGACGATTACAAAAGGCAGGAATGGGGAACAGTGAGAGAGAATTCCCACTCACTGCTGGTGGAATGTTTACTGTGGGAGGTATTTTGATATGTTTTTACAAAAATAAGTAAATCAAACTGCCACATGGATCCAACCATCATGCCTCATGAAATTTATTCAGAGGAATTAAAAATGTATGTCTGTACACACACACACACACACACACACACACACACACGCACACACACACACGAAGAAAACAAACAAATCACAGATATTTAGAACACCTTTAGTCACAATGCTAAACATGAATGTGACCAAGTAACAAACTACGGCACCTCCAAATAACAGATTATTATTCAGTGCTAAGATAGAACGAACATTAAGGCTGTGAAAAGACACAAGGTAACTCAAACATATATTACCAAGTAGAAGCAGTCAGTTCAACAAAGCTACTGATGGTGCCAATCAAACCATGTTGGCGAAAGAAAACTTTGGAGACAGTAACTGACTGGGCTTGTTGGGGTGAGGGGCATGAAGAGGCAAAGCATACAGAATTTATAGAGCAGTTAAAAAAAACTGGGGAAGTGGGTAGCAGACCCCAACTTTTGCTTAAGAAATATTGGCATCTGATGACTGTTGGGTGAGGATGAGCTAGACTTCCTAAAGCGAGGGACTCTAAGTAGGCTGACTAGGTTCAGCAGACGAACTTGCACTGAGGTCAGTTGGGAATACTAACTTGACACAGAGGACCTTAACACAGATGAAAGAATACATGGATTCCAGTTGGGGGGCTATGGGAGGATTCCACTGGGGACGGGGATAATATGACTAAGATTGATTGAGATGTTCTGTATGAAGCACACAATGATTCAATAAAAATATTTTAAAGAGGATATAATAAACTTGACATCAATAATTTGAAAATTAATGCAATAAACAAATTTCTAAAAAAATAAAAATATCCAAACTGGTTCAAGCGCTTGAAAGAAATTACTTGTATGGTACTGTGATGTTGGAGACATCACATTCTGTTGAACAAATACCAAGAGTGAACCTGGATGTAAGGACGGTTATAATGATGCATCAGTGTGCTCCTGACTTGTAACAAGGATACTGCTCTGGTAGAGGATGCCAATAATGGAAGGAACAGCTCCACGTGTGCAAGATGGGAGAGGCATGGGCAAGTTTTGAATCCTCACAGCATTGCTATGACCTTTAAACTGTTTTAAAATAGAGGTAATCTTCAGAATCCGAACTGGAGAGTTGAAACCAAATGACGTTCACAGCTTATTTTCAATTATAATTAAAAACAAAAATGCCTATCACGTATAGACTCAGAGTGATGTTATTTTAAGTACTGAGTATTTTTTAAGTCTTTTACTCTAGTGTATTACTCTTAACCAGCATTCAAAATATGATGTCTTGGGGGCTGGTGAGATGACTCAGTGGTTAAGAGCACTAGCTGCTCTTCCCGAGGACGCAGTTTGATTCCTAGCACCCACATGACAACTAACAATAGTCTGCCACCCGGGTTCCAGGGATCCAAAGTCCTCTTTTTGGCCTCTGTGGGCTTTGCAGGACACAGCTACCGTTGCAGACATACTGGCGGGCACTCACACACATTAAAGAAGTAAGCAATTGAGTATATAAAAAAGAAAAGAAAATACGATGTCTTCTTTAAACATGAATTATACCATATTATTTAAAATAAATGGAAAATTGAAATTGGGACATTAGTACAGGTTGTAAGCCAGGCCAATATTAAGAAATAAATCACAAACTATGGCTCAAACTACTAGCTGTCTAAAATCATCATTGTGTGGCTCTAGCTGACAGAGAGAAGTAAAGGAAGAGTCAGAGGGACAGGAAAAGGGAGAGAGAACGGAAGGAGAGGAGGAGGAGGAAGAGGGGACTGGAGGCAGAGAGAGGGACAGAGAGGAGATTAGGAAGGGAGGAGGGAGAGAGGAGAAGAGAGCTATTTGACGAGGCTTATAGTTATATGATGGAAAACAAAATAATACAAAGACAGACTGAAAGTACAGAATAGGTGAGTGAAATTCCTGGTTCACCGTATATGAACTGCCTAATAGTATTTCTCAAGATAATCTCTCTACCACCTGCTTCACATTGATCACATGAGTTACCTTTCCTAGGACTAGATAGGGATCCCTTTCAAACAGAAACTAACAACGAAATCAAAACACAACAACAAATTCTACAGGCTGGAGAGATGGCTCCGTGGTTAAGAGCACTTGCTCTGAACTCACAAGGATAGGTGTTTAGATTTCAGCACCTCCATAACAAGCTGGCTGTCCCTGGAAATGCCTGAACAACAGCTCCCAGCAGGGAGGGGACAGGAGAGTCCCTGTGGCTTGTTGGCTTTCAGGCTAGCTAAAAAGAACATGCTAGACCCAGGTTTAGGTGGAGACCCTGTCTCAAATCGGAGGTTGGGAGTAAGAAAAGAGGATACTTGACACCATCTTCTGGCCTCTGTGGGCAGGTACAGGCATGTGCACCTGCATACATGCATGTGCATACAGACACACACTCAAACACACATAAATAATCTTAAACCCTAAAAAATTAGAATTCTTATCAAAATTTCAGCATAATATGTTTTGAAACTGTTTTTGGAGAAAAATGTCCATTTTCATATATTGATTTTTCTAGCAATTAATCAAAACCTTAAACATACTCCATGCGTAACATTATCTTGTACCCTTTTATCACAAATATTGGACAGCATGAGGGGGTCTGAAACCATCTTAGTTTCAATAAAATGCAAACCCTTCAAAAGATGGACAGGGTTATGCTTAACACTATACATAAAAAACATGTACATTTTGACTTAGCTGATTGTAATTGATACGTATGATAATTTATTTACTAGATGATTATTTTGCCTCTTTAATAAAATTGTTTATATTTCGTTCCTTTCTGAAGTATTATTTCACATCTATTATGTGTCTAATTCAACTAGTATCTTATTTTATAAACTAGTTAAGAAAAAAGCAGACTTTAAAACACAAATTTAGATATTATTAAACCAAAGTTTTCTATGTGATGATAGATGGGACATAGGAGGAAACCTAAATCTGGCATATTACCTCCAGTGACTGCTGATCAGTGTAGGACACAGCTGTAGGAAGGTAACTACTACAGTATTTGATGTAGATAGGTATAATCCATCCATATGCAATGGAAATATCTTCAGACTAATTTCAGTAAGAGAGTCCAAGACTGATTCATTCTCTCTCTCTCTCTCTCTCTCTCTCTCTCTCTCTCTCTCTCTCCCTCTCTCTCTCTCTGTATCTGTCTGTCTCTGCAAATTAGGTGTGCCACATGCATGTGGAGGCCAGAGAATAACCTTGGCTGTCATTCTTGATTTTTTTTTGAGACAGGGACTCTCACTGGCCTGGAATTGGCCAAGCAACCTAGGATCAGTGGCCAGTAAGTTCCAGGGATCCACCCATCTCTGGTTCTCTAGTGCTGGGGTTGCTAACCTGCCACCACATTCAGCTTTTTAAAAATGGGTTCTTGGGATTCAACTCAGGCCCTTGTGCTTTCAAGGCAAGCAGTTTGTTAACTGAATTGTCTTTCCAGCCCCAACACTGCTTGTAGCCAAATATTTACATTTTCAATATATTTTAAATTACATGACAAAGCTTAAGACATCAACAAACCTCTGGAGCTTATAATGAAAAGTAATTTTTACCCAAACCTTTTCCCACTGCATAGGTTGCTCCCTAGAGGTACCCACCTGGAATCCTTTCAGCTGCTTCTTTTGATGTCACTGTGTTGAGCCTTCAGTATTTAATTTACAACATTTATCACATTCTTCGAAGTGCTATTTACATTTTGATTGATAAGTAGTGCCAATATTCTATCTATATGCTATTCAGCTAGTTAAGCAATCTACATTTTAGAATTGTACTGTCAAAATTATTTCACAGGACCCTAAGAAATATTCAATTTGGATGAAAAAGATGTAATCCCAAATAGTTTCACACTCCGAAAGTGTTTTACATGTCTTAACTAATTTGCTCCTCAAAATCGCCCTGATGGTTGCTCAAGCTTTAGAAGACGAAATTAAAGTTCCACAACAGAAAGTAGACATTTGTCTTGTACCACACTACTAGAAAGTGGTAGAATCAAGGTATACACTGGGGAAGTATGGTCAAGGTCAAGATTTACAGCCAGGAAGTTTGGTCCAAGATCTGTGCTCTAAACAATGGGCATATGTCTTGTCCAGTGTCGAGTCTTGGTTCTGCCATCCCTTGTGTAATAATAGTGCTCTTTATAGCTTGTAAGTTCTCAGGCTTTCTAATGGGTCTCTCAGAACTCCCTGAAGTTTCCCTTGTACTTACTTCCAGTCTCTTATTTAATGAGAAAAAACAGCAACAATAGCAACAATAACAACAAAAACTCAGCTTTTTCCCTGCCTATCAGTTAGATGCATGGGTTGCCTCTTTTGGCAATCCTTCTACAGCTTGGCAGTTCAACTTTGGATCATGCTTTGACTCTGATCTGGATCTTTTTTTGGAACTGTGATTTTGGTAACTTTCCCCTTGGCTACACAGAGTCAACTCAATTGGACATCAGCCTCATGACCAATCTTATGTTCCCTGACCACCAACTTCCTGTCTCACTTCATCAGGGAGGGAGATAGCAATGCTCTATTGTGGCTCTAATTGGAAGGTACTAAACTTTAACTGACCCTTCAGCTGATAATTTTCAGTGCTATCTAATTCAGCATTCAGAATATGACTGTTCTTTAACCAATTTATGTTTAAGTGAGATTAAGATAAAATGGGAGCAGATAGTATAGAAGAATAGTCACTTGTTTGGCTATCTAGGAAGCCAAGTTTAATTTTAGCCTTGAGAGAATTTGAAATCATTTTAATTAGATGGATATTAAAACCCACAAGTGAATAGGACTCTTTTTTAAAGCCTACCCCTTCATTTAGCAACAATTCACAACTGGTGTTCATTTTCTCAAATGCTCTACCACTGAGCATGCATACAGAGTTAGAGAATAATGTATCTAGAGTTCAAATAACTAGAAAATAGGCCATGGCTGGAGATAAGAGATAGATCCTGCAATTAACTTGAATGTCTACAGCAATGTATGAAGTATAACATTCATATTTATATGTTTATTGACAGTGCATCATGATGAGAGGGTTGGTTTAAAAAGATATGTACTCTGCACAATCTCCTGGGATCCCAACAATTATTGAGTAATAACAATTCTTGAGCTTGGGCTCCAAGGTCAATGTGAAGTGAACTCCAGAAAAAGAGATAGTCATTTCAAAATTCTGTGCAAGTCCAGTGTCAGTCCAGCTCTGATGCTCTAACCAACTAAAGAAATCAGTGATGTGATGCTCTGGAGTAGCTTGAAAACAGATGAGGTTGGTAGTTTAGTCTACCATGGAAGCAACTAAAAATGTGTTCTTGTAAAGATTTAGGGGGAAAAAAGCCCACACTTAGAAAATAGGCTTTGCCAGTGGAAAAAGCAAGTGAGTGTTACTCTTTTAATGTAAGCACGTCCTGACAACAGTGGCATCTCTATTAAGCTTTCTTTCTTACCTAACACTCCAGTTACTGTCACCTTTCAGGGTTGTCATACCCACCGCCTTGACAGTACAAACCCTCCACAATAAAATCTGTCAGAAAGGCCAGGTGATTTCCTACATCTCCTGACACATGCTGCTCTTTAATATCTGCCTGTCAGAACACCTACAAGAGGCACCTGCTTTCATGTTCAGAGCTGGGGCCCGTATGACCATCACACACCCTGTAATCATTGGCCTCAGACTGATGTGAAACCCTCCCTTTTGGAACAGTGGAATCTCCTGCTGGAAAATGCTATTGGCATAAATGAACCACCCAGGTCAGATGGCATAGATTTTAACATAAGTAACTAATTTGAAAAGCATTGTAATTTTGTATCTTAGTAAGTCTCTGCTTTGATTTCTCTTTATGGTAAGCTGTTTAGGAATGTGCATTGTGTTTTCCTCTGTCACAGTTAAGGGGTACCTCATGAAAGTCTAGAGATATATTTCTGGCTTGTCTTGTCTTGAATACAGTCTACTCTTGTGGGTTATATATGTCTCTGTATTCATCTTAAGTTTGTCTTATCTAAGAGGAATGTTCCCTTTGGTTTCAAAAAGTGATTGATTTAAGTAATTTCGGTGTGATGTACTGGGCAGTCTTTTATTTACCAGAGATGGTTTTCTGGCACCCCATTGGTAGGTCACTGAGCTTTTATGTTTTTTCTTCTTATCTGCTTCTCTTGAGGCGTGTGTTTATGAGAGGCCTGGGGAGCAGGCTATTAATATAGGCGATGTTCTCAGGAAAGAATGTGGCTAATTTTGTAGCAAATATTATAGAACTTCTAAAACTGGTGCATGTTGTATAGTCACATAGTCACCTTGGGAGAATGGGGACTTAATCCTGACTTGGCCAAAGAATTATATTTTTGAATTTATTCATAAGTACATTTTTTCTGTTATTTAATTTAAAATTTTTATTGAGCTTTTGTACATTTCATGAAAAAGTTCTTAATCAAATTTAGACCCCCCCCATGCTCCCAACCTCCCACCAGACTTCCCGTATTCCACCATGCGTGTTGTCCTATCCCGTCAAGCATTTATTTGTAAATTACATGCTTTTAAACCTCACCCAAGTTTTATTTGAAAAGAATAAGTAATACATTTGAAAAAGGTAGCACATTATCAGTATAATAACAAAAATAAAGAAAAATATCTTAAATAGTAATGATGTACACACATACACATACTTTATGTTACCTTACGTTATTCTAGGTTGAAATGTTATTTAACAGCACTGATCTTAATACTTTGGTTTGTATTGGGCCATAGCTTTCATTTAGTTATAAAAACATGTAAAAATTATATGGGACTTTTATTATTTAGGAAACATGGCTATCTTACATATTCATTTTTTTTTTCTGTACTGAGGATTAGACCCAGGAACTCACATATGCTAGGCAAATAACCCCCTCTCTGTTTGCTTTTAATTTTGGGACAGGATCTCACTAAGTGGCCCAGCTTGGTCTTGTACCTACTCTATAACCCAAACAGTCTTGAAATATTTTCTGTAGCTTAGTCTTTTATTTTTGGCAATAAATCATGGACTTAGGCAGTTTTACCATGGAATTAGTACAGCATGAAATATAGAGTCCATCTTTTGTATAGGTTCCTTCAAGGTCTTGAGACATGAAGATTCTAATAATTTTCTGTCCACAATTTTGTTCTTACTTTTGAAAGAAGGTCTCTGACATTTTATGCACAAATTTTGCCAAACCTGAAGCTGTTCCCGAGTTCTATACCACTATGTCTGGAATGTGTAGATGCTTTTTGTTCTAGCATTCCCACAAATGTGAAACTCTTTAACAGGAGAAAGAATTGTCTCTAAAGATAATGGTAGCATTTTAAGATACTAAAAGCAGAACAACAATATGTCTTTTTACCACCTGGAGAAGTTAAAACATTGTGACATGCACACCTTGAAATCCAGCATGCAGGCTTTGCCATTTTCTAATTAATAGCAAATTGTTGGTTTTTAAGGATGAATTTGATTTTTTTTTTTTTTGGTAACTGGTACAGACAAGTCTGGTTAAAAAGTAAAAATGATTATAAATTAAAGAATCATCTTATTCAGTCAAATTTTTTTCCTTCAGTTAGAAAAATAAAAGAATCTCTTTTCTTTCAGACTCCTGGTAGGTGAAACAAGATGCTACTTTAAAAATGAAAATAATACATATGTGCTAATTCTCATTTAATGTAGACTCAAATAAGAGAAACTCATTGAAAACGTGTTGATCAAATCTCTTTGCAAAATTCTTTAGAGTGTTATGTGAATGGCATCTTGAAAGTACAAAATGAAGAAAGATTATTAGATGCCTTAGAGTACAGAAAATGCCTTTATCACAGACTTGATGTTTAAAGCAAATTTTGTTAGATTTAAAATTTTTATTTTATGTGAATGAGTGTTTTGCCTGCATGTATGTGAATGCACCCATGTCGTGCAGTGCCTGCGCAGACCAGAAGAGGTTGTTGGATCCCCTGGAACTGGAGTTAGGACAGTTGTTAACTGCTATGTAGGTGCTGGGTACTGAGCCTATGGCCTCTGCAAGAGCAGCTAGTGTTCTTAACTGCTGAGCTGTCTCTCCAGCTCCAAGATAAATCTGTAAAAATAAAGGAAGTATGGAAAAAATGTAAACAGAGAACATTTTGAATAAAAAGGGAGTGGTTCATAAAAAGGTAAGCTGGGTGTGGTGGTAATGCCTTTAACCTCAGCACATAGGAAATAAGAGGAGAAAGGGGGACCCTATGAGATAGAGGCTAGCCTGGTTTCCAAAGAGAGTTCCGGGCATGCTGGGGCTACAGAGAGAGAGACCCTGTTTCAGAAAACAAAAACAGAAAACAGAAAAGATATAAACAAGTTGACTAGTTTGCAGAAATTCAATTAATTGACATTGGAGTGTGGTGTACTTTATATGAAGGGATGGCTCAGCAGTTAAGAGCACTGGCTGTCTTTGCAGAGCACCCAGGCTCAGTGTCCAGCACCCACAATTATCTGTAACTCCAGTTCCAGGGGAATTCGACACCTTCTCCTGACCTCCACAAGCACTGCATGGCATGGGTGCACCTACATACATGCAGGCAATACACTTGTAGACATAAAGTAAAAATAGTAAAGAAAATATTTTTAAAAGACTAATAAATAATAACATTGACTATGTGCTAAGGCTCACCTAGTACTTTATTTAAATTTATGTAATCCACACAACAACTTTAAACATGGGAAATGTTGTTTTCTTCTGCCTGTTTTATAAATGAGGCACTGAAAAGTAAATAACTCTCCCAAGAACATATGCCCGGTGATCTGAACCCAGGTGGCCCAGTGCTGGCATTCTGCTGTAGATCTGAAGCAGTGACAGCTATGAGGCAGTGCCTGGCACAGCCACGAGCACTTAATATGTAATGACTCTTACTGTTATTGCAAAGGATAGAAAATATTTTAAATACTTTGTGATGGTTAGCCTTGAGTTTTCTATGGCTGTCTCTTGCTGTCAATATTAAAAAGTATAAATGTGGAAATGAAACTCAGTGATGGGAAATCTCCAAAGGTCAAATCTGCTGGTTCTAAAGAGGAGGATTTTTGAAACTGCAACTTGATCCAGAGACAGAATGAAGAGCAAGGGGACTTAGTTGCATATCCTTCAGCTTCTCCTTTTTAATGTGATTTCTTTTGGTTATTCTTCTCCTTTGCTGATGGAGGAAGCAGATGTTTGCTTTGGAAGTTGGATTAGCAGATGGTACATTTGACGACCTATTGCATAAGCTGAGGAAATAAAGTTTCCTGCCTAGAAAACAGGTTCTGTTACTGGCATGTAAGTATACACCTTCTGCTTGGAGAAGAAGGCAGTGTTCTTTAGTAGAGTATCCAAAATACTTAAGACATTGTTGTATAAGTAGAATAAGGAGTGGGAAGGTAGAGATACTCATTGTGAAGAGGACCACTGGTCAGACCTCCCTCCTTTGCATGAAATGTGCCACTTGGAAGCCCTGCATGCTTTCCTAAGTGACATGCCATGCTGGAGACAGAAGTGGAGTTAGTAGGATATGCTGTTAATTGAATTGTTCTATTTAACCTCTATACCCTGGTGTGTCACCAGATCCCTTTTAGAAAAAGAAGAAATAACAAGTGTCAAAGTAAATATGTAAGTGAACGCTATGAGAAAAAACTATTCACTCTAGTCCAGGTGATAAATAGTATGCCTTTGTAAACAGAGATGGAAGATGCAAATAATGCCTTCTGTAGCCAAAATCAAGTCTATTTTATTGTAATGTGTCCTTCATTGGCATGTCTCTGATGGAACAGAGATTTGCTTGTAAATGGAAATGTTCTAAGTTGGTCTTAAACAGGTTAGTAGCTCACATCCAAAATACTGATACTACCTTAGGAGTGTCTTATATATGTATTTGTCACCTGGAGGAGAGTGGTAATCCATCAGTGATAACAGATTGTAAGGAAAAGTTGTTTTATTAACTTGATGGCTGAGAATTTACCCCGGGCATGAATTGCTACAATAGATTCTATTCTGGTCTTTCAGAGTCTTCTCTTATCTAAACATCAATATACACAACAGGGGGAGTGTGTTTTAAGAAACCCAGGTCTAATCACTTTACAGCCTTTGAAGATATCTTGCCTTCCTTGAGTTTAACAGGATCTCCCTTTCATTCACTCTCCGTGCCATTTGTCCACACCTATTGAGGGAACTCCTTCCCTGGGGGAACATAAACAAAGTGCTAGCCCATCATTATAGAGTATCATGGACGAACCAAAGAGGGATTCTACCAAAGTCCGACTTGGAGAACCAATGAATTCATTGGGCTTAATTACAGAGCCTGGGTGAGGGATTACTTAAAGGACCACAGGTGACCCCCAAAGCAGATTTATCACTAGAAAGTCTCACCCCAGCATGGATGATAACTTCCCCAAAGCTCCATAGATGGAGTGCCCCCTCAGTTAGCCTTCCATGGTACTACTCTAGTACCTCTCAAGACCATGAGGTCGTATGAAATGAGGACAGAATCAAATACAAGGGGTTCAGGAGGCACAGGAGGGAGCCTCCCCACCTTCTCTTTCTATGAGTCACCAGCAGTCAACAGGTCCAACCACAGAGGTCTCTTGCATGCAGTTACAAGTGCTCTGATGAAAATGATGACTGCTAATCATGGAAATAGTGCTTGAAGGCACCACCCAACTCCACCTTCTCAAAATATGAATTGGATTCTCTTTGGCTGGAATTCTTCCCTCCAAGAAGCAAGAAGCTCCTTTTCTTTGTTTACTATGTTTTCCTCAGGTTCTAATCTAAACGTTTCTCTCTTGAGGTACCTCCTTTGATACTGCAGAGCCTTACTGCATGCCTCCCTACTATCTGTGTTAGCTGTTCATCACTGGGACAAGAGTACCTGACATAAACAAGTGAAGGAAGGATGCGTTTGTGGCTCATAGTTTCAGAATTTTCAGCTTCATAGTTGACTTCATTACTTCTGAACCAGTGGTGGGGCAGAACACCAAGGCAGGTTTCATGTGGTAAAGCAAATTGGATCACCTCATGTCAGATAGGAGGAAGAGACACACTTCCATGATACACACCTGGACACTTATTTCCTCCAACCAGGCTCTACCTTTTAATAGCCTATTAAACTAAGAATCTCATGGATTGACCCATTGACGAAGTAACTGCCCTCTAGATTCCATCCTGTCTTCATATCACCACCAGCTGCTAACCAAGCTGTTAATATGTGAGTTTTAATAGACATTACATATCTGATTTATAACAATATCTGAATGTACAATTCCCAATACAATTCAACATAGTTGTTTAGGTAATTATTTGTGATAATCTTACATAATGCTTGTCTTCTCCAGTAGACTGTAAGTTCAGTGAAGATTAGCATATGTTTGATTTGTTCACTTAGGGACAAAGAGTATGTTTCGCTCAATGAGTTTTCTGACATAAGGAAGTGTAGCTGTGGGACAGAATAGTGAGGAAGTAGAGTGCCAGCTTCAGAATGAACCAAGACCCAGGCATGTCGGCAGGTATGGCCAAACCTGTTTTTGGTGATGTTCAAATGCTCCTTTACGAAAGGTATTAGCAATAGCCGGAGAGACAGAAGCCAAAACAAGGTGATTTCTGTTCTATGTAGGTTCATCTATTCATTCTTTCCACAATTTTTACAGGAAAAAAGTCTAGCCTCTGGTTATGTATTGAACAACTATTTGGAGATATAATGGGACATGGGTACAACATTCTTCATTTAGCTAAAGAAGCAAGAATTCAATTCTCAGTGAGCATAGACCAGTGTTACTATGCTTTAAGGATTCTCAATAACCAAGTCATTATGGCTGAAAGGGGACAGTGCCATCTCCAAGAATCTCTCCACCACTATTATCTTTTCAAGCACTCCCTCTTTCCACAGGAGCATTTACTTCTGATGGCTATTACATACACTCACAAAATCTGCTGCATGCGGTACCAACTGCCATGAGTTATAAAGGTAATTATTATACTAATGTTGAGTCTCTGGATAGGGCCCCATGAAATCTAAGGTTAGGTCATGGAAAGTGTAGGTTCTATTTTACAATGAATATATTTTGTTTTAGAGATACTGAGCATTTCTACACAGAATTTCTGTTAACAAAAAGCCATTTTGCAGGGATGAATTATGCTTCTTTGCCATTTGTAATGGAATTTACTTCTTAGTCAAACATGAAGCAGGTTAGAGTCATTCCTTATTAATCATATTTCTTGGTAGATTTGATCTTTCTGGCCATTGACATCATTCATGAGGGTGAACTGTAAATATTTTAATTATTTTCTATTCACCACACTGAACTGACTCTGGCTACAGGACAGATATTGGATGATTCTGTTGCTGCAGAACTTGGTTAACAAATCACTGTGATATTTACTTTTCTTTTTCCAAATCTTCAGGGAAATAAATTTATGGATCACTTAACCTTTTGCCCAAGGAAGAAGCCCAAGTCAGATCTGAATTAATATTGCTCTGAGGATGCAAAGCGAGAGGCTTGACTTTCAAAGCAAAGTGGAGGGTTAAGCAACCCTCCAGATAACAGTGGTATTGTTGCTGGCCCTCACTAGAAGTAAATGGTCATCTAGTCCTTGGCATATTTGCTCTGACACGAATGCTTTTGCTTTGACTAGCTTGAATGAAACAATGAACTCTTTATTATACTTGCACTGAGTTCTCTAGGGTCAGAAATACTAATGTCACCAGTTTTCCCCTGGAGATGGCATGGAATATGATGCTGCCCCTTACCTTGACACCATTCTAGCTCCCCTCACTGAACCTGTCTGCACTCAGCATTGAAAGCTGTGGACACACTGACAATTTTATAGATGCTTCTGATTTCTACATCACATTTCAAAGTTTGCCGGATATACTGCAATGCGATGTTCCATCTCTCTATTGGAATAATGAGATTTCTTGGGCATTCCAAAAATATTTTACTCAAACTGAAAAATGTTGGCAGAAAAAAAGCAACTGTCTTTGGGAATTATGCCTCCTCATGTCTCACACTCTTGTTGCAAGAAGAATTTGCCCACATGGGAAAGCGTGGTTACTCTTTCATACTTGGAATAACTTCACCGAAAGAAAACCACCTCTTGATTTTGCTAAGTTATGAAAGATCTGGTTTGATGCAGAAACTGTTGGAAGTATAGGTTCATCTTGGATGTTCTTAGTAGCAACTGAGAATTTTAAACTCTTTTAAAATGTGCATGCTCTGTCTGCTCATTTGAACTATTTTCGGAAACTCTCTTCAGTGTTCCTTAAAATACACAGGGCTTG
Source organism: Eospalax fontanierii (assembly GCA_035773235.1). Lineage (NCBI taxonomy): Eukaryota > Metazoa > Chordata > Mammalia > Rodentia > Spalacidae > Eospalax > Eospalax fontanierii. Next base: position 24,941,371 of record CM069530.1, read on the forward strand.
GGAGATGCCTTGGTGGGTAAAGTGCCTGTCACACAAGCAAGAGGACCTGAGTTCAGATCCTCAGACGCATAATCGGGAGACTGCAACCTTTGCACAATAAGGAAGAGACAGGTAGGTCCAGGGCTCCCTGGCTAGCCAGTTTAGCTGAAACGGTGAACTCTGGGTTCACTGAAAGACTTGATCTCAAAAACAAGGTAGAGAGCAATTGAGGAAAACACCAAAAGTCAACCTCAGGCCTCTACAAGTGTACACATAGGTGAGTGTGCACATATATGCATACATCACACAAAGAATATTTTTTAAAAATCCATGAAACTCAACACTTTGGAAAGTATTGTTTCTTAGAACTATATTAAAAATAATTGTTATCTTTTTTTAGTATTTTGTTAGTTTTTTTATGTGTATGGGTATATTGCTTGCATGTATAAGTGTGCCCGTGTCATGCAATGTCCACAGAGGTCAGAAGAGGCCTTCAGATCTCCTGAAACTAGAGTTATTGGTGTTTATTAGACATTATGTAGGTGCTAGGAATCAAACATGGGTGTTTTGCAAGAGCAGCCAGTGCTCTTAATTGCTGTGCCATCTCTCCAGCACCCTCCTCAAAATTATTTATTTATTTATATTTTATGTGTATGAGTGTATTGCCTGCGTGTATGTAAGTGCGCACATGTTATGCAATGCCCACAGATGTCAGAAGAGGAACTGGAGTTACAGATGGTTGTTAGCCACCATGTGGGTGCTGGGCATCGGACTCAGTTCTGCAAGAGCAGCAACTGTTCTGAAGCACAGAGCCATTTCTCCACCCCAAGAATAACTGTTTTTTTTTTTACTAAAAAGATGTTCATTTTGACTTCTCTTGCAAAGTGGAAAAAGAGTTTTTACACATACAACACTACCAAGAATCCCTGCAAGATCTGACTGCAGAATGGAGAAATTGCCTATACTCAGTGGATTCAGAAGCAAATCGGGACTTCTTTTCCCTTATTTACTGAAATTGCCTTAATAAATTCTGCTCTGGAGAGCAAGAACCAATTACACTAATGTAGGAGTGGAAGCAATAATAGATTCAATGTTGTAGAAAACATCCACTGGAAATGGTGATGCAAACAGGGCTGACCATGTTTGCATCAGTTACTGCCTGATATATGCTGTGATATTTGTAATTTCTATTCTCTCATCTCAACTCACAGCCTTTGTGACAAAATGTTTCATGAACTTCTAGAGCCTCTGAGCCATCTCATTTGGAAGATATTCTGTTCTTTAAATGTTGGTTTGTCTCTAAATAAGAAATAGACTAAATAATGTACATTCCAGGAAATTATCTCTGGAAAATGACTCTAACAGGATCTTTACTAATTTTCATTAAAAATAAAATAATATCAAAAGTCTCATTTTGTTCCTAGTTTTCTGCATATTAAAACTCTGGCTCATTATTAACAGTTCTTGAGCAATAAAGCTGAGGCAATCACACAGAACTACATAAAATGCAATTTCAGTAGTTCAATAGAAGTGTTTCTGAAAATTGTTTCAGACATTTTCTTGCAGATTGCCAGCAACTGGAAATGCTTTTCAAACACTAACATTTTGCAAAACCGGAAAATTCATGTGATGCTTATTGGGTAAAAAAGACCTTTAGTTTCTACTCCATAAACACCAACAGTAGAACTTGCACTGGGTTAAAGGTCATAACTGTGGGTTTGGTCTGCTTCGTTTGAGGTCATTAAAGTGGCCCAAAACTGTTGCTGTATAATGGCACCAATCTAGCACCTGCGGCCCACATCTCACCATGTCTTGCCTTCCTTTTTGCTGACAAAATGTAGGCTTACAAAGTTGTCAGTTTTCTCATTACTTTATTATTTTATATAACAATAATAACTTGTTGTGGGTCAGGTATTGTGCTTGGAACTTGAGTATATTATTTGTAAAATGTTGTATTTGTCCTTATGAAACCTGTAATCTAGCCTACTCATCTCATTAATGCTGAAGCCATTTTATGGAGGATTGGGTTATCCTAATCTTTATATATAGGTTGTGGAAAATTGTGTGTTGTTTTTGGAAAGATCCCCAGAAATAGAAAGGCATTAAAGGGTAATTTTCTATCCTTAAAGTTCATTTTCTGCAAATGATTGGGACCATAGTAGAAGGTGTACCCATCTGGCAAGACAAATTACCATAATCAGTTTCAAAGATCAAACTGTCACACTCAGGTTTCTTTTACAATTAACTTTGGGTAGAAGCATCTTAAGAAGGTCGTCATTGGGGTGCTACATGCATTGTGGTCTTCTGATATTAGTCTAAAGAGACTATGTCTCATCTCTCCATCTAAGCCAAGCAAATTTGGGGCAAATTTAATGCCTTCCAGATTTGTTTCCCTGTAGGACATTTTCTGTAAGGCTTTAAATAAACCTGAAATCATAGGGATAGTCTTGTAAGCCAACCATACCCAGGTATTTGATTACTGGGGTAGAATCTTAGGAGTACCAAGGAGGTACATGGGCTTGGGAATCACAGTGTCTAAAGGTTGATTAAAGTTCTGACACTTACCAACCATGTGCCTCAGCACCTAAATATTCTTTTCTGTGAAACTGTAGAAAACAGCGTACTGAAAGTTTAATATTAAATGAGATATCTCACGAAGTGCATGGCTTACGCCATACCTTGCCTTCTAGCCCATTAATTTTCTCTTTGCATTTTCTTTTCCCCCTGCATTACCTTTTGATACAGAGTAGGTTGGGTAGGAATTTCCTCAGAACTCTCATGACAGATACTTGTAAAATGTGTATTAGAAAACATATTTCAATCAAAGAAAAATGCAGTATTATTTAGTCAAGAATGAATGCTTATCGGTTTTCAAAGAGAATACACCATATCTAGGGATCATTCTCATGAGGTTATCTTCTGTCAATCTAATCCAGAGTTCAGTGACCTGCAGCAGGTATGCCAGACGGTGGTATAATGAGCCAAGGTGCTGGGCATGCAGCCATTACCCAGGTGGGGAAAAGTCCAGACTAATTGCCAGTCTCAGCCTGGCAGAGTGAGTCCTGAGATTTAATAACTGCTCCTGCTCCTTCTATTATACAACTGTCCTTCCAGAGCAGTAGGAAACCCTGCCAAAGAAAAGCTGGAGCTTGTTTTCTGGACTGGGGACTAAGGGTATTGTGTCCCTAGGCCTGGTGTAACCACTTTCATTCCCATAGTCCCTTAATCACAGAACAGGCATTACTGACATCTGGCAGAACTTTTGTTTCCTCTCCTCACACATCCCAGGTGTTCAGGCAACCCCCATCAGAGGATTGGCAGTGCAGGGCCCCACGGTAGGTCTGGATCAGTTTATCCCAACTGATAATGATGAGATGCTGGCCTCTCACTTGTTAAAGGTGAACCAGAAAAAATTTAATTCCTCCTGGTAGCCTTGCCCCACTTAACAAGAGAACTGGTTTTAGGATGAATAGAACACAAGCCCATAGAACAGAAATACAGTGTAGAGATACAGAAAGAAACAAGTGCTAGTACTGATGACATCATTGAGCCCATGCAACGATGTGGTCTGTCCATACCTGATGGGCCTTAATACTTCCAATGCACTTCCTTGCTATTTTCCATGTATACCAACTAAATGTCTTGCTATCTGAAGCCAAAAAACACCCCAGTTTACTTTACCTGAGGTTTCACTTCCTATCATGCTTTAACATGTCACTGTAAATATAGTGGCTTCAGACACATGGATGTAATTTCTCAGGACTCTGGGCATAGATGTGTAGAATAATTCAGAAGTCTCTAATTCTCTTGCCTCCTTCTTACCAAGACCTCTGAGATTATGACTAGACTACTAAAACAAACAGCTAATCCCTCATCTCAACAGGCCGACTGTTGTCACATCTCAAAAGTCTATTCACTGAGTGGTGGTGTCTTTAGTATCCTGAGAATGAGGATGTAGAGTCTTTATTATGATCATTATTCTAATATCTACAGGTGCTTAGCATAGCTGCATAGGTATGTTCCTAGGGGAGAGAGAATCTTGTGATCTGCTGCCAATAAGTACTACTTATTACCTGAACCATCATTCATTCAGTCATCCATCCAAAATTTATGGCATCCCAGATGTTAGGCACTGTATTAACAGCACAGGTATCTTTTTTCTTTCTTTGAAAAGGAAAGGAAAGGTAATTGGAAGGGCACTGAATGTTATAGTGGAAGCTATGGGAACACAGAGAAAGGTCCTCACTCTAAACTCCAGCTTGGGTTCTTCTGTTGTAAAGAATCCTTCTCATCACAGATACTGATGGACATGTCAGCACAACACTAGATTGTCAAGAAACAAAAGGTAAGCAGAATTCGCTTTGGAACTGTGGTTTTCTTCGTTGCTTAAAAAAGATTCTGCATGTCTGCTTTTCTTAGGAAAGAAAGTCATTTGTGGAGAAAATGCTTGAGAAATCAAAAAGAATGAGAAATGGCTGCTTAATATATTTAAAAATGAATTCACTTAATAATCCATTTATTCAACCAATGCTTATTAAAATGTTGTTCCCAGGAGGTGTGCTGCAATCCCAAAGGCAATGCTAAGGTAATTAAGATGTCAAGGTCTCTTGTACTCTAATTAGATGTAAGACAGGAATGCAAATAACTAAAATATATTTAATGTATCTTATAATATTTAATTTTGCCATAAGCTATCCCATTATTAACTTCTTATTTTATTTTCCAACACATTCTTCTATTGTTTTCACTCTTTTTTTTACCTTCTGTTTTATCTAAAAAGTATAAGAAGGAAAATCATGAGAAGCCACCTATAATGTGAGGTAACCACTGTATTCAGTTCAGTTTCAACCTCAGAATCTAAAAAACAAGAAAATAAAATACAGGAGGCATGATCTTACAAAGTTTCCAACTTTTCATGAGAATAACCTAAGTATGGAAAATGTATAAATACATTGATAGAAAACAGAGTACACCAGGTTGAGCCTTTTATGTCTTTACTAAGTTACCAAGGTTTGACCAATACACCATAACATTTCAGGAACACTGCTGCAGAAGAGTGATTTTCTTACATACAGTATCTAAATGTGTGTGTGTGCATGCGCATGTGTGCGTGTGTGTGTGTGTGTGTGTGTTTTGGGGTTTGTACAGGTATCTAGCTGTCTACTGTACATTCATTTATGGGTTGAGAAAATACTTGTTTTAAGGGTTGGTAAGTCATGCAAAGTTATTTTCTAGTCTCTGCAAATTAAAAGAGGGTGTGAAGCTCAAAGTAGGGAAAAAGTGGCCAAATCAAAGAGAAAAATCTCCTCTCCACTTTATAAACAAGTGTTTGATTATATTATTCTATAATAAACTTCCTGAAAGCCATTTTAATACAAATTATTTCTTAAAATTATTTTATTATTTTGATGAGTATATTGCCTACATGTGTGTGTGTGTGTGTGTGTGTGTGTGTGTGTGTGTGTGTATACCCATGTCTTGCAATGCCCACAGAGGTAAGAAGAGGGTGCCAGATCACCCAGAACTGACATTACAGACAGTTTTTAGCTACCATTGGTATGCTGGGAACTGAACCCGTGTCCTCTGTAAGAGCAGCCAGTGCTCTTAACTGCTGAGCCATCTCTTCAGCCCCCTTTAACTTATTTTAGGGACTAACTCTTACATTTTCTAACATTTCCTTATTATTGTTGTTGTTGTTAATCCAACCTTCTTAATTTGTATTAGAAGATTAAACTATAATACTGTTTCAAAATTGGATGTTTGGGAAAGCTGGAAAGAGCGAGAGAAAGGAGAAAAGCTGGGGCTGTTGTACACCTTAATCTCTAATACTAGCTGCTGAACACTAGTTCTGTGACTGATTAAAGTCAAGTAGTCCTGTTTTGTGTTCTCATGTGAGTACTCAAAGACCCAGACTCAACTGCATACTAGAAGACTAATACAGGGCTGCTCTTAAGGGCATTTTAAAATTTATATATTTAAAAGTAAGTATATCTTTCCACAATACACAAAGAACTCCGGAGCTATTCAACAGTTGAGGCTTTCATGAAGACTATGCCTCTTCTATGTACACAAAAGTGAGAGACACTGCGCTCAAACCGAGGATGGAATCCAGATTTATTGAGTGCTTACTAAGAATTACCCATTGAAGGAGATGATTTTGTTTGTGGTGTCTGATTTAATTGAATGAGGGATGCATCTACTTCAATGCAACTTTGGTGCGGAAATCAAATGTTCTATTTCATATAATGATTAGCTGAGTAAATTACCCTAGTGCGGCTCTGTTTGGGATCCCTGATTATTCAACACATTTGTTCCTGGGGATGCAGGTGCAGGTTGACTCTTCAGCATTTTGCACATTTTGAGAAATTTAGTTTTTCATGTTCTACTTGGCTCCAATCCATCTGATAAAGGAGTTTATACTATGAAATATTTTAGAAGAGCAAGTTTGTCAGGCAACAGGAGCTAGATGAATTATCCTATAAAGATTTAAATGTGAATATATATTTTAATGCTGTAATGTACCCAGAGATGTTTAAGTTCATATTCTGGTAACTCCTTAAATTTGCTATTTTGATCAATGTATAATCAGTTGCATTTCATTTTAGGAATTAAACTCTAGGGTAGAGAGACAGCTCAGTGGCTCAGAACACTGGGTGCTCTTGCAGGGAACCCAGGTTCGGTACCCAGCACCCACATGGTGGCTAGCAACAGTTCATAACTGCAGTTCCAGGGCATCCAATGGCCTTCAAGAGCATTGCATGACACAGGTATACTTACTTACATGTAGGTAAAACACTCATATGCATATAATTAAAGCAAGTAAATTTAAAAAAGAATTCAACTGCAAAAAAGTTTATGATAAATTTGCTTACTTGAGAGTTAGATCTGAGTAAAATCATTCTGGAAGGTTTCAGATTCATTTCCAGAATCCCTGTGTACCATGCGATACTTTTGGAAGTTCATTTAAAACAATTGACCTAAAAGCAGTGTTTATAACTTGCTCAGTGTTTACAAAACCCAAATTCTTTAGCATAGGAGTCAAGGTTGATCCCTAGTTAGGCTGCCTTCACTCTGCATCTGAAACTCATGTCCAGCTCCTCCGTGTCCTCATTCTGTTTCTACATTCATCCTCCTGCATTCTAATTTTGCCTCCTCTTTGATGGAGAAGCTCAAGGGCAAAACCCATGTCTGTTTTACTTGCCTCCAAATTCCTGGAAAACAGTTCAGTTTTGTGCACGGTGGATGCTCAAATGATTTCAGATAAATGGAGGAATGATTTCATATTCTTTGAATCATAACCATGATTAATGAAACCATTGTGATGAGAAAGCAGAATCCGATATCCATTTATTTTCATTCATCATTGGCAAGAGATACAAAAAATGAGTAGCAAACGTAGTGTACTTTCTCTCTGCCTCCTCTTCATGGGAGAAGGAACTTCTTCCAGTTCACCCTCCTGTCAGCAAAGTCATCTTCTTCTCTGTCACTGAATAACCTACCCGAGCTTGGGAATTAGTATGTAAGGACTGTTCTTCAAGTGTAGTGGAAGCTTTGTTGTATGATTTCTCTGTTCCTCCCTTGTCAGATAAATGATAATTAATAGCCGAGCATTCCAGGTCATGCCTTTATAACAACTGTAGATATTCCTCTTTTCAAAGTTAATGGATAACTTGTTAACTTTGATCCTGTTCGATTATGCTTGATTTGATATTGTTCTGAGAGGAGGATCTGCATTGGAAGCAAACAGCGTTATATTCGACGTGTGACTCTTGTAATCAGTTTCACTGTTCTGTTCCACATCTCATATGATCCATAGTAGCATGAAAAGAAAATGAAAGCCTGTAGTTTTGCTTTGGTTCTGATGACTCTCTATCATCTGCATAATATCTGTTACCTATGAGAAGGTGACATTTTAAAGGAATGATAAAAATAGAGAGTATGAAATTGATCAGATTCTTCAGTATTGCCAGTTTATTCTGAAAGCATTTTTTACAGTGATTTCTTTCTCTTTATTAAGATAGTGCTCAACTGTGTAACATCACCAGGATTTCATAAATATAGACGGATATAATTTTACCACATTCTTTAAGAAAACTTTTGATTTTTCTCATATACATAGTTATCAAAACATTCAGTCATTATCCTCTCTTGAATGTTCCTTTGCCATGTCAGAGTAGTGGTAAATGGATGTGGCACATTTTCTTGATGCACATATGTGAATATTTCTAATCTTAAAAATAGCAGGACCAGTGGGTGAATCTGAGAGCATTTATTTGGTGTGGACGGTAGATAGAGGCCACAGAGAAGGAGCTGGGACTTTCACCCCATACCGGAAATAAATATCTGTCTCTAGATCTCTAGAACTCTCTACATCCTGCTTTCTTGACTCCTTTTACCTAGAGGTTTTCATATGTAAGATGCCACAGACAACAGAACAACAGATTCTTTTGCTCTAAATTGCAAGTCTCCCGGACCAGGTCTCTGAAATCTCTAGGATTCTCCCTGAAGATGTAAATGGATAACACTGAGAAAATACTTTTGTGATGACCTTGACACCCACCTTTGAATCCTTAGCACACAACTTGTGTTTCCCTTTCTTTGAAACAATTCTCAGAGGTACATTTCAAGTCTCATTAAACAGAAAAATTACTTGTTTTTCACTCTCAACTTCAAGCATCTGTTACGTCCTTGGTTACATGTGTTTAACTCTTTTTGGTTTTAGGAAAGGAAGCTTGATGAATTGTGAAACATCTGTGATGGATACTAGTTGTGTACACTGTCACGGTGCTTCAAGCAGAGCTGAGAGCGCTGGTTATTTCATTTGACCATGGAAAAGAAATAAACAAAGGTATCTACTCATTATACAATAACTATTACAGAAACAACATAAACCAGTATGGAATTAAGAACTTCAATGAACTTTATGCCTCTCCAATTTCAAACTCACTGTGTGGAGAATCACTAATATCTGACTGCTGTATGCATCTGCTATCTGGCATATCAATTTTTCTCCAAATAGGAGAGACCTCATAGGTGAGACATAAGTTAGGATTTATCTCAAATTAAAAGAAGATAGTTCTACTAGTAAACTTCACATTGTGAAAATATATACCATATTTTAATTTTATTTATTTATCTTTATTTTATGATTATGAGTGTTTTGTATGCATGTATGCCAGAAAAGGGCAATGACTTCCCTGGAACTAGAGTTAAAGATGATTGTTAGCTGCCATGTGGGTGGGTGCTAGGAACCACACCTGTGTCCTTTGCAAGAGCAGCCAGTGTTCCCTAACTACTGAGTCATTTCTCTGGTCCCTATACTGTATTTTATACTATTGACTTGTAGTTGCCCGTTTTCAGTTACTGCAGTAATTAAACACCTTAGCCTAGGAGCCTGATGATTGATGCTCCAGAAGAAGACTCTTCAGAGCTTTAAATGGAACTGGAATTTCTATGGTATGACATGATGTATGAATTCATTTATTCATCCCCTCAACAATTTCATATTATTATTTATTGCAACACATGTCCATGAGAACTGCAACCTGTTAGATTTTCCATGGAGACTGAGCCCTTAAACAAAGACCAACAAATCCTTCCACTGAGAGCATGTGCTCCTTGGCCAGTGTCTCCTCATCCCCTCCACTCTCCTGCTCCCTGTGGCTCCTGCTCTACTATATTCCATTGTGTTGAGCTTTGTAAGATTCCAAATATAAGAGAGAATAATTATAATAACAGCACAGCATTGTGTACTTAAAATTTGCCAAGAGTGGATCTTATATGTCCTTACCATAAAACAAAATAAATGAGAAATGATAGCTAGGGGAGGTGACAGAAGTGTTAACTGTAATTACGTGGTTTCGGTTACCATTTCACTATGTTTGGGGATCAATCATGACACTATCTATCATAATCATGTATGATAATTTTGTTTGTTAGTTACAGATAAATAAAAATGGAGTCATGTTTCGGCGAGAACAGAAACTTTTTAATATACAGTACAACAATTAAAGTGACACACATGTTGGAAATTGGACTCCAGGAATGGAAAAGTGTAACCAAGTAGAAATAACTTTAAAATCCCTTTGTGACTTCTTTTTTAAGGATCCACCCTGGTGAAAAATGGGTAAAAGTCTACCACATCTTTCTACAGCATCAGTTCATCTTGGGGATATGTATGGTAGGATTTTAAAAAGAGAAACTGATAAAGATGGAAAACTGAAATTAGTTGAAAACTAGGAAAAAAGCAGTGAAGGGTTTCATTGCTGTGATTATAGGACAACATTACCATAGAGTAGGCTTTGTATAGTGATGTCGACAACTGAAGAGATAAGGATCATGTGAAACATTATGATCTACTAATTTTCAAATCATCCACAACATTTGATATGGAGTTTTAATACTCCAGAGTTGAGAGAGAGAGAGAGAGAGAGAGAGAGAGAGAGAGAGAGAGAGAGAGAGAATAAACACATGATTTAGTTTTTAATAGTTTTGAAGAATGAAGTTGATTAATAAAATGGGGAAATGATCTAAAGATGAGGATACTGGTACCAGAGAGCACTGAGAAGCCGACATCACAGAAGAGGCAATAAGATCAATTTTACTGATAGGGATGAGTGCTGAGGAAAGATCGCCCCACTAAATACAGCCTCTTCTCCCACACACATTTAGCTGTGATTTTAGTATCTGCTGTTTCAGTTATAGGTACGTAACTTCATTTCATAACTATTAAATGGGGAATTTCTGAAATAAACCACTCATAATTTTAAAGTTCCGCACTGTTCTGAGTTGAGTGAGGAAATCTTCTGTCCCCCTGCTCTGTCTCACTTGGAACATGGTTTGTGCTATTACTGAATATGGTACTCACCTGTTTGCCACTCGGTAGCACTCTCAGCTCCCAGATCTACTGTTGATATTATAGTACTTGTGTTCTATAAGAAGATAAGTAGCAACTTGGCACTATTCCACAATGCACATGTTATTCATCTTGTCTCATCATACAGGCGTTGTATCATCTTACATCATCACAAAGAAAGCTAAGTATAGTATAATAAGATGAGTTGACCAAGAGATTATATATCTTTCATGACAGCATTGTTATAATTGTTTCATTTTGTTATGCTCTTGATGTTAATCTGTTTCTGTACCCAATTGGTAAATAGAATTTTATTATAGGTGTCTATGTACAAGAACCACATAGAGTCTAAGGATGATAGCGTTCAGGATATTCACTGGGATCCTGGAATGTAAAGGGCTACTGTAATATTAGATAAGATTAGAAAGGAAAGTGAGGAAATTCAACACTGTATGATTTATATTGCTTTGAATATAATAAAGAAAAAAAACATTCTATTTGTTGAGAATCAGGAACCATATGTAAGGCATGTCTTGAAAAGAAATGAAATAAATTATTGTATAAAATGAAATGAAGACTAGCCAAGGAACAATATTGAGATAATTTGAAAAGCAAATAAGTAATAAATTGATGTGGGTAGATGAGGAGGAAGAAGAAAGTGAGATTTTTAGTTCTGGAGTGATCTAAGCCAGCCCATTCACATCATGTGACTTTCATTAAAAAAAATCCTACAATATGATAGCAAAAGTCAATTTCATTTTAAAGATAAGAAAACTAAAACTTTCAACCTCACAAAACCAGTGAATGACAGAATAAGGTTCTGGTCCAAGTTAGAACTCTAAGCCTGTTATTTTTCTTTTTCTTTATATACAATCTACACACTGAGCTAGCCCTGAGGTTAGTCTTCAGCTGGAGGTTGACAAGACCAGTGCCAGAGATAAATGACTTCATGGGCCTGAGGGCAGAGGGAACAGCACATGAAATAAGTGACCATGGGGTACTGTTGTAGAAGTTGAGAAGTCAGTCCCAGAGGGGAGAAGCACTGTGTGAATACAGAAGGATTATGGAAGAGTTTCTGATGAAGTGCAGGCTAAGGAGAACAGGGGAGATATAGAATTGGAAAGCTAAGACTTTGTAGGAAGAGATAGGGGATTCAGAATTTAAATTCTAAGACAGAAGAGGGTATCAGATTATTACAAAGTTCTGCAGTGTGGCTCTGTAAATGGTATCTAATTTTGTGACTGGCATCTAAGGAATAAAAGGCCGTGAAATCAGATGGATTGGCTTTGAGTTGGCTCGGGCTGATGGTATTGAATGATGGAGGATAACTAACTACGAACTGGGCAATGTGTTCTCCAGCAACATGGGAGAGTGGCACAGCAGTTGCTGAGTGGGGTTAAGTGGATATGGGTGGAAGCTTTGCTTTAAAGCAAGAGACTGCTTCAGTCTAGTTTGAATCAATTGATATTGTGGAGCAAAGAAAACAGCCAAAACTCTGGCAAAGATGGGGGAGATAATCACCATCATTTTTCTTTCTGTTACACCCACACAAAAGCTTTCAGAGTTCTCTATCATGTATTTCACATCACTCGGGACTTCAACAGACAGGTCAGAGAATTGGAAGAAAATGTTTACAGAATTTTGAGAATGACATGAATTATGGAAAGAGATAGAAATGGAAATGGATAGAATTAAAATATTTGGAATAGCTTTCTAGTAACATAATTTTCTGAAGAAAAAAAGCACTACAAACTGGTTGAAAGGAATTATAACTAGAAGATAATGAGTCAGAATGGAATAAATGTTAGGAAAAGAGGGGACAAGAGAGTTTGGGTTGTACTCATCAGAGACTACAGTACCATTTGTTAATGTAATAACAAAGACGTATTGAGAGTTAAGACATCATCTCTTTACAAGCCTTAGAGGTCAGTCAAATTCCTGGAAGGATATACTTTGGGTTAAGATGGGTTTCACCTCTTTTCCCTGTGGAACTGCTGCCTCCAATCCTGTACCATAGAAGTCTCTTCATTTAGTTGCTTATTAAAAGAAAATCATAAACACTAAAGTCATTTCTCTGTGGGAAAATAAGAGTCAGTTAAGTCTGACAGAGAATTTCAACTTTTTCTTTGAACTATCCCTTCTACTGCCTAAACTCTAAACTCGTATCCTTCAATCATGCAGGAAAGTGACAAAAGTACGAATTCACAGAGAATGAGTAACATAAATACAGCTAACTCCAGACTGCCCCGTGATAATATATACGAGGAGTTTTTTTTTAAAGAGTGGAAGCCACTTTGGTATATTTTTAATTAAACTTCTGTGTATTTCATACACAACACTGAAATCACCTTTACGTCCCCTCCCCACCCATGCCCTCCCATGGTTCTCTTCCCCACTAGATTTCATGCATTCTGTCATTTTTCTTTATTCAGTTTAAGTGTATTTTATACATAACATCCTAATCATTTTCGTACCCCCCTTCCTTACTGGCATCCTCCCATAACACCCCCCCCCGACCTCCTGCTGGAGTTCATGCAGTCTGTCATGTATGTTAAGCCTTATTGAGTCAAGTCAGTGTCCCCAGATATCCCTCAGGGCAAGTTCATCCATTGGACTCTAGTCAGTCTGTCTAGACTCCGTTAAAGATCAGCTGTCTCTCACCCACAGTAATCAGCTGCCAGTAGTTCTTCGGCTAAGATTGGGATCTTCTGCCCATTTCCCTAGGTCTATGCTGGGTTTTAGTCTGCTTAAGTTTGCATGGGTCTTGCATGCTGACATCGCTGCTGTAGGTTCATATGAGTGAGGTCCTAGGAGCCTGTAATCTCTGTTTCCATATGGTCATGCCCCGCCTCCCCTGACTCTTAACAGTTGTTCTGCCTCTATGTTCCACCATGGTCCCAAAGTTTAATAGAGGAGTCCTGTCCAAGGACCCACACTCTGCAGATTCTTATTCTCTATGCTTTGGACATTTGTGACCTTTGTGTTCCTTGCGCTCTGCTGCATGAGGGAGCTTCGTTGTTGAGAGCGAGAGATGCATTAGTGTTCACTCTACGCCTTGTTCTACTATGTTCCATAAACTGTAGGTTTAGAGGTTCCATTATAGATGTGTCACTTAAGGTTTGTCATGTCATAGACACTTAATCTGTGTGTGTGACCAGTTGTGGAATTCTAATAGTCTTTATTAGTTGCAAAAGAAGCTTCTTTGATGAGCTGTGACTAGCACACTTAAGTAATAGTTTTAGTTAATTTCTAACCTTTTTTTTTTGTAAAAAGACAGGAAGATGGCAAAAGTTAAATTCACTGATATGGCAATTCTAATGCAATGGGGATGTATCTGTTACCTTTCCAGTCTTGCTCCACTTATTTGCAACAGAAACCCTTCCTTAAAGCTGACCAAAGTAAAGCAGTTGGAAAAGGGCTCAAGGCAACAAGAGATGGATCATTGTTCCCTTCCCACCTCTGTTTCTTGGACTCAGAATTTAGGGCTTTGAATCTAAAATCCCGATAGACTTTGGAATGTAGTATGCTAGAAAGAACTGCTTAGGGGCAGCATTCGTGTTAACAAGTGTAGATTTTTCAAGGATATTGAGCTGTTCCACTGCTCAGTTCACGTAGTCTAACTTAGTGGCTGGCAGGAGTTCAGCAGTTGACATTTAATTCCAGGAATCCTCTTTCTGTGCACTCACTTACAATTGCTTTCCCTCCTACTACTCCAGTTGTTTCATTCCAGTGTCTTGAAGCTTGTTGATGAAGCATTTAAGTACACTTTGGTAGATTTGATGGTAACTCAAAATACTCGACTAATAAATAGTGCGATGCACAAAAATGTTTTTGATACATACTTATCAAAGTCCCAAGTTCCATAAGTTTTCCATTGGAATTCTTAATATTTTGTTTTGGATGTGTGGTGGTTAATCTTCATTGTGTACTTGATTTGCTTTAGAATCATCAGGTTAAAAACATCTAAGTTTGTCTACAGGGATGATTCCAGAAAGGTTTAACTAACATGAGGAGACACATCCTGAACCTGGGTAGTATGAACCCATTGATTAGAGTTCTGGACTAAACATAAAGGAGAAAGGGAGCAGAGCACCAGCATTCTTTCTCTGGTTCCAAAGAAGTAATATGGCCAGCCACCTCATATTCCTACAGTCATATATTCCCCACCACGATGGACTGTAACTCCTATAACTGTGAGCCACATTCCTTCCTTAACTTGTTTTTCTTATAGCGACAAGAAAAGTAACTAACACAATATGTATGTTATATGTGTTATACAATATAACACATATAACAAGTGACTATAATATACATATTAATTTAATAAATATATACCAAATTCAACCAACTGTATTGGCTAATTATTCTCAAAGTAATTTAATATTTACAGTCTTTATAATGTTTTTCAAAAGTAGGTCATATCAGAGCTGTGACTTGGTAGTGGTAAAGCTTCACAGAAGCCTTCTATATGGTAACTGTCTACATGGCAACTGTCACAATTTCTGTGGTGCTCTGGATACACAGTAAAAGGGGCTTTTAAAAGATACATAATAAGAATTGCTGCTTTGCTGGTCAGTCTTTTATGTTGTTGCTAGGTATGCATTTATAGAGTTTCTTTTAATTTTCAGTTGTAAGGACAAATTTATTAGTGCTTTAGAAAGGCTACTTAGAATTAGATAATAGAATACATCAGATTGTCACTTTTGGAAAGAAACAGACCTTGAAGAGTGTGAAGAACAGGTTTTATATGACAGAATAATAAAGATGTCATCTGTCCCTACCAACCCTGTTTTTGAATGTCATTTATCACAACAGGGAATATTTATGTATTTCAAAGAATATAAAGTGTAGGGAAACAGTCATCAGTCGTCTTCTTATTTTTAATGGAAATAATGTGAAAAGTAATCATGTTAATCAGTTAGGGTAGACTACTTTTTTTCTTAGCTCTTAACGTCATCTCTGATTATAGAAGGAATAACACTGAAACATGGATTTTCTACTTAAAATTTTAAGGTTTCACTTTCTATGTCTTCTTTTAATTTTGCTAGTCATGAATAGGCAGTACTGCTTTATGCTTTAGCTCCTAGATCACCTTTGGTTGACAACTTTTAGTCAGAATATCAGCCATTTGTTGCAGTTAGCTGATAGCTGAAGAATATGGTCTTGAATTTTCTTTAACAGCTCCTCATATCACTTAATAGGAAAAAGAAATCATCCTGATGGGAGGAGTTTAAGGAAGTGCGACGTTCAGGTTCAAATTTGTTTTTGCTTTTCAAACTCACGGTGTCCAAAGTAGAATTTAAAATTCCCTGTAGAGTCAAGCTTCCTCTTCTATCTCCTATCCTTACTAAAGGCAGGTACTGAACCCTTGGCTAGCCCCCTCTCCTCTCTGGGCCCCAGCAGTCACATCCCTCAGTTCTTTGGATGGCACCTTTGCTGTGTGTCTCCCGAACATTCTTTTCTTTCCTCTGTTTAGCTTCTCATGCACACATTTCTTCCAGACTCTTGTGATTGTTTTCTAGTGACTTTTGCAGCCTTACAGTCTATTTTATATGACAGAACAAAATTAAAATGTTCTTATAAAATCACACATTTCAATAAGTTACATTTCTTTGTGCACAAACTGTATACAGCCTACCTCTTCCCAAGCTTTCTAATGGTGGGAAGAGAATAAGCTTATCTACCATTCAAGATACCTTCTTTTATCTACCACTCCAATTGTGTGTGCTATGAATTTTTCTTTCATATTTTACGTGAGTTAGCTTTCTGGAAACCCTTCAAACAACTTAAGTAGACAATGTGAATTGCTCTTGATACCAATATCTTCAAGAGAACTAAGGTTGGAATAAATAATGATATCACAGTTAAACTAGCAATTCACTGTGATCTATAACAAAAAAAAAAAACTAAGATAAACCTAGTAACAAAGGAAAAAATGCATGTGTAGGTGTCCAATCTAAGAGTCCATGAAATAACTACAATTCTAAATGAGGTGACTATGTTGGTACTCCAACCACTTGAGCAATAATAGAGTTTCATCGAATCAAGAAAACACACATTAGAGCTGAAGGGATTTAATTTATTGATCAATACTCGGTGGTGGGCAGTTTCAAGACAGTAGAGAGCAAATGACAATTTAAAACTCCAATAACCATATTATCTTAAGGTATACATCCATTGTAAAAAATTGACTCCAGTAGACTAATTTTAAGTATAGCATATCAAAGGGCTTTTGGATAAATGCATTACAGCTACCTCAGAACATATTACATGTGGAGATTTAAATTTCACTCAGTGTAGTGGTAAGGGAGACATAGAATCTTCCTTCAAAGGCAATATTTGATCTATAAAAATTACTTGAAACAGTCCTTCCTACAACTTGTTTGTAAAGTTGAAGTTGGCAAAAAGTTAGGTAACACTTAGGTTGTAGCAGTTAAAATGATAGACCATCACCCCACAGGATGTCGTTTAAGTGACATGTCTGTTTGTGGCCCTTTAAGAGTTCAGGATACATGTTTGAATATCTAAAATGTTTATCTTATTTTTTAAAAATCCTGCTATACTTCAAATCTATTGAAATATCAAATCATAGTGTTTCCTAAAATTCAGAATACACCTAATATTTCAGGAGATTCATTAAAAGGAAACAAAACCTGCCACTCTATCTTTGGACAGTAATCATTTTCGTTTTGCACGGATATGACATTACTGTGGCAGTTTGTACCTGGAAGACAGGAACAAGGTAAAACTACTCAGCACATTCTGTTCAACAGGTGGGGGTGAGAGGGAAATTCCTGTGTGCTGCAGAGCGCCAGAGAGCAGTCTGTGTTCAGACAATGCTCATTAACAGTGCTCTTAACAAATCAACTGGAGATCTCTCCCTCCCTCCCCCTCTCTCTCTCTCAGTGGAGCTCATTAGTAAGGGTTACTTGGTGACCAAACAAGACAAGTCTCCTGCAAATTGTGCAAACCAAGCCTTCTTCACTTATGTCTGGTTTCAATAATTTCTCTCAAAATCTTCTTAATTAGAGTAAATTGACACTACATTTTAAATCCTTAATACATAATTAATTCTTTAATGATATATATAGGTTATGGGGAAACATTCTTTTGCTCTGATCGCTTATATCTCTCAAAGATTCTGACAAATTTAACTTAGGCCTTATGTTCCTCTAATATATCCTCTACTAAAAATGTAAATAGACCCCCGGGGTGACTCATTTTGTAGTTAATAGTTCATCTGCAGTTGTAGAAATACAGGCTGGGCATGGCCATGAGAATTAAATGCTCTCTGAAAAGCCATCACTTAAGATTATTTTCTGTTGTTAAAATGTTCTTCTTGGTCTCTCAATCTTCTAATAACTCTTTAAAATCATGGAAATGCTTCTGTTATCGTTTTGCTATCTCTCATTAGCTACCAATATGGACTTGGGAATTTAATTTACATACCTCTGGGATTATTTGGTCATTAACACATGGGAGCGACCCTTATCATTCAGGTTGTTTTGAGGATTACATCAAGACTCTTAGAACTGCAAATATTATACAGTACACATGCCCAGGAATTGCCTTTTTATGTGGCCCATGTGTGAATGGTTCCCTCTGAAGATGTGCAGGACAGCTGTGGGAAACACCAATGTGGAATTAGAAACGAATTCTGTATTATGTGCAGATGCATATTCTGCCTGTGGTTCTGGGTGCAGAAGAAAGGAAGAGAGCTTCTGAAGTAATAACAGGTTACAAATCAGACACACAAAGACTACAGAGAATGCCATCAATCCAGAAAACTAAACAAACACACTGAGTATATTAAAAACAAAGTCTCAGAATATGAGGAATAAAAAAATTAACTATACAAATGGACTAAGCATATTTTAAAAATAAACAAGTAGAATTCCCACAAATTAATGTTTGAAATTAGACACTTCATAGATGGAGTAAATGACAGATTAGACATAGTTGAGGGAAGACAGAATAAACAAGAAGACATTTAGAAAACTCATCAGGATGAAGCACCAGCACAAATAGATGGAAACATAGAAGGGAGAGAATGGAGAGACGGCACCATATTTTTCACCGGCATTTTTGTAATTGCTGTCAGTTATAACAGCATAACTAACAAAAGCAACTAGAGGAAGGAAGGGCTTATATTGGCACAGTGTGAAGGTGCAACCTACCACTTACATTGGCACAGTGTGAAGGTGCAACCCCACTATGGCTTCCCCCTTGGGAAGCCATAGTGGGGAAAGTGACTTCAGCTGTGATAGCAGGTGCTTGAGGCTGCTGGTCATACTGGGTCCACAGTCAAAAGCAGCGAGGGATGAGAGCTGAGACTCCACTGTCTTCTCCAGTTTCCTTTTTATTCTAAGGCAGTGATCCCGGTGGATGAGATTATAACAAGCTAGATTTTATGTGGGTCTTCCCTCCTCAACTGAACCTCTCTGGAAACACCTTCAAGGATACTCTCAGAGGGATATCTCCTAGGTGACTGTGAATCCAGTCAATTTGGCAACAAAGATTAACCATCACAAAGAATTTTCTTCTTTCTTTCTTTCTTTCTTTCTTTCTTTCTTTCTTTCTTTCTTTCTTCATTCTTTCTTTCTCCTTCCTTCCTTCCTTCCTTCCTTCCTTCCTTCCTTCCTTCCTTCCTTCCTTCCTTCCTTCCTTCCTTCCTTCCTTTCTTTCTTTCTTTCTTTCTTTCTTTCTTTCTTTCTTTCTTTCTTTCTTTCTTTTTGTCTTTTGACAGTTTCTTGTAACCCAGGCTGGCCTCAAATTCTCTATGTAGCCAAGGGTGGCTTTGAACTCCTGATTCTCCTGTCTCCAAATCCCAAGTGCTGGGGTTATAGGTATGTCCCACCATATCCAATTAAACTCAGGGCCTGGTGTCTCTTAGGCAGATACTCTACCAACTAAGCTATGCGTTCACCTCAAGATAAAGCACTATTTTTAAAAGATGAGTGTTGATTTTTCAGAGTTGATGAAAAAATAGCAATTCTTTAAAGAACAAAATATTTTAAATTAACACCCCCAACCAAGTCTAAAAATAATAAACCTGACAAACTTAAAGAAATCTCTGCTATAGAAAGAGTAAAATTACAGAAGCCCCTAGACAGAGAGAAGTCATAAGGTAGACAGACATCATTTAAAAGTAGCTGCTAGACTAAAAGAAATATCTTCAGAAGAGTGAGAATCCAAAAAGAAAGAAATTTCCTTAAAGTGCTGCAAGAAAACTGTGGACTCACTCATCTCTTTCAAGGACAGATGTACTGAGCGTATTAGAGATAAACAGCTGGAAGATCTAGGAGTGGCAGAATACCCATAATGCTTTCCAAAATGAACATAGTTCCATACGGATGGTGTGAGATAGAACAAGAAAGGTTGAGGCAGGACTGAGAGATGGCTCAGTGATGAAGAGCACTTACTGCCCTTCCAGAGGACCTGAGTTCAGTTCCAGCACCCAACCGGAGGCTAACACCTGTACTTAACTCCAGTTCCAGGGGATTTAACACTTTCTTCTGGCCTCTGTGGGCCTTGTATCATACAGGTGCACTTTCATACATGCTGGCAAAATACTCATACACATAAAATAAAAATAAGTAAAATCTTTGAAAGATTAAATAAAAATGAGTTGAGGTAAGATGATTGTAATATGGACAATAATAATTATTTAAAACTTAACGCCATTTATAATTAGGAGACAAGACTCAAATACCACCTTACATTAAATATAGTTAGAAATTTTTTTTTTTATAAAAGGCTGGCTTGAGATAAATTGTTTAATAGGATTTTTCATTGTTGTGAGAGTTGTCACAGATTAACTTTACAGTGAATACCTATGTTGAAATTTCTTCTTAGTTATAAGGAAGAATTGCTTGAACATGGATGTCCAGTATATCCAAAAGAATAGTAAAAGCTTAGAGAATAAGTATCTGTGCAATGCACAGTCCTAAATGATACATATAATGGGACCTCTAGGTCTAAGGCTCACGGAATAAGAGGTAGAGAGGATGCTAATCCATTTTTCAACTCTCATCAGCAAACTTAACTCATGCAACAAAGGGCAATGAACACAAAGGGCCACAATTGGTCAAAGTATAGAGAATAAGAGTCTGTACAGTATGGTTCGCAGAACAGGACTCCTATATTAAACTTCACCAACCCAGGGTTCAGGGACCATTGTGGAAGAGGGGGTGGAAGATTGTAAGGTCCAAAAGAGAAAGTGCATGACCATAGGCTCCTGGGTACTTGCTCATGTAAACTTAAAACTATGCACAAGACCCATGCAAACTCAATGAGACAAAATCCAACATAAAACTAGGGAAATTTGCAGGAAGCCACAACTATGATCAGGAGCTACTGGCAGTTATCACTGCTTGGTAAGGGAGGATTGATCTTCTTAAGGGAGTGATACTAGACATGCTGAACAGGCTCCCGCGGTGGATGAACTCACACCAAAGGACATCTAATAAACTTGACTTGATGGGACTTTACATATATTGTAAAACACATGCAGTCCTGCAGGTAGGTCAGGAGGGTGCAGAATTGGAAGGGAGGAGCTAAATATAATTAATATGTCTTATATGAAATCCACAAAAATTCAATAAAAATGTCCTTTTTAGAAAGAAAATTTTACATGTATTTGAAAATGTTATTTTTTTTCTTGTTTTTTTGAGACAGAGTCTCTCTGAAGGCTTATTTGGCCTGGAATTCAATATGTTGGCCAGGCTAGCTTTTATCTCCCAGAGATCTGTCTCTTCCTCCTGAGTTCTGGGATCAAAGGCATGTGGCCTCATGCTCAACATGAAAATGCTAATTTTTAAACAAGCAATGTGTGTTGTTTTGCTGTCTGAACCATGACAGGTTTTTTGCAAAGAATGCTGATAAATTATAGGAAGTCATTTTATTTCTAGAAATGGTTGGAAGCTTTTGAAAAAAGAAAAAAACTACCTAGGAACAAATACTATCATCAATGGAGATTTTTTTTAGATGCATATTTCTTATTAGCATAGTTCAATCATAGCTGCCCTGTTAATAAAAATGTAAAAGACACAGGTTGGAAATCAGTGGCTTTGGTAGATTTTCTGTGCTAATAACTACAATTACAAGTCATCACTGATCATATAAATATCATGTTGAGTTTCATTTGATTAAAAGGGAATTGAGATTCAGGGGACACTTGACTATCTGAGAAATCTGAGGGGGGTATCGCATTCTTATTCAGTCACATCTGTTATTCCTGGGTGATTCAGCTCTTTCTATTAGCACTTGTTCCTTGACAGATTATTTACTCTGTTATCTAGGAAACACTGGGCCTAACTTATACAGGGAGTGTCTGATCTGCTGGCCTCCCTCCTGAGTAAGAGGAGTTTACAGAGACCTTCATCAAGGATTACCATATCTCTTGCAAAATGATTCTATGTTCTGGAACATTTCACAATTTAAACCTGAAATTGCAGGCTTGAAAAAACTTTAATTATTCTCTAAGCATAGTAGTTAGGCTTAGGAAATTTATTACTGATCTTTCCTTTCATGGGATTTAGAAAATGAAATCAGAGTTGATTTTTTTTCATCAGTAATTTCATATATAATTAGTGGTAAATTTACTAAATGTCGAATTAATCAGCTTGATTTTCAGTCTTTTTGTAAAGTTACCTCCCTCTATCTTGCTTAGAGTTTCCTATAGTTTAGTGTGAACTTTATGCAATGAAGAAATACTGAAAGATTTGATGAATATTTATACCATGACCCATTTGTGATAACATGATGATAAAGAATAATCTAGGATTCCTCCAATAAAGAAACATGGGAGATGCTGGTAGAATAAAGCATGAGTTAACTGGGAGATGTGCAGTAGGATTTGTACAGGGGAAAAGAAGAGAAGGAGAGGGTCCTAACAGAGAGAGCTGCAGAGCACAGCTCTTAACATGCGTATGATAGAACAGTGTCTACTGTATGCTTAAAGGTTTTCTGTCAATGTTCTGAGAAAATATTTGAAAACAAATTCAGTCAGAAAATAAAACACGTTAACACTAAGTAATTAGTCCAAAGGCAGCATAAAAACTGAAGGAATAAAACTAAGTTATATATCTACAAATGCAAGGACAAAAACATAAATAAAGGAGAGAAGCAAAAAACATATTGATTAATCAGAATTTTAAAAGTCTATTTTGAAATGTCAGAAAATAAAATAAAATAAAAACTCCTCAATGGGAGGAAACTCATGTGTGGTACTGTAATCATAGCCAAATACATATGGCTGAAGAGGTCATAGATCTTAGAGAAATCCCCAAGGTTATCACATCCCTAGACTAATGTAACTTCTTACTAAGAGCACATTATGTATCCTTATATTAACAGTCAAGTATCCCAGTCACCACTTATCAAAGAAGCTTCCTTTGCATCAAAGACTAATATTGAGTATTACAACTAGTCACATACAGACATTGTCTGTGAATTTCCAAAGCCTAAGCAGCATATCTACAATACAGCCTCTACACTTAAGGCTTACACAACATAGAACAAGGAGTAACAAGGACACTAATGAATCTTTCACTCTCATTAATGAAGCTCCCTCATGTAACAGAGGGCCATACAAATGGTCAAAGTATGGAGTTTAGGAGTCTGCAAAGTATGAGTCTCTGGACAGGACTCCTATATTAAGTTTCACTCACCCAGGGTTCAGCGACCATTGCAGAAGAGGGGGTGGAAAGATTGTAAGAGCAGTCAGGAGGTGTGTGACCATATAGAAATAGAATCTTACAAGTTCACACACACACACACACACACACACACACACACACACACGACAAATGTGGACAAGTATTAATTCTCCTGTGTGATAAATGTCACAGTGTGAGCTCTTAGTATGCTCTTATAAATGATGGGTGCAGAAATTCTGGAGTTCTTTATGGAGAATGTTATTAAAGCATTTGGGAATATTCATGTCTGTCATTTGATAAATGGAACTAAAATATTTTTTAGCCTTCAAATACAGAACAAAATATTTGGTTTCTCTAATGCTGAAATTAAAACTTTGAACATGGTAACATCCACAAGGATTCAGTTGGAATACTTGGAGCAGTTGTGTTCTGTCATAGAAATATTTAATTCACAGTTATGTTCTCAATGCTTTTGTCCCTCCCAGAGTTTATAGTGACATCAAAATTCCTATATGACAGCATTAAGGGGGAAAGCCTTTGGGAAGCAATTGTATCATGAGAGATGAACTCTCAAGAATGAGATTATTTCCCTTATAAAAGAGATCTGAGGGAGTGATTTTGCTCCACCCACCATTAAGGACCTCCCAAAATTGGCACCTATCATTCAGGAATAGACCCTCACCAGACAATGAATCTGCAGGATTCATTGAACTTGAATGTGACAACTCCTGGAATTATGAGAAATAAATTTTTATGGTTTATAAGTTATCTATTTTAAGGCATCTTGATACAGCAGTGCTAAAGACTAAGACACATATAGGGCCTTTAAAATGAATTTATGTTGCTTCCTCCCACGATTTAAACAGAATATATGTTAATGTAGAAAATTTGAAAAATTGGAAACTGAAAAATAGTATACTAAAATTATCTTATGTATTACAGCCAATATTTCAGTGTTCTACATGTATATATAGATGAGTGACAGATAACCTATATCAGCATAGAAATGACACACACGATCTGAGAATACTGTAAAATACATGTGTAAGCAAACATGCATATTCATGTATTCAAGCAGACCCAAACCTTGCTGTTTGCTTTAATACTTCAAATTATTTTTGTCCATTCATTCTTTTTACTCAGATTTTTAAAAAATTAGAAATATATTATAGTTGCTGTGGTCACTGTAGAATTATAGAAAGCAACTCCAGTCTATTCATCACCCAGTCCTGTCTTGAAATATATAAAAACCCCCCCACCCTGATCTAATGAATACGTCTTGTCCGGCTCAGTCCTGGAACAAGTTGGATATCTGTAGTAGAGAGGAAGTATGCTATGGTTCAAATGTGGTTCATTTTCTCTGAAACCTGTGCTGAAATTTAGTCTCCATTGGGAGATAATGAAGTGTAGAAACTAATCTGACCATGGTGTGCAGAAGTTGGGTCTTTAGAAGTCCATTAGAATTAGCCTAGGTTATCACAGAGTAGTCCCCATGATTGACTACTGGTGACAGTATAAGAAGTGGGGGAGAACTAGAGCACATATAAAAATGTATTTCCTGTTCCTGATCCTGTAGTACTCTATGCCACCTAGAGACTGCCAGCAGGAAGGTCAGCAATAGGTACACACCTCAACCTCACTCAAACACCAGATTAGAAAAAAAGAAAGAAAAGAAAAATTATTAGAAAAAAAAGTAATACCTGAGATTTCCCTAAAATTTTTTGTAATGTGAAAACCACAGATATGAAAAATCAGTAAATCCCAGGCAGCAGAATAAAAAGAAAACTTCAGTTAGGTACAAATTGTAGTCAGAGTAATGAGATTCAAAATTATGGGAAACATTCCATAAGTAGCAGGAAAACTTATCCATTGCATATGGAGAATAGTAACTCTCATGAAGTGTTTATAAGGAAGTAAGAACATCATGTCTTTAGGGATCAACAAATGTTTCTTGGTGAGTAGTTATAAATGAAAGCATTAATAAGTTCAATTTGTTAGGAAATGAATAAGCAAATCAAAGATGAATAGAAAACATACACAGTATATATCCATTAAAGACTTGTTTTTGGACTAGGAAAAACACTTCCACAACCAAAAATTTAAAAATAAACAAATGCATGAAATATTTGTATAGATTCTTTAAAAAAACAGAGTTACACATGTTCAACGGGCACATTAAAAAGGTCCTATTATCAATAAAATACTAAGCAATTGCTAAAATCCATGAATCATATATATATATATATATGTATATATATATATATATATCCATCCATTAGAATGACTTAAACGAAGAAGATAGATGATGTGTTACCAAGGGAAAATGGGGGGAATGAGGAAAATGAAAATATTTAATGAGGAGGGGAGGAGGAAGAGTTATACGAGGAATCATGGGGTAAATGGGAAGAAATAGCACAAGAGTGGAGGAATAAAATGAGACAGGTGTTACCAAGTGGAAATGGAGAAAATGAGGTGCTTTAACTGAGAAGAGAAGAGGAAGGGTTAGACAAGGATAGAGAGGAGATAAATAATGCTTAGATGGTGTGAAAAAACAAGTAGAAATGTATTATTTTAATACAAGATTAAATTTAATACAAGATTAAATGTTTGCAGGCACATGGGTATTCTCATACATGACTGGTATGCATATTTGGGACAACTACTTAGGATAACTTTTTGGCATCAGTTATGAAGTTTATAACTGATACTTTACGATACACTTTGTGAAAAAATAATCACACCTAATCATTAACTTACATACAGCCATGTACATATGCACCAAAATTATGTACATGAAGCTGTTCTTTTTATAGTAATCTAAGCTAGAAATGATTCAAATGTTAATCAGCATTAGCGTGGACAACTTGTGGTACACACAGTCAACAGACTGTTGTATGGCAGTACAACTGAATAGTTTGTACCTATAGGCAAAAACAAACAGATCTCTGAGAGTTGATGGTGAACATCAGAAGCTGTATACAGACTAGATATGGTATGCTTCTATTTGTTTGTAGTACAAAAGTCAGCGTATTGACTGTGTGGTATTAGCAATGAAGACAGTGGCAATTTCCAGAGAACAGCAGAAAGTGAGGGGGAGGGAGCTTGCGGGTGGCTGTTGCGGTGTAATAACACTCTACTGTTGACTCCAATAGTGGTCCAACCATATCTTCACTTTGTAAGAACTCAAAGAGTATCACATTAGGATTTATGCATTTTGATGTACACTGTAGAATTTTAAAAAATGGAGCTGAGGGATTATTATTCATTAGAATATAAAAAACAAGTTAGCAAGACTGTTTAGAATTAATTTTTAGGGAACAGATTAAAGGACTATGAATTAATGCGAAGGCTGTGGGGAAGGAGGCTGAGGGAGAGATGCAAGTCAGATGAAAGCTGGTTTAATTGCTTGTCACTTTAACAGACAGAATGGGAATTATCACATCCAAGAAATCAGAAATATTCATAGGGTCTGCCTCTGTGATCAAATCAGGGACTAACAGCAGATAACGGCCAAATGTCCAGTTCAGGCAAATGGCAAAATATGCCAAAAATCTGTCAAAATCCAAGGATAGGGGCACTGGGCTCCGGGTAAGCATTTGGCTCTGCAAGCATGAAAGAAATGGGTTCAGAGATGGGATGCTGGGTTCTGTGGTTCATGAACACAAACACCCTTCACTCGTTCTCCCACTAAAGTTTAAGTTTACTAAGCGTTAAGATTATGGCTCTCCATAATGTCCCAACAAAGTGGCAAGGGTTAAACTGTAACAGGAACACAGGGAAAAACGACATGTGAGTCAATGAATTAATAAATGACTGGGAATAGAAAGAAAAAGCTCATTTATTTCAGCTGAGGTACAAGGGAAGGCTTTGTCAAATGTGCGTAAAATAAGATCCCAGCTACTAGGACAAAGGAGAACTGTAAGAGCTAAGGAACAATACTCTTCAGGGCAATTAGTTTTAAAATTATGTCTGCTTCCTTTCTGGTTCATAAGGATGATGCTTCAGACCACCTGAAACTGAAGGTCAATTTAAAGTGGTCCCGGTGTAGAATGTTATTCAATTACAAGAAGAAAATAGTGTGGGTAGAAATTCTTATATGAAAGTCCCGTGTTATAAACCATATGTCAATTATAACTTCGATAACACTTTAGATGTTTTAAAAATCAAATTTGATCTTAATTTACATAATTTATTAAAAATAAGGGAAACAAAAGTTTAAATATTATTGGCCTTGCTTCTGGCTAATCTAAAGAAGGGCATGGAATCATATTCAATAAGGACGGTTTTCTAAAGAACCTGTCAGAAATTTATTTAAAAGTAGTAAAATAGTGATAAATTTTCTGTGCATTTCATATCTGCAAAGAGCTAGGGATTCAACACCCAAACTAAAAGTCTTTTGATTTTTAAAGCTTGAAAAGCAGAGTCAAACTGAAGCTTTCACAGTACTAGGAAAGCCAGTTTTTATTTCAAATACTTCGAAGAGATGACATTCTGATTTTATAAAGTTAAACAATTGAGAGGGCTTTGACTTTATTAAGTGTTATCTCTTCTACACAAGGAAGGAAGGCTCTGAAAGGTCATTCAAATGCCTAGTGTCTACATGTATCTCCTTTCTCAACATATGCCAATACGCTCTTGAATATAGAACACTGTTTTCAATAAATGGTGCTTGATGATAAATGTGCTTTTACTGAAAGCATACAGGTTAAGAAAAAAAGGTTTCTGGGGTAGAAATGGAAATCCACTGTTATTAAGGTAGAGAACAAAAAGCCCATTCGTTCTTCACAAGTCCATTTGCAGATGATGGAGTCTGAGCTCTGAACAGTGTTCTCGATACCAATGCTCACCACCTGGCTCTTTCTCTTCAATGTTTACTCCCCTTTATTGCAGCTCAGTAAACTACGTACACAGTTGTATTAATTTTGCTCAGTAAAGTTATTTACTATATTAGGGATTATTCAATTATTTTAAAGTTTATTTGGGATTTGAAAGTTAATTCAGGGGCCATTCTCTAGTAGAAACTAAATTAACTAAATTGAAAGAATATCTAATTCACTTTTAAATGCATTAACACATTATATCTAAGTTTGTCTTAGCTGGGTTAAATGTGTGTTAACTTTATAACCTGCCAGAGATAATAAAATAATTACAGGTATATCACTCCCATATCAAAACTTTGTCATGAGACTTGGGAGATGGGATTGGGTGGGTAAGAGTACCTACTCTGTCAGTGTAAGGGCCACAATAAACATAAAAAGCCAGGTATGGTTGCACATGCTTGTAACCCCAGCATTGGTGAGGGAGAAACAGGTACATCCTGAGAACTTACTGGCCAGCCAGTCTAGCCCAAATGGCAACTTTCAGGCTCAGTAAGAGATCCTGTCTCAAGCCAGTAAGGTGGAGGAGAGAGATAGAGGGACACTTTGTGTTCTCCTCCAATTTCTGTATGTATGTATACAAAATATATTGGGGCTCAGTGACTCAAGTAACTACATACAGATCATTTGTTGATTTGCATTCTTAAGGCAGTATCTACTAATTCCTCACATGGAAGATAAAGCCATTATTTTTCCTGTCATACATTGTTTTTCCTGCTCCTTTTGCCAATGTTTCATAGCATCTTTCATTTCTAAATAAGTTTAGCGTTATCTGTGTCAGGAGGATAGAAGAGAGTATCAAATCCCCTGGAACTGGAGTTATGGACGATTGTTAACTACTGTGTGGGTGCTGGGAATTAAACCCAGGTCTCTGCAAGAGCAGTCAGTGCTCTTAACCACTGAGCCATCTCTGCATTTTATTATTTCTATGTGTATGAGCCTATGAGCATGCTGCCTGCATGGATGGATGTAAGTGTACCCATGTGCAATGCCCGTGGAGGTCAGAAGAGGGCATCGGATTTCCCCAGACCTGGACTTAGGGATGGTTGTTAGCTGCCATCTCTCCAGTCCCCTAAGATGAAAATTTTATAATGTCTTTTAATCTCCCATTTTATGAAATGTAAATTTTAAAGGCGGTAGTTGCTTTCAGCTCCCCTCTTGCTCTCATCCTTTTTCTTACCATCTCTGAGTTCCCATTTTTGGACAGGTCACCTGTCAGTATTATTTGATCATGTGGCTTCAAATAATACTCTCAACTTTATTTGCAGATTGATTCTCAAAACAGATAACAATCAAGGAGTGCTTATTTGGTGATGACCATGTTGTGACCATCTGAACATTTTTTAATGAAAGGCCGAGTAAATCACACTCTTTATTGGGATGTTTCAGTTTGTGGGACAGTTACAGAATGGCATTTCTAGCATTCAGATCAAAGAAGTTTTTTCTTTCTTCACATATCGACTATTTAAAATATTTTTGGGGCATCTGGGTGCATAGCTTAGTCTTTCAATTCCTTGCCTTGTGAGTACGAGGAAGACCTGAGTCCAATGTTCAGAGGGTATGTTTTTAAAAGTCTGAGCACGGTGATGCACATACATCTCTAGCAGTGAGGGAAATGGGCTAGAGTTAGGCAGACCTCGGGGGTTAGCAGGAAAGCCAGCCTGGCCTGCTTGGTGATTTCCAGGTCAGGAACTCATCATAACTGACACTGATAGCAACCCTAGGAATCTGGGGCTAGACAGCTCACAGGCCATGGGAGAAAGCTTAATACAACTGTTCTTCTAAACAGATAAAATTAAATTGATTTCTAATGACTTAGACCCATTGATTAATGCAACTCTCAGCAGAGAAGCACCCTTATGCAGTTTATGGTGATTGACACAGAGAACCATAACTAGACAACCCGCAAAGACTAAGAGACTTCAGAGTATTTATCCCTTCCTGATAGGATATCTACACTAAACTTCTGCCTCCCAAGGCTCACAGATCATTGTGGAACAGGGAGTGAAAAGATTGTAAGGAAACAGCTTTCCAGTCAGCTGGTCAGTTAATCGTACAAACTCATAGCAATGGTAACAGCATGCACAAATTCTGTGTAAGCTCAAGCCGACAAAAATCCCAGCACAGACGTGGGAAGCAGGTGAGAAACCCCAACACCACCTGAGGAACTACTGACAACTGATGACTGCTGGGAAGGGGAGATTTAGTCCCATTTAAAGGTGAAATTCTTAGTAGGTTTCAGTGTACGAATTCATACAGAAGAGAATATATATATATATATATATATATATACACACACAAAAAAAATTGTATCGAGTGTTAGTTATTGGGAGGGGAAAAATAGGAGGGGATTTAAATAGGATTAAAACATGCGGTATGAAATTCACAGAAATGCAGTGAAAAATTAATGAAAAAAATTTTAAGTTTTTTATTGAATTTTTGTATATTTCACACAGAACCTCTCATTTAATCTTAATCATCCCCCCCTCCCCACTGGTACCCTCCCATTGCCTCCCATCAGAATTCATAATTCTGCCATTTGTGTAAAGGTCTACTGGTCAAGTTGGTGTCCCCAGACATTCCTCAGTGCAAGTTCCTCTATTGAGGTCTGGTAAGCCTAGCTAAAGTCCTTTCTTTAGGAAGATTAGCTCTTCCTCATCCAGCAGTAATCAGTTGTCAATATTTCTTCATTTACGGTTGGGGTCTGCTGTCTATTTCTCCAGTTCTATGCTGGGTTTTTCTCTGCTTGAGTTTTCATGGGTCTTGTGCATACTGACACAATTGCTGTGTAGGTTCATATGAACAGGGTCCCAGGAGCTTGTAGGATCCTATTCCCATATGACCATGCACTTCTTCCCCGGCTCTTACAATCTTTCCATTCCCCTCTTCTGTAATGGTCCCTGAGTCCTGGGTGGGTGAAGTTTAATATAGGAGTCCTGTCCAAGGACCAGCATTCTACAGACTCTTAATCTCTACACCTTGGCCATTTGTGACCTTTTGTATTCCTGGCCCTCTGTTGCACGAGGGAGCTTTACTGATGAGAACTGAGAGATTCATCAGTGTCCTCTTTATGCCTTGTTCTATGTTGTGTGAGCCTTAGGTACAGACGTTGCATTGTAGATGTGCCACTTACACTTGGGCAATTCACAGAGAATGTGTGTTGTGACCAGTTGTGGTACTCTCTAATAGTCTCCGTCTGGTACAAAAGAGGTTTC
This sequence comes from Eospalax fontanierii, assembly GCA_035773235.1. Taxonomy (NCBI): domain Eukaryota; kingdom Metazoa; phylum Chordata; class Mammalia; order Rodentia; family Spalacidae; genus Eospalax; species Eospalax fontanierii. The sequence goes on from CM069530.1 coordinate 24,972,956, forward strand.
TTTGAAGAGTGGTGACTGGGATATTTATCTGTAAATGTAAGTATACATATTTTGCACATAGTAAGAAATTACATTAGTCTAGGGATGTGACAGTGTTGGAGTTTTCTATCAGAGCTGTGATCTCACCAGCCATGGGTATCTGGCTATGTTTACAGTATCATACGTGGGTTTCCTCCCAGTAGTGGGCTTTAAGTCCAATTAATTAGGTGGCCACTACTGCACCAGTGCCATGTGCTGTACCCGTCGTCTATGTGATTATTTGGTCATGAAGCTGGTGTTGGGCCCTCGATTGATGTTCTCCCTCAGCAATTTGTGTAGTGCCCTCCAAAGCTATGAGAACTAGCCTCAAGGGGAAGTGGATTCCAGGTTAGTTCCAGCTTCATTGCTCCAAATCTGGTCTCTGAAGTATGTTCTGTTTTCAGCAAGAGGGTTTTAGTTCTGGGAGGCAATCAAGGGCTGGGGCAGTAGCCTGTGTAATTTTGAGTTTTTGGACCACCCTGGTCAACAACTCAAAGAAAGGTTTTTCCTGTCTGCACTGTTTCTTATTATGTAGCCTTCAGGATTAATGAAAAATTTAAAAATATTTGTGTGTGTTCAGGGGCACACACACACACACACACACACACACACACACACACACATATATATGAAAAGAAAGAAATAGAAAAAGTGAACAGTGCCTGAGAAACAACACTTGAGCTTTCTCTCTCTCTGTGTCTCTCTCACACACACACATATACACACTCATACACACACATTACATACACACATATGCACTCACAATAATCATTTTTGCTTATATTTAGGTTATAATTGCCTTGCCCCATTTTACTTTTCTCTTAAGAGTTTGTGACATTTTTATTTTTCTTATGACATATTTATTTATAATTCACCCAATTTAGTTAAGTCAACAAATCTATTGAGTCTGCTTTTTTGCCATGATGACCAGGAAGTCAGGGCTCTTAGACCTTGGAATTTAGACTATAAATTCACAGATAATTAATATAGAACATGCCTATTCTTTGAAAAGAATTTCTCAGTCAGTTGCTAAGAAGAAAATGTATTGAACCTTTATATTTTTCCATACCTTCAAATGTGTTTGTCCTGACATCCCTTCCCAGTGATCATTTAGCTGGCTAGAGAATTCTAGATAGAAAATATTTTCTCTCAGAACTCAAAATTTTTTCATTTATTCTCTTTCACTCAGAGGCTGCAGATCCTGATGAGAAGTTGAGACTCTAATCTGATTCATATTTCTTTGCTAGTGATTTTCTAAGTCTCTAAAGCTTTAGACTATTCTCATTTGCAAGTTTCCTTCTTACACGGAGACCTTTGAGTTTTGGTGTTTGAAGGTAATTCTGTGTTTCTCATTCATGCATTCTGTTGTTTTTCCAGGTAATGCTGAATCTAAAGAGGTGAGTTTGTCAATTGTGAGCAAAGTTTTTTTAAATATTTTACTTATGTTTTTTTTATGTATATAAGTGTATTACCTGCACGTATGTAAGTGTTGTGCACTTACATGTTGTCCAATGCCTGTGGAGGTCAGAAGAGGGTGTTGTACACCTTGGAACTGGAACACGGATGGTTATTAGCTGCCATGTGGATGTTGGGAACCAAACCTGGATCTTCTGCCAGAGCAGTCAGTGTTTTTAACGACTGAGCCATCTCTCCAGCCCCAGTTGTGGCAAATTTATCCTTTAGTGGCCATTCTCTCTTCCATTTAACTTATGATGCTGAGTGAATGAATATTAGACCTCTAGGGTTGATCTGTAAAAATCTCTTAAAATTCTAATTTTTCTTCTCTTTTCTTTTTCTCTTCTTTCATAAATACCCATCTTCCTTCTTTCTTTCCTTATAGATTTCCAAATACTTGTATTTTCCAGTCTTACTACTTAAAAATTTAAATTGGCATTCATAATTTAGAACCAAATCACTCCTTCCTTTTCTGGTTGTTAGTTTTTAGTGTCACTATGCAAAAACACAAATTGTTTTGGATATATTAGTTAGCATTTTAAAGTGTTCTTTTCTGATCTGTGATGACCTCAGTTCTCCAGAAACTGAAGTTTTCTCTTTGTTATCTTGACACCCTTCTTCATAATGTTGGTTCTTTCCTAATATGTGGTAATTCTTGATTCACCCTTAATATCAAGAAAAGTGACTCAGTGACTAAAGAGGTTTTACTGGGCTGCCAGTAAGAAAGAATTTCTGAGGTGATCTGAGAATACCTAGTGGAACCTGGGAGTGCTGGTGTGCAGTGGATGGGAGGAAGATTCAGGAATCATATACCCCGGACCTACTAGGGCAATAGTAGATGTTCAGTTCCCCATAACACTCTGGCGATGTATACTGCTTTAGCAGGGAAAAGTCAACTGTTTACATGCCTGTTCTTCTAAAATGTTGTAGCAGTCTGCATTTATTTGGAACTGCCATCTTTTGTTATTTTTCAATTTCATTTACAACTTCAACTTATTTTAAAAATAAATACATCTTCCTCTAGGAAGTACATTAAGTATGATTTTAATGAACACGACTGAAAAGATATATAACGTTGAAACAAATAAAAGGGTATATGAAAGGCATGTAAAAAATGGATGTAGGGCTGGGAGGATGGCTCAGTGCCATTAAACCTGATGACCCGAGGTCAGTTCTCATGAGTGCATGGTGAAAGGCAGAGCTAACTCCCATGAGCTGCCCTCATACCTGCAAACACACGCTGTGGCACTCACGCACCTGCATGTGCACACACAATAAATTGAGAAATAAATACATAAGTACATAAATTTTAAAAAATGTGTTTCTAAAAAGAAATGAATGTCCAGTTGCTGCATTTTTCTCCTTATACTTTGGACGAGAGGTAATGATCTAAAGGAAATTACAGGACAAGTACCTGGAGCAGATACCCGAGTGACTAGTTATGAGTTTTATTCCCATGATTTCTTATGCCTGGAACATGCAGTTCGTTCATCTTAAATTGTTATGTGACAAATACCAAAAATCTCAGTCGATCCAGATAACATGCATTTTTATCTTTTACATTTTCTGTGAGCAAGAATTCCATGACAACATAGGTGGTTCTTTCCTTAAGAGACCTAAATAGCTGCAATTCAGGTGTTGGCTGAAACTCTTCTCTCTTCTGAGTCTTGAGGTTTTTCTACAAGCTTGATCTGGTTACTGAGTAGAATTCTTTTACTGGTACCTGTAGGATCAAAGGCTTCATTCTTGTGTTGTTTTTTTTTTTTTTTCCCCACCTTAGCAGCTCTTGGAGACCACACACTGTTTTTTGAGACACAACTCTCTCCATGGGCTGGGATATGTATCTGTTGTTCTAAATCTCTTACTTCCTGTTTTTAATATTCAGTTTCAGATATAAAAGGTTCCTCTGACTAAGCCATGCCATTTGGGAATGCCCTTTTAGATTAATTCAGTGTCAAATGGTAAATGAACTGAAGCGCATCTACAATCTCTTTTTGCCAGGTAAAACAGCACAACCAAGACACTGATATCTCATGATAATCACAGGTTGATCTCATACTTAAGAGGAGGCAATTACAGGAGGCCAGAATCAAATTGTTGTGGGTCATTTTAGAACTCTTCAGACTACAAAGAGGTAAATATAAACTTTAAAAAGAAAGGGTTGTATTATGATGATGAAGTGTCCATTCTAGAAGGGATGAATCCTTACTGAGAAGTGTATTTTTCAGAAAATAATATATTAGGTGTCAGTAAGAACTACTAAGCATGTCTTTCTGAAACTATGAACTGAAGAGAGTACTTTATTTTGTTGAAATCAAGACATTCAAGCCATGAAAATTTCTCCTAACATAGTTCACTGTCAGGTTTTCCCAAGAACAAAATTTAGGTATCTTGAGGAGAAATGAAATACTAAGGTAAAATTAAGTTAAATTACATTATTTGGCTTAATCAATGGGGGGAGGCTATTTATCCTAAATTTTGTACTTATTTAATGTATTCTAAAATTAGCCATAAAATTCATTTTTGCCTTATTGTTAATGTTAGCTTAATGTCTAGTTTACTACAGACAAGAGACATTAAGGAATAAAATTAACTTATATATCCACAGTACGGCAATCAACTGCTTTGGGGTTAACTTGGGCATTCAGTTTTCTGTAATAGAGAACAATTCCTTTCCTGAAAAACATTATCAAAAAAGGCAGCAAAGTCACCACTTACTGTTAAGCAAAACTTCACGCAATTGCTTAATAATGTAATCAACATGTGTCCTATTTAGGTTTATCTGTCTACTTGACTCAGCCTAGAGTCATCTGAGTGGAGCCTCAACTGAGGAATTACCTAGATCAGATGCCCAGATGGGCCTGTGGGTATGCCTGCTGGATTGCTAATTGATTAGGAAGGCCTACTATGGGCAGCACCATTCCCTGGGCAGGTGGTCCTGGAATGCATAAGGAAGTTAGCTTAGCATGGGCCTACAGGCAGCTAGCAAGTGGCATCTACCATGGCTCCTATTGTGCTTCTTGGTGATGAGTTTCTTGGTTGGAAATAATGCTCTGTGGAATAGCATTCAGGCCTGCCTTCAAGTTCTTGCTTTGATTTCTCTTAGTGACAAACTGTGATCTCAAATTGTAAGCTGAAATCAAGACTTTTCTCCACAACATTGCTTTTTGGCCAGATATTTTATCACAGCAACAAAAATGAAATGAAACACCACCATCCAAATAGCACCTTACTTAACTCTGACCCTCTTTGAGTAGAAGCAATCATCATTGCTCCATCTGATTGTGTTTATATTGATTTTACAATCTTAGAACTTATGGTTGTTGAGGCTGAATCATCATGAAGCATCAAAAATGTTCTCTGTTGGCAGAAACATCCTTTATGTATATCAAAATGAGGGCAGTTCAAAGCAGTGTTAATCAAATGTTAAATTATACATTATCACATGTCAAATTTGATTGTCTTCCTAACTCATTCAGTTGAGATTTGTCTGATCAAATCATTGAAAAGAAAAAAAAATACAGCAACTATTCTTTAGTATAGATAATGCATTTTGAGACTGGGGAAATCATAAACAGTTAAAGCTTTAGATAATTACAGATATATTTTGGATACTTTACTTTATAATCTCCCAAATCATTTTGGGAATCTATTACAAGAAGTGAAAGCTGCCAGCATTGGGATATATCTTTTCATTCTATTTCTGCCCAACCTGACTTTAAAGGTAAATTGATAATAAAGTCCCAAGTAGAATTAACAGAAAATAAAGAAAACAAAAGATGGGACCGATAATCTAGTCTCTTCACTCAGAATCCTACGGAAGGCTATTTTTTTTCCCCTTGGAGGATACAAAAATGGATGCACGGTGAACTCAAATGCATTCTACTGACTGTATGCATAATCTCTCTTCACTCCCATTTCCCCTCTTTTCAAGGTACATGAGCTAAGGTAAGCTGCATATTAGTATGAAGATGTAACTGTTAGATTCATTCATATAGACTTTCTAAACTGCGTGGTATCATCAAATAAGAGAAAACAAGAGTATCTGATTTGTCCCCATTTCAATAAACATCTCATCATCTCTAGCACTAGTCCCATTCCTTCAGAAGAAATACTGCTTTATCCCCTTTATAGAAGGAATTGAAGTTCTTTGCTAGAGGAAATAAGGTATCTTAAACTCTGAAATTATTCTTTAGTCATCTAGTTGACTCTATTATTTTCAAGTAGAAACATTGAGTATTCCGTTTAAAATAGAAAAGCATAAAATAAAGGCTTAAATTCTAGTATTTGTTGATTTACAAAGTGTAAATATTCTTACTGTGTCTCACATTAAACTACTGATAAAACACCATGAATGCAAAACTGGGGTGAGATCTGTCCAGTCCACTCTCATAAGCCGGTTTGAGCAGTGTGAGCAAACACTGGGCGGTTCTCTACAGCCATACACTTCTTTGTGAAGAATATTGTTTGAGGGGCTAGAAAGATGGCTCAGAAACTGAGAACACTAGCGGCTCTTGCTTGGGACTCAGGTACAGTTCCCAGCACTCACATGGTGACTGACAACTGTGAGTTATACTCTAGTTCCAGAGAATCCAACGCCTTCTTCTGACCTTCTCCGGTATTGCACTTGCACTTACACATACTCAGGCAATACATTCATACTCATAAATAAAAAGAATAAAGTATTTTAAAAAGAATATCTTTTGAAAATCTGTTGCTTTGGTCCACTCTCCTACAATTAGAATCATAAAAATGGTTTTCACATGGCCCAGACAACATCATATCCTAAAAGTGCTTCTAAATTAAAATGGCAAAGCAGAAGCTGGAAAGATGGCTCAGCAGTTAACAATTATCTGGAACTGTAAGTCACATGGCTATGATCCCAAGAGACCATCTGTGATCACAGCGTTACCAAAAAGTCAAGATGACTTAGGTACTTGAGTCAAGTGTTATGTGGCACTGACCTCCCCAACAAGCAAGGTGTTAGGAGTAAAGCTAGATGTAAACAAACCAGCCTAACCAACCACCAGAATAAACTAATGTTAGGTCAATGAAATAGCAAAGTGTCTCAAAGAATCTGGTACTCAGAAAATCCATCCTGGCATTCTGTGGTTGTCTCTCTGCCCAGTTTTGAGAGTACATGAACAAGAGGTACTACACAGCCTTGAAATGGTAGAATGAGGAGGTGCTCAGACCCCTCAGGAATGAGGGTCGAGGGCCTTCCAAGACCTACACAGAGGCTTAGCCAAATGTGATAGAAATACAGAGTGCTAGTAAAGAAGGGACTCAATGAGAATTTTAGGAACCAATCAGGGTAGACTTTACAGTTTATATTAAAGAAGTTTCCTTCTTTAATTTTCTTCAGGAAAGAAATCAACTTTGAGTTGCTGCTCCCAGCAAAGGTTAATTTATTGTATGAAGTAAGGCATGTGAAAGCACACAGTTGAGCTCTAGAGGGCACTTTAATACCCTATATGCACCCCGCCTTCTGAACACAGCATCCACCCCCAGCTGAAGAAATATGGGCACTTCTTGGGCCACAGCTGAGTCCATCTATAGCAATAGTCCTTAGCTAAAAGAAGCTGCTTTGATTAAGGATTCACTCCATTCCTAAGGCTGGTTGGTGCAGAGTGGTTGGGTGATAAAAGAGACAAAGCCCAGCCCAAGGCCCTGATTTGGAACAAGGTGAAGGACCATTCCACCTGCAGTGCTTCCTATAGAATAGGCTGAGCTTTTATTGCCCCTGCATCACAGTGTCTCCTTCTGTCTAGTTTATTTTCTCTCATTCTCTTTCAGGTGTTGACCAGAGATCTCCATCTCAGAGCATTGCATGCGGAACCTGGTTTAGAGCACAGTACTTTCATTTTCTTGAAACATTTCCATTTCTCCAATTTATCTTCCAAATTTATTTTCATAGAACCTAAAAAGTCTATTTGTGCTCATCCCATAAACTTTCATTTTACATTGTCTACTTTCTGGCCTCTTTCATCTATCTTCCTTTCCTTTTCTCTCTAATGGTTCAAACATACCTAGACTTTCAACTTGACATCTCATTGATGATGCAGGGCAAAGTTGAGACCTTTGCTAAAAGCATTCTCCTGTAGTCTTGTGATATTTCACCAGGTTAGGATAGACTACAGGGCAGTGTTGCATTGATTTATACACACCAGGGAGCGTTCTTGGAAGAAAACCCTAACTGAAGGTAGGGCTCAGCATGGACCAACAAAAAGACAAAAATGCCACAATGTGAAATTCCTTTCAATCTTTTTTTCTAAGTAGTTTCTTTTTAACCTTGCAGGCAAATATTTGACCCTCTGTTCTAGATATTTTCTAATAATTCTACCATCCCAATCTTAATAAATTTCAGATATTTGATAACATAATATATACAAATATCCACTCACTTCAAATTTCTTTTTTTTGGTAATTTTTTTTATTGAATTTTTGTGTATTTCATTGGGTTGCAGATTTCTCTCCACATGGAAATCTCTCTGGCTCCATGCTATTTATTCATTTGTTTGATTTAATCAGGTAAAACAAACAATGTTGAGGGTTCAATTGATTTGCCAAAACATCAAAAAAAATTAATGAGGACACATTAGAAACATACATAAAATATAATTAATATTCTTTAAGAAATTGCTGCAGAGGACTATAAATGATTTCAGGTTTTTGAAAACTTTGTTTTTCTGCTGTTCTAGCCCCATCATGTCCTGCTCTGCACCCCACAGAGCTGATCTGAGAGAGCAATCCCTGGCTTCAAAGGCAGCTTTGTTCTGTGAGCAGCCCTGCCTCATTGACTGGAAGGAGAAAACTCCTCTTCTCCCTCTTCTTAGATTCTCTCATGTTCTGTTTGTCACAGAGATGAGATGCTACAAAGATCCATCCCTGCCCATCTTTGTGTCCTTGGCTAATCAAGTAACTTGCTTTTCTGTGTGTCAATTTTCTTCTCTTTATGATAAAAAAATCTTGACTAGTTTTCTGAAAGTTCACTCTGAGTTTTAAATGCCCCTCCCTAACACACACACACACACACACACACACACACACACGCACGCACACACACACAATGCACACACATTAAAATTGATACCCAAAGGTCTTTCCCCCAATTCCTGGAAACTAATAAGTAGTCAGTAAATACTAGTTTTCTTGCTGTTACTGTTATATAAATTGAAGCATTTATGAAGTAAAAAGTTATAAGAGAAAATATCAACCAAAAGTGAATTTAATCACTATTATACCATCAATAAATAAATAGAAAACTCTTGGATTAATATAAATTGTTCTTGAATCATTTTTGACTACAAAATTTCAAGAGATCCTGTATCTTCCTGCTCCTCTATTCTTTGCTGGTAAGTTGCTCTCCACCATCTCAGCTCTCAGACCAGCTTAGGTCTCTGGAATTCTTTCCCCATGCCCCCAGACTTGAGGTCCAGAGCTCCAACCCTGAGACTCATAGTGCCATACTATCTTAGCTCTCAGATTTCTTCAGGCCAAGGGGATCCATCCCATTCCATACCTGCATCTGCATGCCTCTCCTGTCTTGGCATGGTGTTCATACCCTGCCATCTCTGCTCTTAGCCTAGCCTGGGTCTCTGGGATCTTTCCCCCACTAGAGACTTACAATCAGTCTGGAAGCCCGTCTCTAAGACCCCACTGCATCTGGCCATCTGAGCTCTATGAGCCCCAGACCTTTGAACTCCCACAATAGCCTGCTAGTCAACCTGTTCACTTAGAAGCCCCCCTCCCACCCTGATGAACCAGAACTCTGTGCAGGCATTCCTAGGATCCTAACTCAAAAGTTGTACCTATCTCTAGCTGAACTGAGACCACTTCTTTCAATCAACTGCATAACAACATAAAGTGATGTTGCTTGAAACATCAAGCATTACTCAGCTGAGCCATAACCTAAAAAGTTGCAGAAACAACAAACAAGATACAAACAAACATTCAACAAGGATGAGATCACCCAGGCCAAGACATATCACCACATACCTAGATATCCAGGTCTCAGCGAAAAATCACAAACAAAATTAATATCCACAGTAATATGACTACTACAGAAATTAACAATCCAAAGAAAAAGTGGGACAAGAGGCTGAACAGGGAGTTGTCTAAAGATGAAACAAACACAAATGGTGTAGAGATACCTAAGAAAATGTTCAGGATCTGTAGTCATCAGGGAAATGAAGATTACAACCACTCTGAGATTTTATCTTACCACTCTCAGAATGCAAAAGATCCAAAAACCATACTATGACAAATGCTGGTGAGGAGATAGAGAAAAGAAATTTATTCAATGCTGGTGGGAGTAAAATCTAATGCAGCCACTACAGAAATCAGTGTGGAGATTACCCCCCAAACTCAAAACTGATCTAACATATAACCAAGCCATACCACTCTTGGGCATATATCCTAAAAACTTGTATCCTATTATAGAAATTCCTCTTCATCCACGTTCATTTCTGTCCTTTTTTATAATAGCCAGAAATGGGAAACAATCTGAGTGTCCATCAAGTGATGAATGGATAATGAAGGTTTGGCACATATACACACTGAAATACTATTCAGTTCTTAAAAAGTATGAAATTCCCAGGTAAATGGATGGAACTAGAAACAAGCATCTTGAGTGAGGTAGCCAGAAAGACAAACATCGCAAATTCTCTTTCCTAGCTGGATGCTAGCTTCAAAATCCTGGACATGCCCACTTCAATTTGAAAATCCAGAGAGGTCAATAAACTAATGAAGGGTCATGGGTGATGGGTAGTGGAAGGCTTCCTGGGAGGGGTGGTAGAATGATGCGATATGAAGACAGAAAGGGGAACATTGGGTAGAAAGGGTTAAACGGAGTGAAGAATGGAGGGCAGGGCAGAGGAGGGAGTGTGGGGAGGAATACAGCTGAAGGTCTTAGAAAAAGTCATATGGAAACCCAGTACTGTAGAAGCTTCTTAAGGTATATACATAGATATCATAACAAGAGATTTAAAGGAGTTACCCGGTAACGGGGGACATTGCTCCTTGTCATCATCATAGACTAACAAAAAATACCCTCGTTGCTAGGAATGGACTACTTGTTTAGAAGCTATTGACCAGGAGGGTCCCATAGACCATCAAATGATACTGACCATTGCCTCTGCTCTCGGTTACCTACCAGAACATGATGGTAAGCCCTTGTTGCTGAAGACACTATATATATGAGCTGTAAAACAAACAAGCACAAATCAAGATGGTGCTGACTTCAGAGCCTCAGCTAAAGTTTTCATAAAATTTTCATGGTAGGTGCTATGCATGTTACCACAGGAAAAAATAATCATCAACCTCACTCAGCTGTGAATCTTGTGAACTACAACAACTGACCTGGAAAGATAGGCCCAGCAGGGTAATCCTCCTAATTCAGTCTAAGGTCTGCTTCATAGGCTGGACCCCATACCTGACATGTGTAGTAGGCTTAGGAACCTGCAGCTAGACAAGTCACAGGACATACAGGGAGAAATCAATACTAATTTTCTACTAAATACTTATCATAAATGACTCTTAATGACTTATTGTTATGCCCATAAATTAATGCATTTCTCAACTCTCACCAGAGAAGTTTCCTTATGCAGAAGATGTAATTACAAAGAAATGCACAACTGGTCCATGTGCAAAGAACAAGAGGCTATAGAGTGCTTATCCCTAAATAGGACACCTATTTCAAACTTCTGCCTCCAAAGGCTCAGGGATCATTGCAGGATAGGGGGATCGAAAGACTGTGAGAGCCAGACGTGGTGGCTGACCACAAGGAAACAGAGTTTTCCACGCAACTGGTCAGTTACTCATATGAACTCACAGCAATGGTGACAGCATGGACAAGTCCTATGCAAGCTCAAACCAGACAAAATCCCAGCAGAGATAGGGGGAAGTGGACAATAAATTCCTACCCAAACTAAAGAACAACTGACAGCTGCTGCAATGGGACTCTTGGTACATTAACCAGGCTTCGGTGTATGGACTCACGATGAAGAATATCTGAGGACACAAATTAGACTCTCTAGATTCTGTATATTTATATACAGAGAGAGAGAGAGAGAGAGAGAGAAAGAGAAAGAGAAAGAGTACATAAAATTATAAAATTGGAAGGGGAATGGAAATGAGGTGTGCATAGGGGGAGGAATCTAAATCATCAAGTTTTATTGAATGAAAATCACAAAAATTCAATGAAAAATTTAAAAATAAAATTTAAAAATTAAAAATTTTAAAATGATATAATAGATCCAAAACATAATTTGGCATATAAGATTTAAATTCTTCTGTAGTCATGTGCCCTGTCTTAATGTGAACCTCTCATCTTTCAGCCAGCTCATATAAGAGTCCACTGCATCTCTGACTGATATTTTCTAAAAGCCCCTAAATATACTCATACATAGACACTACTATATAACATAAACTCAGAATGAAACCAAATTTAAACTAGATGAATAGTTTCTCTTTATTTTTTATTTAGTAGTCTGCTCCTATCACAGAGCCTCCAGGAATGTACACACATGACATGTAATTAATTGCGTGTCAGATCGTTTGTTCCTTGATCTATAACCTGCCCTGCTGATGCTCCAGTATCAATCAGAAAGTGACTGATTAACTAGGTGAGCCTTTTGCAAAGTCCCCTGCAGGCCAACAAATTCCAGACTGTTCAATCAGGAAGGAAATCAATTTCAGAGAAATGGGCATTTGAAGGAAATAAACTGTACTAGGTTTTCTCTTCTTACTACTGGGGAAAGTAAGATCTCATAATTGTGCTACTTTTGAAGCCAGATGATCAACCTAAGAGACGATACAAAGGATGTGATTATTTTAATATTTAGAATGTGTGTCTTGTACGACTTCACACAGCTAAGTTAATTAGTGTTAAAATATTTTCCGGTTTCAGTTCAAATACTGGTTTGAGAAAAAATAACCATACACACTTTTATTGATTTCCAACTGTTCGCCAGACACTACTTGGTAATGGCCAGAATGTGCATAGGGGTGTGCTCTGTGCTTTAGATATGGTCTCATATAATACTCAGACTCTTAATAAAATGTTAGGTTTTATCCCTGAGAAGTCAAGGCACAGAGAACATAGGTAACTTGACCCAACTTATCATTGAACTCAGAAGGTACAGATAGGATTTAAGCCCTTGTCTGTCTTCTAACAGAATTTGTGGACTCCACTTTCATTCTTAACTATCATGCAGCTCTGTTTTCATTCTTAACTGGTTGACTGAGTTAGTTGGGAGCACCATTCTCTTACAAATATAGTTTACCTTGATTATCATATAAACTTTTAAAGTTCTTGAACTTTTAAAAATTACAGGATTTAAAAGTATTTATTATAATGTTTAATTTATTCTAGAGAAGGATACCCACAAGCTTATTATTCAGCATTCCATCTTTTACAGACTACTTTATACAGCGAGAATTAGTCTAGTTTTGTTAAGTCTTAGTATATAAACACAAGTGTATGGAAGCTGTATGATATTTGACACAAACTATTATGATATTGGGGCTATGGCTTAAAACAACACAGATTGATTCACTCAAGAGTTCTGTCATCTAGAAATCCAAAAACAAGGTGCCCAACTGGATATGCTTCACCCAGGATGCTCCATAGGAGAGACTCTGATCTTCACTTCTCTCATTCTTTGATGGCTGTCAGCCTCCTTAGCTTTTGGCTGATTCCTCCAATCTCTGATTCCGTCTTCACACTGCTTCCTCTTCTGTGTATCTGTACAATAGTTTACAGAATCTTCCCTGGATTAGTGTCTACTAGGGTAATTCGGGATAATCTTAAGATTCTTAATGCATCTGAATATTCCTTTACCTAATAAGGACACATTGACAAATTCTGGAATACAGACATATTGATGTAGAGTGCTTGACCCACCACATCAAGCAATTACTAATTTATATAATACTAATTTGCTAGTCATTGGGTTTGTTTCTTCCTTGCTTTTGGAGAAACAGATATAATCCTCATTCTCACAGTGGGCAGTTTAATTCCTGTGAACACTTTGGAAGTCATAGAATACTACAATCACATGTTATTATCCCTTGAAGAATAATATGGTTCTCTTTTCATTTTTTTTTTATCTCAACATGCTAGTAAAAAAAGTAGTTGGATGTCATATTAATGCTATTCTCCATCTATGACTGGAATTCATGTAAATGGAAGATGATCAATAATAGGGAATTGTCTGGAATAAATGAAAAAGGACCAATAAGAAATGTGTGTTTATGAGAATATTTTATGGTAGAAAAGAATGCTGGTATTTATGCTGTCATGATTTGACATGAGGATGAAATCATGTGCAAATGAATTGATTTGGTTAACACTGGGCTGAGGATAACATCTCTTCAGATAATTTCTTAGTGGTATTATTTTTATATATTAATTTCTTTGAGGCTTCAAGGATTTTCCTGGTAGTATACTCACTTCGCTCACACTTAAACATCCATAAAAAACACTATGGTACAGGTTAATTATCAAAACTTGTGAGAGAACTGTTCCTCGGTACTCTGTTTGGCCCACTGACCAGCAAGCAGGACTAATGTCACCTGAATCCTGGAAGATATGTGACTCAGACATCACCTAGATCTACCACACCAGCATGCACATTTAACAAAATCTCAGGTAAGTTGCAGGCATATTATACTGTGAGAAATTTGTTAGGATACTTTCCAACAAGTGCAATAGGTCTTATATAGTAGCTTTTAAAAGCCTGAGAAGGGGTTGGAGAGATGGCTCAGTGGTTAAGAGCACAGGGTGCTCTTGTAGAAGACCCAGGTTTGAATCCCAGCATCCACATAGTGGTTAACAATCATCCATAACTCCAGTTCTAGGGAATCTGATGCCCTCCTCTGACCTCCACAGGCATTGCACGACATGGGTGCACTTTTATACATGCGGGCGTTTAACACTCATACACATAAAATAAATAAACACATTAAATTTTCTTTAAAAGTTGTACTATATAGGCTTTTGTCAGATTATGGCAAGGTGCTTGAGAAAGTGAGAAAAATCCATTTTGTGAGATTATGAAGGTAAATGTTAAATTTTAAAAGCTACCCTGTCTTGAAAAGAAAGCTCTATCATCTTTGATATTAAAGTGTTATTTATTTATTTTATGAAATGATGTCATCAGATAATCATGTGTGATGTGCATGCATAGGAATGTCTGTATATAATAAGTTATTTTCAAAACTGAGTTGGCAAATATCCACAATGCTTTTTCTTATTAATTTCCTGTCTTTAGCTCTGTTTCTCACTGTTGTCCTTAAATATCCCAAAAGGCAACTTAGAGGAGAAAGGGCTCATTTGTGCTCACAGCTCAAGGATATAATCCATCATAATGGGGATGTCTTTATGGTAGGAGTTGAGGCAGTTGTTCATACTGCATCCCAGTCAGGGGATGCTCGTGGTCTGTGTGCTCTCTCCTTTTAATGCAGCCGAGGACCCAAACCAAAGGAGAGTACTGCCTAGTTCTAGGTTGGTTTTTCTAGCCTAAATTAACCTAATCAAAAATAATCCCTCACAGGCATGGCCAGAAGCTAACCTATTCTAGAAAATGCCTCCCAGGGGTGCTCAGAGGGAGGCGTGCTCTTTGATGATTCTAGAGTCTGTTAAATTGATAATCAATTATCAGTCATCACATTACTGACCCAAGAGATTAAAAAATAGCCCAGGTAGATGAGTTGCTGGAGAAAAAAGTATTGGAAGAAGAAGAGGAAGCATTGGACTGGGTGAGAGAGAAACTTTCTATTACATTTCTACCTTTGTTTATTTGTACCTTTTCAAAGCTTTTGTCCACACACACACACACACACACACACACACATCTATGATAGCACATTTACCACCATAAACTCCAGGCAGTTTTAATCCTATTTTCATGTCGTACATACACTATATATAACATCATATATATATATATATATATATATATATATATGATTTTATATATCTATGTAAAACCTAGGAAACACAAATGAGAGAAAATATATTTATCTGAGATTAGCTTAATTCACTTACTATGATCTTCAGTTTTATCTATTTTCATGCAATAGGCATAACTTTATTTTTTATGACTGAAAAAAATTTACACTGTGTGTATAAACCACATTTTCTATATCTGCTGCTTTGGTGTTAGACACTTAATTTAGTTTCATAATTTAACTAACATCAGTAGTGCTACAAAAGCACTAATGTGCAATTGTCTCTGACATGCTGACTTGGAGACCTTTGGGCTAATATCCAAGAAGGCTACAGCTGAAGCATATGGAAAATCAATGCTTTTCTGACAAACCTCCATACTGACTTCCATAGTGGATGGACTAGTTGACATTCCCAGAAGTGTATAAAGGTTTCCTTTTGTTCATATCCACAACCAAATTTGTTATTTCTCTTCCTAATGCTGGCCATTGAGTTTGAGAAGAGATGGAACCTCAATGTAAGTTTGACTGGCATTTTTGTGATGGCCAGTGAGGTTGGACTTGACTTCATACACTTACCGGCCCCTTAGAGTCCATCCTTTGAGTAATATCTGCTTATTTCATTATCCCCTTTACTGAATGGATTGTTTGATTTCTTACTGTTTAAACTTTGAT
The DNA here is from genome assembly GCA_035773235.1 of Eospalax fontanierii. Classification (NCBI taxonomy): domain Eukaryota; kingdom Metazoa; phylum Chordata; class Mammalia; order Rodentia; family Spalacidae; genus Eospalax; species Eospalax fontanierii. Next base: position 24,989,054 of record CM069530.1, read on the forward strand.
TTCTTTGTGTATTCTAGATATCAATTTTCTAGTAGATGTATAGCTTATAAAAATTTTCTATCATCCTGTTTGATGTCTCTTCACTCAATTAGCTTTGTCTTTGCTGTACAAGACTTTTTAAAAAATATCATTAAGTCTCATTTTTCAATTGCTCATATTATTTCCTGAGCAACTAGAGTTCTACTTAGGATGTCCTTGTGTAGGCCTGAATGTTGAAATGTTTTTCCTGTTGATTTCTTTTACTACATTCAAGTTTGGGGGTCATACATGAGGACTTATCCATTTATATTTTTCCATCTGAGCCATAGGTATCTAGTTTCTTTCTTGAACATATTGACATCCATTCTTCAGTACAGTTTGGTAAAAACGCCGTCTTTTCTCCAATGTACATGCTCGCTGTTTTTGTCCAAAATTAGCTTCAGCTGCATGGGCTGATTCTTGCTTCTTCTACTGTGGCCCACTGATCCATGTGTGCTTTGTGTCAGTAAAAACTGCTTTATCCTCTTCCCTTGGCTGAATTCTTTACAGAGACCACACAGACGTGACTTGGAAAAGCTCAGCAATGCCATTTAGATTGGTGGTACTGTTTGATAGGTGGTTTTTCCTTCTAGAAATGTTCACAAACAGTAGATCGTCTCATGGACTGGTGGGAAACCTCTTTTGAAGTAGTTAACTATGGTGTGGACAAATATTCTTAAGATCTAGAATTTCTTGGAAAGAAGGTCTTGATTGTACATTTCTACTGAATAGTCCCTTTGGTTGTTTAAAAGCAGAGGGTCTCATAAGAACCTTGCCCTTTGCTTCAGAGGTGACATGTTTTCTGGTTTTAAAAACTTTAAATGAAAACTATAGAAATGTGTAACAGTTCCTCAAAAGTGTACTTTGAAAGAAATATCAAGGGGAGGTGAAAGGTTAGAAGGTTCTTCAAAATGAATATCATAACATTTATGCATTTTTTGAGTAAAGTAGTGACATTTAAGGTGGCTAAATTAGCATTTTAATTTTTCTGAAGCAGCTCAGTGATTTTAGAAGCAAAATCGTAAGCTATTTTCCTGTTTTCCGCAAACCTCATTGTTTTTAATGCAAATTTATACTGTGAATTCATTAATTAAAGGTTATTCCATAACAGATTCTTTTCTAATTTACTAAAGATCAGACCTTTAGTCATTAGGACAAGCACATTATTTAGGAAGTAAAAAATGTTTATGAATCAATGCCTCCCCCCAAATTCAAGTCTAGAAAATTATTCTCATGTGGCTTCTTCATAATAGTTAATGTTCCTTACGTTTCTCATAAAATTGAAAGTAAAACACAGATGAGTAAATAAATATGCGATCTTTCCTACCCCTTGCACCTTATAATTAATAGCATGATGGGATTTTAAATGTTAAGGAAATAATAATTTTCCATCAACAGGGATGAGAGAATTTTGTTTATTAGTTTAGTGTGATTCAATTTGTGAAAATGTGCTTCATTGATCTTTGCAAAAGAACTTTAATTGGAAATGAATATCACAATCTATTTGCCACACCAATAAGTCCAAGTTGCTGCAGTTCATTAAGTACTATACCTGCTATTTAACTTTCCAGGCTAAGAAACAAACCTTGATGTAATAAATTTAGGTTTGGCTGGTATTGGAGCTCAACAAACAATGGTTTATTTTTCTATTTACCCAAGAAGTTAAAACAGGTACCATTTCCTGGGTTGGGATACATATGATCTTTACTTGACAAGGCTACCCTTTATGCAGGTACATATCTCTTTCTAAGTGTATGCATATTCCATTAAAATGATAGTCTCCTCAAAATCCCACACAAATGAGGAAAATGTTACTTAATAAGATGACACACAGACGCAGATAACCTTCTAAGAACAATCTGAAGCTCAGCATGGAAGGGAAAGGGGGAGGGTCCAAGAGGAACAGCAGGCTTTTTACAGTAGGATAAAAACCACAGAAAGGACCCATACTCTCAGCAGGAGACCCTTCCACAAACACCCAGGAAATAGCAGCAGGGAATATACAACGAAGCACAGGGTCATTTCTTAAGATGAAAAGAGTTTTGGTTTCTTACATTGAGTCTCTTTATGTGGTGGATTAAGTTTGCTGATTTGGGACTGGGGAACCATCTCTGAGTCTCTGGGATGAAGCCGACTTGATCATGGCTAATAATCTTTTTGATGCGTTCTTGAATTTAGTTTGCAGGTATTTTATTCAGGATTTTTGCATCCATGTTTATCAGAAATAATGAACTGTAATTTTCTTTCTGTGTTGGGTCTTTGTCTGGTTTTGGTATCAGGGAAATACTGTCTTTGTAAGAAGAATTTGGAAATGTCCCATTTTTCAATTTATTTAATAATTTGAAGAGTATGGGTGCTAGTTTTCCCTTGAAAGCCTGGTAGAATTTTGCACTGAATCCATCAGAACATAGGCTTATTTTAATTGGAACGTTTTAATTACTACTTCTATATCATTGGATGAATATATATATATATATATATATATACACATACACACTCTCTCTTTTAGATTTTCCAGTTTGGTATAATATAGAGTTTTGGACCCACAGACCCTCAAACATTATAAGCTACTTCCATGATTTTTGGTTACCCTCCAGAACTTGACAGTAAGATCCTGTTGTTGAAGTGCATGCTTGAGACACAGAACATGGAGAAATCAATGTGGTACTGACCTAGAAATATGCATCCATCCAGGCTAGCTTTCGTGTTGCTGGAAAGTGGTATACATGCTACCAAAGGAGAAAATTAATCATCAGTCTTTAACTGAGAACATTGGGAGGTATAATAGCAGCCAGCCTGGCAAGACATGCTTACTGGTGTTATAGTATCACAAATATCATGGGAGGAAGGAACCAACTTCTGACTGGATTTCAGACCTGTAATAAGATGAAGCCCAGAGCTGGCAATGTTACCTGGGCCAAGAACCTGTGGCTAGGCAGGTCACAGGCAAAAGGGGTGAACCATTCTGCTAAATGGACATAGTATTAAAATAACTACTAATGACTTATCAATATATTATCATATCTCTCAACCTTCATCAGAGAAGCATCTTTTAGCAGATGGACATTAACACAAAGAGCCACAACTGGTCAATATACAAAGAATAGGAGAGTGTGGAATGTTCAGTGATAAATGGGATACCTATATCACACCCTTTCCTCCTAAGGCTCAGGGATCATTTTGGAAGAGGGCATGGGAAGATTGTAAGAGCAAGAGGTAATAGATTACTCCAAGGAAACAGTGTTTTCTGGATACAATGGGGCAGGTGCACATATTAACTCACAGACGGTGTGAGAGCATGCACAAAACCTGCTGAAGAAGAAGCGATGCAAAAAACAGACTGATAAAAAATAGAAAAAGTTCAGTTTTGGTAACACCTGTCAGGAGTTCTTCTAGAGCCAAATTAATCTACTTAGTGTATTTTGAAGACACTGTGTCTGCTTCTACCTGTTTACCCCATTTGTAGGACTTAAAGCATCACTCTCTACATGTGACCTGGTGAGATTCTGAGGAACTGCGAAGTATGCTTGTCTGCCTTCCTCTTCATGTACAGCTGGAAGATATCAGGGAAGGGGATGGGAGTGAATCAGATCTCACATTCCTACTTGAGTTAAAGGCTGGTTCTTTAACATTGGCTAGGGTTCCCATTTTGGTGAGCAGAATAATGATTCCTCCAACTGTGCTGTATCAATCATAATTGCACAGAGGCACGTTTTCCCAGGTGTCACTTTATTGCATGCAACGGATGCTTCCATGTTTGTGGCAAGCACGAGCAACTTGTCAGATCCTGATGAAATGAGTTCTGGTGTTTTACATTCTAAATTCTTTTTGTGAAAAGTGCCAAATAATTAAGAAATATGCCCTAGTTATATAGGTAAACTACTATCCTTTCTTAAATGCTTCCTAATTTCATTTGGCTTAGACAACTCTGATTTTGACCAGATACTTGAAGGCTTTGTGGTTCAGAAGTACTGAATGTGACCAGTTTGTGTGATGACAAGTGATAAAATTCTGACTAATGTGCTATAATCCTCTAAAGAGGATGCCTGGAAATAGTTTCCTTTTATGGCATGAATGAACACAGGTGGGGTATAGCCACTACTGTCATCAGTCTGTGACTGTGAGTGATGTTTGAAAACACAGTGGGATCTGGATGGTAGAGCCGTGAATCTTCACAGAGAACCAGAATTGTAACACTGTTAAACTGAGGAAAACTAGACCTTCCTACTCCCGATACATATTGCGTTAATCTCCTACTACTGAGATCACTTTTAGAAGTGATCATAGTCTAAAGTCTCCAAGCTTTTCTAGAAATAGAATATAGCATCAGTTTGAGATTCACTAGCATCTTAAGTGGTGAGCAGGCATTTCTTAAAAGAGGGACTGATTTCACTCTACTTAGGAGATCTGTGTTTCAGTCATATCTTTGATACTGTAATTTAGGTTTATTTTTAGTAAGAGAGCATGTCCTCAAATTATTTTTGTTACTGTTAATGACTTGAACTTCGTGACAGTAAAATGAACTTTGTGGCAGGAAAGAAGACTAGAAGTCAAAAGACTGGGATTCTTTGTGTGACCTTGGTCAGAAAACTGAACTCTCTGTGTGATATTCTGAAATGCTAAATTGGGAGTCTACATCTGATTATCTCTAATGGATTTCTGGCCCTAATGTTGCAAGCCCTAACATATACATAAATTGCATCCAGAACTTACCAGGAGGTACTACAACCTGGAGTTTCTGACACAGGAAGAGTCCTGATCGTCTACAACACATTATCACCTTATATTGAGTTTCATAGTTTTCTTATCAAGACAATTAGAGCTTTGTTATAAACTGATCTTTATGACAGTGCTGCATGTCCAGGGTTGGACAAAACCAGGCTTCCTGACCACTCAGTGAAGTGCTAGATTGCAGCACACGTATGCAGGTATGTATGTAAGGAGTGCACGAATGAGCAGCAGCAAGCAGGTGAGAAGAGATTGGTTTGCCATTGACAAGGAACATTATAAGCTTGGGGATCTTCCTCAAAGTGAAAATGAAGGTCCTGCAGTGATGAGGCTTGTTCAGCATCCTTGGATAGACTGGGATGTTTTTCCATCTCGCTGAAACCGTTCTATCCAGAGTCTCTGATACTGGTTGCACTCAATAGGACTACTGCTGCTGTGTCTCTAGCACACAGTTTTGCTTTACCACAACCCTGTACACCAGGATCCCTACAGGGTTACTCATTAAGGCAATAACTGGGGTTCATAAGCTGCAAAGAAAACCTTTAAAAAAATTCCAAGGGGAGCATGGTCTCCAAGTGACTGACTCACGTAGTTGGTAGCACGAAAGACTGCACAATCAGTGCAGCACTTCTGTTATCAGTGGTCCCTGAACAGAATGGGAGAGTGCAGATGAATAACAAAACACTTCCAAGTTTCCTGATAGTCGTGACTGTCACTGGATGAGAAGCAAGAGGTTCCTCCACCTTGAAACATCATTTCAATTTTGAACCAAGTCTGAGCAATCAGAGCTGGTCAGAGAAATAAGTAAGGATAATTTAAAAACTTTAAAAAAGAGAGAGCACATGTTCACCTCAAGTGAACGACAGTGTCTTCCTAGATGAGCTCACATTCAAGATGAAAGTCTTCCTGCTTCTGCTTCCATTTGAGTGGTACCACAGCATGTAAATAGTTTTACACTGAGTTGTGACAAAACACCCAACAATAGGGGATGACGGTCTCTAAATCTGCTATGTTCTATAGCGAACAGTTTCTATTCGTGAATTCAGTAGCAGCAGGTTAGTTTTCAGAACTGTTAACACTTGGAGAAAAGAGATGGTAGAGGGCTGCATTTTGGAGTTGTTGTGCATGAAGGAAGGCCACTCAAAATGACATTGCTGTTACCGTGTGCCCTCTACTCCGAATGCCTCTACCTGCCTCTACTGGCTGTTAATGCCTTTCCTGTGACTGAAAACCATGGGAAGACATAGATGATGATAAGAGATAAAAGGCTCGAAAACCTCCACCAACGTAATCCTTACATTACAATCCTGTTGTATTTTTCCACTCCCTTCTGTTTTTCTACATCTTCCTTATTACTACCTATTCAATACCTATCAGGATTATGCAGTAGCACGATCTTGCTCTAATGCTTTGTTAGTCTCACTCTCATGATAGCCTTAGAACAGCTTTCATCATGAAGCCCCTGTCCGCACCTCATCCCAGCATGTGAATCCTCCATCTCAGTTAATGGCTTCTACTTCCTCTCTTTATTATGCTGTTCTACTTCAGTGGGTTGCTCTGTCCTCTCATCTCCACTACTTAAGGCTAGTTTTCCTTCTAAATTCAGAAATACTACAAAAGGTATTAGATAATTTGTCCTCTTGTTGATAAATGTTGAAACTAAAAATTCTAAATGGGACATTATGATTTCGTTCATGTTTTAGAATGTGGAGGTACTGATTAGTAATAACATTTAGTGTAAATCTCTCTAAATTTTGCATAAATAAGTAGAATTCAATATTAGTGCCAATTTTCATCAATGCATGTTGGCAGTATGCAACAATAATTGTAATTATGTAAATGGGACTAATTTAAGAAGATAAATATAGTAAATATGTAAAAAAAAAAACCTGTTCTTTATTTACCCTTTGATTTTGAGGCAAAATCAAAGCTACATACTGACTTTTAGAAGTGAAATAAGAGAAAATAATCATTTGCTTGCTATCTTTTAAGTTACTGATCTATTATGCAATGGTCAGTTGCTAAATCATAGGAACATTAGGGATAAAGACAAAATTATTAGTCTAGTTATAAGAATAATGCCTTAAGTAAATAAATCAATAATGCCACTGTTAAAGACACTTAATTTGAATAATTATAAGTGCACAGTGGTTTTGAATAAATTTCTTTAACACATTTGAAAATCATTGCAAGCAATTTGACAAAGGCATGTCAGTAGAAAAGCAGAAAAGGTAAACATTCAAAAATATAAAATAAAAGAAAAAGCGTTAACAGTTAGATACCATTAATTTGGGGTGATAATTACCATGGATGTGATATTTATATGTGACTGTTCATTTCAGGTACTTGATTTTGGAAATTAGCAAAAAAAATCTGTAGAAAGATATGAATGTAGAGAAGACAGCATAGACATCACCAGTGATGACATGAAACAGCAGAAAACACAAATATATTCATTTCAGAGAACCATTGTAAATTGATGAATGTTAAAGATAATCATCTGAATTAGCAGGGTTTTTTTCTCTAAAAGCTAAAATTTATGGAACTCATGGTATATGTTAAATGTGTATGCTGCCTTATTAAGCCTTACTATGAGGTTTAAGGTTGGTATGACTACATTCTAAGTTTACTGAAAATAAACTGGTGTTTTAGATAAATGTTCTTAAGTATACTTTGTAAAAATATCCAGAAAAGTAACTGAATTGTTGGGAATAGTTTGGAACTGTAAAGTGAAAGATCTAGGAGGAAGTGCTTTAAAGTTAAATAAGAAGTTCTTCTGACTTCACAGAAGGACTTCACGAATCACAGATCTCTTGAGCTAATAATGTGTATAGAGCCACTTGAGAATACTAATGGAGACTTTCCTTTTCCTAATGATGGAAATTATTTAGGGAGTTCACTATTTCAATTTGGTGTAGTAAATGTTTGATTTGACTTTTTCTTGTAAAAGATAAAATATGTTTTTTTTATTTGATATGACTGAAAGACTTACTAACACAGATGATTTTTCAAGAACCTACTTATGGGGAGTCTTATTGATTTTCTTTTCTGTGATCATGATTATTTCATACTAAGTACATTTTTGGTGTGGGAGTCTTTTTTGTTTTGTTTTGTTTTTGGCTTAGAATTGAAAAAAGAGTTGCTCCCACTTTCCGGTTCAATTTGACAGTGATAACCCTGCTCTAAGTGCTTTGTCAGCAGGAACTACCTCAATAAAAAATAACTCAGAGCATCTGTCACACAAGAGCAGAACTAGAAATACTATCTAGAAATACAGTACTAACCACATTACACTATTTAAGAGTTCTTAGGGCAACTGAATGATACTTTGGAAAAATAAGTAGTTATCAATGGTATAAGGACAGTCGATATTAAACTAAAGTAATAACCTGGGGCCTTGGGTGCTATATTCATAAGTTGATAAAAATTATTAGTATAAACGATCAACTTTCTAGAGTTCAAATCAGCACATCCCAGCAGGCTGTAGTGCACAGAGGTCAATAGAAAGGTTTTTGTCTGTGCAAAATGAGCACTTAGAAGCTTAATCTGTGTTGCAATGCACTGGTCTTATACCAAGCAGTTGATGCCTAGAGCTATATGCAGGTCCTCAAAATCATGTTCAGCTATACCTTGGGGATGTCACTGAATCTACCCAGGATGAAAATTATTTTTTTCCATAGCCGTTTGTGTTCAAATTATTAAAAGGTTATAATGAGTTATCTTTATCTCTGCATGAAATCAAAGCACACCTTAGTTCAGCAGGTAAATTTACCAAGTGCTCTTAAGGTGCATAAACTAAGAGATAATACATCTCTAAAAATTACTAATGCGCCCTGGGAGACTTTTCCTTTTGTTTTTAATTTGGGAAACTCTGACACATAATTTTCATTTTGCATGTAGGATATTTATCACAGCTATTAAAAGATATGACTCATGTCATTAAACAGAATCATTTTCCTAAGAAAGAAAATGATTCACACACTAAAATCTACACAAAACATTTTTTCTTTGACAAATTCATTGAATGAGCATGCAATTTTTTGCTTCTAAATGTACAGTTTTAATTTTTAAGTGCATGGTCAATATCAATTCCTTTCATGTGACAATACTTTATATTTCATCCTTTCTAATTAAAAAGTAGGTGACTATGAAAGTAGGATCTATCTGATTCCCAGTATGCTGTGAAGAAGACTAAGGAAACCAAGTTAAGCTTTTCAGTCTCAGGACGAAAAGATAACATGATTTTTAGAGAGTATTACATTGTGAAACTACCTAATTAAAAGGGAATATTTTTAAAGGTAAATCAAATGAAGGTAGCTAAAAAAATGGTTTTGTGATATGGAAGGTATTAGTCACCTGATCTGATTTCATTTTTTTTATTCCAATCAAGAATAGCTTAGTATATAGCTTGTGTCTGGTGAGGAAGATATTCAAATTCTTTTAAGGATCCAGTCCTTGCCTATGTTGTTTATAATGGATGGGTAAGGTGCAAAATGTGTGCTTAATAATTATGAATTAGCAACAGTTATTTCATTAGAAGGTATAGTAAGTTTGGAATTTTGTTAACATCATTGCTCAGGTATGAGTGTAAAGAAATTGCTGACTATTAAATGGGACAGGCAGTGATCAAGTTATTATCGACTCATCCACCAGTCAACAAATGTCCTGTCCATTTTTCCTCTTTGGTTGCAGACTCTGATTTATCAAAAATAGTAGGAAAACAGAGATGCTGATCTGCAAATGAGAAGAATTAGAGATCTTCAGTCTCCTGAGTTCAAGGCCTACCTCTTTAAGCTAAAATCATCTGACATTTGTTCCCTCCTCAACCTCACCAAATGGCCAATGGACCTGGCTTTACCAGACCTTGAGCCAACAGCATTGTGGTTATGACTAGATCCAGTACTTACACAAGACCTGCTACAACTGCTATTTTCCTATAACCTGAGTCTTCACTCTTTTGTAAGCTAATGAAATCCAAGTGTGTATTAGATACTGGTTGAACAGTCAAAAGTTCAGTCCGGATAGATTTGTGTTTTGGTATCAAACAAGTATCTTCGGAAAAGCATTAAGTTCATCAGCATCATTATGTCTTCTTTTATAAACACCTTCCTTTGGAGGAAGAAAGCAACTAATGTAGGCATAAAGTAAGGTATTCATGGTTTTAAAAGGGCAGAACATATACAGCTAAACATCCAGCCCTCACTAGATTCCCTGCAAGCAAGTTCATGATTTGTTGCTGACAAGACTGAGTTATTATATATAATCAAGGTTGAGAGATGACAGGTAGGTAGATAGGTGCTCACTGCTCACCATCAAGCCAGGCCATCCACGAGTCTACTTGGCATCTCAATTATAACTCTTGGAGCTAATATTTATGAAAATTGGACTTTTTAATTTCCGCACACACTGATTTTTCAAGCACATGAGTTAAACACCAAAACGTAATTTTCTATTGGTGTTGATACTTTCATTGCAATGCACTAATGTGAATGCATTCAATTGTAATGATAAGACAGAAAAATCAATATTTGAAGATATTAAGACTCAAACTAAGATAACTCTACTTCAAATCGTGAACAGTGAAAAGTGTTGCAGTCTCTGAAAGCCCACACCCAATTATGGCTTGATCAAGGCACATTGGCAGGAAATTCCCACTCTGAGAGAATTGATTCCTTTTAAGAAGATTTAATCTCTGTGGATTCATTTAACTGCAGAACATCACTCTTTAAAATGTGAATATATCAAATACAATAAATCTGTGAAGTGTCGGCTTACATTTTATTCTGTGATATCATTCCTATAATGGGATACAGAAAGAAATCACTGATATGTTCTTAGAGAAAAAAAGATAAAAGAAATGAAATCTGAAGGGTAGAGTTTTATTTCTACTTTCAAGTACATGTAGAGCTTATACGGATGGAGTTGAGAAGTCATTCAAAGTTAGCATTTCAATGAATATAATTGATAGGAAGTGGCTCCGAATTTAACACAAATGAGGCAAGGTCTGGGCATCACTTAATATCCAAGGAAGATGGAAAAGGTTTGTATCTTCAGTAGTATAATCATCAGCTATGAAAAATCTTATGTCAAAATGAACATACAGTGGAAAATATCCTTCCAAAGGACTATGTTTACTAACTCCAAGATTCATGTCCTTAGTCATAATAATTAGATAATTCATTAACTCTAAAAAATGAGGATACAGAGGTGTTTATGGGGTGGTGTTGCTGCTGTTCTAAGACAGGGCCTTACTCCGTAGCTCCAGTGGACCTGGAACTTACTATGTAGATCAGGCTGACCTCATTCTCAAAGTGATCTGCCTACCTCTGCTGCCTGAGTGCTTGGATTAAAGGCACCACCACTCCTATGCTGACCGCATAGCTTTTGAAGGAACACTGAAGAGAAGTTCCACCATCAGGTTATTATGGAGTACACTGATATTTTCATGAGTATATCAGTCACTTCTAATGATTCTAACGTAAATGGTTAAGGAAGATTAGAACAACCTATCACTGTCATTTTAAAACCACTATTTAGATCTTTATGGTGTTATTTAAGGTTTTTCGGATATTTTGCAGAAATAAATTAGATGAGAGGTTATACTAATATTTTGAGATCCTTGAAGACGTTGTGTGGTGTATATGTGCTGAGAATCTTCATAGCAAATCCAAGTCCAAAATAAAGTACTGTTAAGACAGTTGCATTGGTATTCATTGCATGCCCAGAATCGATTTATGCTGTATGAACGTAACCTTGTATCTCTTGATCAACATCTCCTCTTTTCCCTCTTTCTGGTCCTTAGCAACCATCATTCTATACTCTGATGCTGAGTTTGACTGTTTTTCTTTATTTTGTGCATGTATGTGTGTGAATATGTGTGTGAACATACATATGTAGGTCAGAGGAAAACTTGCAAGAGTCATTCCTCTCCTATCAAGTAGGTTCCATTGAACTCAGGTTGTCGGCTTTGACAAGTATGCCATTTTCCCTGAGGCATCTGGTTAACTTGAATTTGACTATATAGAATTTCACATATATGTAACATTATCCAGCATTTGTCTTCCTGTATCTGGATTTGTTCACCTAGCACAATGTGTAATTATATAATTAATGAAATCAAAATGGATTAAAACATAAGCATCAATAGGTAAAGCCACCAAACTAATAGAAAATATAAAGCAATAGCTTTTAAACAGTAATCTAGACAAGAATAGATTCAGATGTGACACTAAAAACACAGAGAAGTGGGATCGCATCAAATGAAAAACAGAAACAATGGGAAAATCACAACCTACAGAATAAGTATTTTCAAACTTGTAACTGGAAAGGTGTTAATACTCAAAATATATACAAACCTTTTACCATTCTATAACAAAACTAAGAAAACAAAATCACCAAAAAATAATCTGATTGGATAAGAGGCAAAGGACTATAATAGACAAAAGTAAATCAGGAGTACAAACTATTGCTAATCATCAAGAAAATGCAACTCAAAACCAATTATCAAGTTTGTTAGAATGTGGCTACCAGATAAAAGGCAACAATTACTGACAAAGATGTGGAGAAAAGAAATCTTTCTTTACTACTTGTGGGAAAGGAATTTATACAACCATTAGGGAAAAGGCTATGGATAGTTCTGAAAAAAAATTAAATAGATCTGTCATCTATCCAGCAATCCCAGCACTACTCATATAGATTCAAAAGAAAAGAAATCTGGGTCTTGGATCTTCATTACATCATTCCCAGGGCTGGAGAGATGGCTCAGTGTCTAAGATTACTAGGGGCTCTTGCAGAGAACTCTTCAGTTCCTAGAACCCACATGATAATTAACAATCTGTAACCCCACATTTCCAGAGGATCTAACTCCTTTTGGTCCATGACATGGCAGCACATGGCACATTCACATGCATGCAGGCACATACACACACATAAAATTAGACAGAAAAACACCAAAAAAATGTTAATCCCAGTAGCCAAGATATAGAAGCAAATCAAATTGGTCATGAAAATATTTTTTAAATGGAGGTTTTTTAAATTTATAATTTTTAAGGCCACTCTCTCTCTCTCTCTCTTCCTCTCTCTTTCTCTCCCTCTCTCTCCATTATTCAGGCTTTTTGGGGACTTTGAAACAGGGTCTTCCTGTAGCCCCAGCTGTAGGGAACTAACTATGTAGCCTCAGCTGGCCTTGAACTCACAGATCCACCTGCCTCTGTCTCCTCAGTGCTGGGATTAAAGGTGTGCAACATCATGTCCAGCCCATTATTTAGCCTTAACAACCTCCACCATATCTACATACATCTCTCAACTTCCTGTCTTTCTTTCATAATTCACTAAATTCACTTAGTGCTGCCCATATGCACATATGTGGAAGGTGGAGCATGGGCAACCTACGAATAGTTAACCTCCCTAAACAAAAATGACTCTTCCTCCATCTAACTCTCTTTGTAGGCAGTGATTTCTAGGAGAGGGTATTCTTCAGCTATTGATTCCCTATGTGAGCCACTGCTATGCTTGCCTCCAAATGAATATGCACAAGGGACACAGTGCTCTTGGGAGTCTATTACCTATGACCTGTAGTAGGTGCTGTGGAGGTGGGGAAATTTGAGACAAAGGCACTACCTGGGAGGTATATTGTTTAATGTGCAGTTCCATAGTTGGAATTAACGACCAACAGCACTAACACCATACAGCTGAGGTCTGGATGTGGGAACAGATCTCAGTGTTGTGAATAGTTGGAAGGTAAAGAAATCAAACTAACAGACCTAAAGGGATGAATTTTTTCAGAAGACTTTTGAGGAACTGATAAAATTTATCACAGCAAACAAGAAAAAGAAAGAAAACTGTGCCATAAAAGGAGTCCTTGTTAATAACCTGGAACAGAACATAATCCCCCACTCCCCAAGGGAGTGATCTCTTTCTGAGGACATTCACAACCAGGTATGAATGAAAGGGTGAAATTCCTGCTTAAGGATGGAGAGTGTTCTCCATACATGATGCCTTGAAGTCACCCTTCTGAAGAATTCTCCAATCAATAGGATACATTTTGATTACTAATCAGTGTTTTCATGACAGCATCCTGATGAATGCTTCTATTGTGTTTTATTGGATAAATTACTGATTTTACTGCCCCTCACGCAATGGTAATTTTTTAAAAATTTATAATATTATTTTCTTAAGTGGTATCTTTTTAAGGCCACATTCAAAGTGCTATCATCAAGTAGGAAGAGCTAGAATTATCACAGTTGATAAAGAAACTGGCTAAAATCTTATCCTTTGTGCCACTGTGTTATATGTGTGCTTAAGGCAAATTGCTCATTAAACAGAAACTAATAGAGCACTAAAAATTCTGCCAATCTCAGCAGAAAGCATCGGTTTAGAATGCAGTCCTTACACTTTGGCTCAAATGGCAAGATTTTTTTTTTAATTTTAGCTAGTTTTACAGTTTTAAAACTAATTCTAGGTTTTTTTCTTTAAAGTGCTTAAGTGTATTATCTTCAAATTTTCTGCTCTACAACTTAATGTATTCTCCATAATTTACATATCTAAAGTGGGGCTAATGAGAACATCAAACATGGGGTTTTATGGAAGTTAAAAGTTAAGATATATAAATGTTTAGAAATAACCTAAAGCATTTAAAGGAAAGCAAATATATAAAGAATGATACAGCTGTAATATCTGACAGGTGTATCGTTAACCACTGTATTTGCTATTTTTGTTGTTGCTATTATCACAATCATATATTAAATCACAGATTAACAAGAAGAGAGCTAAATTGCTACACTTTAAAGAAAAATGGCTTACACATTTAATTATGGCAATAATAAACTGCTACAAGTAAGACAAACAAACATGAGTTAGGAAAGCTGCATACCATCAGTTTAATAAGAACGGTGAGTCTTAGAGTTGTTAATAACTATTCATATTTTCCACACTTTGCTCGACATGTCTGTTTTTACCTAATTGTTTACCGGTTTTTACATAACTGTTTACTGGTTGCTCTCTATACACCTCACACTGAGTTGCTATCAGATTTAGGTGGTGGCTGCTATCAATTTTCATCTGAGCCTGCTGTGATACTTTTGTCTTTTCTCAACTAATCTGTCAATCCAAGGCAAAGGCTTATTCCATCTATTCAGAAATTAAATTATACCACCACACATAATATGTCAAGCTGACTACACTGCATGATGTCTCACAGTTTGGGAATGGATATTATGTGACATGGTTCTTGTTCTACCCTAGCTCCTGGTTATTTATTTTTTTTGATCCTAAAGTGGACGTTTAAATTGACCTCAGATATACCCTTTATATAGTGAAATGGTAGGCTACTCGTCTTCTATTAGGTTTTCAACTCCCCAAAATTTTTATTTTGAAATCATAAAAAATGAATTTGAATTAAACAATTCCTCTTTAAATCCTTACTCTATTATTGTTCGGTTCAATACACATTGCTTTCTTTTTTTTTAATGTGTGTACATATATGTGGATGCACTCACCTATGCATGCACTGTGGGAACCACAGATCAATGTTGTGTATCTTTCTCAATCACTATCCACTTTACTTTTTGAGACAGATTCTCTCATTGAACCTTGACCTTTCCCTTTAGGCTAGACTGACTAACTAGCAAACTGCCAAGATCCGTCTGTCTCTGCTCTCCAAACTGAGGTTAGAGACACGTGCTACTATGCCTGATTTTTATTTGGGTGCTAGGGATCAAAACGCAGCATGCTTCAGCAGCAACCACTGAGCCTTCATATACATTTTTAATTTTTTTATTTCATCTTTAATCCATGAGTTGTTTTTCAACCTCTAAATATTTGGTGGATGATTGAATTCTAATTTAATCCCATTTTAGCCCAGAAATTGTGTGATTTGAAACATGTAAGGTATGGTAAAACTTACTCTATGGCTCAAAGTATTTACAGACATATTTTTGCAAATGTTTCAGATACATCTGAATGCTTATGACTTGAGCTCTTAGTGGGTGAAATATTCTATGAATATCAATTAAGTCAAGTTGGTCAATACGATTCATATCTTCTATACTTTCGTTGCATTTCAGACAATCAGTGGTTCTGTAAAGTATTTACAGGATGCACTAACAGTTTTAAATATAAGTATGGATTTAGATCTATTATTTGCTTTTCAAGTTCTGTTTTTATATAGAATAAAACTTAAGATTACATCATCTTAATAAATTGTTGATCATTAGATATTTCTGTTACTATTATTGGTAACAATCTCGTTATGAAATGACCTCCTGCTGTTTTTGCTCTGAGAATCTACCATATCTAATAGAAAAATAGCCAACCCAGGATCCATCTGATTAGCCTTTGGATGGTGCATCATATCTGCATTAGTTACTTTTGTTATTATTGTGACAAAATATCTGACATCAAGCAATTTAAGGGAGCAAGGGTTAAGTCTGAGGGTGTAGTCTATCCAGGTGTTGAGTCTTGTCTCTCAACTGTGCTGGTGGCCACAGGAATGTGGCAGCTGGTCACATTGTATCTGCAGTCAGGAAGCAGAGGAAAATGGAATGCAGGTGTTCAGCAGCAGTGGCTGTGAGAAGACATTGGAAGGTTTTTAAACTTTTAAACTATTAGAATTATCTCTAAGACTGCCTAGTCTCCCTAAAATGCCTCAGAATAATGACTTTATAGAGAACTGAAAGATGAAATATATTAGTTAAAGGAGGTCTTACTGATTTTTTTTTCTTAAGTTTTAGAGTCTGGGTTTCATTACATTGCTCAGGCTAGTCTCAGACTCTTAGGCCCAAGACATCTCCTGCCTTGACCTCAAAAGTTGCTGGAGTTATAATCCCTCCTGGGATGGTAGCCACAGAACCAGCCAATCACTTTTTAAATTAAAAGTCGTGATGGAAAATATAGTAAATGTACACAGGAAGAAATGAATAGCACCAGAAATAGTAATTACACAAGTAAATTAATCACTTTGTGTCTTTAAAGTCCTTAATAGATAATAGATAGGGTGAATTAATACATTATGACATTTGTAGAATGCATTTGTATAAAACGTGTGACAATTGAAAAGGAGAGATAGGTGGATACATGTTCAGTACTATACAGACATAAAATGAATCTTACAATTGCATATTTAAAATAGCCGTATCAGTGATCACATTAAACACAGATAATGTAATCGCAACAATTAAAATATCAAAAAGTGTATGAAAAAATACTAAAAACAAGGCCAACTATGCTTACAAGAAACACAATTTCATAGTAGCACATAATATGTAGCTAAAATTCTTTTGGAAGGGGCTAAGTTTAGTCCCTCCCCAGGTCCTACAACAAAAGGACACAAATTTCCTAACTCACAGGCAAATTCTAGCTAAGTTACTAGGGCTTACTAACAGAGTAATGGGTAGGAGGTTATTACAGAATATGGACGCCCTCCATCCCCTCCATAAGTTACATTAATAAATCCACAAGGAGACCTAGACCTCGTGACTTCCGGGTGGTCCTATCCAAAATGTCCAGGAGGGGAAGAAAAAAAAAAAAGGGTCTGCCTTGTGCTGCCTTCAGCTTAAATGCCTTTAGCCCCTCCCCTTCTTACATCCAAGGCCAATGGACTGGTTGGGAAGGGCTTAAGACTTTGCCAGCTCCTCATCTTTCCTTCACGCAAGGTAACCCTGGGTAAATACCAACTGGCTTGGTTGTCCCCAGTTCATCCACCTTGTCCCTCAGAGAATCAATTCACGCTACAAGTGTGCTGATTAAGCTTCATTATCAACTTCACTAGATTCAGAACCACTTGGGAGAGATACTTCAGGTGTGCCTGTGAGGGTATTTCCAGAGAGGTTTAATGAAGAAAGGAAGATCCATCCTAAATGTGGAGGAGGGGACACCATCGCTTGGGCTAAGAAATTTGGTACAATCCTCAACTTTGCTTTCCCAGAACACACCTGTCTGTGTATTGTTTTGTCTTCTTTTAGGATTTTTTTCCCTATCATAATTTTTTAATCATTTGATAATGATGTACATTAAATATTTCTTGGTTTGAGATTCATTGAACATTCTTGTATTTATGGGTTTATATTATTAACCAGATTTTGAAATTTTCTTAATTTCTTAATTTTCTTTAATTTTTGAAATACCTTTTCTATCCTTGCCTACTTCTATTCCATTTAGGATCTCCAAAATACAATCATATCAAGTCCCTTAAGAGTTGTCAAAGAGCTCACTGAGATCACAAGATGCTCTGTTCTGATCTGAGAAGCCTCATATTCTGACTCCTTGGAGTCTGTTGGTGCCGTTTTAGATAGTTCTGGTTGTTGTTCTTTCTAGCTCAGAACACTTTCTGCCCTGTTGCCGTATAAAAATTGCCACTAATCCCATCTAGATCATTTTTCATCTCAGTCATTGTGGTTTTTCTATTTAGAGTTCTTATGTAGGCTTCTCTTAGAGGCTCCATGAATTACTTTACCTCTTGAAAATGCAGATCGTATTTGAAATGAATTTTCTAAATTCCTTCTATGCAGTTCTAATGTCTAACTCAGTTCTATGCTGTATTCAAGGGATATTTTTCCTCTTAATTCTCTTAGGTAGTTCTTTTTCTTGTCTTATGTACTTTCCACAGCTGCATGATCCTAACTTGATCAATATCTGAGAGGTACTTGATGTGATTTTCTTTTTCTGAAAAGTCCTTTCTAGAACTCTAGTCTGAATTCTAGAAGCCCTGCTAACCAAGTACTCTAATTCCACTTCCTCATGTTTGAGAGTTTATCAGTTCATTTGTGCTGTTTTTTCCTTCAGTTGTGGCCTAGAAATTTTCTGGATATTCAGCTGATAACAAATGTGAGACTCACTGTATTATCGTGTTGTCCTTTTCAGATTACTGCATTATAACTGCCTGATACTCAGTGTCTTGAGAGTGCTTATTTTATCTATTCTGTCTGGTTTTGTTATGTTTTTATTATTTGTTATATATTTCCTTTGCTATTATTGTTGGACAGGTGAGTAAATTCAGTCACTAACCTTCTACTCTGGATGAAAAGAGAAGTCAATTGTCACATTCAAAATAAGAAATCTGCAGAGCTGAATAAAACACGGTAAGAAAAGTAGCACTTGAATTTTGATTTGCTTGCTGATTACAGTTCCATATTTAGGTCAAATGAGGTCATTTCTCACTATTTAATAGACCTTCCTTTTGAAGCTGAAAAATGCAGCTATAAAAACAAGTTCCAGGATTACAAAGATGGCTCAGTGTTTTAAGAGCACTGACTGCTCTTGCAAAGGACCTGAGTTCTATTCCCAGTATCCACATGGTGAGTAACTCCAGTTCAGGGGTATCCAGCTCCCTTTTCGACCTCCATGGGCAATAAATGAATGTAGAATATTCATACATGGGGCTGGAGAGATGGCTTAATGGTTAAGAGCACTGATTGCTCTTGCAAAGGCTACTCTTACAGGGAACCTGAATCTGATTCCCACACCCACATGGTGGCTAACAACTCCTTGTAACTCCAGTTCCAGAAGAATCTGACACCCTTTTCTGATCTCTGTGGTCACTGCACCACATGGGTGTACTTACATCCATGCAGGGAATATACTCATACATATAAGATAAATAAACAATAAAATATTTAGTTTAAAAAGAATATTCATACACATAAAATTAAAAAATAAGTAAAAATCATAAAATTTCCTTAGGTCCAACATAAACACTGCACGTATCACAAGGCATGTATCATATCAAAATACCAATCAAATATGAGCTTTGAATGAATGGTATAACTCAAACCTAAAATCTTTATTTTTGCCTTTATTTCTCCATTTTATTTTACAGAAAATAAAATTTCCTAATGATGGTGCTTCTCCTTGGAAGGTGTAAAGATTTGTACTGTATTAAAGGGGTAGAATTAGGCTAGATGATTTATTTTGTACTCTTAAAAAATTACCATAAAATATAGGACATCTAATGTTATCATAATGTTTTGTAATAAAAGTTTCAAATGTCATTTGTCTTCAGGAAGACCACATTAGGCAGTTAGTTTGATTATGATATGTTAATTGAGTATTTCGCATTTAAACTGAAGTAAATGTGCTTTATGACACAATATATCATAGATTGTCTAGGAACATAAATATCTACTATCATGATTCAAAAGTAAAGTAGTTTTTAGAAACTTTCCACACTGTCCCCATAGGATATCTTCTTGAAAATTCAAGTGGGTGGGTCTTGTGTTGGTAACATCATTTCTTTTTAATTTTTTATTTTATTTTTTTATTTTATTTTATTTTATTTATTTATTTATTTTATTTATTTTATTTTAATTTTTTATACTTTAAGTTTTTTTGAAAATTTCATACATATTGTCTTGCATTATTTCTACGCTTCTTGTCCCCTTCCAACTCCTTCCATATCTCCCTAACTCCCTCACACTTTCTGTCCTTTTCTTTATTCTTGTTACATGTACATATATTTATGAATGTGTGTGTGTGTATATGTGTATATATATATATATATATATATATATATATATATATATAATACAGAGTGCATTTAGTGGTGCTCAAGTATACATATAGGGCAGCCCACTTGGGATTAAATAACCTTTCAGTGTGCTAGCTCCTGAGGAAAACGGATTCTGCCTTCCTCAGCACCCACTGATTGTAGGTCTTCATCTTGAGGTGGGACCCCCCGTGAAATATTCCTCGTCCACATTGGCATGTCCACTGTATTTGTCATTATGCTGACCTTGTTTTGCTGCTCTTTTCACAATAGGTAAGGAATGGAAGCAACCTAAATGTGCTTCAACTGGTGGACAGTGAAAATGTGGTACATTTGCACAATGGATTTCTACCGAGCAGTAAAGAAAAATGAAACTGTGCAATTTTCAGGTCAATGGATAGAACTAGAAACTGTTAAATTAAGTGAAGCAACACAGACTCGGAAAAACAAGTGGCATATATTCATTCTCATTTGTGGCCCTTTGCTCCAAATCCCTAGATATGAATATATATCCTGATGTAATCACAGGAGTCAAGAAAGTGGAAACTAACCATGGGGGTGAAGGGGAGGAAGGAACTCAAGAGAGGTGGCTAATAAGAGAGAGAAAGGTGCTAATAAGGGGAAATGGAGACAGGGTACCTTGACTGGGCAGGGACTGGGCACGTTGTACAGGGGCAGTGAGCGGAGAAATAGATAACACTCAGATGGTGTGAAAAACCAGAGGAAATTATATTAGTTCAAAATCCTACTGAAAAATACATGTGTGCGTATGCGTGTGTGTGTGTGTGTGTGTGTGTGTGTGTGTGTGTAGCTAAAGGCTGTATAACAAACAATATTGTTGGAGACCAGGATGGCTTCTCTTAGAATGAACTGATCCTGGCACTGTGAAGCTACAATAACTTTTCCTGCTAAAGGAGGAGACGCTGAACACAGCAGTCTTGTAACTCCTGTCAGGCAGAGCACTGCCTGCAAGCGGGAAGAAGTTAGCTGGATTATAAGTTTACTATGCTCTTTGTTCTTAGAAAAGACTTCTTTTGGTTGGAAAACATCCTGCACTCCTTGATTTATGAGTGCCACATAAATTCCCTTCCTCAAGTGAATATGATCATGAAGTTTTACAACACCTTGTGTGATTAACATCTCAAATGCTATTTACATCCCTCTTATATCTGATTATGTTGTCAGATCTCTTGGCTTGTTTACTTTTGTTATCAGACCTATTTGCCTGTGTGTATGTTTACTTAACTGCCAGTAAACCTTTTCTTTCTCCCTATATAAATTTGTTAAATCAAACAATAAATAGCTTGCTGTAAGAGACACAAGTCCCAGAGTCTGACTCTGCACTGCCTACCTCACCTCCTGGAGTGAGACCCGCCCTCATTATATAACAAAGAACACAATATCAGGCAGGAGAAACCTCAAGTTGTTTGTCAGATAGTCCAAGAGACTCCAAAATTAATATAGGTTATCTTCACAGTCCTTGATTGCCTTCCAGAATTTGAAGGCAAGACCCTATTGCTGAAAATGGGCCATACTTTGGATACTGGATTTGGAGCAATTGAACTGGAACTGACCTAGAAGCTTTCTCCCTGTATAGTATCAGAAGATCATATATAAGATGCTAAGGAGAAAAATCAATCAATGGTCCTACCCATCCAAAAACCCTAATAAACAAAAATAACTGACCCAGTAAGTTATCACCATTAGTGCAGTAGTGGTCCAAAATCTGCAGGATAATCAAGAGTTGTCTAATTAGAATTAAGATTGCTTATGCATGTTACTATAAACACGGCCAAATATACATGTCTGGTTAGGTCATAAATGCTAGAAAATTAAAAAAAAAAACCTACTTTTACCACATCACTAGACCAATGCAATTTCTTATTGTATTTGAAACAAGCATCCTCATATTAAGAGACAAGTGTATTTTTCACCACTAATCAAAGTAGCTTCTTTTTGCAACAGATGGTGGCTAACAGAGTTCCACAACTCCACAAATGCAGAGAGACACTTAGCCCTAAGTGAAGCATTTTCAGTGTAATCTCTACACATAAAATGAATGCATCTTTCAACTCTGACCAGAAAGATTTTCTTATGCAGCAGATGATGATTAACACAGAAAACCACAACCAGCCAAAATGCAGAGGACAAGACACTGCAGAGTACTTATCCCTAAGAGGACACCTTTCAAATCTTCTCATGGATCATTGCAGAAGAGGGGGAAGAAAGATTGTGAGAGCCTTAGTTGGTGAATGACCACAGGAAAGAGAGTTTTCTCCGAACAATTGGTCAGGTACACATATGAACTCAGCAATGGCGACAGCAACTCACAAGTCTGATGCAAGCTCAAATCAGACAAAAATCTAGCATAGACATGGGGAAGTGTATAAGAAACCAAAACCTAATCTATGGAACCTTTTGGTAGCTGGTGACTGCTGGGAAGGGAAGAGATGATTTCTTATAGGGATGGGACTTGTAGTAGGCTGACTAGGTTCCAGTGGAAGGAACCCCACTGAAGGACACACGGGGACACAAATTAGACTCTACTGACCATATTGTACATAGAGTAGAGTACACTGAATTGTGTATTGAGCAGTGGGCGTGGTGAAGACGGGGTTGGGGATCTAAATATCATCAAATTATATTGTGTGAGAATGATAACAATTCAGTAAAAAAGGAAAATTGGTAAATATGATAATTTAATATCTACATAGCTATAGATGGTATAAAATTTCAAAGAAAAGATTATTAACTGAAATAGTATCAATATGATAGCACTTTGCATTATCTAAAAATATTTCTGTGGTGATGGATTGAATCCAGGCCCTTCAACATGCTGGGGAGTACTGTGTCACAGAGCCACTCACCAGCCATATATTTTGAAATTTTTATATGAAATTATTTCTCATTGATTTCCTTTAAAATAAGGTAGAAATTATGAGAATTACAAGCACAATGAAAATTACTGAGTTTAAACTTTCAGATGGTTAAACTCAATGGTTTAATATACAACTAAATTCTGCTGTTTCCGTTTGTCATCTCTTAGGATTTCTCTTCATAATAAGGTTTCAATATAAAATTTAAAATCATTTACTTCCAACTTGTGAGGAAATTGTTAATAAAAACATTAACAACTTGTACATTCATGAATTTTACAAAGCCAAATACTGAAGTGTGTGTGTGTGTGTGTGTGTGTGTGTGTGTGTGTTTCATACTTGGAGTCTTGAAATACAGCTTCTTGAGGAGAAAATGTTTCCTCTAATACTTGCATGACTGAGGTTTCTACTATGAGACTAGCAACAGGAGAATCAGTCAGAACAGAAGACGTTTCACAAGCGACAACTTTTAAAATGGGAGAGTTTCTTAGCATCTTGGAAATGAGAAGCAGGTAATGTTGACTGTTATAAGACAAAGGTGTATTGTAGCTGGAGAGAAAGCTGGACTTCTCGTCAGGAATCATATCACAGGGACTCCTGTGTACCATTTGAGGAGTTTCCTTTTGTAATCCGTAGAACACACTGAACATGAAAAGTAACAGAACACTCAAGTTCACATTTAGAAAGGAAATTCCGATCCCAAGATATTTCTTTCATTTATCAATCAACAGATTTCATGTTGTGCTTTCCACTATGAAGTCAGAAGGATCCACAAAGGATTTCACTTCTCCTTTTTCAATATCTTTAGATTATGGTCCAAAAAGAGAGCTCTGGAATGTAAAATTCCTGAACAAAGTCTATGCAAATGACATTACTGCATTAACAACATAGTTGTTAAAATTCAGCTGATGTTACTTGGGCTACCCTTCGTGTCTAATTTGCCAGCTGAATATTTATGTAGTGAAATTGGCACCACAAGAAAGCTGTTCAACGTACAACATTTTCTGTTTTAAGTCCATGAAGTTAAATTTTGTGGCCACCTCATTTTAAAAGAAATTACCTCCTCAAATTAAAAGAATCCCATGGGAGAGACACACAATGGGATTAAACATATCTGAGAGTGAACTGAAAGATAGAGGAGACTTCCATGCTCCATCTCTGCAATTGATTCATTACAGGATCTTAATCAGAAAACAACATTTACCCTTAAGCAAATGTTTCTGGATAAGCTTGGATTTAAAGTCACTAGAGGTTGATGAGTCCCGCTGTGACTCAGAGGTCATTGTCTGGACTTTCACTTTCAGCCTAAGTGCCTGCTGTAGTCTCTTCTTTCAGACTTGCTCTATTTTGTGATTATTTTCTCTTATGAAAGTCTCCTTTTGAAGTATCTGGGAAAAACCTCAAAGAGTTACATCACATGTTTCATCCCCTTCCCCCTGAAATGGATTGAAATTACAGCATACATGTGACTGTACACTACTGTGAATCACATTTAAAGTGGACTTTAGACACTTCACACATTGTTTCTGGAGATCCCTTCTCGAAATACCATATGGCTAGTGTTTGTGTTTATAATCTTACTTTCTTTCTATAAACAGAAAAACCTCATAAGTGGTTAAATAAAATTCTGGACACTATGATTTTAATGACGAGACACCAAATTTTAGACAGTGAGATAAAGAGAGAAGTTAACTTGTTGAATCACAGCTTTACTTTAATAAAAATTGTGCATAGCAATCCTTTATATCAAGCAATACTGTTGAATACCAAAAGAAAATAGCCTACACTGTTTACAAAGGGGATGAGATTTATCAATGCAGAAACCTAAAAGCTGATGCAAATATCTAATGGCATGTAAGTGAACTAAAGGGGTATATACAGAGAGAGAGAGAGAGAGAGAGAGAGAGAGAGAGAGAGGTCTTTCTGCCTTCCCTGATATTTATTAAGTGATGATTGATTTCTCCACTGTTTACTTTTACGAAATGAACAAATTCCGCCTGCTTATTTTCAGTCCTGGGATCTTCTTCCGGCCTCTAGAAGGGAAAACATCAAGTCTTGGGATGGTGTGAATCATTGACACGGCATTTTCCACCAGCTGTATTTGTCTTCTACCCACACCATAAAATTTTATACATGTATTTATTTTTCTTTATTAAGGTTACGTTGCCATACTGTTCTTTTATTCTGATGCATGCCGTGAATCTCTACTACTTTGCATATCATATAATATTACTGAGCACCCCACAAAGGTGTATGCTAAAAGTGAGACAAATATACCAGGGTCCACATCTAGAGGCTGCATAATCAGAGCAGCACCACGTGAAACTCAGGTTGGAATTTATTTAGTTGGCAAATATTTATTCAGCAGCTATGATCATTTCTTCCTTGATAAAGATTACAAACTAACTTTAGGTTCATTATCTTTTTCATTGACTTTGAACAAATATCACCTAGCCTCTCTCTGTCCCCTTTTGCCGATCTTAGAATTCAGTATAGTGCTGACTTCAATGTTACTGTTAGAATTCAATGAGGGCCATTCAAATAATTAGTTACTTATAAAGTGAAGCAGATTAAATAGGTTTTTCAGTTTTTTGTACTGTTTGAGGTGTTTTCTTGCTAATTTCTTAAGTACTTCAATGTTATGTCTCTATAAAGACAAAAATACAGAAACAGTGTAAAATATTTAATAACTACTACAGTAATTTGAACATTCTTTGTCTTGTTGGTTTTTTGAAACAAGTTTTTCTTGTAACCTCAGCTGGCCTGGAACTCACCATGTAGACCAAGCTGGATTTGACTGTACAGAGATCCACCTGCCTTTGCCTTTGGAGTGCTAGGATTAAAGGCATATGCCACCGTGTCCAGCTAGTTTCAGTATTTTTTTTAAATTATGTTAGTTTTAATTATGTGTGTGTATGTGTATTCATGTATGTGTGTATTTGTGGGTTTGTGCACCTGAGTGCAGGCGCCTACAACAGCCCAAGGCATCGGATCTGCCTAGGGCTGAAGTTACCAGTGAGGATGTTAGTTATCCAGAGTAGTAATGGGAACAGAATCAAGTCCTTTGCAAGAACAGTAAGTGCTCTTAACTTCTAAGCCATCTCTCTAGCCCCATTTTTAGTCCTATAATAGATAATTTACTAAATAAGTGTTAGTGAATTTTATGTGCTTTATTAAAACACAGAAATAGAAATATTTCTACTTTATTTCCCTAGTAAGCACATGCAAATTTAGGGATAATCAGAATCATGATAAGCCTCTAAAATGATTATAAATTTTGTTTTTTCATAGGTTGTACAGTAAAAAAATGATCAGAAAGATTTAGGTAACAGTTTAGTTGGTCCCGTTAGGTATATTATGATGATAGATTGACTGACTGACTGACAGACAGATGGTGCTGCTGTAGTTGAAACATAAAGACTTGAGCACACTGGGAAAATACTCTGTCACTGAGCTTCACTCCAGCCTCTCCATGAAGTATATTAATAGTCTGATGATAATGATTCTCGATGAAACCAGGCCACCTATCTCTTGCCTGTGGCAGGCCCGTTTGTACAGAGCCTTCTAAGTCCCAGAATCTACTTAATGGCTCATCAGCAGAGAAGGAATCAATCATGAAGCCTCCTTCTGGATTTTTTTGGTTTGTTCCAAGATTCACTAGAAACTATGAAAAGCTTCTAATCATTTTCCTATGTAAAAAAAACAGGACAATTCATGATTTAATCTAACCGAGATTACAAATGCATTCTTTCACATTATTCACTTAATAGAAACTAAACTAATATTAGCTGAAGCTAATTTACATTTTGTAGAAAGGAGAAGCAATATATCTGAGTCTTCTATTGACTGTTCAAAATGATTAAATAGATATTCTCCAAAAATAAAGACTACTGGCAAGAGACCAGGACTCTAAAACCTTTCATGTTAATTATTTAATTTTCCTGAGTCACATTCTTTTTGTGGTGCCACGTTCCATTTCCAGCTGGGCTTAATATATGACACAGGCAGAATAAGAAAGATCACTCTACACTCTTGTTCTAACCTTAGTTCCAGTTCTATACCTTCCATTTTCTTTCCTGTAAACTTTATGTCCTACTGACTTAAAGAAGACATTCATAGTCAATAACTCCAACAAATATCATGTGTCTGAGAGTTAAGTGTATTTCTTGCTCACTCATTTGTTTGCCAATACATCATATTCACCAACTACTACTTCGTTAGACCCTGGGGATACAACAGTAGGCAGGATGGACAGTCTTAGCTCCCATAGAACTTATGTTCTAGACAAAAAAGTAAGTATACAAATAAGTAAAGTGCAATGTGGTTTTTATTGTGTCGGGAAAAGGAAGAATATTGGATTAGGCAGTAATTCGTGAGGAGGGACTGCTTTAAGAATGGTAATCATAAAAATTCCTTTATAGGGGACAGCTATAAATTCAAAATACAAATGAAAGGGATCAATAAAGGGCCAACAGAGCTCACAAAAATGAATTAAAATGTGTCATAGACACAAAAACAAAATGCAGAATTACATGTGTTTAAAATCTGACATTAAAAGGAAGCTAGGTGAGATTGACTTTCATGGTGATTTTTATATATCCACACCAAAAGCATAACTTATGAAAGAAAGAGCTGGAAGATTATACTTCATTAAAAGGACAATTTTCTATTCTGTAAAGGACAAGAATATAAAAAGATAATCAACAACCTGAGGAGAAAAATGTGCCAGATAATAGACTTGTATCCAAAAATACAAAGAACTTCAAAACCATCACAACAACAAAAACCAAAGAGACTAATTAAAAAATGGGCAAAAGATCTGTGTATACATGCCATCAAAGAAGATATACAGATGGCAAATAAGCATATGAAAAAGATGCTAGGTATCATATGCCTTTGGGAAATTACAAATTAAGACAACAATGAAACTTTATTGGACCCAAATCCACAACACACAATAGCAAATCCAGGTAAGGACAGGGTGCCAATAGGAATTCTCGTTTACTCTTGATGAGAATACTGAATGGTGCCAACATTTGCAGAGACAGCTTGGAAGTTTTCTATAGAAGTCAACATGATATT
The DNA here is from genome assembly GCA_035773235.1 of Eospalax fontanierii. Classification (NCBI taxonomy): domain Eukaryota; kingdom Metazoa; phylum Chordata; class Mammalia; order Rodentia; family Spalacidae; genus Eospalax; species Eospalax fontanierii. The sequence continues at coordinate 25,017,236 of CM069530.1, forward strand.
ACTATAATATTCATCAGCAGTATATCTCAGTATTTATTCAAAGGAGTTGAAAATGTATGTCCATACAAAATCCTACATGTGAATGTTTATAGGGATCATAATTGCCAAAACATGGAGCAACAATATGTTCTTCACTAGGTGAATGGGTAAATACACTGTTGTACTTTGTACAATGGAGTGTTATTCAGTGCTAAAAATAAGGGAGCTATCAAACCACAAAAAGTGTTATATGCATATTACTCAGTGACAAAGCCAGCCTAGTGTTCAAGAGCTTCATGCTGTATTAATCCAACTATATGACATTTTGTGAAATGTAAAAATACAAAGATGGTAAAATAATCAGTAGTTGCCAAGGATTCAGAAGAAATGAAGAAGACTGAATCAGTCCCATGTAGGTGAATTTATGGCAGTGAAGTTATTCTGCATGATATTGTGATGATGTGTGCATCTGATAAGATTCATTCAACTGTACATAACAAAGACTGATTCCTAATGCAAGTATGGAATTCACATAATGTATCAGTACTCATCCATAAACAGGAAACATTATTACACTAATGTAAGAGGATAATACTAGAGTGGATGTGGAAAGGTTGGGAAAGAGAGTACTTATGAAACTGCTGTCTTCCCAAACTACTTTTTCAAAGCAGCTTTGAAACTAAAGTCAGTTTTTGAAAAGCCCTGGCATGAGTTATTGCATGGAAAAACCAGGCAGAAAATCATGTTCCAGAATCCAGGGCAGGGAAGAGTGGAAGGAGGAAGACGCAAACATGGCAGCTCTCAGTGGCCATGGAGATGTTTTTAATTTATGCAAGCATCTATTGAGAGAAGTGTTGATTTAAGGGTTATAGGGATTATTGGAAAAGAGAGGATTTAAGCAGGAAGGACAGAAGGTATCTTAGAAGGTTCATGAAGCCAGGAACTTTTCTCTGGTTTAAGTCACTCAAACTCAGCTTCTTGTTAATGATTGTGATAGATTCCACTTTGCACTTAATTTTAAAATACGGACTCAATAATTCTAATAAATTTTTCAAAGATGTGCTTCTCTTAATAGTTTAATGATATTCAGTGTATCACTGAGCTCAATATTCTCCAAAGTGTGTTTTGAAGATGACTCAGAGGGCAAGGCATTTGATACGTAAGCAAGAGGAACTAAGTTTGGATCCCTGGAGCCCACATAAAGCTGGACATTGTAGCATACATATGTAACACTAGCACTCGTACAGCTTAATGGGAGGCAGAAAGGAGGGAATCACCAGGAGCGCGTGGGACAGTTAGCTTGAAATTTATAGCTATGAAACAAGAGACCATGTCCCAGACAAGCTGGAAGATAAGGAATGATACCCAAGGGTGTCTTCAGATCTCCACACACTGCAGGCATGTGCCCACCCACAATCATATGAAGGAACACACACAACCCATTATACATACACACATACATACACATACAAAGATAAAAAATACTCTCCCAAGTTATGGGAGTATATATTGCATATATTAAAATAGAATACTGTTTAAAGTAACCATTCTTAAGAGACGGAAGCACAGAGATTCACATCATTGCTCTCAGTTTTATACATTTCCACATACACTTTATAAGGTAAAAATCTTTCGGAGAAGTTATCCCCAGGCACTTTAGCTCTAAACTCCCAAATTATCTTTCCAGGCAAGTGCTGGGGAGTCGTCCATATGCTCATGCTAAGCCTGAAGGAACTTGGATTCCCTTTTGTTTGCAGTTGTGCAGCTCTAATACAATTCCCACTAATGACTCAACACCTGAGACCTTGAAGTAGAACAACTGAGGTTATTTTGCCATATGATGCAATAAAATGAAGGAGGATCTTGCAGATATGCAAAGGTACCCTGAAACCGCAAAGCTGATGTCAGAACACATGCATCTATTAAGTGCTCGGCACATAAACCATTTCATGGCAGTAGCCCTAACACGCATACGCAATGATACGCAGAATTGACTGCAACCCTTGCAAAAAATACAAAGCAGGTAAAGATATAAATAATCAGTAATTAAGAATTCACTGGGGAGGATAAGGGAGAAGATTATGCTGAGTCGGGGAGATGAAATGCAAATGTGAAATTATTCATGGGGGGGGCACGTCACCTGCACCCTCGCTGAACCGTTCAATCAAGAACAAACTTTTAGTTACAATACGAATGTTCCTGAGGTCTGCTATACATGATGGTGACTATACTTAAGAGTGATGTATTTAAGCCTGAAATCGGCTAAGAGAGTGGATCTTAAATGCTTTCATCATAGGGAAAGACAGGTAACTTTAAATATGTTAATCAACTTGATTATGGCAATAGTTTTACAATGTGTGCATTAATGGAAACATTGTACTGCATAACTTATGTCTATGTGCTTTTTATTTCCCAGTGGTACCTCAATAAATCTAGAAAAACTAGGGTGATATATCAAACAACAACATAAAAATTAAATAACTTTTCATTTTAAAACTTGAAACATTATTATTATTACTGTGCACGTATAGAGATGAGCACACCATTCTTACTTGTGAAGGCGAGAGAACAGTTTTGTGAAGTTCTTTCTCTCCTTCTGTTTTATGTGGGTTCTACTGAAGTTTGTCATATACTATAAGTGATTCTAACTTGGTGGTCTTAGGTCATCAGATGTGCATGATGCATGCCTTCATCTGCTGAGCCATCGTGCCAGTCTCTAAATAACATTTTATTTTATTAGATTAATTTATTTATGTGTATGAGTGTGTGCCTGACTGTATGCATATATATCACCTGTGTTCAGGACCCAGCAGAAGTCAGAAGAAGGCATTACATTCCCTAGAACTGGAGTTATAGGTAGTTGGGACCCACCATGTGTGGACTGGGAACTGAACCCAGGTCCCCTACAAAAGCAGAGTGCTCTTAACCATGGAGCCAGCTCTCCAGCCCAACATTTTATTTTAAAAATGATAATTTTATATCAACATTCTCCCAGCTCCCAATAGCAGTAAGGAAAGATGATTTACCCAGTGGAACACTGAATCATTACTCATTTGATACAGCCTAAGTTTACTTAATTATATTTCTTTTTAAAATTTATTTATTTGTTTGTGTATGAATACTATATCTGCATGTATACGAGTGTGCCTATGTTGTGCAGTGACCACAGAGGATAGAAGAGGGTGTTGGATCCCTTGGAACTGCAGTTAGAGATGATTGTTAGCCACCATGTGGGTGCTGCAGTTAAAACTTGGGTCCTCTGCAAGAGCAGCCATTGGTCTTAACTGCTGAGACTTCTCTGTGGCCCCTTAATTATATTTATAAATTTAAGTGTTTACTAAGAGTGAGTTTTTCAATATTAATTTTTATTATTATTATTGCGTGTGTGTGCGTGTGTGTGTGTGTGTGTGTGCATGTGTGTATACCTGTGTACACCTCATGTGAGGGTGTCTGTGGAGGCCAGAAGATGGCGGTGGATACTCTGGAACTGGAATCAGAGGCAGTTGTGAGCTGCCTGATGTGGGTGGTAAGAAGCAAACTCGGATCATCTGGACGATCAGCCAGGCTTTGAACCACTGAGCAAGACTGTAGCCCAGGAGTCAAATATTTTCATAGCAGAATAAAAGCTTGGGTCACATAGTCAAACTTGTTCCCATTTTATAGATCAAGAGACAGAGAACAAATGAAAAATACTCTTTGATATGACATGTTAATTCTTGTTTTTTATAATTTAACACAAATCTTAAAAATGATCACCTAAGAAAATAGTTTGTAATCAGGTAGTGTCATCATTGGTGCCATGAAAGTTTAGTTATACCAGTTTGTTTGTTGTGGTCACTGTTTCTCAGTGATTGAAATAGAAACATCACCTTATCAAGATGAGGATAAAAGAAAGGCTACTTTCTTCAAAGCACTTGCAACCTATAAAAAAACATAGTTAAGTGCACACCAAGCTAAAATCAATTATAGTATATGACAAGTAATTTAAAAGACTTTCCAAACATGGAATGTTTTCTCACGTAAAAATTCATTGAAGAAGCTGATTCTAAAATTTTGATTGATCCATCCTTATGTCTTCTCTCTTTGGTACACTATAAAGCTTTTCCATGGTAAAGATAATTTGAGAAAATTCTTTCTTATAAAATGCACAGAGGATGATGAAACTAAGAAAGGCAAGTTTTAAAAAGAGAACATGTGGAGGGTCTAGAGAGATAGCTCAGTGGTTAAGAGCTTGCTGCTCTTTCAGTTTCCATGTTGGGTGGCTAACAATCCCTGTAACTCTAGCTCCAGGGGTCTGATAACTTTGGCCTCCAAAGATGTCTGCACTCATGTGAGTAAGCTCATACATTGACGTACACAATTAAAACTAAGTAAAAATAGAAAATGGTTAAAATAAGGAATATTATACAATATAATCTCATTAGTTTACTTACAAAAGATCCAGAGGGCCAGGCTGTCTCTTGGAATGTAGTGTCTTCTGAACATGGCCGGAAGTTATGTTCATGAAACCTCAACAATATGGTGCCTACACAAGACCTACATACTGACACTATCACCTGACATGCCAGTGTGGATGGGGGAAATTTTATAAGGTTGTATATCTAGATGAAGAGCTACAGGCGATTATTGGCTAAAGAGAGGAAGAATCAATCACCTGATAGGTTATGCAATCCCAAGTGGTGAGCCACAAAGACATGTACATGCTAACAACACTAAATGAACTCAGTAGGTTATTTATACATATGTACATGAATATATATAAATATATATAAATAAATATATAAATATATATATTTAACAATAATAAAGATGTCATGATATTGAGAGAGATTCCGGGGAAGGTGGGAGGAACTGGAACAAACAGAGGGAGAAGTGGAAGTGATATAAATGCAGCACTCGAGCATGAAATTCTCAAAAAATAAAACATTTAATCTAGAGGAGATTTATAGGAGTCCTGAGAATGGGAGAAAAGCCATATGTAGATGCAAATACACAGTGAAATAATGGACATTTTTCTGGGTGTGTGTAATTGGGTATACCAAGGATTAAATTAGTTTCTCTCTTTGGCAACGATAAGCCTGATGGTATGTGGAAATAATCCTTCAGAAGAGGATTGAGAGAATATTGAATTAACTGCCATTAATTTTTCCCAACTCATGGCAGAACTTTATAATAAAAAGCAAGTAGACTGTAGAAAATTTTAAAAATTATATTTCATCCATGCCTGAGGTTAAGGACAAAGAGTTTTACCTCCATGTATATAAAAGATAACTTTGTCCACTAATCAGATCAAAATCTTTAAGCATTTGCTAATTTATTTTCAAGAGCTACTATGTCATTGCAGAATAATTCAATCTTGGCTAAATGAGTTTATTTTCTTCCTTTTATCAAAACATTAAACATCGTATAATCTGGAAAAAAAACCAGTACAATTGTTTAACAAAGGGACTTAAGAATCAGTTATTGATTCTGAATTTTCAGAATAAAAGTTTTGGTCAAAGATGGACTGCTTTACACATAAAACTTGGTTTTCCATATACATCACTCAGCTAGAAAATCCAAGAGTTTAATTAGAAAATAAACATAACCAATTCTGGGAATTCTGCTTTTGGTAGTGCAGATATCTCCTGTAAAATACAAAATTTAGAAACACCCATGCCAAAGCATCCAAACTCCCCAAAGACAGGGGAAATCACAAAATAAAGCAAGACAAAAACCAAATAATCAACACCAAACTCTAAAATATACAGAAGCAAAATGGAAGATAAAATATGAAGGGTCATCAATATTTCACAACAGGAACTGATGAGGCTGTAATGTGTGTCCTTTTTTTTTTTATAGCCAGAGGGAAGCCCCATTGTAAACAATGGAGTTGGATAAAACACTAATGCAAAACATTGTAGTTTAAAGATCAATGGCTAGAATTGGGGTTAAATATACCTGGGAAATGTGTGTGTGTGTGTGTGTGTGTGTGTGTGTGTTCACATCTAGGACAGAACAGAAACAGAAAATATATGTAAGAACACACTCTCTATATCGGGTTTATACATACTCATATACACTCTCTCTAGATATGTGGCTGTATCTGAATCAGACACACAGATGATAAACTACAAGTATCCTAGCAACCGTTCAAACTGAACTACAATTCGAGTTGCTAGTCAATAAGGCTGAGAAAAGCTTTGCAGTGTGGATCATTAAAGCCAAAATCTTACTAAAATGATCAATTTCTTAAGAAAAAAACTATAGAATTAAAATTACCTACACCTTTATAAACAAATCCAAGAAATGTGATCAAAAATAAATCTACAGAAAGCAAAAAAGAAAAGAAAATTTCACCCATCCTTGAGAGAAGAAAGTGACTAGATAGAAACCCCAAGATGCCTCAGATACAAGGAGTCTAAACCACCTTTGACAAGTATACTCAAGGACATAAGGAAAAATACTTCCACAGAGAATATAAATACCATTAAAATCTCTCAGTATAGAGATGGAAACCATAAAAATAAATCAAATGAAAATTTTATAATAGAAAAAATATCTGAAATAAATATATAACATTTACTAGACAGGATTAACAGTGCATTAGAAATGACTGAAGGAAATAAAGGAGGTAATACTATGAATAATCTTTTGGGGGGCAGATGAAAGGAATCATCAGGTAAGGACACTTGCCAACAACCTGGATCTGATCCCCGGAATTCACAGGATGGAAGAAGAGAATCGATTACTGAAAGTTGTCTCTGGCCTCCACATATGTGCCGTGCATGCCAACTCCTAACTAACTTACTAACTAAATAACTAAATAACTAACTAAATAAATAAATAAATAAATAGAAAAATAAAAATCTGTTAGGCCAGAGAGATGGTAGGTAAAGGCATTTGCTGTGCAAGACTGGAGAACTGAATTCAAGAAAAAGAAAGATGGACCCTAATCCACAAAGTTGTCTTCTGACTTCCACATGTGCTCCAGGTCACACATATCACACACACACACACACACACACACACACACACACATCACATGTGTACACACATTAATGATAGTCTAGTAATAGCAGTCTAGTATGAAGATCAGACTCTGAAAACTGCAAAATAGTCAGCAGTGCATTAGAGATCTGAGAATGTCAAAAATATCTACTCCTAGATAAAATGGACACATTCCTTGAAAAATGAAATTTACAAAAATGGGCACAAAATAAATCATAGAATTTGAGTAGCACTACATCTATTATTCATATACATTTCTAAGCATTATATGGAGGGGATAGAAATTAGGTGCTATGAAGAGAAGATAGAGAAGAATGCAGGGTGCAGAATGTAGTCAGGGAAGGGTAAAGAGGGGTGAATAACACAAAAGATCTCCGAAAATGCCATGTGAGACCGATGTTATGTTTTCTTTTAAAAATGCATAGATTAAAGTATATATGATTTTAATTGAAATTACTTTATAATAACCCCTGCCAGAAGCCATAGATTATCAACAAAAAGCCCAGTGCCAGGTGTGGGATAAGAGTTCATGAGAAATCCTCCCCTCAAACCATGCAGGCTACTGCCCTTGCTCTTGGTTGCCTGGCAGAACTTGACAGTAAGATTCTATTGCTGAACATCACATGCTTCTGTCCCAGGAACTGGAGAAATCATGCCTAGACTGACATATTCCATTTTTAATGAGCCCATGATGTAATAAACAGGATCACTGTTACATCAGGTCCATAGGGAACAACTCAAGGCAGCAGACTAACACACTGTATCAAAACATTTTAGTAATCAACTACAAAAACAGCTTTTTATTATGTTTTTCAAAGAAAGACAGATATTTCTTGCATAGAGTCATGTTCTTTTACTTCATGAACGCTACTGTCCACCACATAACAGACAATCCCCAAATACAACGGCTGTAAGCAAAAAGTATTCTATTGTATTTTGCATTTTGGTGGCTTTGAAATTCAGCAAGGACATGACTGTTTTTCGCTTTTAGAGTCTCTCATGTGGCTATACTCAGAGATTAGCTGAAGCTTAAACGATGGGAGGTTGGAGAAATTGGGAAAGCTGTGTTTTTCTGCACTGTAAGCTATGGTCTTTTCCCAGAGTCTAGAGTAGGTTTCCTCACTGTGCCATCAATTAATAGCTGCCAAGACTTCCAAGACATTTGTTGAAGAGGTTGTCTATCCTCCAGTGTGTGTTCTTGGCACCTTTGTCAAATATCAGGTGGCTGAAACTGAATACACTCATGCTTGGTTCTTCTATTTCATTACATTGATCTATGTGTCTGTTTTTGTGCCCGTACCATGTTATTTTTAATGAATATAGCTCTGTAATATAATCTGTTTTGATAATCCTCCCTGCATTACTCTTTGTGCTCAGGATCACTGTGGCTATCTGGAGCCTTTGCGATTCCGTATGAATTTTAGGATGGATTTGCCTAATTGTGTGAAGAATGTCATGAAGATTTTGATTAGTATTGCTTTCATCTCTCAGTCAGGCTGATTAAGATCAAGATAACAAATGACACCAAATGCTGGAGTGGATGTGGAAAGGGGAACATTTATCCGTCGCTGGTGGGTTTACAAACTTGTGCAACCTCTATTGGAAGTAGCATGCAGAACTTCAAAAACTAAATATGAACGTACATTATGATCTGGTGGTTATACCACTCTTTGGCATGTACCCAAAGGACTCATCCTACTGAAAAGATACCTGTATATCCATGTTTGTTACTGCTTTTTTTCACAATGGCTAAGAAATGGAAACAACCTAAATGCCCTTCAAATGAGGAATGGATAATGAAAATGTGGCACATTTACATGTTCGAATTCTACTCAGCTGCAAAGAAAGACAAAATCATGAAATTTGTAGGTAAATGGATGGAACCAGAAACTGTTACACTAAATGAAGTTAAACAGACTCAGAGAAACAAGTGACATATGCTCTCTCTCATTGGTGGATATTAGCATCAAATCTTCATATGTGAGTATTCATCCTGGTGTAACAGCAGGAGTGAGAAATGGAAAGGAGCCATAAAGGTGAAGGGAAAGAAAGAGTTCTAGAGAAAGGATAGCAGGAGACAGATGTCACCAAGGGGGAAATGGGTAAAGTGGTGGCATTTAACTGTGAAGGGAGGAGGGAGGGATATAAAAGGAAGCATAAGAGTAAATGGGAAGAAGGAGACCAACAGAGGGGAGATAACAGGAGATAGTTATTATCAAGGGGAAAATGGAAAAATGGGCACACTTTAGCTTGGGAGGGAGAAGGAAATGTTAGACGAGAGACAGAGACAGAGAGAGACAGAGACAAAGAGACAGAAAGAGACAGAGATGAGATAAATAATGCTTAGGTATTGTGGAAAACCAGAGAGAAATATACACACACGTGCATGAGTGCATGTATACCTGAAGGCTATGTAACAGGAAAACATCCCAGACAGGAGAAAGTTCCCTGTGAATGTTGGTCAGGGCAGTCCAGGAGACTCCCAAAATAACACACACTATTGCCACAGCCTTGATGACCTCCTAGAACTTGAAGGTAAGATCTTATTGCTAAAGACAGGGCATACTCAGAACAGGACTCAGGGCAATGGAACTGGAACTGACCAGGAAGCCTCCTCCCTGAAGACTAACACACACTATTGCCACAGCCTTGATGACCTCCTAGAACTTGAAGGTAAGATCTTATTGCTAAAGACAGGGCATACTCAGAACAGGACTCAGGGCAATGGAACTGGAACTGACCAGGAAGCCTCCTCCCTGAAGACTAGCTCTCATGAATCTGGAGGATACTATGCAAGCTGCTAAGGGGGAAAAACCAATCAGTAGTCCAACCCCTGCTTAATAACCACAACAATGACTTACACAGCAATCTGTACTAATGTAGTGGTAGCATTTTTATCTAGGAGGTAATCATCAGCTATCTAATATCCTTCTCAATGGGAGGGAACTCATGAGTGCCACTGTAAACACAGTCACATACACATGGCTAGAGAGGGCATAGATCCTAGAGAAAGCTCTCTGTTAAATCTCTAGATAGATGAATTTTTTAATTGCATACTTAATATGGATCCTTATATTTACAGATAAGTATACTATATACCACTCATCAAAGAAGCTTCTTTTTGTAACAGATGGAGGCTATTGCAGAGTTCCACGATTGATCACACACAGAGGATATATGTCTGAGAGATGCCCAGCCTTAAGGGACACATTTACAGTGGAACCTCAACACCTAAAGCTCATGGAAAATAGTAGAACATGGGGTGGAGAGAACACTAGCACATCCTTCAACTCTCCCCAGTGGCGCTTCCTCATAGAATAGCACGTGATATGCACAGAAGGCCACAACTACCTAAACTTTAGAGAATGAGAGACTATAGGGTGTGTGTCCCTGGATGAGACTCCTATACTAAGCCTCATCCATCCATGGCTGAGGAACCACTGCAGAAGGGAAGGAAAGGTTGTAAGAGGCAGGGTTGATGCATGAACATATGGAAACAGAGGCTTTTAGGTCTCTGGGACCCTGCTCATATTAACTTGTAACAATGGTGACAGCAGACACAAGACTCATGCTGACTCAATCAGACAAAAACGCAGCATAGAACTGGGGAAATGGGCAGGAAAAGTGGAGGAGCTATTGGCAACTGATTACTGTGGGGTGAGGGAGAGTTGATCTTCTTTAAGGAGTGATTCCAGTTAGGCTGACTAGACTCCAGTGAATGAACTTTCACAGAAGGACATCTGAGTACAAATGCTTGACTGGATAGGCCTTAGCATGTATGACAGAGTACATGAAATCTGGTGGGAGGGGCTATGAGGGTGTGGATGAAGGAGGGAAGTCTACGTTTGATTAAGATCTATTATATGAAATGCACAAAACTCAATAAAAATATACATAAAAAGAAACAGAAGAAGTTGGTCTAGAGGCACCTTGGCTAAAGTTATCTTTGGAAGCTACACATAAGGGATGTTAGTAGACACAGCACAGTCACTGGAAAATCCACAGGCTATAAAGAAGCAGGTACTTTGGAGACAGGGTCGGGTCAATATTACAGGCATGCATATAAATTTATATGAATCCTAAATCTGTGATTTTTAGAGTGCTGCTGTACAGTCACAATAATATTCTTGTGAGTATTTTGACAATTACACAACAGTATGCAAAAGTAGACACAGGGGCACTGAGGAGCATGGGTAATCTATGGTTAGAACACACTTCTAAACAATAGTGGTTCAAGGATACTGGAACCCATGGGCTGGAACGAGTGGAACCAGGACAGTGAAGGATGTGCAAGCAGAATGTATGATAAAAACAGTCAAGAAAGTTCAGATAGAGAGATAAAGATTAGGAAGTAAAGGGTTATCTAGACGGGCTGGAAAAGGTAAGATGACAGAAATTTCTAAAAGCGATCCTTGTTTAGTGCGTGAGTAATAAAAACATATGCTCAAGCTGGGTTCAGTCTGTGTGTGCTGGTACACACCTTTAATCCCAGCACTTGGGAAGCAGGGGAAGGTGGATCTCTATGATTTTTTTGAGGCCAGCCTGGTCAACATAGTGAGTTCCAGGTCAGTCAGAATTAAATAGTGATACCCTCTCTCAAAAAGAGTTTATATATATTTATGATCAGTAAGAGAAAATGAATAAAGCGAGATATTAGCTATATTAGTCAGTAGGAAAGATCGTTATGAACAATAAAACTAGAATTTCAGTGTTCTGTATTAAAGCATCGATACTCATAATACACATTTCCCAATAGCAGTACAAAGTTTTATGTAACTTTTGAATACTCCCATTAAATGAATTTTTAATTATAATCAAGTTGACTTACAATAATTGTTTAGCTTACCAGTTCTTTAACATATGTTTATTAACTTTAAAATTATATATCCCTGTACTTTGCCTAGTAGCAGTTCCTCATGAACTTCTAAGCTTAGTTTCTAAATTTGTTCACAAACACAGAGAGTAGTTTAAAGAATCATATGCATAGCCATTTTAAGTCTTCATTTTTTTCTCAGAACTTCAGCTTATCGTTTATGAAGTCACATGCTGAGTGAGCTGAAAATTCTATTAATTAGTTACACACTAGTAAGTAAGCCTTTAATCCTGATGCCAATTAAATCTATTTATAATTGCACTGGGAGTTGATAAATAATAGGTCATGTCTCCAATTTTTATACGGACACAGATCCACGGTGTTATATATAAAAATGTAATTATTTCAGATATTTCAATTGTAAGTATTTATTTCCAATATTTTATTGTTTTTGAAGACATTCTTTTATTTCTTATACCTTTATAGCTGACTGAGTATTCTCAAGAAAGTTGTTTCAATAGAATTATGTGTGAAACAGAGTGCCTATGATTAAAGGCATATACATTGCTGTAAAATTCTAAATGGCAGGCTGAGGAGATGGCTCAGCTGGTAAAGTGCTTGATATGCAAGTATGAAGACCTGAGTCCTCATGCCTCGACTTCCAGGTTAAAAGCCTGATTTGGTGGTGTGCTTTGAAACCCCACAACTTGGAGGCATTGACAGGCAGATCCCTGAAGCCTGCTCGCCCACCAATTTAGGTAAATCAGTGAGCTCCCAGGTTCAGTGAGAGACTCTGCTATAAAAATAAGGTGGAAAGTAATCAAGGAAGACATGAGATATTGACCTCTGGCCTCTACATGCAGGTACATACATGAACACATATGAACATACATCTTTATGCACATACATACACACACTCACCAAAAAGCAAATTCTAAATTTTGAGTTCAAAACCATTACTAGTGATTACATTGTAATTCCCTATCATTCTGTCAGATATATGCTGGAGTTTCCAGGGGTAAAGCCTGGCCCAGGCCCTAAGGTTACTGTGACCATCTGAGGAAATCCTTCATTTTAATAACTGCCAGATATGACTAGTCAATACACTTGGACCCTAAATAGAGATTACAACCCTAGCAGATCCACCTTCAGAGACAGGAGATGCTCTGTACTGTTTCCCAGTGTCGTCACTTTGCTTGGAATTTTGTAAGATACAGCCTAAAAACTTCATTTGACTTAAGTTCTGAAGAAATTGTTTGCCTATAAATACTGATTGCATGTGATTGATGAACTCTAGTGATTAATATTTAAACACAGAATAAGCAAACTCCCAAACAAGAAGTAATATATAAAATAAATAAGCTTGGCATGCTCTGTAGCAATTTTCTCTGAGATAGAAAGACATTTATCTGGGCGTGGTAGGGCAGAGGCCCAGATCCACTCCTGTGAGATTGAGACCAGCCTGGTCTACACAGTGAGTTTCAGGCAGACTGAGGCTAAGGAGACCCTGTCAAATTAATAGTAATAGTAGTAATGATGATGATTGATGATGAAGATGATGATGTTGATGATGATGATGATGATGATGATAAAACATTCCGTCTTGAAGAGAAGCTCCTTCAAACTCAGGATAATCTAACTCAGGTAGTCTATCAAGGAGGGGGTGCATTAAACTCAGGAAGTAAAAGACTCAGTAGTTTCAGGAAGTTCTGGAAACTGACTGGATTCAATAGGCCTCCCCTTCCCCAAATATAAATAAGCAGTAAGGACTACTGAGAAACCCTCTTAGACCAGCAGAGCTGCTAGAGAGAGGCAGATCAGTAAAGCTGCCTGAAGATGCTCAGACCAGCAGGGCTACCTGTAAATGACATTCTCCAACCTGCTGAGCTGCCTGCAGGCTGTGCAGTAGGCTCCAGGTTTCCTGCTGTCCTGAGCTGACACTGCCGCTGGGATAGGCGTTAGGTAGTGCAGCTGTGTTTGAGTCATTTCTGCTCCTGTAAGTAACCCCCATAAAACTCACTGGTTCAACACGTTGAACTTCGGTGGTATTTTGGGTCTGTAGTCAATGCCCTTTCTGGGGTAAGTAGATGTTTGCTCCTGTCTTCCCAGGTATGGTGTCACATATGGGCTGAAATTAGCTGTTTAGAATACACCCTGACCTTCTATGTGATTACCTATGTGTTGAAGGCAGCACAAGACTATTTTATCCATCAATTTAGGGACTTAATTAGTGATCCACAACAACATATGACTCCATAAAACATTAGGCCAGGTTCTGTTGGTTAATTTTATGAACCCCTAAACATAGATGCTCCCTGAACAAACTTCTGTATTTTCAGAATGTTTTGTACATCAACATGGGTAGACTTGTATGTTATAAGCCAGTTATTTTTATTTAAATTTCCAATTTATCTCGAAGAGCTACTGAAAAAGAAAGTGAAAACATGATACCAGGGGCTTTTCCTGGTTATTGATACCACTTAGAATAATGCCTTCTTTGGTTTTATTTTCTACGGTCAAATTGAGTAAAGCTCATTTATCAATGTAAAGAGACAAAATGTTTCAAGACACTAATTGAGGTTTCTAGGCTTTCTCTTCTATCGTTGGTGTTTGAACATTTAGTCACCACGTCTATAAATTCAGATACCTCGGGCTCTTATAGAAGACTTTTAAATGTATGTTTCTTATTATGACCCAAACATTTATCTTCCTAGTTATTGATTTTTCCAGGTCCAAAGCTTAAGAGAATTAGGCGTTTCTAATCAGCAAGTCATTCCCGAGGTACATTTTAGTTTTGTCAACAGAATGAAGTAATCAGTGTAATATTACTGCATCTACCAAATCATAGCTAATAGATAACACTCTCTGACTTGGAGATGGCAAATATGTCCTCATAGAAATCATCACATATTTTGTGAGTGTTTTTAATCTAAGAGGACTATGAACTTGAATTATGGTGACTTTGCGAAGGAAAGATTTTATATATTTTTTGTACATGGTAGGGATTTACTTTGGTACTTATAATTGAACCAGTTAATTTGTTATATTTTCATTTTCTCATAGCTAGTGATTAAGGAGATTTTACTATTCAAGATGTAGGAAAATATATTTCAGTTTCTGTTTATACTTGAAATAAAATATTTTGGTAGATTCAGTGATTAGAGCTGAGAGGTTTCTTGTTGATCAGTACAGCTTGCTAAGGCTCTAAAGATGAAAACAGCTCTGAAGTGTCCTCTGTTTCACAGTATGGAGAGCCTGAATTTGGTAGGCTTGCCTAAGTCTTCTGTGATTCTGACAAATAAAAGTGTAATGAGGTCACCATTGCATTTGTTTCAATCGTCCAAGGATTGACAAGAATGGCAAGGTGATTGTCCTTTCAGAAAACCTTGTCCTGTGGTTAGATGAAAGTTTCCTATATCTGTGGTACAGTTCCTGATCTCTGAAGAATGAAAAGCTAACGGGTCAAACTGATAATCAGACCTATGCCCTTACAGTCAGAGTGCCCGTATTTCCTAATTGGCTGAGCAGATCAGTCTGGGAAACACAGTTTCATACCCATCCAAAGTCGGTTATTTCCCTAAGGTCTGCTAATTTATCACCTTGAGTCTAGGCAAGAAAACCTTACATTCTATCAGACATGGGAATGCATGCATTTTCCTTTAAGGTCTCTAGGGTGTGAACTTCTAGGATTCCATCTAGGAATCTGTCTAGATGCCATTAGATGGCTCTGGCCATCACTGGCTCAACGTTCCTTTTACAGCAGTTGAACTTGCTTGCTTGTCCTACATACTTAGGGAAGATAAAAGCAAACTTTGTAAAACAATTAACTGTCGGGTTATGAAATTATTCTCTTCCTTTTTCTCTTCTAGATTAAGCAACACTGTATTAGTTAATACTTTTAAGAATTCCCTACAATAATTTATATTATTTGAGTTTTTAGATCAATTATTTTATTTCTTAGAGTAGTTTTAGATTGATTAAAAAATTGGTCTAAGTGAGAAACATTCTTTTTTCCACAATTTTTATTGAGTTTTGTGTATTTCATATAATAGATGTTAAACAAATTTAGACCACTTCCTTCCTCCCCCCAGAAACTCCCTGACCAGACTTCTGTCATAAATGTAAAGTCCTATCTGGTCACGCATTTGTACCCAGATGTTCTTCAGCACAAGTTCTTCTTCTGGAGTTTAGCCAGTCTACCTAGAATCACTCCCTTAAAGAAGATCTACTACTCCCCCTCAACCCATAATAATCGTCTGCCGAGAGTTCCTTGGCCTGGGTGGGAGCCCTCTGCCCATTTCCCGCAGTCTATGCTGGGTTTTTGTCTGATTGACTCAGAACATAAGAAAACTCTTATGCTTTTGAAAGTGTGGTCACTTAAAAAAATGTTAGACTCCAGATAGTCTGACTAGACCTCAGTAGATGAACCTGCACTGAGGAACATTTGGGGACACTAACTTGACACAATAGACCTTAACGCAGGTGAAAGATTGTGTAGATTCCAGCTGGGGGGGGGGACAGGGAGGCCTTGGGGAGATGCCTGTGGGGAAGGGGTATAAAGATGATTAAGACTGATTGAGATGTTCTGTATGAAACGCACAATGATTCAATTAAAAAAGTTAAACAATAAAGCTGCATGTCCTGATACTGCATATTGATGTCATAACAACAAGAAAGGCACTTAGGAACTAGGGTAAGCATTTTCAAATAATATAATTATTTCATAGTTAACAACATGGAAGTCTACAAGGGTAAAAGTAAAGGTTAGGAGAGGTCCAATGGCTTCGCCTTTTCAGAAATATGTAATTATCCATCTCTCTGTAAAGCTAAAGGAAAATAAATTATATCTGCTCTTATATATATTTCATAGAAAGCTGACTATAGCTATAACTTTTAATCTACTCTTGAATATTAAGACAGATATTGGAAGGAAAGGTTGCCAAATAAAAGTAGTCCAGCAGGATATGTATTTTTCATGATTATGAGATTTTTTTTCAGCATACATTTACATTTAATTATGTATGTGCTGTGGAATGTATTCCTCTTTCACATAAAATAAATGTTAGTAGGGGTTATATAAATTGTAGGTCTCTATTACACATTCTTAATGATGACCGATTTGCATTATGATCTCAGATGATTTTTATCAGGCACAGTTGGCCAAATTCTAAACAGTGTGTAGAAGCTATTGTCTGATAGATGGAAGAGGTGAAGAATATAAATCCTTAGAGAACTTAGAGAGGAAAATTCATTTCTTTAAGACTTCTAGCTTGCTTTTCATTCAAGACACATCTCAACTTTGCTCTGATGTAATTAGAATGTTTTTAAAGGTTTTTCAATTTTTGTAAATTTAATACAATATCATATTTAGATTCCCTCCTGTATCTGCACCCCTCCTTCCTGTCCCCCAAATTTCTGTGCTCTAATATATATTACATATGATATATATAATGTTTTAAAGGGGTTCTGCATAAAAGCCAGTTGTTTATTACCTTGCTTATCCATTCACCATGTGCCAGTGAGAAAGTCTGATGTCTACATGGTGAAAAGGATATTGACCTTCCTATAAAGTGCTTAGATTCTAAGATACTTATTCTTGACGGCAAAATAAGTACAAATATTGGCTTTGGGTTTATTTCAATGGAGTTAACATGAAGGAAATTAGGAATAATTATTTGCCTTCCTAAAGACACGTCTGTGTAGCATTGAGAATCCTAGACAATGGAAACCCTTTCCTACAGGGCGAGGGGAGATCATTGAGCCATAAAGGAAAAAACCATAATAATCCAATTGCTTTTTGGAGACAAGGATTAATGAAGCTCACTTTTCTCATCTTCAATGACCAGTATAAGGAAACTGGGATGGGTACTAACTATTTGAACTTGATGGCACAGGGTATAACTATGGGTATTATTGAATCATCACCATTAAATTTGTTAGTGAAAATTTTATAAGTTTTAATCTATTTTAGACTCTCATGGAGTGCTTCTAAATTTATGTAACTGATTCCAAGTTTTTAATAAGAAGTTTCATTATTTCTATCAATAAGTACTTTCTTCTTTTACAAATATTTTATTTATTATTTTTATTTTAGTGTATAAGTATATAGACTGAGTGTAAGTGTACCTGTGTCATGCAATGCCCATAGGGGTCAGAAGAGGGCATTGGATTCCCTGGAACTGGAGTTATGGATGTTTATTGGCCAACATGTTGGCGCTGGGAACCGAACCTGAGTCCTCTGCATCCAATGCTCTTAACCACTGAGCCATCCTTCCAGGTTCCCAATAACAGTGTTCTTGTTAGAGGTTTTGAATTGGACAAACCATCTTGAATCTTCTCTAGTCCTCTTTCTCAACAGCTCTAATATTGTTCCATCTTTGTCAAAGGGAACACAGGAAAGACTAGCTAAGTTGTGCTTCATCAAATAGCTAAAGTTATCAGTCAATAACAGCGTTCTTGTTAGAGGTTTTGAATTGGACAAACCATCTTGAATCTTCTCTAGTCCTCTTTCTCGACAGCTCTAATATTGCTCCATCTTTGTCAAAGGGAACACAGGAAAGACCAGCAAAGTCATGCTTTATCGAACAGCTAAAGTTGTCAGTTTTATTATCAAAACAAGATTAATACATATCAGTTAAGGTGAGTTTTTAAAATATTTGCTTTCTCAATGTAAATGTGAAGACTTGCCTTCATAGGAAAAAAAAAAAAGAAAAGAAAATCTTATAAAAGATTCAGATGTTATCTAGCTTCAAACATGGTGATCCATTTTTCAAAGGGCATATGATTTTTGTGCTGTATGTAGTCTATGGCACAGCAATGTGAATGTAGTTAATATTGCTAAATGGTGCACTTAAATATGGTTAAAATTGTAGATGACGTTACACTTTGGCCACAACGTAGATAAGCAAGCAGCAACTCAGTGTGTGGCTATTTCAGAGCTATGATTCTCGTATCATCAAAGATGACTTCTACAGGAGAGTTAAGGTAGTATCATCACGTGAGGTGACTGAATGACAGTTACAAAACAAGTATAATTTACTCCTGAAACATGGCAACATATCTTTTTCAATTGTTAGGAACAAAGATATTTCTTTCAGGAAACACAGCCCTTTAAAATGTTATTAGGAACTTGAAAAACGGTTAGGTGATTAAGAGCACTGGCTCTTCTTACAGAGGTCCTGAGTTCAGTTCTCAGGACCCATGTAGTGGTTAACAACCATCTCTAATTCTAATTCCAGGAGATCCTACACACTCTTCTGATATCCATGAGCACTGTGTGCTTGGGTGCCCTTAGATACATGCAGGCAAAACAGTCACAAAGATAAAAACCAATAAATCAAGAAATTTTAAAATCTTGCTAGTCTAATGAATTGAGTTTTGGTAGGTAAACCATGTAAGAAATGAATTCATGGGAAGAGACTACTAGAGACCATATGAAATTCTAAGCTATAATTTATTATTTAATTTAATCTATGTGTCATTTAACAATGTCTGGTAATACCAACTATAATGTTAATCTTAAAAGATTCCTCAGAATATATTGAATTAATATTCTGATTAAAATGCAATTGTAGTTTTGCCACCAGACTTGGCATTACTACTGTGGAACCCATGAAGATCAAGAACTCTGATCCTGATAACATCAAAGGTATCCATAGGCCTGATCAGAATGATGTAATTTACCAGATGATCCTGGGATTGGAAATAATTCCTAAGTAAAACACAGATTTATATCAAGGGATTGACAGGATTAGCAGCAGGCATTCTGTGGAAATTGGAAAGTATAAGATGTACAGTGGTGGGAAAACAGTGACCATAGCTGATAGAATCCATTCATGCATCATCAACTCATTGTCACATCTATTCAGATTGCATGTCCTGCCGCTGGGAACATAAATTAGAGGAAGCACCACAAAATCTAGAAAGTAACACATTTCACTTGTTAACCTATACGGAAATTGTGGTGGTGTGCATGAGAATGTCCCCCATGGGCTCCAAGGATTTGGGCATTTTGTCCCCAGCTGGTGGCGCTGTTTCGGGAGGTCTTAGAAGGTGTGGCCATGCTGGAGGAAACACGTCACTGGGGGCGGGTTTAGAGAGTTCCTAAGCGTTGCTGGATCTCCAGTCCCTCTCTGCTTCCTGTGTCTGCTTGAAGATGTGAGCGCTTAGCTTCTTCTCCAGCCACCTCTGCCGCCATGCCTCCCCACCATGATGGACTCTTGCCCCTTTGTAACTGTAAGCTAAATAAACTCTTCCTTTTATACGTTCAGTGTGTCTATCACAGCAATAGAAAAGTGACTAATACAGAAATACTCTTAAATAAACACGAACTGTACAATGAACTGAATTTAAGGTTGTTAATGAAATGAGAAACATCATATTGATATTATATTGATATTAATGTTAATGAGTCTAAAAGAAAATAAACTCCTACAGCATAAGGTCTTATACAAATGTTAGTTTTAATATTAGATATAACGCTCTCATTTATAAATCGATAAAAACAAGCATATAGATTTAATAGAAGAAACATTATAACTAAATGTGAAACATGGGAATTAAACTTACTGCGACTTTCAGTTTTAATTTGCATATACAGAGCCTGGTATAAGTCATATTAAACTTCTTTCCTTCTCTGTCTCAAAAGCATACTTTAAAAATCCACTTCTACATCCCAGATGACTTTTGAAAAGAAATTATATGAAGTGAGATTATTCATAAAAAGGAATAATCAAATCATAAAAAAAATTCTATTATACAGACATGCATACTGTTATTTGATTTAGTAACTGACAGATGTTGGATGAACAAAATATTCATCCCCATCTAACTACGACATTTTGAATAAGGAAAGATGCAGATTAATGTACAGCTTAATTTCCCATGGTTTTCAGGAGACTTTATGTGTTTCTCACTTAAGCAAGTTTATTAGCATTTTGAAGGAAATCCATAGTTCTCTTTGGAAAGCCAGGATTGTGAAATCTGGAAAACATACCAGAAACACCTGAGAGGACATACTACATGAGAACAGAGCACGCATGATCACCACGTGTCTGCTGCTTATGGCAACAACAGAATATTGACAGAAATCAGTGAATTGAGATCCTGTGCTTTTTAAGAGTTGGTAACCAAGTTATCAACCACCAGGTCCTTTCTGAACTCAGAAAGCATTCCAATTCCTTGTGGATAATATGTCAAAATGAAAGAAATGGTTCCATTATATTTAAAAGCATTATCTAAGAACAGACCTTAACTCCAGAAGATAGTAAACAGCAATATGGCTACAGAAGTGATAAAACTCTGCTTTGATTTCCTATGTGTCTGCTGATGTTATCGGAGTCACAATGTGTCTGCTTCTTATGAAAGAAACATACAATTCTTAAAACAATACCTACCTCTCCTCCCTGATAAAATTCAAAGATCAGAAGTATGTGTTATAGGTGTGGAAAGAAGGATTCTCCTATGAGAGCATGAGTTCGCTGAGTAGAATGAGGATATACCAGGTCAGTGATTCAAAACCAATTATTTAGTAAACCAAAGGGCATAAGCTCTTTGTCCTCAGCTTTGCCATAAGCCTTATGATTATTTCTCATTCTGAAGGCATTTTGAGGATCTAGGTTATGTTCCAGATAGTCACCTGAAACCAGAGGACATCTAAGCTTCCATACCTAAAAATCTCTGTGGATGGCATCACTTTATTTAGTGAATGTTATGATAAAGCATGAATTATTATACATAGGAGGTGAATTCAAACATTTAATCTTAAAAAGTCTATGTACACCAAGTTTCCTTATAGTGGTAATTTTATAAAGACCTACACTTCTATTATTTTCATTGGTTAAACATGAACAGCTTAAAAGGTACCTACTGCCACCCCTGGCACCCAGGAGACAAATGCTTAGTAGCTGTAGCTGTAATTATTATTGAGGTTCAATTACAAGCACTAATTGATGTGAATTTGCTAGTGGGACACCTGATGGGAATTATTTACACAATAACTTAGCCTGACAGATGGTTAGGCTCTAGTTATCAAAGTCACAAATGAAATAAGAGTATTTACACTTTAACCATATTTCATTAATAGAGCATGAAGAATTGAATGTGGATTTGCTTCCTCAGAATAAAAAAGTCAATTTCCACTTCACTTAACTGTACTAATTATACCACTTACAGTTAGTTCAAAACTTAAAGAAAGTTAGAAAACCGGCAAAAATTCTAATTGTTCTAGAGGCTGTAAAGGATAATATTAGGTTTCAGTACATATTGCGCTATTGTCATGGCTGTAACATGTAAAGAAAACAAACAATGGTATTGCATTGTTGGAAATAAATGATAGTGCTCTGCTAAGAAGAAAACAAAATGTAAGTAGCTTGAGCATTGCATTCACTTATTGCTTAAAATAATTGTGGGAGAGTCGACCATTAGTAAAGTTCATGGTGCACAAGCAAGGGAACCTGAGTTCAAGCCCCAGTACACATATAAGAAAGTACCACGGCATAGACCTATAATCCCAGTGCTGTGCAGATACAGGAAGCTGATCCCTGCTGCTCTCCAGCCAGCCAGCCTAGCCTACTTGAGTTTCAGGCCAGCCGGAGAACTTGTCCCGAAAACAAAACAGTGGGTCGCTTCTGAGAAGAGATACTTGAGGTTGATCTCTGGTTTTCACATACACATGGATACACGGTACGTGGCATGTCTCTGTGTGTATGTGTGGTGCATGGGGCGTTTGTCTGCATTTGTGGTACATGGCATGGTTTTGTGTGTATGCATGGCACATGACATTTCTGTGTATGTGTGGTACCAGGTGTGTAGGAGTGTCTGTATGTGTATATTTTTGTGGTACATGGTACCTCTGTCTGTGTATGCATGGTACCAGGCACAAACATGTGTGTGTGTGTGTGTGTGTGTGTTAGTTACATGGTGCCTCTTTATGTGTGTATGCCCTGATACATGGTGTCTGTATGTTTGTGAATGTCTGTGTGTGTGTTTGTCAATATCTGTGTATACATGTAAATAATAGAAATAGTAAAATGTTTCTCTTCTGTAATATTTTTCTTAATAATGCAACTCTTCACCTTGGGTGAAATAGACACAGCACGTGAAATTCCCTGTTTAGGAACTGGGAAGGTAGCTCGGTATCAAGAACCTGAGTTGATCCTCAGAACCCTCATATATGGTGGTATTCTTGGAATCTCAACTCTGGGGAAACAGACAGATGGATCCCTGGGCTCCACAGCCAGCTTAGGGTACTTAGAGAGCTTTGGGCCAGTAAGTGTCCTGCTTAATAAAATTGTAGACAGCATCTGAGGGACAACTCCCTGACCTCCATGTGTTCACACATGTGCACCTGTACACTCCTGAACATGCACACACAAATGCATGATTTAATTTTAGTTCTTTTCTCTTCTCCATCTCTCTCCTTCTCCACCCCTCCTCTCCTTTCCTCTTCCTCTTTTTCTCCAGTATCATCACCATCTTCACCGTTATCATCACCATCTATTTAAGAGATTTCAGAGCTCACAGAAAGAGGACTATAATGATTAAAGATTTGTGTAACTGGACCCATATTAAAAAAGAACACAGCCAGAACACAGAAATGCCTTCCCCATGTCATTTCCTTCTTTCAACTCACTGCTGACTCTTGGAGACAATATCTGTGCTAACATTTGAGGTCATTAATGGTCAGCCTTTTCTTGTCTTCCAGTACACACCCTGCAGCACACAAAACTGTTCCTCCCTTTTGTATTTTGTATTAAAAGAATCAGAGAATGCATTGTGGTTTCTTTATGCAACAATATCCATTACTGTGTGCTCATTTATTTCTACCAATACACCCATTCCATAGCATAGTATTTTTAATCTTACTTCTTTCATCTACTGTTAATATTGAAGATGGTTTTCTTGTGCTTTTAAAAACTAGTCTCTTGCTTTTTGTAAAATCTATAAAAATGTAGAAAAAAAGAGCACTTCAGAATTTGATAATATTCTTTGTATTTTCAGCTACAGTTACCAAGGACAAATAATATGATACTAACATATTCAGTAACTGAATAGCAATTAGAAGTAATTTGTTTGCTTAGATGTGTAATACTAGTGACATTTAATAGAGTTTATAATTCACTAATGCTCAAATCTATCCCAAGCACTGTTAGAATAGATTGAGATGAAGTAGTGTGATCAGAACCACACACCTTCACATCCATAGATGATCTGATTACTATCTGAAAGCATTCCTCTAACTTACACTTCTCAGAACTGATTAAAAGTCTGAAATAGCCTCAGAAATTCCTCCATACTTATAGATTCTGACATGTCAGGCTTTAGAACCACCAAGAAAGTTAAAAAAATCTAATACTAATGTTGTGGTTATTAGAAGAAAACAGTAAACAAGGTGAAAAAGTAATCAAACTGAGCAGTAATTCAGTTTTAGATAAAATATTGAAATATGTGAAACCAACTTTAAAATATATTTAAGGTAAAAATACTACATTCCCTGAGATAATTCTAGATTAAAATTCTAAATTCAGTTTTCTACATTCCCAGAAAGAATAAATACCTGTCCTATGATTACTTTGTTCTAAACTTTCCCCTTAGTTATGGTATTAAGTCAATGAAAAAAATATATGAATAAAGTTGTAAAGATTTTTACTAAAGATATCATTATGAATTCTTCTCTGATTCAATGAAATTCTAAAACCTTGATGAATTCTTAATCATTAGTTTAACAGACAAAATACATGAACACAAGTCTGTACTCAAAAAGAAACCATAGGTCATCAAAGTGACCTCCAGTAGGTGGAAGGAAAAGGTGTCAATTCTTGAAGGACAAGTGTGGCTGCGGTGTGTTTTACATATCCGTTCCCCCTTCCCACCATCACTGCTCTTCCTCTTTTGGAGATTCAGTATCAGATCACTGTCACTTGGCTTCTTGAAGCTGCCTGGCATAACTAATGCATTTTCTTCATTCTAACATACGAAATTGGAGCCCACAAGATTGCTGTGAAAACCCTGACCCGACTTAGATCCCTGGAATCCTCATAAGGTAACACAAGAGGACCGACTTCACACAGTTCACCTCTGGTTGCCACATGTGCCCTGTGACATGTGTGCCCACACACACATCACAGATACACAATAACAATAAAAATTTTGAAAAAAAATATACGAAATGATAAATAGCACTAAGAATTCTATTTATATAGTAATTTTATCGTTGAAAATGGATGAGTATAACATTTTTACATATGAATGTCGAAAATACTATATCCCAAAGCTTACGGAAAGGTATTTCCTGTTGACCACACCCTTTTAATAACTAAAAATATTCCCTCTTCCAAACTGCAGGTTTTCTCAGGGCATTTGAAGTCTAATAAATAATGACTCCATCTGCAAGGTAGTTCTTTAATCAGTCCACAAGCATGTTATTACCCTGTTGTTACTTACCACAGCTACTTGTAAAGTTAATTCTAATAAGTGTCATCACTTATAGAGTGATTTGTTCACTTTTTCCTTCCAGGCTGGGTTATATTAAAAACACATCTGCCAGTAAATAACAAGTGCATGTGAAGCCCTGATTTTCTCCTGCACTCAGTTCTAAGCATTGTCTGGGACATGGCTGGCTGTGGCAATCATGTCTGGATTCGGTAACATAGAACACCAGGGTTACACATACCACTGAAGATTGTGAACTAAGGCAAGTAACAGCTAGTGATTGACATTCAGGGCTCTGGAGACATAGGCTGGATCTGTTTGCTGCCTTTTACTTGAGAAACTTTAAAAAATATATTTTATTTATTATTATTTTTTTTTTACTTCTTGTGTATGAGTATATTGCCTTCATGTATGTAAGTGCACCCGTGTCATGCAATTGGAAGTCAAGAGACCGCTTTCGATTCCCTGGAACTGGTTATGAATAGTTGACAGCCATCATGTGGATACTGGGAACCAAATCCAGGTCCTTTGTAAGAGCAGCCAGTGCTTTTAACCACTGAGCCATCTCTCCAGCCCCTCGAGGCTTTCTTTTAAAAATGAACCCAAAGATTCCAGCCACATCTACTTCTGCACTGTCTCTTCCTCAGCCTTCACTTTCACAGCAGTAGACTTCTCTTTGGGATGTTGACTACCAAAGCAGAACAGACTTGTTCTTTCCCATCTCTATTTGGATCTAGTGTGAGAACGCTGGTGTTTCTTGAATCTGCACTTCATCCCTTCTACACTAACATATACACACAGGTGTATTTTAATTCCCTGCTGAGAGCAAGCTCCAAGAACAAACTACTCTGTTTATAAATACCCAATTATTTATTAACTAATTCTAAACTATCACACTTCTTTCTGAGATTAACTGTTTTTTTTTCCTAACACTTAAAAGTTTAATGTTATAAATATTTAGCATCATGCTGACAGCATATTTATTTATCTCTCACCTTGTTGCAAAGATTTTAGGCACTGTCAGAAATGCAGCACACATCAACATTGCTGATTAGTAATGAAATTAATGCATCCTTCAGAATTTCTGGAATTCTGTGATTTTAGGGTTAACTAAGGATTAGTAACACGTGTCCTGCCCTGCCTTGTTTGTTTGCCTATTAACTACACAGTTGGGTTAATGTAGAGATTAGTGAGCTAATATGAATATTATTCAGAATCAGGTTAACAAAAATGCCAAAGAACATAGCTTGATACACAAAACACTCTAATCATCATGGATCCAGTATTGTCAAATAATTAGAATGAAAAAGATGGTATGTATCAAATCTTCATTTTCATTGTTACACGTGCATAAAATTCATGGAAATCATTCTGATTCAGGCATTTTCTCCACCCATTCTGATGTATCAGATATTTGTCTATTTTATGCATATCCCATATAATGCTGGAGAGTAACAGAAAACTCAACATGAGCTTGAATCTGAAAAAACAAAACAGTTCAACATTGCTGTGTTGAACTTAGCTGAGACTCTTATGAAAAGAATGTGTTTTGATTAATTTCTTAAGTCTATGTGAACTCTGTGGGAGAGCGAAAGGTTCTGTACATTAGAGGTTTTCTATTACAGTTTATCCCAGAGCATATCCAGGGCTGCCTTGTACCTTTGCATTGACCGTGTGAAGATTTCTAGTGACATGCAGGCATCTTTTGCATTTGGATCACTCAAAAATAAAAATAAGCACTGAACTATCATTTTTGTTTTCAAAAAGTTAATGTAGCCTTCAGTTTTATGCTTTAAAATTTTAATTTTTTCATCTTAATTAAAAATAAATTCTAAAATGTCTTTCTAGGTTTCTATGAACACTAGTCCTTCTGAACAAAATTACCTAGCAATGTCTTAAGCCTTGTTTAGATAATGAACAGCAAGATATAAGGCCTCATGCCCATTCTTTCTCATAGATTAACCTACTTTTATGTATTAATATACTTATAGTCAAAATACCCTTCTTGCTGTACAATTAGGTATTTTATGTTCAAAAGTAGTCTGTGAGCCATCTATATCCTCCTCCCCCAAACTTCAGCCAGAAGAACTCTTTGTGACACCTTTCACACATTACGGAATTGTTGTGTAGCATGAACTTACCTCATTTTGTCTGTTCCTAACAAACAGACTGCAAGTCAAGGACTCTGCTTGGATGATGATTGACTCTGTGCCTACCACAGTCACTGATAAAGTATTGAAAGTGTAAAAGAAAGTTCCCTCCTAGGAATTATGTAAGATTCTTTAAAGACCTTTGTTCTCCAGATGGATTAGTCCCGGTGGGTGTGATGCAATGCACTTCATCATCGATGTTTTCCCTAACTTGGCCTTGGCTTTCCATTTAGAGTTTCATACAATTAGGCCAAAATTTATAAGAGTTTTGTTAAATGAAGACAGATGTCATTGCAAGAGACTCTTACACAATACAAATCCTGCTTCCAGCTTGAGATGGAGACTTGGGACTCCTCTGAACCATAACTTCTGTGTACTGATGCTGAGGAAATACTTCCCAGAAGGTTTTGCCACAGTGATGCTGGTCTCTTGTTACTTACAACTGATTTTTCAGCCCCAACTAACCAGCATCAATTGTCCCAGTAAAACAAAGGTTTCACTCTAGGTTCTAGTCTCTTCTTAATCACAGTTAATTCCTCAGCCCCAGCTGACCAGAACCCACATATTCTCAAGTAAAAATATCATACAAACAGCCCTGATAGTCTCCACTTCCCTTTAAGCTTCACAAGCCGGACCTCCATCATTTATAACTCTTTTAGTATAACTACTCCAAGCTCCTCAGCAACTAAGCACTCAATAGCTTTGCTAACTCAAAGTTCCAAATGCTTCCACAATCTTCCCCAAACACCAAGTCAGGTCAGAAATACCCCACTCCTGGTACCAATTTTTGTCCTATTTTGCTTATCCATTGCTGTGACAAAACACTCTGACCAGTACCAACTTGAAGAGGAAAGGAAAGGGTTAATTTGGCTTACATCTCCCAGGTCACACAGTTCATCAGAGAGTCCAAGGCAGGAACTCAGAGTAGGAACCTAGAGACAGGAGCTGGAGGAATGCTGTTTACTGGCTTTCTCCCTGGCCCATGCTCAGCCCACTTTCTTATACATCACAACCTGTCCAGTGATGGCACTGCCCACAGTGGGCTGGGCCTCCTGCAGCACACAACAATCAAGAAAATACCCCGTACACATGGCCACAGTCCTATCCATTGGAGGCAATTCCCCAATTAAGGCTCCCTCAACCTAGTTGTGTCAAGTTTACACTAAAAATATTGAGCACATGTGTCATGCAATGCCTGTGGAGTTCAGAGGAGGACACAGACTCCCCTGGAACTGAAGTTATGGACACTTGTTAGCTACCATGTGGGTGCTGAGAATCAAACCCAGGTCCTGTGTAAGAGCAGCCAATGCTCTTAACCTCTGAGTCATCTCCCCAGTCCTTCATTTTTGTAAATATTTTTAATTTTATGTGTATCTATATGTGTGTCTGAGTGTATATATGTGCACCATATACATGCAGGCGCCTCCTGTAAAGGCCAGAAGAGGGTGTCAAGTCCCTTGCAGCTGGAATTAATAGCTGTTGTGAACCATTCTACATGGGTGTTGGGAACCAAAGTTTGATCCCTTCAAAGGACAGCTAATGCTTTTAAGCACTAAACCATCTCTCCAGACCCTCAGTTATTAAATGTTGATGATAATGCTTTGCTTTCTGAGTGTATACAGAGTGATCTTATGAGGGCAAATATGCTTGAAAATGCAATATTGAACCAGCCAACTTTTGTGTTCTTCAAAATCACTTTGAGTTTGGGACGTTGGTGACTAAGTGGTACTCACTGCATTTCTGACTCAGATGTACTAGGGATGAGGTAAAGTGGTATCTTTATTTATAAGTTCCCGGATGTTGCGGCAGCTCCCAATTCAGTGCCCACACTTTTGGAAACATGGCTGGAGACCATTGTAATTACAGAGTGCTTCAATAGTTCTGTTTGTTCTTATAATTCAGTGAAATTAAAATATTTCACTCTCCTAGCTGTATTCTTCCCAATCTTCAGTAGTCTGGACAATTACATAAAATAAGGTGAAATATTTCCTAGCTACACATTTTAATATGTAAAATGACAAATTATTTCATCAGCTGTGATATAATGGTCTCGATATTTTTTTAATTATTTATTATTCATTTTATTGTATTGTATGAGTGCTATGTCTGCATGTGTGTAAGTGTACCTGTGCCATGCATTGCCTGAAGAAGCCAGAAGAGGGTGCCATTAGTCCTGGAAGTGGAGTTACAGACAATTGTTAGCCGCCATGAAGGTGCTGGGATTCAAACCTAGGTCTTCTACAAGAACAAGTGTTCTTAACTGCTGAGTCATATTTCTAGCCCCTAAAATGCTATCAACATTTTAAAGGATGAAAATGATTCAAGAAAATTTTTCAGTGGCATGCATAATTGAATTGCAATTTAAATCCACAGGTCATAAAATACAGTTGAAATACAAAGAAAGTTAGCAAGCTTAAATAATAATTGACTCACAATGGTACTAAGTTCTTAAGAAAAGCAGGCTTGGATCACGAATTTAAAAATTTCATACATTAATCTATGTGGCCCATTCTACTAATTGGAATGCATGCTAACAGCATAGTATGTGACAGACTCGGTAAAAGATTATTTCTTTGCAAGGGTATATTCAATATTCAATTATTTTCTTGTTAATAATTTATCCTGCATAATAGAGAAAACACAGTAAATAACCATCTGTCTCAAGAAGCAGCTTTTATATTTACAAATACAGCATAGACTCTCAGTAAGAGTCTAGCAAGCCATTGCAAGCTAACTGCTTAAGTTCTGGGGATTTTCTAGACTTCCATTTCTAAAAGGTTATTCTTAGGTCTTAACCTAGCTAAAACAAAGGCAACTTAAGGTTGGTCAACATGGGAAAAGGTAGTAAGATAGGAAAATTAAAGATTTTTCTGGACATATATATTTATATATATATATATATTATACATATATATATATATAAATATATATTTTATTAATAGCACAAAGTCCTTGGTTAACCTATGAGAAATTGGTAGTTTTTTAAAAGCCTTCCATTTTGGAACTGTTATAAAGAGCAGTCACTGTGGTTACAGCCAGTGTTCAGTGTTAACCTTAGTTCAGGATAGAGAAGTGGAAACCTCATCAGTCTCCACAGGGAGACTGCAAGGTCACCATGTTGGTCTTTGGGAGACCAGTGAGTAGTCATGTCTGGGAAAGAAGTTGAAGGAAGAATGACAGGAAGTAAGATATATCACTCTTATGATCAATGAAATAAAAATTTTCAATGCTATCTTGTTCTGAAATGTATTTTGCAGGAAATAGTGCAATTGCTTCTAATATTGACTTTAACTAATTAATTTTGACAATTTAGGGCAACAGCTAACTGAGATCATGAGTTATAGTCAGGGTAAGAATTATAATTTCTGAAACTTCCATAATCATCATTATTTGATTACAGAGCAATTGAAATAACTTTCAAGGAGAAGAATTTTATAAAATTGAGGCATGCAATTCATATGAACTTTATTAATTAAATATTAATATTTATTAATCGATAATTTATAATAAAGATCTTTAAAGAAAGATGATATCTTAGACTTATTTGTATTTTCTGGACTATTTTCTGAGATAGACTTAATACTTCAATCATCTTCATCTAAAGGTTATTCCTAGTTTATCAGCAATTTAGCAATTGTCTTCTATCGGTTAACCATAAAAAGTATGTGGTACCAGAATGCAAACAGGAAAAGTTTTAAAGCTGTAGCTCCTGGTAACTGGGAGAAAAAAAAAATCAAGCATATTTCAACAGTCAGGGAGTCAGACCAAGTAAGAAAACTTTTTTCCCTAAGTGGACAACCTTTGACGGTCATGTTTTGTTTTTGATGGTAGGGGTGGTGTGGTGTTGTGTGCGTATATATCTGTGTGTGTATGCATATATGCAATGGTGTCCATGTGGAGGTGAATGGAGAACTTTGTAGAGTTGGTTCTCTTCCTTCACCTTTAAGCAGGTTCAGTAGATCAAACTCAGGCTTGCATGGGAAGCCTGGCTTTGCCATCTAGCCACTCCTAGAACTTCGTGTTTTATGATGTCCTATTTTAAAACTAAATACTGAAAATATGTTCTATGTTGTCTATTAATGTTCATCAAGGTAAAGGTTTGTGAAGAGCATTTCTTAGTGCTATAAATGGCCTTGGAATTACCCTACTGTTCTGGCCCACAACAAACACATTTTGCTGAACACCAGCAGGTCGGATTTGGAGTGAAGTCGTAATTAAAGCTGAATGTCTTCCAAACCTGACAACTGAAAAAGAAATGGTTAGCTATTGGCATTTGGGTGTTGGGGGAAGGAGAGTCAGTTTTCTTTGGTGATTGGCTACTGGTAAGTTGCCCATGCTGCACTGGATTACATGTGAATAGGAGGGAGGGAAGGAGGGAGGGAGGGAAAGAGAGAGAGAGAGATAGAGAGAGAGACAGAGAGAGAGAGAGAGACTGACTTTATCCAAGGAGAGGCTTGAAAAATACTGCATGGGTATTTCTTACCTTCTCTTTTTTACTTCGATTATCACCATGGGACATACATCTACCATAAGATGAGAAACCAAAGGGCAGAGCTGCTGAGACAGCCTATCTAAGATGAAACAGCCTCTGCAACCCACCAGCCAGCCAACATCCACAGAAATTTGTGAGAAATAATAAATTCTTTGTGTTAAAGCTGATCAGTTTGAAGTGGTGAGTTACATAGTGATTTACAGATTAAATATGTGTCTCATACTGTCTCCAGCCTATATCTAAGTGAAGACTGAAAGTTACAATATTGGCTTTTTAGTAAAAGTAGTCAGACTCATAAATTCAGGATGACCTCCTAGGCAGTGGGGAGAAGAAGAGAGGGCATTCTAGACTATACATGGGCTGCATGGAATTTTCAACTTAATTGTAGTGCTTTCTGAGTGTCTGTATAGTCATTTTGTTAGTAAATTTGACTCAGGAACGTAGCTTAAATAATTGGAATGAAATACCTACACCAACATTATTTTTCAAAACATCATACAGAAAAATAATGTATTTATGGGCAAACACATATATTAGACACACAGCAATTATAAAGGAAGTCTTGCCTTTCTCCTTCCTAAAGTTTGGAATATTGTGGGGTCTCTGAGGAATGCTTAGTTACTGTTGTGATTTTGGTGACTTGACCACATATATGAAGATTGTTTTAATATACAAAATAGCATACAGATTATTATTTCACAAATTATTGTGCATGCATTTCCTGTCTTCAAAGTATATCAAGAATGCAATTAGGTATCCTGCCTTCCCCGTAGTCCCTCTGCTCCAAATCCATCATCTCTCCTCTAAGTTATCACAGTCTCCATATGCCCTCATTCTTCTTAATCTAGTGTTAGGAGCAACTGGGACAGTTCTTTTAAAACATAAGAACAGCCACTGTATTCTTCCCACAGTAAAAACAGACTGTAAGGTTTACTATACAAAATCATCTGCCTTCCTCTATGCATGCATTCATGCTTTCTCTTATTCATTTGTATTACTGGTTCATTATCTTCTTTCTGGCTACACTGAAATTCTATAATTTTCTTTGAATATTGGATGGTATTCTCCAATATTTAGGTCTGCTCCTGATAGTCCTCTCTAATCTACATGACTTAAATGTTACCTCTTAGTGAGAATTTCCCCAAATATTTCATAAAATGGTCAAATCCCTCCTTGCGCCAGTAATCAATATCTCTAACTATCAAACATATTCATTGTTATCTGCTACATTATGCATTAGTTAAGGTGCTTTTATCGTTTGACTCAGCCCTAACCAGAATATTTTAATCCTAAGTAGAATGAAAGTAGGTGTTCTGAGGTCAGGTTGTTTCATTAATTCATGCTCTGTGCCTAGAACATGGTTTCCCTCAAATTATGCATTTCCTAATGATTTAATTAAAGGTTTTCAAATAGTAATTTGCTTAATTCTAATAAGTTAAACATCTAGAAAACTTGAAATTTCCTGGTATTGTGAAGGAAACCTTGAGACAAAAACAATTTTTCTTATCCAAGAAATATGCTAAGCTCTATTTTCAGGATAATTATTTGTGTAGTCTTTTCTAAGATAGCCTTTAGATTTGGAACTTTTCCTTCTAAATTGATTCTTGGGTTTTTTGGATGAAGTACATATATTTATTGGTTGGAAAATTGAAAATACTTTCTGAGTGACTTTATAATAAAGTGAAATTTTCTTTGTATGTGACTGCCAAAACTATGGTACATGTGCATAGGATAAAAACATAAGCCTCAATCGGAATGACTAATTCTTAGTAGAAATTACAACTGCTCATGTATTTTATGGGATATTGGCTTTTAAGTGTAAACAAATCAAGTCATTGTGAAACATTTTCATTTTTTAGTAAATTGACTGATGTGAACAAAAAAAAAATGATAGCATTGAGTAACCATATCTTGGTGGCAGGTCAAGAAAGTTGACCAAAAAATCAAGAGGCTTAAGAAACTCAACATGATATTGTAAGACTAGAAAGAACAGACATCTCAGGTTGACATTCGAGGCTCTGACATTGAGATGGTATCCTCACTGCAAACTGGTCATTGTACCTATGGTCTAGGTTCCAGCCACACTGAAATGTTTCCTTCGCTGCAGAACTTTATACAAGACATTATATATAATTTTATATAATATTTTATTATATAAAAGATACTTCTGCAACTTTTTGTGAGAGAAAATAATCTTATGCACTTTATTTTTCTTTATTTATGTTTGGGGTGTTTTGTTTAGTTTTTATTTTTATTTTTTTGAGACAGGGTCTGCCTGAAGCCCCAGCTGGTCTGGAACTCACCATGTAGATAATTTATGTATCTAAGTACTATTTTTAAAGTAATTCTTATTACTTTAAAATTTACTATTAAATAATTGTCTCAAGCTAATCAAACATTCCATTTGTTACGTTGCATTTTATTGTTATGAAGCAGCGGCCTGACCTAACTTGACAGTATCTTTCTGAAAACTGTTTTGTCTAGGTTTATTATTACAAGTTTGATTTTTGTTTATGTACTGTATATATTCAAAAACAACTTCAGAAGGGAACTTACTAGAGTAAAATATTGCAGAGAGACTACAGAGGAAAATTACTATTCTGCTAAAATAAATCTCATAATAACATTGTATTCATTATTATAATGGATACTTCAGTGAATGCTTCAATTTCAGCACTTTGCTAATGACCTGTGTGCTCCAAGCCTTTCTCAAGAGCTTTCAGTTTTTGGAGTTAAGACTAAACATGGATTGCCTCCCAGTGAGATAAACTCCCCCAGGAAGACCCAAATGATCAAAAATAGTTCATAATCATGGAAATCTTTTAGGGTGCAGGTTTTTACCACAGGTTTCTGGAACATATGGCATATTTAAAAATTGAAAGGCAAAAACATTTGACATTATCCATCAACACTAAGTGATTGCCATTTTTCATTTGTTTGTTTGTTTTGGACAAGAAACTGTTCTTATCAAATGACTAAAAACTGAATAATGCCATTCAGACCATCTTTTTAATTCAAACAAATGATATTCTTCTAAAGTTGCATTTTAGAATCATCTGAGGGGCTCTATAAAACATTTCAATGCCCCACCTGCAATAACTGATATTTAACTGAGTGAGCCTTATCCAGTATGCCTTCTGGTAGAAGATCCCTGGTAATGCTAGTGTGCTGTAGATAGAGAATTTGTGGCATGATAACCCTAGAGTGGGCTTCCTAAAATTACATTACTTAGCTGGGTTAGTCACAGAACTTGATTAAGAGTGGATGCTGTTTCTGCTGATTATTTACATATATATAATACATTATGATAAATATATATATATATATATATATATATATATATATATAGGTACATATTCACCATGACCAGCTCTGACATACGATTTACAACAGAAATATCACGTATAATAGGAAGCATGTTCTTAGGCCCTGCGTGTTCACAGGTTGAATGACAAACTTTTCAGATGGAATTTTCATGTTATAATTTGACTAAAATGGATCACAAGAGTTTGTGTAAACCTGCTAGACAAAGTCTGACTCAAGTAGGTCACTTATGATCCCATACTGAGATAACGAATAGCAAGGAAACACCTTCTCAACATATTTTGATGCCTTAGTTGCTACCTAATCACAGCTATTTTCTTTAAATATTTAATTTCTTTATATATTTGCTCATATGCATGTCAGCTTAGAGTGTGACAGTTACCACGTAGGTCCCGTAGGTTGAACTCAGGTTGTCAAGCTTGGTGACAGGCATCTTTACCCGCTGAGCCATGTCACTGGCCCATCACATATCACTGCTATTTTCTGAGAGACAGCGTATCACATTGCTCACATTCCACATGACTTTCAAGTGAAAATGGATCTCACCAGCCACATATTCTTCTTTAAGAGGATTACTCAGATACTTCCAAGATCTTTTTTGCATTTTTCTTCAAATAACACTTTTTAAAATTTTTCTTTAGTTTGTTATTTTTAACTAAATGTAAATGCATGCTTTGACTGCATGTATGTAAATGAGCTTGTGCTGTAATGCCCATGGAGGTCATAAGAGGGATTTGGAACCCCTGGCACTCTCATTTGGGACCTTTGTAAGTTGACATTTAAGTGATGGTAACCCAACCTGGGTCCTCTGCAAGAGTAACCAGGGCTCTTAACTGCCAAGCCATCTCTCCAGCTCCCCAAATAACAGTTAAACAAATCTAGTGTTGGAGGATTTTGTAACCTAACTAGCATTCCCAAATGAAAAAAACATGGCACACCACTCAACAAAACCAATGCAGTATGTAGGAAAAATGCACAGCAATAAACACCAAATTTAGTAAGCGCTGAAGTGAAAACACTAAAGCTGATATAGAGCAAATGTTGAATAAATACATTCAGAAGAAATAAATATGTAATTTTCAGTAGTTTCTCCCTTGTAAAAATGCTAAAAGAAGAAAAAAATAAACCATTGTCAGTATCTGTTACTTACAGGGGGACACCTTGCTTTAACTTTAAAAACTATATAAGGATTCTTGAAAGATATTTCTGAAATGTAATATTTCCTTCTCTTGAGTAAGAAAACTGGAAAAGAAAAATCATTAGAGACAAGAGATGAGCACAGGACAGAGAATGAGGGGTTCCTCAAATTAGAGACTCACAGAGGAAATGAGTTACTTTTCTGTTGCTGTGACAAAACACCATGAAAAGGTGAACGTAAAAAGGAAGAGTTTCTTTGAGCTTAATGTTCCAGAGGGATCAGAGTCCATCACTGTGGGGAGGCACGGTGGCAAAAGATGGTAGTAGCTCATATCCAAGCTGACGCAGAAACCAGAGAGCGACTGGAAATCCGGCAGGGCTCAAGACCTCTCAAAGTTCTCCCCCAGAGATCCACGTCCTCCATCCATCAAGGCCATACCTTCTAAAACCTCCCCAAACAGCACCACCAGCCACAGACAAAATGTGCAAAAACCTGGAGCCTATGAAGAACATTCTCATTCAAACCATCAGATATGTTACAAAAATAATCATTCTGTAGAGTTTTATTTTAAAATATTAGCTTATTTTAAAAGATTTGAATCATTGTAAGTAGAAAAAAAATCAGACGAGGTGTGAGAACTGAGAACCTTCTGTAGGGCAAGATGCAGTAAGTACAAGTCCACAGCCACATCCGCTGGGATCTTTAAGAAACTGCTAAAAAATGTGAAGCTGATGCATGTTCCTGACTGGAGAATTCTAAAGGACAGACCGTGATTTTATCCATGATGGTGCTGAGTGAGTCTTACATCTAACTGAAATTAGCCAAAGCAAAACAAACACATAGAATTTTGCATGTAAATAATATATCATGAAATGTATTTCTATAATTTGGTAATTGGATGGTATTTTAGTCCATCTGTGTTGTTTTAGCTGCATAAGACTGGGCAAATTAATTTTAAAAAGCATCCTTATATCTCACATTCTGAGGCTGAGGACTCCAACATAAATCCACTACATGCTGAGAACTTTCTGGCTGAATTATTCCAAAGTTAAAGGGCAGGAGAGGGTTACCCCCAGAGATGGCTGAAGTTGCTTAACAAAATCATATCTTGGTAGCTAATCTGCCATGATGGTATTAGTCCATTATCCCATGCCCTAATCACCTACTAATCCCTACCTCCCTGCAGTGTGCACTGAGGGCTGGTTTTCCAACCCATAAGCTTTGCGGTATACATCAAACCATAGCATCTTGGGGGAAAAAACTCCTAAAGCTCATATGGATCATATGTCCACCCCAACAGTGAGAGACAGTGGTGTCATTCTTTTTCAACCACATGGAAAGAGAATGTTGTTCCAGAGTATATTCCAAAAAGATAAAGATGGTAAAAGACAGACAACAAAATATGCTCACCACATGCCATATGAAACTTTTTTGGGTAGTTTCATTATACTTTTAAGTAAAAATCCACTTGTAGATCAACTCACTAATCTCTACAAACAATTAAAGTTTATTTGCCTGGCACTATGTACAACATTAAAGAAAGAAACAAAATAGGAGTGTTTGGTTCTCTGAAATTTACAATCTATTTTCGGCATATTAATTTATAACAAATTCTGAAAGAGTGAATGGAATGTACACAGACTGGGAGCATAGCCCAGTGGTGCAGAAACTGCCTAACATTCAGGAAGTCCTGGGCTTGATTTACAGCACCATAAATAAATAATTTAATTAATTGGTTAGTTAATTAAATGAATGAAAGAAAGAAATTTACAAATGCTACAGGAACACAAGAAATGGAGAAATGTGGCCTCAATGGCACTGTGAAGATCTTATTAATCAAAACTTAGTGAGCTTAGATGCAACTGAAATTAGTCAAACATTGTGTTCAGTGCCTTAGACAACCAGTTTCCTGATCTTATTTGAAATATACCCAGCATCAGAAGACAAGCAAGTTCTGAGGTGGCTGGTTGGCACGCTGAGAGGTCAGACTGGTGTTCTAGCTAAAAGTTCTTAGCAATTTAGATATAAGATCATCCAGATCAAGGTTCCAGACTTTCTAAAAATGTTTTTGCTTTCTCATAATATATTTCTATGTCTTCTAAAACATTAAAGTAAATATGTTGATGTACTTAGTGGTTTTATCCATATGGGTAAAATGACCTTATACAATAAATTATCAGAAATAATAAGAAATTTTAAATAATTATGACATAAAGGTAAACTAACCAATATGTTTTGCCAAATTATCTTTGTTTATGTCTAAGCTTATAAATAAGCTTTCCTTGTCAGTTAATAACAACCACAGGGATATTTGGTTTAGCATCTCAATGAATGCAAATATCTGGGAGCTTGACACATAACAGTAACTCATTTCATTAATTATTTTCATGAGATTGAAATCATGTAAATTACAGTGATCGCATAGCTAAAATAGGAAGGACTGTTTTCTAAGGACCTGGAAACTTGGAAGGATATTAACATACTGTGTTACCCAACAGTGTTTTTCTAGACCCTCTCTCCCTGAAATCAAAGAACTACTGACACAGACAGTCACTCGGTAAATGATCTTTGATTTCCCTTTCTCTTTTGTTTTTATTGATAGTTGTCAGAAAGTATAAAATCAACAAACATTTGTGTAGCATTTATAACCACCAGGCAATTGTCTTCAGCCATCAGAAGCAGACCTTCACAAATCACCTGGTTATAAATAGTCCATAAAATTTCACAAGTACAGCAGTTAATACTTAGTTGATAATTTGTTTCCATTTTTCTTCATATATTTTATAAATACTGTTCACTCTGACTAATACTCAATACTTTTCAACTTGCCCTAAAGATTATATTTTAACCAAAGATTTGAAAGCCTTGCAAGCCAAGATTTAAAATAAAAACACCTGGTTATTCTGATGTTGAATTTAAATATTGATTTAATATATGAGACTCTTGACATTTCTAAATGCCCAATTTATGAATATCACAATTATATCTAATTAGTCTCATAAAATGCAGTGAGGTTTAAATTTAAGTGATGTCTTTGGATCCCTAATTATTTCATAAATACTAAACCAAAATAAAACAGGGCTATTTTTTAACAAATACCGTAGATTCATTTCCACTTCCATCACTAAGACTGGCTGTTAGATTGTTAAATTTGCAAAGGAATTTCCCACCAAACAATACTACTACTGTCAAGCTCAAGACTTCCAGTAATGATTGTAGTTGCTCTTAGAGAAATTCATACACGAAGAGTGGTCATTGGTGTACACTGGGATGGAGTCTAACAGGATCAGGTAAACTCACATGTCAGTGAGTCACCTTCACATTCCATTCTCCAGCCTGCCCCACATTAAGCATTCACCGAGGTTACAAATGTTTCCATGTATTCATGTTCATGTTTGTTTGTGAAACTGTGGATGTCATGTCTGTATATTTCAAATATGTATAGTACTTAACAGCAAACCAAACCACATTTTTCCATAACATGTATTAAAGTAAAACTCCCACAGTATGAATGTCTTGTTCTGCTCAGAGCCCTCGTCCTCTCTTTTGTCAGATGAGTACAGACTGGTGTTTTGATCTTCTTGGCAGCCACAGGGTGAGGTGGGTACAGCAGGGCAATGACAGACAACCAGATTAAAGACAGCTTAAGGGCACAGGGTAAAACTGCATTTCTTGGCACTCCTGTCAAATCTCCCTCAGGTTGGTACAAAGCCAATGCCTCAGAGTCTCTGCTCTTCTTTCAATTGTTTCTGTCCCACCCAGACAATTCTTCACAAAAGATGGGCTGCAGCAGCAGAGATGAAAATTTAAATCTCATGTGCTACACATGAGAGACTTGAAAATGTAAAACACTCCTCCCTTATTTATTTTGAATATAGAGTTTCATAAAACATGAATGCTTAAATGAAATGACATTATATTTACTTAAATCACTATACATTTTCATTTAAATTACTGTAAGGATCAAAAATATCATGCAAATAAGTAAAATGTATTTAGGGGTATTCAAAAATTTTAAGAGCCTAAAAAAGTTTTGATATTAAGGAGTTTTGTAGCCACTGCTCCTGAAGCAACTTCAAAAGCACTTCAGGAGTGCTTACAAAGGTACCACGGTTCATGCCCCGACCAGCGGGACAGCAACGAGAGCTTGAGACTCCACAGGAACCTGGAATGAAACAGGACAAGAGGTACGAGAAAATGACGGCAAGTCAAAGGATTCTGATCAAACAGCCAAATTTTATTTCTTCTCCAAGTCTTATATACACCTTGGTAAAGCAGGAAACAATAATCAGTTAAGGATGTCAGGGGGAAGCTATTTAAGCCATAAAACGTCCCTAAGCAAAGGTCAGGTCACAGGTAACTTCCAAAGAATGTGCTCAAACAAACTTTCCAAGGGAGAGAGATGCTAATCAGCTACGGAAAACTTTCCATTGAGATCACAAGCCATGCTAGGTTTCAGGATAGTGATAAATCTCAACATGGGGTCTTGTTGGCTCCTGGCAGGTTCCCTCATAGAGGAGGCACACGACCAATTATGCCTGGGCATTTTGTCTTCCTTCACTCCATGACTTTCTCATAAAGTCAGTACACTATCTGAATAAGGTGTCCCCCATAGGGGGTGTTTGAACACTTGGTCGCCACTTGTGGCCCTGTTTGGGATGGTTTAGGAGGTGCAGCGGAAGGCAGCTCAGCATTGCGGGCAGGCTTTGAGATCATAGTTACAGCCTATTTCCAGTTTCACGCTCAGTTTCCTGTGCCAGCTTGAAGATGTGAGCCCTCAGGTTTCTGTCCCATCTCCCTCCAACCATGCCTTTCCACCATGTTGGACTCTTATCCCTCTGAAACTGTAAACTCAATGAACTCTTCCCTCTATAACTTGGTTGTGGTGTTTTATCATAGCAACAGAAATGTAACTGTTACAGAAGTTCTCACCAGTCTCATTGCCAGGTAAATCCTGGAGATTTATAGACATTAAATAGCTATGAAATGTCCACAAACAGCAGTGAGCTCTATTGTTTAGTATGTGAGTAGTGTGCATAGCCTTGAGGGTTTTATTCAAGTCTATCGGGATACCTCTATTTTTAAAGCATTCGTAGGAGTAATGAGACAAATGCTCATAAGACATATT
Organism: Eospalax fontanierii; assembly: GCA_035773235.1. Lineage (NCBI taxonomy): Eukaryota > Metazoa > Chordata > Mammalia > Rodentia > Spalacidae > Eospalax > Eospalax fontanierii. The sequence continues at coordinate 25,058,681 of CM069530.1, forward strand.
TAGATTTGCAAGTGATGGTTTGAAACTAGTCTTATGACTAGGGAACTAACTTTTGGAGCACCATGCCGTTTAAAGCACAGGTATAACAGTCAAAGACAGTCACTTCTGTGCTTATAAATATGCAGAGCCCTTTCTTTAATTTTACAACTTCTTTTTCTTTTTCCCCAAGTCAATTAAAATGCAAACAGGAGGTTTGATAAGAAGCAGCAAGACAAGTGAGGCATGGGATAGCACTAAAATATGACTGTCTAATATATGCAGGCTAATAGGAATAATTGGATTTTTAAAGTCTAAGCATTGCATGCTTTACCCTTTATCTCCCATTAAATCGATTGGTGCCTTGCTCTTTTTATATCTAAAATGTTAACCTTTATGAATTTTTAATAACTAAAACTTTGTAACACTTTTATTAAAATGTGAGGTTGTGTTAAGTCTGACACTTGGCTTTTATAAATCAATGTTCCTTATCTAAAAGAATGGATTTTAATGTCTGATGGAAGTTTGTATTTGTTAATCTATGAAATGGCGATTGTAAAAATGACTCTATAGCTTGACATGAACTTAATCATATTTTTATATACCCATCGCCCACACAGAGTGCCAATAAAGGATTTTCATTATTTTCTCATTTTTCTTCAACACGCTATCTTTAACTAATATGTGATGGCTTATATAGACTGTCAATGTGACAGGATGTAGAATCACTTTGGAAACAAATCTCTGACCTGTCTGTGAGGTATTTTCAAAATGGTGTTAATTAAGGGGGAAAGACCCATCCTAAATAAGGATGGCATCATTCCATCAGCTATGATCCTACACTGTATGAAAAGGAGAAAGCTAGCTGACCATGAGAGTTCATGTCTCTCTGCTTTCTGACTATGGATGCAATGTGACCAGCTGCCATTCAGGAGTATATGCAGAAGCTGAGAGTCAAAACAAACAACCCTTCCTCAAGTTACTTTTATTAGGCTATTTTGTCCCAGCACACAGTATAAGTAACTAAAGCACCATGAAACGAGTTCAAACCACACTTAATATTTTTAAATGTTCTTAAATGTTTATTGCTCTTAATTATTTAAAACATTCAAAGTTTTAAATATGTCTGACTATATGTTACATGAATTTTTAAAATCATTGAGCATTCTGTGGCAGACTGGATGGATCTCTGTGAGTTCAAGGCCAGCCTGGTGTCCATAGTGAGTTCCAGGTCAGCTGTGGCTATGGATAGCCTGTCTCAAAAAAAAATCATTTAAAAATTCCATTAATATATTTTATGAAAGTAAGAAAGTCTTTACCCCAAATTTGGGGAATGCATTTTCACTTCAAAGATTTCTGTGCTCCAGAAGTTTTGTTCACAAGTCTTAGGAGCACAGAACCCACATGTCTGCATAATTACAGTTCCAACACATTATCATTTGTCTTAGGATATTGTTTGTACATTCTGCTCACATCAAAAATTTCACACATTAGAAACAGGGCTTATGATCTTTTAAATTTTTATTTATTATTTTTATTTTATGTGTATGAGTATGTTGTCTGCACGTGTGTAAGTGCACCCATGTCATGCAATGTCTGAGGATGTCAGCAGGAGGTGTTGGACCCCCTGTAACTGGAGTATACAGATAGCTATTAGCCACCATGTGGGTGCTGGGAACTGAACTTGGGTCCTCTGCAGGAGCAGTCAGTGCTCTTAACCGTTGAGCCATCTCTCCAGCCCCATGCTCAGGATCTTTGTACCAATCAACACTCACTTCCACAATGCTTCTTATGCTAACTAAAAACTTTAGCTCATTTTATTTTCTGGCAACATGGAATCCAATCCCTATCTCCGGGACTTTAAGTCCAATTGTTCACATCTAACGTGGCCTAACTTTTTGCACTTTCAAAACTAATTTATGTCCTTAATTTTAATTGCAGAAATGTGAAATTTTCTTTGGAACCAAGCAAAGGAAACTTCTGAATAGACAAGGTCTAGCCTAGATAATGAGAAAGGTAGAATTTATGCAACAGTGGAGACAGCAAACAACTGAGAGAGACTAAAGTACTAATGGCTGACACAGAAGTAGCTTGTTGCAGGTGGAAGAAACAGACTCCAAAACCAGAGTCCAGTTAGGGCTCAGCAAGAACAAGTGTTATTATACAAGCACAGTGCTGAGTACAAAGGAAGATTTTTCCAGGAGTTCATGCTTATTCACTTATTTAGTTAATTTCTTCAGCAGTTATGTGGTCATGAAATTGATCAAGCCACAGCTGGTTCTTGGCCCAGTTCACAGTAACAAGCACGAGTTCAGTCTTGTGGATTAGTCCTTAAATCCAATTTAAAAAAATAGTTGGTTAGTGCCATAACACTGATGTCACTAATATACAAACAAACAGGCATATCTTGCCAGGCCAGTCATTACTGTAGCTCACAGCCTTCACAGCTGGGTAAGACTGTTGATTTCTTTCTGCTCCCATTAGCATACATAATACCTTCTAGTGCTGTGACAGCTAGACATAGGGATGACGTTTCCAGATCAGTACCAGCTTGATTTTTCCAAGTTCTGTGACTCCAGTATGTGGGGTGCAACAGAATCTTACCATAAGTTCTGAATGGTAACCAAGAGCAAGGGGTCAAAGAGACCAACTGACAACAACTCCAAGGAAAATAAAACACACTTAGCACCAGGCTTGTTTGATAGCCTGTGGGAGAGGCATTATCTTTCTGTATAGGGTAACTTCATTAAATTATTCTTTCTCTCTCACTTTCTTTCAACACACACACACACACACATACACACACAAGAACAAGGTAAGAACCTACTGCTAAATGAACATAAGTCAAACTGCCCTATAAATACTTGTCTTTGTATTCATAGGTTAGTGTAACTTTCAACATTCACCAGAGAAGCTTCTTTTTGCAGTAGATGGTGATTAATACAAGATTCATACCTGGTCAAAGTACAGAAAACAAGAAATGATAGAGTGTTCAGCCATGCATGGAGCACCATACTTCCTCCTTCCGAGGCTTAGGGATCATCGCAGTAGAGGAAATGGAAAGAGTTAGACATTAGGGAGATTGCTGAGAAACTGTTTTCCAGACATGTCAGGGCTATTGCACAAATGAATTAGTGGCTATGACTACATGCACAAGGTCAAGTCAACAAAAATTCTAGCACAGACAGGGAGGGGCTCATGAAGTTCCATACTAGCTGAGGAGCTATTGGCAACTAATCACGACTGTGGGAGGGAAAGGAAGTTTTCTTCAAGGATGTCACCCTTGGTAGGATGCCCATGCCCTGGGACATGACTCTACCTCCACGCACATAGTGGCTACACTAAGTGGACTCAGTGTGTTAAAGAAAAAAAAAAGTTGAAGGTAGGGTTCAGAGGAGTTGGAAGGAGTGGTAAGTGGAAGGTATCACAGGACATTGTAAACATGCATGAAATTCTCAACCAACAAAGCAAGCCAATGGATGATGAATCAATGAATGAAAATTGATCCAGTCTTAGTAAAGAAATGCCTCAATGGAAAACCTGCAGGTGTTGATTTATAATACGGCCCACACATTATTTGTTCGTGTGTAAAAGATAGTAACTGTGGTAAGGTATATTTATAAAATAAGAATTTCTTTAACAACCTCGAAATGATCTGCAAATCCAGAAGGGTAAGAGAAAGGTCATGAAGGGTGTGAAACAGCAGTGAGTGAGATGTTCTGGCAGCAGATGAAGAGAGCACGCGCTCCCACCGGGTGGGATCGAACAGAGTGCGCTACGGAAAAGGAGAAAGTCTTTGATCATACCGACTATAATGGCAGCCTGTTGTACAACCCAAGATTAACTTGGGAGGTGAAAATCCCTGCTGCTTGTGACTTTCTATCCCAGGGTCTAGACACACATGCGTCACTGAATGATTCTTTCCAGAAATTTCATCGGGTTCTGAAAGTTAATTCCCAATTGGATATTATTCATAGCTTTTTCTTTTTTAATTTTATTATTTTTATTTTATGTGTATGAGTGTATTACCTGCATGTATGGAAGTACACCCATGTTGTATAATGCCCCTGGAAGTCAGAAGATGGCATTGGAACTGGAGTTACAGACAGTTAGTAGCCACCATGCGGGTGCTGAGAATCGAACCCCAGACCTCTGCAAGAGCAGCCAGTGCACTTAACCTGTGAATTCTCTCTCCAGCCCCTCATGGATCTTTCTTATTCAAGATGCAGGAAACAGAAACAAAGTGAACATGGAGACAGACATTTTGGTCACCTTACCAAGGGATGAAAAAAAGAAAAGGGAAGCTGAAGGTAGGACCCTGTGCAAACATCTCTACCAGGTCTCACCCTCTTGTGACTTCATTGTATTCCTCTGTGACTTGACCACTCACACAGTGGGGATCTAATTCAGTGTGTGAGTCATAGTCATTGGTTATGTGAATGTGCAGTGCCCAGCCCAGTAATAAGACAGGTAAGTCAGCTGCTACCTTGAACCTCCACTTTATAACAGTCAAACAATGACACTGTGTGTCAAATACATCACTAAATGCTGCGAATCAAAAAGACAGGGGGAGGAAGTGTTTATTTTTATTAAGAAGTCAAGGAAGGTACTCTGAAGGGGTAATAAATATTAGGACTTGAAAAAAATGGTAAGAAGTATTTCTAGGTCTTAGTGATAAGAAATTCCAGGAAATAAAAGTGTAAAGATAAGAGCAAGGAAACACGCCATCTTCCAGAAACAATAGCAAGATTCGGGGCCTGGAGAGATGGCTCAGAGGTTTAAAGCACTGCCTGCTCTTTCAGAAGACCCAGGTTTGATTCTCAGCACCCACAAAGTGGCTAATAACCACCCATAACTCCAGTTCCAGGAGATCAGATGCCCTCCTCTGGCCTCTGGGGGCTTTGCATGACACTGGTGCACTTAGATACACGCAGACAAAACATTCATACTCATGGGCATGGAAGTGCACACTTTTAATGCCAGCACTCAGAAGGCAAAGGCAGGTGGATCTCTGTGAGTTCAAGGCTAGCCTGGTCAACATAGCAAGTTCCAGGCCAACTGGGGCTATGGGAGACCCTGTGTCAAAAAGACCAAAAAACGAAAAATTCATTCACATTAATAAATTAATTTTAAAACTTTTAAAAAGAAAGTTCAAATCAAGGGAATGAGTTAGTGGGTGAATTTGGGGAGACCTCCAAGGTGTAAACCATGTGGGGCTTGTCAGGGCACAGAAGGGCAGATGTTATTCTAAATGTAATATAACTTCATAGAGACATGTGAGCTAAGGAATTACATACATGGTATGATAAATATTTTTTAAATGTTTGCTTCCTTTGATGGTGGCTTTCAGCTAGATATGAATCAAAAGAAGATCAATTAGGTGCCATTGGTATACTAGCCTCAAATCAGAGTGCTAAATTGAGGCCTGAAATGGGCAGCTTTGGAATGTATCTCAAAAGAAAACAGATGTGTTGAATGAAAGGTGTGAATTAGTGAGCTCCATTTACTCTATCACGCAGAGGGACAGAGAGAATAATAATGCCATTGTCCATTTGGAACAGGCTTACTTTACAGCTTGGTGACCATGCTGAGAAGCATCCTTGGTCATGATTAACTAGTCAAGGCCCAGACCACTTGCTGGACCATGGTGGGAATGTGGCTTTGACAGGAGACCAGGAGACCATGGTGATGGTCTCAGACTCCTTCTGAAGTCAGGGATCTGAGGTTTATCATTTGAAGAAGGGAGTGAAGAGGTGCCAGAGGGACAAAATCACTAGAAAAAAACTGTCAAAGGCAATCTTTTAAAGAAGAAAAGCCTCAGAGAGGTCAGTTTACTGGGTCAAAGGATATAGGATAATAGAATCAGTCTTCCTGGATTATTCACATAGAGTGTTTCACTTGATCCTCAAAATATTATCCTGAAGAGGTTCCACAGTATTCCTCAAGGTCAGTTGCACCCACATGTAGGCCGGTGCTGATCTGGCCACTTATAAATCACATGAGAACCATTGAAAAAAAAATACTAACAACAAAACAAACTGACAAATGCCTTGGGCTAAGCAAATTAGGATGAATCCAAGATTAGGTTGTTTGTCTGTTTGTTTCTATGGCTTGCACCTAGGGTCTTGTACAAGCTAGACTAGCTCTGTGACACTAAAGTGTATCCTCAGCCTTACATGCCTTTTTCTAAAGGTACCATAGTGACTCTAATACATAGCCCAAATGAATCAGGCTAATAAATTCAATATAATTTTCTTTTATCCATCCTTCCTAAGAAATAGGTATAATAAATTACTACGTGTTAAATCTAGAATAGTGGACTCACAATAAGAGTAAAAAGAAAATACCCTGCTTGCAATATTATTATCTATGCAGTCACTATCAGCTTCAAGACTGATAGGATCCAATATGTATTACTTTGTCCCATCACTTAAATATATTATGACATCTTTCCTTTTTGGTCAAATATTCTGATTCAATATGACCTTAAATAATCACACAGTGTTTATATATGGGATATATATACATATAAATATATATATATATTCCACTATTAATGAAATCCAAATTGTGGAATTTTTAGGTATCCCTTTTTAAACATATTTTATTATTTTATTTTATGATTATTTATATGTATGATGTATTTCTTGAATGTGTATAAGCGCACATGCCCATGTCATGCAGTGATCGGGGAAGTCAGAGAGGGTGCTGGATTCCACTGGACCTGGAGTTACAGATGGTTTAGCTGCCATATGGGTGCTGGGAACTGAACTCAGGTCTTCTGCAAGAGAAGCTGGTGCTATTACCTGCTGAGCCCTCTCTCCAGCCCCCAATGTATCCCATTGTTACAAATAATGACCAGTCTACATATAATTTTGAATAACACTTGATTTTCCCCCTTATTTCGTAGAAATAGAACTTATGAGTCAAAGGCATACATGTTTCTAAAGCTGTTCCAATGTGTTTTGAAGATTATCGTAAAACATTCCCTGCTACAGAGTGGACAAATGCTACTTTCTCTGTAGGAGCAGACTGCCAGTGTTATTTAGTAACGTTCTGATTTGATTGGGACTTTTTAATACCAAAGTTCAAGTTCCCTATGTATATCCTGCTTTTCAGTGTTCTTCCCTGTGATTATTTTTCTATTACGTTTTCTTTATTATTGATTTATAGATTGGGAGTATTATGTATACCCCTTTTTATTATAGCCTTTTTTCTTATTCTTGGGAATTTCATTCATATGTACCATGAGATATGATAATATCCACTCCCATTTTCCCTCCTCCAACTCTCTCCATATCCAACATGTCTTTTTTTTTTTTAACCCACTAAGTCCAACTAGCCCTGCCTAAATGTGCATGGGTATGGGTCTATCCATTGGAACATGAGAAACCTACTCATGGGAACACCCTCGAAGAAGAATGATTCTCCTACCCCCAGAAGCTATCAACTACCAACAGCAACTTCAGTAAGGAATGGGGGCCTGGAGTGTACCTCCCCCATATGCTGGGATTCCAGCTGGCTGGCTTGATCTTATGCAGCCTTGATAATGTAATTACAACTGCTGTGAGTTAGCTCATGAAAGCCATAGCCAAATGTCAAATCCAGAAGATAAAATTTCATAGCACTCCCCCTACCCTGTGGCTCTCACACGCTTTCAGACTTCTCTTCAGTGATGTTCCTCGAGCCTTGTCAGGGGTTTAGGGTGGGGTGATAAAGATGCCCCATTCAGAACTGAGCACTTATTCATATTCTCAGCACTTTGGTCTATTGTGTGTCTGCACTGACAGCTGCCCAGTGCAAGAAAGATTCTCTGACAAGACTGAGAGCAGCCCAGGTCTACAAGTATAAACATAAATATTTAGAAGGCAATTTGACAGCATGACCATTTAGAAAAATAGCAATAGCAAGTTCTGTTCTAGGGCTTGTGACCTCCCCAGCCATGGGCTTTTGACCAGGATTATGGTACCAGGCATGAAATCCTCTCCTGCCAGCTAGGCTTCAAATCTAATCAGAAGATATTTAGTTATTACCCTGGAAGAGCTATGCCACTATTGCACCAGTGGGCACATTTTTGCCTGGCAGTTTCATGTTGTGACATGAAGGGTCTAGTACTGGGTAAGGTCAGTGATGTGTTTTCCCTGTAGCATCGCGTCCTGTCCATTCAGGCACTATGAAAGCTAGCCGGCAGGAAGGAGGTTTCCAGGTTGGTTTGACATCGCTCTCTCTAGATCCTACAGCCAGAGTATGTGATGTGTTCAGTAATAGAATCTTATCATGTAGTTGTGGTGGGTAACCAAAGGCAGAATCAATAGCCTGTGCTGATTTAAAGATCTCTGGGAGACCTCTCTGACTAATAATTTGTAAGGCTGAAATTTTCCTTTAGTAACCTGTGACTTCTGGCAATGGCATTCCTCTCCATGCAGGGTAATTCTGTTTAAATTCTTTTTTCAAGTTATATTTTGAAATTAGCTTACTAACTAGTGGGTATCCATAAGACATTTTCAAGGATGTATGACAAAGAATATTCTCTTTATGTGTGTTGAGACCTGTCATCTTTCCTATATGTCTAAAAAATATTTTTTTTTCTCAAGGCAGCTTTCTAAAATAAATTCTATTGTTTCAAATGTTTTTAATTGTATGTGGACAAATTTTTAATGTTTATTACATAAGACAACATGAAAATTTGAAGTTACTTTTTTCTAAGTAAATATTTAGGCCTCTTATATTTGTCATTTCTTTGGTTAATGACATAAGGTAGGAATTCCTGACTACTGTCCTCAGTGTCTTTGCTGCTGTGGAGGGCAAATGGATGTTTCCAAATCATTTACTGAATAATCCTTCCTTTTTCCAATTATTTTCAGTGCTTAGGAGGTATATGTTTAGATTCATATAAATCCATTCCTCTCTATTCAAATGCATTCTTATGGACTGTACTAATTGAATCTTAGAAATCATTTTTCATGGTGTGTTAATATGCAGAACAAATACTGTTAACAAATATTCAATATTAGCATGAGAATCTGAAAACATATTCTTTCATGGAGAGATTTATTTTATTTTCATTTATGCACATGTGTGCATGTGTCTATATGTGTCTATGTGCATGTATGTGTCAGTTCCTGAGACTGCTAGAAGAGGGCTTCAGATCCTCCAGAGCAGGAGTTACTAGGGATCATGAACCACCCCACATGGATTCTGGAAATGGAAGTCAGGTCCTCTGCAAGAACAGCAAGAGTTACTAACTTCTGAGCCATTTTCCAGCCCCACAGAAACTTTTTTTTACAGTATTTTCCATCCCTGCTATTAACTGGAAGATGCAGCCATTTTCCCTCTGCTCCATCCACCTCTAAATTTGTCCTGGAGTTGTAGTTGGTACAATCACAGTTGACTCAAGATCATCAAGCAGGTTGAGAAAACTGTAGGAGGGAGTATTGATTTCAGATGGCAAACTTGTTAAACATCTAGTATTTGTTGCAAACATTAAATTCTCCAGTTTTCTTGACAAACAGTCTGAGCGCAAGAGTGAGGTTAGTTAAGGTCAGGTGACAAGCATTCCTGCTGAGTTCAGGAAGTTCTTCAGTGTTATCCCCATCTCTAAAACAAAAATGTACTTAATGTAAGTAGGGAACCTTGGTGTTAGATTCATCAATCATGTAATCTTATTGTTTGTGGAAGACTGCAGGTTATATAGCTTTAACTGAGCTCAGTGAGGGCAGAAAGGTTTCTGTTTCTGGCCAAAGCCAAGGTATCATCCCTGTGGGCAGCAGTACTTACACCTTTTCCATTGGAGGCACTGGTTATGCTGGCAACAATACCACCAAAGACAGGAGCCTCATATTGTAGTAAGAACACAAAGTCAGTTGCAAATGCACATCCTTATTTAACAGTTTATAACTATCACAAGGCTGGCAGGTATCAGAGAAGAGCAGACAACATCACCCCCAGAGCTCATTCCGTGAGTGAGTGTGCTTCAGAGTGAACCGTTTTCTCAAATAATCAAACAACTTTTGGTTTATAATATTTCAAGATTCAAATAAATCATAGTCTTGCCTGCTGTTATTTTATGGATCAGGAGACAGTGGCGCAGTGGAGCGGGGGCACGAAGTGTAAGGGGAATTCCTACAGGGGGCTCTTACAGTGGGTTTCTATATATTTAGCTGGAGACTGCTCTTCGGCCTTATCTAAAATTTCAGGTGTACCATCAGGATACTGAACATGAAGACATGTAATGGCAATAACTTAACCTATCTTGGTGGATACCAGGAGTGTCAGGAGAAGCATGCATGGTCTGTTTGGAGTCCAGAAATGATCCTTTCAGTCAGTAGGATCTAATACTTTTTATCAGAGAACTTTGAAAAAAAATATAGAAAATAAATGATGACAAATTATAATAACAGAGACAAATAAGGCCTTATCCCATAGCCATCAAAACAAAAGTGTTAACTTACTGAACTTTTCATATGTGTGAGGTGAGGCTTCAATAATATATCTTATTTTTTCCTTACCCAAAACTGCAAGGTCATAATCTCCATTTTACATTAGAAACTGAGACAAAGAAAAACTGTCTTTCTCAAGGTCTCATAGAAATCAATCCAAATAGTAAATTGGAATTGGTATTCAGACCCAGGAATTCTAGCACTAAAACCAGGTTCTAGTGTACTAAAACTATGTTACCTGTGAAACAAAATAAGTCAACTGAAATCATGGGGAAGAAGATTCAACACTTCCAGTCATGAAGAAATATGTTGTTAAGGGAAACCTACGCATGAGAAACAAAAGATCCTTTGTGCAAACATGGCTATCCTTTCGAAGCTGCTATTGAGGAAAGCAATAAGGAGGCATCTAAATTTATCAGAGCAAAGGTAAGAGGGAGGATTTAGTGCTCAGTGAACAAAACTTGAGATTTTAGAATCAGAAAGAACCATGTTTCTTCATTATATTCAGTACATAATCAAGTAGGTTTTCCATCCACCTTAGTGATAAAGAAGGTAAAGGATGAGCTGAGGAAAAGAGGAGAGGGCAGACATTCACGCTGCATCTAAGGAGCTGTGGAACAAACACCTGAATTAGGTGGATCTGAGAATCAGGACCTAACCAATATGCTCTCATCCCCAGCATGTATAGAAATAGGGAAATTAAACCTCTGACAGAATTTTGATTTGAAGGTCACAGTTGGGCTTGAGTCTGGGAAGCAGAAAGGGGCATCTGTTACCTAAGCTGAAATCTATGTACTAAATTATTGGAGATGATTGCAAGGAAATCCATCATTTTGTGACACACTTCTCAATAAGTAGAGGTATTTTTTATCCACAGTCTAAAGGACAGACAAAGTCATCTCAGTTTTGAAGAACAAGAGCGAATTTTTAAAAAAAGTATAATCCTCAAGTGTCATAGATTGAGGTCCAATCACCCAAGTGCTTGAATGTTTAGGGTAATGACACAAATCTTTCTGGTAGAAATGAATTCTCATTGTAGGTTTAAGTTTTCCATCAATTCTAAGGAGACTATCTTCTTAAGCTTTCTTACTCTTTTACATGTGAATAAATTTAGTAAGGGTGAGAACAAACCTTTGACAATAGTTTTCTGACAGATTTTTATACATTTTCTAGGATGTATTATTTATATCCATTTTTCAATATCACTTCAAAATGGGAACATATGAACATATATATTAAATATATATGAACATATATGTTAAATATATATGAACATATATTAAATATATATAAACATATATATTAAACATATATGAAGATATATATTAAATATATATGAACATGTATATTAAACATATATGAAGATATATATAAAATACATATGAACATATATATTAAAGGCACGTGTCACCATATCCAGTTGAAAGTTTCTTTGTAAATTATTTATTATCCAGTATCCAATTATTTTATTCCTGATCTCCAGTTACCACCCCCTTCAACAGTAAATTTCACATATATATATATATATATATATATATATATATATATATATCAGAATGAAGACTTTCATTTACTGTGAGTGTATCATTTTGGTTGACAGCATAAAAGGGAATAATTTAGATTTCCAGAGCTTACAAACCTGTTTTGATATTCTACACTTATTGTACCTGGTAGAGATTTAAAAAAAAAATAGAACTTTATTATTGTTGGTCCTGAAAGAAAAGGCAATTCTCATAAGTCTGTTTCTAAGGATTGTATTTTTAACAGCTTAGCAGATAGAAACAAAATACAGCTGTGGTGCTTCCTGTGAGGCACCAGCAGAAAAATCAAAACAGAGTCTTTTCACTTTTGAATGTGTTTAGATGCTGATGTCATGAACACAGCTTTGTGCATAAGAGGCTAACCCTTGCCCCTTGAACCTTCAAGAGCTGAGTAAGACTAGCTCCATCCCAAATTTCACGTTTTGAGGAAATCACAGCTTCTGTCCTCCTTCTCACAGCTGCTTCCAGCCTCCAGAGGTACATGTGATCTCATGAGTATCTAAGGCTCCTCTTCTCAAACTTGACAGAAATCAGGAGCTCAGTATTCTATTTTCAAGGCTTTTGAGCTTCTTCCTCGATGTTGACCACAGTGAGACTAAATATCCCTTCCCCATAACACCCAAAGAAGGCCTTTTCTGCTACTCACAGATCTTACCCTATGGGAGACTTTTATATTCCATATATATATATATATATATATATATATATATATATATATATTCAATTTATATTAATTGAAAGTAAGTTCTAATCACTTGTTTTCTTAGATGGCCAGCAGCAACCCCACCAGGACACAGAGATGTCGCTTCTTACTCCTTTCTTTTCCCAAAATAATGTTGTCTTCAGTTTAAACACATCGTGCAAAGGAACTATCCAGCGAACATCTTTGAGTTGTCAAAGTCTGTTTAAAATTTAAAATTAAACTTTTTTTACTTTTAAATTGTTACTTTTGTTGGTATAATGATTCCTGTCCAAAACTCATCTAAAAGGACTTGTGAGGTGGCTCAATGGGGAGAGGCACTTGTATACATGCCTGATTGATCTGAATTCTCCATACATGTCCCATTGCATGAGTAAGCCAGGACACACACACACACACACACACACACACACACACACACCAAAAAAATGAAAACAGAGGTTTTAAAAATCTATTAAATAAAAATTATATGAAGAAGATGATATTTTGATAGTATGATTTAGGTATCAACATACTCATTGAGTTTACTTACTCTAAAATTTTATTGTCTTTTGGCTGATATGTGATGATATTAACCAAATGCAGTCTATCAGACATCATAGAGCATGTAGTGAAAAGAGCTAACTAGAATACACTCTAAGTCACATGATAGCAAACACTGTGGAAATCAATACTTTTAATGACATAATTTTTTCCCCTTTTGGGGATCTTTAAACATTGTTCTTATCCTCTTATTCTTTTCAACACTTGTCTTCAAAAATGCAAATTCCATTCATAGACCATACATGGGTGCATGCTGAAACATGCATCCCTGAGGTCCTCATTCATTCATATACAGTCAGAGAGGAAAGTGAAAGTGTCTCTTTTATGCTAGATAGACAGAGAGCTCATGAGCTGGAATGAAATAAATCCTAATGATTTGCTGGGCAAGATAGGACAATTTTTATTAGACATTTTTTATGAACAACTACATTTTCAGGAACTACTTGAAAGCACGATGTCAGAAAACTGTTTGTTTCAAATGTAACTGACACCCTCGTGTAGGAACAATACCTGTAGAGGAAGAATCTATTGTGCTTAGTGGTGGCCCTATTGACAAATTTTATTTCATTTTTAGAAAAGAGGTATTTTAATTGTTTTTCTAATTGATCCGTAAAATGGTACAAGCACAGGGTTTTCTAGTGTCTGGGCAAACACAAAAACTGAACTGATCTGGTGAGTCATCTGTTAGTCAGCTAGGAGAAACAAGTAGATTTAGTTACTTTGTGTTTCATGTACTATAAACTTTGTCAAATATTTCACTGATTTATTTTTTTAACCAAAAGCTTATAGTATTTATAATCTAGACATAATTGTGTGTGTGTGTGCATGGTCATGCAAAGGATAAAGGACAACCTCAGGTGCTGTTCCTTAGGTACCAGGTACTTCTTTATTGAACTTTTGTGATTTTCATACAATTTAATTTGATGATATTTAGACCCCCATTCGGCAACTCCTTCTATTGCCCCCCCCATCCAATTTACATATAGATATAGATATCAAATAATTATATATAGATCCAAATATATACATATATATGTAGGTATGTATGGCCTATAGAGTCTAATTTGTGTCTTCAAATGTCCTTTGGTGTAGGTTCATTCACTGAGGCCTCGTTAACCTCCCAAGGCTCACATTCTTAAAAGAGACTATCTCTGCCCCTCTCAGCAGCCATCTGTTCCCACAATTTCCTAATAGGGGTTGATCCTTATGTTGATGCTGGGATTATTTTCTGGTTTGAGCTTGCACGGGACTTTTGCTTTCCTACATCACCTTCTTTTTTGAGACAGGGTGACTCACTGGCCTAAAATTAGCCAATCTGGAAAGCAAGCCTGAGTGACCCTGTCTCTGTCTCCTCAGCACTGGGGCCAGGAGCACAAACTACCACACCTCATTTTCTTCGCCCATTTTTCATGCATTCGTTATGGGAATATGTGTATATAGATGGGATTTTTTTTCACATGTGCACATGGAAGCCTGAAGATGGGGTCAGGAATCATCTCAGTTGTTCTTCCACATTAGTCGTTGAGATAGGGTCTCTCAGTTCAACTCAGAGCTCTCCAGTGTTGCTAGGGTTGCTAAGCAGATTTCTCTAGGATCCTTGGTCTATGGCTTCTGAGGCTGGAGTTACAGGTCGGCCACCATTGTCATGTGACATTTACATGGGTTTCTAAGGATCCAACTCTGGTTCTCAGGCTTTTGCAGCAATCACTTTAACGACTAAGATATCTCTACAGCCCCACAGATTTGTTTTTGTAGATTTCTAGGGGTCAAACTTAGGTCTTTAAGCTTGCATAGCCATCACTCTACTTATTGGAGCTATCCCCGCAGCCCCTAGAAATGATTTTCCAAATGAATAACACTCTTCAATATTTTTATGAGTACTTGGTGAATTAGTAAATTAAATGAATGTCATAAACATAAATACCACATATGAATCCAGATATAATGGCATGGATCCAGTAATCCCAGCACTAAAGGAGATAGAGGAAAGAAGATTAAAGTGTTCAAGAATAGCCTGGGCTATATAATGAGACACTATAAAATATAGTATAAGAAAATAATGTAAAACATAAATAACAGACTGGAGACAGCTAGTAGACAAAGTGATTGCCTTGCAAGCATGAAGACTTGTGGTTGATGTCTAGAAATTATGTTGTAAAAAAAAACCCCAACCCAAGTGCAGTGGTACATGCTTGTGAACTCAGGGGAGACAGATAGGTAGATCCTGGGGCTGGCTGACTAGGCACCCTAGACTGTTACATATATGAAACCCATGGGTGACTATGAAGTAAGGTGATAGAATTTACACCAAGAATTATTAACATATAAATAACAGCGGAATTCTAATGGAACAGAAAAGTTTGTGAACTAAGTTATACAGGATACAATAGAACTGTTTTATTACTAATGACCCATACACTTCACTTGCAATGACAGTAGTATTTTCTATTAAATTTCTGAGAGTTTGGGGATATTCACTATGGAGATTTGTGGCCCAAAGAAATGATGCTTTATTTTTAAATTGAACCACATTAATTAAGAAATTCTGTGATCTTGAAATGGGGTAAATAGCTCTTTAAAATGATATTAATTCGAAAATGTGATTATAAATTCAGTAAGAATTTTTTGTCATTTATTTCTTTTCTGGAAAATACTACAGGCTCAGATTTATTCATTGATTTCAAAGTTATGACTGAATAATGCTTAATTTAAAATCTGTTGTGTCAGAACTCTAACATTGTAAGTCAATATTTGACCTACATTATTTTTATAACATTCATTTATACTCAGAAATTGAGTGGAATGTAGTTAGGTTAATTGCTCTAACTTTTCCTAAGTAATGTTTTAAAGCTTCATATTGACAGGTGTGTCGGTCTTCTGTTAACTATGAATCCCAGAGCCATTGAAGCTTCTAACTATTATTAATTGGGGCTATTAGATTCATACATTATCATACAAAGCTTGTATCAAAGTTGTTTTCCCTCAACTTAGATTTCCCATCACTTATCCGTATAAGAATGTAGTCTGAGTCATTTTTTAATCTAAGATAAAACAAGAAAATCGTAGGCTCTGTGGTTTTGATGGATTATGTTGTGCTCCATGACTCACTGCATTCCACTGCCTTTCCACTCGCCTCTCATGAACTCAAGCTGAAACTACTGCTCTAGTTTGGTACTTAAATGTTAAATACAATTAAAAAATGTATCTGCTTTTAATATATATGTTGTTTTTAGCCAAATCTTAAAAATGTAATAGGAATGTAGATTAGTTTTGTCTTCTCTTCTTTTAGCTCCAAAGATTTTATGTACAGTATCTGAACATCTGTAGTTTTCTTGGCTTGTGGTATGATTTCCAGTTGGACTACAGAGACTATTCTGGAACTAAGGGGATTTTTTTTACCACTTTTCCATTATGTGCATTTCTTTAACTGTCATATAGTCATCTAGGGATACACAGTAACAGTATCTCAGGGAAGTTTCCTTTTTATTCCTGGGTGTTACATGACTTTAAAGCATCAGGAAGACTGTTTTGGTGATGGAGAATCAACATAGCTCAAGATGTCAAGTAATTTCATGTTCTGGTTCTAATACTAAAGATCATAAGATACCAGACCCCCATGATGGGGGAGGATTTCACAGCACAGACAGTAAAGACTACAGTGGTGTGTTGTTTCCTGCCCTCTGAGATGGTTTCTTCCTCAGCCCTGTACCTCTAACCTCTTTGGGTATTCCGTGTTAGCAGTTATAACATGAAATACAGAGTTATAATTAGGAAAAGAAGTGAAAAAAAAAAGATATTTCCTTTCAGAGGCTAAAATTTTTATTATTAATAAACACGTGCATCTGGCCCATTAACTTTTTCTAAGCATTCTGTAATCGTTTATGGGAAAGGAATGCAAATAATAGAAAGAAGACTAGGTAATGATTCATTCTCTCTGTCTTTCTCTCTCTCTCTCTCTCTCTCTGTCTCTGTCTCTAAGATAATACTATTTATTTACTTAACTTCAAATAAAATGGTAATTTTGGTAACTTTGAGTGTATAATTCTAGTTTGAAAGCCCCATTCAGAAGCTAAATATATACAACTATTTTTCTATCCAAATGTTCATTTGGTTTCGTAGGAATCATACATTACCAAATGTAAATGTGAACTGCTGATTTCTTTCCTGAATTTGCTTCCAGCACTTCTCCGAGCATCCTTTGTCCCAGTGATGATGTGCACACTGCTCAGTCACTGGGTTATGCTAGACACACAGGTGCCGAGTCACTGTCCTGACCTCCTGCTGCATCCACAACCCATCATCTGTGATTTCAGTTTTCCCTCCAAAGCTTGCTCTAAGGTGCCTACTTCCACCTCAACTCCTGTGGCTTCCTCGCTTGTGCAAGCTTGAACTCCCGCCATGTTTGTGCCTGTACTCCCTTAACTTCCACCACCGACTCCTCTCATTCTTTCCTTCACTTGCTAGTATGATCACATTCAAATGTAAATGAATTGAATAGCTTTCTCTGAGTGAGATCTGGCAAGTCAATATAGCCTTGAACACTATACACACAGACACAGGAGAACTCAGAATAAAATGTAGACCTGTCTGCCCTCCATCTTCGTCTCTTTAGCACCATCACTGATCACTCTGCCCTATCTACACATGATTTCTGATTTTTCCTACAGTTTGAATAGAATTTCCCATCCCCTTGTGTGTTTTCATAGAAATCATTCCTAGTAATACCTATTATTTGGTCTCCTAATTCCTCCTCACATTTTACATCTGATGTTAAGCGTCCATTTTTCAAGAGCCGGTCCTGTGTGGGTTTCTTGGGAAGGGTGTATTTCTCTCTGTTTCTCCTTTTATTTCCTATCATTTAACATTTATTATAATACTGCTATTTTTTCCTTAGACATGTCTGCCCATTGCATCATACTATAAGCTTTTTGATCGGAGTGTTGAATTCATTACAGGATCCTCAGTGTCTAGTACAATGACTACCCCACGCAGATGTGTTGTAGCAAATCTATATCAACTAGATTGTAGGTCAAGTGATACAAGTTTGGACATTTTCCTTTTTTCTAAATGGTTTCTGAGGTACAAATTTCTTTGTTAAAAAAAATTCGCAACAACAAACCTCCTTCCTTAACACACAGCAACATGACAAGCATGCAACCTTAGAGGGTTAGTAAATGTGACTGAGATCCATTTTTACCACTTACTAACTTTGTGACTTTGCAAAAACCAAAAACATATAATTTTCATGTGTATAAAAGAGAATGTTCAACCAACAAAACCAGAGTATATTCTAAAGATCTGAAATGTTAATGTACATATGTCTTGTACTAGTAAAATATACACACACTTAAAGGATTATTGCTCTGAAGCCATTAGATGTCAGCTTGACAATGTGCAGGTTTCCATGGTTACATTCTTCTATCTCGTTTTGCTGCTTCAAATTTTCTTATAATATCAGATATCAAATATACAAAGCTTACTAGAACAGTTTGTAAAGTGAAAGAGTAGTGTCTCTAGTGAGTGTGAGAGGTATTGACTGAACAAAACCATGTGTATTCATGCACATACTTTGCGATTACTAATGAGCCACTAGATGGATTTGCCTGTAGTGGAGTCTGGAGACAAAGGCATTACTTTTATCTCTAAATAAGCCTGAAGTGAACTTTCATGTATCTCCATCTAGTGGTGACCACTGGAAAATCATGTCCCTTAAGGGTTTACTATTTCACCGAGACTACCAGTCGTGAACTAAAATCCTGCTTTAGAATCATCCCATGACCTTTTACAACAATCTATTGCTTATTCTAAGTTGCTGACTATGATATTTTAGTATTATATAAAGAGGTACTCTCCTTATAAATCTCTAAAGAATGCCAACCAATTTTCCTCATGCAATAGTACATTGCTTTATGAATATTGGTAATATCTGAGACTTTTATCATTTAAGATAAAAATGTAACTGGGTGTGGGAGTATGCATCTATAATGCCAGGACTTCAGAGGCTGAGGCAAAAGGGTCACAAACTTGAGGCCAGTCTGGGTCATATAGGGAGACATTGTAAGTAAATCTGGGAAAGTTGTTACTTTTTACAGAGGTGATACTAAGTGATAAATATCCCCCGTGCAGGGATGACATTTTATTGGACACTGTCACAGTTTCTCACCCAGTCTAATTTTGTTTTCAAAGTATATGTGTGATGGCATGAATCTGATGCATGAAATGGAAGACCGTAATCTACGTTAAATCGAGAAAAGGATCCCCACTTAGTGAGTGTCTTCCTAGCCAACAACCTTGCACAGATTCTCCCTGGAGTCCACAGCTAAGTACCATTACTGCACTTGTAGGGATGATGTACAGCCTTCAGAAAGGTTAAGAGAATATCCAAGGTTACACAGCAGGTAAATCACACAGATCTACTACTGCCAGATCTCTCTCTCTCTCTCTCTCTCTCTCTCTCTCTCTCTCTCTCTCTCTCTCTCTCTCCTCTCTCTCTCATCTTTCTCTCATCTTCTTCTTCCTCCCCCTTCCTCCCTCTCTCCTTCTCCTTCTCTCTTTTACACACATAAATATTAGTTGAGATTGAATTTTAATGAAAATCTTAACACTTTAATTGCACAAATAAATTTGACTGGATTGTCGGGTCATCTAGAAGAGAGGTTCCTGAAGCTCCTCCCAGGTGCTTTTCCTCTGGCCAGTGCAGAGGCAGTCCTCCAGTTGCTGAGATGACTGACTTCTATTTGCTCATTGGTACAAGCTCTTTTGTTAGATGCCCATTTGTTTGGAAGTGTTTGAGAAACTACTCTTCATTCTGCTCTGCCATGTAGCTCTGGCAGCTAACTGATACAGAGGTAATAAGTTTGGTTCCTTTACCCAAAGATGGACAAGATGGACAGCTGCAGAATGTCATTCTGCAAATCTCCCCACAACACAGACTGGTGCTGAACTTCAGCTGAGTCTTCATCTGTGCTACTGTCTGACCCTTTCTTGACCTGTTTTTCTCACCTCATGTGCATTTCCTCTGGGAGCTCTCTTTGCATAGGCATCACATCTCCTGCAAGGTCACCAGCTCCTTTTCTTGTACAATATGATGCAGCAAAAAGACGAATTGCAGCTTCACTATTTTTTAAAATTACATCATGGTAACAGAGCAAGTATCAAGCACTGGCAGAATTTGGTAAATAGAATGCTCTGCTAGCCCATGGCTCTCTGTTAACAAGAAGTATTATATGAAAGACATTAGGAAAACAAACCTATCCAATATATCATAAAATATTACAGCTGTCTCTTTGGAAAAGTAAAACATACATGCATACATAAATAGAAAGAAAGAAAGAAAGAAAGAAAGAAAGAAAGGAAAAAATAGATAAATGGAAAAAATAAAGGAATACACTATGCCACTAAGTACAATAAACAAAACACATGTCAGTATACTACAAACAGAAAAGAACAGAGCTTTAGGTAAAATATATTACAAAAGCATAGCTAAATGTGAAAAAATAAACTGGGTAAAAAATGTGATTTTTCTCCTTAATTTTTGTTTCTGGAAATGGTAGACTTTAGCAGAAGATACAAATCTCCATTTCTTCCAAAGACCTGGAAACTAGCATGTTTTACTAGTGATGTAAAGCTGCTCAGGAGCGAATTTAACATTAACCATATCAACACTGTTAAAGCATTAGGATATAACAAATCTTAAAGAAAATGCAGGGCTGAGGAGGAAATGCCTCCACTGTTTTATATTGATCATTTGTGTGCCTTCCTCAGTAATTTGTCAATCTCTAACCAAGGTAATACCATAATCAAAAAGGAACAATTGTTTAGTTTTTTGAAACCTCCTGGATATTGTCCAAATTACTATAAACTCAAATATACAAAATAAAATGACATACATGTATAAAAATATAATGAAATATTACTTTGTATGCAGATTTTCAAAAATTTGAAAAAGAGAGCAGGAGAACTGAAGCTGAGGAAGCAGGTAAACCCTGCATCAAAAACACAACAAAACTAACTAAACAAAAACATTTGAACAGCTTTCTTCAGATTGTTGGAAACATACACTTGATATCACAAAACATTTTATGAGTAGATGGAAACATACCTATATGGGAATTTACTCAAATACTTGCCCAAAATTGATTCATAGCACTCTAGTTTGGGGGTTTTCAGTTTCTATTTTCTCTATAGCATTTTTCATACCCTGCTGAAGAGAAATATATTGCTGTCCTATTTGCCATATTAACCAATGGGCAATTTGAAATGCATAACTCCCTCTGGAAGAGTCCAGCAGGGAAAGCAATGAAATGCTTGAATTGGTGCCATAAGAGTAGCTGTGACTTTTTCCAGACCAAAACTCTGAGGGCTGGGCTCTGAACTTCTGCATAGGTGTCACTTCTCTAGAGCCCTACAGTTTTAGAACTCCACAGTTCCTTGAAGAATCCAGAATGAGTAGCCATCTTGAGTGGAAATCAACATTTTTATTTGAAATTTTATTTGAATTACCTTTTTTTCTGACAGATGATAACTCTTATTTGGCTAATCATTTTGATAATGAGAGCAGATCTTTTACCATTTACTATTATTTAGTTCTCTAAATCTGTAGTGCTATGCGTTTGGCATTTTTGAAAATTGAGCTCAAACTTAATAACAAAATATCATGGAATGGATATTTCTAATAGGAAGGTGATGGAAAATTTGGGAGGCTTCGTTAAGAGGGAGAATCTACCAGAAGGAAGGAAGAACATGGTAGTGTGTCTGTGGAGGGAATATTGGGGCCTAGGGCCTCTTCTGTCTGTCTTTTTGCTTCTGGGCCCTTGTGAGATGAACAGGACACTCCTGTTGTGATTCAACCATTATGTTTCTTTCACGCAGCCATGGACCCAAAGCAACAGGGTTAAGGGACCATAGCCTGAAATGTCTGAAATGTCTAAAATCATGAACTAAAATTAATTCCCCTTCTCCTCCTCTTCTTCCTCTGCCTCCTCCTTTTCCTCTTCTTCCTCCTCCATCTTCTTCTTCCTCTCCACCGGCCCCCCCCATGGTTTTCTGAGACAGCATCTCTCTGTAGCCACAGCTGGTCTGAAACTCACTGTATAGACCAGGCTGGCCTTGATTGCACAGACACCATCCTTCCTCTGTCTCCCAAGTCTGAGTGCTGGGATTAAAGGCAAGTACCACTACACGTGGCCTTCTTCTTTTGAAATTAATTATTTCAGGTATTTTTTATCTCTGTTATAAAAAGTTAAATCACAAGACATCAAATATTTGGTCCATTTTGTAGGCATTCAAATATTTGGTCCATTGTAATATATAGTATAAAACAATACAGAGGTAGCACCCTTTGTGACCATTTAAATATCTAAAAGTAATTTTAGATGTAAAACTTGTCTGAAAGTCTATATTACTTTTCCTTTTCTCGGGTATACTTGTGTAATAAACTGGTCGATCCTTTTCTAATGATCACTCTAGTAAGTCTGAAAGCAAACAACATATTCTGGCAAGGAAGGGAAGAGGAAGCTTGTGAAAGCCTTGTGCTTACTCTTTTTACTCTTTATTTTCTAAATTTCAGTCCAAGAGAAATATGGGAGATCCAAAAGAAAGACTTGGAGAAAATTCCAGAATAATACAGTGTTAATGGGATAAGAGCAGGAAGTATAAATTGGTACAGAAGTTTTAAGGTAGGGACACTGAAAGCAAGTGTTCCACCTTTGCCCTTGGCCAGAAGCTGAAAATACCTTTGGTTCTGCCCTGGCCCATTGACCAGGAATACAGAAGAAGTTCTAGTTTCTGGTTTTCCCTCTCTTCTCCTGAATGAGCACCCCTGCTTGAAGGCTTTATGTGAGTGTGTGACCAAAACACTCCACAGGTTCAGATTCCACTGACCTGACCCTTTTAGTGGACTGTTCTGGAATTGCATCTCTGGATTTTCATTGTGAAAATAGCTTATGTCTATTGTAATCTTAGTAGTGATACTATTAATGTGGGCCCTTGTATACTCAACTGCAGTTTAATTTTATTTCCTCCCATTTACAGTAGATATGCACTCAGATGGGCCTGCTGCAATTTAACAAGTATCTGGGTTCCTTCCATCACCCTCCAAGCCTAAAGTCACCAGAAGTAAAAACTTCAGACTCTTCTATGCTCCAATTTCTGCTCATCTCCTAAATGATTTTAGAGTTTTATCTCTAGAAGAGATGATTTTATGGGGATTATTAACCCCAGAGGACAGTTTGGGTACCTCTTCCCATTTCCCTAGTAACACCAGAAAAGTAAACAAGTTTTTTACATTCCTTATGATTTTAACTACCATATGAAAAGGTAGAGATATCAAGACTCAGTTGAGTCCCATAAAAGGAAAATGCTTCCTGCTGATCAAAAGAATAGAATCTATTTCTGGTCCTGGGTGGAGACTTGATACTCCCTCTCTGTTCCAAAGATTAGAACATGATATGCCATTTTCTCCCCCCATAAGAGTTAATCCAGCTGAGCCAGTCAATCACCTGACCAGGAGACCACTTGGTAGGAAATCTGATTTAGCTGAAGACATGCTAAAGAAATGGGAGATACAATTATCCCTTTAATGAGATGATGTACTTATGATTCCCAAAAGCCCCTCCCTGAATGCAGTAGCTTGAAGATCTTCACTTCTAAACCTGACTACTTTTTAAGTTTTGAATTCAAAATGATAGAATTTTCCTTCCTTTTTTTCTAGATCTTTTTCAAAAACCTCAGGCATGTTTTTCCCTAAGCATGCTTTCCCCTGTCTAAGCATATTTTCCCTGATACCCTGAGCTTTCTCATATATTCTCTAACATTTCCCTGACCACTTCCTATTTCACCAAACAGGTGCTCGCTGACCTACGATGATGAACATATTGGCTTTCTTACCTAACTTTCTCACCCCTACCTTTTTCTTTTTTCCTTTTCTCCCTCTCTCTCTCCACTCAGCAGCTGCTGAGATATACAGTTTGCTGGCCCTGATGTTTTTCTCTCAAAGTCTAATAAATTGTCAGTGGAGCTTCTTTCCTAATTCATTTCTAATGCTTTTATTAAGGAGACTAAGAACTCCCATTTCTCTGGCAACCAATGTTTAGAGTGACTGACATCTGATTACATTTGTTTGTATATGTGAGTTGGAGTACAAAAAGCAGAGATGGGATAGCTTCTGGTTAAATGGTCGTTTTGCAGATTGGTTTCTTCAGTTCAAATTCTTAATCACTCTATTACTTCCAGACATAAAACCTGATTTGAGAAAATTCTAAGAAGCATTTATTCAATTTTAAAGGCACTTGTTGGTGGATTTGATTGTATAAAATATAATCCAGATTACCTCATCTTTTGGAGGAAAAAGAGGCACATATATACACTTTAAGTAGTTTCATAAATTAATTTACATGTCAAGGAGTTAGCTGTATAATTAAGTTGATTTTTCAAAAGAAGACTCTCAGAAACCTCTCTTTTCCCTGAAGTATTTCCAATCACTATCAAAACATCATGGAGAAAAATGTAAAAAAGGTGTTTATGCATTCAGTACAGAAAAACCATATTTAGCATTTGCTCTTTTTGTGATTGTCTCCTCGGATCACATCTCACTGAATCTTAACAAAAAATTCTCCAAACCCAAGCCTGTATTTAAAAATGAGCTAAATGCACAGACAGAGTACGAATGCACAGTGGGGTTTTATCCACAGGGGGGAGGACACTGCTTACATGACTAGCACTTAAAATGGTTATCCGAAAGTTCTCCACAAAATGACTGGTAACATGAAAAATCATAATTGTCATAGAAAAGACAATGATAACCCTAGATGACATGAAAAATAAGATGCATTTGGTAATTAATGGCTTTGGGGACTTGAAAATGTGAACTGGATGTTTCATAAAAATTCCTTCTTAGGCCTCTTTTCTCAAAAGCCAGCTCTCCTATTATTATCCCACATTAGTTCCATTTGCTGATTTGATGACTAAAGGATTGCCGGCCAGATGCAAATGCTGCTTTCTGGTATTTCTAACAAGCAGAATGGCTGCTTCTCTGTCATGCACCGGCCAAAAGCTTGGAGTGTTCACAGAGAATCCTTTACAAACAGAAGTAAAACAAGATAACTATATGAACTGACTTGTTAGTTCTGAAAGTGAATATTCATATAGCTAAAAGGGGAAAAAAGACTGATTTTTGTGTAAATATTTTAGTGTTCTCACGGTCAAGAGATGTTGCTAAGTATAGAATGCTGAGTTTTCTCATAAATCACACTGACTTCATGACTGGGTATGAATGAAGAACTCAGAGAGAAGATTCCCCACATTTGAACTATGAAATTAATTGATGACTCTGATGTAAGTAAAGGAAGAGTTACAAGGATTAATGTGCTGTTTATGAAGTAGGAGATTAATTGCATTAATAGAGATTTTCACATTTGAAAAATAGGAGTTTGGTCTAAGAAGAGTTCTAAAATTAGCATTCAGAACCAGAGCAGGTAACTATGAGGGTTAGAGAGTTAAAAGTAAAGCCATCTTGCCTCTGAAGACTGAACAATTAAATTAGCAAAAGTGTGTTTTTATGCATATGAGGAGATGGTCTATGTGGATTAGGTACCAAAGAATATTTAGTTTTGAAATACAAGGAAATAACTGAATGAACTTAGTTTAATAAGTCCACTGCATTCTAAAATGCATTATTTTAATGGTTTTAATTTATTGTTTAAAACAGACTAATTAAAGTAACTGCATCTAGACTTACTCTTTAGACACTGTCTTGTGATTATGTCTAAACTAAGACTAGATACAGTAACACATAAAATCTTAAGTATTTGCTTTTGGCACATGAAAGATGCTTCACAAACATATGCTAACGAGGAAGTACACAACTCTGAGAGATTAACAATAAGAAGTCTCCCTGTAGAGCTCCATTATACAATAAATATACTTCAGGATAGGCCTAAGTAATGTTTTACTGGCATTGCCTCTCAGATTTTCAGAGTAGATTGTCCTTCATAAATCAATCTCATATGATCAAGCCAGTGTTTAGTTCTTTGAGATACAGATACCCAAGGAGAAATAAAGATGCACATTAAGAAGTGATGGGCACAAAGGAGGCACTTTGACCCACTTAGTGTCTCTTACCTTCAGCTGTTTATAGTTCTAAATGGAGTTGTTGAGTAAAGCCTGAACTTTCAGGGCTCTAAGTTCTAGTCTATCCAGGATGAAATCACTTAAATATAAGTAATGCAATTTGATTTTTTTTTTAAAAAAAAAGGAGGTATGGATCAAGAGAAGAGCTACTTTGTACATTTAAAATGTTTTCATTTAATTCCCCCTGTTTTGTATCATTTAGTTTTGAGTTCCTTTTGTTTTAAATGTGATTCTTTCTTCTGGCTACGAGGAAAGTGGGAAGGGTAAGAGATGTGGAATCAGAAAAGTATTCAAAATAAAACTAGATGGCTAAGATTTGGTTAGACAGATTTGCTTAACCTGGGTGGGGTTCATCCCATTCTGAATTCTGGCATTTCTGTTGTTGTACATGACCAAGTACCAACACTGTTCACCCTTGTTCACTTCTGTTTTGGGGAATGCTCTAGCAGAGGATGTGGTTTTTGGTTCCCAGTACTCACATAGCAGCTAACTGCCCATAACTTCAATTTCAGGAAATACAACACACTCTCCTGGCCTCTATGGGCATTGCACGCACGGCTGCACTTACATAGATTCAGGCAACACACTTATACACATAAAATTAAAGTAAATTAAAAAAAAACCCATCTATTCCCTTCTATTGAAACTGTTTGTGTACTGCCAGTTTTCTTTTAAATATTATTTTATTATTATTGTTTTCTAAATACTTTATTTTTATTTTAGGTATATGAGTGTATTGCCTTCATGTATGTAGATGCACCCATATCATGCATGTAGGTAGAGTACATCTCCATGCCCACAGAGGTCAGAGAAGGGTGTCAGATCCCTTGCAACTGGAGTTTTGTATGGTTGTTAGCTGCCTGGTGGGTGCTGGGAATCAAACCTGGGTCCTCTGCAAGAATAGGCAGTGCTCTTAACCACTGAACCATCTCTCCAGCCCCCTGATTTATTGTTTTTATGTGTATGAGAGTATTGCCTGCATGTAAGTGCACCCTTGTTGTGCAATGGAGGTCAGAACTGGAGTTACATATGGTTGTTAGCTGCCCTGTGGGTGTTGGGATTCAAACCTGAGTCTTCTACAAGAGCAGTCAGTGCTCTTTACTGCTGAGCCATCTCTCCTGACCCTCACTGCAGTTTCTATATCCACCCCTCTCCTACCCTTGGCAGAGAATTCCATTTTGACAATTCATTGTACACTTAGCTTAGTACTCATTTCTTCCATCCATCCTTGCAGGTGACATGTATATTACAGAACTCATAGAGAACTATTCTTTCAATGCTGGTTGAGGGTGGCATGAACTTCTTTAATACTTAGAAATATCATTCTACAACTTACTCAATAAAGTCCAGTCAAAGACATAATACTTTTTTTCTAAGCTCATGTTTATTCTATCAATTTGGTTTCTATCTTTTGCACACTGACTGTTTTATTTTATACCAGGTATTGTGCTGAATATTTCTGAATGAATTTTGAGAAGTGGACAAAGATTTTGACATGATAGAACTTACATTTTAATAAGGAAGATAAAGTGTAAACAACAGAAAATGAGGATTGCAGACTGTGAAGAGTGAAATGGAGACAAAACACAGGGCTTAGGTAGGTGGGTTCTGTAAGGTGTAAACACAACACACGGAGTCCTGAGTTCTCTCATTTCCACGTGACTGTGGGTTTGTTTCATTCACCTTCTCTTTTGTCATGGACAGTGTAGACACATTTAGAAACGTCTGCAGTAATCCTTCCTTCTGCCCTTCAAAGTTTGCCTGCTCTATGAAACCCCAAACCTTTCCAGTGTAATGCATACCTCTCTACTCTTTGAGATATATATATATATGTGTGTGTATATATATATATGTGTGTATATATATATATATAAATGTGGATATAAATATCCATATTTATATAATTTCTACCTATGTGCATATTTAAGCAATTACCTTTTCATAATTTCTGTAATTTCCTTAATATATAATTCATATAATCATCATCCTATAGATGCCTCTTATTCGAGGACGACATTTACAACAGGTATATCTATTTATGCTGACATGTTTTGTTCTTTTA
Source organism: Eospalax fontanierii (assembly GCA_035773235.1). Classification (NCBI taxonomy): domain Eukaryota; kingdom Metazoa; phylum Chordata; class Mammalia; order Rodentia; family Spalacidae; genus Eospalax; species Eospalax fontanierii. The sequence goes on from CM069530.1 coordinate 25,087,070, forward strand.
CTTATTTCACATCAAATTGGCACTCTCCTTTCCAAATTCGAAGTGCTTACAACCAGTAACTAAGAAATAAGCTTGGTATAATAACCACAAGTTATTAGGTACCTGTTGCAGGAATTGTGCTCAGTAATTTACATAAAATGTCTCATTTTATGCATACCTGATGAGGTAGGCAGACTGAAATTCAGAATGTTATTTCCTTGGCTTGTCTATTGAAACTAGATTACAGTAGAACCTACTTAAAAAGTAACATTGCCTCCAAAGTGGCACTTTGTGACGTATATTTCAGCATATTGTAAATAGGACTACTATTAGTTGATGCAAAATTGTTCATCAATTGTATATGTTAATTATTGAAGTTAATAAGCAAGGTGATCCTGAAAGGTCCAGCTGACATGTTTTTGAAAATATAGACAATGCTATAGATGCAAAACCTTGACTTTTAAAGACTTCTTAGAAATTATTTTTACTTTGTGATTAAATTATTCAAATTTTAGTGAGGGTTACAGGTAAAATTAAAATTCACTTTACAGAGGACTTCACTGCTAGAATCTCAGTGACTCGAATGCAAAACTTTGAAAGCTTTAGATTTCCGAGATAAAAATGATTTGTTGAACTATGTGGCAATAATTACACTTATAAATCCTACTATGAGACCCATCAACCACGTGCTGCCCTTTCAAAGAAACGCAAACTACAGGCAGATGTCTTCGAGCCAGCAGGAATAAGAGTTTTATCAAATTATGTCCTTTTGTTTTTGACTCTGAAATTGGTTGTGGCTTCATTCTGTACAGATGATAGGTAATATACAGGTAATGTTCGGCCAATAGCCTTTGAGTGCCTTTCTCTGTGAGACTGCCTTGGGGTAAAAGAAGAATTGCTTGCCTGTTAGTTGATAAGTCAGGCAAAAGACATGAGCCTAAGCATTAATCTCTGTCTTTCTCTCTCTCCTTTTAATTGAGACAGGGCCTGGGATGATCTCGTATTCCTTCATTCTTCTCCCTCCACCTCTCAAGTACTGGGATTCACCCTGGCTCTTAAATATTAATCTCTTATGATTAACCAGACTACTGTAATAACATTAAAGGGAAAGTACTGGAAAAAAATTAGCATTATAGAGAGACTGGTTGGAATGTGTAACTGATGCTTTTATCAATAAGGTTTTGAAAATTTTCAAACAACTTTACATTTATTACATATATGTATACACATTCATATGATCTGTATAGCCCTTGGTGTATTTCAGTATATAATTATGATAATGTCTTATTTAAAAAGAATAACAAGAAATGTTCCTTTTTGTCATCATGGCTATTTAACATGTGTCAGCAAAGAACAAAATATCACTCTTCTAGCAAGCTTATTTCATGTGATGTGTGGCTGATAAGCTGACCCCGTCTAGCCACTCTTCCTAACTGATCCGCGGTTAATAAAGAAGTTGGAAGTGAGTGTTTAAGAATGTGCACTGCAAAGGGGGAATACTGTGGGGAGGAGCAGACCAACAGAAGGGGAGTGGAGAGAGGAGAAACAGTAGTCACAACCCAAGTGTATCTATGGGGAGATGTTGTTCCAAGACTGCCAAAAAATTCTTGAAACCACATATTATGCCAAATTACAAATCTTGTGCTTTTGTTTCTATACAGATATATCTATAATAAAGTTCAACTCAAATTAGATACAGTAAAAGATTTGCAACAATAACTAATACTAAAACATAATACCCACAATTTACTGACACAAAAATTATGTGACTATGCCTTAATTCTCTCAACATCTTATTGTATTGTATTCACTCATGTTTAAATGTGATGACAGAGAATGTTACTTAAGCACTTTACTTTTTTTTTAAATTTGTCTTTTAATCTTTGTTACGTAAGGTATATATGAGTATATCTTTAAATAGTGTTGTTCAGCTTATACACTCTGAGAAGGAATGACTATATTCGAATTATCTATGTACTAGACACATAAATATATTTACTTTTAAAATGTGGCTAAAAATTCATGAATAAAAAAGAATTGAAATGGATTGTCTGTAGTTTATAATGTCTTCCTTGATAACCACAGAGCTTATTAGTGTAAATATATACCTAAAATCTTTCATTTTATTTTTCTGTTTCTTTTGGTAGTTTTCTCATCGCCCATAGAGAAGGGACAGAGAAGGAGATAAACTGTCAGTTCATTTTACTTTGTGATCAGTCTAGTAGAAAATACATTGATTAAAGAATGTGAAACTTCTTGGATAACATGGGGTTTTAAGTCATTTTTGTATTTTCTATTCTCAGTGAATTTGTATGTGTGTTGTGGTAGTACCGGTAGACAAAATTTAATAGAAGGAGTTGTGAGGTTTAGGGGCCACCCAAACATGTATGTCCAATCAATATGATGCAGAGGAGGGGGAAGTTAAAGGCATTCAACCACAGTCTTGACTGAGTTCAAACCATTTTTACGACATTTCCTACTGTTCTCTCTTTTCCTTTTAGTTTTGGTTTGGTTTCATTTTTTTTTTTTTTTTTGAGACACCGTCTCTCTGTACCCCTAGCAGGCCTGGAACTTTCTATGTAGGCCATGCTGACCTCAGAGTGACCCACCTGACTTATGGCTAGGATTAAAGGCTTGTGCCCACACACCTAGCTGTTTGCATTTTAAGGCAAAAATTAAACTCATCTGCTTGGTTCCTGGGTACTGAAGTGGACTGACTAAGATATGAAATCTTATATCACTGAAAGTCACAGTGGGAGAGAATAACAAGTTGCTTCAGTTTCTAAAATTAAATGATGTACAAAGAAGGCAGCAAAGTGATAGAATGAGAAGGTAAAAAAAAATAACAATAAACAAAACACAGCTATGGGACACCAAACTTGGCCTCTTGCAGTGTTTGTGACCTTCACAGAGGACACTGGGAGTGCGCAGATTATACATGCCCCTTGAGTTCTTAGAGTAGGGGTGGATGGCAGCAGCAGGGAGTGAGAGACTGTCTGATCCCATCACCCCTTCTGGATACCTAGACAGAGGGGAAAAACAGTATAATGTAAAAACATCTGCATAACTGGCAATACAGATGTTAATATGCTGAGATGTGGGGGAAGGGACGAATAATGCACAAACCAAAGTTACTTAAAAATATTTTTACACGTATTTATCATGTGTGCATATATATATACATATATATGCACGTGGGTGTGTGTATGTGTGCGTGCGTGTATGTGAGCATTCATGTGCCGCATCATGCATGGGGAGGTCAGAGGACAATTTCAGATGGTGCTTCTCTCCTTCCATCATGTGAGTCCTAGGAATCCAGCTCAGTTCTTCAGGCTTTACCTGATAAGCCATCTTGCCCACTCCAAACCAATGCTGTTTATCTTAGGGGGTGTCTAAAAAGTGACAGGCTTTTTCTTAACTTATAATCTTGCTATGTAAATATTCAGATACAAAGTACATGTTTTATTTGAAAAATGGTATTAAAGGGCCAGGTGGAGCTCTGTGATTTCAAGTCCATCCTAAAATACTGAGTACTAAGTCAATCAGAGCTGAATAGTGAGACCCAGTCTCAAAATAATAATAATAATAATACAAATTTTTAAATTATAAGAACATGAAATAATTTTTACATCCCATAGCATTCCTTAATTTTTCAAATTAAATTTTATTTTAAACTTACCAATTGCATGTAGTTTACAAATACTAGTTGAATGACTATTGATAACAAATCTAGAGTATTATGCAAATATTTTTAATTTATTTATGATTTTATTTTAAATATATGATCTGCATATATGTAAGTGTACCCGTGTCGTGTCATGCAATACCCACAGAGGTCAGAAGAGAGCACCAGTTTCTCTGGAACTGGAGTTACAGACAGTTGTTAGCCATGTAGGTGTTGGGAGCTGAACCCGGGTCCTTTGCAAAAACATCAGTGCTCTTAACCACTGAATCATCACTACAGCCTGCTATGTAAATATGTTTTGACATTTAAAGTCTATAAGAAAGTTTCTACAGCTGTATGTTCTTCCAGAAACTTTCATAACATATTTATTCATCAGAGGACATCAGTTTATCAGGTTAATTTTATTTTACTTTTTATGTTTTCTCCTGCTATTTCTATTGGTGCTGCAGTAGAAAGCCAAGTACAGCAAGAACAGAAGGAGATAAAGGTAAAAACACTATTTTGTAGAGAAAGATACTTTTGTGTCATGGTGGCTACAAACTGATGGTCTTCGATAAGTAAAAATTTGGCAAATGGTGAACGCCAAATAGCATTTCCACAAAGTTCTAGACACCCAATGATCTTGACTTTGCCTCATACACTTAAGCGTTATATTATAAAATACTTATAAAAGTGGGAAAGCTATGATAATTTATCACCATTTTCATTATTTGGATATCACAGCTTGATGTCTTATCCTATGCACATGCTATTTGCTTGGTTGGCATGTAATATTATAGTGGGTCATCTTAGCTTACCAAAGAAATGTTCATAGTTCAAAAGCAAACTTTGTAATCATTCTACTATATGAAAGTCACATCTGTCTTTTTTATTCACTTCCTACACAAAAAGTAGACCTGACTCAGGAGAAAGCTTTCAGGAGCAGACATTCTCAAAAGGTATTTCTAAAATGCTTCTTGTGAATAACAGTCTCCAGAAATTTTTGCAAGAAAGTTTAGCTTCAGACACTGAGTATGAGAAATACACTACTATGACATTCCCCAAGGGGTGTCTGTGCTATCTGTTGTTGTATGTTACAGGTAATGTATCCTTATTTTTAAGCACTGCTCATGTGAACCAGCCTCACTGCAGCATAAACATTCAAAAGCAATACACATTTAAAGTTCACCTGGAAATTCAAATATTCACTCGGGAATTTTTTCTTTCTTGTTAGCAAGTTCTAGCTCTGGGATAAAACACACAGATGTTCCTTTTTCACAAGAGTGCTGAACCAGGCCATATTATTTTGTGGTCAACCACCCATGTATTAACATCTGTTTTTAATTTTATATATGTAGTTTTCCACATTGATTACCATTGTTTCCACTACTTTACAAACTGTATCATGTAGCAGCCCTAAGAATCTACCTTCCTATTTCCTAGGTTGTTTTTGAACAAAAATATAGCAGTATTTGCAAAAATCTAATAACTCCTGCCCAAAGAAAGATAATTCAGTCAAGAAAGAACTGTTTGTTCCCCAAATACCATAATTAGTTCTAATTAGATTTAATAACATTTTGAATAGGAGTTTCTTGGTTAATATAAAAAAAAGACTATGTTTATTTTTAGCTTATTCTTCTAAACGCATAAGTCTGCAGACATATGCTCTTTTTATGTTTTATTTTGTTTGGGGGAACAAAGTTTCCCTGTAGCCCCAGCTAACCTAGAACTTCCTATGTAGACCAGGCTGGCCTTGATGTCACAGAGATCCACCTGCCTTTGCCTCTGAGTTCTGGGAATAAAGACATTCATCACCATGCCCAGCAATCATATACTTATAATAGTTCAATATGTATTTGAGTTTAGGTGGTATAAAGTATAAATACTTACACACTTAACAAAATTGTATTTATTAATTTAGTCAAATATCTCAATACCTATGTTTTTATTTAAATTTTATCTTAAGCATTTCTCCATAGATAAGGCATCTGAAATGTCTGCTTATGGCTTTTTTTTTTTTTTTGGTATTTTTTGTGTATGAGTTTTTGCCTGCATGTAAGCACACCTGTGTATGAAATGTGAGAGGAGGCCAGAAGAGGGCATTGGATCACCTGGAACTGGAGTTAAGGATGGTTGTTAGCTGCCATGTGGGTGCTGGGAAATAAACTCAGGACCTCTGAAAGAGCAGTCAGTGCTTTTAACTTCTGAACCATATCTCCAGTCCCCTGCTGATGGTTTTAATTGATTACAATTAAAATTTTGAAATTATGTTTTCAATTGATAAGAGAATTAATTGCAACATTAATTTAGCATTCATAGATATGCAATCAATATTTAGCAAGTCACTTTGCTAAATACTTAGTCATACCATAAAAACATCAAATGGGAACTGGAAATCAAATACAAGGTCTTCTGGAAGGAGCTTTACTTTTTGAGAAAAGGTTATCTACTGGTGTAATTCTTACCTCAATTAGCAGATAGTTTATTTTTTCCTAATAATACAATTGGGAAATGCATGATATTTGGGGAATAAAGAAGAAAAATAAGAGGAGGAAGACGAGGAGAGAGAGGAGAAGGAAGCACTACTCGATTATCTCAAAACACCAAAAACACAACAACAAAATAACAAGGAATTAGAATGAATATTTGTGAAGGCGTGCTGGGGGCGTGAGAGGAAGCACTATGCAAAGGCTGCAGAATCCCAAAGAGTGCCTGTAATTCTAGGGGGTGGAGCACAGGTCCCAGTGAAGAGTTCAAAGAAGGAAGCTGCCATTGTTTACAGTTCATCTTTGCCTGGCTGGTGGTGTACACCTTTAATCCCAGTACCTGGGAGGCCAGGGAGACAGGTGTATCTCTTTCAGTTTGAGTGTGAGGCCAGCCTGGTCTACATAGTGAGTTCCAGGCCAGCCAGGAATACATAGTGACACACACTGTCTTAAAGAAAAAAAAAATCATCTTGGGAGTTAGATGCTTGGTGATGGCCCATATGTTAAGAAAAGAACTTAAAGAAATTCAGGAATTTTGAGCTTAAGTAATGGCTAAATGATGCTTTTGAGAAGATGGTATCCATGTGTCTAATAGGCAATGTGAACAAGAAGCTGCATTAACAGCATCAAAGTATAATCCCTGAAGTAGCCTCAATTTTATAATTGTTCCATATTTATGAACATTCCTGAAGTCAAGGTTTAGTGCAATTATAAACAAATATAAACATTCCACAAATAGAAATGTAAAAAAACACTCTACCATAAAATTTTAGCTACTGAAATCTGTTAATAATATTTCTTAAAATGCCCCCTTTTATGGATAAATAACTTGCTCTGTGTGTGTGTGTGTGTGTGTGTGTGTGTGTGTGTGTGTAAATAAATTCCATGAGAATCTCTCATGGGAGTGTGATCAAGCCTAAGAACCTTTTTTAAAAAATGGCCATCACTGTAGCTTTGTTATGTGAGACTTCTGAAGGAGTAGGCTGGGGAAGGTTTTCTTACAGCGTTCCCGGGGAAGAAAGAACACACAGCTCTACTTATTTGAAATCAAAGGAAATGGAAAGACTGCGTTAGCTTACCTTTTAAAAAACCATCAGAATTATAGGGTTGTTTCACTTCCTTTGTGCATAGATACACCAGCCATTTGTTAAAATAAACCGTTGAATGACAACTCAGTGGCTTACTTAGAAAATCACAACTACAGGGGAGAGTGAACCAGTAAGAGAGGCCTATTAGCAATTGTTTGAGGAACTGTTTTTTTTTTGTTGTTGTTGTTGTTTTTACAGTTTCCTACAGAATTATCTTGTAATTTCAAACCTGCCATTTCTTTTTAGTGAGGACTCTCTACAGTATTTCTAACTTCCCATCTGTTATAGTATCTAAAATTTATCTACTGGGATAATATTTATTTGGAGATATTTCACTCCTAGTTCTTTGGCAAGAAATGATGACAAATTTTATATATCAGCATACTGTCATTAATAAAAGCTTTTAACAGACATATATATGTTTAAGGAATCCCAAAGGGAGTTAAAAATGTATTTCTTGGTGGGTTACAAGAGTAAAAAAATGTTTTGTAAATTAGATAAAAGTATTCTGAAAAAGGAATGGTTGGAGAGTATTAACATTTAAGAACAATCTATTTATATATAAAGTAATAAAAATTGATGTTTCAAAAATCTGCCCACCTAGTTAAGATCCAGCATAACTGTAGTGTCATCTCTACTTGGTCTAAAAGCCAGAGCTGCAGATTAGACTTTTCTAACCTTATCTCACTTCTTGAAAGTTGAAATAATCTTGAAGAAGTTTTAACTCTACTTTCCAGAACTAAGAAGTTACAAAATACTGGGATCCTGTGAGCTGCTCTTGCATATAAAGACACAATACGAATTTTCTGATCCTAGACATCTTTCAGGAAATCCCACATATATCTATTTCTCCAAAATGTTGTATGGAAACCTGTTAAGGCTTTTTTTAGAAAAAGTACTACATTTATTTATTTATTTATTTAGTATTTAGTTAGTTAGGTAGGTAGTTGTGTGTGTGTGTGTGTGTGTACGTGTTTGCACACGTGGACTTGTGTACCATGATAAACAGGTGGAGTCAGAAGACAGCTTGCAAGAGTCAGTTCTCTCCTTCTGTGTTAAGTCCTGGACATGCAACACAGGTTGTCAAGGTAGGCAGCAAGTGGCTTTAATGGCTGAGCCATCTTGCTAGCCCAGATCTTTGATGAAGTAATTGCAACTGGAAATAAGGAGTTCTAGGAATGGAGATGCTGCCAGTCTATAATTTCTAACACCTTGAAGAAACTGTCAGAATTATATGTCAGGTCATTTCCTAGTAAATGGGCTTTTAAAATTGACATAGTTAGATTATTTCAAGTGCACAAGCAATGAGAAAAAATAGGCTACCTCAACATGTCATGTCATCAAATTCGCGGCAGCAAACCACAAGATACAATCATGAGCACATAGCACACCCCTTCTATTTCACACATCCAGTTGACCCGAAATTGATCAATACTGTGATACCCTGAAGATAGGTAGTCTGAACAGCATAAATAAATGACTTGTTTGATGATAATCTTGTTTCCTAAACCATGGGCTTTTATTACCTTCTCTGAGTGAAAGCAATATACCTTTGTATCTATGTATAAAATGCAAGGAATACAAAAGGCAAAAGAAATTTGCTAAGCTGTTGAACTTTAAGGAATGTTTTCAGAAAAAGGATATGATGACATTCAGGAGGTTTGGATAGCTGATTGTAGGAGCAAGCTAACGAGTAGATAAGACACTTGTATTTAAGCCAGAATCCAGACACTAGACATAACTGCCACATTGAATATATATTATATACAATATATATATAATATATACACATATATATATATTCCTCTCCCTTAGAAGGCATTTTAATAAAAAAGATGATTTAGTTGAATCCCAGATATTTTCCAAGTGAAATATCTAAAACGGTAGCAAAGCAATGCACATAGAGTTAAAGTTGTATGAAATATAATCTTTATATGGTTTTCTCTGAAAATCTGTAACATTTTTTTAATTAAAGAAAGACATCATTGGTGCACACAAAAGAAAGCTGCTGGCCAGCTAAGTCCTACTGGGTGGGCAGGTCTCCAGATACTTCACTCTATGCATATTTTTCACTGTATTGCTGGCAGAAGTGATGTCATTTTTTTCCTCTTTTCTATTCCAAGGATAATTAACTCACTCATCACAGAGTTTACTATCTTAGTAAGAGTACAATCCAGCCTCTAGCCCCTTTAAGCATATTTTCCAGACATAGGATAGCAAGTTTAACTTTGCATGTTCAAACAAAATTAACGAATCTATGTGATGAAGCCCCCATCATCTTCAAGATCACTCTGATGTTGCATATATATGCCTTTCAGAAGAGAATATTTCATACCCTACTATATGATGGACAAAAGCCTTCTCTGTTCAATAGCTGTCCATCTTTCTGCACTCAGGGGAAGACAGCATTTCTCTCTAAAAAATGAAGAGAATATCAATGGGGCTAATCTCTTCAAAGTGCACAGAGCTCAAAGCAATTGCCTGCAGTTGTGAGGAGTCCCCACCCTCATTATCTTTGCAGAAGAAAAGTGACCAAAATGCAAAATACTGCCTGGCTGCTGGGACCGGAATGCTCTAAAGAATGTTAAAATAAGCATTTACTAATTCACTTCTTAGCTTAATGCATTGAATTTTAATTTACTTTCCTAGAATGAGAGTCAAATTATGAACACGTTCTTTATACAAAAGGGTGCTAGTACAAAATTAATCTACATTGGTCAGCATCAAATAAATGGATTAATTTAAATTTAAGATATGGTCATTTCCAGGAATAGGGACATAGATGATATAATTATAAGTAACCAAATATTATCAAATTATGAGTCTCCTGATATGACAAGTTCTCTTTTGGACATCTTATGCCATATGAGAATATACTTAATGTTCTAGCTTACAGAAGAAGGACTGGTGTTTTTGTAAGGCACTAATGGAATATATCAGGCCTGTTACACATAATCATGAGGACTTCATTTAAAAATAAAACCAAATGTTCTAGTCAATGCTTAATTCTCCTACCCTGTAGTGAAAATCCTACTGGCAAAGTATTGGCGGGTATGCTAACACTCGCTTGGGCTGCCTTGTCACAGCAACTCTTAACTATGCTTTCCCACTGATAGTGACACACCTTCTGGATGGTGGATAGTGTTTAGATCCAGGGATGTGCCTATGAAGTTTAGCACCATCCCCTTTGTGTTCAGACAAATCACCCAGCAAAACTGGAGTTCCTTATCTATTCTGCTGTAACCAGGTGGACCTCCTTACTTTTATTACATTATTTTAACATTGTTTTTGTCTCCATGGAGCCCTGTCCTAGACTCTTCTTTGTAAAAACATCTATGTGACATGCTTCCTCCCCTCATGCAGGTTGCTGTTCCTCAGCAGCTTTTCCTATGCCTCTTATCTGAAATATCAGCACCCTATTTGTGATGGTTAACGTTGATCCTCAATTTGATGTGATCTAGAATCATCTAGGATATAAACCTCTGGGAATGTCTGTGAGGATGTTTCTAGATTGGGTTAATTGATGTGAGGAGACCCACCCTAAAGGTGAGCAGCACAATTCCAGGGGCTGAGGTCCTGGACCCAACAAAACTGAGAAAATGAACTGAGTACTGCATTCATCTCTCTGCTCCCTGACTGTGGAACCAAAGTAATGAGCTGCTTCAAATTCTACCCCTTGCCTTCCCTGCCATGATGAACTGGACCCTCAAACTGTGAACCCATAAAACCTTTCTTCCTTGCCTTGCCTTTGTCGGGTAGTTGGAACAATGAGGAAAGGAACCAGTATGTCTTTCTACTACAGTTAACATGGATTTATACTTCATGTGCTAATTATGAATGTGTGTGTGTGTGATATTGACAGAGAGAGGGAGAAAGAGAGGTAGAGAAAGATGGTCCATTTCCTCCCTTCCCCATGAGAATGGAAACATCAAAGACAGAGAGTTGCGTCTTATTCATGTGAACACATGGATTATCTCTGTAATGCTCACAGAAACCCTTCGCAAGTACTATTTTGTTATTGTCAGTTTACAGAGGAGGAAATTTAGACAAAAGAAAGATGAAGAAACTTGTCCACAGTTAGAGAACTAATTATTTGAAGAATCTGAGTTCAAAAAACCAAATAGTGTTATTCTTAACTCTTCTGTTATCTCTCTTTATAATTAAAGTGGAAAATGTAAAACTAATTAAACTGTATTATCAAACACATATTATGCTATAATTTGACACAGATTCATAAGAGATACAAATTATTAACTTTGACTTGTATGATTTCATATAGTTTATTTTTTCTTACATGTTTTCCATGTTTTTTTAAACCATCAGGTAATTATTTAGGAAAATGAAAATATCCATTTAAAATAATGCTTCCTGTAGTCATATTATTATGGTTTGTGACCTTTGGTACAATACCAATTCTCTCCCTCTCCAGTTTGAAATGTCTGGAAGAATAAACCAAGAACTTACAGGAATGACTAACTGTCAGCAGCAATGAGATATGACTCAATTAAGAACAGAACCTCAGCCTGCGGCCTTGCTGGTGTCCTACCACTTCTCACCATGAAGACACCCACCAAGTTTTGGCAGAGTCTCAAATAAGAGAGGCTGCTACTATTGGAGGTCATCTGCAGGCAACAGTAAATGGAAGAACTTGTTTAGCCAGGGATGGGCTTTCCCAAGGAGAGGGCCACTAGTAGAAGCTATTCAGCAGGACATGCTCAGCTCCTTCTGAAATCCTCAGTTTGCAAGCTATGCCTTTCACAGAGACAGGTAGAGAGGGATGGAGATGAGTTGAAAAAGGTTAGGATTAGTCTACTCAGACATTGAAATAATGAAAGAGTGGGTGGCGAGCCTTCCTCCCAGGCACTGCTGGAAGGATTAGGTATTTGGCATCTAACAGGAACACATGACAACTTTCATTGGTTTCCAATAAATCATTCATATCCTTCTCCTGCTTTCTTCCCACATATTTAGGAGGAGACGAATAGAAACAGCAACCATGCTAGAAAACATTGCTACATCTTCCAAACACAACAAGCAATTCAAAGTATACTGGCTCCTCATGGTTTCTATGAGCACTGTTTCTTTTTGTGCTTTCTTCCCTTGCACACAGGTACATACTTTACTTCATTTTACTTATATATTGAAAATTAGTTGCATATTGACTCTAGAAAATCCAAACATAAAGGGAAGCACCTTACAGAGAATGTCTGTGTTCATCTCTCTGGATGGCATGCCAACCTTTCTACGTGCATCTGTGTTCATCACAGCCCTGGCATGGAACAAAAACTCTCACTCAGATGTGGGATTTAAGCAGAAATATTAATAAAGGATCTATTTACCAAAGGGGCAAAAACAGAGGAATAATTGAGAAAATGCATCCACACGTTAGAAGCAGTGAGGAGTTGCTACTGTACTAAGCTTAAAGAGATCTGGAAAGGAAATGACCTAATCAGACCCTGGCTAAGAACTGGAACCTCTCAGCAAGGATGCACAGAGGAGCTGTAGGGAGGGGGCCAGGCATGCAACAATGGCTGGGCTGAAAACGCATCTAGGTGAGGTGGGAAATGGTGAAGAAAGTGCTTCAGCCTCCCTGTCATCCAACCTCCACTCTGGCTCTCCTGTCTGCACCTCTCATTGGTCAGTTCCACATAAAACAGTGGACAGGTAGGCCACCGTAGGGAACAGAGGAAGATGGAGAATGGCATAGACTGAATAAGCAGGGGATGCTCTGATAGAGAGTGGGAATCCCTTACTGCCACCCACCAATCAGCCTGTTTCCTGATCCACCTAGTTATGCACTTACTATGGGATTAGGGTCTACAGTCTGTTTTCCAGAACATTTATTTCCATTGTGTCATTTCTTCTATCCTCAGGAGATTCATTCTAAAAGATCCCTAGTGGATGCCTGAAATTTACACATAGTAGAGAACTTATATATGGCATGTATTTTCCTATATTTGCATATGTACACTGAAGCTTTATTATTTTGACACATCAAATTATTAAACAACAATGGAGCACAATAAATAGAACAACACACAAGTGATGTGAGTATGGTCTCTTCCCATCTCAACTTACCATTGACAGGAGTAAACACAAAAAAGACTGGTGTCCTAGGCAAGGCTCTCAGGACAGCACGAGTGTCCATCCCGCTACTCAGAAGAATGCACAATTTTAAACACATTTCCTTATTTCTAGAATTTCTCAATATTTCAGAATGGGTTTGATCACAAGTAACTGAAACTACAATCTGAAACCATAGATGTGGAGGACTAAGACATTCATCATGAAACTCTGTCTTCATATTTCCTTATGTACACATTTATATTTTAAAGATCATACAGCATCATTCCACTGAGTGGCTTGAGATACTATATTTGGGCAAGCCTAATGCTTAGACATTTGTCTTTAAGTTATCTTCAGTGATTATCTTTTCAGGATTGGAATTCAAAGATGCCCATTGAATTATTTTGTACATTATTTTATAATTAATATGAATAATGCTGCTTTTATCTTATCATTAAGCACCTAAATGAGACTCTCCAATAATCACAGCACATGAGAAAGATAATTGAGTTATTAAGTTCTGCCACTATTATTGAAAATAGCAGAAAATATTTAAATCTAGCCAGTTGACATCTGTTTTGTTAAGTATTACTACCAACATTATAGTTATAACATGATAAATTTGGTGCCTCAAAGTCCAAAGCCAGGTACAGTCTTTCTTATAAGCACAATATTTAATTTGTTCTACATTAGGGGAGGGGCAGAAAAAAGTTACAGAGACACTTGTGTCTAAGGAAAGGAAGAGTCTAGGCAATAACACCAGATCTCCTGAAAAACAGTGGTTGCGCAAAACATTTCTAAAAGGAGTTGGGTTTTGTTACTAGAAAAAACCCATGGGACTAAGCAGTAGAAGACATGTCAGTGGAACAAGTGACATTAAAATCCACAAAGAGTTTGGTAAATATACTGTGTTATTATTAAAGTCTGAAAGAATTAGACAGAGACAGTGTGTTATTAAGAGACCTTGCTTCTTGAGATGAATTTTCTTAGCCCTATTTCCCATTGTCTCACAGTTTTAGAACGCATAAGCAAAAAGCATGAATGATCTCACTAACATGATAATTTTAAATAAAATGGAAACATTTCCTTCATATCAGTGTAGGCAGATATAAATACCTTCAAGGAGATTTTTAAAGTAACTTAATCACCAAATAGACATGCCAAGTTTATACTACTAAAAATTAAATACCTCCAACTGTTGTCAAGAGTAACATGTTACTCTTAGGTTTAAGTTTCCATCAGTGGTACTGGGATCATTGTTGCTTCATATGAGATTAAAGAGTAATGGATCCAGGAAGTGCCATCCTCTCAACAAATTCAGTTAACTTTCATGTACAGTTACATAATGCCAGAATGTGGACGAAGGAGATATGACAAAGATAACTGCTTATGTAACTGTCCCATTATAGAGACCCATATGAGAATGCTCAGCACAGAACCCTTTGAAGTTGCAGGGTTACAGGAACCAGACTGTTACTTTGTAAACAAGCTCAGACAGTGTTAAATGATCTAAAAACATAAGATTTACTTTGGCTACAAGGTTAGATAAGACAGAAATTCATTCCCACAATGCAACAGATAAATAAATGACGAGTAAAGTAGATACTAGGTAGGAGAAAAGACAGATAAAACTGATAGCCATTGGTATGAGAAAAAAATCATACACTATAATATAGAATGAAAGCAAGAACTTTACTTTTTAATTTTACTTTTTTATTTATTTAATGTGTGAGGGTAGCCTGCATGTATGTAAGTGCACCTGTGTCCTGCAATGCCTGCAGAAGCCAGAAGAGGGCATCAGATCCTCTGGAACTGAAAGTATAAACCATTGTTAGCCATCATATGGGTGCTAGGAAACGAACCGGGTCTTCTGCAAGAACCATCAGTGCTCTTACCCACTGAGCCATTTCTCCATCCCCCAAAGCAAGATTTTAATGGAAGTTATCGAATGAGACTTTAGAAATTTTATGTTTGCATGATATACGAAATAATTCCATAGATATTCTTACAGGATCCCGAGAAATCTAAAAACCATACCAAAGACATTAAAAAATTTCTATCAGGAATTAGAACATATAAGAGTGAAGACGGGACATGAAAAGAGAGAAATAATATAATCCAATGATATCAATTTTCCATGTGCTGAAAGGTGTGATTATTACAATTCAATTTGGATGGGGTTAAGTGGTCCCTAATGCAGTATGGATATAGAAACAAATCAAATATTATGCAAGACCTAGTGAAAGGATAACAGAGGATATTTTTGATCACACTAATTAAAGTAAATCCACTAAAACAGAAATGGGTGCTTACCATTAATTTTGTGGTAATATTGGTCCATATTTTTTCCTCTCATGTGAGCTGCAGGGTGCTCCTCCTTACTAAGGGCATTAGAGTGACACATAGGGCACAGTGGAAGTGGACGGGTTTAACTTAAAAAATCTGCAACACTCTCTGCTTGTGCCCACAAATCCACGACTGCTATTTTAAGTCCCTTCTTATACAGAATCTTACCTATCTCTTCATCACTAAATCCAAGAATTTAGTTCAGTGTCGGGCATGTAGAAGACTGACAATGAATAATTCTTAACATATTTTCCACCATTAGAGCAACAAAAATGTGAGTAATGTGGAAATGTTGACTAGAAGACATGGTTAAAATTACTTCTCATTTAATCCCGCATTCTTGTCAAATTTACTATTTCAAAATATCGACTTTTATAATACACTATTTTGTTCTTTCCATGTTTTTCTGTTGATGTGGAGTGCAAGGCAGGGGATGTTTCATGTTGATTATGAATAATCTTTACTTACACTCTTAAATTACAAGTGAGAAAAGATACTTCTGCGCTCAATCAGATTGAGTAAACCATATTTGAATATTGTTTGAAATTCAATTTCAGATAAATATAACTGCAGGTTATCACAAGTGCCAACTGTGCTGGTTCCGTCTCCAAGAATAGTGTGCTGTTTGTTCTGGGCTGATTTGCACATCTGTTGAACTACAAGTTCCCGTAAAGGATTATCCTATTAAAAAGTATCAGCTTGGCAGATTAAAGATGATTATCTATTCAATTTTGTATAACAGACTATTAAAAAGGAGGAAAATTCATGGGTTACTGATTTTGGACCATGTAGTATAAGGGCAAAGTGAATTTTAACTATCACTATTTAATCTGAGAACTAGTGTACGCTATTAACTAAAAATAATACATTGTTATTAGATTTCCAAACTCTGCACCTCCTGGGAAAATTCAAAGTCCTGATGGGCCTTATTGCCTGATACTAATGCATTTTAATGCACTTGTCATATTTCAGAATCATCTATGCTGGCACATGCATGTGATTTCCATCATATAAGCAAACACACTAACATAGCTAATTATGATTTCTTAATGAATTAATACGGACATAATTTCTCTTTAATATTTGCTTAATAGATACAAAGTTCTAGAAATTTCACTGTGGTGAAAAATAGTTTGGAATTAGCATGTTGTTCTAGGTTTATAAGTACTGTAGGTGCCTTTGAAAATAGTTTTTGCATAATAGCACAGAAAATCTTCATTAAATGCCATAATACTAATTTCGGATTCATCATTATTTGAGCATATGCTGTAATTAAATTGTTCATATGTAATTATGTACACAAGCATATAAAGAATTTCCAAACAGATATTTTATTTATTTAACCAAGAAATTCAAGCACATTTTGGTTGTCCTTGTATTTCATGTTACAATTATACTTCTGTGTAAAACTGCATTGGAGAACTAAGCTATGGCTAAAACTGTACTTGTTTTAAAAAATACTACAGAAATTTGAGGAATTAACCAATGTGACTTTTCATCATCTGTGCAGTGGAAGCTGCAATAGCTGACGGCACCTGTAGAACACTGCAGTTGGTGAGATTAATAAGTTATTTCTGCTCTGATTTAACCAGAATAGGAAAGACCTTATCTTATACAGCCATATAAGATGACATTGACCTAGTCATTAAGTTAAATGATTACAATGTTAGAGTAACTGGTTAGTCTTGCTGAGGAATTTAAGTTGCAGCTAATTTTTTTCATGTATTATTTTATTCTTTGAAAAGTGTACATATAGACAACAAATTTTGTCATTTCCAGTTTTCATTGCCCTCCGTCACCCCCTCTTTTTCCTGTTTAAACTCTTCTTCTTGTCAGCTGTCCTCTCTCGTGTGTGTGTGTGTGTGTGTGTGTACTCTCTCGCAGGTGCATGTTTGTGTGTCTGTGTGACTTGCTGAGTTTAATTATGGTTGCTTGCATGAGCATAGATGTAGAGGTATTTGCTGGATCTTAGACAACTAATCAGTGGCTACACCGCTGAAGAAAATGAAAGCCTCTTCCCTAAAACCACTAACTGCCGGGAGTCCTTCAGGGAGGAGTGGAGCCCCTTCCCTTTGCAGGAGGACAGGCCAAATCTTGAACACGTAACCACAGCTGCAGTGAGTTCATCAGTGCAATGGCCATATCATGTCTAAATGACAGTGTTTCACAACACCTATACCCATCCTTGGGCTCCTACATTTTTTTCTGCCTCCTCTTCCTCCAAGACATTGTGTGACCTTTGGAGGAGATGACCCTATTTAGGACCCAGTACTTGAGAGCCACTGATTCCTCGTACTTTGACCAGTTGTGAATCTCTGCATTTGCCTCTGCCCTCTGCAGAAAAGGGGTTACCTGACAGGTTGAGAGCAGTACTAATCTCACAAGGCAATCTGGTTTCCAGGTTGATACATCATCAGGCCTCCCTGACTTCACATTTTACTTATATTTTGATGGTTAACTTTTATGCTGTAAATAGTATACAGCAGCATTTAATCACTTAGTATTATAATTAGGACACTATTTCCTATACAAGCAGAATGAAATAATTTATCTAAAAGTTAATTTACAAACCTAATAGATGAACTCACTTAACATAAGCTTCTCATTTTATAGGTGATGGTGAGTCAGAAAGCAGTCTAGCACAATTTTGTACTTCAGATCAGAGAGAAGCAATAGTCCTTCTTTAAACCTCACCTTGTGTTTGACACACATGTCCTTTTCTGACTCATGAGATGTAACTTCCAAATGTTTTTCACAAATTTAATCAAGTCACGAAAAAGATGTGTGCATGTGTGTGTGTGTGTGTGTGTGTGTGTGTGTGTGTGTGTGTGTGTTTTAGGGTTCTTAATGTGGATTATTCCTAAAGCTATGTAGAAATTTACCAGAGGGAGCCTTCATATGCTTGTGCAGTGATATTATCATTAGATTAATACTCAGTCTTTCAAACATACCTGAAATAACTTAGTTCCATGTGCAAATGCCATTAGGTTTTGTAGAAGTCAGGTAACTTTCATATATATTAATCTATCATAAATTATGAAATTCTAATGCATTTTAGATTTCAGAAGTTCTGACCAATCATTGAAAACATAGTCTATAAATACTTAATAAATGAAATATCATATTCACTTATTCAGAATAGATAGATGCTAGACCTATCACAACAAGCCATAAATCAATCTATAATTATGAATATCGTCTCTGAATTAATATAACTTCAGTTATATCTTTAATGGAAATTTTCAAGAAATTTATGTTAGTATTGGCATGACACTTCTCATACTTGCTGTCATCAACTAAGTTGCTATTATTTCAGGATGTAATTAGACAAATGAAAGAGAAAAAGAATAACAGCTATCATCACAGACAAAGCAGCAAACCTGTCCCTGTGAATCTTCAATGTTTGTTTATCTTTCCTGATTTACAGTAGTTATATGAAGGATAGTTTTCACAGAACTGTAAGAGCATGTAAATTTATTAATGTGATTATATAATCAAGCTCTTGAAGCTCTTCCAAGTGGGGCAAATAAATCCTATACCATAGTGTGGTCATGGTTGAGGGAGAAAGCCCAGTAGGCTTTGGTTCCTGCTTTTGCACCCAAAGGATGTAATCTGACTGACTTCCGTTCTTCATTTCCTCTGTCCAGGATCAGAGGGGCCTGTATTCACTTAAGAATGACATGTATTCTTGTTTTCAATTGGACCACTGGAAAAGGGAATTAAATAATGGAGCCATAAAGTAACTGAGCCGGGTTCTTTGCCTTTGCTTTTATATTTTATCCTCTATCCTGATAACGCTATGTCCTGAGAAGGCAATGGGATAGGACTGGTTTGATGCCCCTAAACCTGAGAGAGAAAATTTGGCTTGTATCCTTTCTTTTGTACTTTAGTTTTTAGCAGTTATTTCTTTTTTATCTAGAAATATTTTATCAGCATTGCTTTCATTAAGAAGTAACACAATTATAATGAAATACTTTGTATAGGTCAGAAAATTTGGAAAAGGAGTGAATGACAAACTCACATTATAAAAACGGTAAGAAATTTCATATTATTGTTGAAGCTTGATAGCATAGTTCTGTCAGTAAACAATTTTCAAAGATTATAGTAGACATATAGAATTGCAAATGTATAAATTTATATGTTAAGGTACAATTACATATTTTTAGCTTGAGGATTATAGCAGTTGAGTTTTTTATGGTATTTTCTATTCCTTCTTCCTTTTTTTAAAACTTCCCAGACTGTGATTTTTATCTCTGGAACTTCAGTTAGGGCATATTTGAAGACATACTTGGGATGTAGAAAAGTAATAGAAATATAATGGAGAACCTCTTAGTGCCTAGTAATAGAAGAGGTCCAACATCAAATCCTGGATACTCAGGACCATGTGTGGAGTGAGGGCCATGGCTGGGCCTTAGAAGAGGTGGGAAATCTGTTCCAGAGAATCAGTTCTCCTAAGACCAAGATATGCAAATAACAAAGGCTTCCCTGTCCCAAGTATAAAAGGCAAAGCCTCTGCCATGCACTGTGGGACCCCTGGAACCCCTTCTCAACCCAATAATTGCTCTCCTTGCTTCTGTAAAATGCCTGGCTATAAGACATCAGAAAATGGATAAATATAACTCCATCTTGTTCTTTGTTCCTTCTAAGCAGTCACAAGGCCACAAGATTAAATAAGGCTAAAACAAAAACTAGCAAAAGGTTTGAATAATATTCAACACATTCCTTTGCCCTGAAGGCAGCACCTACCAATAAGAGACCTCCGAACCTCTATTAACCAATTTTGGCATATAGTGTATTACAACCAATTAATTTAAAATATACTTGGCATGTGGGCTTCTATAACCAAACAGAATGTAACACTGTTATTCCCCACCTTCCTTTATCTCAAACTTATAAAAGGCTCCTAACCTCTCTGCTCGGGACTCCCAGAATTGATCCACTGTGTTGGTGAGGTCTGGGGGACCAAGCTTAAGCTTGAATAAAGGCCCCTTGTTTTTTGTTTTGTTTTGTTTTGTTTTGTTTTGCATACACTCTGGACTCCATAGTGGTTCCTGAGGAGCTGTTCTCTGGGCATAACATGAACAACCTAGGCTGTCAGGTGAAGGGACTGTGGGGAATCTAATCACTTAGAGAAGGCTCAAACTGGTGCCCAGCATTAGAAAGTCCTCCATGCTCAACTTTGCCCTACCATCAGCCTACTGCCAGAGGAATGAGGAACTGTGGCTCATGTAAGGGGACCAGAGCTCTAGCTCACAAGAAGGAACCACAGCTCCAGCCCTCCGGAGGATACCACTACTTTAGCTCATGACAGGGAGCAGCACTCCAACTCTCAGGACTGGACCACATAAGTCATGCTTGAAAATACAGACACATTACATGTACTCATACAATGATAGCACCAACAGCCCTTTGGAAAATGTTATAATGATGTATTTCTTATATATCCATGTCTGAAGTTAAACTCATGCGAGGGGACCACAGCTTCTGGTTCACAGAAGGGGACCATAGTTTCAGATTCACTGAAGGGGACCACAGCTCCATCTTACAGAAAAGTTCCATAACTCTGGCTTACTGTCATTATTTGAATAAGTCATACTTGAGTGTGAGGTTACAGCTTCCACTTTTAGTAGGAAAAAACAGATTGTTAGAAGTTCCTTTTTGTGTAAGACACCATAAGAAATTTAGCAGAAGTTGTAGGGAGAGCTTCTTTTGGTATGTTTCTTTAATTCCAGAGACAGCTATTGACAATTAATATTAATAATAATAGTCAGTGTCTTAGTGTCTTTGTAAAACAACTGCAAGTGGCCATTAGTGGGACTATTTCAATATGCAGAGAAAATGAATAATCTCTCCTGACAGATATTATATATTAATATAGAACCACATAGTATTATTATAAGAAGAATCATTGAATATAGAACCTCTGTCTCTGGATTTAGAGCGCCTGGCTTTGAATTCTAACTATATATTTGAACAGTTAGGCACAATGAAGTCATTAAATCTTTTGTATCCTCTTCTGTAAATTTGGGACAAGAGTAATAATGTGTTGTTTGTAGTGAGAATTAAATAGGTGACAACATGAGCTCCACTCTATAGTTGCATAGAGGGAAGTCTTCTTCCAGAGCTGTGTGCTAATTTAGCCACTTCACTATCAAGGCAGCACCTTCCTGAGTGTCCTGTCCTGTGGTGTTTATTTTCTGTAAAGAGTCAGATAGTAAGGATTTTGGAATTTGTAGGTCTTTTTCTTGTAAAGGGACCAGTTGACCACAGGACAGTGATTGGTTAATTCTTATTCTACCTCTTGTCCTTTGGAGTTACAAATTTATTTCTACTCCAGATGGTGGAGATACAAACTACTTTGTGAGTCCATGTGAACTCCTGGAATTTTCTCCTCTAGGCCATTGGAGGACTTTCTCTGCCCTCAAGCCCAGGGAGCTTCTGCAGGTCTCCAGGAGTCTCTCTGTGCTACTCTAATGCTCTTAAACTTCACCCTGCAAACTAGAGCCGCCTTCACCTCCCTTGGCTGCCCTCTTGGGCTACTCGTATAGAAGTTGCTGAGTTCCTCCCTGTAATCTGTCTGTCCCTGAGGTGAGATGTAGAAGTTCTCTCCAGGCAATAATCTGGGGCCAGTCATGGGGCTAACCTGATTTACCTCCCCTGTCTCAGGATCCACTGTTTCATTATTCCATAAATTGCTCAACATGTGGTGTCAGAAAACCACTGTCTCATGAGTATTTTGACTTTTTCTCCAAGTTGTTTGGGGATATATCTGGCCAGTCCCTAGTGTTCATTCATGGTTGGAACATTCATTCATTTATGGAACATCCTGAAAATTTCTGACATTGCATATGCAAGGAAAATGAGGTTCAGAAATATTTAGAAATTCTATCCAAATCATTCAGTCATTAAGTATTGGAGAAGAAAAAATAATCAGGGCTTCTTTCTATATGAATATTTTCTCTACTCCCCTTCAGTGCTTCCATCAGAGGGAATTGAATGAAATCTTTCTTTTAATTGCAGAACAATTATTTTATAGACTTTGTTAACAAAAACTGATACATTTCAGCTGAAGATTTGGGGACCAACCATGTTTTGAAAAAATAGCATTACATAATCTTATACCTTTCATCTTTTTCAAGAACAATATAATTTTTTGTCTCCCATTTTAGTATGTCTGTTGTGGTTCTGCCTCTGGGAAATATGTGGATTTTGTCCAAATGGTGGGAAACCTTGCCCATTTTGATGATCTGGTGCTGATAGGCTTTCTACTGGAAATTCCCCCATCTGGCTCAATTTCAGCCTCTGCATTTCTAGAGACGTGACTTCTTTACAAATGTGTTTGAATTACCTTTCACAAAGGAGCCAAAAATATTGCTAAAGTACATAAACACAGTGAAATGAGATGTGGAATGGGGTATGTATAAATTCTCACTACTCATTTTTATCACCTTCACTATGAAATTGCATTTAACATTTTTCTGAAACAGCAATAAATTTTGGGATGAAGAAACATATGGTATTTTAAATATGCCAAGTGAGAGATATTATTTAGATAATGAATATTCACCAAAATTTGTTGTTTTGCAGTACTGGGAGGCTCCCTGTTTAATGAGAAAAGAGCACTTATCCTTTTACAAATACAGTGTTATAAATTTATACTAATGTACGGATGCATCTATAAATACACATAATCTGTGTTTGTCACGGGGATGTACTTGTAAATAAAACATTATGTAGATATATTGCTAAGACACATGCAGCTCTGTTTTCAAATGTATGAGTAGCTGATTCAACAATGGAAAAGCAAAGCTCCACGGAGTGATTCACACATTTACTCCAATGTTTTCATTGTATGTATATTTTCATAAAATGTACAAGCCTACTTAATTAACTGTTTACTTACTTTTGATACTACAAGAAAAACAAGTTTTGACCTTGTATCCTTTATTTCTCCTCTGGGATTTGCTTTCACAGGAATCTCTTGTGCTGGTACAGGTCTTATACATCTTACTTGCCACACACAAACTGACTCGCTTTTCGGATTCCTAAAGTGACCAGGATCTCTGGGATCCCTTCTAGCTCTAAGAAGTGTGTTAGATGACTATGCTAAGATTTCCTCATTACAGGATACCATTATCCCTCTGAGTTCAGCTGAACATTGCCAAACAATTACCCTCTTCGTTATTTCCATGAGGAAAGTTAGTTCAGGAAGATTAAATACTTTGTCTAAGAACTAAATGGTGCTGAAGGATGTGATTAAACCTAAGAGTCTGAAATATAGAATGTGTTTTTCACCCAAACCTCTGGTAATAAATATTTCTATCAAAGCTACATGTTAAAAGTGATACACTATTAAAGGTTTCAGTCTTATAATAGATAAGTAGCATTCCTTAGAACTTACTTCTGTAACTCTAAAATAGAAATGCTTGCCTGTGAGCTTAATAAATAATGATACAATTTGAGTAGCATGAAAATCTGAAATGAGCAGTGTGGGCGATTCTTTAAGTTCTGTAACGGCCTCCACCTCAAACTTATTTCTTCCATTGTGTAGATTTGCAGTTGCAAGGAATCCCGTATTTACCAAGATGAACTACAGTCTGTATAAACAGGAGCACAGCTCATTTTCCTAACCTCAAGATGTCCTTTAGTCAAACTGACACAGATATATAAAATAATAGAAGTCATCATTTCCATGATAACCACTTAGAATATGTAACAAGTACATATTTCACGTGTGAACTACATTATTAGGATGCTGTGCAAACATTCACATACATGGCACTCTATCAAGTGACATTCCATGTATATTGCCAATGACCTTTCCTTAAGTCTAAGAGGATGGCTGACACAGTTGACCAGAGCCTTGCCTCACATTAGTAAAGTTGTGACAAATAGCTCTCTGGTTGCGCATGATGTTACAACTTTATCCTATCATAGACTGTTAACCAGGAAATATGACTTGGAGCGACTTAATGCATGCTCTTAATAAATGTACATTATTTTAACAATATCAATAGCTTTATTTTGAAAAATCATCCTAATGCAGTCTTGCATTAGTTTGTCACTGTGAGTCAATAAAAATATATGTTCAAATAAAGACAAATTTTGAATTAGTTGAGTTAGATTTTAATTTATTCTTATACTTCAGATATTTTCATAATGTATTCTGCTATATTTCTCTCTTAAATGCTTTACGCAGAATAAGTAGCAAGGAGAAAAGATGCAACACCCCTGCCCGTGTTTCAGTCCTAACTGGCTTTCTTGCACTCTTCTGTGCTCTCTTGAGATGAACAGCTTCCCAGGACTATACTTTGTGATTTTCCACTTTTTGTACTCGTGTTCTAATTTGATCTTGTGCTCCCCTCATTTTTCCAACTTTTGGTATATTTTAGCCTTTTAAAATAGGGTCATTGAGAATTTCCCTAGACAGGCTCAGATTCTTCATTATTCAATGAGAAAAGCCTGATGACAGTAATTTCTCAAACACATTGAATTAAGATTAATTATCAAATGTTCCTTGAAGAAACTGGTCAAAGGGATGGGAAGGTCATGGTGAAATTATGTTCCCTCGGCCTGAGAAAGTGTTTTCATGAACAGGGTTTCTAGTCTGCGCTTTGTCTTTTTGTTTCTCACTGTTCTACCTTTGAGTCTCCACATTTCCTACTAGTAGTGTATTACCAGGTGTTCAGCAGTCATGGAGAAAACAGATTAGCTACAGCAAGATCCTAATAAACCGACTTGTACAACCAAGAGGAAATATATGCTAACATTTATTTAAATTTCTGTTGACCTCACTGTAGAAAGAACTTCCAACTGAATGACAAAGGTCCACAAAAACTAAAACTAAGATATTCAATACTATCGATAAAATGTAGAGCTATCATTAGTTACACAGTATTTCAGACGAGCCCTTTAACTTATGTTACTAGAAAGTTCAGCCATAGTGTTTTTTTTTTTTTTTTAATTTCAAAGTTCAAAATTGGAAGACAGGCATACTTAAATGCCTGCTCAAGATAATCAAAATGGGTTTAGGGATATGACTTGCCTGTGACAACCTTAGTAAAAGCTCCTGTAGAGCTCTGAAGCCAGTGTAGATTTCCATGACAGAAATATGACATTGAAATATTAATGTCTTATATATAACAGGATGAAGTGACATTCTTATAGCTGGAATCTTTTATTCTGCACAAGGCTTTCTTTTTGAATTCTGGCAGATTGTTGATCTCTTAATGCCAAAAATATTACTAACGATCCTGCTTGGATTTTTGGAAGTGTCACCATGCAGGCCAGGATGGCTGGATACTCAGGACACTCCCATTCCTGCTGGAATTACGCCTGTGTGCCACCAAACCCAATAACTAAAAACCTGTTGTTTCTAGTGTGGTTCATATGCTAATGTGGAATGAAAATACAACTTAAAGTTTTCAAAGACAAACATATCATTTGCAGATTTTAAGATATTTAATGACGATCACATAAAATAGGTCCCAAGAAACACACAAAAATTATAAAACTATATAGTAATCTAGTTGTCTATGTTTTCTCCTGATGTATCTTGCTTCTGAACTACAGGATTAATATAGACTATTTCAAAGCATTATTATCTCCTTCATACGTATTTTTTCTTAGTGACTGGTTTTGTCATATCAGGAGGGTAGTCTGTCACAAGTAATTCAAATATTCTGAGAAACTCTCAAAACTTCAAAAACCTTAAAACATGCATCACGTTATCAAAGGGCAGAGATATTATCCTTTCTTCATTTAGCAAAGGCCACACTGAAGACGGAGATGCCTCTGAGTTTTAATCTTCTAAGTGGACAATTGGAATAATTTTGGTTGTTAACAGCAGTTTCTACACTGTTCATCATCAGCAAGGATAAAATATTCTATCTGCTTGATAATGTAGGAAACAAATGATAAAAAAATGAATTCTATAACATGTAGACCATATAATTACAATAATAGATGATCATGTACATAAAATCTAGATGATATTGGAGTAATTTATTAAATTTTATGACTAACATATTCCATTTAAATGTTTCAATTTAATTTTCATAAAATGTTTGTTCATCTCTTCTCACAATTACTATTCTTTCAGCAAGCCTTGCTTACTTCGTTTGGGGATGCTGTGTTTATAAGTTCCTGCATGACCCTGCAAGCAAGCCTGTGGGTATCTATACCAGTGACACTTCTTCATTATATATTTCTTTATGTGATCAACATAATTCATCTGTGATAAGTATATGATATGGATACATTAGAAATACTATGGTTAGCATGATATTAAAAACAGAAAATTACATAAGAAGAAATTACAAAAAAATTAAGAGAAAACAAAAGCATTTCAGAACAGATATTAATATTAGTTTGGCTACAATAGTAGAAAAATGAATCCTACCTGTTGAATCAAAGTTCACCTCATTGCCAGGACTTGGACCTACATCAATGGACACAATTGGTATGAGCTTCCGGAAGTCCCATAGCTTTATTACTCCACGGGCATCACAGGATGCTATTATGTGACCCTTTAAAATATAAAATAAAGGAAATACATACTATATATATATATATATACATATATATACACATATATATATAATACACTATGGTAAAAACATATTTGTATTATAGTAGTAACAATACAACAGAAATATACATTCCTCTAAACTAAAAAGTATTCATTCTGTCTTTATCTTGGATATAAAATTATATCAAATTATATTTATTATATATGAAATCCTATAAGTGAACTCCTTTACTAAAATTATGAAAATAACTTTCCAAGAAACTATTTCAATTGTAATTATGTGAGAAGAAAATAAAAATATACACACATAATTTGTTGATACTATGCAACTGATAGATGTGACCCATAAAAGCTATGTCCATGAAGGAGTACCTCATAGGCACAGCTCCCTTCATATGCTTCTAACTACTTTGTTTTTGTAATTTGCCACAGACAAAGTAAAAATAAAAAGAAGAAGACACATGGACACAGTGATCAAGGGAATGACTGTGGTTCACTGAAACTGAATCCAAGCAAATGGTACTTACTGTGGGCTATTAAAAAAAAATTCTCCACAGAGAAATTTGGGTTGTTTGGTAACATGTAGTTTCATGTGGTAACATGTATGAACAAGAAAGTAAGTAATTGGATGCGGCAGAGAGAAAACAAAGTGGATGAATCACGTGTAATGGAAAAAGCAAGGAACTTTTCCCAGCATGGTGTTTTCAGCCTGGGCGTATCCAGCTGGAGGTCAAGAGCACCTGGATCCTCTGCTGGCCTCTCAGGAAGTGTCTACTGAGTGCCCCAGTGCATCAGGAACTGGGATGTGCAGTGAGGAAGAGGACTGTGCTCCCCTGCAGCTTGTCCTCTCACTCATGCTCCTCATTCAACCTTTTAATTTCTTGGCCCCATGAATATTGTGATGAATTGACTCTTTCAAAATAAGTATTATTGTTTATAGCCATTCAATGGGCTGTTTTCTATTTTTTATACAATTTTCCTTTTAATTTCAGCTTGAGTTCTTAATTTTTAAAAGTCAAAGTCAATAACCTTGTTAATAATATTATTAGACAATTATTACTTTAGTCAAGCTCACATTTCTCTCTCTTATTTAGTTCACGACTTGTTCCCTTTCTGCATAAACTGTACATCTCAAAGAACAGTTCGAGTGAATCTTTGTTTTCGCTCTGCATGCCAGTAGTGCAATGAACACCATTAGTTTTAAAATCTATGACTGCTGTCACTGGCAAAGTAATACGAGAGCTTTGTCCCCAATCTAACAAATGAGATGCTTAATCTTTTTTATGACTCAAAAGGAGCATAGAGAACTTGGAATGTGGTCAAATATGTAAACATGTTTTGCAAGAATTGTGAAGAATCCGTGAATTTCATTTCAGAAAATGAAAGAACAGCTCATGGTCTTAGCAGAGAATATTAATGTTATAAATTAGAAAAGTTCTTTCCAAAGATACTTTCCATCATCTTCCTACATTACAAAATGGGAACTTTGTTCAATCTTGAGAACACAGTACATAGTTTTAAGCAGAATTTAATTTAGATGCACCTCTCACTATAGGCAAATTATTGACCTGGACTTTGTCTGGGGACTGAAAATAAAAGAGGATTTTAAAGCATACTTTATTACACTGATCATTAAAATTTTAAGGGATACAATAAAAAATAAAATAATCTCATTGCCATCTCCCCAGATCTCCTTGCTATCACACTAAAGCAACCTGTGCCCATATCTACCCACTTCCCAGAGCAGGAATAAAGGGTTAACTCACCAAATAGCGATATACGAGTTAAGACATTCTATAACAACACTGGACTTAATTATGGACCATTTAATGCAAGTACTTCCTAACTTATTAAGAATGTGCCCAAAACCTAAAGTTGATAGTATTTGAGAAAAACTTAAATTCTTCACCGGCACCAATTTATTCTCATTGAGTATCTTTGCAAATTCCATCTACTTATTGGGTTGTGCTATGCCCCCTGAAGTCTATATCATCAACATGATCCAGATGGCTACCAGATACTTGAAACCGACAGGCACAATCTGAAGAAAATTTGGTATTAAACCATGTAAAACCTAATTTGAAACCTTAATATGCCTCACAGGAAACTGTCTGGTTCAGAAAACAACACAAGACGACTGACTCAAGAACAAAATATACAAAAGTAAAACAGCATGGAGCCAATATGAAGCAATCAAACAAACCAAAACCTTGCCAATTATTTTGAACAGCATTTTTTTCACTTTAATAATTCAGTTAATACTGTTGAGCACTGACGATGTACCCTTTGTGACTCTGAGGATACAATGGGGTAAAGGATAAGACGAACAAGGCTGTTTGCTCTTGGAGGACTTATATTCTAGGAAGAACAGATAACTGAACATGTGAGGATGACATAGCAGTAAGAACCGTTAAAGAAGTAACAGGGGAACATGACATAGAAGAGTGGATTCCAACTCCGCTAGTGCCGCTGGAGAGTAGGAGAAAGCCCCGAGGACACACAAAGGACAAGCTAGATAACAGAGAACTGAGTGAGCAAAGATTTACTTCCATTAGCCACACAAATCAACAGACTACCGCTAAGAATGCATGGCAGAGCCAGAAAACAACATTCTAAGGCCGGGGGAAAGCAACAGGCCTGACATTTGGAAATGAAAAAAAAAAAAAAATACAAAAGAACACACAAAAAACCCTGTGGCTGAAATCTAATTGAAATAAGCTATAGATGATCACAGAACTCTCTCAGTCTTTAATAAGTGTGAATAAATAACTCTCAGTGACAGCAGAAAAATAGACTTTAAAATACGTATGTGCTATAATACCAAGCGAGCTATGTTCTGTGAATGCAGTAACTCTTTTATTGTAAATATAAAGTGGGATGCATTTTTCCTCTGAAGAATTAACATCTTTCGACCATGACTAAGGTATTGGAGAAATAATTTAAAAAATAGTCTCATTGTTTTTGTTGGGTGCAAATAAATATGAAAATACTTTAAATACTCATATTTAATATTTTAAGGTATTTATGTCAAATAAACAATGATTAATAGTTTAAGGAATCAACAATTTATTAAATGTAATGAATCATGTGCTATGCTGAATGCTTCAGTAATAAATGAATGCATGGGAAGGGTTACAAATTTTTGAGCAATACAAATAATTTAACCATGCTTGTCATTCCCTTAGGAAGTTAGAAGCCATGACTGAGGATGCATTGTGGCGACTGAAGACAATCACTTATTAAGAAATAGAAGTTGGTATTGAGATTTGATAGCTGCATGATATGAGTGATAAAGGAACTACTTACCAAGCAGGTGGGGCAGATGTCGAGCCTATTTTGTTGTTTATAGCATAATAGAACACAACAGAATCTGTGTTAAATTGATAGTTGTATAATGCCTTCCCTATTGGAATTGATCTTAAAGGTTTAGTCCAAGTCCTGCCTTAGCAGTCTTAAGGCTAATACTAATTCTAACCCCCATGGTTCTGAGTCCACAAATGAAGAAAGGAGATGACAAAAGGGATGTTATGAACTTGGAACACCCTCAAGACCTTTTAACCCTCCTGTTTCCATCTCAGATGAGCTGGGAGAGCATCAGCCAATATCCTCCCTAAACATCAGACCCAAAACGGAGTGTGAATTTTGAGGAAGCTGGAAGTGGAGAGACATGGGAAATGTATTTATGAATGACTTGAGGAAAAATCATTTCATCTAGAATTTAAGGACTGTGAGACAAAGGATAGCAATAGGTTGGCACTTATCCTAAACTAAGCAAGGTTTCAAAGAAAATGGATTTTTGGAGGTAGATAAAATTATGTTACAATTTTAAAAAGAGAGAAAACTCAAGAGATTTGGTAACCTCTCTAAAATGTAATGCTGGGTTATATCATTGGTGCTACTATTGATACTGGGGTGGGAAGGAGTTTCAATACAGAGCTCTTAAGGAAGTTCAGGTTCAGCTCTGGGCTAGGTCTATAACACAGAATCTCCAGGACCCAACTTAGTTATGTGCTAGCACCTGAACTTTAAAATCATTGAATAAATGAGCATAAAGGGAGTGGAGAATTATCAACATTGACTATGTGTGATTTAAAGGACTTTTTAAAAATACAGAAATGTTGGGATGGAAAGATGGCTCAGCAGTTGAGAACACTGGCTGATATTGCAAGTCCAAGCATCCGTATGGTGGCTAACAGTTATCTGTAACTCCAGTTCCAGGGCATCCAACCCTCTCTTCTGTGTTCCATGGGTATTGCATGAAATGGGTGCACTTACATACATACAGGCAATACACTTGTACACATAAAATAAAAATCAATCTATCAAAAAATTTAATATAGAAATGTTAAGAAGCTAAAGATAATGAAAAAAATTATCGGAAGACTAAAATGATCTGGTGAGATAGACCAGAACTTACAAGGGCTTGCAGTGTAAGTCTGATGACCTGAGTTCAAACCCCAGAAACCAAGATAGAAGGAGAGAAAAAACTCAAAAAAGTTGCCCTCTGGTCTCCACATGTGCACAGTTGCACACATGTGACCATACTCATATACACTCAATCATAATATAATACATTTTCAGAAAGACTCAAATTAGTTTAATGTTGTATGCATAATTAGGAAAGTAGATTAGATGTACAGTTGAGATGAAAATTGTCACCACTTCTGATTGCCCCTGTTAAACCACCCTACCTCGAAAGTAAAGATCCTATACTGGGAAGAGCCATATAGACATGAAGTCAGTTCTTAGATAAGAGAACATAAGACCACTAGCTGATGAAAACAGACTGAAGGAAAATTTAATGATATGTATCAATAATTACAGAAGTATTCACACTTTGACACTTTCAATATTACATTTGAAATTATAAAGAACTTATAGCAAAAATTAATGCAGTGCTGTTTATTAATAGAAAATCAGAATAAGTGAAATTTGTAATAATGATTTAATGTAGAAGGAAAATACCCAGTGCTGCTGTGCAGTCAGCAAAATGCCAGAGGCTTCTTAGATGCAAACTTGATGCCAATAGCTGTAGGGATAATACCATGCTCTCTCCATACAGCATATTTATACATTATAAGAAAACAAAGAAATAAATGAATAAACCTGGAAAGATAATGGGGTCGTTTACAATTTCAGTGAATAATCAAAAGACCATTTGTAAGATGGTACTAGAATAGCTAAACTGATAGAATTCTACCCTAAAAATATGCAACTATATATTAGAATAAAATTCACAATTCTAAATATCTAGTATGATTTTTAATATTATTTCCTGACAAAACTGTACTACCAAGCTTCAACAATGATGTGAAATTTGTCACTCTTCGTATAAGTTTGCCATTCGATCCCTTTCCAAAATCTCCAACATATTCAAAGTCTTTTCATGTAATTATGTAACTTATTTGTTTGATTTATTTTGTGTGTGTGTGTGTGTGTGTGTGTGTGTGTGTGTGTGTGTGTATTGCCTGCATGTATATGAGAGCACTTATGTCATGCAATGACTATGGAGGTCAGAAGAGGTTATTGGATCCCCTAGAACTTCAGTTAAGGATGGTTGTTAGCTGTCATGTGGGTATTGGGAATCGAACCTGGGTCCTCTGCAAGAGGAGCCAGTGCTCTTAATTACTGAGCCATCTCTCCAGCCCCTTAATATAATCATGTTACTTCTTAAAGAAAGCAATGATAGTAAAATATTTTCAAAATTTTTATATGCCAATAGCATCCCTTACTATAAATAGATCTTGTGATTTTCCAAAAATTTTAAAGCAGATTTTATATATACTAATATACTGTTTGGGGGGAAAGGAATTGTCCTTCAAACAGGTCCAGGAATATCTTATATTGATATAATTTTCTATAGGAAAGTCCTTGTGTTTGTATTACAAGTTAGGAGAAAATATGTTTTTAATTGATTATGGAAGATGAGGGACAATGTGATTGAGCTCAGAGCAGCCATCTCCTTGGATCAGTGCTGAATGCGTATGACCTAAAAGGATAGTTTTCCAAAACCAGTGAAATGGGTAAGAGATCTGAAGCTTAAAAAAACTGTTTTATGATCACAAGAATTGAGATTATACATTTGTATCATCATCTTACTTAAAGGTATGACAAATACTATGAAAAATCAAGATAATATGTTTCCTCTGAATCCCACCAATCCTATAAAAATGCTTTGCACTGAGAACTACCAAGAACCCAGGAAACAGTACTTAAAAGAAAAGCTGTAAGCATGATCAAAGAATTCAAGGATTTTAAAGAAAACAATTCAAAGAAGATAGGAAAAAACTTTTGACTGAAGGACAAGAAAATACAAATACACAGCTGAATGAAATCACAAAGACAACCCAGGATTTGATGAGTGAACTAAAGAGAAAGAAACATTGAAGAAAACTCAAGCTGAAATGAAGATGGAACTGAAAAACCCAATAAGTCAGTTTGAAATGAAAGGAGAAAGTCTCATTAGCAGAATGAATCAGTGGAAAACAGGAGATCAAGACTTGAAGATAAAGTTGGACAGTTAGACTGCTCAACAAAGAACATGAAATTTTTTCCTAAAAATCACAGGAATAGAATATTCAGTAACTGTGGGACACCATGAAAAGGCAAAATCTATGAATTAAAGGCATATAGGAAGAGAAGAATCACAGGTCAATGAAAGGATTATAGAAGAAAACTTCTCTAAATTAAGGAAAGAAATACCTATACAGATAAAAGAAGCAGACAAAATGCCAAGTAGGACAGGAACAGAAACCCCCAACCATTTAAACAGACCTATTATAAATGAGTTGTAAGCAATAACACAAACTCTTCCAATTTAAAATAAGCCCAGGTCCAGATGGATTTAGCAATTGAATTTTACCAGAAATTCAAAGATTTACAATGAATACTGCTTAGAGTATTCAAAAAGATAGAAACAGAGGGAGAATTCTCAAATTACTTCTATGAAGTCACTACTACTCTAATACCCAAACCAAACAGACATAACAGAAAAAGATATGGGACCGTAGAGTCCCATTTCCTTAATGAACATATATGCGAAATTTTTCAGTGAAATATATGCCAGTCACATACAGATGCATATGAAAAAGATCTTCCACCATGATCAAGCCGGCTTTATTACAGACATGCAGGGATGGTTCAATTTATGAAGTCAATATATGTACCATATAAATAGACTTAAAGAGAAAAATCACATGATAATCAAAAAAGATACAGAAAAGGCCTCTGACAAAATCCGACATGCCTTCATGATAAAAGTCCTAGGAAGTATCGAACTAGAAGGAACATACACAACAAACTCACAGCCAATATCATTCTCAATGAAGAAAAACTCTGAGCATTTCCACTAAAACAGGGAAGCAAATAAGGCTGTCTTCTTTCCCCTCTCTACTTTCAATATACTGCTTGAAACCTTACTCATGGAAATAAAAAGCTGAAGTAAATCAAAGAGGTACTAACTGGAAAAGAGGAGGTCAAATTATCCAAAATATTTAAGGACGATATAGGCCTATACATGAAATTCCAAAAATGCCATCAAAACTTTTAAATGATCAATGCTACTTTCAGAAAGGTGGCAGGATACAAAATATAAAACTCATCAGCATTTCTATATACCAATAACAAGCAATCAGAGAAAGAGCTCACGGCAACACCCCCATTCATAATAGCCTCAGAAAATAAAGTATCAAGGAATAAACTTAACCAAAGTCATTAAAGATGTCTATAATGAAAACTTTAAATCTTTGAAGAAAAAGATTGAAGATGATACTGGGTGGTGGAAAGTCTTCCTGTGTTCATGAAGTGGAATTAATATTGTGAAAATGTCCATGATACTTTTCACAGAAATAGATTCAAAAAACAATTGACCCACTTAAAAATGGGCTGGAAGTCTGGACACAGAGTTCTCAAAAGCAGAAACAAACATGGCTAAGAAACATCTTTAAAACGTTTACTGTTTTTAGTAATTATGGGAATGAAAATTAAAACTACACTAAGATTTAATCTGACCCCAGTCAGAAGGACTAAAATCCAAAGAACAAATGACACTGAATGACACTCGATGGTGAGGATGTGGGGAAAGGGGAACCCTCATTCACTGCTGGTGGGATTGCAAACTGCTGTAACCATTGTGGAAGTCAGTATGGAGACCTCTTAGAAAACTAAAAATAGAGGGGCTGGGGAAATGCCTCAGCCGTTAAGAGCACTGATTGCGGTTGCAGAAGACCTGGGTTCAGTAATTCCAGTACGAGGAGGACCAATGTTCTGTTCTGCTCTCCACAGGTAACAAACGCATGACACGGGTACATATACATACATACAGGCAGTACACTCATATACATAAAATAAAAAATAACATAAAAATAAATATGCCATATGATTGGGCTCTACTTCTCCTTAGCATATACCCAGTATTAAGCATTCATAGGGTGCTCAATATCCTACCACAGAGATAGTTTCTCACCCAAGTCTGTTTCTGCTCTTTTCATCATCGCTGGGAAATGGAAACAAATTAAATGTTCTTCATCTGATGAATGGAAAACAAGAATGTGGTACATTCACACAGTGTATATCTCTAAGTTTATGCATGCAAATGTAACAATAATAATCAAGGAAGAGGTCAGGAAATAGAGAGGTAGTTGGGAGTGATGTGGGAAGAATTAGAGAGGGGCTGGGAGGGCTAAAACAATGCAAAACCAATACTCATACGTGATGTTCATAAGAAAATCTAAAACTTAAGAGCATAGAAAACAATAATAGCTACCACTAATAATGTAATTATTGTGTGTTCTTTAGAATTCTAAGCATTTATATATACCTATGTGCAAATATTAGGTCATCCCTCAAAGCAAATACAATTATATGTAATAGGTGATTACTTACATTTGTGAATGAGGAAACTGAACAACAGAAAGCTTAATTATGTTGTCTAGAGATGAATGAGGAACAGGCAGTTTTTGAACCTATTTCTTTTTGTTATCTGTGTTAATCACTGTCTTAATCTCAAAGACAGAGTTGGGCAAAAATATATATGGTTTAGAAGAGGTAATAAGGCAAATATCCATTAAAAGAAGAATAGAATGGAAACATAAATCAAGGATGAACCCAAGATCATCTGAACTCTGGGTTCAGAAGCGAACTGACCCTTTAGTTTCTGTAGGGAAACAGAAATGAAAAGAGCTTTGTTGTAGATGGGGGATAAAAGTCTATTTACTGCTAAAACCATGGGTAGTGTAAGATTTCCTGACCAAATAGTATGGAGAGAAATTGCTGGCCATTGAAGCTACACTTTATAATAGATAAATTCAGGAAATCTGAAATTAACAGTTTCACAATTGAACCCAATCGCACACTGAGTGATTCAGAGTCCCTGGTTTTAACATCACTAAGTGGAGTTTCTGAATCATAAGTGCAAGACCTATACTAAAAGACCCTGGGGCAACTAACGTGAAGGACATGGGTCAAAGAAAATAGTTGTAGTGCTGAACTCCATGCAAGAGGGAGCACAAGTGGAGAGCAAAAAAGAAGAGAGAAAGAACAGAATTGTTCTTTAATTTTTTTAAATTTATATGTATGCTTTGTGTGTGTGTGTGTGTGTGTGTGTGTGTGTGCGTGTCTGCAGAGGCCAGAAGAAGGCATCAGATCCCCTGAGTTACAGCTGGCTGTGAGCCACCTAACATGGGTGCTGAGATCCTGATGTGGATGCTGGGAACCGAACTCCAGTCCTTCTCAGGAGCAGCAAGAAGTCTTAACTTCTGAGCCATCTTCCCAGCCTTGAGAATTGGATTTTTTAGTCAAAAGATGTTACAAATATTTCTATAGCATGTAAAAAGACTTAAAGTTAATGAAAGCAGTCAGAATTGAATTGAAATATGAAATTAATATGGATAGATTAAAAATATGAAAGACTGGTGCTAGAGGACTGGCTCAGCAGTTAAGGGTACTGAATGTTGCTGTAAAGGACCTGGATTCATTTTCAGGCACTCACATGGCAGCTAAGAACTGTCCATAACTCCAATTCTAGGGGATCCAGCACTCA
The DNA here is from genome assembly GCA_035773235.1 of Eospalax fontanierii. Classification (NCBI taxonomy): domain Eukaryota; kingdom Metazoa; phylum Chordata; class Mammalia; order Rodentia; family Spalacidae; genus Eospalax; species Eospalax fontanierii. Next base: position 25,124,268 of record CM069530.1, read on the forward strand.
CATTGCAGAACAGAGGTGCACTTATATACATTATACATTCAGGCAATACACTGATATGCATAAAATATTTTAAAAGACGAAAGACTGAAAAAGATTTTAACATTAAATTCTAAAATGAATAAAATCGTGATTTTCAAAATGTCAGTCAATGAATAAAAAGTCTCAAATGATAAGACTGTAGATAAAACAAAGACGAAAGAGAGTTAGTCGCTAAGGCAGATATAAAAAGATGGAAGCATCCATGCGTGCCCAACAAACCTTGTCACATTGTATCCTGAAAGTTGTTGTCATCTGCAAAGTTCATGCTCATGAACTGTATGACTAGGATAACACATAAAAATTACAAAAATAGAAATCTCATGTTTTCAATTTTGTGTTGGGTGACATTCATAGGTATTCTGAGCATATGTGGCCACATGTGGTCCTCAGGATGCAGGTTGGATGTGTCTGAATTCATTGAGTCTTAAGGAGAAAGATGAAGGTTCTGCCTTCCACTATTTGTCTAATACCCAGTGCAAGTGAAGGGGTATTAAGATGGTATTAAGGGGTATTTAGATGGGCTAAAGGGCAGTACTTGAAGGGAGAATGGCTGGAACTTCTCCAGTACTGACTAGAATAAATGCAGTCGTCTTTCCACATCTTTCCACATGGTTACAAGATCTCTGACAGATGCCTCTGTAGAGCGAGTACCTTATATGAAATGGCATAACTCTGCATATATTTGTGTGTACTTCCTTACATACACTTAAGTCATCTCTAGATCATTTATAATGCACAGCGCATTGGAGCTGTATCCTACTATTTAGGGAATAAAGACAAGACAAGAAAATAAGTGCACATTCAGTAAAGATCTGGATTTAATAATAAATAAAATAGTATTTATATAAGTAACAAATCGATTCAGAACAAGTAAAATCATGTTCATGCTGTAGGGGAACATATGAAGCAACCTAAATTATATGCCTAACTACATGTCACTTTTGACTGAATGAATTTTTAGATCTTCAAAACTAAAAATGTTTAAATATAAATAAGGAAAACATTATGATTGTTTATATTTTGCCACAAGAGAAGCAAAAACATAAATATAGCATGAGTCAGAAAGCAAAATAGGGTGCATAATACTAAAACAGTAAAATCAGTTGGATAATGATAAAGGAAACAGCCTCAATTCAAACCCTAACTCTAAACATAATTAAAAAAATAGGAAATGAATTAAAAATTAGCAAAGCATAAAAGATCAACAGTAAATACATTGAAGTGCGTAGTAATAATTACCAACACGTAACTACATGCACATTCACATGTGGATATGTTTAACAATTATGAGACAATTGTAGTGGTTTTAAGAACAAGAAATACACATGTATGCAACCTAACAAGAAAAGCATCAAAAACAAACAAGGTTATGCGAAAATACAATTGAATAATTAATTGCTAATTATGAGGAAGTCAATAGGTAATATGTGTCAGAAAAGTGAACTTCAGTTAAACAAATTATTACTAGAGTTAATTAGTAATCAGATGGATATTCTATCAACAAGATGCTACTAACAAATTTTTATGTTAACTGTAAAGAAAGTCTGAAGACATAAAATGAATTCGCAACAACTATAAAGAAAAATTATCATTTGTTTGTGACAGGAGCTCATGTACCTCCTGCTGAAACTGAACTCCTGATCCTCATGCCTCTACCACCCTAGTGATGGGGTTGCGTGCGCCATCAAGCCTGATTGTATGTGGTGTCTGAAAAATGAATCTGGAGTTTGGAGAGTACTAAGTAAGCACTCTGCAAACAGCTTCATCCCCAGCCCAAGTAGAATTGTGTGTGTGTGTGTGTGTGTGTGTGTGTGTGTGTGTGTGTGTTATTGGCACCCAAAGCCAGGGCCTTGCATATGCTAGGCAAGCACTCTGACACTGAGGTACATCACCATGCCTTTAGGGAAAATTACTATTTTCCCAAGTAATGGAAAATTTGTCTACCAAAATGACAGGTCAAGCCTAGAAAAAATAAAAGTATACATAGAATTCAAAATCAACAAAAAGCTGGAACGAAAGCAAAGCCCAATATTTATCCAATATATAATACCAGGAATTATATATGAAATATGTGCTAGGCCAGGAAACATTTCAGGAAAGGATGAAGAAGAAATGCTATAAGAACACATTTTCCTGTAATGGTGAAATTACTCCAAAACTTACAGTAGCAGGCAGAAGAAAAAAAAATCACAATATAAGCTACAACTTTAGAATTAACCCAAATGAAGACATTCGTATTATATTGTGGAATAAAGTTGAAGCCCTAATAAAATGTGAATTTATTATTCCACACTTGTTATCTACATATCACTCTTGCTGCTGCTGTCACCCCCTAAATTCAGAAATCAGGTACTTTCCAGCCTAGACTACAGACCTGTGACTCTCCAGGAAACTTGCAGGCCTTTGACACCAGATTTGAGATTGCATCTAGCCACATGGACTGAACCATGAGGTATTTGCTTCTCCAGTGTACAGAGAGCCAGCTGTCAGACTATGAGCCTCGATTATGTTTGCCAATCGAATAAAACCCTTTTGTGATATTGGAAATATACACTCATCCTACCAGTTGGATTCCTCTAGAGAGCTATGGTAGTTTGAGAAATGCTCCCCATCTGCTCAAGGATTTGAACACTTAGTCCCCACATGGTGGCCCTGCTTGGGAGAGGACATGGAACCTTTAGGAGGTAGAACCTTGCTGGAGGGAAAAGGTTCCCACTTGCAATGGGGGGGGTGTCTCTCTGTTTTGTGCTTGCAATTGAAGCTGTCACCTCTCGGCTTTCAGCTCCTGCCACTTGCTGCCCTGCCTCACTACCAGGACAGTCTCTTATTTGCCGGAAACCATAAACCAAAGTAAACTCTTTTATCAGCTGCCTTAGGTCATGGTGTTTTATCACAGCACAGCAAAGTAACCAATACAAGAATCCATCAGTACAATTACCAACAATTAAAAGAGAACAAATATCAGAACATACTTTAATAAAAGTTGTGTGGAAGTGGACTCTCTCCTATTTCTGTCTGTCTGGATTACAGTAAAATATTCACACTGCAGCTGATCACAGGTAAGTCAAGTGGCAGAAAGCAAACTGAAGATAAGGAATGAGCACTGTCATTTATGAAGCTCCTTCCAACACCAGTGGTTTCTTTGGTCAAGATTCAGGTAGCATGGCTCCTGAGCTAAAGATCTCTCTGGTGGCCTTGAGTCTACCATCTTTTTTCTTGTGAATAAGTGCCTTTTATTTCTTACCCTTCAACTGTTCTTCTCAAAAATCCATCCCTCTACCCTGGACAAAAAGTAATTTCCAATGCACATCTGGCTCAAATGGCAGCAAAAGCCAATATTTCTTATATTTTTCTAGATTAACATTGAGAAAGAAACTTTCTCTCTGAATAAAATGTTTCAGAACATGCATAACTTACATATGCATATATAATCTTAGCTCCAAGTGTCAGGTCTAGTGTAGTAAAGAAACAGGGTAAAGAACACACAGACACACAGTTGATGTCCTGTTTGGGCTTCAGCATCTTCACAAGGTCAGATGACACTGGTCCTGTATGAAGTTCAGTTTTATGAGCCAACGGGCATCTTTCATTTGAGTTTGGAATTTTCAGTTAAAACATGTCCTATGTTTCTCTATCAAGTTAGAATAAATTTTTAATGGTAATGTTTGTAGTTTGGAGAGTGTGATACAGGCTGACTTGAATGTGAAGTGAGTTCAGTGTTTAATAGTTGAAACGAACAGTTTTTATTGCCATGAAATAATGCTCGGTACTATTTGTAGAATTATTTCATTAGGCACAATAATCTCATTCTATATTGGAAGAAAATATTTTAAAAGCTAGTGTATTGTCACTTTCCTAAAATTAGCCAGATAGAATGATTTGTATATGTGGCTCCTTTCAGACTATGGCATCTATCCACAAAAATTCATTTCATTCAAGGGTGCTAATATAACATATGATAAATACTTAAAATATTCCTTCTTAGTGTATATTCCATATAGATTCTTCTCAAAGTATTATTTATAAGATTAAAATATAAGGAATTAATTGTAGAGATATACACATACATATATAAAAGTATAATATGTGTAGATATATATAAATTGTTTTAATTATTATAATGGGATTATCAAATATTATTATTACAAGTAAAAATAGAGAGGCAGTTCAAAGAAACAGTCAACAAAATTGTCTGTATTATATGATACGGAGCACAGAGAACAAACATACCCTGAAAATAAGATTATAGTAACTCAGTCTGAAATAATTGTCTCTTAAGTATTAGAATGAGTCATTTCAATTTATTGACTTATTGTTCTTTTCCATTCTGAAAATTCAGGTTTTGTGGGAACTGTTAGTATCATAAATATTTTTAATATGAACAATGAAATGAAAATATCATACATAAAACCTGTCAAGTGACCTCATTTTCATTTCCAAAGATTCTGCTCTGTAAAATGGACAGGAAAGAGGGGTCATGAAGCAAATGGTAGAAACATTAAGCTGCAGAAACATCAGCTGCTTTCAATGTGTGGAGGTAATGACCTGCAACTCAGTATTAAGGTGTAACTATAACAAAATGTGTAGGATCATTAGGAGGAAAATTAGTACTTCAAACATTTTTAGTACTGACACATTAGTGTGTCTCTCCAGATAGGCCGATGCAGCATTAAGCAATAGTTCATTATACAATTTCCTCAGTACCCTAAATGTACAGAAGTTATGGAATTAAAATAGGCAGAAAGAGTAAAATCTGTGAATGTTTGCAGAGCTCAAGTAAGAAGCCAATATGAAGGACTAGAAAGTAGTAGGTAAGATGGCTGTTTTCAGAGAGGACTTCTTCCCAGCCAGTTCATTAGACAGTAATAAATATTATGTCATAATCATGTCAGTGGATATAGGGTTACAAAACCCAAAAATAATTATTCAGAAGCTATACAACTACATAATCACATAATTTTATGTAACTTCAAAGTGATTTTTAATCTCAGTTAGACTTTCTTCTATGTAGCTAGGGACTTATATTGCTAATATAGAGAAGCCAAGGTTTAAAGTGTGTCATAGTACTTGCCCAAAGCCATCTCTCTAGTAAAACATAGACCCAGGATTGCCGGTCATGATAAACTGATGTTGGTGGCCAAATTCTTGAGCTTGTGACATGGAAAGCACTTTTCACTGGCTTACATATTGTGGAAATTTAAGCCCAAGAAATACCATTTAAATGTTTAAAGGGCATGTTCTGTAGTTGAGGCAAACTTGCTGAAACAGATAATAAAGGTAAAAGAATATCAGTAAGTGTGTATTAACAAAGAACAAGTTGAGTAAGCAGGGGTTTAAATGTATTAGGCAGAGAGATATTTAAAAGCCATGAAGACAGTGCATCTACAGAAATAAATATGCTCGGACTTCTGTTCTCCTCACATGGGACCAAGAGGAAGAGATGGAAGAAACGTGAATCCTCAGCTACCATACAGTTGATGATTAGAGAGAACTGATGGCAAGACAGGAATTAAAGGCTAGAACCAGAGAGAGGGTTTCTTAAGTGCATACTACATATCTACTCAAGTCTACAGTCTTGTAGGAGTACAGTGCCACAGTCAAGTTCTTCAGGGAAAAGAAATCCTTCTGGAAATGCTAATATTTTAGATAAAGATTATGAACAAGTATCAGGGAGAGGAGAAGAGAGCATCGCTTGTATTGAAAATGACTTACTGTCAGAGCACAAGAGCATAAATTACATATTACTCCACAGAAAATGTGTTGAATACATGATGAGATTAACAATGTATAAAAATTCTGAGTTTTTTAAAAGTTTTTATGGAAGAATTTGAATTTAATATGTATGAGAAAATGTCATGCATCTTGGACATAAATATGGATATCTGAAAGACAACACTGAAGGCCTATATTTTCAGTGAGTTAAACAGATTCTATCAAATGCAAAATTATCAGAGACCTTGAAAAACAACTGAACATTGTTTTCTTGTGATATTCTAGTTTGTCATAAATCTAAGCAAGAGACTGAATTCTATCAAATACGTTTACACCAGTGGAAACCCTATCACTACATTCATCAAATAAATATGTATTGAGTTTCCTAGTGAAGAGGAAACGAATATGCCCATGCATTCAATGTCACTTTTATGTGTGTGTGTGTGTAGTAGTGTTTTATGGCTGATTTTAGACTTTAGGACATAGTACTCACCTTACGAATGCTTACCAAAATTTGTGTCAAGAAAGGAATCAAAGCTAAAGTAGAGAAAGCTATCTTGAGGAATGAATACCATAGCTATCTAGTGGGACATGTTTGCAGGCACTTTCTTGCAATAAATGCTATGTTATTAAAGCATGTCTTCACCCCTGCCTTAAATAGCTGCCTATGCAAACATGCCTACAGAAGAACCCTTCCCCACCCCTCTCCTATCCTGTCCAGATGATGAAGCCCTCATTTCAGGCCCTTGTCACCTCACACAGGAATACTGTGGCGAATTCCATATCACCAACCCTGTATCATCACAGCTCATTCTCATAGAGATGAGCCTCAGCTGGAGGAAACTTTTTCTCTGAGAATATTTTGGGCCATGTCTAGAGATATTGTTGATTTTACCAAATGAAGTGCCATGCAGATGACTTAGGCCAGGCATGTTGATAAATGCAATGCCTTGGCACACTCCACCCTCCACATGGACATTTTGGTCCATAAAAACAACAGTTCAAGTGCTGCCTGACCAACTGCCCTCCACTAATGGCAGAATACTTTCCCTGTAAGTGAAAGTGAGTCCCCCTTGGCTCCTTGCTTCCTGTTTATCATCACAGTCCCAAACTTCCCCACACATCTCTCTGCCTACAGCTTCTAGAATATACCACAGCCCCATGCCTTCCTCCTTGCTCATCCTCTGGCCTGGAATGCTCTTTTCTTATGCATAATTTGGTTCCCACAGAGGTTCTTTTAAAGTCATTTAGGTAACATCACCCTTCTCCTGCTCTCATAAAACCCCGTCAAAAACTTACAAAGCAAATTCATGTCTTGTGTCCAAGTCTGTCTTTTCCTCCTAGTTCTACATTGTTAAATAAATGTAACTTGTGAGTAATTAAAATGTAACCATGGCAACAGATGAACAGACATTTTAATTAGTCATAATTAACATTTTCTTGAGTAATTGGTCACTATCACATTAGATGTTTTAAATGAAAGATGTTTCTATCACTGCACGAAGTTATTTAGACAGTATGGCACTAGACTACTTGTGCTGTTTGAGGCTTACATCTCAGCAGATTACTTGAACAAAAGGATGTATGAATGGGCAATCATTTCTATGTCTGGGTAGTCAAAGTAAAATTCTTCTACTTTTGTGATTAAACTCTGAAAATTATATCATATATTATTACTGATTTTTTTAGAGCAGATTTCCGTTCACAGTAAAGGTGTTAGATGCTCCATGCGCTCCCTGCCCCCTACACAAACATAGCCTCTCTCACTACAAACATCTCCCACCAAAGTGCTACACTTGTTATAACTAGTGTAACTATGCTGGCACACCATTATTATCTAAGCTGATAGCTTTACTAGGATCACTGTTCTGTGCGTGGTAGATTTCCATGAAGGCTTGTGTAAATATTATTAAAATAACAGAGTGTATTCACCCCCCGCCCCCAGAAAATTACTCTGTTTTGCCTATAATACTTTTATTTTGCAAATGAAGACACAGCTCTGGTAGGATTCAGAGTAGATCAGCCCAACTTCCTATACAGGAAGTGTGCTGCAAAATAAGTGGATCTCTGAAGGTAAAAGAAAAAAGATGGTTTAATATATCCCAGAGCCTTGGTACTCTCAGGACCATTTTGAGACTACTATCTCATTCAGGGAGAAATATAAATTCCTAGCATGGAGTATGAAATTCATGCAATGAACCACTTCCAAAACCACTAAAGATGAGTTCCTGGCTCGCAGGTGACTTTACTTGGGCTTCATAGTCATTAGTGACATTGTATCAGGGATTCATGGATTAAATCCTTGACCTGATGGCTCTTGGTGTTTCCTATGATGTGGTATGCTGTGTTTCAGCTGTCTTCTATGATGTATTTACATAGAAACATTCCGCATTGTCACAGTTGGGTGGTAAGATTGCTGGGACATGAAATAATAATCCAAATAAATACGAGGTAATTACCAAATCTTAGTATGTAATACCTGGAGAATTCTGTTAAAGTTTGTATTAATATGTAACTCAATGGAAAGATTTTACTTTTCTTTTTAAGCCTTCTAGAAAGTGCTGGGTCACATACTCTTAGACTCCAGAAAGACTAGATTTGATTTTTGTGTTTTATTTTTGATCCTTTGACAAGTCTCTCTGTGTAAGCAAGCTTGGCCTAGAATTCAAGATGCTCGTGGGATTAAAGGTACATACTACCATTCCTGTCTAGCATTAACCTTTATCTTTAGGAGGAGAATGGTTTAAATGCAAATTTTTATTTAAAACAATCTTATCATAGTTTCAATTACATATCTTTCTGTTTGATCAATTATCACTGAAGAGCAAAGGCTAAAACTTTCATTGCCCATAACAGTGCATTAACAAGATCTGGTATACTTTCTTGCCTGGAGCTACCCCAGCCACTCCCATCTATCTCAACACCCCACATCCTCCTCTGTCCTGCCCCAAAGGAAAAGTAAAGGATATGGTGCTTGATGCTTTAAAATATTGTGCATCAGACAATAAGGGACATTAAACTTCAAGAGACAAAATTAATGAGGTAAGCCTTAAGCCTATTGTGACACACTGCTTTGACAGTTTCTGGGAAGAGAAATGTTAAGAAGAGCACAATAGACTCCCTAAATTGAAGAGCTCAAGCTCAGAGTCTGGGAAGATCACGAAAGCATCTTGGGCTTGTGGGACAGTAAACAGGAGGGGTGAGAAGTCCACACACTGAACCACAGATGTCTGTAGAGCAAGCTCCTTCATCACTGAGCTGAATATTATTTGGCATTAGTATATAAGAAAACTACCTAGAGGCCAGAAAGAACTGCCTGAAAGGATTAGAGAGATGTGGGAGAAAAGCACTTACCCAAGACTCCTCACAATGCTCTTTCCAAGAAGCAAAACTGAAATTTTCAGTACCTAGCCCACTGGGTTATAGGGAACCTTAAGATGAGTTTTGCTTCAGTAGTGAGGAAATCACTAAGCACTGCCCTCGTCCCATATAACAGATCCTAAGTAGACCTGGAGATAATCATTGCTTCTACATATATTGACAGCACTGTTTTAAAAAGCTGATCAATATTTTAGGAATAAAACTCACCTAGTATCTAAGAAGATATATTTGATCAACTTACGAGGTATTGAGTAATATCTCTATTTTACATATGAGAAAATTAAGGTTGTTTCTAATTCATACACCTGATCACCAGTAGGAAGAGGAACTCAGTCTGAAAGAGATCAAATTCACTAGGAAATCAACTACAAAGTTAGGAATAAATATGCAAATCAGAAGAAAGACCTTTATTCTTAGCTTTGAAGTTAATTTTGATATACTCTGTTATTTGATTTGGGCACAGCGATTTTGGAACAAAACGAATTTTGAAGGTAAAAATAAGCATTTAAATAGCAAGAAAGGCATGTTAAGGGAAAATTCCTCTGGTCAAGAGAATAAAACCTCTGTCCTAGGTGCAGACGTACCAATCTAATTAGGTTCTGTCAAGTCAATCACCAGGCCCAAGGACTACCCCTAGGAAGACAGGTTCACCGGAGAGAACCTTGAAGACAGTGGGTCAGGTTTGGGGAAAGAGAGAACAGATTGGGTGGCTTTGTGTGGTTGGGTCCTACACTACCTTTGACCATAGGATCCCAGGAAGTTGCTTTACTAAAGGGGTAAAAGCATCACACAAGGCTATTAAGGTTTTAAATCAGGATTAACTATTTAATAAGCTATTTTCTAAGGTTCTTAAATTCCAACCAACATGGAGGGGCATGGATCTCTTGGATTTGAGCCTATGCCATGCTCTGGTGACACAAAATGGCACTAAAGTCACTTTCTTCCTTCTACTTTCTCCATGTGCTTCCACAGCAACAGGGCCACTCATGGACATTTGAGCACATCTCCCCAGGTCCCAGCAATAGACTTCACTTAGGAGCAGGGGGATATCAAAACCAGATTCAAGTGACATTGCTTGGCATTTGTAATTACATTGGTAGTAAGACATACAGACTCTTTTTCCTTGGGTTGATACTATGGAATTTCTTCCTCTGTTTCTTTACTATTGTGAGCCTACAAATCTGAAGGCAATTTCTCCTATACTCCTGATAACTGGGGTGCTTTTTTTTAAAAGAAAGGAGGTGACTGTCAACATTTAATCTATGAGATGCATGGATCCCACAAAGACTTCTGTCCTAATGGGAGTTGGGCTTATTTTATCAAAGAGATGAGCTCACTGAAGGAAGAAACCACATGGCTTTGTCACCATCTTGGCTGGTGACCTCATCAAGATGAAGGCAACCATATACCTGGCTGTTGTATTGGCTATCCATATAAGGGCAGTCTCATGGCTTGGTCACCATCTTGATTAGCAATATCATCAAAATGACTGTGATCATGTGACTTTGCCACCATCTTTTAACACAACCTCCTGGCATGAATCAAAATGGTGGTACCCACTAAACTTTCTCAGTGTCCTTAGGGCATCACCATACACTGAGAATTCCCTGTACCACAGACATTTAGTCATGCATTCCAATAAAAGACTCCAACATGGGCTCTCATGTCACGGGATAAGGGTAATGAATTTTTATATCAAAATGCAGAAGTAATTCCAGATCTCCATGTGGGTTTTTCAAACTGTTGACACACTGTTTTACACAATATATTCCCTGACTTGTAAAGGAGACTTGGGATAGTCCCAGCCATGTGTCTTCAACACTGGCCAGTTGAAAAAGGGAGCTGACCCTTGAGATGGCTAGACCTGGGAAGCTCAGGTGAATCTGTGGCAGCCAAGAGCTGAACCTTGGGAAAGCACAGGTCCTAACACTGAGCAAAAAGATAGTTTGTCAGGTAGACAAGCTACTGTTACTGGATAGCTGCAACTGCCAGAGGTGAGGTAGAATCAGTCTCTGGGTGAACAGGGGTGAAATTAGGGAGTGCTGGCTCTGTTAGATCTTAAGTCTACCCTTTCTGCCTGCAGCTTTAAGCTTATTTTTGTCTGATATACACTATTTCCCTCCTTGAGAGTTCTCTGCTCCGCACTCCCTGCTTCTGTTTCTACTGCATCACTCTCTGGGCCCCCTGTCTTTGTTTCCCCTTTCCAGCTTTTGCAGTAGCAAGAAATTTCCTGGGAGATGGCTGGTCAGGAGAATAAAGTTTCTGATCCAGCTTCCCAGTTTTGCTCCTCAGAGGATCACCCCTAGGAAGGAAGTCTCAGTTTAAGTTATGCTAAAAGGCTGGATGGTGGTGTTAAGATTCTGGCAGACTCTTAAAATGTCAGCACAACTCCCAGTATTCTACAATGGCAGATCTGAGCTTAACCCAGGCAAGTCTCTTTGCTTATCCCAAGCTCAACTTCCCTAGCCTACCTCATGGAATGTTACCCAACCCCACAACTGACTATAAAAGAAGCCTGACTTCTGCGACTGGTCACTGTGATCCCAAGAGGCAGCCCAGCAGTTTCATCATCCCAACAAACTGCCCCTACGGGAGTTGTCGTGGTTGGTGGTCTTAATTATCCCCTCCTCCTTTTTCATTTATCAGGTGTTGAAACCTGGGAAAGACTCCTGGGTCTCCAATGATCCTGTCCCTCCTCTGGAATCAAACAAATTGCTGACCAGACAGGTTCTTGCCCGTGATGCGGACTATCTTGCCCCTGCTGACTCTGCCATTTAGCACATCAAGCTCACCCTCTGAGAGTTCAGGCAAGAGTTCCACTCACAGAGGAGCTGATCTATTTCTCTTCTCCTTTGTCTCTGTCTTTCTCTCTCTTCCCCATTCCTCTCCTTTCCCCTCTCCATCTCTCTTCACCCTCCTCCCTCTACCTTTCTGCCTGGAGGTCATCCCTTCTCTCCGCAGGTGTGTGACTCAGTTTTTAAGTCACACCGGTATGCCAAACATCTCGCCACACACTGCTGGGGGTGTAACTCACTTGTCCTCAGGGCGCCATGATGAATGACTTGGAAACTGTTTTGTTGGGGAATAGCGGCATGACAGGGATGCCTCTCACAGATGCAGCTCCCCAGGGAGAGAGCTCACCTTCCCTTCCTCCTCCCAGACTTGGAGGGACATATCTCACGTTCAGACAGCTCAGAAGCTCCAGTGGCTTCGCACTGGGCCCTTGTCCTCTGAACACTCTGGCCTTTCGATCCCACTTCCTGCCACTTCCCTCCTAGTCTCTCTCCTGCCTGTCTCTTCCTGAGATTTCTCTTCTCTTGGGCTCAGGGACACTCTCAAGCCTTGTTGCTTTATTTTTATTGCAAAACGGCTTGGCCACAAATTAAACTTGATAATTCTCATAGATGCCACCTCATGGGCAAGACAGTCCCATCCTTCACCCCTTGCTCAGCTTATCCAACTATTCTGTCTTTGCTTCATCCTGCGTTTGTTGAGTGCTCTGGCCCCCGCAGCGGACATGACATGCTGGTCTCTGTAAGTCTGCCTGCTTTCTCTAAATTCTTCGGAAAAGTGTGTTTTCTCTCATTTTCTTCCTTATAACCCTTTTCCAAAAGCGCTTTCTTTAACACTTTGAGCCGCCCTGCCCTCTTGTGCTTCTTTACTTTGTCTCTGATGCTTTCTTCTCCACGCTGATCTGCCACACGTCTGACCTCCATGCAGGCTCTAAACCTACCTGTCTCAAGGTTTTTAACCTTCCTGTCATTCATTCTCCTCCTCAAAGAGCCACTGAGATTCCCACCTAGCCTACCCTGAGGATTTTTCTTTAAAATCCAAAGTCCTAAAGTTTCTGCTTGGGCACATTCTTAAATTCTTTTCGGGAATGAGACTGTCAACCGCCTAGGGGACGCTCTTTCTTCTCATATCATCTTGGCGACCACTAAGGGTCCCCAGAATTCTAATAGCTTATTTATTTGTTGACCATATGGAACTTTTTACAGGTGTGCTCAGTTTGGCTGCTAAGCAGATGAACTCCTTTATATACCTTGCGACCTTGCCTCCGGCATTTTAAACTGCAACCCTCTGGCCTCTTGGACAAAAGAAAGAAAATGTTTTAAAAGCCATTTCTTTCCTGGACTTTAACTCAGGCTTTTGTTTTTGTTTTTCTGAATCATGGTTCCACTCCCAAGGCAGTTACTTTTCTAACTAGATGTAATCATTTTTTAAATTTTGGTGAACAAGGAGAGTCACATTCCATGCCCCTGTGAGGCTTGTGCTCTCAGAGCAACAGCCCAAGGACGTGTGTGCTGGATACAGTCTCCCCTCCTCCTATTTTTTTTTTTTTTCTTTAAATGCTGTCTTTTTCAGCAACAGCTTGTATCTAGTAATGAAGAGATCCACAGGACCTTGCTTCACATCCATAGTTGCAATGGATGGTGGAACATAGACTCCCTTCCTTGGTTTGAGACCATGAATTTCTTTACTTTGCTTTCCTACTTGTGGCCTACGTATCTAAGGGTCCTTTCTCTTGCTATCTCTGTATGACTTAACTGCATATTTTCTAAAAGTAAAGAAGGGTTGTTGTCCATATTTAATCGGAAAAATGTAAATCCTACAGGATATGTATCTTGGTGGGGGATGGGTTCATTCTGTCATGGAGTTGAGCTCACTAAGGTAAACATGTGGGTTGGTTGTCATTGTGGCTAGTGACCTTACCAAGAGGTAGCAACCATGTGGTCTGGACTCCATCTTTTTTGGTGACATTATCAATATGGGGACAGACACATAACTTGCCATCTTGGAAAGTAACATTTTCAAAAAGGCAATCACCCATGTGACCATGCCACCATCTTAATCCAACCATGTGGCATAATTCAAAATGGCAAGACCCAGGAATTTACCAGTACTACTGAGCTCAGGGAATCATGACAACCTGGGAATTCCCTGGACTGCAGGCATTTAATCTTATGACCTAATCCTATCAGATTTTATTATTTTTTGTTTGGGTTTTCATCTTGGATTCTTGATGGGATTAGAGAAAATCAAGAGAGTCCTACAATCTCTGTTGCCTTATAACAATGTCAATGCATTTTTGTCAGACAAAGGAGCTAATATCAGACCGTCACAATAGGAGTTTAAATTTTAACATTCTTTTGATCTATTTATAAATGGGATTATTTTTAGTTCTAAATTCCTGGATAGTAGTTACTGATTTTTTAAAATGATTGTTTAAATTTTTACATTGTTTTCTACATTTACTAACTCTTAAAGGGAACTATTTTCTCTTCTGACATTGTTTGCATGACATTTACCTGCTTGTTAGGGAATTATTTTGGATTTTGACATCTTCTATGTGGTATATTTGCTGATTTCTAAAAGTAACTATTTCAAATTCGTACATTGTTTTGCATAAAAAAATATTGGTCAGTTAAAAAATGACAGCATACTTGGTGGGAGGCTTAAGGTGAGGCCTCCACTGCTCTTAATTCCTGCCCTTTCTGCACCTTGGTTCCAAACCTGTTCTTGTCTGAAATAGAGTATGTCTGTGTGCTTTGGTTCCCACCCCATCATGCCTTGCATACCGCTGCTTTTCGCCTTCTAGTTACAATGTCATGAACAGATTAAAGGGAAAGAACATTCTGACATTATCTCCAGGTTTTTTTGATTTGCTTTGTTTTGTTTGGGGGGGCATTGTTTTCTATGTTCCTTCATGAAAGATTTTAAATGTTACTGTTTTGATTGTCTTAAATTTTATAGTCATATTTTATTCTGATCAGAATTTTCATCAAGGTGTTTTTTTTGTTGTTTTTTTAAAACTAGTTTGTAATAACATTGTGCCTGAATGTGTAGACTTATGTTTAATCCTAAGGGAACAATTATTAAAAAACAATAATTTACTTGATATCAAATTGACTTTATAAGTAAGTTCTCATATAAGCTAAAATTGTTAAATTATAACATGGTTCGTATTGCTTAAGGATAGAAATTTTAAGAGATGATCACTTCTGCTCCAGTGTGCACTTTATCTCTGGTTTTAAATGTGTTTCATTTAATATAAATATTTTACTGCTAGGACCGCTGTAGAGCCAACAAGCAGATTTGCTGAGGTCCATATTTTTGCCAAGTCTATGTAAAGACATCTCTATACATTTAAAAGAAATTGCTCATTTTAAACCTGCTTCAAGGCTTGCAAGGACATCTCAAAGTTTATAATAGTATATATATATATATATATATATATATATCTGTTCATAGGTGTATATATATATATATATATATCTGTTCATAGGTGTATATATATATATATATACATATGCATATATAAATATTAATTGGTTAGTAAATTCTCACAGCAAATGGTAAATTTATTTGTAAATGTTATTCTGTCTCAAGTATAAATAAATAAAAAGGTTGGTAAAATGATATAAAATAAATATATTATAAAGAAAAACTCATGCATAAAGATTAAGAGAGTTAAATATTTTCAGACTAGAGGGGATAAGAAAAATCTTTAAGGAAGTTTACTGAAGGTCTAAACAGGTTTATAGACATACAGGGTTTTTGTTTTAATAATTACTGTGGCAGCCAAAAATTTAACTGCTGAGGTTAAATCTCTTCCAGTCAAGGTTTATTTAAGAATCTTGGATTCTTTTTCAAGCTTTATGTGCATATTACACAATAATATGTGTAAATATGTGTTAAAACTACCAGACTGATACAACTGAGCTTCTTGGGTGTTTGATAGCCATACTTTGAGGCCTACACTAATCTGGTCAGAGAGACTTAAAGACATAATTTTTTTGTCTCTTGTCTTCTAAGGTCAACTAAGTTCCAGGGGACTTGGGGCATCTCTCAAAATGTCCTGTAAGTGTGATGAGCCACCTATCTTCCTCTTCAGGGGGTCATGGGTACCCCATTAGACTGACAAATCAGTGTCCAGTCTACAAACAGGAAAACTTTTCCTCAATGCTTCCAAGTTTGGCCACAGTTTCACAGGACCTTCTGACTTATCTTTAATAATGGAACTGGTACAAGAAAGGCCTAAGAAGCCAGAGGCTCCTCCCAAGTTCATGTGACTCCTGAGGACCAACTGTAGGATCATCCAAAAGGAAAGAATAATGAGTGATTAAAATTATTGGTATATTTCTTTAAGAGTCCAAAGGATTGTACTTCCTAGACATATAAAATGTTATTTAAACAATTTCTCACTAATTCTTTTCTTAATAAGAAAATGCCTCTCAGATGCAAGACTGCAAATCTTGGCCTACTCAACTCTGCAGTGCCTACATGCAGCCAAAAGGAAAAACTCATCATTGTTTTTAATCTTAAAATTAAATGGTGGCTAAATTTCTTCTCTCTCCCTGTCTAGAGGCCATTTGGAAGGGAACTCACACTGTGATTCTAGCCATTCCAACCACTATCAAAGCGCCTGAAAAGCAATCCTGAGTCTAGTCATGGCAGCAAAAAGAAAAATGAGGAGAAACCCAGTAGATAGATGGTTTTGGAAGTCCTCATCACAAAATGCTGATTTGAACATCTAAAATTCACTGTTCTAAAATCTTGTTTCCCTGTGTAGAATTTGTGACTAGCTTCTCTTGTCTTAACTTCTTCTTCCCCTCCTCAGCCCACTGATATCCATCCTCCTCATAACGATGACTACTGCATGCCTTTTAAACACTTTTAGGAGAAAATCAATGAGATGACCCAACAGTCAGTGAACCAGATGCTCTTAATTGAATTCCCTCAGGTTTCCTGCCACTACCTACCTGGCTGACCCTGAACTTCAGATAGATGTTCTGGCTTTTGGAGACGACTCCTCTTTGCCAGCATCCCTTTCAGCAGGAAATAGCTAAAGAAAGACCAGTGTCACCCCTTATCATCAATAAAAGGCTGGGATGTTAGTGTAGGGCTCTGGCCCCCCTGCATGCCCTTCTCTCTTTCCGATCTTGGTGGAACCTCCAGCTGCAGCACCCGAGCTATGATCGTTGACCAAGTCTGGATCAGCGGAGGGCTTCGGATTGAATGACGCACAAGACAGAGACACAGACACACACACAGACAGACAGACAGACAGACAGACACACACACACACACACACACACACACACACACACTAGGTCGGAGGAAAAGAAAATGACTGGCTGACTTTATTGAGAGGCAGCAAGCCTTATATACCCTGAGACCGGGCTTTGCAGGAGGGTAAAAGTTCAGGTTCTCAGGAGACATCCGGCCACATGACACACATCTGATGTAAACTGAGGAAGTCTGTGGTCAAATCAATAAAGGTCAAGTTGTTTACTTCAGAACTGCAACTGACAAGATCTGGCTAGCTCTTGGCCGATAGCCTAGCACTAAGAGAGAAGGGCATGCAGGGGGGCCAGAGCACTACAGTTAGGTTTCTGACAGACTCCTAAAATGGCAGCACAGCCCCCAATATTCTAAAATCGCATGTCTGAGCTTAGCCCAGGCAAGCCCCTCTGTTTAACAGCAGACCAACCAATTCCAGGCTAAACTGTCCTAGCCTACCTCGTGGAAAGTTACCCAACCTCCTAACTGCCTATAAAGGTGGCCTGACTTCTGCTCTTAACTGCCTATAAAGGTGTCCTGACTTCTGCTGTTAGTTGCTGTCCCTCTGATCCCAGGAGGCAGCCCAGCAGTTTGATTCCCCGCAATAAACTGCTCTTCCCTCCCCCACGGAGTTGTCTTGGTTGGTGGCCTTCACTACCCCTCCACCCCATTTTCATTCAGGTGGAATGTCTAATGTGCTAATGAGATGATGACCTTTTCCTTTCCAGAGTCCCCAGTCAGTCGAGTAGTACTTGTGTGCCCACTCACAGACATGGGCTCTCCACAAAAGTCTGTCTGCTCTTCTGCTTCTTCAGAAAGCATAACTTCTCCTTTTCTGTCTTCCTTCTTCTAAACAAGCTTTCCCAGAGGCTTTGGCTTCCCTTTGTGGTTTTTCACTCTTTTCCTTCACCTCGAAGCCATGTAGCTGCTAGTCTGCCCTGTGTCTGGCCCCCTTGCTGGTTCTAAACGGGCAGGCATCACTTCTTGGCGTTTTTTTCCTTCTACTCCTCATTCTCCTCCTCAAGGCAACTGCTGAGATTTCCAACTTGCTTGACCTGATGATTTTTCCTTAAATTCTAATAAAATTGTCATAAAGCCTCTGTTTGAACCCATTCTTAAATTCTTTTATGACTGAGACTAAGAACCCTGAACGGGGACTCTGTTTTCCCCTGCATCCAGGTTACAGTGACATGGACAGGCTATGGAGAAAGAACATTCTGATATTCTCTCCTGCCAAGTTATTTTGGGTATTGTTTTCTCTTCTGCATTCTCTAGATTATGGGTACTTGACCTAAGATTGCATGTGACTTTCCCAAGCTTGGCAGCCTCACTGATAAAATAGCCCTTTTAAAATAGACAATCTACCCAGGGCATTTTCATGTTTTTGCCTCCTCTCTAGGTAGAGAAATGTAATATAGACTGACAGATTAGAAATTTTTTAAAAGGGTCAGTCAGGTGGGTGATGCATGCCTTTAATCCAAGCACTCTGGGGAGGGAACAGAGGCAGGCATATCCCTGTGAGTTCAAGGCCAGCTTGGTCTAAATAGTGATTTCCAGGATAGCCGGGGCTACAAAGAGACCTTGTCCAAAACAAAGTGAAATCTTAAAAGGGTCAAAAGGCAACACTGAAGCAGATATTGAAGGCTGAACCCACAAGGGAACTGAGACTCTTCTGCCTCATAGAAGTTGCCAGAGTTACCCCATCAGAGGCCAGAATGTTACAGAAGCAATAAAGGCCTGTGAAGAGAAAACTGTTGCTCCAGAGAATAGAGAGTCTCTGGCCTGTGTAGAGACCAACCAGCCCACTTGTGCCTGGTCAATTGCCTGGCCAAGGAGTCACCCCTAGGACAGTGGGTTCACCTTCACTGTAGGCCATGCTAATGAGGTGGAATCATTAGTTGAAAGTGTACTTTTCCTTTCCAGGCGTCCCTGTCCAGAAGATAATAGTTGACAGGCCACAACAATGTAGTTTTGAAAATCTTCAGAAAAATGCAATTTCTCCTTTTTGTCTGTCTCTTTTCTAAGCACCCTTTCCCTAGTACTTTGAGCTTCCCTAACATTTTGGATTTCCTTATTCTTTATCTGAAACTCTCCTTCCTGCAGTGTGACTGTTAGTCTGTCACATGTCTGACCTCATTGCCAGCTTAAACAGCCTGGCTTTTCCCTCCTTCCCTCCTCCTCCAGCCAGCTGCTTGAGTCCACTCATAAATTCTTTTATTGAAGGGATTAAGAAATCCATGGGGCTGGAGAGATGGCTCAGCAGTTAAGAGCACTGGTTGCTCTTGCAGAGTTCGATTCCCAGCACCCACATGACAGCTAACAATTGTTCATTGTATGATGTGACTGAAAGGAAACTCCCCAGCAGTTCCAGGACTCGGGAGAATTGACAGACACCTTGGGGACTCCAGCCAAACTTCCAGAATTCCCAAGTATCTGTGAAAAGGGACTTAACACTGATAAGAAAAGCTTCCTCAGAAGATAAGCTTCCTGACATCAATTATAGGCTGGTTTTTGTTCATTACCTCCCCCTCATTTAATACCAAGTAGCCTAGGAGTTGCTAGTTTCCTCACTCAGGAGCTGGGAGGCTGGCCCCCATGCCCCAGGATGAGCTGCTAGCTTCTTCACTCCTGACCTGAGTGGTTAGCCCCATGCCCTTAATAAATGTCCTGTTAATTCCCAAGCCAGAGTCTCTTGTTTGTTTCTGCAGGGTCTCACTCCAATCCAAACCCAAATTCCAAACTTTACATTCTTAAGTCCAGTTCCAGGGGAATCCAACACCTTCTTCTGACCCCCATGGGCATTGCACGACATGAGTGCACTTACATAATGCAGGCAATACATTCATACAATAAAACAAAAATAACTACAATATTTTAAAGAAACTAAGAACTCCAAAAAGGGTCCCAAATTTCCTCTATATCATCCGGTGACCACAAAGGGACCCTTCAAAATTCCACTAACAGGAGATAGGGGAGAAGGGAAGAGGGAAAGTCATCAGCAAACAGAATCACAGGGAGAGCTTAGAGATTTTTAAGTGTTCTTGTGACTTTTCCCGTTAAACTTGGAAATGCAAGATTGAACTAAAAGCTGTTACTGGTACTCTTGCCCTAGGGTGAAGCAATAATAACATCACACTTGTATGCAGTTACTGTGACCAGTTACCTGAGAAATTCATACATATACATAAAGAGAACATATTTCCTAAGATGATTATAACTTCAGAGATTTTAACTCTTCCCATGAACAAACAACTATCTTTAAATCAAACACTCATGCCACATAGGTTTGCATTTGAATGATGCCTGTACTGTTAATCTTACTTCCTAAAACAATCCTTGATGATGGGTGAACTCACTTCAGAATTAAGGCACTTTTAAGTACTTTTATATGCCAATTTGCCAACTGTTAAATTTCTGAAATGCCTCCTCTATTTAATCAAGCTGTTCCGACCCGTCCTTTTGATAAGAGCAGGAGGCAGAAAATGGCTAGGCAGTTTAGGGGTAAAGACCCCAAGAAAAAAAAAAATGGCCAGTTTCTTTTCCTGCTGAGAACTAGAAATTCTTCAGATATGCCAGTAAATTTGTTCCCATCTGAGACTAGAGATGCCAGAACTATGTAATCTAAAGACGTCTCTATCTCTGTCATAGCCAGAGACTGGGGAGGCCAGTAAGAGGGTTTGGTTTTTCCTTATCTCTTTTTTTTCTAAAGTAATACACCATCCTTAGAAGATAAGCTGAGGATGTGACCAGGACCTCCTGACTAGGATCACCTGACTAGGACCACCTGACCTTGAGGGTCCTGGACACCTGGAATGAGAATTGAACTGAGCAGCCCATCTTCCTTTCCAGTCTTCCTTTCCCCTCCTCCCTATTCTAAATCCATATTAACTCCAGGAGATGAGACTCAGTGGTATCCCATTCACCAGGACCCCTTCTGTTGCACAGGCGCTTTTGCTTTCTCTCTCCGTACAATAAAACTCTGCTTTCTAAAACTCACTCTCTGTGGTCCATAAATTTTTCATTCTTCAAATTTATGAGATAAGAACCCAAAAGTCTCTGGCTTGAGGTGGCTTTGGTGGCAGTTGAGTTTCTGGGACCCTAGCCTTTCAAGCTAAGCACAACAGAGCTGAGAAGGGCTCCATCCCTCTCAAAGACAACCTGAAACCCCTGTATCACTTTTCCTATCACAGTGTCTCCATTGTTTATTAATCTTTCTCTCTTATTTCTTATCAAAGAAATGTATACATGATTTTAAAAGATGATTTTTTTTTCCTTTTAAAGGGCTTCAATACAATTATTAGTTATTCATTAAGTATTGATCATACAAGCATTCCTTGTTAGAAAAGTCTACTACCAGGTTATGGAGCCTGGTAAGGAAGAGAACAGAAGAACTACAATATAAAAAGGAATAAGGCATGGGCTTAGACCTCACTGAACAGTGGTATCACCTACCTGTCTAACAGAAATGAATCTATTCCAAAGAGACATTTGTGTTCCCCTCTTTGGCTATTAGAGTGTTGAAAGAATGGACGCCAAGAAATTAGAATTTTTCCAGAAACCTCTTCCTCTGAGAGGAAATGGTTGGAAACCTGAAAGCATCCAGAGAAGGAATTTGTCTGCTTGAAATTTACAACTTGTCTGAAGACCGTGCAGGAAAGACTTGGAGAGCTAAGTCAATAGTGTGCATGGGATCATAACTTGCTGGACTCTTTAGTTATGCATATCTCTTGCTTACTATTTAAACCCTACCCTATGTGAGGACACCTCCCTCCAAGATGGATTTGGACTTGGAGGAGTTGCTCCATCTTCCTTCTTTCTAATATGGACATTTTGAATAAATCTCCTTTTTCTGCTTTTCATTATTATTTTGGGTCTTTTATTTGACTTATTGAGGACAGTTAGTTAAACTTGGTTTGCTGAGGCACAGGCTAGTGAAACAGGGTGAAATGAGAAGTCCCTTAGAGGGTTCGTAATCTCATTCATAAAAGAATTTAAGAAAGGACCCAATCAGAAGCTTTAAGACAATTTTATTGGAAATCAGAAAGCATAATCTTTCCTTCTCTTCTTCATATCCCTTTTCTAATATGCTTTCTCTAAGGCTTTGGGCTGCACTAAGTCTTGTATTTCTCTACCTTTTCTCTAAAGCTCCTTTCCCCAGCCATGTGGCTGCCAGTCTGCCATGTGTCTGACCCCCATGCAGGCTCTAACCCTGCATCACTTTTTGGCTTCTTTTCTTCTCCCTCCATTCTCTTCCTCCAGGCAGCTGCTGAGATCCCCAGCTTGCCTGTCTTTGGGATTTTTCTTCAAATTCCAATAAAATTGTCTTAAAGCTTCCAATTGGGTCCATTCTTAAATTCTTTTATGAAGGAGACTAAGAACCCTCTAGGGGATGCTCTCATTTCACTGGGTTTCACTAGGACCCATCATTCACATAACAGTGGGATCATTCAGAAACCTCCCAAAGCAAAATGGGAGATACAACCCTGAAGTTCCTCTTTTTTGATAGGGTTATTGATAAAAGAGAAATAAGTGATAAGGATATAATTCAGCACAGTAACATACTTTCTTCCCACATCCCTGAATGGGTGCGCATTCTATCTGTTAACCTGCAAGGCTGCTCACTCCCATTCCACAGGAACTAAAGCATTTCTTTTGGGGTTTTAAATAAATACCAAGTGATTTTGTTGGAGAAGTTTTTACATAAATTTACATAAGAAACTGAAGATCGCTGGACCCCCTGAAGAGTAAAAGCTAGCCACAGTTAATTCTGCACTTGAAGGAATGTACCAGGGATGCCAGTTTCAATGGTGCAGGCACTTAAATTCATTAATCTGCTGTCCTTTATCAAGGGAGGAAGTGGGTCCTTTTATATTCTCAGGGAAATGAAGGGAGGAAGTCAGAGAATTGCAATTGGAGGAGCACAAGTTTTCTGTCCCTGTGACTAGAGGTCAAAGAGGGACATGGGATTGTTAGAAATTAGAAGTTTTAACTCTCCCAGGGGTTCTGGGTTTCAGCACCAAAGGTTAGAAATTAGAAATTTTAAGCAGAGAGCTGTCTCCCTGGTAAGAACTCTCTCCTGAATAAATGTTAAGGTTAGGAGCTGAAAGAGTCACAGGTAGGAAAGAAAGGCAAACAACTTCATACAATCCACACTGACCTTTATTAGTCAATGAGGGGTGACTATTGACCAATGGGAGCCTGCAGTAGCCACAAGGGCCAAACAGCTGGAAACTTAAGTACCTTCATGTATGTAAATAGAATCATGGGAGTTGGGTTGAGGACCTAGGACCTGCATTCTTCCCAATAAGGGTCTTCGAAGGTATGGGTACAGAATTTTATGGCTGTGGGTCATGAGGGTCCCAAATAGGCTTGTCTGCAAAGCAAGAATTGCTTTATGGTATTAGTCTAATGGAGGTCTCCCTTCAGGAATCATGGACAACCAGTTTGGCAGCTGACTTAACCACAGAATGCAGAATTCCAGATAAATCTCTGTCCAGGTTGGAAAAAAGATATGATTATTTTCACTTCCCTAATAAAATTCTGCAAACATATACAGAGTACTTCCTATGAAAAATGTGTAAATTATATTTCCAGTAATTTCAAGATAATCATTTCAGTACTTCTATATAAATAGCTTTTTAAAATAGGTATTTTCCTATTTCATGGAGAAATAAAGCATTATCTACAAAGGTCGGAGCACAGTGTTAATCACCATTCTCAGCAACATGTCCTTTTGCACTTTGATCCCTCCTAGAAGACATTAGGTGCAGATCCACACAGATTCCGTTAGATCTAGCTTACTTATTGCAGTGGTAACCCAAGGTGTCACTGTATTTGGCAAAAGTCTCCTTTAAAGTGGCCAATTATTATTGATTAATACAGTGTTCACTGCAGAAACACACTGCTGGAGTCACCTTCAATAAATTTATTTTCTCTTAATATGTATATTGTTGAGTTCCACGGGACTTGAACCCCCGTCACGCAACCCGACGCCTTGCCCTGGGACTCGAACCCAATGGCACTCAGTCAAAAGAACCAACGCCAGATGCAAAGACAAGAGGTTTATTAAAAGCACTTGTACAAGTGAGCGCCCTGTCTCGGGACACAGAAGCGCGCCTGCTTGCAGTGGCCTGTCTACTTTTAAAGCTAAAAACCGCAGGCGGGAAATTCCAGGAACATTGTTACTTTCCGAGAACTTACAAAGTTTCGGGGGAAACAAAGCAAAGTGGGTGGGGTGGTGGCAGTTTACAGCTTACAGCAATAGGTCACAGATGATCTTATCACAAGATTTCTCAAGCATGCTTTGTACATTCTGTGTACAAAGAAATTTTCTATTGTCTTAGGCAGTTTCATATCTCAAGCAGTTTCACTTCCTTAAGGGGGTACACAGTGAATTTCCATAGCATTTTAGACTCCATTTTATCTCTCAATATAAGTAGAGCACATAAATTCACAAACCTTCACTATATACATGAAGATAATGACTCAGGAATAGGTTTACAATATCATAATGATTACACTCTAAAGTTCATGTTTATGGGGCCTGGAGAGATGGCTCAGTGATTAAACCAGTTGTTCTTGCAGAGGACATGGTGGCTAACAAGCAACTGCACCTCCAGTTCCAGGGGAATCCAGTGCCATCTCTGACCTCCTTAGGCACTGCATGGAATGGGTGCACTCACACACAGGCAGGCAATACACTTATATACAGAAATAATAAAATATAGTTTTTTGAAGTTCATGTTTATAACCACTTGATATACTTGTTACAGTGCAGTGATTTATAAAATATTCTAAAAAGTAGAGCTATACTTCTAAAAACACATTTGAAGATATATTTTCATATTTAAATGAGATTCATAATCATTATGAATACTATTTCTTTTTATTAAAGTGATGCTTTTTATTTAAACTTTACATTTACTTTTACTCTTTTATTTCTTACGAAATTTGTTCTTTGAGTTTAGTTTTCTAAGAACTTGTTCTACTAAACTGTACTTCCATTTATCATCTCCAATTCTTTAAAAAACCCTTTTTTTTATATATATATTAACTTATTCATTTTGTATGTGGAGGGAGTGCACACGTCTCACAGCACATGTGGTATAGCGTAGGGGGCAAACTTTCCAGAGGCCCTAGGTTCTCTCCTTCCACCACTGGATGACAGGGATTGAACTCAACTCTTCAGCTTTGACAAGCGCCTTTACCCACCGAGCCATCTTCTCAACCTACCACCCCTAAGTTGTAAGAAAATTTAAGTGTTTCCTTTTTCACCAGTAAGACAACCATACTTCAAAGATATGGATTTGTTTCCTTGGAACATGCTTCAAAGGTACACACTGTATTTATCATGTTAGAGAAGTATAGCATCACATGATGATAAATAATCTGCAATGCATAGTTTAATGACTTCTTTCTTTCTTTCATAGTTCTATTTCAATATCTAGTGGAAAACTACTCCTTAAAAAAACTCCCTTAGTCTAAGAAGAGAAATTTTTGAATACCTTTAGATAATTCCAAATCTAGTCACATAAAAAATATTTTAATTGTCTCATCCTATTTTTTTTTTTTTTTCTAGCTCAGATGTGGTGAGAGCTATAGAAAGCACCAGGTGTTCCAGTAAGCTACAAGGTAGAGCTGTGTTACGCCCCAAACACAAGTCAGGGAATAGTTATCAATCCTTAAAAGGAAAGTATGAGCCAAGAACTTGAATACCTGAGGAAATACACAAAAGATTCAGGCTTCTGGTATCATCCAGTTGTAGAAGATGGCTGAGACTGCTGATTCAGTAGATAAATAGGGCGGCTATGAAAGGCAGGCCTAGAGATGATGGACGTAACAGAACGGAACCCACAGTAAAGTCAAATCTGCTCCAGGTAATTCCAGCCCTTCTACAGGGAGCTGGCACTTTTAAAGTATTTTTCCTGCAGGGGTCATTCTGGTTATATACTTAAATCTCTTGTAGAGGAAAGGCGGACTACCCTGTCCTGCTGGTCCTGTAGCATGTTAAGCAGCAGGCACTTTCTAAAGTGTGAGAGTTCCATGGGTCACATTCACTGGAGAACACACAATTAAGTGGGGAAATTACATTAAAGGAGATAATCAAGTTTTCTTGTAATTATGCGATGAGCAAATTAGTGTGACAATTCCTTTTGCTCTAATTATGTGACTCAAGGACAATGTATGATGCATTAAACATCATCCTTATACATAAAATAATCTCATAAAACTCATGCTGTTTATCATACATGCAGTTTCTCGTAATTTTAAATGAAATGCAAGACTGGACACAATCATGGGAGAGATGTGTACTTTTATGTTCACATTTTAGTTTTTGCCATCATTTGTTTTCTGTGAAGCCTGTTTAGCTAAGACTTCATTGTATCACTAGGCCATCTCCCTAACTGGCTAAATATAAATCTTCTGAATAGGGACAGACTTTTTGTTTTTTATAAAAATAGTAAAAAGTATTTCGAAATGTTTTTTGGCAGCTTTTTGCTTAATACAATCATGAGGAAGTGGGTGGCAAATCATATTAAAATTTAAAATCAATAATGGAAAATTAATGTAATCATGTCACAGCAAATACCACCCTGTCTTAATTATCCTTTAAATTCTGACCTACTGTGACTTTCTGATACTTCCTAATAAATGAATATTTATTGATTAGTTTTCACAATAAGAATTATGCCAAGATCTATGGAGCTGAAAATTTTAACACATTAAACAAAAGACTCAATCATAATTATCATAGCCAGTCTTACTGCATAAACAAACACTGGAAACTACAGAAAATGCTATGAGGTTATTTTTAAGTGGCCACCGTGATTCCATGTTTAACCAATAAGGACCACCTAAGTTGTTAGTTATGGCTTAGTTGTCCATTGTTAATCTAATCTGAGTCTACTCCATGTGTCCTGATCTTGCTATTTCTCCTTCATGGCATGTTTTCACATAGGAGCCTCTGTTTGAGTCCTCTTCCTTCCTGTCTTTGCATGCTTTTCCTAAACATCACATCGTCAGTGTCCCTGCACTCTAAGCTCCAGCTTGTACCTCATTACTTGGTTTTACACAGCTTCATTCTTGATAGATAGCATTTATTCAGTATTTATTCTTTGCTGACTGTTGTTGGTTCTTAGCAGAACATGAGGAGGGTTTGCGATCTGGCCCTGCAGCTAAGGGCACTTGCAGCTCTTACGAAAACCTAATTTTGATTCCCAGCACCTACCTCACAAATACCTGTAACTACAGTTCCAGGAGACCCACCTTGCTCTGGCTTCTGCAAGCACTCACGCACATGTGTGACATACACAAATGGACACACGGACACATGGACACACACACACACACACAAGCACAGACACAAATAAAAAGTCTTTTTAAAAGCAGGGCTTCGTATTTTTCACGACTGAACCCACAGTATTGCTAGCAATACCAGGACACAGTAGCTGCCTAGTAACGAGTGACTAAGTATACATTTCCTTATTGAACTCTTGTCAAAAATGCTAAAAAGTTAGATCATTATAAATTTTAAGAACTATCAGCTTTATAGTTAAAGAGGAAAACAGGGAAATAGAACATAATCACATTGCTTCTAAATCCATGAAGACAATGGCAACTATATAAAAATCACCATTATCTGAGGATGGGAGAGGTTGAAGAGGTTACATGATATAATCTTAAATGTACTATTTTTTGTCATTTATGACACTACTTTCCTAAGAACAAGGCAAACTAGAAAAAAGATTTCTATTCATTTTTTCCTCTAATTTTTGAATGTTTGGTTATACAAAGTCTGCTTTTGTTCGTCTTTCTAAAAGGATCTTATTTTCTATGAGAAACTTTTTTCTTTGTAGATTATTAGAATGAAGTCTTATTTCATAAAAGATTTAGTTAAAAATATAGCATTGAATAAGTTAAAAGATATTATTTTAATATGTAGAAACATTGAAATAATTCAAATATTGTGTATTATAGCGGTATGTCACACATCTCTAAATTTTCTATTTTTTTTCTTTTGTTTCCATTAATGGACAGAAACTGCTGTAGTGTTTTCAGCATACTTAAAGACTTATGCATCATCTAGGTGGAGTAATGAATAAGACCTGACATCAAATATCAATATTATTGGCCCAGCTAAATGGTAGCAGACAGCAAGTGGGATTGATAAAGAAGTAAACAGAATTGAAATTTTTGTAGTGTGTAAATACTGCCTGACATCATTTGTCCTTCTGAGGATCAACGGCTGCATGACCTAAATAGTTTGCATTTTCATATGAAAAGGCAGAAATGGAATCTAAGTATTTTTTGTTTTCTTTTGAGCTTGAATAAAAAAAAAACACAAACACAAAATCATAACTAGAAAATTCATCTTCCTTGAAATTAAGTGAGGATTTTTTAAAGTAGGTAATTGGAGATAATTGTTCATGGATGATTTAAAGAAAATATAATGAAATTAATGTTTGTATGACCACATAGAGATAACATAGGATTTCTAAGCTCTTTTTTAAAAATTTTTATTTTTATTCATGTATGTATGTATGTTTGTATGTATGTATTTGTATGTGCATGTGATTGCCCATGCCCAAGATGGCCAGAAGAGGGAATCAGCTCCTCTGGAGTTGCAATTATAAGCAGCTGTGTGCTGCATGATGGGGTATCTGGAAAGGAAATCCATTTCTCTGCAAGAGCAACAAGTGCTGTTAACCACTGAACTATCTCTCCAGTCTGGGAATTTAAACTCTTAACTATCTAATAACCTCATGTCATACCCTGACAAGAAACAGACAAAATACTCCTACCAAACATATTCATTTGGGTAGTATTTACATCATGTTTCATAGTCATATAATTTATTTAGAACAATTTTAGAACTAATTTTTTAAATACAAAATATGTATATACTGTAGTTTTATATTTATGTCATTTATATTTTTTGAATAAACTTGTTTTTATTTTTTAAATGACAAAATCAGAATTCAAAAGATACTAGGAGCAAACAAATATAACTGAAATTGGGAAACTGTCTCATGCTTCAAAGGCATAGGACATTATGATGTCATAGAAGTCATAGGAGATCTGGAAAAATGAGTTTGAATGTGACACAGGACTAAAATATAGGCAATTTTAGAAGCAGTACAGGGCTGAGGATACAGCTTAGTCAGTAAAATACTTGCAGTGCAAGCATGAGGATCTGAGTTCGATCCCCAGTGCCCATGAAAAATGTTGGGTGTAGTGGCAGAAGCTTTTAAACCTACAACTGGGGAGGCAGAGACCAGAGGATTCCTGGGAGTCACAAGTCAGCCAGTATAGTTGGTGAGCCTCAGGTCTCAATGAGAGCTCTTATTTCAAAATCAAGGTGTGGGGCTCTTGTAGAATGACACCCATGGTGGACCTCTCGCCTTCATATACACACTGTATCAGTCACTCTTCTGCTGCTGTGATAAAATGCCATGACCAAGGCAATTTATGGAAGGAAAAAATTATTTGGGTTTACAGTGCCAGACAGAGGAGTCTATCATGGAGGGAGCCATGGCAGCCAGGACAAGAAGCTGAGAACTCTCATTTACAAACTCAAAACAAAGAGAGAACCCTGGATGTGCAGTGGATTACTTACTCCGGGAACCCTACCCCTCCTGAAGATTCCACAGTTAGTGCCATCATCAACTGGAGATCAAGTATTGACCATGTGAGTCTATGGGATTATGACTCATTCAAGCCAATACATTCCACTCACTGGCTCCCATAGGCTCAGGGGCACCTCATAATGCAAAATGCATTTAATCTAATGTTAAAAGTTTAATGTTAAAAGTTAAGTCTTTAACAGTCTCAACACTGTTCAAACTTCCAAAGCCCAGAATCTTTTTTGAGATGTCTTTTAACCATAAACCCCTGTAAAATAAAAATTTAAAAAGACAACTATATACTTTCAAAATACAGTGGGACGGGATTTACATTCCCATGCCAAAAGAGAGGAATGGAGGAACATATTTAGGAAATACTAGACTAAATCAAGGAAAAAATCCCAGCAGGGTAAATACCAAATCCTGTAGTTTCATTCTCTGTGTCTGGGAATTTAAGGAGCCTGGATGGATCCATAGTTCCAGCTTTGCTACCTAAAACACAGCTCTGTCTTGGGCTGCTTCTCCTCCCTATAGGAAGCAATTCTTGACAGATCTCTTCTGGCTCTGGTATTTCCCATCACCTTGGAGTCTTAACTGCAACCCAGACTTCACATTCACAGCTTCACACAATGCCCCTTTAGGGCCTTCTTTTTGCAAGGCTTCCAGCATTGTCACACTTTGCCTGGCCTCAACTGCCCTCTGAAATAGAGAGGAAGAATCAAAACCGCAGGACCCCTCACTCTTACATCTTCCATGCCTCCAAAGCCAGTACCTCATGAACACACTGCCAGGCATGGCTGTCAGCTTGGGATAGGTAGGTCACACCCCCTTGAATCACGTTTGATGCAGTTTTTGTATGTTGCTCTTTTCTAGGGCCCGAAAACTCTTTAGGCCTTTTCCTTTCAGAACTTGGTAGCTCGGTTGTGCAAGGTCCTGGCCTGAGAGCACCCTTCTCATTTTTCCAGTGCAATATAGGAGGACACCTTTTAAAGCACTAATGGCCCTACCAGTTAGTCTCTCTTCTAGAACATTCCTTAACTGCAACATTAAGTTTCTTAGACCTTCTTTTCTCTCTGAACTGTACCTTTTCTTTTCTTTCTGCCCTACTTGCTCTTTTTCATCGTAGATCTGTGTAAGAGTCACCATTAACAACCTTTGTACAGATTCAATATTATTCTGTCCTCTAATTTGCTCCACTAAAGAAATTAGGCCATCATTTAAAAAAAAAAAAAAAAACTAAGAAAATTCTCAGGACTGTGGCAGAGGTAGCTAGAGTCTTTGGCAAAACCCCAGAAAAGGCTTCCAGCTGAGTTGCTGTTTTGTCCTTGCATCCCTCTGATGCCTCTTGAGCCTCTACAGTCTCCATTACTCTCAGGACTACTCTCTCCCAAGCTCCTACTAGAATGGTATGTACAAAGTTCTAAAGACTTTTACACCCCCACCCCACTTGTTACCTCCCCAAGACCCCAACACTGAGTTCTATACAGCCACAGCCCACTCTCTGGAATTAACTTCTGTACTAGTTACTCTTCTGTTGCTCTGATAAAATACCACAACAAAGGCAACTTATAGAAAAGCTTATGGTTCCAGAAGAAAAAGAATTCATTGTGGCAGGGAGACATGGCAGCAAGCAGTAGGCATGTTGGTATGAACAGAAATCTGAAAACTCACATCTTTAATCCCAAACATGAAACAGAGCGCAAACTAGAAGCGGGATGAAATTATGAACTCTTAAATCCATCCCATGTAGTGATGATATTTAAAAAATGGACACAGTCTGGGCTAACGATTTTTAATTAACCTTGGCAAACTCAATGAATTTTGGGTCTTGTAACCAGGGTATTTCTTGGAAGCCTCAATTTGGTACTACACCCAAAAAGATAATGAATGAATGTGGCTATACTTGAGAAATAACATATTAAAGCTCTGAAAGACAGTGCACCCAATCTTCACTGTGAAGAATGAGAAGGACACCAGAATGGGTACAGGAGATATTCTATGACTAGGGATGAAAAGGCAGAATGGTTTGTTAAGATAAGGATGGAACCAAATTTATACTTTCCTAATGAAGCTAGAGAAACTGGTTTGCATGAAAATGTGAGTGAGGCCTGACTTAGGAGAACAGTTCCAAAGGACAGATGGTTCTAAGAGATACCTGAGAGAACTAAATTTAAGAGTCAGGAATTTTTGTCAGTAACTGTAATGTTGGCATAGTAACACCACACTCTCCCAATTAAGTACTTCTGCCAACAGGGCTACATCTTATAAAGATACCATGACCTTCCAAACAGCACCTCCGACTGGAGACAAAGTACTCTAATATTTGAACCCATGGGCAACATTTCTCATTCAAACTAACACACACACACACACACACACACACACACACACACACACGAATTATGAAATTCCAACTGTTTATATGACCAATTTCAGGGAACTATTGAAATGTAAATAAAGTAAAATAAATATAGAAAGTACAAAGCAGTTCAGGAGACGCTTTTGATGTGCCTGATAGAATTCCATCTCAGTCAACTTCAGGTTGATTTCCTGGAAAATGGAAGCCAGGGGAAACCCCTGTGACAGCAGTAAACTTCTTAGTCTCTTGCTGGAGACAAAAATGCAAAAATCATTGTGTTCCATAGCTGTTGATTTTTAACCTTTTATTGTATTAAATTTAATATGTCTATTAATATTTTTTTCTAGGAATTACTGTCACCTTCCTTTGACTTTTTGGTCTTGCTTTGTAAGAAGGGCTCATTAAAAAAGTAATAACTTTCATATTTCCTTGAAATGTTTCATTATAGATTATTTGAAAATTAGATTTTAAATAAGTATCTAATTCTAACAGGCAAATCAGTTACAAATGAAAACAGGAGTGCTCTTGTAAACATAGATCTAATATTCAACTTAAATTTTTCATGGCCATATCTGAATGTTAAATGTTATAAACCTGTTTCTGTAAATCTTGACTGTTGATACAAGTATCAGGTTGAAGCATTTACTAGGACTGTGCTCCTGTATCCATTTAAATGAAATTTTAGCTACTAATATAACATGAACGATTTTCTCTAATGGTATTAAGCAATTAGGAAAGCCAATACTGTATAATTAAAATTTTTCTGCTGTAGACTGTACAACACAATTGTTATCACTGCCTTGACTGATACTTGTCCGAGTGTGAACTTAAACAGTGTGTTCTGTCTGCATACTTCACACTTACCATTATGTCTTAGTCTCCTGACAGGCCTCAGTGGGTGTGGTAAGATGCATTTCCTAATACAAGTGGTCAAAAATTTCACCTAAGAAGGGCAGGCATCATAACAAGCACCATATTTTAATATTTAACAAATATTTCTAGCAAGGAAGAGACACACTTTTAGAAACCCCAGTAAGGCTCTGAGAGGTTGATTTGTAACATTTTTTCCTCCTGGAACGAGCAAAGTGTATAAACGGAAACGGGTTATTCATTCTGACACCTGCACCTCACGGTCATAATCTTCTTTGAATTGGTGTGATCTCCTGTGATTGCCAATTCAATAAATCTAATTTGGGTAGTTCCATATTTAGGAATTTTAATGTTCATAATGTTGAATGGTGTATCTTTTTCACTCTACAATATTGTTCTCAAAATAAAATGCCTGACTTGGGAAATATAAGCTTACTTCATTTCAGTTTCCATTTAATTTTCCTAGAGTTGGAGAAGCCTAATAAAGTTTTAGCATAAATATCCTATGTCATGTGTGTCTGTGCTGCTTAACTATCTCTAGATTCTGTTAGAAATAAAATTTTACTTGGTATCTAGGGCCAATCCATAATATAATATTTTTCAACTAATTGGCTCACTATAGCCAATTAAATGGAATGTTCCTTACAAAGACAAATCTATTACAATATAATTGTGGTGGTGTCCGTCATTAAAATTCTCAGGCCTGGCAGTGACATCAGCAACAGTTTCAGTTGCAGCAATCAACATTCTCTCAGTAGATAGAATTTTTAGTGAGTTTTTTTCTTCTCTCCATGAGAATAATAACAGGATAATAACAGAATTTTGACTAGACTGTCATTTTGAAGTTCAATGTAAGTAATCTCCCAGATTTCCTTTTTAGTTAATTGGAAAAGAAGAGTAATATAAAATTAGTATTTTTCACTCTACTGGAAACTTAGAGACAAATTAAAATGTTCGATATAATTAAATCATAGAGTTTGAGGAACTTGAACATTCATCTGTCTAGTCAAGTTGCTTTCATATGAGAAGGTACAAACTGAAATCATTCTTCTCTGATTGCTATCTGAGCCTTAAAGACATCCTCAATTAGATTAGCTACTCAACGCAATGCTTAACAGTTTTCATAGTTGGGGAAACCATCCTCGTACCTGAATGTTTCTGGCAGCAAATAAAAACCTTTTGTTATCAATATATATGTTGTAAATCAAAGGAAATTCATTTCTTTCACGGCTGTTTATTTTCCAGATTTCTTTTCTAGCACTTTACGTACATTTAAGATTCTGCATTAAATTAAAAAGATGAATCAGTCTGCCAGGTGTTGGTTGCTCACACCTGGAGTGCCAGCACTCGGAAGACTGAGGCAGGAGGATGGCCTATTTGAGGCCAATTAGAAGTTCAAGGGGAATTTAAGGGCAGCCTGAGCTATATAACAACACTTTGATTCAAAGAACCAAGGCTAGACTACATGTTTAGCTTGCGATAGACCTTGAGTTCAGTCCCCAAAACTGCAAAAGTGAATATAGTGTATATCTAATTTACATTTCAAAGCACAAGCTGGACCTAAGGCTCTGGGAGACATGTTTAAGTGGAGTTGTGTGTCACGGCCTCCTCTTTAGGCCTTTTCCTGACTGTTGTGTGTGAATGTGGGAATTTTCAAGTTCTGTACCTCTCTCCACTTTCCAAAGATTTCTGCATTGTTTCTGATTAATTCCTAGTTTATCCTCAGCTTTTCATTTTAACTTGGAGATGGCTTTCATCAAAATGAATTTTTACTTGTGAAGAACTGTAAGGATTTCCTGGAACTGAACTCACCCTGGGTGTGAAGGTGGCATCGTTGATGGAATGCATGTGGCCATACAGTGACTGCTCACATTTGCCCTGGGAAGACAAGCAGAGTTGAAATCAAACACTTTCCATTTGATTCATGAAAAGAACAGAAAGGTAATTTTATAAAAGTCTTAAAGTAATTTGTAGCTCAGTGATAAAAATGCATACTCATGATAGGAAATAATAGCTTTTCTACCAAGAACTATTCAGAACAAGGCAAAGCTGAACTTGAGATTCTGCTTTGTGGCTCCTTGTACTGGAACTCTACTGTTCCTGTTTGGGACCACAGGGTTTGCGGGGGAACTCTAAGTGTTGCCAGTGGTGGCTTGTTTATAGTACAGTATTTCCACCACAGCTGGGGCTGGGCATCTTTCTTTTCCTTTCAAAATTATAAGAACACAATTTAATTGCACATTTTTCAAAGTTTACATTACATTTTCGAAGCATTTATATTACACATAAAAATGTTATGGAACAAGTACAACGATGTTTGGCAGAATAAACATTTGTTTTATGGATCTATCTATCCATTCATCTTATCTTAAAAAAAAACTAAAATTAAAGTACAAACAAACATTTCCAAACTTCAGTGCAAATGTTTTCAGGAAAGATGGACTTTCCTGTAACACACTGCAGAAGGGAATCTGCCTATGGGTTTTCTCCTCTTGAAAATGATGTTCAAAGGATATTATTGACTGTATTTCAAAAATAACAAACAACTTTAGAAGCACAGAAGATTAAAACTGGACTCTTGTTTGGAGATTCTTATTATGAACATTGAAATCCAGATTTCATTTCATAATTTGTTTAAAAAGCAGTTTCTGAGTAGCTAATACTGCTTGGCATAATTCTACATACCTACATATGTCACAAAAGGAAACACAAAGAATGTTATACTCATGAATCCTAGGTAGGAGAAGACAGATAATTTGTTTAAAAGGCAGAAAGTGTGTTAGCATATGGTAAGGAAACATCTGACCAGGTAACAGATGTCATTAGTTTGGGACTGGGGCATACTGTGGCACAGAAAATGTCACACAATGTGTGCTGCTTGGCATGCTGCTGGAGGCAGGATTTCCATGCTTCTTTCTTTTTCCTACAAGTGCAGGGAGGGGACCACTCTGAAGCTCCTTCATCTGACCGAAGAAGGTCTTCCACTAGCAATGCAGTTATTCTTAGACCTTCTTTCTAAAAATCTCACTATTCAAGGAAGATGAAACTGGAGTCAAGGAAGGAAGAGGAATAGCCTCACACCGAAGAACTCACAAGCTATTCTTCCTTCTTTAGGTCCAGAAGCATTTATACACTGTCTCTCCTTAAGGTCCAACTATTTTCCCAAAAAACATTAGTACTCCCCCAAAGTGTCCCAGCTTTCCTCTCCCTTACAGAGAGAGTAAGAGCTGGAGAGACAGCTCAGCGAGTAAGAACACTTAACTCTTCTTGCAGAGGACCCTCACTCAGTTCCCAGCACCCACATGGCAGTTCACAACTGTCCATATCAGGTGCCCTCTTCTGGCCTCCGAGGGCTCCTGCACACACATGCTACACATACGTAAACCCAGGCAGATACATACACATAAGATAAATATTAAAACAAAGAGCACATAGCTTCACCTCACCGATCTGCCTCTTCTTTGCACTTACTCTGTGAATGGTCAAGTTAATAGCATTGTATGCTTTTTCTCGCATTAATATTTCTGTTGTTGGTTCAGTTCAGCAACAAGAGAGTGCAAGGCAAGTTTCCCTTACTGCTACAGGAGCTATGGGAAGCCTTGCTATAAAACAGAGTGACCCCTTTGGCCTCACTCAAAAGTTAAGATCTGAACAAAAACTGAAGGAAGTAGGGGAGTTGAGTAGACATCTGCTGGGGTAGGTGTTCCTGATATAAAGAAAATCTAGAGTAAAAGTGCCCAGGTGAGGGATGTGTAGGCATGTTTTCGGTTGGAACAGCAAGGGTCACTATAGGAGATTCACTGGAAAGGCCTCATCTCCTGTCACTCAGTATCTTGTTGTCTTAAAAGATTGAAGGAGGAAAAAACTACAAAATAAGATACTAAAGACAGATCCTCAGATAGCCCTTCATCGTCACTGGTCATTCTTGGAACTTTCTAAACTAGGCAAAACTTTGGAAGCCATTTATTATGAAGCTCTACTTAGTCCTCAAGGCTGCCTCTGCGTTTAGCGAGGTCAGTTTCAGATATCTATTTACAGAATCCATGCATGCTATTAATTCATGGTGACAGAATGCAGAGTCTCCCTACATATATTTCAAGTTCACAAAACACACAGAAGCATTTTTACAGTCTCCAGGAATTTGTTCTCTTCCCCTTTGTCATTCTAATTCAGTTTCTTAATACTGATATATTTTAGACCAATTATGCTGAAAACTTCAAATCGTCCGAATTCCCAAAGCAGAAATAAATTACTCACAGCCAAACAGGCTGAGTTTAAGATGTTATAACTACTATTCTGTTTATTTATAGGCTTTTATAGTGGAGTTTCTTTGAGAACTACTGTGGAGTAATATTATCCTTGTATAATGAATGTTAAATATTCTCACAAAGTTTTAAGTTGGCATCTTTGTCTTCAAATTTTTTTGCACTAATAAAGTTTTGCATTTTGTGTAGTTCCAACTTGAGACTTAAAATTATTTGATTAATTGGTAAGAAAAATGTAGTTTTTAGATTCAAATCCTAAGTGCCAAGTTTTAATTCAAAGGAGAGTCTCCGGGGCTCTCGTGGAGAGTACTGAAAGTGCTGACCAAACACCTTTGTGCTGCTATAACAAAACCTGACTCGAAGATAAATGTTTCACGAATTAAGAGAAGTTAAAAAGGCTTTTTTATTGAGCTTTGTTCCCAAGATAAAAGTGAATCTACTGTGTTTGAGGCAGAGGGAAATTGTGGGTTCCTAATATTCTAGTCTGCAAACAGCATTAATCAAAAGGAATACCCAAATTGGGACATTCAAATTTGAAATATCTTCTCTGATGAATTCGTGTCAAAATTGTTTTTCTTCAAAGGAATGGGGAAAAAAAATGAAAAAGAGGAAAGAGTTTTAAGAAATTATCATGTGACCCAATGCACACTACTTTGGTATTCAGTTCTCTCACACAAAGAAGCAGTGTGCCCTGATGGTTTCTGCCAGGCTTTGGGAGTTCATGCCTTTACCACACTTCTGGTTCTGTCTCTCTGCTTCATGTTTGCTGTTGCAGAGGTGAGTGTCTCACTCCAGCCTCCATTTGTCATGCCTCCTGGCCATGATGGACGCTTATCCCTTTGGAACTGTAAACCCAAATAAACTCTTCCTTCAACAGATTGCCTTGGTCGTGATATTTTATCACAGCAACAGAAAGGCACGTAATACAGCCATATGCTTGGAAATGGCATTAGTCTGTGTCCTCCTTCACCTCCAAGCCCAGCCGTCATACAAAGCTATGGTCTGAAATGCAATCAGACTCCTGAAGAGGTGCGGTCCTTTGTGCTTGTAAGTCCTGGACTGTGTACAAGTGCGAATGCCTCGGGGAAGATGCTCCTGCTCTCTCCCTACTCTGTCCACTTCTGTTCTCCATCACTGCCACCCTAGTAGAAGTCAGCATTCTACAGAGCTTCCTCAGTTTCCTTGCTTCTACTGTTACCCCGTAGACCAAAGATTCTTCCCAAGCCACTGTAGAATTAGTAAAGCCTGAATAAGTTCATAAAATCTTCTGCTTCAGACCACCCAAAAACTTAGCAAGAAGAAGAACAAATTCTGAGCCCTTTCCTGAAGTCCAAAGCCTCCATATTGTCTGGCTATTATTGGTCTACCTGACCACATACTTTGCCTTTCTTTATTTCTCATTTTCCTTGCCCTCAAATGATTGTTGTGTTCTTCATCAGCTGGGTTTTCCAAGCACGGCACTGACACATCAGGTCAGGGGTGGAGACCTCTACAGACCTAGGAGCATCTCCCTTCTTCAAGGAATATGCATCTGCACATAGTCCAGAGCTTACAGGTGCAGGTGATCTCCCTTGTCTTTGGGAGTCTGTTTTCATTTCAGACCAAAGCTTTCTTTACTATTTCCTGTCTGTTTGTCCTTACATTCTCCTCCCACCACTGGTCTTATTCCCCCTCTGTCCCTTCCAACCCTCTCCCTCTTTAATCCTCTCCACCACCTTTCTCTTTTTCTCTCTCCTCCTCCTCTCTCTTTTCTGTGTTCTCTCTTACTCTCTTTGGTGCTGTCACTCTGTAGAAGCCTGACGAATACACTGGCTAATCTGGATCCTGGTGAGAGCATTCTTCCTGGCATGCAGACAATCACCTTCTCCCTGTGTCCTCACATGGCTGAAGATACCCGAGTATCTCTTCCTCTTCATGTAAAGATCTTGTCTAGGCCATCATGGGTCTACAATCCCATTTAACACTTATCATCTCATAGGTCCTATCTCCAAATAGAGTTTCAGTAGGATTTATGCTCCAGCACTGGAACAGCAGGACACAATCAATCAATCATAAAGTGCAAGCCAGATAAAATATCTTCAGTTTTGTTGGCTGAAACATATAATGATAATAAGGAAAACACACAGACCAGGCACCACTGTTGCCTGTTCCACTGCTCAGGAGGCTGAGGTGGAGGAGGGCATCACCTTGGCCTAGGACTTGGAGGTCAGCCAGCCTGGTCAAAGGAGTAAGACTTTGCCTCAAAAAAAGGAGAGGAAAGAATAAGATAAAATTATTTAGATTTTTTTTTTTTGTTAAGGAAGCAATGCAGTTTATAGCTGAATACCCTCATAACTTCTCTTGGACCCTTGGCAGAGCTGGATAAGACCTTTGTGGACCTCGGCAGTTGTTCTCTTGTAGGCTCTGCATCATATAAACCCCATCTGAATTCATCCATGTTAAATAAATTTTGCTTATACAGTCTGTAAAACATAGTTCTACTTTTGTTCTTGAAGTTTAACCACTACAGCATAATACATGTGTGCTCACTAGCTCATCTCCTTGCTCTCCCCATCTATATGTTTGCTCACCACTCGTGGGGATCTGAGTTTCATAGCTCGGAGTTCCTTTCCATGGTATACTGGCTCACACTGCCTCCCTCCATGTGGGAATCAGGGCCTGGAAATGAACAAGCTGCTCTCTGAGTACACAGATGGTTTGCGTTCTGATTCAGAAACCCTATTTCTCTACAGGGCAAGTAAGTAAGGTTTGGAAAGCATGATGCTATCACATAGTCCTTCCTGTTGATCTAATATTCGGGACATGTGTCTGCCCTTATGTCTGCTTTCTCTGTTTCCAGTCTTCTTATCTCAACATATACGTGTCCTTGATTTTACTCTGCTTTCAACACAAGTACATCTTTTTCAGTGGTGTTTCAGAGCTAATATTTCTGACCACTTATAACCTACCACCATGTTAGCAGAAGCCATTTTCTCATCTCTTTCTCTTGGGCACACAGAACCAGCGTCAAGGTTAAGTGTGTCCACAGGAAGGTGTGCCTAGCTTGTCACGAAATAAGTCTCAAGTATTCCACATAGTCCTCTAAACATTTTTTCCCGTTTTTAGGCTGCAGACAGGGGCTCTAGCTGATGGAGGAACGCAAAGCAGAAGGAATACGAATCTATGAACAACTGAAGGAGACAAGCTCTTCACTTGAGACCTTCCCACTCGATAGCCCATGAGTGAGAACTAAACTTTTACTGTGTCAAACCCTGAAATTGCAGAGTTCAACTACTTTCCTTGGAATCAATACCCAACAAACAGGTCACATTCCTGCCACTTATTAATTAAAATGACTTAAAGTTGTTTTGTTCTTCCACTAAAGTCCCACAGGAGAAACTTGTCTTTTCCACTGTATTATCTCTAAGGCCTAAGTTCTTATAGGATTTGATAAACAGATGGTCAGTCAAGGAACAAGCAAGGTGACAGGGAAATCACACATAAAAACTGGAAAAAAAAATCCTGACCAAGTATGTTTATCTTTGGACAGACAATGTCATCTTCTTCCTATTATTTTCTCACGCCACAATCAGTCAGGACAGGGAATGTAGACACAGTCTGATTCTCCCACCTTTGCTATAAGACGGTTCCAGCCCAGGAGTATATTGACTGCAGCTGGAGGAGGAAGCTGTGCACTTTTGAGTGTTTATTAGGACCCCAAAGCATTATGCTAAGAGCCGTCTACAGCTGAGATGGGTACTATTCTCTGTCTCATCGAGAGACAAGAAAACAGGCACTGAACCCATGTTAACAGCTTAAACAGAGATAGAGCCAAGGCAGTAATTCTTTTTTGTCTAATTCTAAAGTTTTTAACCCTCTCTGTGAAAGAAGATGAAGTAACTCCTGCCACTGTCAAATGTTTCTAATGTCCGTCCTTTCTGAGTGGCTATATACCTCCTGGCCCCTGGGTGGCTGTATGAGGCCACATAATAGACCTACTCTTGTTCTCCCACGTCCACCTTTAGTTATAGCAGCAGTCCTCCAGAGTACACCTCCTTTTGGCAGAAAGCAGCATCACAAGGATAATGGCTGTGGGATTGTCCTAGGTCCCAATAGGAGTAAGAGTGAGCAGAGATACCACACTGCCCACCTATGCAACAACAGAGCAGGAGCAGGCTAAGGATGCAGTCCCCAGTTCTGTAATAGTTACAGCACAGCCGGCCTTTACCTGACTGAGGAAAGCTGTATGTATTCAGCTCATCTCCTCCAAATGTTAAAAGGGTTTGCTATTGTC
Organism: Eospalax fontanierii; assembly: GCA_035773235.1. Lineage (NCBI taxonomy): Eukaryota > Metazoa > Chordata > Mammalia > Rodentia > Spalacidae > Eospalax > Eospalax fontanierii. The sequence goes on from CM069530.1 coordinate 25,165,854, forward strand.
AGTAGTGCTATGCGGAAGGTTGAAAAGAATATTAACATAGTGAAAGACTAATATTTGAATTAAAAAAATATCTAAGAAGGGGTTGAGATGTAGCTCAGTTGGCACACTGCTTGACTGGCATGCTGATCCTCAGCACCACAGAGAAAGTAGGAGGTCCCTCTGGGAAATGTGAAACCTCTCAAAACAACCAATCAAATAAAATTAATAAACCCATTAAAAACCAGACCTTAAATAAAATCATAAAATGATTAACCACTTAAATTATCACCAACATTTTTAAAGAATTAAATGCTCACTTATTTCCTTTCACAATTTGTTTAGCCAATAAATCCAGCAGCATTTTTTTAAAGTTTAACACTTAAAAATGCAAAGGAAGACCATTTTAATTGAATCCCCAAGGCTGTATTTCAAAAGGACTTTTGGATGTGTTAGTGACATAAAAATTACATACAAGAAATAGCAAATATTTATATCTTTAATTACGTGCATTTGTACACGTATGTGGGTATACGTAATATATGTACTGGGGGAAACACATCAGATATGTCATCTCCCAAGAGCAGGAGTTGCAGGTAAATTGCCTGACGTGCAGGCTGAGAACTAAACTCAGGTCTTCTGCAAGAGCAGTGTGCACTCTTAACCTCTGAGTCATCTCTCCAAACTCCAAAATATACAAATCTTAAGAGCTTAGCTTAATGCATTTTATATATGTGTGTATCTGATTAAATTGCTCTTCAGATTAGTATCAAGAATGATTCCATCGCTCCACAAAATTCCTGCAGACTCTTTAGAGTAAAAACACAGCTAAAAATGTTTCTTAAATTATCTGTATTTTGGAGAAATAAAATGGATTATGGCTATGAAAACAATTTAAAGGAAGACTATTTGATGAAGTTAGTCTTGCATCTCAGGTCAACCTCAGTTTCAACCCCTGGAAACCAAGTCCTTTGTGTATTTTATGGACTACTCTCTGAACCCACAATCACTTTTCCTCTCTACCTTAGTTATTGTATAAAAGAATCACACTTCATGTGCCTTTTGCTAAGTTAGGATAGAGTGGTGGCAAAGGATGCACTACCAGAACATAACTGCAGAATTATTAATAATATCTCTTATTTGTATCAACCCTATGCTATGCACTCTACATAGAGCAACTCTGTCAGTCTCTGCCACATGAAAATGGTAATATTTTTAAATCCTCCTAGTACAACTTGTTGAATATAAAGTGATCAACTTTGTCTATACAAAGTAAGAAAAAAGTTACCATTTGTAGACTAACTTTGTTTTCTGCTCTCTAGTTTATTTATTAAAGTTTTGGGGGCCATTGAGATTTTTTTTAAATGTATGAGTGTATTGCCTTCATGTATGTAAGTGCAACCCACTCAGGTCAGGAGAGTGTTGGATTCCCCTGGAACTGGAGTTACCACATGGTTGTTAGCCACCATGTAGGTGCTGGAAATCAAACCTGGGTCCTCTGCAAGAGCAACCAGTGCTCTTAACCACTGAGCCATCTCTCCAGTCTTGCCAATGAGATTTTTGAAACATCATTCTCCCAAGATTCACTGTTCTAATCCATAGTAACAAACACTAGAACTGGTTTTAAAATCAATCAATTTCCTTGATTCCAAGGAAATTCTACAGCCCAGCTTACAAGTAAGCAGTCAGTACTGGTTTTAGAGCCATCTAATTAATCAATGGCAGTTAACTTTAATGGACACTCCTCTGAAAGCCAAACATCAACAGACCCAGATTCAGTCTGAACCTGTTCCTCAGGCTTTTTCTTTTTTAATTGATTAAAAGTGCTGTCCAATAGTAGCTGCTTTTTACATTCCTTTCAAGTTACTGTCTCAGTAACTAATACAATACAAAAGAAATCCATCAAAAAAAGCTGAACATCAGGCCAGGAAATGGATTTGCTTTTGAGACTATATCTGACTAGGCTAACTCTTCCACCTTCAAACTACCCTGTGGACTCAGCTTTTCAGACATTGAATGTTCTCATTTTGAAACAGTTACAGGTGTGTCAGTTTGCTATATCAATGTACTTCAGACAGGTTGGCTTAGACAACAGAAATGTATTTCCTCATAGATCGGGAGGACAAAGGGTCAAGATCAAGGCATGAGCAAGTCTGGTTTCATTAGAAGGCTTTCTTGGTTTGTGGATGGACATGGTCTTTCTTCTGTGTCTGTATCCTAAACTTTTTGGATTAAGATAGTAGTCATCTTGGCCAAGGCTCACACCAATGAATTCAGATAGCTTTAATTGCCTCTTTAAAGACCTTAGATCCTTTCAAGATCCTGAGAATTGAATGTCAACATATAAATTTGGAAAGACATTATTTGAACCATTACAAAATATAAATTTATTTTGCATTAGTTTGTTGCAGAAATTAAATTATGATACTACTTTGTAATATTTATCTCATTAGAAACTGAAATTATGTATATTATATAAATAAATTTGGCTTCATATGAAAGCAGACTCAAAATGAAAAGTTGTATACTTTATGTCACAGGTGTGTATATATCTAAACATAATTGAATATTATACATGCACAAAATGTATAGTCAAAAGTGGAATCCACAATAAAACTGCATATATTTGAATTTGGTCTTTGATGCTAATTCTGTCCTTTTGAATGCTGTGACTCTCAGATTTATCATCTATAAAACAGCAATACAAGTATTTACATAATAGTGTCATTTGGAGGATTTAACAAATCAATTTATGTGAGATGCTTAGATTGCTGCCTGGGACACAGCAGGTACTCAATAAATGCTCTTTATTACATGGTCACAGTATTCAGATAGCAAGCTCTTTGTTAGTCAGGATGACAACTATGAACTTCAATCACAACGACTGCCATGAACTTTCTTATGAGAGGTAGTGATTAAAACACAGACAGAGGGTGATTTTAGGAAATAATGTTTCCTTTGGTAAGTTTTCCCTTCCCAAATTTATTTTCTCCTCTTCCCATCACTGGTTTTTCAAGGCAATTCGGTCAAAGTGTTAATCTCTCAGGATTTTTTATTTTAGAAAAGAACTCTATGGAGAAGAACTTTAAGAAATGAACCTTGCATGCTGGCATTTCGCACCCATTTGACAATAGCACAGAATAAAGATGTGTGCCTTTTTTCCCATCCACAACACCTCCCTGAACTTAGCCAGTCCTAACATACCTGTCAGCCTCACTCTTTATGGTCCAGAGGGACCCTTTCCTAGGATTACTCCTGTATATGCCTTTAGAAAATGACTTTCTGTAGCAAAATTCCTAAACACTTTTAAGGAACATTCTCTAAATAAAACATGTTGAAAGATAAAAATACATAGGGAATTATACAATATTATTTCAACTTCTATGACCTATGAAGAGAAAGAAAACTAGATTTGAGGATATGCAGAATTAAAGTTCACTCCAACTGTGAAGGAAACATTTCTGGACTCAGTACCACTAAGCTTGCTTCTGTTCTGTTACCTTAGTTCTCAAATTGTATAAATGTACAAAATTTTCAACAAATAAAGTAAAAAATTAAAAGGTATAAGAAATTTATGAAGATTCTTTCTGAAGTTCAAGTATTTTAATATAACAATTTATCTAACATTCCAGTTGGCTGCAATTAAAATGATAACTTTTTGTTAAACTAAATAACTTTTTTGTTGTTGTTGTTGCTGTTCTTTTGGGGGTTTTTCTGAGACAGGGTCTCACTATGTAGCCCCAACTGGCGTAGCACTCACTTGGTAGATCATCCTAGGCTGGCCTCTATCTCACAGCATCCCACAGCCATCTGTCGCCTCTGCCTCTAGAATTCTGGGATTAAAGGCATGGATCACCACGCACAGACCAAATAATAGACCAAATAACTTTTAAACGTCACAGGATTACAAACTTAAAGAAAAACATACCCATTATTATTACTGAAATAATCCTACTGGCATATAAATTGGATACAGAATAATCATTAACAAGGCTCCCCAGTGTTTTGTTACTTCATGTAAATAACCATGTCTGTGAAAGATTGATTGGAGCTTTTAAAATGTTTGCTGAATCCGTGTGTAATTAAGATGAGTTAAATATGCAAATCAAGTCTAATTAGCTTCATTTATTAATGTTAGTTTGCCTTGCCTTTACAAAATTCCTCCTGTGGATCTCTTTTAACACATTGCATTTTTGATTTCTTTGTTCTGGGCTGAACTGCTGAAGAAACAAGCTGTTTCCAAATGAGGGAAACTCCTGGTGCAGGGTTCTTCAAGCCATTTAGAGATGAGATTTTACAAAACATTCCCCGATAGCATGAAAATTGATTAAAATGTTATATTTATGTATGTATGCATTTCCAGCCACTTTATGTTAGACTGCATTCAATTAATTCCATTTCATCAAAGTGGAAAACCCTCAGGAATTCCTTTGGATGAAAACAAGTCTTTTGTCTCAGTATGTCCAGTGCTGTGATTGAAAAAAATCTCAGTAGAAAAGCTGTATCTAATGAACCAGGGTTGTCTGTGGAAATGACTTCCTCTTGACAAAATATTCGAGTTTTCCTGTACTAACAAAACAAACCAGTTTCATGGAATTCTTGTGGAAAACACCAGCAGTTGGGCTTCCAGAACAGAGCAATCGGAACGTATGCAAGGAAAAACAGTCACAGACAGGGAGCGCTGTAAAAGCAAGTATCAGAGTTCAAAATCAACCTCACTGGTTCTTGGCAAAAAAAAAGGGGCTTAAAAATATATATGTACATATTATATTATATTATTATATACGTATTACATGTTATATAATAGAACATACAGTATCCGTCAGGAAAAAAAGACAATTTGCCTTCTTTTTTTCTATTTAGTTAATTCTTCTTACTGCTATATTTCACAATTCAGATCTCCAAAACTCACAAAATATTTTACATTATTATTGAATTCATTATCTACTTAAGCTTAATGCTATTTCTTAATAAAGACACATTTCAGTGGAATACAAATTCTTTTATATACAGCTAGAAGGACCATCTATTTAGAATCTGTGTGTGTGTGTGTGTGTGTGTGTGGCTTAAAAAACATGAAATCCATCTTACAGTGTTACTTGTTCAGAATCTTATTGTTAACTACAAGTACAGTGTTGTAGAACATGTCTCAAAAACCTGATTCATCGTATATAAATTTACACACATTAAAGAGTTTTAGCTTTGTTTTTTTGCTTGTTTTTGAGTCAGGTTCTTCATGTAACCTCCTTTGGCCTATTCACTATGTAGAACTAGGCTCAATCCCCCAGAGGTTCACCTAACTACCAAGTGCTGAAGTTAAAGGTATATGCCACCATACCACCATGCCCAGCTAAGTTTTTATGATAGTATTTACTTTTCAAATTATTAAAGAAATAGTTTTCCAGTTCATTCTTTCTGTAGTCCCAGCTGGCCTGGAACTGGCTATGTAGACCAGGCTGGTCTTGAACTTACAGAGATAGAGATCCACCTGCCTCTACCTCCTGAATGTTGGGATCAAAAGAGTGTACCACCAGGCTAGCTCCAGTTGTTTTTCTGAAGTACTCTTTTTAATTTTTGAGATCATTGGCCAACTTGCATTAAAAAATACATCCAGAATGGAAAAACATCTTGAAATATTAAATATTCCTTGTTTTAATATAAGAGACTCTCTTTCACTCAACATATATGTATTTAGAATTCACTTAATATCTCTGACATGAACTTTTCTGGTCAAACAAAAGCGACCAAATGACTGCAGAAAACTTTGTAAACCGATGAATCTATCGGACTTAGAGCATGGGTAAAGAGTTACTTATAGCAGTGTAAGTGACTTCAAAGCAGCTGTATCACTGAAAAGCCTCACCCCAGTGTGGATGACAATTTCTATATAGTGACGTGCATAGAGTGCTTTCTTCCGTTATCCTTCCTTCTCACTCTCACCTCCCAAGATCACAGGCAGCTTGTGCAGAAGTCAATTCAGCTGGAAGCTAGCTGTGGGAGGCATAGCTGGAATCGCTTGTGAAGATCAAATCACCCTGCCTACCTCTCCTCTAGGACATAAGATCAACCAGCCAAATCTTGAAGGTTTCTTGTCATCAGTCACAGCCCTTTGATGAATAGGGTGATGGTTGTTATGCTCAGAGGACCACAGTCAATAACTGAACACACCATACTATAGAGTTAAAAGATGTTTAAACTGCAAGTTTGAACCAAGCCTGACACAGAATCCACATTCTAAAGTGGGTGGGTACTTATCACTGAGAATGAGCACTGGGTGGGATGAGTTTAGATCTAGCTAGTATAGAGGACTGAATGCGTTCCTAGACGAACTAGACAAAGGGTGTTTCTAAGTATAAGCTTCCAATCCTGATGTCTCAAATTTAAGGAAATAAAACCAATTTTTCTACAGGTTATCAAAGAAGAACTCCACATGTGATCTTCCCAGCAGTATGGGGACTATGACCAACCCTTGAAAGAGTAGACTAACCCTTCAGAGAATGTCAAGCCAGATCTCTAACACATTCTAATCGCCTCATCGTATTTTCTCCAGTGGGAAATATAAACACCGGTAGCCAAATAAGGAAATGCAGACAGCCTTGACTGACAAGTCAAGTCTCAGACAGCCAGTCCTCCTTGGACTCTCAGTGATTCTTGTCCCTACCAACTTGAAGTCCAGAAAGGTCTTATTCACATCAGGTCAAAGTGTGGATGATGTTCCTGACATGTGGCTTTTTAAGTTAAGCTCCTCAAGTTCAGTTCCTCTCAAATGGTAGAGCTCTGACACTGGAAGACACAGGTTATCTGCCAGTCAAAAGGGACGTACACAGCTGAAACAGACCCAGGATGATCACATACACATTCCTACTCTAAAATAGGGAGAATGAAAGCACAGAAGGTCACTAGTCATCATAGTTCTAAAATTCTGCCATATATATTTTATAAGTTCTGTGATTATCTCATGGACTGAGTCTCATGGACTCTTCAACACCCTCAGTTCTTTTCTATTATATTTAAGAATTAAGGAATACCATGGGAACAGATATTTTAAGACAATAGTTATCTGCCTTTTGGAGGCATAAGAACCAAGCAGAAAGCTTGTTTGAAATGAATATTTTTACATAAAAAGATTCCTAAGAAGTTCCACTTAAAGAGTTTCTGAATCAGTTTTACATATGAGGTTCAGGTTAATAAGCATTCCATGATTCTAACATTGCTTTGATAGAGAAAACACCTCCCATCACCCTCCCCCCAAAACAGTATAGTGCTTCTCAAATTCCAATGTTCATGTAAATAACCTAGAGATCTGATTAAAATGAAACTTTTCATCCAGTAGCTGAACCAGTAGCATTCTAAAACTAAACACCATTATTAGTAGCATTTTCCAGCTTCTATGGTGTAAATATTTCCTCCTTGGACAATTTTCAGTATATCAACTCATGTCACTAAATGCAGGTATGAGAAGCATTCTGTACACCAAGCACTGATGGAGCAGAGTGAGCCAGGCCTAACACACCACTGTCTGTCAGGTGGAATGAATGCTGCTGGTCCACACACTTGACTATCAGAACAACTAGAGAATAAAGACAGTAGTAGTTAGGAACCAGCAGAGAATCACAGAAAGCCTCTTGATTGATTGTGCTTTTGTCTGTTACACCGAGGATTGAACCTGAGGCTTTGCACATGCTAGGAATGTACTCTACTGCTCAGCTCCAAACCCAGTAATGAGAGTGATACTCAAGGTACTTTGTAAAAATGTCATGATCTAGAAGACAAAGATCATCAGAATGACTCTAAAGCATTCCCATGTACTTATGTTGCTTATGGATGTTTTGTTAACCCACTGGCAGAGTTAAGTGGTAACAAAGACCCCCACAGCTGCAAAGCCAGCCTTTTACATAAATTTTCTTGCATACAATACTGTAAACTGCATTCACACAAAGTTCTTATCACCAGGCTGGGCCACATTTCTATAGAAAATACGCATAGTTCAACACAAACAAATACCAAACAAACATATATAAACATACAAACAAAACAAACACACATACACATGAATATAAGTAGATGCACACACACACAAATGGCAATATCATCTAGTTCAATTTAAGTATATTTATACATTTAAATAATAGAAGGGATTTAATTACAGATATAGAAAAATTAGACATATAAAATAAAAACAATTCTAGCATCGGTGTTATAAAACAATTGAAAATCTACAGTAGGTGGATTGCTTCGGAAGAAAATACTAAGAATCCAAACTAATTGACAAACTTTACCAAGAGTGAGGCAGAGGGGCTGGAGAGATGGCTGAGTGAAGAGCACCGGCAGCTCTTGCAGAGGACATAGGTTTGGTTTCCAGCACCTACGTGGTAGCTAAAGTAATTGTAACTTCAGTTCTCAGGGATCCAGTGCCCTCTTTTGGCCTCTGAAGGCATTGCATGGCACTGAGGCACTTCCGTACATGCAGATAAAACTCTTAAAACATACAAATAAAAATCAATAAAAATTTTTAAATTTTTTTCCCTAATTTAAATTTAAAAAAAAACCGAGGCAGAAGTTAGAACCCAAACCACTGATTCCCTGATAATAAAAAGAAAATATGACATCTAAGTATAAAATAGTTAACTAGGCAGCTGAAGGGTAAAAAGAGAGCCTTAACTCTGCAGAGGGGAAGGCTGTAGAAAGCAGCCCAGGAGCTGAGGAAGCAAGTAAAATTTTGAGCTACTGCATCCTAAAGACTTGGAGGAATGGCAGTGTGGTGGTTTGAATGAGAAGTGGCCCTCGGAGGCTCAAGTACTGGAACACTTGATCAGGGTTGGCCGCTGGGGAGGTCATGAACTTTTAAGAAGGCATAGTCTTGTTGGAGGGTATAAGGCACTGGAGGAAGGCTTTGAGTGTTCATAGCTCCTCCCACTTCCACTTCACCTCTCTGCTTCCTATGTTTGTCTGGAGATGTGGTCTCTCAGCTTCCTGTTCCAGCCACCTCTGGTAAGACAAAATAAACTCTTTCTTTTACTAGTCACTTCTGGTCATGGTCATGGCAAAGAAAAGTAACTAATATAGGAAGAAACTCAGGCCTTTAACCAGAGTGCTTCTAGGCTAGTTTCAATGAACATCAAGAGGGTGCTCAGGGGTAGGCTCTGAAGTCTAGCCAAGGTGAAAACTGAGTTTCAGCAGAGGAAGGGCCTCCTGTTTCAGCCCCAGAAGCCCCAGGAAGCCCACAGGGAGTTGGCAAGTAGATAGGGAAGTAAAATACTGGCTTCTTCCTTCAGTTTTACTAGGGCCTTTTATTCCCCATGGGCAGATGTCAACATGGATCCCACCACAAAATAGAAATGGGGATTACAGGCTGGAGAAATGGCTGAGCAATTAGGAGCACTGGCTGCCCTTATAGAGAACCCAGGTTCAGTTCCCAAAACCCACAGAGCAGCTAAGAACTAACTGTATTTAACTCCAGTTCCTCTTTTGTCCTCTATGGGCACTGCACACATATGGTGCACTTACAGTCATTCACATAGACTAAACTAACCTAAACTTTTTCAAATGGAAAACAAATTAAAAATTCCAATGTAAAGGCAGGCAAACCTCTGTGATATTGAGGCCAGTCTAGTTTCCATAGTGTGTCCCAGGCCAGCTGAAGCTGCAGGAAGACCCTGTCTCTAAAAATATTGCAATGTAGATGAGAAAGAACACTCATATACTTAATAGAAAGAAAATATTCTCAGAGAAATACGGACAACATGAAAGTAGAAATTCTGGAAACATTGAAAAGATCAGCAGGATTTGATTAAGTGCCAGTGACAGAGGAAAAGTATAGGGACAATACTGTATTAGTTACTTTTCTGTTGCTACGATAAAACACCATGACCAAGGCAACTTATAGAAGGAAGAGTTTATTTGGCTTATAGTTCCAGAGGGAGAGGAGTCCATAACAGTGAGGGAAGCATGGCAGGAGGCAAACAGAGCAGAAAGCTGAGAGCTCACATCTTCAAGAAGGCACAGAAAACAGAGAGACAGACTGGAATTGGGGCAAGGCTATGAACTCTTAAAGCCTGTTCCCTGGGACACCATTCCTCCAGCAAGGCCACATCCCCTGAATGTTCCATGACCCTCCCCAAACAGTGATACCAACTGATCAAATGTTTATTATTGTTATTTGTAATATGGTTGGTTCTCCCATCATTTCAATGTGATGTTGGGTTTAAGTGTGCAAATAATATATCACTTTTTACACCTATATTCTAAAGTAAAATTGGCCACTTGCGATTTCATTTTCTTTGTTTTTTTTCAGTATCTTCTATACTACCATTATAAAGTTACCAGAATATCTTTCCACTTTTTAGGGACCTGGGGTATTTTAAATATCATTAGCATTACTGCATCCTTTGAAGGGCAAGGGGACTTATTTATAAAAGTATTTTGCTTTTTAGAGGTTGTCTCCAGCTAATTAAAATTCTATCTATTTCCCATAGTTCAAAATAGGTTATCTACTCTATCTTTTAGCTTTTTAAAAATGTTATAGTTTTCCAGAGTGTTATTCTTTTAATAAGGAGAATAAACATAGTTCTTTCAATGCTGGTGGTGATAGGGTTGTGTGTGTGTTTATCTTTTTTCATCTCTGTCTACACTAGTCTGCTGAACTCTCTCCATACAGATGTTTGACAGTACATTTTGTCACATGTATTCTAACATTTTCTTCTAAAACAGCACACATCTGTGTGAAGGATCTTGGTTTTCAAGCTTCCACTGCATTCTTTTAACTCTTTTTCCTTCACCTATTGCAGTGCTTCCATTTTCTTGCTGCAGTCACTCCCTGGTCAAGGTTTCCAAAGTCGTCTTTCCCATACTGATTCCACTGTCTGCAATAATAAATCTCTTTTTACCAAGTTTAATATCCTTTCAATCTATCCTTAAAATTACATTTCTGTATGTTCTTTCTAGCCATTTCTATCTGTACCTTAGTACTTTTTAAGTACATATAATGTTCTCTTGGATTTCCTTGACGGTATCTTTAAAAATTATTTTTCCAAGTTGTGCAGAAAACCATTTCCTTCCCACTGACTTCAAGTGTTTTAAATTTTTTATTCAGGCTCAGAAATGGGCAGACTCCACTTGCCCACCTTTGACCTGTAGATCCCATATATAACAATGCACTCGGTTTCACTTGTGCAGTAATGGTTTATTCCTGTTTTAAAACTTAACCTAGTGTTTTCTTTCTATTCTTTGGGTAATTCCTTCTCTTGAATAGGAATTACGCTCCCATCTTACTATGATCTTTCCCTTTCAGTTCTTCTGAATACTGGCCTGGCCTGGATTCCCAGCTGTGTCATTCCCCAGTCTCTGCCCCTTGCCATTCTCTCATTTGATTATTTACACTCCCATGGCATCATCCATTGTGGAAATGTCCATACATTTTACTTATCCATCCTTAATAACATCTACACTTGTCAGAGACATAGTAAATACAAATATTTGAATTACCAATGAATAAACTACTTTATAATTGAGTTTTAATAATTGCTGGTAGTTTAACATGATGAAAAATATGTCACACCATGTGTTTTAATATAAGGTCTTACTTTCACTTGGTCTCTATGTATGTATGAACACTTTCCAGCATTATTGCAAGGTTTACAGAGGTAACAGGACAGAAATCTGCATTTAATTCAGTTTTATATTTTCTCACTACCATTTTGGCTCAGACTGGAAGACTTTAAAAATGAAATCAGTGAAAATATTTAGGATATCTTCTAGCAAAGTGCCATAGGCACTGCCTTGGAAATCAAGAAAGAAAAACTACAGAACACAGGCAAATGTCTGAAACTAATAACAATGATGTGACATCAATAAGTTGATTATGGAGGAAAAGAAAACTATTTCATTTGGTTCATTTTGGCACAGAAAACTTAAAAATGTCATTCTTTTCCCGAATTTTCCTTTTTTCTCATTTTATAGTGCCTGAAGAAAGTTCCCAACATGAAGTTTGGCACATGATGGATCTAGTTTGCTCATGCTTTATTTTCTACCTTCTGGGGAAGTGGAGCATGGAGGAGACTATAAAAATATATGCAATGAATATAAATTGTTACGGTCCTTACTCTTTCATGGCACATAAGAAACTGTTCTGTCTACACACATAGTTATATTGAAACACAAAGCTTCAAAAAACGGAATGTAGTAGTCTCTGAAATTATGCTGAAAGGAATAGCTCTTTTCTATCCATTCTTCATGAAAGGCAATGAGTTAAAATGAAATAAAAGAAAATGCAAGCCAGTAAGATGTCGGACCACTGCCAGAAGTTTCCACTGCATTGGAATCTGTGGGAGATGGACATAGCAGACCAATTTTTAAAATTTATTATTTTATTTCATGTGTGTGAGTGTATCACCTGCATGTAAGTGCACCCATGTTGTGCAATACCTAAAGAAGCCAGAAGAGGGCACCAAATCCCCTGGAATTGGAGTTACAGATTGTTGTTAGCAGCCATCTGGTTTATGGAAATTGAAACCAGGTCCTTTGGAATAGCAGTCAGTGCTCTTAATTACTGAGTCATCTCTCCAGCCCCCAGATCAATTTTTAAGTCACATTACAAGTCTGACTTTTCAATAATAGAGAAAGTTAAATCTACTAATTTATAATGACATACACGGCAGTGGAGGCCATGATAAGTAAAACAAGTCAGGTGCAGAAACAGTTAAGTGTCACATGTGAAAGCTAAAAAAAGTGTTGGTCTCCTAGAATGATGGCTTAAGCAGAGGCAGGATAAAGGGATCTATGGGGAGCATGTGGTTAGCGTGTGCATGTGTTACAGCAGGAAGTTCTCATGTGCTCTTGAAAATAGGAGGGACACATATACCAATAATGTGCCCAATGTTTCAGAAAAGTGGAAGACAGAATTTTGAGAGTTTTCAACAGAAACAAATATTTGATAGGTATACTTAACCTGAAGTCAATCTCATAGAGTGAGAACACGTATCAAAACATTACATGATGCCCCATTAATATGTTCAATTATTATCTATTTGAATGTATCAGTTAAAAAGAAGATGGTAGAATGATTCATGAAACCAAAAGAGAGAAAATCTAATATGTTTGTGATTTAAGATATTAACTTTGAAAGGAGATATACTTTGAAATAAAATTTTAAGAGGACGGGCTTTCAAAAAGTAGAGGGGGAAAGATGGTTTTCAAGGCAGAGCAACACAAATCAAAGGCAGAAGGGAGGACAAGTCTCTGTCACATATAAATATAAGAAAGAGTGCTGCTTAACTGTGACACTGAACATGTCCAGCTCACATTAGCACATAATTAGATGGATAGGTCACTGGGGAAGGCCCTGAAAGGCACAATGAACAATTTATCTTCATTATAGTAGGGAGTTGGTGTCCTGAAGGTTTATGATTATGAGAATGGTGCAATATGAACTGTTCTGTCTGTAATTTGAATATTTGGGGAAATAGTCCTGCTGCTGAACCAGGATCAGCAGGATACAGACAATGGTGTACTGGCGGGATGACAAAGACAATGCAGAGAGAATATCGATGAGATTTACCAATAACTAAATACTAGAGACTCTGGAGCAGTGCGATCAAAGCTGGTTATTTTCCCCACTCCACATTGTTGCTGGGTTGATGGGTCTAAAATCAGTTTTGATAACTGGCTTAGTCGACAAGTACATGGAGACCTTTGAGAGAACTCTTATATAAATCCTTTGTCCCACTCTCTTTTGATTCCATACTGCATTCAAATCAAATTTCATTTAATGCATTTTGACTTTGTAAGTGCTTCTTTAATAGCCTCTTGAACTTACTACCTCTATTTTATAATATCCAGACTTTGCTGGAGTCTGAAGTGAAGTAGCTGTCTTCTGTGAAGAAGGTCTTCCGGCTTCTTCACATAACACAAATCATGCTCTACTCTTGAGATCTGACAGCCGTTTAGTGGTATCTCTAGAACAGCACTCACTGCAAACTTCATTTGTTTACTTGCCAGCCTTCCCCCCCAATATAATCTAAGATCACCGAGGAGCTATATTGTTTATTCTCCTTTGTACACCCTAGTACATAATGCACTCCTTGGCAAGGAGCAGGTACATAATGAATGATGAAGAAATTAATAAATATAAGTATGAAATGGCATTGACATTTTGGGCCGGAATCCCTAGAAATGGCATTGACATTTTGGGCCTGAGTCCCTAGAAAATGAGATTGTCATTTATTGGAGTAAGAAATTAAGAGAAGATTGAAAAGTTGGGGCAGAGACAAGTTGAATGTAGGGCCAGGTGAAGAGCTGCAGACATGAATAGAAACTGAACTTACGGTTATCACCCACATGAGGAGCTGAGTCCTGAATATGGGTGGGTTGGAGAAGGAAAAAGGAGAGTGATAAAGTTATGATTGGGAAAAAAAGGCTACAAATATAGTTCATGATTTTATTAATGAATTAATAATGGGCCATTTCCCTTTACTTAAGGGTTGTTAAATAACGTGACACATGAAAAAATAGAAGAAAACAAATGAAGTCATACGATCTAGACGATAATAATTATGTGCTGAAGGGGAAAGAAAGAACAAAAAAGTCACCTCAAGTAGAAACAGAATTGAGAACACTGGTTTCAGATCATGAATTTTTTGTGGTCCATGTATTCTCAGAAAAGAAGGAGGAGTTAGAGATGTAAACAAATGGAAGGTCTTGGTGGAGTAAGGTCTGTGAAGGATGACCCAAAGAGGAAGAGTCTTAAATGAGAAGCACAGTGTCAAAGAGGAAAGAAATAAAGAGAAAGATGAGCACAAGAAAGAAGAAAAAAAAAGGCAAATATATCATTTCTTCAAAATTGTACAAGCTAAAGATCTTTACTGAAAATCCTTTTAGGAGGACACATTTAGTATTGGAACTTTAGTACAAGAGAGAAGATAGGAATATCTCTGGGATAGAAAGTGAATTAACACATGCAAGGATTAAAACAGATGCAGTAATGTGGGTCTAGCTGGGATTTAGAGAACTCCAGTAGACCCAGTAATATTACTTTGCACATTCTTTTCACAGTGCAGCAGCACCAGGACTTGGGGACACAAATTTTATTTAATGGATTTCCAGGCAGGATGTACAAGGAAGGAGAATGGAGCTAATCAGTTTAGGCTGGGTTTGCAGTTCTCCTTCTTCTGAGCTGAGAATCCATGTTGAGAAAAATCACTGGAATCATATAGATAATAATGAAAGCATAACATTTGTTATTGATATAGTTGAACTGAAAACTGTATATTGGAAGCCTATAAGTATATCCTGTATTGACTTTATTTTAATTATAGAGCCATTGGTAGAACTAAAAGCCTGACTGACACAGGAAAAAAAAAAAAAGCTGTATTCTGGGAGCCAGGGAGATGGCTCATAAATAAAAGCACTGGTCTCTCTTGCAGAGGACCCCAGGGTTTTGTTCCCAGCACCCATACAGCAGCTAACAACCATCCATAACTCCAGTTCCAGGGGAGCTAATGTCTTCCTCTGGCTTCTGCAGGCATTGTCATTGCACAATACTGGTGTACATTCAGTCCTAGCACTCATACACATAAAAATAAAAATAAAAATAAAAACTTTGTATCCTTAACTCAGGAAGGATTGAACACTGACTCAGAGCAGCACAAGTTTTCCCAGACTTGTCAATCAGGTGATTGCCAGTCCCGTGCCTAACAAGGGACTTCAGAGACCATGTCTCAAGTATTCTTTCAGCACTTTCTTCCACGGAAACATAAATCCCTTCTCATCTGTAAAAATGATAACCCAGAATAACTATTCCTCCCGAATTGATGACAGTATTATAAAAATGAGTTACTATAGGTCGGGCTGACGATCCCTGAAAGTGGGGTTGGCAGGTTTAACAAATTGGAAAAAAATCAAAGAATAAAATAGTCATAATAAGTCCGATCTTCTTCACTAGAAGTGGGAAAGATGAGAAAATAAGACCTTAATTCATTCAACATTGGATGTGAAATTATGATATTAGATGTGGATTACTTCAATTAATGATGACCTGTACAGCATGCCAGGATGAAGGGCTGGGAGAGCTAATGTCACACAACATTAAAAATGAAGGACCACGAAGCCAGGAAGTAAGGAAAAGCCCTATTATAGATGTCCAAACTGCAGATCATAATGATAAGTCAGTGACTATTACTTGGGAAAATGCTTTCAACAAAAATCGTTCTTGTGATTTCTTCAACTAAATTAGAACCTATGGAGTAACATAATTGGCCTGTAACAAAGCTTTACAGGGATTCTAATATACAGACAGAGTTGAAATCCACTATATCTTACAATGACAAAAGGAAGACTTAGGTCAGAATATTGAAGGCAATGATGAGCATAGGATGATATTCTGAAGACAGAACACAGACAGGATGGGGAGAATTCAGATAGAAATGTTGTATGGTTTGCCAAGTGAGGCAGTGGAAGAAAGGCCTGGAGGAATGGAATGAAGGCACAGTGGAATGAATCTCATATCCAGCCAACCTATTATGGTCCTCAAATTTAGGGGATAGGGAAAAAAATGAGGTAGAGAAAGAGATAATCATATTTATGTCTTCAAATTATAGATTTAATTTAAGAGGTCTCATGAAGAGAAATCTGTTTATGGAAACACAAGGTTGAATGAACCTCTTAGAAGAGGAGATGATTACATTGTTACAAGTAGGTAACCGATACACACTTGGAAGAACTGGACAAATTAGAATTGTAAGAGCCAAAAAGAAAGGGCAAGTGAAAAGTTCTGACCAGATCCAGCTTGAAGACACTACAGAGTATCAGAGCCAAGAGAAAGGGGCAGAAGGACCCAGGAGGAAAGCCAAGGGGTAGAGAAAAAAAAACAAAAAACTAAGCTTGGATGATAA
Organism: Eospalax fontanierii; assembly: GCA_035773235.1. NCBI lineage: Eukaryota > Metazoa > Chordata > Mammalia > Rodentia > Spalacidae > Eospalax > Eospalax fontanierii. Next base: position 25,182,716 of record CM069530.1, read on the forward strand.
AGCCATGGAGGGACAATTAAAGCAGAGTTTGAGGCTTGAGATACATGATGTGGAGCCAAAGGGGAGTGGTCAGAAGAGCATTATAAAGTCGTGTAGAGTTCTTATGCTAATGACCACAGCTGAGATGGTTCCACCTTGCACTACTTTCTTCCCCTGCATCCTTTTTTTAAAGGAAATAGTCTTAAGGGTGAACAATTAAAGTAATAGAAAACATTAAAAAATAAGTGTGAAGATGGGAAATAGGTTTGAGAGGTGGACTGAGATCGCTGGGGTACGGGGTAGATATGCCGGTTTCCTGGGGCTGCCATACAAATCACCATGAATAAGGTGACATCAAATTATGGTGATGTATTCTCTTATTGTTTTGGAGACAAAAAGCCTGAAGTCAAGGTGTTTGCAAGTCTATTAGGGCCTTGAAGAAAAATCTCTTTCTCTCTCTCTCTCAGATATTGCATACTCATCTCTGCTTATTTTTGCATGGGATTCTCTCTGCATACCTGTGTTTCCTTCTTATCAAGATCACAATCATGTTGAACCAGAGACTAGCTTACTCCAGAACTGCCTCATCTGAATTCAGCTATTCACATCTGCAGATATCCCCACATACAAAGCAGTACCATTGGAAATACAGATTTAAGTACTGGGGATTAGAGTTTGAATATAACTCTTGAAAGGACACAATTTTACAAGTAGCAGAGGGTTTGTTGCTGGGGAACTATGTAGTCTTCATATAATTCTATGATTCTGCTTCTATAAAAATCCTCCTTAGGAAAACCTCTCAGATGAGTTCAATGAGGAAAAATAATAGTTGAGTATCATGTATATCACACACATATATCAAAGTAAACACACATATGCTTTCATATTTTTAGAACCACATAAATATTTGTCCCTGTGTCTTTTGCATTGTTTTCTAGCTATGTGTTTGAAAACCTATAACCCAATACTATTTTCTTATATGGTGGTTCTCAATGTTTGTTCCCAGGCACACTGACAGCACCTGAGAACCTGACAGAGTTTTACCCGGACCCTGTTCATGGAAAAATGCTTGAGATAGGATCTCCACCTCTACTTGCATGAGCTTTCTATTATATCTAGTTCAAGAATTGTTTTAATGCTTCTGTTTGTATACCTAAATTATTGCCTAAACTAGCATGCCTTTCTAAATTTACTCATTAAAAAAAAAAGACAATAAAAAACATTGGTAGCTGAGGAGAGACTGAAGAAGTTACTGTCTTCTCTCTAGTCTATAGCTCATGGATTCCTCTGATATAAAAATCTGATTCTCAAAACAAGTCATCTAACAAAATGGGAAATGGGACCCTGCTTTGCCTTCGTGTCATCAATAGAACACTTTGCTGTGACTATGTCAGTTTCAGTAGAAATTGTCAGGTTCTAGGTACTTCTTGAAATTTAGTGGGAAATTTAACACCACGATTAATCTCTTACATTGATGACTTCTCTGATCCTTAATTGTCTAAGTGGGTTTATTTAAGAAATACCATGCATGACAAATTAACTGTAGTAAAATTTAGTGTTTTAAGCACCATCATTTAAAGAACACTAGAAATTGTTTAAACAAAATGATTTCTGTATCAGACTGTGAGATTCTTATTGTCAAGGGGAGTAAAGAACAATTTGGTATTTACAGCTCTTCTTCTGGGATGCCTACTTATTGTAGGCCTCATACATTTTGTTGGATGCATGAAAGAGAAATCAAGAAAGCATCAACTACCTTCTGATGGTGAGGGAGGAAGTGGAATAAAGAATTGGACATATCTTCTTAGTGGCTGGAACATCTGTTTTTGATGCAGTTGGTGTTTTCTATCCTGCTGTGATTATCTCTACACTTGACTGGGCTTAGATGTGATTCAGGCTTATAAAAAGCCTTAGAAAGGCTGAGATTTGAGATGCCTCGGAAGATCAAACACTGGCCCCACAGACCACACAGAGAATGCCTACCAAGCTACCAAGCCCTGCCCCATCTTCGTGGTTGCTTTCTCCATGGCAGAGAAAGAAGCAGGCCAGTGCCTACTTTGTCTTTATCGGTTGACTTGAGTCAGTAGTTGGATGGTTTCTGGAAACTCACAAACCACTCCTTCTGAGAAAATTATTTTGAGATGGGAATAGAAATATATTTAGAAACTTTAGATTTCTTGTGGAAATCAGAAGGAGAGCTTATGCAAGTGTGAAGCCTGTCTGGTCTACACAGAGAGTTATGTAGTGAGACCATGCCTCAATAAAGTAAGCAAAGTAAAATAGAATTCTATTAAGAACATTAAGTTTGTATCACATTATTGCCTCTGTCTAAAAAGTTGTCAGATATGGTAAGTATTCCAAGGAACATTTTGCCATATTTACTGTAATACTTTAAAAGATTTAATCATTCAACTGTTTAAGGAGGGAAAATGTAAAATGGAAGCTCTCATAATGATCAGAGTGACAAGGTGGGAGTAAATGACTCACAGAATAATCTTTTATTACTACATGTTAGTCTTCATCAGATATCACGTAGTGATGTTTTCCTGGTGGCAAATGCTTCCTTCTTTCTTGGAAACAAGCTCCTGATGCTCCCTGACCATAGAATCACATAGACAGATGGGTTCCATTGTTGGGAATAGTGTGTCTTCCTTCCTCGTGCAGATAGAGTCAGAAAACTAAAGAGTCCAAGCAAATAAATAGTTGCCTTTCACAGTCAGGGATCTCCAGAAAACAGAGTCTGGAATGAGAGGTTACTAGGCTGGTGCTTCATGTGGAAACAGTGAACCTCAGGCAGTGTAGATAAGAGAAAGGGAGGTGAGGCAAGGAGACAGATATGAAAGGAGGAATGGACGTGTTGGCTACTTCTCTAAAGGAGCAGCCAGTGGCCCAACAGTTCAGAGACAGGACCCCTTCAGATAGAACGCAGGAAGGGCTATGACTGGAAGACCCATCGGAGTGAAGAGGAAATGGTATTCAAAGTTTGCTTCTTAGGAATCAAACTCCACTCTACTTCAGGGATATGAGACCTGCGTACTTAACAGCTGGATAATGTGTGGAATCCCACAGCCTTTCCTCTGTGGTTAAGTCTGAAATGGGTCAGTGGAGTTAGAATTCTTGGCACATGGCTGGTTACCCTGTGTGCATGGGGTCAGCCAAGAGGGCAGGGCGGTCAGAGCCCAGGATTTCCAGGACAAGTTGTTAGGTGTCTCTTGTGACAGTGGGGCGATCACTGAACTTGTGTAAGATTTGTAACTGAAATAATATCCATTTTCCAAAACTGTGAATAAGGACTTAAATTCTGCTTTCATTCTGAGTTGGACTTTTGGATGAGTGAGACTAAAAATTAGAGTCTGTGAGGCCAACTTCTTAAATATATACTCAAAAGAACAAAGCCTATCTATAGATTAATTAATACGCTACACAGAGAGAAGTGAGGCAAAGCATGGAAATATACCTCTCATGGTCCCACATACCTTATTCCCAGTCCCATCACTCACCGAGCGCAGTTATGTTCTTGCCTTTGGTGCCTAGGCTTTGGTTATTGTTTTTATTACACTCCATTTCCAGTTGATCAGCTTTAGTCCAGTTATTTGTATATGGAGTCAAGTTAATAGCTAAACCACTTGTTTGTAATAGTTGAAATCAACCTCTTCTTGGCTTCCTTTAAATGTCCATCCTGGATTTCTAGATCCCAGGCACTCCTACATTTCTATATCACAGACTCATCCACCGAGAAGCCTCAGCTCAGTCTGCAGCTTCCATCACTAGAAATCTTTGGTGATTGAATCGTGTCTGTAGCTCAAATTTCTCTGGTCAACCAGCTGTTGATCGGGGTACAGGTACATGGTTCCCACTAGAACCAAAAGTGAAGTCATCGTCTTCCAGCACAAACCTCCCTAACTCATGTCGGGGACTGAGCTTACTTACTGACTTTGCCCAGCCATATGTAAAAACTATTATTAATTTATTGGCATCATGGATAAATTCTCACAGTTACAAAAAGGCACATGCAATTATCAGAATTGCAAAAAATCAAGGAACTGACATGTGATAAAAACAACAGAGTCAATATTGACATGCTAGTTTGCTAGGACCTGACAGCAACTGTGTTGGTTTTTTTTCAGTGTATACTCTGTTAACACACACACACACACACACACAAACTGAACTATAAATGATTTAAACTAACTGACATGCAGTAATTTTGAGTTTAAACCAATTTCTTAATTTTGTTTAACTTTCCAGAATGTCCTTATGTTAATGATTGGTTTTAATTTACAGCTAATTCAGATTTATCGCTATGTTGTTGCCCTTTTAGATGAATATTAGTGTAAAACACTTAATCCTCAGATAACTTCCTTCTGTTAACTGATATGTTTTAGATATAATTCTTCAAGATCAGGTGTTGCATCTTCAAGAAGTGCAGGTTAATTTTAATACCAGTCTAAAGAAGCTCTAATCAAGAAGATAAATATGCCTCAAAATCATGCAAGGTACTCTACATTCAAATAGAGATAATTCTTGGATTACCAACAGCACAGTTTTCTATTTATTTAAAACCTGAATATATATGTCTTTTTATGTGTCTGTATTTACTCTATAAAATATACATTTATATAAAAATGGATGCTCACATATAAAAACAAACTCAAACATGAAATATATATTTTAATAATATTTAAATTCTACATAGATGAATCTCAGTGAAAGAAATTTTCTTTTGCTAATCAGTTGTAATCAAGGGAGAAATCTTTACTTAAGAAAATTAACAACCACTATTGAAAAGTCTTAAATTCAAGCACAGGTTTTGAATCTACAATCTCTTCTTTCCCACTGCAGACATCAGAACCCACTTCTAAAGCACAACACATGAACGTAAAGAGCTACAATAATGCATATTGAGATAAAAATAAATCAGTTTCATTTAGTTATCACCACACTTGAACTTCTTTTGTACTTCAAAATGAGGTTGCTTTTAAATTCTGCTTGTCTGAAGGATGTTTTATTCCCTCGAGGATGTAGAGTTTTTCTCTGCATATTTCTACTTTATTTTGTAACAAAACATTTTTATTGGTATATATCACTTACATGCAGGGGAGCACTGAAATCGAGAGCTTGAATAATGAGTTTAATGCCAAGGATTGGTTGGTCACTACAGCACTTGGAAGCCTTCTGTCTTCCCCTCACAGGCCCTGTGCCTCACAAAGTAACCCTTACTATGAATTTTAAGAGTATCAATCAGTTTTTCTTTTGAATATTAGGTAAATAGAATAATCAGTTTTATACCTTTATATTTAAACATATGCTTGTAAAATTCAGCAGTCTGTATGCAGAATAATTCATTATTTTATGGCATCTGAATAAATGAAATTGCCTTACTTGCTGTACCGTTGTACTTTTCATGGAGATTTGAGGTCATTCAAGTTTTGGATTTTGTAAGTAATTCTACTCTGAACGCCACTTTGGCACTTTTTCTACCTCCTTGCCAAGAGCTGATATGTCCCATCGTTTTCTTTTCAGACATGTTAGTGATGGTTAGTGGTAAGTCATCATGGTTTTCTTCATCATAGAATACTCAAAATGACTAAGAATATAGAATACCTTTCTATATATTTATCAGACTCTCAAATACCTTTACTTGTAAGTGTTCTGTCTAAATTTTCAATTCAAAAAAAATTTTTTAGGAATACATGAATCTTTTATAGTTCTCTATCCTAGCATTTAAAAATATTTTACTTATTTTTATTTTATGTCTGTGAGTGTATTGCCTGCATGTATGTAAGTGCACCCATGCTGTGCAATTCCCACGGGGGTCAGAGGAAGGCATTGGATTTCCCTGGAACTGGAGTTTTGGAGGGTTGTTAACTGCCATGTGGATGCTAGGAATTGAACCCAGATCCTCTGTAAGAGCAGTCAGTGCTCTTAACCACTGAACCATCTCTCTGCCCCCTATAGTAGCAATATTTTCTCCTTAGATATTTGCTCTCATTCCGTTATCTTTTATATATCTTAATAAAAGGAATTTCTTATTATTGGTAATATCCAACTTAACCTTCTCTTTCAGTAGTAACATATTTTGTGACCTATTTAATAAATTCTTCCAATTTAAAGATTAAGGATGATTTAAATATCTTTCTATGACTTTCTAGAAGAATTATTGCTTTATTTTTTGGACCGGAGAGATAGCTCAGTGGTCAGTAGTGCTTACAGCTCTCACAGGACCTTAGTTCGTGTCCCAGCACCTGCGTCAGTGGCTCACAACAGCCCTGCACCTGTCTGTAACTCTAGCTCCAGGGAACACCAACATCTTCTTCTGTCCTCAGAAGGCACTCAAAGGCCTGTGGCTGACACACAGACACAAATACACATATGCACATCAATCTTTTTTTAAAAGTGCTTATTTATATTTAATTTTCAGATGTATGATTTGTTTGGAATTCGTTTCTATGTATTATGTAAACTAGGAGTAAAACTTACTCTTACATATGGAAATGAAAGGGATTCCTCCAAAAGTCTTTTTTCCCCTTGTGTATGTTTCATCTCCGTTTACACAGTGTACACTGAGCACTGTACTTGGGTTGTTTGTCAACAGCTTACATCTGTTTCTCACAGCTTGGGAAGGAGGGGATCTGAGACCAGAGCCAGTACTGTGCTCTCCAGGAGAGATTCTGCCAGGATCCACAGCCTTTTTCTTGCTGTGTTCTCACATGGCAAAAGAAATGGGAAAGGAAGATCTTGGTTTCTTTCTCTTTCCTCTCTCCTTTTCTCTGATCTTAGTTGTTTGGTGTTGGTTTCTTAGTGGTGGTGGCAGCTTTTGTTGCTTTATGTTTGTTTTAGAGCCTTGGGATCTTTGGCCCATGCTGGCCTTGAACTCATGACCCTCCCATTTCAATTTCCCAAGTAGTGGGATTATAGGGAATCACCACCTCATGCCTGATTTTTTTTTTTGGTGGGGGGTGGTTCTGGGTTTGCTTGCTTCGGGGGTGGTAATGTTTTATTCCAGGGTACTAATCTCATTCATGAGAATGTAGGGTTGTTCTCATGACTTAATCACCTCCCTAATGTCCTACTTTCAATACCATCATATCAGTCATTAGAGCTTCAGTAAATCAGTTTTAGGGGAATGTACAGCATTCAACCCATTGCAAAGAGACTGTCGTTTGTTGAAAATAAATGGCAATGTATATTTATGTGTATGTTCTGTGCTTTGTGTCCCAGTTTTCTTCTGGTTTAGTTTTGATCTACTACTCAATGTCAGTAAGCACAACAGTCTTGATATCTGCTTGGTGGTTTCCTACCCTTACTTCAAGACTCTCTTGACCATCCCTTGTGAGTGAATGTATGTGTGTGTACAGGGGCTGTTTGTTTGTCTATGTGTATATGCATGTTGCTGTATGTGTGAGTGTGGGTGCACATGTCATAACGTTCATGGGCTATGTAGACAACTTTGGGTATCTTTCCTCACTCTCCATCCTGCTTGTGGCAGTCTTTTTTTGTTATTCACCTCTGTTCCTCAGTGCTCTTATGAGTGCCCTGCCTCCCCCTCTCATCTTCTCATAGGGGAGCACGGGGATTACAGTCACCCACAATGCTGGAGGTGAGAACAGAGGAATGTGCCTTGCCCCTCCAAAGTGTCAGGGAATTTCAGAAATTCCTAACCCCTACTGAAGGAGGCAACAAGAAAGGCTGACTGGCAACTGCGTTTCCTGTGCAATTAATGCCGTCAATATGGGGACAGCCACTAATAACTCCCAGTTTCATGTTCAGGTTCACATTGGATCACAACAGAGAAATTAGGTCCTGAGCTTTCCTAGGTCTGTCAGTCATCTGTCAATGTGTTCCTCTACTTACTTTCATTGTTTTTCCTTGTCCCCTCTATTGTGGGCAATCATCCCTCACATGACTTACTACATCGTTTATTCTCTATGACTCCTAATGCCATAACAAGAAGACATCCAGATAAATGAAGGTTTGTGTCCTAATGTGGAAACATTCATATTTAATGTGCTAGGAAGAGTTTCTCTGTTGAAATCATGGCAGAGTTTCCAGATGCCTTCTGGATGCAGATCATTACTTGTTTTAAACTTTTGAACAATCTAACCCTAGGAAGTTATTACAGGTCTGCCTGGCTTTATTGTTTGTTTTTCTTTTAGCTTTCTTCCTGAAATATCCCAGGATTCTTTTGGAATTGTGATCTTTCTTTGACAAAACTTTTTAGTTGTTCCCATAAGCACCACAGGTTGCAGAAACTGCTCTGCACGGTGCTTGCAGCACATTCAGTACAGGCTTTTAGTTTTTCTCTATTACCATAATGCTTTGGTTATTTGAATTTTTGTTATTTCTATAGTTTCTGGCTAGAGCTGATGAAGGGGAAGATTTGAATTAGATAATCCAGTCACATTCTTACAGATATATCTTCTACATTTTCCAATTTCTTTTATGAATACACATGAAAAATAAAAGTATCAAACCTGGCAATAACAAATAAAAAAGAAATTTACAAACTGTCTTAGTTATATATGAAGAATTCCAAAGAATGTTAACAATGCACTAATATACTTAGTCATAACCAGTTAGGATTTAATGAAGTGAAGAGAGAATGGTTAAATGCTGGATATGTTATTAGTATAACTGTGAAATTCATTACATCCAAAGACATATATAATCAGCTTGTTTGATATGAAAGAGACAATTACAAAAACTGAATTTATATTCCAAGAAAATATTTCAGTATCATGGGAACAAAGGAACATTTTAAATATTGGAGTAAAATAAATAAATGGCTGTGACTGACAGGGAAGACTTGTGTCTATGTGTACTTGTTTGCTCTTTACAAATAGTGCAACTTAAAAGCATGGAGAAAGAATTCTATCACAGAAGTGGCCTTGTACAAATGCTGTGGTATATGGGAAATAGGAAGTAACACATATCATGCATCAAAATGGATTACATTTATTGTTAAAAAAAACAGGGGTACTGAGCAATATAAGTAAATATTATCAAATATCAGAATGGGACAGTTTTTCTAAACATAAAATAAAGAAGAAAATATTAAGGAAAATACAAGTATATGTGACCATGCATTAAGAATGTAAATAGTAATCATCAGCCTTACCAGCTGTGAATCCTATCAGCTACTATAATGACAGGAAAAAGAAAGATAGCAATAGAAAACATAAAGTCAAGGGGTGGAGTATCAGGCTGGGAGTTGGGTGGGGGAGGGTGTTTGCTATTATTCTACAAAAAGACATATTAAACACTTAATGCTTTACTGTTATCTCATATGTGATGGTTTGAGATGTGTCCCCTAGAAAGGACTTTGCCAGTGGTGGCATTAAGGAGGTCAGGACACCTTTAGGAGGTATGGCCTAGCTGGAGGAAGCACAGCATGGGGCAGGCTTTGAGGGTTCATAGGCCAATCCCTCTTCCAGCTTGTTCTCTATGCTTCCTGCAACGAGGAAGATGTGAACATTCAGCTTTCTGCTCTGGCTGCCTCTGCCACTGTACCTCCTGTTAGATGTGACTGGAACCCCCAACCACCTCCCCACCAGCAGTTCCAGGACAGACACCTTGGCGATTCCAACCAGACTTTTAGAGCCCACCAGGATCTGACAGAGGAACTGACTTTTACAACTCCTTGAATAGATAAGGTTCCCAAACAAGGATTCACAAACAGCTGTAAAAAGGGACTGCTTCCTGGCCTGAAGTTTACCTTAAACATCAATCAGATGTCATGGGGACCCTAAACCCCTTCCATAAAAGCTAGGAGAGGGCTAGGACTAGAGGCTTTTAAGGCTTTTGGGCTGAGCTCACTCTCCCAGGGAGTTAGCCTCCTACACTCTCCCTCAGGGAGCTCCTCCATCCCCATCTACAGCCAGGCAGTCCAGCCTGGTTCCCCAGAGCCAGCACCCCAAGATAATGGGGCTAGTCTCCCCCATCTCTTTGGGGGGAATGCAGAGTGCACTCTCCCGAGTGCAGAGAAACTAGTCCCATCTGACCTTCTCTTAACAAACCAGGTCCTGTTAGCTCCCAGTGGAGTCTCTGGTCTCTTTTGTCTGCTGTGTCTCTTGACTTTGCTGTTTGAACAGTGCTGAGACTGTTAAAGACTGTGGTGGGGACTTTTAAAGTTGGTCAAAATGAAATGGCTATGAGCCTAGGGGTTCAGGGAAGTGAAAATGGTGGTTTGAAGAAGTGTCCCCCATAAGCTCAAGTACTTGAGCACTTGGTCATTAGGGGTACTATTGGGGGAGGGTCATGGAACCTTCAGGAGGCGTGGCCTAGCTGGAGGAAGCAGGTCACCTGGGACAGGCTCTGAGGGTTCACAGACACATCCTACTCTCTGTTTCCTGCAATGATTGACAATGTAAGAGCTCAGCTTTCTGCTCTGGCTGCCTCTGCCACAATAACTCCCACCATGCTGGACTCATCCAACCGAAACAGTAAGCACAAAGAAACTCTTCCTTGCATTTGTTGCCTTGACCATGGAGTTTTATCACAGCAATTGAAAAGTAACTAAGATACCACGGATTAGTACAACTCTCAGATCTTACCAGCGACACTTCTTACAGCAGATGTCAACTAACACAGATTTCCACAACTTGTCAACGCATATAGAATAAGAGACTGCAGATTGCTCAGTCCTAAATGGAACACCTATATTTTACCTGTTCCTCCCAAAGCTCAGGGGATTCATTGTGGAAGAGGTGGCAGAAAGATTGTAAGAGCCAGAGCTTGTGGATTAATAGAAGGGAAATGTTTTGTCTGGACACAACAGGGCAGTTGCATATATAAATCCACAGCATTTGTGACAGTATGCCCAAGACCTGTGCAAGCCCAAGTCATCTAACAACTCAGCATGGATGTGGTAGGTAGGCAAGAAGGCCAAGGCCTAGTTGAACAACTATTTTCAATTGAGAGGAAGGGTCTGTTTTCTTTGACCGGGCTCCAAAGGATAGACCCATAGCCAAGAACATTTGGGGACCACAAAATAGACTAGATAGGCCTTTAAAAAAGAAAGATAGTAATAGAAAACATAAAGTCAAGGGGTGGAGTATCAGGCTGGGAGTTGGGTGGGGGTGGGTGTTTGCATATGATCACTATAAATAACATATATAGTATATATTATATATAATATATATAATTCTCCAAAAAATCATAAAATATTTTTTAAAAAGAAGACAAAAATCCAGAGTTGGGAGATAGCTTTGTAGGTAAACTGCCAGCCATGCAAGCATGGAGGTCTGAATTTGCTATCTAGAATCATGTAGGAACAGACAAGCATAGCGGAATATGCTTATTGTTCCATTTCCAGGGTGCAGGGCTTGGTAGACAGGTGGTTTCCTGGGAAGTGCTGGCTAGCCAGGCTAGTCTAATGGATAAGTAGCAGTTCACTGTGAGATCCTGCCTCAAAAACAAGGTGGTTGCTTCCTGAATAAGAATACCCAATGCTGACTTCTTGCCTCCACACTTATGTGGGGTATGCATACACGTGACACACACACACACACACACACACACGCACACACACATTCACAGAGAATGAAAGGGACATGCATATACTTAGACACCATATTAAAAGTTAAAAAAATGTTAATATTTTCAGAAAGTAAAGATGTTTTATATACAAAGAGTCATTCAAATTAATCAGAAAATTTAAATCCTCAACAGGAAAAGGTATCAAAGATAAAAACAAGCAACTAAAAAGGAAGCAAATTTTGTTACAAGGCATGAAAAAAACCCTTAACTGCATTCTCCATCAACTGTTACTTGATAACAATGTACTCTTCACCATGTTTCCTAAAACCATTCACAGCAAACACCCTGGCTTTGCCTAGGCTGCCCTGGGCATTTACTTGTTGACTGCTCCATGGTGGATATCAGATAGAAAAATAACTACTAAAATTAATTTGTGATTTTTACTTGAAAGTCCAAATTTGTTAGTACTTATGAGTCATACAGAAGCTTATAGAATGCTGAGGGCTTGAAAATTAAAATCACAGAAGGCAAGCCTGCACATTTCTCATGTCTGCTAGGTAATGGTTCCTTCCCGCCTTGCTCTTGATCATGGACACTTAGGGTAGTGGTGGGGTGAAGGTGAAGGCATGGAATTGGAAACAGAATGGTGAATTTCTGTTCAAAGCAGTTCTCAGTAATCTACTCTCCTGACTCATCTTTGGACCTGGCTTTGCCTGAGTCATAGTTTAGAGGGAGAATGTCACCTTGATAATAAAATCTTCTCGGATGCCTCCTGCCAAAGGCTGCTTTGTCACAATTATGGAGAAAGGAGTCATGAGAACAAGAACACACATAACCCTGGTTGAAATTTCAAAAGGGAAAATAGTCATTTAACCTGAAGAAAAATGAAAAGGAGACTAAGATTCCTATGACACAGGCTGCCAATAATAAAATGGTGTGCTGGGTGAGAAATAAAACCTTTTGAATGCCCTTAAAGAAATGTGCCATTCAAAATTATACCTGTATCAAATTGATTAAAATCATCTTCAAATATTATGTCATACAAATACAATTTATCCTCCATGATCCTACACTTTGTAAAATGTAAGGCATAGTGTGTAGGATACTTTTGAAAGAGTAGTAATTCATTAGAATAAATCTACATGGAATGAAATCTGATTGTGCAGAATGCTTCAAGGATCACGTGCATGTAGAAAACCAGTTTTATAATGCATCCTTTGCTGCATATCGTCATTGTATATATAGTGTGACTGATTTCCTAGGTCATTTTGACCTTTGCTTCCCAGTGTATAAAGTATTATTTTTCTGTTAAGAAGTTCATAGTTTAATGGATAAGGTGTCAGGGAACTTTAAAAATGAGACTAAGCAAGAATATCCCACTTCTTGGGCTCCCTGCTATAAATAATGCTCTCATTAAAATTCTGCTTTGGAAGAAAGGCAAGTCCATTAGTCTGGGAGCTAATTTTTACTGGCTCCTTAGATGTATGCATATTAAAAATTCAGCTTTTATAATTGCCAGTCATCAACCACCTAGTCAATGCTGTTCTTGGAGTTTTTAATTATTCACTTCATTTGCATAGACACTCCAATTTATGATCCACCATTTGGATGTCAGGGGACAGTTTAGTAATTTCTCTTTTACATTTTTATTTATCCCTTTTGTATTCCCAGGAAAAAGCTCTGATCTCACACCCAGTGAGTCTCATTAGGAAATAAAAACTACAACCACTTCCGTGACTACTATGTGAAACCATGGTTACTGAAAGAATTTGGGCAAATCTGGGTATTATTAAAACAAATCAAGGCTCTATCTACATCCAGTTAAAATATACTTTCTCTGAATTCAGTGTAATGGTTTGTGTTAAAATATCTAATAGTACAGTGCACACCAATAATGCCTACTTTCTGTAATTAAGTTTAGAGAATGGAGCCTTTCAGGAAAATAACAGCAAACATGGCATTCTGTGCAACTAAAAGACAGCCACATTTGTCATCATCTATCACAATTATCCCAATGTTTTCATTATCTCTTGCTAAGATGTCTGTGTCATTGTCTCCAGATTTAAGAATATGACTGGAAGACACTGGAAATCGAGTGAATCTAATCCTTACAGGAGCCAATGATTCCCCTTCCTTGCATGGTAGGACATTTTCTGTTAATCTTCTTCTTGGGACTGGAGAGATGGCTCAGTGGTTAAGAGCACTGACTGTTTTTGCAGAGAACCTGGGTTTGATTCCCAGCACTGACAATGGCAGCTGACAACCATCTGTAACTCTAATTCCAAGGTATCCAAAGCCCTTTTATGACCTCTGTGGGCACGGCACAACAAAGGTGCATTTACACACATGCAGGTAAAACATTCATACATATAAAATAAAAATAATATATAAAATATTCATAAAAGATTATTCTTCTTTACAAATTCAGTATTTTTTCATTACTTTTTTAAAAGAGGAAAAAAAGAGGGTTGAGCTCTAATTTGAATTCTGTTTACTAAGGTGCACATTATTTGTTTTAGTTTTGCCTTGCCTTCTCCAAATGCTCTCTCTAATCAGAAAAGCATGTTTTATAGCACTCTGCCTCACTCACAGTTCATATGGGTGTTACACTTGGTGGTAACAGTATGAGAATAAGGGCCTCAAAAGCAAACAAAGAAAAATTGCAATGACATTTATTAAGGACATTTGATAATGTATAGCTGCTATTTAATAAAATTCTGGCAATAGCCTTCTTGAACAAACTCTGATATATTCAATACAGATCATTTTACTTCTAAACCATTAAGAAACCATCATTGTGACTTGAAGGATTTTTTTTCTTCTTTTTTCAGAAAGGAATAGACAAGCATAGCCATATGTTGATTTTTTTTTATCTTTGCCTGAGTTTTGAGTACATTTCATGGCATTCAATGATAGTCTCTTAACTGAATCACTTCTAATTTAAAATACCTTCCATTTTTTCTGTGGACAGGGGATCTTGATATTGTCTTGATATGTGGTTGCAGCATGCCAGATTCTTTCCCCATTTCTATCAAAGTTACATCATAACATCTGATATTCACAAAACCTCTACTCCTATTGTGTACCACGTGACTCTTGAAATAATGTATTTTCTAAAAGTGGCATGCTGAGTAGGCTTCATTCCCGTCCTCTAAGAAACAACTCAATTACTGAACAAAACCATTGCTCTGTCTATCATCTGCATTGTGCTACTGGCTCTGACAGCAATAAATGTGATTGATTTGTCATCACTTGTCTCATTTCTCTCCCTCCTCTACACTATCTGGAGGCTTTCTTCATATACACCACTGAAAAGTGCTTGAATGGAGCCCAATTGCACCACCCAGAAAGTGGGGGAATTGATTCTCCAGCCTCCCTGCACTACAGGAGTTCAATGCCATTGTGCGCAGGGCTCCTGATATGCAATCTGCTCACTCCCTTCCCCTTCCCAAGGAACCTAGTGGCTGATGCACAGCAGTGTAACAAAGGACAGCAGCTGGGGAAATTACAAAATCACTCCTTCCATTGAAGACAAGCTTAGTACTTGAACATAATTTTTCCCTTAAAACTTGAAATCAAATAATAATTTTGATTTATTTTCCTCTCTGCTCATCTATTGTCCATTTCCAATAAGGCATATGTCTGAACTCATCTGGTTACCAATACAAGTCTTAGCATACCCCATTTCTGTAATATATAGATTATATATGTATTTTCCTGTGCTGTGCCTTATTGTGTATATTTAAAATATTTTATTGTCGATCCTGAGTTTAATATTTTTCAGTAAATCTATTTATTGGATTCTTTGGTTGTAAATTATTCTATCATAGGCACTGTAGGAGAAGAGCTTAAATGTGTCATTACACTTATCTATAAAGAGTTCCCTAACAATAATGAAAGAGAAGTGACCAATACAATGAACACAGGGAAGGGGTGGGTAAGCAGTAAGTACAGGGCTGCATAAAGTCTGGTGGGAATGCTTCCCTTTAAGTTGAGAGTGAAAGGCAGAGTCTAGGAATGTATCAGAGCAGAGATAACGCTTTGTCTGAGCTTTGATGTTTCAGGAGGATGTGGGCTGGCACAGTGCCACAATATTTTAGAAACAAAGTTCAGCATGGTAAGGTTTGGTGTGGTCAATATGTTGTTCTTCCTGGTGGGCAGTCAGGAGTCCTAGGAGCTGTGGGAACATGAGCCAGGAAAATAGCTGAAGGAAGTTTCTTTAGTTTTAGGAGGAAGCCTCTTAGTTCTATAAGTGACATGGAACTAGCAAGGTTTAAGGAGACATGCATGTCTAGAAAGGTGTATCTGGTGATGATGGGAAGGTTAGCTTCCAGCACAGGGAGAATGATAAAGGTGATTTAAAGGGTTCTAGCACCAGATGCTGATCTCTTCAGTGAAGTGGCAGGTGATGATGTGCCCTGTGGCATAGGTGAAAAGACCAAGCCCATTTGAGAATCAGCACGTTCACAGAATCCAATGTGACATAGGATGTTTTAAAGAGGCTGGCAAGGTTTGGGTGGAAGAGCATGTCAAGGAGAAATGAAACAATCCAGAATTGCTTGACTAGGTCAGAGTGATATTTCAAGGGCTAAGTGAAGTCTCTTAATTTAATGGAAAGGAATGGGGGCCTCATTATATCAGGCTTCTAGAGAGAGTTTCATATTTTAAGTAGGACCTCATATATTTCAAGATGAACAAAATTAATGGAAGAAATAAATATCTCCCTGTCAGTTATATAAACTCAGATCTCTCTCTCTCTTTCTCTCTCTCTCTCTCTCTCTCTCTCTCTCTCTCTGAGAACATGCACAAGGTGGCCTATCTGTGAACTTCCCAGTTTTGTTATTTTGTATTCCATTTAAGTGAGTTTTTATCTTCTCCATTTGATTATCCAGTCTCAAATACTAACTGTTCCCTCATGTCAGTCACTTCTGTATTTTCTCCTTTGCACAGCATTTTTTTTCCACTTAGAGAACTAGAACACTGCAGTAGACAAAACCTTTCCTCATAAAATTAGTTCAAAATGATTTCTTCTGGGTGATTTATATATTGATGGCTATTCTGAATGCTGTGATGGAATACTATGTATACTAGAGATTCATATAACTTACAGTAGTTTTTAAGCAAAAATCCATTTTTTTTCAATATAAGGACCATTTTTAAAGATAATCATACAATTTTTCTTTCATTAGGGGTAACGTAGTTGTGATCTAGTGCTTAAGAACAGAGGCTTAAGCCAGGCGTGGTGGCATATGCCTTTAATTACACTTGGGAGGCCAAGGCAGATTTCTGTGAGTTCCAGGCTAGCTGGGGCTACAGGGAGACTTTGTCTTTAAAGAAATAAAAGAGGTTCAAAGTTAAGTCATAAATTATAATATTTAATTATTTGCTGATTCTGGACATGAGTTCAATTATCTTATTTGTAAAAATGGAATAGAAAATAGTGAAATCAACTTAATGAGTTTATTATAAAACACATGAAATAACATATTTAAATCTTTTATCATGGTGGCAATACTAGATATATTTCAACTGTTCAAAATAAAAATTGAATTAAAATATCTCAATATTAAAAAGACATAAGATAAAACATTATATTGTCCCTTTAAGGGGGTTATATTCCTTTTTTACTTTAACCCATAATTATTTTTAAAGGTTTTAAAAATATTTTATTTATTATAGTCATTTTTATTATACGTGTATGAGTGTATTGCCTGCATGTGTATATAAGTGTACCCTGTGTTCAGTGCCTGCGGAGATCAGCAGAAGGCAACGGATGCCCTGGAAATGGAGTTACAGATGGTTGTTAGCGACTGTGTGGGTAATGGGAATCAAACTTGGGTCCTCTGCAAAAGCAGTCAGTCCTCTTAGATGGTGAGCCCTCTCTCCAGCCCCTCAATTTGTAATTATTATTTGAATTGAAGTAAATAAATCTTCAGTGAATTTACAAAATTCTCTTTTAATCATATTTACAGGTTAGAAAACTGCCACGGGACCCATGAAAACTAATTCAGATCACTATATCATGTGAACAGCTGAAATCTGTCCATTTGTTTATATGTGATTTCTGTAAATCAGTTATATATGTCAGCTTGCAATATACTTGCAAAGACTGTGAACTTAAGAACAGCCTGTCAAACTAATTCTAAGTACTGAGCAGATGAAGTAAATATAGTTCTGTGTACTCATTAAGAAACACGGCAGAACGACACATGCACAGAGTAGATGGCAGAGTATTTTTGGTGATACAGTGGTGACCTCTGAGAACAGATTTCAGTGCTATAAAAGAGAGTTAGTTTTCTAAATGTGCTATTTAATGCTCATAATTGTAGCATTACCAGATTTTAAGCTTGTAGATATTTTATATAATCACAAAATGTGTTATTATTTTAATAAGGTAAAATAATACATAAGGAAAATATAGAATTATGGTAGTATTCCTCTGCTGTCTCCACCAATTTAACTACCTAGATAGATGTGATCAATAAGAGCAAGTGCAGGAGCGGGGGAGAGGGGGAGAGGAGCAGATCTAAGCAACATCACACTGTAGTGCATGAAAATCGCAAAAATTCAATAAAAAAGAATGTGAAAAATGAGCAAGGAGAAATGCACTTTTCTAAAAATGTAGTACACTCACTAAACACAACTACAATGTATCCATGGATGCATATTTTGAAACAAAAATGGCATGAAATTTCACAGTTCTTCCATGCATCAGTGTTCTCCTTCATCAAAGTATCTTGAGTGTCTTTCAGGATAAATACACTGGATTCTACCTTGTTCTATAACAACATAGTGCTAAAATAAATTTATTCATTCATTCATTCATTTAACAAGCACTTATTGAGCTACTGTTTGTGAGACATTATCTGAGAGGCTAGCAATATGTAAATCAACAAAATAACTCAAAATTCTTGACCTGCTATCAATTCCTGACTTCATATCAGAGCTATCAGCTAGAGTACAGACGAGAAACATCTTTGTGTATGACTGAAGAGTGCTGCACAACATTACATAATCCAAGCAGGGTAAGGGGAACAAAAAATGCTTAGACAGAGTGAGGCAGGCGGTATAAAAACAGCAGTAGGGCCTGGCCTCCCTGAAATGATAACATTTGGGAAGGAAGAGATGCCCCCAAAGAAGCTATATGTACTTCAAGGGCAACAGTTCTAGCAGAAAACAAGTCATGTAGATCATGATATGGCCCAAAAGCCTCTAATACAAATGATAGTGTTAAGAGGTGAAGCCTTTACAGTGAGATCAAGCCATGCTGACATTATGGCAGGGCTGGAGACAGCTTTCTAGCCTACTTCCTTTCTGGTGTGTGAGGTCTCCAGTGCACCTTCCTTCTGAAATGCAGCAACAACGCTCTAACTTGGAAGCGGGAGGAAGAATCCCCTCAGCACTTCGATCTTGGATTTCCCACGCTCCAGAACCATGAAAAATAGACTTGCACTGTTATAAGTTACCGGGTCTATGGTATTTCATTGTGACAACACACAACCCACAATGAGGTAAAAGTGTAGTTGGCACGCTCCACTTAGTGCTGTGCTGTCCAATACTGTATCTGCTATTTGTATATAACTGTCAAACTAACCCAATATACCATGTGCTGTGTCAGCCATGATGCTGCTTTGGAAGGTCGTGCATGAAAAACACGATGAAAATTTTTTAAATATTCAGTATTTGTTGAAATTTTATATTGGCTAAGTGTTAAAATATGTGCAATATGGTAAGTATGTTATTAAAATAATTTCATACTTACTTGATTTCTATAAATGCCCTAACAAAACTTTTAGTCATATATGAAAATCACATTACATTTTTACTGGATAATCCTTAGAAGGAAGGCAGCGTGTGTGGTCATAGAGAAAGGGAAGGAACAGATCACAGAGACACTGGAAAGGCATTAGCTTTGATTTTAATAAAATGAAGAGCCCTTGGTGAGAGTATGCAGAGAGAGTCTAAGAACAGTCACATTGCTAGCCGCATTCTGGCTGTCACATGGAGGGTAAATCACAAGACAGCAGAGGTGGAAACAAAAATAGCTAGCAGGCTATGGCAAGAGGAGAGATGGTACATACAAGACTTTGTGATGATTTGGATGTGGAATTGGAGAAGAGAGTAGTAAAATGTATCTTTAAGGAAAGAAGGCATTGACAGCAAGTGAAAGGGGCAAAACAGAAGAACTGCACCACTGAGGATGTGGTAGTGAAGACTAGGGAAGCTGGCTCTCAAATACAGTTACGATGATGAGTATTAAAAAGGGCACAACGGAATGCTAACAGATCTATCACTGCAGAATTCAAAGGAAAAATACAATCTTTTCTCCGAATTCTACACATTGTGTTCATGTGCTATCTCGTCATCATATGTGCTTATGAGAGATTTTTCTGTTCCTCTAAATATAGGTAATAACTGGATAATAAACTCATGGAGATTCCTCCTCCTCCTCCTCCTCCTCCCTCTTCCCTCCTCCCTCCTCCCTTGGCCTCCTCTTCCTCTTCCTCCTCTTCTTTCTCCCTCCCATTTTATATCTAATGCTCTTGTATTAGTTTTCTGAGATATAATGAAATTATTTACAAATAGTTTCCTCACTTGGGGTCTTGCTTCCATAGTTATGTTCAGATCAGTGCTACTTCTAATGCTGTTTATTCCCCACTAATGAGGCAAATTCTGAGCTTTATAAAATACGAAGTATATATATAATGTGTTAAGATTGCCTTTCAAAATACAGCAAATATCTTAACTATTCAGATAAAGACATCAAATGAAAGTTTGTGGAGATGGTTCAGAAATTGGTAGCACTGTAAGCATGAAGGCCAGAGTTCTGAGCCCCAGTGTCTACGAAAAAGTCAGGTGTATACTTGCAGGCCTGAAACCAGAATACGGGAGGAGGAGACGGGCAGGGAAGACTGAAGGAATGTGGGGGCTTGTTGGTTAGCCAGCCTAGCTGAAAATAAATGGTAACTTCCAGGTTTAGTAAGAGACCCTGTCTCAGAGAACTAAGGTAGAAAACGATGTATGGGGAGAGCACTTTATGTATTCCCCTGGCTTCTAGATACACATACATGGGTACATGAACCCACACACATGCATATACCATATATGTATATATATTTATCTATATCTATATATCTATATCAAGAGAGAGAGAGAGAGAGAGAGAGAGAGAACAAAGTTTCAGTTCTTCCAGGGAAGAAGAAATTCTGCCTCTAGGCTGTTTTCAAGACTCCATCTGAGATAGTAGATCCTTACTGGGTCTCCAGCCGCCAGGTTGCCCTTCAGGTTTTTTACTTGACACACCCCATAATCACACTTGATCCAATCCTTTAAAATCTATGTATCCATGCAGACAGACATCTTATTTTCTCTATTTTTCTGGGAAGCCCTTACTAACACTAAGCAAATTAAAAAGACCTGTCTGAGTACTCAACAGCATGCCCCATGAATCATGAAGTTTATAATCTGTCTTGTTCTAATAAGTACCATTCATAGCACCATTGTACACTGTAATCTTTCCTTATCGTTCTGGCCCCAGTCTTAGGTATTTGCTGATCACAGTTTCTTAAATGTTTGAGAAGGTTCTTTCGGAGATTTTGGAGTTTCTCTGTGTAGCTGCCTCTCCACAGTGCTCTGTCGTGAAACCTCATTCACTCTTCAACTCTACTAAAACTCAGGAAGTCTACCACTGGCTATTTCCCGGAAGTGCTCTCAAGATTAAGGTACAGACTTCCCATGGGGCTCCCCTAATGCATTACTATCACTCAGGCATCAGTTCTTTGTCAGCATATATGAAAACATTATTGAAATAGTATTTTCTTTTATATCACATTTTAATTATAGTTTTTAATGAGATATTAGTTTTGAGAAGGCAGTTTCTTCTCATTTGTAATGGATTAGATATTTGACATTAACTTTTATCTTTTAAAAAACTTTAGTTACTGTAAAATATAATGGATTTGAATTATATTTTCATATATGTATATCATCGTACCTTATTCACATTCTACAACTAGTCCCATCTGTCCCCCACATATAGACTTTGATGTCATTTACATGTAGGTATATGAATAGACTCCTAAAGAAAACACATGATATGTGCTCATATCCTGGCAGAAAGTGGAGAGAATGGGAATGCAAGAGAGGCCAAGGCCAGTTATAGCCCCAAGAACACACCCACGTTTAATTCTGCAATCAGGCCCCACTTCTTCCTTTCACCATCTTCCAGTATTGTTCTCATAATTGGGGTTAATTCAAGAGCTCAAGATTCAATTAGCTGCCAAAACCCATCAGTTGGCAACAATACCTCAAATCCATGAGGCTATGAGGGAGATTTTATATTCAAATCAAGATGTTTGAAGACTCAGCTGCTAAAGACTTGTGTTTACACATTTAACAAGGCTATTCCTTTCTAGATTTGAATAGTCAGGTAAACTACCCAATATCATCCAAATATTGGGAAAAATCATTTAAAAACTTTAGTGTTATCTGATTCAAATATTGCCACCAAAAGCATTTTTTTGTCACTCAGTTATTGAAAAAATGATGTTTTTACAAAGGAAATGCCTTAGCTGTCCACATTCTTTCTTTCTTTTTTTAAAAAAACTTTTTAATTGAATTTTTGCATATTGCATACAGAACAGCTTAGTGCCCCCTTCTGGGTGGCACCCTCCTATATGCAACCCCCCTACTGTAATGCAAACATTTTGTCATTTGTGTTAAGGCCTATCCTGTTAAATTAGATTGTAAGAGCCAGGAAGAAGGTACAGAACCATACGGAAATAGAATCCTACAGGCTCCTGGGATCTTGCTCATAGGAACCCACAGCAATGGTGGCAGCATGTACAAGACCCATGCAGACTCAAGCCAGATGAAAACCCAGCATGGAGCTGTGTAAATGGACAAAAGGGCCTAATCTTACTCAAAGAATTATTGGCAGCTGATTACTGGTCAGTGAGGAAGAGCTGATCTTCTTAAAGGGAGGGACTCTAAATAGGCTGACTAGACCCCAGTGGATGAACTTGCACTGAGGAACGTCTGGGGACGCCAACTTATCACCATAGATTTGTTTCTTTGATTTACTGTTCTGAGATACTGTAGTCATCCCTGTGTCTAAACTGATGTTGGAATGTGGCATTTCCTCTATTAGTCTTCTGCTATTCTTTTTTCTGCCTGATCTTCTCTTCTGGTAAACTTGATTGCATGGTCAACATTTTTATCTGTTTACTCCCCAAAATCTCTATTTCCTTGCTGACATTCTCAGTAATGTTGATGACGCTCCCATTCATGTTGTTGTCTTTCCTCTCCTCATCCCAAATTTATTTTCTTCTTTCATTCATCTGTTGGATTAACTTCTGTGTCATCGACTGTATTTCCAAATAGAGTTCTGAAATTTTTATATAGTAATTTAATCACTTCTGTATCTATGACTTTTGCAATTGAAGAGTTAATTATGTCACCTTCCTTTTTAATATTTCATATTTCTTGAGTGATTTGTGGATCCACTGAAAGGTGTAGCTCTTCTCTTTAATTGGGGGTTGCTTGGTGAGCACCCTTCCTCTGTGGACATTGCAGAGTAACACACACAGAGAAGGGGAAAACAAACATCTGTAACAGCAGCAACACTGAACAAAGCAAATATAAATCCAAACAGTTGAAATCAATTAAAGCTAATTAATATAGCACCAAGGACCATGGGCAGGTACCGGAGTAAATAATGCAAAGTATAACATGAAGTTAGAATTATTTGGGGTAAAATTAAAAATAATAAATGAATGAAATAAAGGGCACAGGGATAATGAAAAATAGAATCGAGAATTGTGGTTAAATGAAAGACAGGAAAAGCAAGAATAGAGAAGAGCATTTTAAGGATAGAAAAAGGCAAATGTTAAAATACCTAATTACATATTAACTAAAAATTAATGTAAACAGATGAATAAAAATCATATTGAGTTTTGTCTTTAAATTAATGTAAAAAGATTACCCTGGGAGGAAGTTTCCAATCCCCTCCCTCATGGGAGGTCTCACCTAGAGCCAGGCACTGTCCCCCTCCCACTGCCTCACGTTTCCACTTCTCTGAGCTCTCACCACCCTTGTGATTTCTGGCACTCTTACAATCTTTTTAATTTGAGAATACAATCTACTCTGTGCTGTCTGGCTCTTCTCATTCACCAGCTAAACATCTGTTACCATCTCACCGCTGAAGTCATCAAGATTAAGTTTTTATAGTATAAACCTAACTCTGCACTCCACCATCACTCCCTCAAAGTAATCTTCCAGGAATTTTGAACATTTGTTCAGATTTCAGATTTCATGAAGATATTTAGAGAGATTTGACATTCATGACATTTTAAATATTTTAGAACAAAGAAAATTGTTCATTTCACAACAGTCAATATTTCTCAAGAGAGTTTTATCAGGGATAAATCAACGTAAAGTGGAAGATACCTTGAAAGGTAAGAAAAATATGGTGGCATCAGACTTGATGTATACTTCCAGGAGCAGGGAGAAGGTGGCAGTCACAAACCAGAGGGAACAGGACTGTGACCCCAAGTCCTGTAGCAAGTCAGCACTGCCATCACCTTCCCATATCTTCATGAGATTCTTTTGTCTGGGTTTTTTTCTATTGATGTTGGACCTACTCAACATCTCTGATGTCTTCATGGCTCCTTTCAGTGTGCCATGAACAGCGGTGGGGGAGTGTTTTGAGTATTGTTATCCTCTGACCTCACACACCACCCTTCTACTCTAGTCTCCAACGTTCTGGAATATCTGCAGATAAAATAACCATGGTGTTTCTGTGAAAAATGCTATTTGTATTTCTTTTCTTTAATGAGATTTGGGGAGGGCAATAAGATAAATTCTCTCTCATGTGTCTTTATGCTATACGCTGTCCCCAAATTTAGGATGCTTCAGTTATCTGGGCATGCATTATGGTAGGATCATTTCCATTTTATAAATAAGCAGTTTGCTTTCAAGTTCTTTCAATTATCAGAAGACAAATTTCACATCTGGTAAAGGAAAGACATCATGGGTCAAAGTCTCCTGGTTCTGGGTGCTGATGTGTACTCTATTTAATAACTAAGGATTACTAGTCATAAGTACAGTGATTATTTGAACACCAAACAGGGATTGTGTCATTGAACTGACTATTTTAAATTGCTGTTGACAGAAATCCACTCCAACTAGACAGAACAATAGTACCTCACTTCATACTGGAATTTTCCAATTTATTGAATTTTTTCTCAACTAACATATGCCATTCATAATTGATTTTTTGATTCTTGTTTTTTTTGGGGGGGGAGGGGAGCAAATTTTCAGTCTAATTTTTTTATAATTCTGTGTGGAATAAACCAGGAAATGTAATACAGCATTAGGTGTGTATGATTAAGGTGGACCCATTTTTGTTTTGTTTGTAAACAAAGAGTTTTTGTTAAATGAAAGTAACAATGTACATTTATTTATTTATTTTTACTGGAAATTCTAGTTGGCATTCAGCCAACCAGCTATATCCTAATTTGGTAATTTTTATGTCTTTGTGCTAGGCAGATGTTTATCTAAATCATTTAAATCTCTATCCCTTATATTTTAGACACATTTAGTATCAAGAGATGCTCCCTGTGTAACACCATAGATTAAAAGTTAATTAAGAAGTTAAAGAAGGAGAAAACTAATTACTTTTTCCATAGTCATTCATTTAATTTTTGGCAGGTTAAATTTGGGGAAGTAGAATAAAGCCTTGAAAGTCAAAAATACTTTTTAAGTCATTATTGTTTCTTTATATACTGAGAATGCCAAGTTAATTAAGAAAAGTAATCCAGTTAGCAATGCAGGGCTGACTAATGGACACTGGAACAGTAGGATTATTTTACTGATGTTTTTAAAGTTCTTATCCTTAGTAACCCTTCAAAAATGGAACTCATCAATAGGTAACGGAATTCTCACAGACTCTCTGACAGTGTAGTATTTGAAATGAGAGATTTCTTGTTCTGAGGCTTTAAAAATATATATAACTTAGCTGAAAAATAAATTTAATGAAGTGATTTTATGAATCTAACTTCATGGTCAAGTGATTTAATGAAATGGGAGAATTAATCCTGTTAAAGTTCTAAAGCAGTTAAGCATACCTCATGTACTGGTTACTCTCCTGTGGTAAACCTCATGTTAAGCATATATATATATATATATATATATATATATATATAATATGTATATGTACATAGGGAGACAGAGACACAGAGAGACACATAGAGAGAGACACAGAGAGAGAGATGCTCTTGATGTTGTTAGGTGAGTAGAATTAGCATATTGAGATAGAGAGATATTATGAATCTCAGAGAAACTCCAGAGCAAGGACAAATTATTTTCAGCTTTCCCCAATAGAACACTGCTAATCGTCAAATATGTATATTATATTCTTTTTGATAATAACCATTGTAATTAAAGTTGCAAGACTAGTGCCATTAAAGATCATTTTAATAATCTTAAATTTGCACAAAAAAATCTCTTTGGATGGAAATGATGTACAGAGACCTATATGAACAGAGAGGAAGGTTTTGACCTTAAGATGGAGGGATGGAGGTTTTTTTTTCACAAGGATTCCCAGCTCCTTCCATTTCTTGTCAAAGCTGGTTATTGCCAGAAAAATGTAACAGAAGTATATGTTATTGGCTTCAGCTTGTTCTCAGGGTTACAGTTACTAGAGTGGTATACTTTTCTTCATTGGGACCTGACTGACCTTAAAATTATACTGAACACTGCAAAGAAAATATATCATTCACATATTTTCCCTTTTCTGCTCTCCAGTGTTGTATGCCACATTTTTATGATGTAGAAAATTATATAAATAGGTTTTTAAACTAAGGATTTTTGCTGATTCTTTAATCACTGATTTATACTTAACCATGGATTGATAAAGGGTTTTAGAATAAAAGGGAAAGAATTCACTTATCATTTTGCTATTTAACTTTGAATTGCACAGGATAGAAAACTAAAACATCCAGTCTATCACTAGCAACATGTGTTATTAAAATCTGAAGTTGAAAAAGGACACCCATAAGAAACTTTTAAACCTCACAGAGGTTTACATTGTGGCATGATGGGAAGGACAGAAGCTCCCACGTGGAGTCTGGGACTGTCATCTAGGTTTACATTTACTGGCTGTTGTGAGTCTGGTCAGGGTTACTTCTCTGCATTTACTGTGCATCATCTGTACTCTTTATGATAACCACGAGCATTTCCTATCAGCCTAGACACTGACTCCAGATAACCTGTGTGCAACACCGAAATGGATTAGGGTCTTTAGTTACCAAGTCATATTCCATTACCTGTAATAGGGATGTCCTCCCAGGGAAATATTTCTTGCTTTGTACTTCATTACTACACTCTTAGAATTACATTAAGAGTGATCCTAGTCAGCGAGTCACAGTCCTGTTTTACAGGCCTGGCTTGGTAGGCACTGGCCACGTGCCCATACGCATTTTTATGTGTAACACATCTTTGCTGTCAGGCAGCATGAACAAAAGATAATTTTTTGGTCATCTATAAGTAAAGATTATTTTCATTTTCCTTTGTTGTGATCTAGTTAAGATTTAACATGCACTCCAAATTTCTCCCTTGTATAAATTAAAACCAAATTTAATTATAGCATAAATGAGGCTATATTTGAAATCCTGCTTCAAATAGTATGGTTATCTTCCATATTTTATGCAATATCCTCACCAATATTACAAGTTTATTTTGCCTTTAGCCATTTTCTGTCAGGAAGAAAAACACCTTATTTAGTTTCTTTAATGTCTTAAATCAGAGTTTTTGGTCCCCTTTGAACACTGCTGAGGTATGAAGCAGTAAGAAACATTAAGGCCATCTACACTGAAAACAGACAAGAGCTTTTGTTGCTCTCAGAAGAGATGCTTTCAGCTCTTGCCCGTTTGCCTTTTTGAAGCACATTACAACAGCAATGTAAGACTAGGAAAGACATTTTATAGAAAATCGGCTAAGGTAGCCCTTTGAATTCCTTTTTCAGTTCATTTTGTGCTCAATTTGTGTGCATGTGTGTGTGTGTACGTGTGTGTATGTGCGTGCATGTGTGAGTATGTGTATGTATGCGCACGTATGCTTTGACCATTTCTGTGGTAATATAAGAAGAAAAATGAGTCTTGCCTAGAGACTGTGCCTCAGCACACGCAGATGAAAAGCAAGTGTTCCCACAACTGGCAAAAGACTCTTCATTTTAGTGTAAAAAAGTAATTCATACAGATTGAGCTAATATTCTTTTAGTATATGATACAAAATGTAAAACCTTCTCCAAAACAGTCAGGAGGAAAGAGACTAGACTGCCTTCCGATCACTTATGCGCAGCATTACAATCAGCACTTGGGTCTGTGGCTGGTGCAGGCAAACAGAGTTTTCTGCATATGAATTATTTGGAAGTGAACTGATTGTATCCATGAACAAGATGCTTCCTTTGCTTTGTAACTCTTTGCTACAGAATTAAACTGGATAAAGCAAAAAGCATTATGACTCCAACACAGGTTCTAAGACTTCTAGAAGATCCACTTTTGTTTCAAGGAAGGTTATTTAATAGCCAAAATGAACGAGCCATCAAATTCAGATTATTTCATGAAGTAGTATTAGAAGTTCAAGATGGGAAATAGTGCAAATGTCTACATTTTTATAAATATTTAAATTTCCCTTTCTTCAGCCATTCTTTATCATGTAAAAAGTTTTTCCACCAATAAAAATGACTCCAGAATAATAAAGAGACATAAATTAAATACATTGCTTTAATTAATATGAATAAAACTTACATAGATATTTAGGTGCTTTAAAATAATATTCAAGTATGTTCCATTAAGTATCTACTAATAAGCCATGTAAAGTTAGAAAAGAGAGGAATCTGTTATTCGTTAAGCAAACTGTAATATGTTAAAATTAAGTCTGCTCCTTGGTCAAAATAGATCAAGTACATTTAACAATGTAGAATAAAAATTCTGTGATATGCAACTCTTTCAATTTGACATCAGATTACCAAGGAAAGTGAAAGTCATGAACATTAGTCCTGAAGGCTGACTACTGCAGGAAGTCATCTGTCAGAATCTGGAAGGCAAATCCCCCTTGGGTATGTCAGGAATCTTGCTGACTCTGTGGAAGCCGCATTATCTGAACTTCCTCATCATGGGTCACCTACTGTAGGTGCGGAAATGTGGTATCTTTAGATTTTACAGTGTTCTAAGTAAAACTGGAAAGGACCTAATTAGAATGTTTTGGCATATATAGTACCTAATTTAGAATAGCAAAATGAATGTTAACACCCTCAGGAGAATAAAAGAACTTTGGAACAAATGAGATGGGAGAAAAATAGAAAATTTAAAAAGTAAATGAGCTTGACACAATTTTACTGTCTAAAGCTTGTTACAATCCATCAAATATGGCCATTTTATCATTCGAAGAGTCTTCTTAGAAAGACTCCTCCTAAGCAGTTTGATTGAGCAAAAGCTTTTCTTGGCAATTCTTCTTAGTCTGTTTCTATCCTTAGTTTGATAAATGCCTTTTATTCTTTATATATTAGTCATTTGCTACAAATATTTTAGGAAAATACCCACTTAGCTACTAAGAAAAACATATGTATTAACTGAGGGATTGCAGAATCAAACTGTGTGTGGTCATTGGTTCTTGAAAGAGTAAATTCGGTGAGGAGGCTATAAGAGACACCATGTGAAAGTTTCAGAGTTATTATTGAATCTAAATGAAAACAGAAGTAAGTCACTTTGTTGCTATTGTTAAAGTGAAGACTCTGCTATGGCTGAATGCTTCCAAAGCAGTCATAGCCAGTGTTTGTGGAGATGAGCAGCCCTTTGTTCCTGGCGAGGCTTATTCGTCCACATTCTGGGTCATTCAAGAATACTGTTTTAGAGTGAAAGTGAACAACAGTGTCAACCCGTGTCATGACTTGTATCTTGACCAATACCTTTTTGCAGGTAGAACTGCTACATGAAAGCCCATACTGATTCCAGACAGGCAAATTTTAATTTAAAGAAGTAATCTGCTGATAAGGGGGTTAGGGAAAGGAAACAGGTGAGAAACACATGAGGCATAAAGTCCTCCGGATTCTAAGTGGGGGCTGAGATGAAGGTCCTTCTTAACCTTTCATAACTTAACTTTTACACCAATTGTTGTATTCTCAAGGAATAAAAACACAATAAATAATGTGTTTCTTTAAATAATTATGAATGTGATAGTAAAGCATATGATAAACTGGATATAATGGTACAGATGAATAATCTCAGCTCTTGGAAAGTAGATATAGGAAAATTATGAGTTCAAGGCCAGCCTGGGCAACATAATAAGATGTTGTCTCCCCCCAAATGCCCACACTGTGACACACACACACACACACAGTGAGAGAGAGAGAGAGAGAGAGAGAGAGAGAGAGAGAGAGAGAGGTGAGTTTCAGCTACTGGTGCCAACACAATCAGTAAACGCATGCTCAAATAACCACATTAACTAGAAGTGCTCAGGATATTTATTAAAATTCTCTTCCATGGGATCTTCAAGATAAACTGAATAATGACTTCTTGAACTGTGTCCCACAACTCTAAATTTAAATACAACCACATTAGATAACACATTCAGCTCAACAATAATTGTGCTAGAGTCTCCTTCTCTGGGTCTTAGTGATTGAGACTGCACAATCACGTCCCTAGGGAAGCCAGCTTTTTGTCTCTCACTTTGTTCTCAATTTGCCCCACATTCTGGAAGTCACTGCTGGGTGTTTTAACATGCTCTATAGTTTTAACATGCTCTAACTGAAATGTGCATACAAATCTAACTTTTATATATCCCTTCTCCATCCAATATTTCTTAATACAAAACAGATATCATTTTGCATTTTTAAATGATGTTTCCATAAAATGTATGTTAGAAAAGTGTAATTTCTGAAGGGATGTTTTGCCCTGCAATTTGAGATATGTTACATAACTTCTCTTCAAAATTAGTTTTACCTTGGTCTCAACCAACCCTCCTTGGATTCTGCCCTCAGGAGTCCCTAGGGCAACCTCCAGCTTTTTTGCAATAAACTCACAATGACTATGAGCTAGCCTCTAGTCCCTAGCTCCCTGGCATGGAGCCCCCTGAATGTATAATAGCAAGATATGGTTTTGAGACATCGTTTAAAAATGATACTATGGATAACCTTCATCTATAAACATACATTTTAAAGTTTACAATCTACACTAGCTTAAACTTTCCTGGTGAACTAGAAATAGTCATATATGTACATTGAAATATTTATAACCAGAACAATCAATTTTTTATACACACACAAATACATATACACACACACACAAATATTTCCCCAAGCTAGCAATGGCTTTTTTGAAAAAAAAAAGTAAATATTATTGTAACAGAATCTTTTAAAAATAGCTCTATCAAGAGATGACTTAGCAGTTAAGAGCACTGGCTACTCCTGCAGAGAACTCAGGTACAGTCCCTGGCACCAGGATAAAGGCTAACAGTCATTCATAACTCCAGTTCACGGAATCTGATACCCTCTTCTGACTTCTGTGGGCATTGCAGGACCCGGGTGCATGGAATTCCATGAGTGCGTGGAATACACTCATACACATAAAATAATAAATTTAAAAACATATTAAAATAGCTCTATCGACTCTGGGTATGGTGTTAAAGTTATCATCCTCATAATCTAGATCAGAAAAGCCAAATACTGAAGGAAATAGAGGGGCTTCTACTCAAGCCATGCAAATCACGACTACTTGTAATACAAAAATATCATTTAATTTCTTAACTGTCCCTCTGCAGTGAATGGAACCAAGCCTTTCAGAGTGTTATAAGCATATTTTTACTTCAGATAATATCTAAACTACGAAGCTCTCCTTCAATTTCACCAGTAGAGAATAAAAGGTAAGAGTTGTTTGTTCCTTTTAAAACTCATTCACCAGATTATCCAGGTGTAGTTGTAACTTCAGTGAGCCTTTGAAGGCAGAAGCTACTGATTGGAGGAAACAATGGCAGATGGCATGGTGAAGATGAAAGCCAGTGGTGTTCTATGAGCTAAAAAGCAGATGACATTTACAGCATGGATTCAAATTATATGTTACAGAGAAAGTTATTGAATCTTTAAAACAGTTTCTGGAGTTTGGTTTGTTTTTGTTTTTGTTTTTTTTTTTTACATTTTCAGGCATTTAAAGTTATACATATGTCAGGATTGCTTTTTTCCTTTATTGATGCTACGTTTTAGTGGGAGAAAGGAGAAAAATGAAGAAAATATCAGTGTAAAGATGCTGGGTGTGTTTTTGTATATAATATATATTTAAACAACACATGTATTTGTATATAATATGTAGTATTATACTCATAGTAACTCCCTTTATCTTTTCTAATTTTCAAAGAGATGTAATAAAAACCTCACTTTAGGCTAGGATACAATGAAAAAGCCCCAGTTACCTAAGTAACTAGACTACTGCATTGTTCTTCAGATGAAAGTATCTTCATGAAGTTTACTGCTTGTCTGGATATGGGCAGAGATGCAACCATGACAGAATTGTAATCAAACATTTAGTTCTCATCAAAAATTATTACTGGGTAGGTTTAGAATTTCTGTTAAAAGTAAATAACTTTTCTATCCAGCTCAAAGCAGAGACAAAAAAAATATTCTGTGCATAAAATACTTAAGAGAATTAAGCAAGACTACACAAGGAGCTCAGTATGGAGACACCAGACTTCTGGGAACAGCAAGGCAATGGCAGTCCTGGTGCTCAAAGTTAATCTCAAACTAAGAGGCTGCAAGGTGGCAAATACTATTGTTATCATTTTAATGCTAAAAGCCCCAATCATGAGCCTCAATGGTTAGGATCAATTGCTGCTCTTCAAGGACCCCAGCTTGATGCCCATTGCCCACATGGCAGCTACCAGTGATGATCCTTAACTCCATTTCTAGGGAATCTGATGCCCTCTTCTGGCCTCTGCAGGTACCAGGTATACATTTGGTTTACTTACATGCATGCAGGCAAACACTCATACACATAAAGTAAAAATTTCAATAAAACAGTGTGTACAAAAAATTTTAGATAAAAGCCTCTATTCACAGTAATGATAAAACTAGCACTATCTGTAAAAAAAAAAAAGAGAGGGATACAAAGAAGCATATTAGTCAAAAACAGGATGACGCATTAGAATTATCATTAGTCTATCAAAGGAAGGTAGATAAAGACAGCAACAAACATTTATACTGGTATCTGTGCAGTAGGATGAGTCCTTTGGGTATATGCCAATGATGCTAAAATTCTTTCTGGGAGGTGTGAGCAGCGTCCAGCCCCACCCTCCTCTCCAGGTCCCTAATGACAAAGTGAGGTATAATTTCACCAAACTACAGTTTGGGAAACCAGAGTTGATTTGGGTTTGCTCACAGAGCAATGGGCGAGGGACTTACTACTTACAAGAGGTGTAGGGGCTCCCCTTCTGAGCCTGTATAGCAAATTCTAAATCCAAGCAGGGACCCTGTGACCTCCTAGCAGCTGCCCAAGGTGGCAAAGGGGCAGGTCTATCCCCAGCTTCCTCCACTCATGCCCTTAGTCCCTCCCCCACGTACAACTCAGGTTACTGGTTGGTTGAGAGTGGTTGGTTGAGAGTGGTAGCTGATTCTCCCAGCTGCTTTTTTCTTGTGGAAAGTCAACAAGTTGGGAAAGCAGGCACTCCCTGGCTTGGGACAAGTGGTTTGTCCATAGCTTGCCAACCCAGCTTGCCAGGCAGAGGACAAGTACAAGCAACAACCAAGGAGTGGTATAACTGGATCATATGGTATGCTAGATATATATTATCTGAGGCTACTGTGAATGGTAGGTTTTCCATGAACACTTTCTCTTATTGCTTGTTACTGGTATATAGAAAGGCTACAGTTTTTTAAATTTTTGTAATGCATCCCTCCTACCATCAGCATCAGAGTTCCTCATGCACATGCAACAGAGGACCATGCACACAGAAAGCCACAACTGCCCAAGGTATAGAAAATAAGACACTGCAGAGTGCATATTACTGGACAGGACTCCTATATTAAACTTCACCTACCCATGGCTCAGGGATCATAGTAGAAGAGAGGGCAGAAAGATTGTAAGAGCCAGGGTTGGTGCATGGACAAAAATAAACAGAGTGTTCCAGGACTGTGGGAATTTTCCTATATGAACTTGTGGCAATGGTGACAGCATGCACAAGACCCCTGCAGTATCAATTAGACAAAAATCCAACAAAGAACTGGAAAATGGGCAGTAGGCCCCAATCTTGGGCCGAGGAACAACTGGCAATTGATTGGTGCTGTGGGTGAGGGAAAGCTGATCTTTGAGGCAGTGACTCTAAATAGGCTGACTAATCTCCAGAAGATGCTACTGTACTGATGGACAGCTGGGTAGAAAATACTCGACTCAATAGACCTTAACATATATGGCAGACTACATGAAATCTTGTGGGGGTGTATGGGAGTGTGGATGAGGGAGGGGGTCTAAATATGATTGGATTTGTTGCATGAAATCCACAAAAAAAAACCCACTAAAAATATACATAGAAAAAATAAATGTAAGAAAATAATTTAAAAAAATGTAAGCCAAAACCAAAAGTGACCAGGGACAGTTAGTGACATGATGAAGTTGTAAATCATCAGTAGATGCTAAAACTTGGAGATGAAATTTTTAGAAAACATAAGTTATTTATCATCCTAGGGTAACAAGATATTTACTGATTTCAAAGCAAAATATTCAACTGTACAGCAGAGAGATGTTGCAGAGTCTACTAAGAATGAGGCAGATCAATGTGTGTCTCCTGACTCAATTCCCTGAAAAGACTGTGACTTCTTCTGCTTTCCTGTTGAAGTTGCATCTGCCAAATTCACCCAAAATTCAACCTTCTACAAACCACAGGCCTCTTCCTTCAAAACTGACAAGATCAAGAAACATCAGGAAGAATGAACTATTCCACATTAAAGCAAACTGAAGAGATAGGACAACAGGAAAATTAACACAGGGCTGTTACAAAAATACCAGGACACCGGCCCAAGTTTAAATAAAGTTTGTTGATAGATAATGATATTAATGCCAGTTACTGATTTACCCAGTTTTCTCGTACTTGTTTTTACACAATGCATACTGTTTTACTTACACACAAACTGGCATTTTCTTTTCAGTTTAATATTCTCAATGTTGTGGTGTAGGGTATATTTTCACAGAGTTCCCTCTGGCTAAATGGTCACTCCAATGGAGGTGTGCATACTGGATCCAAATGTGAGTGACAGCAGCGAGGACAGCAGCAGCAAGACATGCCTCTAAGAATTTTATTGATGGAGATGGAGCCAATAGAGTCAACTACTTTCCAACCAACCAATGACTTGAAAGGGTGGGCCTAGTAGGAAAGCAGTGAATGCTATGTAAGAGGCACACCATCTTGGAGGAGTACTTGGAGTTCCCTGCAGTTCTGATCAAAATGTAGACCTCAATATGAGATTGCTGTCCCTATCCCCTGCAAAAAATCCTGCTTAAGTAGCCCTGAATAACTCTAGCTTCTCTAACTAGACAGCATACTTCATTGACTCAATCTGTCACGACCTAGAGGGGCGGGGCCAAACGCAGCACCTCATTGTGAGAAAAATTCTTAAGACACATGGAGAAAATGTACATGCTTATGCATATTCACCTAGAAAGAACAGGCAACTAGAGAAAATGTTCATACTGGTGGTCTTTAGGTAGAGTGTAGATTATATCCTTCTCATAATTTTTGTTAAGACTTGAGCCATGCCCAAATTAGTAAACGAATGGATGGATGCCCACCTTAAAGAACAAAATGTCAAGCAATTTTTTTCTCATCACCTTCTCTGTTCTTATTTTATTTGAAGTCCACCAAAGACTTTGACTACTACTTTGCCATTTTATTGACCCTTTTCACTTTCCAATTAACAGGGCAGCCAAGATTCCTTCAGAAATTATAAAAATCAGACAGTACCACACGTTTCAATCTAGACCTGTTGAAGACCCAGTGTCCTATTCACACTGAACTGAAGTAACTTAATCACATGTCTTTTCAATTACTACACTGTAAATTCCTCATGCAGTGAAATGTGCTTTATTCCAGTTGGCTTCTTGCCCCTTTCTCACTCCCGAATACACATCAGAGAACTGGCAGTCTTCAAATGTTTGCTTTATGAGTTTAATTTACATAGCACCAATCGTGACTATCTGACCAGGCCTTTGCTATGATTTTC
This sequence comes from Eospalax fontanierii, assembly GCA_035773235.1. Lineage (NCBI taxonomy): Eukaryota > Metazoa > Chordata > Mammalia > Rodentia > Spalacidae > Eospalax > Eospalax fontanierii. The sequence goes on from CM069530.1 coordinate 25,218,432, forward strand.
ACCTTCTTTCTAACTTTATTAGTTGCCTTATTGCCTTTGTTTAGTTCACTGCCCCCCTTTAAAAAAAAAATCTTGAGCTTTTGTACATTTCATACAACAGTTCTCAAATCAAATTTTAACCCTCCTCTCCCATCCATCACTTCCAACCCCCCACTCGACCTCATGCATTTCACCAGACACGTTAAGTCCTATCCAGTCAAGCATTTTTACCCAGATGTCATTTAGTGCAATGGAGTCTGGCCAGTCTATCTAGACATCATTATGTCTAACTCTCCCTCTCCCAGTACTATCATTCTCCAATCTAGTCTCCTCCAGTCTAGGTCTGACCCACCACCAATTTCTGTTGTTTTACTCTGGACCCTTGTTTAATTGAGCTGACATGAGTCCTGTGCCCAGTGCCATCACTATCACAAGTTCACATGTGTAAGCTTCCAGTGGCCTGAAAGCCTCTGCTTCCATGAGTTCATGAACCAGCCCTGGTTCACAATCTTCCGGCCCCCTCTACTGCATAGATCCTTGAGCTATGGGTGGGTGAGGCTTAATCTAGGAGTACTATCCAGGAATATACACTCTGTAGTCTCTTATCCTTTAAAACTTGGTCAGTTGTGGCCTTCTGTGTGCATAGCACTATGTTGTACAAGGAAGCTTCACTGGTGAGAGTTGAAGGATGCTTCAGTCCTCTTTCTACCCGTCATTCTGCTATATTCTATGAGCTAGCCTCAGGTGTAGAGGTTCAACTGTAGATGTATCACCTAGGACTTGGCATCTCTCAGACCTGTGTTTTCTGTGTCTGACCAGTTGTGGATCTCTGTAATGGACTCCATCTGTTGCATAAAGACACTTCTTTGATGAGTGGTGTACGGTATACTTGTCTATAAATATAAGAATCCACATTTGGCACATGGTAAGAAATTTCATTGCCTGGAGATATGACAGAGACAGGGTTTCCTCTAGGATCTGTGACCTCTCCAGCCATGTGAATTTAACTGTGTTTGCAGTGCCATCCATAAGTTCACTCCCACTGGAGGGCTTTAAGTTCAATTAAGTAGCTGTTGATCACCCTCCAGATTGCAATGTCACCACTGCACAGAACGGTACTCTGTGCTGGTTATCATTATTAGTCTTTAGGGCCGGGCTGGGCCATTTACTGTTTTTTTTCCTCCTTAGTAGTTTACACTTTGTCTATTATCATGAGAGCTAAACTTCAGATAGAAGGCTTCCAGGTCAGTTCCTGCTTCATTGCTCCAAGTCCTGTATCTGAAGTATGTCCTGTCTTCAGCAGTAGGTGTTATCAAAGAGACTACAAAAATAATATAGGACATTTTCAAAGTTCTTAATTATCTCCCAGAATGAGAAAATAATTCACTCTTCTTTTTAAAAATTCTTGACACTTTTATCTTGACATTCATATGGAGTTTTCACTCCCATTAACCTCTCTTTCCAACCCTTCTCTCTTGTAGAAACATGTTCTTCCCAGAGTCTCTCCTGCTTTGTTTTATTTTTAAAAAAACTCCATGTTAACCAAAACATTTTCTTCTCTTATGGTTGCAGGAAGACGGCACAGGGTCTAACACCTCTAAACGTGTGGTGCCTTTCTAATTCTTTACGTAAAATAAAACATTGCTTGTTGATAGATACTTGTTTGAGTTAATATTTAGCCTTCTATTGTTTGTGTACCTCAGCTTTTCCAAACCAGAAAGCCTTGATACACCTCCAAAGTACACCTACATAAAAAATTGAGGCAATATTTTGTTTTCAACTCTTCTAAATTCTTCATTTTCTTATAATTTCTGGAATTAGTGTCTATTAAGGAGTTATACAATTGTTCTTTTCAACTTACTGTTGTTTTACTCTAGATGGCAGAAATGAGGTCCTCTGGTTTTCTCTAACCTGGCCTGTTCTCCCAGGAGTGAATTCATTGTCTCTGTTGCTGACACAAGGATCATTATAACTCCCCAATGTGTTCATGAAGTTTCAGCTTATTAGTCATTCTGCATTTGATGCCTGTGTTTACTTGTAACTATTGACAAAATGATTAATTAAGGAAATAGCACCAGATTTCCCATTTGTGAAATATATGCTAATACTAGCTGCGTGTGGTGGGGAACATCAAGAGGCTCCCAGGTACTTAAAACCATTTTTTTTTTTTTCTGCAATGCTAGACACCATGAAACCAATGACAACAAAGAAGGATAGAGAAAAGCCAAAATGGCCCCCATTAACTTTGCTTAACTCCTGAGCAACATCTAGCCTTCTGTTTTGCCATCCAGTCACGAGGAGCTCGAGGAAAGAGTTTCTGCTTTGATTAGTGTTGATCCCTCCAAAGTATAGCTGAAATAAATATTCTGAAGGATTTTCTTTGGGAGGTGATCCAGAAAACACAGGCAAGAGAGGTATAAAGGGAAACAAAGGGACTAAAACCCAATAATAATAATAACAGGAAAACTACAACTACAACAGGAAAACTGAGACTTAATACTAACTAAATCCTTTAAAATTATCCACTGCCTTCCATTTGTTCCCAGGGACATTAACATCTTTCAACTTGAATTCAAACCATTAAACCATGCCTTCAGAAGAAAGACCCTTAGGCAGAGAAGCAAAGGAATGCAGCCCTAGGTGGTATCCAGCACAGTGCTGGGCAGTGCTATTCAGCCGAGACTTGCAGAACAGAAACACTCGAAGGACAGAAGTGACAAAAGACTTTGTAGTTTTTGTGTTGATTTCAAGTATGCCTCAAATTCCTAACTTTGGCACGAGAAGGTAGTAATCCTTTATATACTCCAGATAAACGAATTACATAAATTGAAAAAAAATTTTTTTTGAAAGATCAGCCTGAGGTACCAAAATAAGAAACAAAACCTGTTCTTCCATTCATCTGTTGATAAGTACCTGGGTTGTTTCTTAGCTGGACTGTTGTGAAAAGCACTGCAATGAACACAGGGGAGCAGCTGTCTTCAAGATCCTGCTTTCAGCTGTTTAGGGCATGGATCTAGAAATGGGATCAACACTCCAGAGAGTATGTACACACAGTGCAGTATTAGTGAGTTATTAAACATGAGGGCCTACCATTTGTGACAGACAACATGCATGAACTTGGAAGACATGGTCCTCTATGAAATCACCTAGCTCAGAGAAACTAATGCTGTATGATGTCACTTACACGAAGCACTTAATAGCATGTAACTCGGGAAGAAAATGTAAGAGCAGTTATGCAGGACAGACAGAAATGGAGATTAGTTGCTTTGTGGAAATGAGGCTTCAGTTAGGAAAGATGAGCACGTTCTAGGGATTTGTTAGACAACAGAGTCTAATGTGAACAGCAAGGTATTGTGCATTTGAAATGCATTAAGACAACAGCTCTCATGTTCGATGTCTCAGCACTTAGCAAAAACAAGATGAAAGGAAACTTTCGAAGGTGAAAGTTGTGGTTATTACCTTTGTTATGGTAAAAGATATGCCAGGATATATGCCTGTGTGCAAAGTTATCATGAGGGAAAAAGAAATATACTCATGTCTTTCATGTCACTTTTGTGTGGACCTAATACTGTTTTATGACTAATTTTATACTTTAGAATATAGTACTTACCTTGTAGTGGTTTTCTAAATGTTTATTAAAATTTTTGTTGAGACAAAGGATCAATACTGAAATGGAGAAAACAATCTTAAATAATTCTTAAATCTTATCTAGTGGAAGATCTATATGAAACTATCTTGTTTGCTAAAGCACCTACAATAAAACTTTGATTATATATATTATATACATATGCAATATATATACAGAATATAATATATTTGATATCAATTATACCTCAATAAAGCCTTTAAAAATAAACAGACTCAATAAATATATTTCCCTTCCCTTATACTTTCCCAGGGTCTCTCTGTCCGGCAAATCAGTGGCTTTGAGCAGGATTCTTTCAAACACTCAAAGTGTGTACTGCGCCTTCATCTTATTATACACGTCCCCATTGTTGCCCTTTTTGTTTTACTTTTTGGAAGAGTGAGTTTCCTTTAAAGATGGAATCAATAATGAACAGTTTAGAGTTAGTCTAAGAAAGACTTGATGGGCTTTTCCTTTGCACTTCCTGTTTCTTTTACATGGGAATAAAGCCCCTTTAGTCACACCCTCCACTTCATATTATTCTGGTCCAAGCCACTGTTAACTTTTCCACAGCCTGAGTGCAGTGGCCATGATTTGGGGGTTTAATCATCGTTTTCTTTTCTGACACCAGGCACACTCTGCCCTGGTGTAAATTGGATTCTCTACCAAACATTCTTTAGGACTTTGTTCAAATTCTCTCTCTCTTTCTGTCTCTCTCTCTCTCACACACACACACAAAATTCTCCACAGTCAAATGTCTATTTCTTAAATCATCCTCAATGACATGTTTCATTATCTAACTTAGTGATTTCTCTCATTTTTCTAATCTTTTTCCCCTTCATTTAAACTCTCCCCATATTTGCTACATCTCAATCATACAGTCCTTGGATGATAATCAATTGATTTTATTATGTTCTTATATATACACACACATTCAAAAGTAAAATACTTAAAACACATATTACTTTTTTTCAAATAATTATTAAAACTGTAATCTTGGTTTTAGGCCTATAGAATGGTATCTGAAAATCAGGATTTATGTATCCAAAATGATACATACCTAAACCAAAGGATGCAAACACATCAAAAGTTACTAATGGACAACCCAACTCCAATCCCTATTATCACTGAGTTAAAATCCCAATAAACTTTCCTAAATGCCAGCTTGCTGCTTTGCTTTGTCAAGCAGCACCTCCGCCGTTTATCTGCACACTGACCCTGAGCCCACACTTCTGGAAGCCAAAGCACGGACAACAGCCGTGCGATTCTCTCCTGGGGATAGGTGAGGAAGAGTAGCAGGAAGACTTGAGAGGGGACCAGACAGGTGATGATAGGTAAGAAGACTGGGGCAAATTCCAGCCCAGCAGTCGCTCCCCCCTCAAAGGTGTACAGCAGACTATGTCTGCTTCTTAGCACTGTACGCCATGTACGCCATGATACAAATTCAGCACTTTGTTTCAGACGCATAAAACCCGAGACTAACTACTGGAAACTCTGATCCAATCGCAAGTGGCAAACACTTACCAGCAGCAGTTGCTGACTAACAAAACCTGACACCATCATCCAACAGGCAACAGAGGCAACAAATCTTAGAGAACAATGAGGAAGAAAGAAGAAAACTTGAAGGCTGAAATTACAAATACATACTATAATTATTTACTACTGGAACACAATCAGATATTTCACCATTGAGGTAATCAAAATAGATTCTGAGAAATAGTTTTCAAAGGCATAGAAACAAATGAACTGAACCTTAGCCCCACATTCAACTAGCTTGAATTTATAACAAAAAAAATCAGATGAACAATATTTTTTATATTGTTAAATTCTGTGTAAAATAATTTAAATATGAATTATAGATTAAAGACATAGGGTCAATATCATACTTATGTTTAACGATTATAAAAATATTTTGACAGTACTAATAACTATGTAACTATATGCTAAGACACTTACAAAGACATTTGAACCCTCTATTTGCCAAAATTTAAGTGATAAAAGTGTTGAAAAGCAATCTCATTCACAGGTTACTGATGACTGTACATAATTAGGTTTGGTCAACATTTGAGACAGCTTCTGTCAATACGATTTAAATGATTTCTGAAAACAGACTTACACTACCCTTAAATGTTTCTAAAGGAAATGCGTTCCAAGGGAGGAAAGATGCACTTTCAGAGACAGCCTCACAGTCTTTGTTCACAGGGTCAGACAGTTAGAAACAATGCCAGTATTGATTAGTAAGAGATTCCAAGCAAACAGCAATGTGCTTACAAATTTATTGGACTGTATCAGAGGATACACTGAAAATATAAAGAGAATGTATATGTTCTAATATGTAAATTGCTCAAGATAAATAATATTAATTGAAGATTTAAAGTTTATGTATGTAACCTATGGGGCTGGAGAGATGGGTCAGTGGTTAAGAGCATTGGCTGCTCTTGCAGAGGACCAGTTTCAATTCTCAGCACTCACATGGCAGCTAACAATCATTCATATCCCTAGTTCCAGGGGATCTGACACCCTCTTCTGACACAACACAGGTGCACTTACAAACATGCAGGTGATACACTCATACACATGAAATAAAAATAATAAAATATTTAAAGTTTATGTAACCTAGGCATAGAACAATTCGATTATTCTGAATACAGTGGGTATAATGGAAATAACATAAAAATGTGAACGTTTATAATACTCAGAGGTATTTGTTTTTATTTGAGTTTCTCATTGTTTCTTTGAAAAGTTCACTTTCATTTCTCCTACCTTGAACAATGTTTAACTTGTGAAGAAAACTTAAAACTTAAAACAAAAATTCATTGATAAAGTAGTATAAAGATTCGACAAAGTAGATGAAACTGTATCCAGATAGCCAACATTTGTAGACACATGAGAACTGGATGCAGAGGAATTGAAAAATCAGCAAGGAATGATGAAACCAGAGAAAGAATGGACGGGAAATCATGACAATGATTCTTCAAGGAGTTCAGGGATGAGGACTGGGGCTGGGTCCTGGTTGATAGAGCACTTCCCTAGTATAAACAAAGACCTGGGTTCAATCCCCAATAATGGTCAAAACTGGGCTTTGGGGAACATACTTATAATTTTAGTGCTGGAGGTCAAGACAAGGGAGGGAAGTTGTTGATGTTTTTAGAAAACAAAATCACAAAAATAAGAATGTAAAGAAAGGAAGGAAAAGGAACATTTTCCTTTTTAAATATTACATATTATGTAACTATTACATAGCTATTACTAATGCTTGGTTTTGTCCTCTGTGCTCTATTCTTGGTAGGGCTGTTAATGTTTCTTTGATTGTACAACTTTTGCTTCATAGTAATACTGTAACCACATACTTAGCAGTCTTATCAATCTTCTTTTGAAATTTAATTAATTGCTCTTATTTAGTCATACAGAAAAATGAGAATAATTTTTTAAATTCCTAAAACATCCAAAGCCAAAATTGTTTGTTTTCTGAGATTTCATTCAATCCACACACTACTTTGTAGTGAGGTTAGATAGGATGCTCACCTCTTTCACTTAAAGAACCTAGCGTGTCATTTGTGTGTGCACATGACAATATTTACCTAGATAGAACGTTAGGAAAGACATAAAATTCTACATTATATAAAATTTTTGTTTATGTTGCATGTCTTTTGTGGATATTATTAATTTACATTTTAATTAGAATATTTTTAGTAGTAGAGATGAAGCTACTGACTTTTCCATCTGTTTTTTTTTTTTATTTCATTAGTTTTATATGTATCAGAATCTATAAGCAGATAACAGGAGCAAGTCACAGCAGCTCTAAGCTGTCCTTCCCTCTAGTGGTGGTCGCGGCAGACGCCAGCCAATGTACTCCCTCTCTCCAAACCCCGTTTCCCGTCCAGTGGGAGAGGGCGGTGAGGGGGAGAGCCAGCGCTCAGCTCGTGCTCCTCCTCCCTCGGATTGCCCCCGAGAGTCTCACCCCCCACCCCTAAGACGAGAGTCCTTGAGGGGATTAAGGGGAAGTCGGGTGTGTGGCTCGCCCATTCCCAGCCTCCTGGCCCTTCCCAGGAAACAATCAGATGGCACAGGGGTTCTGGACCTAGGCACAGCAGGAAGCTGTTTAGTGAACTCAGCAGGCACATTATAAAGGCTCAGAGCCACAGGTATTAGCATACAGTGCAAGGTCTCTACCAATCATCATACAGCAGAAAAGATACCTTATTAGCATACAAGGGAGGGATAATTCTCTATATGAGGAAGTAACATACTGCTCCAATAGTAACACTCCTACATTTCACCTCATTAGCATAAGTTTATTTCTTTGTAGGTTCCCCATTTCCAGGAATCCTTGTTTATCTCTTGGTACCTTCCTGTTTGATTTCACTTTCTCTAGGCGCCATCTTAACAGTACTTTTAATTCAATAAGGCCCAACACTAAGTATGGTTTTTCCTGGTTTTTATCAGGAAATGGTTTATGGAAAACCAAATTCTGCTTTTCCTAACCCATTAAATTATTCTTTAATCGTTATTATTCTTCTTCTTTAATCATTACTGTTTTCAACTTTGCCAGTATTTTTATTCTGTTTCTCACCAAGTTTCATACATTGTAGATTTCTCCATAAATAAATGTCTTTAGTATCCGGAAGTTAAAACAACAACAAATGGCCACTTCAGTGCGTTTTTTATGGAAGCAAATACTTTACTTTTTTCTCTCAATACATTTCAGAGATTTTACTTTTACATTTAAAAATGTACACTCCCCAGAGAACTAGGAGTCACAAAGTTGCTTGTTTTCTTTTTCAGTATTTTCTATATTTAATGAAAGGGTCGAGTACAAGGAATGATGAGGAAAACGTGACTAGATACACTTTCATGATTATTCCTCAAAAATGAACTTTAATTCATTGCTGATAATTTTCTAGTACTACAGATTTATATAATATGAGACAAAGCTTTACTTTATACTGATCTCAGTCACAGTACAATGCTTGAAACCCTTGACAAAATGCTACATTTAATTTTCAGTTTCATCATTGACACTCCAAAATTGTAATTAACATGTAGTGCTAAATGCACACTGAATAGTCAACCAGTCATCAATGAAGTTTTAATAAAATGAATGTATAAATGAATAAGTAACAGTGACAAGATTATTCCTAAGTAATATCTACATGTAAACTGAAACCAAGGAACCATGAGCATCAAGGCAGGTCAAATAAATACTAGGAAGCTGTGGAATTACAAATGAGTGCACTGAAGTTCTGTTGCTGAGCTCTTGAAGGGGACAGCCACAGACCCAGCACTGGCAAGCCCATCTGTATGAAATCACTCAGTTTCATTAAACATCACTTAGCCTATCCACCAAGGAGCAGGAACAAACCCAGAGAAGATCAAGCATTTTCAAATACAAATAAAAAGGAAAAAGAAATTTGACCTTCCAAATATATGCTCTCAGGGCTAAGACTGCTACTTAATTTTTACTCTCATTTAAAAAGAGAATGTTGAACTTTACAGGTGTTAAACATCACAGGGTGTTAGACAAAACCAGGAAGTTACAGACTCTAGATTCAAATTTTATTCTGACTTCCAAACCTCTCTCTTTCCTATACTTAAGCCAAAAAAGGATGGAGGTGATAGAGAATTTTTTAAACATCCCACGATTAAGATGATCTCAACATAATTATGTAATATTCATGTTAGTTATTCAATCAAATATGGTAATATTTCTATAACATCTAAAAATGCAACCTCTCCTTTTGTTTTTAACTCTGCCAATCACCGGTTCAGGTAATTTCTCTAGCAATATGAGAAAAGGAAATGCTAGTCAGTTGTGTCTTTTTTAAACTTTTGGGGTTTGATATTATGTTTACAAGGATATTATGCTACATAATTTGTTTTATAATCCACTAATGTCTACTCTTTACTTTAAAAACTAATTACTTAATGTTTGTAAAGGGGACAAGGTGATAGAACTGACTCAGGATTTTCATTTTCTTTTTATCAGGATTGAGCCCAATGGAATAATCAAATACTTACAGATGCCTTTAATGTTTGAGGGTATTTAAAAATTTATTTTTTTAGTATTTTTATTTTTTGTGTATGAATGTATTGCCTACATGTGTGCGAGTGCACCTGTGTCATGCAATGCCTGCAGAGGTCAGATAAGAGCATCAAATCCCCTGTAACTGGAGTTATGGACAATTGTTACCTGCCATTTGGGTGCTCACAATGGAACCCTGGTCCTCTGCAAAAGCAACCAGGCGCAGTGTTCTTAAACACAGAGCCATCTCTCCAGGCCCTGATATTTGGTCTTTATTTGTTGAGTGTGATGTTAAAATGGAAATACTATAATGAACATTGATACTTGAAGGAAGTATTATAAACTGCCATTTATAATAATAGACCTTTAAAATTTATCTTGGGGCTGGAGAGAATGCTCAGCAGTTAAGAGCACTGTTTGAAGATCGAGATTCTGATCCCAGCACCCACGTGGCACTCCTGACACTCACATACATAAAACAAAAATAAATAAAATAATATTTTAAGAATATTTCTTATTTTCTGTTTCTTAAACCATTATTCTGTAACTTGCAATGTTACTTGTGAGAACTAAACATAAGCATATGCCTGAAGTGCTCGACAGAACAAATACTAGATGTGCTTTCTTTGTGGACATTATTAAAGAACATAAGAAAGAGCTGTCCATCAGAACTTGATGGCAAGAATCTATTGCTGAAGACACCACACATGTTGGATACAGGACATGGAGGAATGAAGTTGGCACTTGTAGGGACAAAGCAAACTCAGACCTCTTAAGTTTTAATTGCCTCGCCCCTCCCTGCTACATTCCTGGTGCTAAGTCTTCAGCACATATTCTGGCACCAAGTCAAGACCCCACAGATAATGAGGTCTGAGTTGTCAAATACAAATCATCTCTGAGGGACAGACAGGTTCTGGACCAACCAGTTCCAAGGTTAAACTAGCCAGCACAGCCCCACAGCCATGGTACCTTTAAAAGCAGGCTGCACCTTGGGGAACACACACAGTTCCCTAATCTGGCTTTAAGGACTGCAGCCTGGTTAGCTGCTTGATTCGCTTTGTTTGCCAAATTATGTAAATAAATTTTACTTTTTGCATCAAAGCGGAGTCCTGGGATTTGTTCCCATTTCTCAGACCCTAACATTTTTGGAGGTTCCACCAAGATCCGGGAGCATAAACCCCGCTGTGAGCACCCCAATGCAGCCAGCCTCAGTGAGTACTGCCAGTTATCTCTCTCTCTCTCTCTCTGTTTTTCCTTATTTTTCTTGGTAGTGCAGACAAACTGGGGCTCAGTGGAGATCGGGTGGACACACCACTGATCTCTGAGCTGGAGGAGGTCAGAGGACACGCTAACCCCTCCTCTGTTAAGGGATCACAGATAAGTCTGACGTGGAATCCAGGCCTATTGGACCTCAAGTCTGTGTCCCTCCCGATGTGGAATCCGGGCTGGACAGATCTGTTTGGAACAGGGACAGGAGCCGTCTTTTTAGCCAACTCCATGCGCTGTGATATTTTTAGCTACAATCTGGTTTGTGTTACTTCTCTGTGTCTGTTTAGTTTTTGTCCTAAATTTCCTAAGTGTTGTGGCCACCTCTGTCATGATCAGGGGCCCATGGAGGGATCTGGAGCGCATCTACAGCCAGCGCAGCCACATCCACGACAAGCTGAGCGACGACCCACTGTAGGCCCTGTGTACTGCGCAAGGAGATGATGGGGCTCTGCCAGCTGATATGTCCCTGCTGTGCCAGTTGTAGGTCCCAAAGTGTCTTGCACGCCCCTTGGCATCTCTGGGATTGGGATGAATGCTTAACTCCCATCTCTTTTTCATCCTTTGCTGGCACTTGCAGCTCTGGCTCAGGGGCATCCCTACCTGCAGTCCCAGGATTCCACTGCCTGGGACAAAGGCTCCAGGACCCATCCCTGAAACCACCCAAGGCCAGATAGGCAAAGGCCTCCATGCTGAGTATTTAAGTACAGGAGCCAGTTAGTCCTGGATATGTAAAAATATGGAGACACCCAGGAGCTCACTGATTTTACAAAACTCTAGGGGATTGTGACAATCTGGGAATTCTCTGAACTGCAAGCATTTAATCATATGTCCTAATCCTTTTGCAATTTATGTTTTTGTTTTGGTTTTCATTTTAGATTCTTGATGGGATCATAGAAAAGCAAAAGAGTCTCACACAGTCTATTGTAATAAGGTTGATACATTTCTATACATGTTCTAGTCAAACATGGAAAGCAATATCAGGATTTTAACGTCTTATGGTATAATTACTCGGCTTTAAAATGACTGTTTAAAGTTTTTTACATTGTGTTATGCATTTACTGGTTTTTACAGAGAACTATTTTGGATTCTGATTGTTTCCATGACATCTGTTTTTAAGGGGAATTATTTTGAATTTTAACATCTTTTATATGATATATTTGCTGATTTCTGAAAATGACAAAATGTTACATTATTTGTCAGTTTCTAAAGAAAAAAATGCATTTCCATATCAACTCTTCACAGGTTCCTTTAGGTATCATTGTTTTCTGTGTTCCTTATTCTTTAGACTATGGGAATTTAGTTTAAATAACTACAATATGGTTTTATGATTCAGGCAGACCAGGAGCCCTCTTTAGAAGAAACTACCCTATGAGCTAATAGTCTTGCCTCTTGTTTAATTAAAGAAAAAGATGGATGAATAAGTCATAACTTTATAAAGGATTTAAATATTTAAATAGTATTTATTAAATAAATAGACTAATTAATTACAGGTATAAGTTTCATGCCTCTGGTATACAGCAAGTATAGCCAGAGAGGAACTCAGGTTTGACAATGGTAAAGACAGAAACTTCTGTTAGCCTAGTCCTGCTTGATCTTGGGTGCTCATCAAGAATCCATGGTTTCATAAAGTTAATAATATTCAATAAAACAATATCTTAATATTAAATTTTCTGTTTTAATTATTCAACTCCTTTCTGGATAAAGGACCCAGTAGAAGAAAAGACTTGCCTATCTGGACAAGTGTATACAGGTTATGAAAAGGACAAATGCCTTTTATGTAAATCATATTGGTAAACTGTCACATGCTGTTTGAGCTCACAGAGAAGCCGACTCTGGAGTTGGGATTGGCCCTCCCACTTCAGACTCTAGCCTGTTATCTCAAGATGTTTTTTGTAAGATTTTGACAAGAAAAAGAGCAAAACAGCCTCAGAGTTAAGCTATTGTACTATTAAAAATAACTAGGGGATAAACTAATTTCAACAAAAGTTATTGTTATCTCATGGTATACAATATCTAACAAAAATTGTTAATGGAATTTTCTATTTTATAGTTAAAAAAAGATTTTAATGGTATAAGGTTTACCTGGAAACTTGTAAATTACAGGGTGTATATGGGTAATATTAATTCATTAGATTATCTTATGTATGTAATCTGTATTACATGTTCTTTTATTAAGATGCTGCTGCACAGCACACTTCTGAGTCAAGTAACTGCCATCCTCATGACTTCAGCTGTGTCTACTTGCAAAAGTTCACAGTTGGGTTTGTTAACGGTTGTGTTCTTTCACTGAAGGAGAAGTTAACAGGGTCATTGGACCCTCACCTGAGTATCCAGACACTCTTCCCAGTCATCTTTATGTAATTTTGCCCTAATCACAAATGGTCTCTTGCATTTGGGGAGGAAATCTGGAAAACCAGGAAGAGAGGACTTGACCCATAAGGTTATAGAAAAGTCAACATCCATGCTGGATAAAGACTTTGCAGTGCAACTACTCTCAGGTCACCCATATACCCATTAGTAATACCTCACCCATCAGTATAAGTAAAGATAGTTTGCCATCAGCAGGCAGGAGGAGTCCCCTCATTTGATGTGTGGGAAAGGGCGGAGGTTTGAGATCAGACTGAGAGTTAGTACACAGACATATATCACAGTTTTGGGAGAATTGCTGGAGAAAGGGTTTGTCTTCAGATCGAACCAGAAAATATTGTTTTAAGAATATGAAGAGGGTTTGACTTGCTGGGTGGAACAAAGAATGTAAAAACATGTGAGGATCTTGGGAGTTAGGGTTAGGGAGAAATGGATCGTATGGTTTGGAATGCTATGAGCGAATTACGGGAGTCCTTTTCAGCTGTTTTGAGATCTGGGTATGTTAGGACAATGCCTTTGTCTAATTTATTAGCTCTGTTATTAGTAATGGAGAGGTATTGCTTGTCCTTTTGATGTCCTGGCAAGTGCAGCCTGAGTGAAGCTGCCTCCAGCAGGTCTGTAATATGAGGCATTTGCAATGGGTGGTCCCTCTGGGGTTAGAAATCCCCTTTGTCTCCATATTAAATGTTAAAAACTGTATGTTGTTGTAAGCATATTTAGAACCAGTAAAAATGTTCATTCGTTTTCCCTTTGCCAGGGTTAGTCCTCTGATGATGCCCCTTACTTAGTTCAGGCTGAATGGGGAGGAAGCTTTGAGCCCCTATTAGAGAGTATACGGTAGGGTTTTGAGCATTTCCTGGTACCATGGCATAGCCTGTCACAAAATAAAAAGTTTTCTGCCTGCTTCAATCTCTGAGCCAATCTGCATTTTGAAAAATAGGATGTGATAAATGTGATAGATCTTAGGGTAAGATCTATGACTTCAGAGCAGGAATGCGAGGTTTCATATTGATCTGTCAAGGGAAGAATGTTAGGTAAAAGCATATTTATTATGTATAAATGATCTTAAAATTTCTGAATTAATAGTTCAAATAATCTGAAGAACAAATATATGTCTAGTCAAGGTTTATTCAAGAATGTTTGCTTTTTGCCCAAGCAAAACCAGTAGCTGCATAACATATAGTAATTAAAAGTATCAGATTGGTGGAACTAACCTTCTTGGGTGTTTAACAATCATATTTAGAGGCCTATACTAATCCCGTCAGAGTGATTTAAAGGGGCAATTTTTGTCTCTTGTCCTCCAAGGTCAACTAAGTTCCAGGGGACTATGTGGCATCTCTCAAAATGTCCTATAACTGTGATGAGTGACCTGTCCTCCTGTTCAGGGAGGTCATGGAGACCCCAATAGAAGGACTCAAACCAGTGTCCAGTCTGCAAAGAGGAGGGTCAGCACAGGAAAACGTTTCCTTGATGCTTCTAAGTAGAGCCATGGTCCTTATCATCACATAGTTGGAACTTGTAAAAGAAAGGCCTAGGGAGCCAGGAGCTCCTCTGAAGCCCATGTGATCCCCCCACCCCCAGGAACTGACCTTAAAAATAAAATTATGGGACAATGATATGATCTTAAACACCCAACAGGAAAGTAGAACCAAAAATTAAAATGATTGGTATAGTCTTCAAGAGTACCTGCACTTCCCAGACATCAGGTTTACATTCGCATGAGATGTTATTTGCACAATTTTTCACTAACGATTTTACTATTACTAGCAAAAATACTACTCAGATGTAGGACTTAATCTTGGCCTACTTCAACACTGAGGTGCATACTGGGGGCCAAGAAAAGCAAGCCCACCACTGTTCTAACCTAAAAATTAAATGATAACTAATTTCTTATCTCTCCCTGTCTGGAAGCCATTTGGGAGGGAACTTACCCTGATTCTAGTCACTTCAGGAAGCTAATCAAGGTGCTTGAAAACAAAATCTGGCTTTAAGACTCTCAAATTCAGCCTTGACAGCCAGAAAGAAAAACAAGGGGAAATGCAACAGATGAATGATCTTGGAAGTCCTAAGCAGGAAATTCTAATGCACTTTAACTTGGACAGTTGACATTTTCCTGGTTCTGTCTTTTCTGGTTTCCTGTCTAGAATGTATAACGCTAAATACTCTTGCCTTTACTTCTTCACATCTCCCGGGCACCAGTTAAGGACTTTCTTTTCTCCCTACTGCTAACAGTTATGCAATTCAGGGGTCTTTTCAATGGACTTACTGAAGGGGTACCCCAAATTGCCATAAGCTACATCCTTGTCCAGATTTAAAGAAGCCAGAGTGGTCGGCGCCCCAATTCCCCACTGGCAATTGGGTGATCTCTTTGTACGATAATATGGTAAAAATAACAGGTATCACTTCAATTGGTATGAGTCCCTGTTTGCAAGATGCCTCTGGCTAACTTCCTTGTCACTGCCATAGCTGGGCCTCTCCTATTCCTCATGGCACTTATCTGTGGTCCGTGCATCTTAAATGCACTCTCCAATTTTATCAGGATGGTCTTGCACACTCACTATGCACAACTCAGTCAATCTGCGGATGGCTATGTCTTTGAGGATACAGAATTGTCCCAAACGACTGCCCCTCCCC
Source organism: Eospalax fontanierii (assembly GCA_035773235.1). Taxonomy (NCBI): domain Eukaryota; kingdom Metazoa; phylum Chordata; class Mammalia; order Rodentia; family Spalacidae; genus Eospalax; species Eospalax fontanierii. Next base: position 25,234,328 of record CM069530.1, read on the forward strand.
TCTGAAGTGTGCCATCTAACTGCCTTTTCTGCTTCTATAAAATGCTTGGGTTCAAAATTTAATCCACTTACCATTCCAAGGGGGGAAATGTAGGTACAATGCAAACTCAGACCTCTTAAGTTTTAATCACCTCACCCCTCTCTGCGACAGTCCGGGTGCTAACACTTGAGCACGCATTCTGGCACCAAGTAAAGACTCCATAGATGGCAAGGTCTGAGTTGTCCAACATAAATATTCTCTGAGGGACAGACAGGTTTTGGACCAACCAATGCCAAGGTTAAACTAGCTAGCCACATAGCCATGGTACCTTTAAAAGCAGGTTGCAACTTGAGGAATGTGTGCAGCTCCCTGATCTGGCTTTAGGGACTACAACCTGGCTAGCTGCTCGATTTGCTTTGTTTGCCAAATTATGTAAATAAATTTTCCTTTTTGCATCAAAGTGGAGTCCTGGGGTTTGTTTCCTAACAGCATTGACTAAGAAGCCTCCTCCTTACTGGCTAGCTTTCATATTATAATAAAGTGTTAAGCAGGCTACTAGGGATAGGGGAGTCAATAGGAGGCTTATCCAGCTGTGACATCTGTGAGCTCTACTAACGACGATGGTGGCAATCTGTGCCTGTGGGTGCAAGAATGACATAAAATTTATGGGGGTAACCAACCACTTTTGAATCAAATTCCTCCACAGAAGGAAGCATGTGCCTAGTCTTGCATATCTGACTAGGAATCCATGGTTGGGGTGCTCAGAGGTCCCAGGATTGAATCTTCTACTATTATTCTGCTAAACAGATACAGTATCAAAGTACCCTATAAAATCTATGGGTCTCTATGCCCAAGATTAGTGCAACTTCCAGACTTCATCAGAGAAGTGTCTTTGTGACGTAGACTGTGGTTAGCACAGAAGCTCACAATTGATCAAAGTACAAAGTGTCAATGGATTGTACAGCCACAAATGTGAAGTTTGTATTACACACACCTCAAGGTTCAAGTACCTTTGTGGAAAAAAGGGCAGAAAGATTGTAAGAGACAGAGGCTGTGGAGGACCAGAGTGAAACAGCATCTTCTGGATCTGATAGGACAGTTGCACTCATAAAATGTCAGTAGCTGTGGTTGCCTGCCTAAGACCTGTACAAGATCAAGCCAGTCAATATTCTAGCACAGAGGGGACAAGGGTATTGACAGTTGATGAGTTCTGAGGGAGGTAGGATCAGTTTTCTTTAAGGATGTGGCCTTTGGTAAGCAAACTACATTCCAATGGACGGTCCCACGCCCATGAGCATATGGCAGAACAAACGGGATTCAGTGGGTTATCAACAACAGAAAAGGAAGACAAAAAACTGGCAGGGGTGGGGAACTGGACATGTATACGGAGGAGTTATAGGGCAGATCGGAGTTAAATATGATCAAAATACGTTGTATGGAATTCTCAGGAATGAAAACATTTTAAAAAGAGCACAAGTGGTAACACATTGTTGGTGTCTACAATATGTTCAGTTTAAAACTTGCAGACAGTTATTTCCTAACATCAATCTCTCAATTTGGTATAATCAACTCATTTCAGCAATGGAATAAAAATCTACGTGGTTGGTGTATGGGGACAGTTTTTTAAGACTACTTAATCCGTGTTATCTTTATTCGTTTCAAAGATAAGTTTGTGGTAACTGGTTTTAATACTTTTTGTTCATTTCAATCTTAGAATTAGAAGCAATCTATACAACCTGTTCTGTGGCAATCTCCTCCAGATAAAACATTCCATTTTGGAGGGAACATGCCTTTAGCTTCAGCATGTTCTAAAAGGGGGTGCAACATTTCATCCTGTAGGGCAGCTCAGGAAGTAAACAGTTCAAAAGCTTCAGGAAGTGCCTGAAATTGACCAAGCCACCAGGATTCTCTTTTGTCAAAGTTATATAAGCAGTAAGGGCTGTTGAGCAATATTCTCAGACAAGCTCAGCTCCCTGGTCTAGGCACAAAGTGCCTGGAAGTGGCAGGTAAACTGCCATGAAGCAGCTCTGACAACCAGAGCTGCCTGAAAGAGACACTCCAACCTGCAAGTTGTGCAGTGGGCAGGTTTCCTGCTCCCATGAGCTGTTACCCTTGCCAGGTAGGCTTGTACAGATACTGCTGTCTTTGAGTCATTTCTGTTCCTGTATATAACCCTCACCCACAGACCTCTGAGTAAACCAGTAAAATGCATTGTTTCACCAAGTTGGACTCTGGTGGTGTCCTTACTAGGGTTCTCTATCTGGGGTTCACGTTTCCATAGAAACAGTGTCACACAACACAGTCCTACACAGAACAGAGCAGAGAGGGCTATCTTTAACATGACAGGAGTTAAGTTTTATAGAGAATGTGGGACCCCTGGAACCCCGTCTCTGCACCAATATCCGTAGATTAACTGCTCTCTTTGCTTCTGTAAAATGCCTGGCTTTAAAATATCAAACTGAACAGAGATGACTTCTTTTTGTCCTTTCTGACAAGCCTTCAGTCATGGGACCTGAAAAAGGGAACAAGCTCAGGCAAGTTTAGCAAGTCTCTGCAAATATTATAACAGGACCAGACTTAGACAATGGTCAGCACGTTTCAACAGCCCTAGGCAATGGTCAGCATATTCCTTTGCCCTGGAAACAGCACGCACCAATGAGAGGCTTCATAGTCACCTTTTAACTAATTTTAGTGTACAGCTTATACCAACCAATCAATTTAAAATATGCTCAACTCTATAAAAAAACTCCTTCCCACTCTCCTCGTGGCTCTCAGCATGGATCCACTGCCTTGGTGAGGTTATTGTTTAAGCTAGAATAAAGGCTCTTTGTTCTTGCATACACTCCGGCTCCATGGTGGTTCTTGGGGAGCCATTCTCTGGGCATAACAAGAATATCCAAGCTCTTCTAAACAAAGTCTTAGGACTAATTCTTATGCCTTTGCATATAGCTTTACATCTTTACTGGATGAATTTTAGATTAATTTCATAAAATGTTAATAAATGATTTCCAACTTACACCTTTCCTATAATTTTGTAAAATGGATCCATATGTGGGCCATAATACAAAATGCACGATGATCATTAATCAATAGCTTCCTAAGGCTGATGCCCAGATAAAAAACACATCTTTCCATTGCTAATCACTATAAAGCCATTATCTATTAGTAAAAAGAAACAGTGATATTATTTTTAATATGTATGTAAAAATTTTGTATGGAAAGTTTGATATATACCAATAAATGTATGATTTTGTCAGAGTCGAATAGCCATTTATCAAAGCCTGGCAGCATATTAATTTATATATTGATTTATTTTTATTAAAATATATTTTTAATTTTTAATATACAGTGGATAACCCATATAATACGCTTTTCTACACCCAAAAAACCATGTAATTTATAGTCTGTCATAACATAAACAAGCATGCACTTATATCAAAAACCAAAAACAAATTTAATGATGTGAACAGAAGTTTTGAACATCTTATAAACTGCAAAAACCATATGCAGTAAGTTCAATTTTGAAGTGACTGCCTAAGGAACATTGACAGCTGTATAAATGCTACTGGACATATAGCAGAAATATACAAATCTTTTACTTTTATTATTAATAATATTCTGAAAAGGGTACAATGTCCATTTTACTTAGCTATAAAGTGTTATTTTCCTTAGAACACAGTTTCTTCTGTACTTTTAATAATGTGAGAGAAGTTATTTGCTAAGCAAAAGCCTACTTAACCTGAGTGATAAGATATTGGAAACTACACAGATTCTCAGAGAAAAATGAGAGCAAGGGATGGAGTGAGAAGGACACTAAAACAAAAGTTCTTTAAGAAGAGGAACATTGGACATTTCAGAGGCAATGCCAGCAAGTAAATGAATAATAACCGGAAAAGTCTGATGAGGTCATGTCTTGCAACTGAGCAGTAGAGGAGAATGGACAATGGTTATAACCTAGAGATACAAAATTGTGTAATGTATACATTTCATAAATATTTATTGTCAGTTCAGTGATATGTTTTAGAATCAAGTGGACAGGATGGAGAAGAAAGCAAGTGACGGAGAGCATATCTGATGAATGCGACAAGATCTTTAGTTAGAAATAAACACCATAGTAACTGTTATCTCCCTTCCTACCTTCCCTATCATTTTTCCAAGTGCTATCACCCTCTCACAGTATCTATTAAATATCTACCAGGTCAACTGTCATAAAAGTAGAGAACCAACCTCAGAGATTCACGACAGAGAAATGTTAGCAGAGAAAAGATCTACAGTATGGCAAACAGTTGCTATTAAAGTATTTAAAATAGTGTTACTCTTAAAAACACTTGATGATATTATTTAAGGTCCATCTCATCCTTATATGTTAAGTTCACTACTGTACACATTTTATAGATGATGAAATTGAGGGGAAAACACTTATGCATTTTGTGTAATAAGTAATATAACAGGGTTTGGGTCTAGGCAAGAAGGCGATGTGCCACTGCTCTGATATATGATGTAAATACAAGATGGTTCCACCAAGGTTCTACACCAAAATAAGCACATTTAAGTTTTTCAAATATATATTTGTTTCTACCACATTACCAAAGTCATTCATTATTACTCAATATATTAACAAATTGGTGAGACTTGCCTTTTGGAGGGGAAGTTAATGGCTCATTCATCAAATTCAACATGAAGTACTTTATAAAGACATTATTAGCAAAGCTGTAAGTGGTAAAAAAAAACTTTCCTGGTTGCACCTCTAATACTCAGTCTCTGAGACATGAAGGGTTTCTGAGGGAGGATGAAGCATGCCTTCAAGACCAGATATGAATTCACCAAACAAGAAGGCGATGAGGTTAGTGGGTGGCTTAATTGCGAATTCCATGTGGTGAAGACTTGGTATGTGTAAGAACCAAGGGTAGCTGGCAAGCATGGAGTAACACAGTAGATTACGTGTGAAACATGAGAATTTCCAAAGGCAGGTGTAACCACCACCTATGAAAACAACTCAAAAAGCTTTCAATTGTTTCACTGCTGTTAAGAGAACTCAAGGTATTTTTAATTTGGTTAATTTTATTCAAACTTGTCCTTTGATGACTAGATCCTTACAGTCTTTCATAATGAGTCAGAGGGAGCCAGGAGGATGCTTCCTGCTCCCATAGAATTTCAAGGTTATTATTTTTTTAACAAATCACTTTTCAAAAGTTGTTGTAATGATGACTAGTGCTTTTATCACTCCCTGAAACACAAGTATTTCTAATTTGTTGACCTTTTATGTGATGGTGAGCATTTGCTAACAGTGTGTTATAATCAGATATTTTTGAAATTAATAACACATTTACTCACCACATCCAAGAGAAGGTGGCATTTTAACAGGGGAAAGAAAAGGCATGACTTTTAAAGGAAACTAAGATATAGAATATCAGACAACATGTCTGACAGAGTTTCCTTTGCCAAATCTATGTAAGAGCAGTAACCTTTAGAAGTTCTTGCACTGTTTTCTTTTATTCTCAGATGCAGAATTCTCTACCTTGTTTAAAATGTGTGACAAATTTTGAGTATTTTATAAGACTTGGTGATAGGCCTCAAGATAAATATCTTGAACATCTAATGCAAGTTATTTTCCTTAACTGGTATATGTATTTGGCTATCCTGTCTGCCCAATGTATATATAGAATAAGATTTTAAAAATTCTTTAGGTATATGTGTGAGGAGAAGAATGCGGCATGGTGTACATGTGGAGGTCAGCAGACACTCTGCAGTAGTACATTCTCTTCTTCTACCATGAGACTTAACTCAGGTTGTCAGGCTTGCTGGCAGATGCTTTTATTCACTGAGCTACATCACCAACCCACATTTCTTCTTTTGAAAGTTTCCTATCTCTCCTATTATGTCCAGCTGTGGTAGTTGCCAACTAATCGCAGGTCTGCCTTGTGATTTATTGTTTATACTCACTGATTAAAGTCATTAAATCATGATTTTTGGAAAGGATAAGCATATGGAATCATTTTCTAAATGTAGGGGACATTTTAGAATTATCTTTCTTTTTTTTTTTTTGGTCAGAACTAACCAAGACAAGAAATTATAAAATGATAATATACACTTTTAATGCTGCTATTTGTTCCATCCTGTTATTCTATTTCAGATGAGTGTGTATGTGCATGTGAGTGCATGTGTGTGTGTGTGTGTGTGTACTATTACACATACAAAATACCAATTTACTAGTAAATGTTTAAAACACTTTTATGGAAAAAATTTGAATGCTGTCTTGGTAGAATAGTGAAGGGCTGGCTGGTCAAAGGAGGCACAGAATGGCTGGGGGCTTGAGACAACAGAGTGAGGTTGATTAGGCCACGGGCTTGCTTCCTCCATGCCTCTGTCCAGTGGGCTGATTCTGGGTAGCTTATCTTACTTTGCTAAGCCTCTGTTCTCTCTATTACAAAATAAAGATAAAAATGGTACCCATTAAATTAGGTACTAGTATTATGTAGATGTTGTAGGTGAACAGAGGCAGGTAGGAAATATTCAGTACATGCTAGTTATAAAATCATTTCCTCAGTTAGTGAGCTGAGTTACAAAGGCCAAAGCTACAACTATATAGAATATGTAATATTTACTATGCTGTTTAAAAATAATGCACATTTTATATGCTTCCTAAAAGTCTGTATTCATTGGGGACAAGATTTAGTCAGTCACCTCCCAGGATGTTGCCTGATACAAAGATCTCCAATAAATATTACTAAATTGAAAGTGAATGAGAAAGGATATAGAGAAAAAAGGTTCAGGCTATGCTTCTCAAAGGTCCCCACATTCTGACTGCCAAATACCGTCGGGTTCCTCTGAGAATACCCCAGTTCCTGTCCATGGAATCCAGCAGCCCCGAGCAGGATAAGGCTGAACTGTGATGCAGACAGGTGTAAGACCCGGAACCGTTCCTGGCAGGTTAGCTCTTTTGTGAGTGGGACTAAGAACTTTAAAGGAACTCACACTGATCAGTTCCTGGATCTTTTGGCTAAAAGTAAGTGGGGACCATGCTCTACACGGCACAAGTGCCTGCAGGTAGCTAATCCATGAGAAGACAAGGTCACTACAGGCAATCAAGGGCGTGAACTTTCTGACTGATTTATCACAAGAGACAAATGTCAGCACCTCTGACCACTGCTAGGCCAGCCCTGACACAGCATACAGATGTGTCACTCATCTGGACGCCAATCTATGCTCCACTGTCCAGTACACACATTTTTTTTTGTCTTAAAATATCAATAGCCTTAATATTTTCATTAGGTTAGAACATGAGTAATACTTCATTGTATTTATTTTAAACAGACATCTAAACTACTTATGGGTAGGGGTTTTTGTGCTGCTTTGGGGGGAGGCATTATAATTTTTCATTAAATTTACAATACAATATATCACTTTTTGATAGTTAAACAAGCTTAGTTTTCAATGTTAATAAAATAGTTTTACTGTTTCATAACTCTGAGGAAAAGTACATGAAGCCCTGTAAAACAGAGCAATTTCATGAGTTTCCAAACCTCACTCTCTTTTATAGTCTCTATTTGGTAATTACAGAGATTTATATGGCTCTCCTCATCCCACACAGAACAAGAGTGGATCTGTACAGCTGACTTACATACTGGCTGAGAGGTCTCCACATTCATTATCTTCAGTAACAAGCTGTTAAAGTAAGTTAATGATTTAAGACTAGTATATGTTTAAGAGTGAGAGAAGGAAGTTTAAAACTAATTTATGGGAATATAATCCACTGGGTATTTTCATGTTCCATCAAGAAAATATTGGAGAGGGTGTAGCAAGAGTAATTGATCACACTGAGGTGACAAAATGAACTGCTATTGCTTTCCCAACAAGAGAAGGAAGTCACTCACCTTTTAGGTCCAGCCAGACATTCAGTGTATCCTTACAATTTGTCATTTATCAAGGAATCAACAGAGTAAATATTATAAGGAGGAAGAATACTATGGATGAAGTTGATTTTGCCAAAGAGTGACCTTTATCAATGTGTTATAAGGCTTTTACAACTATATAAAAAATGTGACTATGCGGGTTATCTTCTTCAGCATACTATAAGATTCCACTATAAACATAAAGTTAAGTATTGTAGGAATCATTGGAATAAAAACAACTAATACTGCAAATCGTACAGAAAACAGATCGCCGTCAACCGATGAACTTGCGCTGAAGGACATCTGGGTAAAAACGCTTGACTGGATAGATTTAACATGCATGGTGGAATGCATGAGGTCCAGCAGGGCATGGTGTGCGGGCATGGATGGGGGAGGGGTCTAAATTTGATTAAGAACTGTTCTATGAAATACACAAAATATCAATAAAAATTTAGGAAAATTATATATATATATATATATGTATATATAATTTGAACCTTAAAAACATTTCAGTGACTCAATAGCAAGGTAGGGTTATCATGTTTTATTTCTTAAATAAATGAAATACACCAGCAACAAACTCACCAGATCTGCCTAGTACAGTTTTGGTGGAACCATTGTTTGATTCTAGAGTTGTTATATTTATATGTAGAACTTTAATGTTTTACATAAAAATTTGTATCATGCAAATTTAATAGAAAAAAATTAAGGAATTTCTTTCTTTGCTTCACATTTCAGCTTTCTATAATACATAGCCAATAATTTAATCACTCAGTTTAAATATTTTTTAGTATTTTATTTTGTGTGTATGAAGTATACTGCCAGCATGTATATAAGTGCACCTGTGTCACGCAATGCCCATGGAGGTCAGAAGAGGGCGTCTGATCTCCTGGAACCCGAGTTAAAGGCAGTCGTTAGCCACCACATGAATGCTGGAATTCAAACCCACGTCCTCTGCAAGAGCAGGCAGTGCTCTTAACTGCTGAGCCATCTCTCCAACCCAATTTGAAAATTTTTTAAAGAATAAATTTATTACATGAAGTTTGTTTTTAATCAATGGTGCATTTATCATATACTTATAAGTGAAATTTCATATAATCAAATATTTAAACATCTTTCCATAGTATTGATGAATATAGACCTATGTATAGCAAAATTTACAGTGATAGTAATATAAAGTGTAATTGCTAGTAAATCACTTTGAAATTCTCATTGATTCAAGTCGCACTGTTGGAATTCACAAACCCTTGTCCTTCATTCAACTTCTTAAGTAATACACTTTTTTTCCTGATTCACTGAGGAAGGAGAGAAAAGAGTTGGTGATATCGAAGTGGAGGCCACCACTGATAAATACCTTCATATATTTGAGGCAGATTTATGAAAACTAATTTTTTAAAACAAGGTTTCATTTGCAGTCCAGGCTAGCCTCAAACTCAAGGCAATTCTCCTGCCTCAGCTTCCCACATGTTGTTATTACAGGTGTGAGCCACCATTCCTGGCTACTATTCTTTTTTGTTTTTGTCTTTTTGAGAGAGGATCTCTCTGCAGTTCCAGCTGGCCTGGAACTCACTATGTAGACCATGCTGACCTCAGACTCACTGAAATCTACCTGCATCTTCCTCCTGATTCCTGGGATTTAAGGCATGACCCACCATGCCTGGCAAATTTTGTTAATTAGAGAAATTTTGTTTCTGAGCATTAGTGTTTAATCAGAAATACGTCTTCCAAGAATATCAAATTATAGCAAGGGAGGAGAAGACAAGAGAGGGAGTATAATTCATAATTTTTTAACCCTAAATTCATGAAGACTTGCTTCTCTAGTGAGTCTATATTAGTAGAACAAACTCAGCTGTACCAGAGTCTAAGATACTTTAAAGCAAGTAAGGGCTTGAGAAACTTTCTCAAGCAATATATCTTTTCTTCTGCTTCCTCAGAAGTCTACATCTTTGCAACATGTGAAGGTGATAATGTGGTGCATCCCTCTTCAGTGAGTTCATTCCACCTGGCCTACTCTAACATTCATCCTGCATAAATGTGCCCAAGAGCCCAAAGAGGAACTCACATTTTAATGCATATTTTTATTGAGTTTTTGTGCATTTCATACAATAAATCTTAATCATATTTAGATGCTCTCTCCCATTCCCAACCCCCACAGCCTCCCCACTGGATTTCATACATTCTCTTAACCTGCATCCCTGTTCACATCATTTGTCTTTGACAATGTTCCTGTATGTCAATCAATCATCTTTTATATATGAGAAAATAAGTGGGAGAAAGTAAAATTGTTCTTCCTTATTGACCCAGGAACCAAGCATTGGGACTATTTAATCATTTCTTTAATACTCAAATAGGATTCTTATTTTCTTCATAATCCCCATGAAATGTTGTTTAAAAAACATGGAAACCTGGTTTTCCACATCGTACTAGTTTTCAAACTTCAAAAAACATTAAAAAAGAACTTCTGTGTCATTACTTCTTTTCTTTCTTTCAGGTCCTTCCTGTCTACCACTCCTCCTCCCTAGGGAAATAAACACTGTCTCCAGCTGAACAAAGGTGGAACCCTTATTTGGCCCTAGATTTTCAGATTTGTTTTTTGTTTGTCTTTCTAAACTGTTCGATAGTACCAATATTCTTATCACATTCACTCTTGAAGCCACAATAATTCAAGACTATCCAGTTTTAGCTCTGAAAGACTGGTAACTTGGAGGACATTCCACATTAGAGCTACTGGGACAGTCACTCACTCTAAACCACTCCCTTTCCATAATCTGCACTACTGGTTGTCTTTTAATTTCTGATAGTTAAAATTTACCTTTAATCCAGCCTCTTTTCATCTTCATCGACAATCTTTAGTTTGTGAGATAGACTCCCTTAATCTAGCAAAGGTATTTATCTGGGGGCTGGACAGATGGCTCAGAGGTTAAGAGCACTAGCTATTCTTCTAGACAACCCGCATTCAGTTCCCAGCATCCACACAGCACCTAACAACCATCCATAATTCCACTTCTGGGGGATCCAATGCCCTATTCTGGCCCCCATGGACATGCTGACGTGAATGCATTTATATACATGCAGGCAAAACACGCAAACACATAAAAATTTAAAAACTAAAGATGAATAAATTTAAAAAACTATTTCTCTAAAAATCAAATCTGAGCACATTACCCCGCTTGCTTAGCAGTCTTTGATAGAAATCCTCTAATAAAGCTGAAAATGGAAGTCCAACAATTCATGATCTTATCCCCTCTGTGGGTCATGTCTCCTTTCTTCTGTAAGCTTGTTCCCTAGATTTAATAACTTTCTTATTATGCAACACTCCTCTATGGCTTTGCTCATGAAAATCTGCTCTTCCCTAGAGCTCCTGGTACATCCTTTCTACCTGCCCAATCTCAGCTTGATCAAAGCCTGCCCAGTTTTCCAGCAGAAGAGGCTTCTCTTTACTATAGGTGTATACTTTTCCATTTCAACACATGCTTCACTTCAAGAGAATAATCTTCTTAACAAGTTGTCCTTAGCAGAATATAATCTCTTTAAGAGAGACACCACATTTCCTTTTTATGTTCTCTTTGCCAGCACACATTCTATCTCAATAAGTAATTGATGAATTAAGCCGTAATGAACTAATCATATTTTTTATGTTCTAACATTTATTGGACAGAATAGATAAAAGTATGTCAATAGGATCTTTTAATTAGAAACTTAGGAGCTGGTGAGATGGATCGTTAGGTACCAAGCTTGACTACCTGAATTTTGATTCCTAGACTACACATAGTAGAAGGAAAGAATCAAATCCTGCAAGTTGTCATCTGATCTCCACAGGCATGCCAAAGCACACCCCTCCTCCTCATAAATAAATGTAGAAAATTACCTCAACCATACATTCCTTACATAGATTTAAAATTGTACCCTTGCCTAAAGAATGATTACACTCATCATTCTGGGAAAAGAGTAAGTGATGTGCTTACCGTTCGTGCATCCCACACAGACAGAGTCTTGTCTGCAGAAGCTGTGAGAAGCGTGTTGGAGAAAGGAAAAAACTCAACGCTGTTCACAGACTCTGTATGTCCATACAAAGTATATCTGCATCGTTCACTGTGGAGAGGGATGAAGAGAGAAGGATTTAGTAGCTAAATGCCTTTGCTTTCTCTATAACGCCGATAAAAAACAAGTTCAGGATTTGAAACATCAAGTAACTTTAGAAGTAACAATTTTTCTTTTACAAAACAGGTGTAGTGGCAAGTGCCTACAATCCCATACTGTACCTACAGTCTCATACTGTGGAGGCAGAAGGAGGTTACCATGAGTTCCAGACAGCATGGGCTACAGAGTAAGACTGTCTCATGCAAAGAATAGTTTCAAAGAAATAATCATGTCAACAATTTAAGCAATTATCAGGATCAAGTAAATTTAAGTTACCTTCAATTTACAGAATATTTGATCAAGTTATCTTTACAATATCTCAAAACATTTATCTGTTTGGATGTGTAAGTGAGCTTAAGTGAGCAGGTGTGGTGGGGGAAGAGAGCAACACACTGGCAGAGGTCAGAGGTCAGCTTTCAGGCATCATTTCTTGTTTCTACCATATGGATTCTGGGGATCAAACTGAGGTTCTCATGCTTGGTGGCAGACCCCTTTCCGTTGAGCCATCTCACTGACCCTATAGTATTTGCCTGTGTCATGAAATAACTACATAAGGATTGTCTCCAACTAACAAAAGGATGTGTGGAGAAAAGAAAACTTTGCACCAATCTCGATGACCAAATAAAATACCTTAAGTTGTTAATTCCCTGTTTTCTCAGCATTGTCTCTGTATTAAAATTGCTGAAAACAGTTTTGGAAAATACTCATCTCCAGTTTCAAGCCCCAGATATTTCCTTCCAATTGATTGATAATGGACCCAAGCACTGGAGAATGAAATGTCTCCTCTGGCACTTGTAATTTATCTTTGGGATGAGACGCTAAACAACTGTTTTACTCAGACTACCAGTTACAAGCAGCACTTGGGAACAGCTCCAAATGCAAATTCCCATCCTCACCTCAAATCTATTGATTCAGAAACTCTGGAGTGGGGCCCAACAATCAGTTTTAGAAAGTACTCCAGGGAATTTGGATTACATGCTAAACTTTGAGATCCTGCTGATCTAAAGCAGAAGAAATGACTGAGAGAGTACTTCAGCTTCATCCTCACTTTTTAATTTATGGGGATCTGGTCCTAAACAGGGCACACATTGAACAGAATCTTAATGTCTGATCATTTTTAAATAATGTTAGTTATAAACCCATTTTGAAAATAGAGAAAGGGGGGCTGGAGAGTTGGATCAGTAGTTAAGAACATGGGCTGCTCTTGCAGAGGACCGGGGTTCAATTCCCAGCACCCACATGGCGGCTAACAACCATCCGTAACTCTAGTTCCAGGTTATCAAACACAGTCCAATCTCCCCTTAACTCTCAATTTTAAAAATTATATTATCCACTTTGGAATGTCAAAAATCATACATGTTTTGATCTGTAATCACCACTCCCACACCTCCTAGTGCTAAGCCACCATTTTCTATAAGAATGATTTACTACAGTTGTGCTTTTGATTTTAAATAAGTGAAATTATTAAGCATGTAGCAAGCAAAAGTCAAAGAACAAATGATCATACTTAGGAGAAGGAAAGAATGCAATCAGTACCCACTATTTGATCTCTGTGACTTTTTTACTGAAGAATACAAGTAGAGCCCATAGAAAGAAACCTCACAAGCAAAGGAGCAGTGAGAATATTCTAGGCTGTTGAGTTTCTCAGAATTTGCAATGTAGGAATCCTAAGAAAGGAATTAAGCTGTGGACCGCAGTAGTCAGTGCTCAAGGATCCACCATTAATTTTTGGGAAGGGGCTAGATGGCATTTCCACACACTGAGGTTTAACAAAGCCTAGACAGTTTCCTGTTCTACTCTCAACAGTAGAATAATGACACTGAGGACTAGGTGCTGCCAGAAGACTTCAAATTTTAATCTGGATCAGTGTGGAATGACCTCACTGAATATCCTAGGTTCTCAGGTGGGATACCAGAAAAGCTCTAGTTTAGGAGTAAGTACTGGATTCATGAATAAAAACCAAAACAGTAGTAGAGTTTTCTAGCAGTAGAATATGAAAGTGTTCTAAATAGAACAGAACCCAACCTTATCAATGAATACTAACTAACTAACTAGAGTCATTAAGAACATCCAGCATGTTTTAAAATTTTACTAATATAGGAAGAGATAGAAAAAGTGTGAGTCAGAATCAAGAAAAAGAAACAAATAGTAACAGAAACAGACCCTGAGTTACCTGAAAATCAAAGACTTGAGCCAATGTAATATGAGTATGTTCAAGGACTTTATGGTTCTGATAGGAGTAGCAATAATTTCTAAATACAAATAAAAATGATAATAGGGGACTCATGGAAGAATTGGTGAAGTATGTGAAATTTAAAAAAAGATTCACCACATGAGCAAAATATCTGTTTGGATATTGAAGGAAAAAAATGACTCACAGAATTGAAAAGAGATCAATAGAAATTATCTAATTGAATCATAAAGAAAAAAAAAGAACTCAAATGTTTACTTTTGACTATAAGGAGAAAACTATCACAAGACCTAACATATATAAACTTGAGTTCCCAGAGAAGGATGGAGAAGAGGGAGAAACATTTTTGAGGAAGTATGAAATAGTTTCCAGTTTACAGGAAAATATCAAGGTTTGGATTCGAATTCTGAGAAAAAAACGAGCATGGTTATTAACAGACAGAATACACTATAGTCAAAATGTCAAATCAAGTCATCAAGCAACACAAACCTTAATGCCAAAAGAGTCATAGATAAAAGAGACAGAATGTGCAAAAGAATAGGCTTCCCAATGGCAGCTGATGTCTCACCACAGATAACCAGACAGAATTATGCTTTGTAAAGTACTGAAAAGTCAATATTCATCTAAAAATACCTTTAATCATAAGGATAAAACAAATTTTCAGATCAATAAAAGTTGAGAAAATTGATTGCAAGGACATCTTTCCTACAAGAAATGCTGGAAAGAAGTTTCTCGAGTGAATGAAAATTACACCAGGTGGAGGCAGTGTACAAAAAGAACAATGTGTTCAACATGATCAATACCCAAGTAGATATAAAACACGCTGTCATAATGTTACAATATACCTGACTACTAGAAACGTAACAAAAAGCACGTAGCCACAAAACACAGTTTTCTTCTAATAGGGGCACTTCTGCCTAGAAAGAATTATATCCTAACATTAAAACAGTTTGTATAAAAATTGCCATTATTTAAACTAAAACTTTCTCTATTTCAGTTGAGCATTCCACAGTGAGTTATTCTCTTCACTTTGACCCTCTGTGAGTTTCAGATGAGGTCTGTGGGGCACATGGGTGTAGACATATATAAGGCAGTTTGATACTGTTCCCGTTTAGCAAAATAATCACAGTAAGTTCCCCCGTGGTTCTGTAAATGTGACATCTGTATCATATCTCTTTTCTCAAAGGCTCAAAGAACATTGCAGAAGGGTGTGTAGAAAGACTGCAATAGGCAGAGGTTGGGGAGGACTAGGATGAGACAGAGTTTTCTGGACAAGGCAGTCACGATTACCCGAAGGAAATCTGCACAAAATCAAGCCAGTCAACCTTCTTGTGCACATTCTTAATTCATATTCATCAGGGCTTTGTCTTTTATCATTGAAACTCAACTCAATTATTCAGTAATATAATCATGTCTGCTGACAGGGTAGAGGGAACGATTCTTCAGTGATATAGCTCTTACAGTTTCCCCAACAAACTCGACAAAGTAGGTTTCATATGGTTTAAGGAAAGAAAGTTGCTCAAGAAGACAAGGAATCATCTTAGGAGTCACTGGCAGATGGCAGTAAGAGCAGGCTTGTGAGATATTAATTAGCTGCCAGAGAATGAAGACCTGTTCAGAATTCCATCACAAGATGAAAATGAACCAAAATGATGGAACATGGAGATAATTTCCATCAAAAACAAACTCTGAAGACTGGTGCAGACTGTCAGCCATTTTCCTATCATTTTGTGGGAAGAAGGTAGAGTACAAGTCAACAGCTATTTCTTTCTTTAAAAAAATTTATGTTTTTATTTATGTATTTTTGAAAGGGGCTCACACATGTCATAGCTTGTATGTGGAGGTCAGAAGACAACTTGTGTTGTCAGTTCTTTGCTTCTACCATGTTCATGCCAGATGAACTATAAAAGAGTTTCCTCTTTATTCAGAAGCCCCTGAGCAACTTTCTTAGACTTTATTAAAAAGGGCTTAGAATTCTGAACTCTTCATTTACTATTTTGAGATATATGACTCTCCTACAATTCAGGAGTGTCTTTATGGAAGGGCCTAAAAAGCTCCCTTTTAAAGTGTAGTCATCAGTAACCCTAGTTAGATAGGATTAATAAGTTCTAGTATTCCACTGCTCAGTGGGGTGACTACAGATGGAGATAAACAATTGCTCATTTCAAAAAGGCTAGCAGAAAGGATTTGAATGTCTGCCCACTAAGGTGATACATGTTATATATATATATTTGAGGAGATAGTTATGCTTAGCCGGTTTTGAATGCTGTAAAATGTATACATGTATTCAAATATCACATGACTCCTATAAGTAATCATATATATACAGTAAATACAATACATATAATAAATATATGTAGCATTTTGTTTCTGTTTTCTCCGACTCAACCAGAGGCAGAACAGTTTTTACTAGCTAACTCTTTACAATTTTCACTAGCCTGACTCTAGGGAGTCTCTGTTCATCCATTTTCCTATTTCTTTTACGTTCCCTTGAAAAAAAAAATCTGCCCACCTATACAAAACAGTGGAGTTCAGCTCAGCTAGGACCCTGTCCCTTCTTACACCAGCATACCACTGATATTTACTTTAATTAGTGACCAGTCTCATTTATCTATGATCATATCTCCCAAGTTTGTACCCGTGAAAACTCTGTGACCATTTTCAGATATGGGTATGTAGGTAGTAGTGAAAACACTGAGCCCCTGACACGTTTTCCAGTTGTGGTCACACTATACAAAGCTCTCTCTGTCTTCTTATTTTGTGTCTCTTTTGTGTGTGTCCTTTACACAGCTCTTATTCTGTACCTTTTTTCACACACCTGTGCTCTTCCATCGGTGACTTCACTATTAAGAATGACCACAGTGTGGTAAGGAGCTGTCTAGTGTTTCCAAGTACACGAACGTTGTGATGTCACATGTGTTATGTAAGCTTCACTCACATTTGCATTGCAGTGTTGGTGACTGGTATTCCATGTCAACCATTCATCACCATCTGTTTAATAAGGTGCATTTAAATACGGGCTTACAAAAAGCAAGGCATGCATTGATTGGTTAATGAATCAACTTGTGGGAAACTAACCCATATTTCTTCTAGAAGCAATGACTCATATTTCTTAATTCAGTGCTTCTGGTGACATTTATGGAACATAAGTACCTTGAATTTACATAAATTATTTGCACTTATAAAGAGGATAACGAAACATAAAGAACAAAACAATACTCCATACTAAACAGATGGTGAGTATTGGAAGGTTGAACTTTATTAAAGACCAGGCACTTTTAAGCCTAATATCCATGTCAAGTGAGGACCTTGAGTCATGAGAAGGCAGAAAAAATACACATTTCATAGAGATTTTCCAAATAACTAATCATCATTAGAAATATTTCAGAGCTTATAGGAAAAGAGCTACCATCTGGAAAATCTATTTATGTTAATCTATATCCATAATATCCAATAAACCAACTTTTAGTGATTGGGGACATTTTAAAATTTAGATTAAACAAATGGTGATAGTGGTAGAGAGTGATACAGGGATCCACAGGGTTCTCTTGTTCCGGATCAGAAGACAACATGGTACCTGTCCTTCCCAACCTTGTGTTCACGGACTTAAAATTAGCACCATGTGATTTATCACACTGGGAAAATTTACATAGTGGAGATCTGCTGATGTTTCAATTCAGAACTTTTCTTTCCTGAAAGTGGAGTTAAAAGCATGTCATCAGTTAAGGTGGTTTATTCAACTTGTGCCAACTTGACTGGAAATGTCCACGTAGCTGGTAAATTGTATTCCATGAAGGTGTTTCTATGAGAAATTAGCATTCAAATCAGTAGCTTGAGCAAGGAAGATTCAGTTTGGACAGAGTGGGAGGGCATCACCCAGTCCCTTGAGAACCGGAACAGAACAGAGAAGTAGGACATGACTACACTGTGCCTCAGGACATCCATCAGACATTAGGATTTATGGCTCTTGCACCTTTTGTACCATTGATTCTCTGGGTCCACTTGGGATTCTCAGCTCTTGAGGTTTATCCTGGAAAAGCACCACTAGCTTTCCTGGGCCTCCAGGAGAAGTTTTGAGCCTCCATGATTACAGATTACATGGGCCAGTCTTCATAATATTTCTCCTTCTATAGATCTATATGTATCTTATTGATTCTGTTTCTCTGGAGAACTCTCATGCTTTATTTACCTAGATTTTTTAATACTTCCATTATTTGAATATTTTTCAAATCATCTGATAATACTTTGCATGTGTCAATTTTAGTTTCCTTTGCTTTCTTGTTTTGTTTATTTTGCATTGCTTCTGCATTTTCTAATCCAGTCCATGCAATGCTGTGATCCATACAAATGAATGCAAAGATAACTATAAGTCACATGCTTTTAAGAATGAAACAGCAAATTCTTTTTTTTTTTTTTTTTTTTTTTTTTTGTAACCTGCAAACACTACTTTCAGTTCAGAGCTTAGGTTTGTTATCCATCATCTGTACCATCTAGACATGTATATACTGAATAGACTATAGTCTGCACTGATGTGAAATATTATTTTCCTTGAACTATTTATAAAGTACAAAAAGATCCATAAAGAAAACGTCACATTTCTGAGTTGATATTCATGGTCTCTTTTTCTGAAAGTAATCAACTTAGCAAAACAGCTACTTGTGCTTTAGAGTCTGCGTCTTATGATGTGGAACTGTGGATGGCAAGGGCAGGAGGGAATGGAGGCTCATAGGCACCATCAGAGGATGCATCCTTTTCATGTTCATGCATTTAGGTCAAGGTTTCAATTCATCAGACAGCCATTTATTGTCCCGTGTAGGCGTAGATGGGTTCTTTGAGGCATATCTTGTTTATGTATCTAGACAAAAAAAAATTCTTTAAACAAATGAATAGATTATAAATTATCATTTGGAGCTGGAGAAATGGCTCAGTGGACCCAAGTTTGATTCCCAGCACCCATGTCAGACAGCTCACAAATAACTATAACTCCAGCTTCAAAGGAAATCTGATTCCTCTGGACTCTGTGAGCATCTGCATCCACATGCACATACCTACATGCACATGCACACACACGCACACAATACACACAATCAAAAATAAAAATAAATCTTCAAAAATTGAAAAATAACACAGTACCTTTAAGGATGATTGTGATGAACTTTAAGGTTAAGTGTAAGTTGATAAAAGATGCAAAGTGAAATAGTCTAATTCCAAAAGCACTTTTAAAGTCTTTCATTCAAACTCCTTTGAACCAAATATTTTAATGCAGTTTGCTCACAAATAGCCACATTTATCTTTTCATATCAGTTTATTGAAAAAAAACTTTTTTTGATTTTATTGATATGAAAGCAGAAATAAGGTGGGAATGACCAAATCTGGACTAATAATGTTGACTTAACCTTGCACCAAAAAGCTACTGTTTATAATGTGAACAAGCTCCCCCTGAGCCATCTGCCCTCCACCTGAGAGAGTGAATGAATGTGGGTGTGACTGCTTAACTAATCAGAGAGCTGAAAGTCATTATTATCACTTTTCTTTGAGAACTATGAGGATGGAGGTGTCTGCTTGATTTTGATACTGTATGTGGGACATAGTTTAGAGCTATGGGTAAAAAGGCCAGATTTTCTGATAAGATAGGGGTACATCCTACATTTACTCCCCCAATTGTCACTGGAAAGATTGCTTCAATAAAAATATGAGTGAAGTCCCGCCTCAAAGCACCATTCTCTGAGATATTGGAAGAAACAAGCTCTCAGAGGTTAGGTTCACTTTTGGGCATAAGATTAAGAATCAGGCTGTTTATTCAGGTTGAACTATCCTGTGACTTAGTGATACCTCAGTGGGGAAGGGGTACAAGGCAGGACTGCTAGTCACTGTAGTTTGGCTCTGGGAGAGCAGAGAGCTGAGCAAACTACACAAAGGAGAAAAATGTGGCTGAAATGTCTCTGAGTTCTTCATTTAGCCAGAGACTGGATTACTAGAGAAAGATAATTTCACCAAGATGTTTCTTTTCATTTAAAGCTCAAAACCTGTCCTTTCTACAGGAGTGAAAACCTGAACAGATCCCAGCCCACATCACTCCATCACAACTCCAGTGAAGAGTGACCGATTATTTTCCTGTGCCGGTATTCTCTCCTCTGTGCCAGTCCTGCCTAGAGTTCCTTCTATAAAGAAACGTGGGTTAATCTGTCATGGTGCCTGAGTACATAGCAGTGCACAGGAAACCTAGAGAAAATATTCAACCAACTGATCTTCATAATCACTAAAGAGAGATCATTATTTTTCGGTACTTCATCTTCAATCCAGTAGCCTTTCTTTGGGATTAAATTAAAATACTAAATATGTTGTTTTAAAATAAACATTGATACTTAAGTGTATCAATTACCGCAAAAGAAAAAGGGTGAGAGCTGAGAGGCAGATCAGTGATAAAGTGCACATTCAGTATGTACAAGGCCCCAGGTTCAATCCCCAGTACTGCCAAAATAAGATGGGGATGGGGAGGAGAAAGGGAGCTAGGGAGAGAGAGAGAATTATATGATCATTCAAAAGGCTCTAACAGTTACAGAAAATGTCAGTTTTAGATTTAGTTTCATTCACTTACATTTCTGGATTTCATCCACTCTCCTACTTTTAGAATTGAAGCGCCCTTACAGGTACTAATTGGTAAATCTTTCATAGCCAATCTTAATGGTATCAGTCTGAGAGCTGACTTTAGAGTGTGCAACTTGAAAATATCAGCGGTAGCCAGCATGTCAATGCCTGCATGTAGATGAATCCGTTGTTAAACAAAATATGAGAAACTGGTAGGAGCCTGGCAGGGGAGTTTAAGTTTCTCCAAGTCTATAACGATCTTCTAGATTTTATTTCTCCTAGTTAATGCTGCCATGGTCTGTCGGAGATGACTATGCAAAATGGTATAATATCCCTTTTTGGCTTTATAAACAAAGTGGGCTAAATAAGTCTTTCCTCTCCTCTCCCCCCCGTCCCTTCCCCTCCCCCTTCCCGCTCTTCTTCCCATGCTTTTTGTAAGGTTAGAGATCAAACCCAGGGCCTTGTGCCTGCTAGGCAGATGCTCTGCCATGGAGCTATATTCCCAGCCCTGAGTTGATTAAGCTATATATAGCACTTCATATAGAGTCATTGTACTGGTCAACTTCTTATAACTATAACAAATATCAGACACAGGCTATTTGTGAGAAAAAGCAAAAGAGAGATTTATCTTTCTCATGCTGGTAGAGGCTGAAAGTCCATGTAGCCATGGCAGTATTGAAGATCAGAGCTAGTGGTTGATCGTAACTGAAGAGGAAACAGAAGCCAGGTGGGGCCAGACTTCTCACTTCTATGATGACCCTTATGTGAGAACTCAGAGACTTGCCAAGAACCACTCCTTTTCAGTGACCTATGAACCTCCTGGTTTCCCCTCCTCACCTTAGCATACTGTACATCTATGAAAATGAAAAAGAACAAAATTTACTAATACCGATATAATTAGATAAAATATAATCCACTATTGGGATATGCCTCTTAACGGAGCCATCATTTAGCAACAGCCTCACTCAGCACCAAGTCCTTGATCATGATAGGGCATTGGGGGCATTCAAACCATATCTACACCTTAGTGGTCATGTTAAGATTCTGAAGGCAAATGATTCGGAACTGTCTGTACAGCCTCATCTCTCAGTCCCTTGTGCGTCTACTATTTCCTTCTTCCTGTTTAATAAATTCTATAATGAACAGAGGAAAAGGTAAGAGATGCGGATCTCCAGCAGATGTGTTGGGGCGAGGTAGAGCTAGAAAGAACAAGATGAAACTAGCCTGACCTTCCTAAATGAGGATGTATTTCCTCATGAACGTGCTTCCTAGAACTGGAAAGAGTAAATACAATCTCAGCACAGGTTGTTAGTATCAATCAGAGAAATGTTTCCGTTTCCATTTATCCAAATGTTTCCCTTCTTTCTCAACCTCTGAGCTTTCTACTTGCAAAGAAGAATATACAGTGTGTGACAGCATGGAAACAGAACAAAGCACAACAATCTTTTTGTGCGTCTGGATGGACAAACCAGAAAATACAAATAACTTGAGACTCGCATTAGTAGGATAAAGTCCTCATTATTTTTGCTTATCATTTTAAGATCTGTGACTTGAGAGTCAAGATAAACCTGCTGTTACCTAATATCTCTTTGTAGTGTACGGTGGACATATATTGTAGATTTTCCTGCCAGTCTTGATTCTATATAATTTTTAATATGTTTAATAAATCTCAACAATCAAATATAATGTCTTAAATGCTTAACTTCTATGTCTTACAAATACTCTATGTGGGCCAGTGAGATGGCTCAGAAGGTTAAAGGCACTTGCTGCCAAGCCCGATGACCCGAATTCAATTTCCAAGATCAACACAGGGAAAGCAGAGAATCACCTCTGGAGAGTTGCCCTTTGACTTCCACATGCATGGCATGTGCGTAGTTCCCCCCCACCCTCCCCAACAAAATAACTAAATATAATTTTAAAATTAAAACAAAAATTACATGCATAATGCAAGTCAGAGTAAGTGCTATATGAAAACTTGGCCATTATGTCTTTGCTCTAAAACAATATTTTGCAATTCATTTTTTATTGTCTATGTTCCCAGTGACGGAAATATGTGAGGCAACATTATTTATTGAAGCATTAATTCACATTTGTACCTTGTGATTTTCCCCTGCTTTCTCTGCGGAAACAGGAAACAGGCTTGGAAATCCCTTGGTTCTATTGTGGGAACAGAAACTACTTGGAGTCAAATTCTCTTCCATCTTTTGTCAAAGTTTAAGCTCAGGGTTGGAGAGACAGCTCAGTGGTTAAGAGTACTGGCTGCTCTTGCAGAGGAGCAGGGTTCAATTCCCAGCACCCACATGACAGCTAACAACCATCTGTAACTCCAGTTCGAGGGGATTTGACACCCACTTCTGACCTCTGCAGGCATTGCGTGACATGGGTGCACTTATATGCATACAGGCAATATACTCATGCCACATAAAATAAAAATAATAAATAAAATATATTAAGAAAAAGTCTAATGCTAGTTGTGTCTGAGGGAAGAAGAGTCTGCTGGGAAGCTTGAAGGGTAAGGATGAGCAAAGGAGTTGCTCCCTTAGAGTAGGAAGGGAACGTGTATGTTCATCAGGATCTGAAAAGGAAAGAATTTACTATCTCCCCATTGTCTTGTCCAGACAAGGAAGTCAGATCTGAAAGAAAGACCCTATCCAATTTATCACATTCAACAGAGCGACTGGGTCCTAGGCCCAAGGCTCATCTCTGCCCAATATTTCCTATGCTTGACATCAAAGAAACAGATGACTGAACACTCGACATCTCATCAATGACTAGGAAAAGCTAGAGGTCAAAGGCTGAGGCTTCATGTTGAAGGAGAACCTGGAACCTTCACGTAATTCAGGGGAAGGAATGCCCCAAGAAGGATCAAAGATAAAGACTCACTTGTAAATTAGCTTGACTTCTAGAAAATGAACAAATACACTAGTCCTTACATACCTGATTTGTGGGCAGAGAACTATTTGGGATGAAGGTAACTGTATTCATCAGATAATGGAGAGTAATTCCAGATGTAGTATTCATGACAGAGACAGAGGCAGCACTGGCGAAATCTGTATTTTGGGGCTAGATTGACAGTTTGAATCTGCTCTCTCTCTCCCTGTCCTCTGCGATTTGTGGAAATCCTCCAGACAATAATAGTCCATATATAAGGGACAATAGCCCCTAAGGGGTTTTACTTCTGTTTCACTTGGCTTGTGCTCCTCCACATCACTACTGCGAATTAGATCAGAACTCACTGCAGCCTGTTGTCACCACAAGAGTCATTCACATATCCATGTAAAGCCCCACAAATAGTGAAGTAACTAAGGCTTTTAAAGAAAACTATTATCTTAAAAATAAATAAATGAAATCCTGTTTAGGAAAAAGGATATACTCATGCTTTGTATACACCGTAATAATGGCTGAGGGAGAAGGCTCAGTAGGTAAGGACTTGTCTTGAAAGCACAAGCTACTGAATCTGATTCCCAGAACACATGTAAAAAATACAATAGCTGAGTATGATAATTCAATCTTTGGGAAGCAGAGACAGGTGGATCCCTGGGACTTGCTGCCTACTTGGTGAGTTCCAAAAGAATAAGAAAGCTTGTCCCCTAAATAACAGTGATGGCACCCACGGAATAACAGTTGGGATTGTTCTCTAGCTTCTGCACACAGATGCTTATTTGTACACACATGAACTCACACACACATGCAACAACAAAATACTATAAGAAAGTCTATACTCCATTTTTTTTACCAAGAGAAGTTACTGCACTTGCAAAAGTCTTATTACATATACAAAAAGAAGACATATAAGACCATGAGCTGGTAGAAAATTATTTGGTCACATAGGTCGCCTTGTAATTACCTACACATCATTAAGTGGATCTGTATTTGTTTTTCATTTTGGAAATAATTGTGCTCCATTGAGATGTTTAAGAAAAATATACATATTTATTTGTTTGTTTATGAATTCTAACAGTAATATGGAAAGTGAGGTTCAGAATAGCTGCCCTGATAAGCATGCCAACCAGATGCTGACTGGGTGAACGGAAACAGGTTTAACATTAAGCGCTGTCGTTATTGTCTACTTTGGAAGTTTCTGTACATTAGAAAGCCATTTCTTTCTGTGTAATACCTATGTAATAACAAGTGAGTGCAAGACACATACACAGGACTTCACAGTTGCTCTGTCACTGTCTAATTAATGATATTTGATCGTTTTTGTCAGGAAGATATGATATAGCATACTTTAAAGAATCTTTTAAGAATTTTTCTCATCTCTACTTTCTTCATTTTGTGGCCTCTTCCTCTCATATTAAATGAAGTTCCTCTCTTTTCCTGGCTGTTCACTTACTCGTCCATTAAATTTTGTCACTTGGCATGTGCACCTCACCATTGCTACTATGAATTATGTCAGGGCACACTGCATCTTACAGCCATCACAATGGCCATTCATACCTCCTTCTTGTAAAACCACACGATCCGTAAAATCATGTAGCCTTTATAAAGAACTGCTGCTTGTAAAATGAATAAATAAAAGCAAGTTTTTTTTAAAAAGCAGACATATATGGTTTCCTTTGTATTTTTGGTAGGACACTGCATTGCTTTCTCTTGTCTGTTGCCTTTGCTGCACAATTTATCTGCCAGGATCTAAATATCTTTATTGCTTTGCTTTGTGTTTATTACAGGTTCTTCCTGTAGCCCCAGTGGGCCTGGAACCTGCTATGTAGACCAGGTTTGAGGTTGACTTTGATGCATAGAAAACCACCTGCCTCCTCAGTGCTTAGACTCGAAATTTTGCTGGAAAAGTTCTACAAGATCCAATAGCTTGTTCTAAAGATACAGAATCTCAGCTGTGCTGACTGATAGAGTACTTTCAATTCAAAGGAAATCATGAAGAGAATGATATGTGGAGCCTTCATTTGCATGGTTTTACTTTCTATGAGTTATATGTTCAAAGATGGAATGGGTCTTTGTAGGGAGAATTATATAAAAATACAGCAAAAGGGCCACTTAAAATATTATAGTGTCAGTTTGTTTTTCAGGGTTAAAAATATGTCCTATAGATACAGCTTGTGACCTCCATTTTATTTCATGGTGCATTCATATATGACATACCCATTTATTCAATAAAGAAGTACATCCTTTAAAATGTTCAGTATACTTTATCTTTGGAGTCAATATTTTTTCTTAGGCAAAACCTGATTGTATGTGAGAAAACATTGCATTCGTATAAAGAACATTTTTCTTTAAACATTATATAGATATTTATGAAGTTGGAATTTCATTCAGTTTGTAGTGGTTTCTTCCTACTCTTTGACCTCAACTTAGAACTAGACTCAAAAGGATACAATTTCCAGAACAGAATAGGGATTGAATATACAGTACTAATCCAACTATGCTTTAGTGTATTTAATTTTTGAACACCTATTTTTCTTAGGAACAATAACAGTCAACATGTTGCTTATGAATATAGGTGTGAATATCATAGTGATAGTATTTCTGTTAAAATGACTTCAGCTACTACATTAAATCATATGCGTATCTTTTGTACTGTGTGCTTCAGCTATTAACTTTGATGTTTTTCTGGTCAAAAGAGTGGGTATAAAAAGAATGGTTTGTGTCAGGCAATTGTTTCCTCTAAAATTGCATAAATAAATAAATAAATAAATAAATAAATAAATAAATAAATAAACAAACAAACAAACATTGTGTCCTTTGGGTTCGGGCAGCATCTGTTACCTGCAAGGTGTCGTCTGTTAGCGGCCTCTCGGCTTCATGCTGAGCATACTCTTCTGTCTAAATGAAGCAGTGAAGCAGCCTTAACTCTCCTTATGCTTGTGTCTGTCACTCCTCAGCTCATTATGCTGCTGTTAGTTTTGCTTGGAGTACTTTGTTCATCCTTTGGGTATGACTACCCTCCTTCAGAGTGCCAGATAATTGTTTTCTCATTCAGGTACTATCCATTTTCATTACATGATTGGCCAGCACGGCTGAAAGTTGATAAGAATGACTTATATACCTATTAGACATCTGTATTGTAAGACTAACTTTTATATGACTTTGTTTTATCATTGGTGTATGGCACCACTTAGCCACAATAGAAATATCAATCGATGTAGAGAAGGACATCAATTATTCCCCACAAATCTCCAGGCTAATGCAATTAGCACTTCTTTTATTCAGCCAAATAACTTATTATGCAATTTCTAGACCTATTAGTTGGTACTAGTCTGCCTAATTTCTTTATGTAGTAATTCCTAATTCTGTGAGATTTAATGATCCCTTTGAAAAACAAATATATTTAAAGTTCCATCTACTAAATTGAAATGAATTAATGGATAATAATAATCTTAAAAATGAATCATTGACCTACTTGCAATTTTAGAAAGAAGCAGAAAACAATTAATAACAAATATGTCTTTCAAAATGATCATGCCCAGCTCAGACTATGACACATAATGACAGGATCATGGGCTGGCACCTATATACAGACCATCAGTGTGACAGCTATAAATTCAGAGCATTAAAGTGTGCTGTCTAGGAGACACAAGCTTAGGCCAGGGAAGTGATTTTCTGCAAAGGTAAACTACACTTGGTTAATATTTTTACTAAAATCAGAGGCAATATGAATGAACATACTGTAAATATTATTAATTTCTTAGCTTTTGGTATGAGATTTCTCCACAATGAAACTAACGTTTTTGCAACAGAAAATGTATCACTTATGTTCATATGCAAATATAAATCATATCTTTAGTAAAGTGTTATAATTCATTACATAATAAATTAATCAACTTCTAATCATACATACTTAAAAGTAGCCTATTTTAATGTAGGAAATGAACATAGAAATATATGAATGAGGAGCATATTTAGTACTGATATGACACCTTTCTAATAGATACACAGATCATATCATGCCAGAGTCTTTCTGCAATCAGACAATAGCCTAGAAACCACTGAAACCAGACTACTTTAAACTCCAATGTAATTTTTATGTGTTGTAATATAGGCACTATGTACTTCTGTGGTTATTTACTAACATTGGACTTTGTAAGGCTTTCATAAAAAGAAAACTAAACTTTGCTATGGTGAGACCGCTCAACAGATAAGGGTACTTGCTGCTAAACCTGACAACCTGAGTTTGATCTCCAGGACCCATGTGGTGGAAGTAGAGAATAGAATTCCACAAGTTGTCCTCTGACCATGGTCCATGGCCCATGGTCCATGTTAACCTCTCCCCATAAATAAAAAAAAAAAAAAACATAAAAAAGAAAAATAATGCTAAACCAGAGATTTGAGTTCTCAAACCAATTCTGCCATGAACATTGCTGTGAGTCATTAACTATATATTACCTACATTTATGTGTAACCAGAATAAAAATGTAAAAATCTGCAACAACTTTAAACTTACTAAATATTAGCTAAAAGTTAATAATTACCATTAACTCCATGCATTTGCATATTAAGGAGGTGGGAGTATTATTCTCATCAGAAATAGTTTCTGCTAGATAGACTATTTCCTTAGACCCCATGGTCCAAATATGACTGTTCTTGATTACATCTAACTGTGAAAAAAGGATTAGCTGGACCTTGAGGGCCTGTTTCAGAAAATGGATGAAACCTGACCTAAAGATAATCAATGACAACAAATAAGGGCAATGCTAGTGCAAAGGCGGACAGTGCAAATGCAGCTGGCATTTGTTCTTCCCTCCTGCAAACGGGCCTGGTCAGAGTTCCCACCCTCTCTCTTGTGGTCTGTGAGGACATGAAGGGAAGGGTGATCACAGGCAAGCAAAATGAGGTACCACTCTCTCTTGGGGCATTAGAACCAGAAAGACAGATACTTTGTTTTGTCTAGGTTCAACCTATGGACTCAGGGTCCAAAAAAGGGCCATTCATAACTAGGGTATTTTTCTATTTTTTTAGAAAAATAATTTATTCTATTTATGTGTGTGCCTGAGTGTACCACATATATGCAGATGTCCACAGAGGCCAAAGTGATGTTGAAAACTCTGCAGCTGGAGTAACAGGTCATTTATTATTTGCTGAAAGTGGATGCTGAGAACCAAACCCGAGCCCTTTGGAAGAGCAGGAAGTGCTCCTAACCACTGGCCATCTCTCCAGCTCCCTGATGTAAGATTCTTGCTGCTGGAGAACTCTCATCTCCATTGTAGAATCCAGGTCATGCTTACAGGTGATTAATCCACTGTAGAACTCCATCATATGACATCATCCTACAACTTGGGTGTATGCATGCCTCTGTGTATTTGTGTATGTACGTGTAGAATATATATGTGCTTGAATGTGGAGGCCAGAGGACAGCCTCAGGTGTTGTTCTCATAAATGCTGTGCACATTTTGAGACAAGGCCCCCATTAAACAGGAACTCATCAGTTATGCAAGACTGGATGGCCAGTGAGCCCCAGGGACCTGTTCCCACTTGTGCAACTCTGGGTTTACAAGCAACATTTTTACATGAGTTCTAAGGACCACACTCAGGTTTTCATGTTTGCAAGGTTAATACTCTACTGAGTGAGCTCTATCTTCAGCTCCTGTTTTTAAAAATTGTTATGATTGTACATTGCTAATACACAAATATAAGACAATTTTGTGCGTTGACCTTGCAATCTTAAGGAATAATCTCCAGAATTTAAAAAAGACATTTGAATCTTATTCTGGTTGCATTATTTCTCATTCCACTGAGATATCTTTCTGAATTTGGAATTACTTAAAAATACCATCTAATTTAAGATATTTGGAGACGATCCAGCTTTCTATTATTGATCTCTAATTTAATGCAGTTTTATTCAAGAAACATACTCTGTAAGGTTTAAATTATTTAAGGTTTATTGATCTTGTTTTATGTCCCAACATTGAGTATATCTTGGTGATGTTCCACATTTACTTAAAAGGAACGGGCGTTTTGCTGTGGTTGGATGGAGTGCTCACTAAACTGCAATTAGGGAAATTTGCTTGACAGTGTTGTTCAACGTTTTGTTCATGTTGCTACTGGATTTCCATCTATTTGTGCTACTGAGTACTCAGAACTTCTACTATATAAGTGATCTTCGTTTATTTCAAGGGGTGAGAACACCCTTTGAAATAGCTCAGGCACTTAGCCCATTAATTATATATTCATATCTTACAATACAGTCCTTTCAAACCCACAGATTTTCAGTCCCTTCGATCTTCTACTTCATTTGGTTAGTTCTTGACATTGTAGTGTGCATGTAATTAAAATGGGTGTTTCTTCCCATACTACAACGTTTTTACAATCTGGTCAAGTGACATTCCTCTCAGATGTATTGTTTTTAATGTGCCATTTATTAGAATTTAATCACTTTATGATTAAGTATGGATTTTTTTTGCTCTGTGTGAAACTCAGTGTAGTCCTTTGATCACGGAGCCAACTCTGTGGCATTTGAGAAATTAAGTATCAGCCAAGTGGATAAAACTATTATAATTTATGATCAGGACTGCCTATGTAGGCAGAAGCCAGACAGCTGGAAACTGGGCTATGAGTAGAGAATTCAGGTAGCTCCGTCTGCTGATAGAAGGTCAGTCGAATTTATTTTAAAGTTAATTTACCCACAACATGATGGTACATGTCTGCAGTCCAAGTCCTCAAAGGAGTACAAATGCCAGCCCAACTTGGACTATATGGTGAGGCCCTGTTTCTAAATATATATAAAAGTAACATTAAACATCTAAATTTACATTTAAAAGTAAACATTATGTATGTGAAAATATATTTAAGATTGAAAGCAAAGGAACACGGGCCATCAAAGAGGAACAGGACTGTATATTTATTGGATCCAAAATTCAACCTATCCATCTTTGGCAGGTCAGTGAGCCTCTGTGGTCAAATATAGGTCCAGCAATATAAGTAGAATGAATCAGGTAGGAGAAAGGTTGGAGAGGCTGAATGGACTGAGGACAAGTTCAGGGTTGGTGGAAAGGCATCTGAATGTCAGTATGAGCCTGCCTGGTTCACAGAAGCATTCCGTTGAATTGGACATATAGGTAGATGACTGAATGGATGAAAATGGATATAATGCATGACTAAGAAAATTACCATGACTTTCAGCATGAGCCTCAGATGTGTTATTTCTACCCAGTGAGAGTCCTGTGGTTATAAATATGCTCAGGTCTCAGAGTCCATAAAAGCAAATATTTCAGAGCTTTTTGCTTTGCTCTTTTTTAACATGGCATAAATTTTATTTGCAAAATGACTTTTGATACTTCTTAGGTATTTCTGTCATACCAGAAGCAAAGAAAATGACTACACGCTGACTTCAGTTAACTGGCACGATTTTAAAAGACAAACACTTATACTACATTTTATTAAAATGCTATAGTTATATATGGAGTCTAATTTCTTTTTCCCCAACTTCACAAGTTAGTCGTAAGTCATGGTTTAAAGCTGTTACATTGCCCAAAGAAATATAAAAACATGAGTAGTTTTTCAATTTAAGGGTAATATGAAAATGGCTGCTTGAAGGTAAAGTTTCTCACAGCTGCTGTATGTTATTTCTACCACAGAAATATTCAAACAGATGTGCCTAATTGTTCCTTCATAACTGCTCTACTGTCTCATCTATTTTAAAATCAGACATTTCACAAGGTCTTATTGCAAGTTATTTATACTTTACATGTACTTTTAAAACAGTATTTCAATCTATTTCTAAAGTATGGCATCAACACAATTTAAAATATGGCCCATTGAAATCATTATATTTAAATATATCTTGACAAATTCATAAAGTAGAAATTGGATAGTTTAGTGTTAACTAAAGGAATACCAAACATTACAGAAGAAAACTGAAAAAAAAGTGAGAAAAATATGGTGGGGTGAACTTTAGTCACAGGCCCTTTGCATGCTTACCTTTGCTGTCTAAGAATGCTGTCTAGGATTCTGGGTCATCTTAATTGTACTCAATCTCCAAGGTCTACCTCAAAAATCTGAAGGATCTTCCTTCATCATGACGGAAAAGGCAATTTTCTCTTTTGTCTACAGCTCCAAGGACTACTGAATTTTATTTTTGTTAAACATTGACAACTCTATGCCTTGAATTAATCATTGCAAATAATTCATACACTGACTCATTATTTCTTAACAGTGTAGAAGACAACTTTTTCCTCATTATTCCTTGAAGAAATAGTGGCTGCAGATGTGGTTTATTAACATGTGTGACTCAAAAATGACGGAACTCACTCGTGTGGTTATCATGTGTTGGAGATCACTCCCATGCAAACCCTTCCTCTTTCCCTGAGCTCATACTTCTATGTTTCCCTGTTGGGCTTCCTGTTCTCCATGTAATGGAATTCATTAGTGGGATGAGCGCCCACCTGGATCCTCTGTTTATCTCTTCTCCCTTTGCACATACTCTATTGCTGTAGTTTGGGGAGCCAGAAGTTTGCCTCACTCTAATTTCCAGATTCTGTCCACTTCACTCAGGGCTTTGGTACACAGCTTGATGGAACATTTTGCTTGATGGTGATTATATAATGTAGGATTCAGGGTTACACTAGTTTTCCAACAAAATATTTTTTTTTCAGAAATCTTAGTATTACCTTGACACATAGACATTATTGAGACAGGTATGATATGCTTGGAATTCTGGCACTTGGGAGGCAGAGGCAGGACAATCAGGAATTCAAGTCCAGCCTGAGCTACAGTTCTTGACTACTAATGTAGTTTTACAAACTATTTTAGTCTCATTTCAAACACTGATTTAATAATCTATGCAATGATTTTCAGTATCATTCACAATACTTGGAATTTATGCTCCTAGACCCACACACTTTAATATGTCCATTTAAAAAATATTTTAAGACAATAAGAATGCACTACAAAGTAACTTTATCTAGAAAACTATATCATTTAACAGCTAAAACACATACATACACACAAACTGGTTGGTGTTATTATAAGGAATATAGTTGTTAACTTATTCATTCCTTTCATAAACACTTTTTGAAAACTTCCTATTTCCTATCCTCCAGTTCAGGTAATGGGTCATTGTACAATTCTGAGAAGTCTCCTACTAACCATCAAACTTCCATTCTTATGCACATGTATGAGACTTTTTAAACAAATAAATATTTTTGATAAGCAGTTGAGATAAACTCAATAAATTAGTGGAACTGCTATCTGATACCAGGTTAGGAAACTCAAGAGCAGAGATCTGAACAAAGTGAGAGAAATTTCCACGTAGATACATAAATAGAGTGAGGTCTCTGAGGTACAGGAATCAGAGAGGCAGCAAAGTAGACAGCAGCATCTCCAGAGAGAGGGGTATAGACGATGCCAGCAGATGGACTAGGAAATTACCTTGAAGAGGGCCTTAGAACCATGGAAAGAACAGTGCCTTTTCTCCACCCACCTCCAGCTGCTCACCAAAACTATAAATAAGACACCTCATTAAAGCATCTCTGACCCCATGAAGCATAATTTTATAATGGTTGAAACTCATAACCAGAGATTCCTGAAATAGGGTCACCTCAGTTTTTCATGTCCCTTGCAAAGTGCTGGGTTTTAGAGATGGAGCACTGTACAGAAACAAGGACAAGGTGGAGAGGACTGATGGTGCGGGACAGGTACAGAGTTTGCTGTCCAGTCATCTAAGTTTAAAGGCACAGAGATGGTTTTGAGATGCCTTTTTGTATATTGGATTTATGTGTATGCATACATGTACAATGCTATATACAATAGCTGTGTGTATGTGTATGTGTAGTATACACTGTGTGACATTTTGTTTCTATAAATCATAAATAAGATATATTACTTATGACAATGTCAGTTTGAAAAATATGAAGAAAATCTTCAATAATAAGTTCTCTAATCAGTAATTAGAGTTTTTCAGTCAGTTGATAATACTCATGTAATTGAATTTGAAAGAATCAGATATCGGTTGTTTCAATTGCAGTCATTCGTGTGTGTAATGACAGGAGCAGCATCATAATTCTCTACTGGGAGTTGCAGCCAGAATTCAGATTCAGCACTGAGTGACTCACAGACTTGATCCCGAGGCTGATCTTTCTCAGTTCTGTTTCCATGATTTCTTGTTTTAACGTACACGATGTGGGCAAGATTTCACAGTACATGCTCGTGTCACAGTAGCCACTATGGTCTTATGATGCTCTCTGCTTACAAATCTAAGGTATCATCCTCAAAATTTTCTATCTACAACATGCCCCAAACACTTGAGTATTGAAACAGCTGCTGGAAGGATTCCTCAATCCTTCATTGTTATGGCACAAAACAAATACTTCTTACTTGGAACAGAGAAGCTAAATAATATTCAAGAGACATCTACTTTTTAAGGGAAAATATAAAAATATTGACTCAAAACTCATGCTATCTGTAGACTTTGGAGTAATTGGTACCCACAGATTGTTCACCTTTCTAAGTATTTTCTCCATGATGTCAAATTTCATTCTAATGTACTCATTTGTACACTATGCCAAACTTTAAAACTTTTTGAGGGTGGAAGGTAGTTCTTTTGGCTAGGGTCTCAGGGCTGGAGAAAAGGGATAAAGGAACATGAATGACCAAGGCAGGAGTTTGACTTAAATGTGTTGCTAACAATGATGTTATTTTTGGAAAACAATCTACCTCAGGGTTTCTTCTTAAGAAACTTCAACTAGCTCATGCTAAACTTGTTATCCTATCTTCAAAGGAAAATGCCAGATTTCCTAGTGACCTTCACATGATTGACATATTTAGCATCTCCTACTAATTTTAATGATCTTTATCTGTAAAGCAAGAAAGCGGTTATTTCTTTTAAATGACAAGCCAAAAATAACCTTTAGCCTTTATTATGAAATTATTCCTTTATCTTAACAAAATTTAATTGAAACAGCTAATATTCATTACATAATTTATAATACTGTTCACAAAAGTTTTGAGTTTTTAAATTTATTTCTGTTTTATGTGTATGAGTGTTATGCCTGCATGTGTGTAAGTGCATTCATGTCATGCAGTGTCTGTGGAGGACAGAAGAGGGCACTGGATCCCCTAGAACTGGAGTTATGGATGGTTGTTAGCAGCCATGTGTGTGGTAGGAAACAAACCTGAATCTTCTAGAACAGTGAGTGTTCTTAACTGCTAAACCATCTCTCCAGCCCCAAATTGGTAAATTAATATCAGAAAATAGCACTATGAGAATAATAAATCTTCTATGGCCTGTGCTTTCATAGAAAATTTGTGTTGGTCTTAATTAACAATTTAATAAAAAGCAACTCCTCCAAAGTTCTTAAGGTTAATTTTCTGTCATATTTTCTCAATTATGTTTTAATTTTAGGTTGTTGTCCAAAGTGTTTGGGTTAAATACTCCAGTGTTTCATACTCTTAATGAAACTCAGGTGTACTTCTCTCTCCTTTTCTCTCTCTCTCTCTCTCTGTCCCTCCCTCCTTCCTTCTCACACATGTACCTGAACATACATACACATGTACATATGCATTTGAAACTGTATTGTGGTGACAGATTTTGTTTTCTTTATAAAGGGAAAAATTTTTTTTCTCTACATTGTAGAAAATCATTGACCCAGTTTGTGATACTGTGTCATGCAGCATGCATAGCCTACAACAAGGAGATGTCAAAAAGTGTTTTCTCTCATTTTTCATACAATTTTAGCAAGTCTGGTTTTAGAGCATGCACATCTGTTGCAGACAGAAACATAGTAATCAGCAAACACAGAGAAAAAATTATCAGTCTGGAACACTTATGCCAGTGAGGTAAGACAGGTCAGTTGGAAAGCTAGATAATAAAGCAGAATGGTTAGTCATGACACTTTCAAAAGCTCAGCAGTACAGGAAGGTTACATGTGCTGGAAAGCAGGCCTCACATAGCACAAAATTCCAGGCACCCAGTTTCATTGCAGGAAGAAAGCTATGAGGCCAGGCATGAGGGTTAAATCTTAATTGTTCAAACACTATTATTTTGGATAAGAATCTTGATTTACCTGAGACAAACTGTCCTATAGACACAATCAAATCTCTAACCCAAACAACAGCACAGCAACAAAATGTATATTTTAAAGAAGGATATGATTCCCTGGGAGCCAAGAGGGTACTGCATCAGTCAGCCCCTGAGAGCCCTCTCCCTGCTCACAACTTCCATCCACTCTCTTAGTAACTGCCTTCTGCAATTCTGGCATCACCACATCCAACCACAAGTGGTGTATGTGATCAATGGAATGCGCCAGAAGTGACGGTTTGTTGTTTCTGAGCTTGCTTATAAAAAATACAGCAGCTTCTCTCTCTCTCTCTCTCCTCTACCCCCCTCCCTCTTGCCCTCCCTCCATCCTCTCTTCTTCGCCACCTACACTGCTTCCCCTTTACTTCTTGGGAAAAGCCAGAGCCTCTATCATGAGAAGCACCATGCAAAAGATCATAGGGCGAAATATCACCTTTCAACACACTTGACTGACCTTGGACACAAGTCTTCCTGTCCCGATATCATGTTTAGAACAACAGAGCACCAGACAGCAATTTGCCTGCAGCACCATGAGAGATTATACGCCATGACCCCTGAGCTCAACCACTCACAGGCTCCTGGTACTCAAAAATTAGGAGGCAACCGATATTAGCTGCTCAAAACCATTAAGCTTCAATGTGACTTTTTTTTCAGTGATAGTTAAAATATACAAATTTTATAGCATGGATGTAATGTGGCACAAGATGAACACGCATATGGGGAATCCCTTGGAATTACGCTAAAAGGGTTTTAAGACGTAATAGTTAGGGCCAGTGAGATAGCTCAGAGGGTAAGTGCACTTGCTGTCCAGCCTGAGGAACCTGAGTTTAATTGCCAAAACTGACTCTCTCAGGTTGTTCTTTGACCTCCCACAAATGCTGTGACATGTGCATGCAAGCAACACACACACACACACACACATGCATGCACATGCACATGCGTACATGCACACACAGATAAAATAACTAAATGCAAAAACTGTTTTAATAAAATCCTCGAACAGACACTTAGGAAAATGTCAGACTCTGGGGAGGCTGCATATAAGGACTTAATGGAAAATGAGGAACATATTACTGGGACCTGATAAAGCAGAATGGAATGTTAGTCATGACACTTTCAAAGCTCAGCAGTTCAGGAAGGTTACATGTGCTGGAGAGCAG
Organism: Eospalax fontanierii; assembly: GCA_035773235.1. Lineage (NCBI taxonomy): Eukaryota > Metazoa > Chordata > Mammalia > Rodentia > Spalacidae > Eospalax > Eospalax fontanierii. Next base: position 25,271,246 of record CM069530.1, read on the forward strand.
GCCTCACGCAGCACTGTCTTTTCTGTCGGTTACAGAACATTTAATAGCGCCCTTACCCAAGTGATGCAGAAGGCAGAAGCTGTACCTGATGACCTGTGTGCTTGGACTGTGGTGTCCTTCCCACCAGACCATTGACCATTGGCCTCGCTTGTTTCTCTTCATGGTGTTGAGACTGAGTATGAGAGGAGAGCTACAGCAGAAGAAAGGACTACAAAAGTAAGAGGAATGGGAGCTTATTGAAGGTTCTCTAGCGTCTCAAGATAGAAAACAGGACTGAAATGAAGAAACGGGCTGCAGAGATGGCTGAGCAGCTAACAGCACTGACTGCTCTTCCAGAAGACCTGGTTGGTTCCCAATACCCACATGGTGGCTCACAATCATCTGTAACGCCATTCCAGAGTCTCCATTACCCTCTTCTGGACTCTGTGAACACCAGACATGATACAATGACATACATACATGAAGGTAAAAACACTCATATATGTAAAATAAATTATTTTTTAAAATCAAAACGTAAGTCATATGACCCTAAAATTCTTTAAGATTTAAAAAACCCAAAAAAACTCTAAAGTGATGTCTTTTGATCAAAACAGCAGCCCTGTGAAGAATTTAGGTGTGAATTTCATAAATATTCTATAACATATATATGTTTATATATGCTTACGTAAGCTTCTGGGATGGTAAAGAGTACAGAATCTCAATAGTATCCATGGGCCAAAGCAGAAAAAAGGCTTCTAGAATAGATGAATCAGCTTGGATGCTGTCAATGGAGAGATTCTCAACAGGAACTTCAGGGTTTTAAATAGTTTATGTCACTTGAATCACAAGTATGAACTGAAAATGACAGAGACAGTCCCCAAATAAAACCATGCCCTTATAACCACAAGCTGTAAAAACTGGACAGGAACTATGGTCTAGGTGCTTTGTTTTAGACATGGAGGTTTAGGTTCTAGTTTGGGTGCCATACATTGGGCATGATGTTTTAGGTGCTATGGTTTAAGTGCTATGGTTGGGTGCTATGATGAATTTAGATGTGAGGGTTTAGGTACTATGGTTGTTGTTCTAGTTATTTTTTGTTGCTTTGATAAAACACTCTGATCAATACTACTTGGGGAGGAGAGAGTTTATTTGACTTACTACCCACAGTCCATCAACTCAAGAAGCCAATGCAAGGGCAAGAACTCAAGGCAGGAACACAGATGCAAGAATCAGTATGTGGGAACTGACCCAAGGACTACCAAGGAGTGATGCTTATTGCCTTACTCCTCTGTCCTGTGTTCAGTCTACTTTCTTATATAACCCAGGACCACTTGTCCAGGTATCACAACACCCACAGTATGCTGGACCCTCCTGCATCAATCAACAATCAGGAAAATGCCTCTCAGAGATGTACGCAGGCAAGTCTGGTAGAGTCTTAAGATTTGGGCACTGTGTTGGCAGCTGTTGCTTGAACGCCATGCTTTGGATGCTATAGTTTGAGTACTAAAGCTTGGGTGTTGGGACTGGATATATGGTTTGGGTGCCATGGATTAGACATTGATTTGTGTATTATGGTTCAAAAATGCTGCTTTTTGTGCTAAGATTAGGGTGCTGTGGTTTGGGCACTATGGCTTAAGTGCTGTGGTTTAGGTTCTGTTGATTGGGTGCTACGGCTTAGGCATTATAGTTTAGGTACTATCATTTAGGTGCTATGGTGTGCATGTGTGTTTGAATGTGATGTATGTGTTCGAGTAGGGTGTGCGTGTGTGCGTGTGTGTGTGTGTGTGTGTGTGTGTGTGTGTGTGTTTATGCCAGAAACCAACCTCGTGTGTCCTTCTTTGGGGACTTTCTGCCTTGTTATTTGAGACAATGTCCCTCATTGGTCTGGGGGTTGCTAATTAGGTTGGTCTGAATGGCCAGAAATCCTCAGAGATCCTCCTGTGTCAGTCCCCCCAGCACTGGGATTACAAGTACATACCACTATGTCAGGCTTTTTTCTTTACCTTTTTCCAGATCAGCATCCTTGTGCTTACCAGGTAAACACTTTATCGGCCAAGGTATCTACCTACAACTATGGTACTTCTTCAAGAATTATTTTACCATCATCGTTTATATTTGAAAGGTAGCATTGTCAAATCCCTTAGTCCAAATTATATGATTAAACATCAAAAGTTCTATTGGATTTATTTTAGGGAAATATTAATCACTTGAAATTTTGGTTTACATTCTCTACTTCACTGCCATTTTATGGAGTTATGAACTGAGAATACGCCCTAAAAATTTCAAATATTTGAACATTTCAATATTAACACTTTAGTCTAAGATATGATATATTTATCACTTTTAAATATTCTGTCAGTATTTGAAAGGAATATAAATTGTTTGTAGAATAAAAGTTTGATATATGTCTTGTCTATGTGGGGAACGGGCTAGAGTGACTCTGTTTTAAGTTGGACTCCATCTTAAGGCTATCGGCTAACTTCATTTTGTCAACTTTTGCTGTTAAGTTTTCATTTGCAGCCAAAAGGCTATAAATTAGGCAAGCCCGGGCATATCAGGCAAGGAAGATGTGCTTGGCCGAGCGCAGGCTCCCCTGACTAATCATAATGTGCCACTGTAATGCCCCTCCTCTCTTCAATAAAAGGCCCACACCCTTGAGGTGCAGGCTCTCAGCATGGATCCACTGCATAGGTGAGGTCTGATAGTCCAAGCTTAAGCTTGAATAAATGTTCTTTGTTTTTGCATACACTCTGGTTTCCTTGGTGGTCTTTGGGGAGTCAGTTCTCTGGGCATTACAGTCTACATAGATAGAGATGGATGTAGAGATTTGCTTGAATTTATACTTACATATTTATATTTATTTCCTTAATCATTGGAATATTTACATAGTTCACACTTGCTATTTCTCAGTATGAGAGTAGTTGTTTTCCTATTGTTTCTTTGCTCAGATTTTGACTATGATTTAATGATAAATTGGTCCTTGATGCATGTTGTCTCTTATAAGGAATGACAATATTGTGTATTGGGTATGGTCAAATTCTGTAGAGACTGGGTGAATGGTTTCAAGGTCAAGTGCTACCATCTTCTGGTTATATGCCAAGAGAACTTCCTTAATTTCAGTAGGTCCCAGGATCCTCATTCATAATATATATGTCATGATAAAAATAGCTCTTCACTATGGGACTACTGTATGAGTTTCCAAAGCAGCCACTTAAATGCAAAATATAATCTTGTTATAAATGTAAAATTTCCATAGATTGAGACAATACATGACAGACTTTATTTTATGTATTTTAATTATGCTATTTTTAAGCTCTTTTGAAAAACTTCCAAAGTAAACCAAATTCTTGAACACTTAAAAACAAAAATGCAAGAATGCACCTACAAAGAGAAATGTGTCCATACTGATCCAACACACAAAGTGGAGGTCTCAGTTTATTCTATCACTGCCAAACTAGTCATCTGACAGAGCAGCTTCAATCATAGAGTTTGTTTAAAAGTTATTTTTGTTGTCTTCCAAATAAAAATAGCAACACTACTATGATTTGGCTCCATCCTCCACAAAAATTCCACAAATAGCTTAGGAAACCATGACATAGGACAAGGGTTTGTTTCTGAATCCTTATGTTATACATATGCTAATACTTCTGACTGACCATTTATCCACATTATCACCAACTATAAAGATTCTCCTTAACCCCCAAGGGCCACCTTAGAAGTTATGCTCATTAATCCTTTCCTGGTTCTCCTGGTTCATTGCAGTCATAAAACCACCTTATATAATAGATATTTATATGAGGCCTTTAAGGGATGAACTTCCACTTGAACACCTTCTGTGGTACTTAGGGTAAGGCTTGGCTTACAGTCTGCAGGTTATTTACTCATCCCATTAACTCAGTTAGAACATAAAGTCCAGCTACCGGGACATGACATCAGTTGACAGTCTCAAATACCTGTCCCTTCACAAATATGAACAAGCAGCTGCTGTTAGAACCAGTGAGACACTATAACTGGAAACTAGAACTCTAGTTCAGAACTCTAATTCAGAACACTAGAAAACAGTCAAAGGTTCACAGCAATCTTGATTCAAGAACAGGCGATTTAAAAGCAATAGAAAAAAAGTTGTGATATATTTGCTTGGTCTTATCTCATCCTCATTCTGAAGACTGTCATGTTTTTTCCCAGTCAGATGTCTACCTCTTCCAGAAATGCCCTTAAATAATGCATTTTTCATTGTTTGATCTATCTTGGATCCCACTAAGGTTAGAGAAGCATCAAGGATTAATAAAAAAAAAAAGTTGTGAAGGGCATAAAAAAAAAACAGCAGCCATATTGGATAAAAGATTACTATTAAGATACACAGGCCAGACATAGTGGTGCAGGCCTTTAATCCCAGCACCAGGGACACAGATGTAGGTGAAGATCTGAGATCAAGCCTAGTCTGGTCTACATAGATAGTTCCAAGCTAGGTGGGATTACAGGGCGACTCTGTCTTAAAAAAATGAAAACTAGGAGACAAAGTCATGAGAGAAAGTTGGAAATTAAAGCATTCAATATTGGACTATAACCAAGGGAATTTTAAAATGAAGTAGAGTCCCAGGAAATGATGCATGCTCAAAAAGACTGGTAAAAACCCCAAGCTTTCATCATTGTCTGCTATCTTTGTGCAACACAAGTGGGAAATAAAGGTTAGAGCAAGGTGTTAAGATAGGTGGCTGCTTGAGAAATGATGCTACTATATTCAGGAAGTTGAGGAGGGAGAACTGCCAGGAGTTAGATGCCAGACAAGGCTGCTGTTGAGTGAGTTCTAGGTGAGCTTCAGCTACTGTGTGAAACCTTATCTCAAAAACAAACAAAAAACAAACATTTAAATAAATGGGCTTGCAAATCCTAGAGGATGGGCCAACCAAGCACAGAATCAGTCTTCAAAGAATCTTGTAAAGCTGAGATGTGTTTTTGTTTGAGAACAGTAATGTTGTTCCTAGAATTCAAGGAAATCTCTGTCAAAATTCAGAATACAAGCTAAAGAAAAGAAGAGAATTAAAACAGATACAAGTAAGGGAATGGAACACAGCAGAATGGAAGAAAATATTTGCATGTTATATATCTGATAAGCAATGCTCTGGTTATATTCAATGTACAATAAGTCTAGAACATATGCAGAACTTCAACTCAACAACAAAAGGACAGATTGAACTGAAAGCTAGAAAAGGGATTTGGGGATAGCTAATCTTACATCTTATGTGCCAATTTAACTGTGCTATAGGATGGATGCCCCAATAGCTTCTCAGGCATTATTTAAGGGCATTTCTGGAAGATGTAGACATCTGAATTGGCAGGCTCATCCTCATCACTCAGGTGGATATTAACCCAACTGTTGAGGGTTCAGTAGAACAAAAAGGAAACAAGGGTGAACATGCTCTCCCCGTGAGAACTCAGATATCCGTGCTCTTGGCTTTCCCGACCTTGGGTTTGAACCAGAGCTACACCATCATCATTCCTGTGCCTGAATCTTACAGTGATTAGATCATGGACAGCTCAGGCTCGATAGTTGGGTGAGTCAATTCAATGTAATAAATCTGTACATATCCTATATGTTTTGTTTTATTATCAATACATATTAATGAATACATTTTCTTCCAAAAAAGATATGCAGATGTGCAAAGAACACACAAGAAGATGTTCAACATCATTAGGAAAATATAATAAAAAAATGGGACATCTCTTTATGCCTACTAGGATGGCTGTCAGTAAAACACAACAGGAAAATCCCATGTATGGAAAAAAATGTGGAAAACTTAGAATGTCGATACCATGCAGGCAGGAATGCAAAATAATGTATCCACTGTGAGAGACCTTTGATCAGTTTCTCAAAATTTAAACATAGGTATAGGTACCAGTATGCAAGCATTTATAGCCCTGCCTTCAGATGTTTAGAACTTATTTCCAGGAATGGAATTTTGGGGTTATGTGGCATCCATGTTTAACCTTGTAATGTACAGAATTTCTTTTTGTGATTATGAAAGATTTTGAAATAGCATTTAATGAGGTCAATGTAATGAATGATAGTGAAAATTATACAATGAAAATGGTTTAAAAGGTTAAATTTTGTATTACATCAGTTTTATCATGATAAAATATAATTCATCTATTGTTCAAATATAACCTGTAGTATTTATATGATTAGAACTTTACAAGTACAATTTCTTTTAAAACATTTTATTTATTATTTTTATTTTATGTATATGAGTGTATTGCCTGCATGTCTCTAAGTGTTCCCATGTGGTGCAATGTCTGCAGAGGTCAGAAGACAGTGTCTGATACCCTTGGAACTGGAGTTACAGAGGGTTCTTAGCCACGATGTGGGTGCTGGGAACTGAACCTGAGTCTTCTGCAAGAGCAATAAGTGCTCTTCACCACTGAGCAATCTCTCTAGCCTCAGTCAGGTATAATTTCTGAGGACTTGCATATTTCAGTTTCAAAAGCATGAATATTTTATAAGTTAACAAAGTTTTGATAAAGTTTCATTGTCCATTCAATATGAAGGTAAAGAAAATGCTTAGCAAAATGCAGTTGTGTACAAATAATGCAATAGTTATGGTAAGATACTTTTAGAATATCAACAATTTTTCTTAAATTTTGTGAAATGCCTAACTTATTAAGTACTATCATAGGATAAGAAGTGATATAAACTTTGAGAAAGAATGCTTATGTTCATTGTTAGCTAGCTGACTGAGGTTGCTATCCATTGATTATACTTAAATTAAAATGAAAAACTAAACATGCTGAATGTGAATGTATATACATTACATTCATGATCGTCACAAACAACCTAATTACTTTCCTTGGAATCAAAACAAGGGTGACATTAATATGATTAGTTTAGGAAAACGGTAGTCATGCTTAATGAAAATTAGGCCAGTTCTGTCCGTATTATGAGCAAAAGGGGTAATTATGTGAACTAAGTGAGTAAGTGTACTTTCTACCAGATATTAACTCACTACTTTGAATTGCTTCCGTATGATAAACACATACATGATATACAGAATGTCTATGTTCAACCTCATCATACAAAATATTCCAGCGAGGTGAGGCTGTGCTTTTTCCTAAAACATATGCCCACAGATCTTCTGTGTAGACATCGTCATCAATTTACCACGGTAAAGTTAACTGCCTGGTCATTTTTTTTTTTTTTTATCACCGCTAAGATCTAAATGTTTGTTCACAGGTAGAAACAGAATCTTTAATGCAATCACAATGAGAGTTGAGCAGATGGGATGTGATGAGGTCATCAGTGCAGAACCCTTACAAATGTTGTGAGTGTCCTTGTAAAAGAAGCCCACGGGATGTTCTCACATTCTCTGCCATGTAAGCCCACCATAAGAGGGTGCCACATTGATCCATTATCTGATCTGTTAACACCTTGCTCTGGATCTTGCTCCAACACTGTGAGAATTTTTTTTTAATTTAAAAGTCTGTTTTGACAAGTTATGATGTTCAAGGTATTTTGTTACAGTATCCAAATGGACTGAGTCAATTACTGCACCATGACTGGGTTTCTTCTTCCACACGTTGCCCCAAATCATTCATTCTTCTGTCACATTTGCTTCAGACTTTAAGGTCTTAGCAATCGTCTTAGACTCTTTGCACAGCTGTAACAAAATATTTGATCTGCATAATTTCTACAGAGAAACATTTTTCACATCACTAGATGTTTCCGAAAGAACTACTGAAATGTGCCCAGAGTCAAATTCTAGCGACACCTGGTGGAGGCAAGATTTAAAGCTAAAACTTCTGTCTTCAACTTCCATTCCTCTATCAATTAGAGAAGAAAAATGAGGTCAAAAAAGTAAGTAGCATTACACAGGGTATTGCCAGAGCTCTTGCTCGCTCCCAGAACTGGAAGATAAGACTCTGCTGTTTAAGTCAGGACATGCTTCCGACACAGGACTTGGAGCAATGGAGGAGGAACTGATCTGGAAGACTTCTACCTGAAGTTTAGCTGTCATCATTCTAGAGGATACTATGCAAGCTGCTAAGGGAGAAAATCAATCAATGCTACAGCCCAGCTGTATAGCCTCATAACCATAATGACCAACACAGCAAACTACCTCTATTGGTGCAGTAGTGACACTGTTAACTAGGTGGTAATCAACAGCTACCAAATTGGACTTAAAGCCCTCACATCATACTACAACTTAAAATGCTTTGCTGAAATTTTGATTTGTAAACACTTCAACAAATCAATTCAATAATATGGACAGGTCCATTTGATGAATTAATTGAACATTAATTATATAAGCAGACTAGCTTTACAATTGAAATACATTAAAATTTGACTAATAAGCCAAAGCAAACATACAATGTCTAAAAATTGTTCTCAAAAGTTAAGAATCCCAAATCATCAGAGAAATGCATATCAACCTACAATAAGACTTCACAGAAGTGACACAACATAAGCATATGTGCTGCCAAATCGAGAAGTGCAGGATGTAATAAAATCCTGCCATTCGAGACAGCATGTTGAACCTGGAGTTATGTTAAGTGAAACAAATCAGGCACAGAAACACAAGTACTGCATGATCTGACTCATGTGGAATCCCATGTTCTCATATAAGTTGAAAGCAGAAAGGTTATCAGGGATTAGAGAGCATAAGGTGCTGAGGGAGAGGAGGTAGAGAGATTAATCAGTAGATAAGAATTATAAGTTCCAAGAGCAGTAAGATATTCTGGTGTAGATCAAATAATGCCTACTTCGAAAGCTAGAAAGAATTGTAATATTTTGACCTCAAAGAAATAATAAAAGTCAAGGAAGTTATGTTTACCTGATTTAAACCCTAAATAATGCAAAGTTAAAATACCAGAGCATATTCCATGAATATGTGTAATGTTTGTGCTTTTTCTATGATTTAAAAACAAATTTAAATTTAAAAAGAATGCATCAGAAGATTTAATAGATAAAATTCAAAGTGTCAGCAAACCAACTCTCAAATGGATGTCTAAGCAGAGGGTATAGATTTCCTGACTGCTCTCTGTATGCATTCAATAGGAAGAAATTTCTGAGGGTGGAACATCCTTGTCCCAAGTGAAAAGACCAGACTCAGAAAGACAAATATTACATGTTTCTCTCACATGTACAATTTAGACCAGAAAAAAACATGAAAGCAGAAAGACCAATATTGAAATGCTACAAAGGAAAGCATAATCTCTCTAAATCTGTTATCAATAATATACTATTAACCTTCAAAGTGTCCTAAAATGGTTATGCATACTGTTTATGTGAACAGCTTCAATATTTCATAAGATGTGCATAACACTCATATGCCTTTAAATGCTGCAAGGTATGTTTAACCTAAATGCAGATGCCATTTTAAATTGAATTTAGATTCACAAATAAGAGGACTCCTCCACCCCAATAGCTGCATTTGGATCTGATCACATTTTTTAAACAGGGTCTCTCTAGTCCCAGCCTGCCTGCAAGTCACCGGGCTGGCCTTGATCTCACAGATATCTGTCTGCCTCTGCCTCCCTAGGAATGAGATAAAAGATGTGTGCCACCATGCCCAAAATTGCATCAGAATACATTTATAGCTTCATTAACTATTTCATGAGTGATTTTAAGATGTTTCTCTGTTGGTCTCTCTTTGATCTGCTTTTCTACCTTGAAGATCTGACTCCTGAGTTTGAGGGGGTTTTCTGGATAAAATTCAAGGTGAGAGAAAACCAATTCTATAATGAGTGCCTGAGGAGAAAGTATAGATTTGATGGTGTTTTGTGGGGATCTCAACAAGAAGAAGGTACTGTAGGTGAAGATCACTGGGCTAAGTGAAATATGGCAGACTCCGAAGACTAATATTACATGTTTTGTCTCATATGTCGAATTTAGACTGACAACTAAAGGCATGAAAGCAATAGGAAGAGTATTTAAGATGACAAAGACCAGCACAAGGGGACAGTGGTAATGAGAAAGGGTAATGGGGGCGTTCTTTATGTTCAAAATATACATGCTATATATGAGTGGAAAACATCACAATGAAGCACATTATTTTCTATTATTAAAAATGTCTGAAATTTCAGAGGATTCTGATGGGTGATTTTGTCATACATATATATATATAATTATACACACACACACACACACACATATATATATATATATATATATATGTATAGTGAGGTAAAATAGTGGTAGGGCTTAGTATAATTTTTATGGCCTTCAAGGAGAATGTAAATTGGAATAGTGGTATTAGACATCTTGAAATCAACAAGTTCTAATATAAAAACAATGAAGAGGAGTTGAGTTTACAGGCAAAAAGGTATGACCTGAATTGAAGCTATTCAAAAGTTCAGCTAGCCTTGAGAACCTTGTGCCACGTCCAGCTAAATTCTGGGCTCTGGAGGCAAACTCTGTGTCTCTCAGAGCTTTATTTGAACTGTAAGAACTGGAGCCTCTAGGAGCCAGAAAGAAGCAGAAGAAATAACAGTCCTGGCTTGGGTTTCATCTTCCCTACATGCTTCCTTTAATGAATAGAACAAAGGTGCCTGGAGGCAGTCGCATGCCTCAGCAATCAAGATGAAATATCCAGGCAGAGTCAGCAACAGTGCAGTCAGGCAGCGGGGAAAGAATGACCATGCAAGCGGCCACTGATCATTAGTGAAATTTAAATTTGTTTAAACACTTGTGAGGTCTAAAACATATACCGCTACTTTTAAAAAAGTGTTTCTTTCCCTACTATTAAAGATTTTAAAGTGTACTTTAAATGAAAGTGTACTTTGAATCAAAGAAAGTGATACTCTTAATCACAGGGCCAACAATTATTTTTAACATGCACATGTATATGTATTTGTAGTTTCAAACTTAATAAATGAACCACTTTAGATGAACAATGGAGTAGTGTTAAACATATTCGCACTGTGCCATCATATCTAAGACCTCTTTTTATCTTGAATAGCCCAACCTCGACATTCATTAAACAGAAATTCTTATTCTCTTTTTCTTCTGGTCCTGTAAACCAAAAACCTACTTTATGTTTCTGTCAACTTGACTACTCAAAGTAGTCAACCCCATATAATTAGAACCATATACTACTTATATTTTTTAAAATGATTCTTTTCATGTAGTTTAACATCAAATATCATCTATGTTGGAGTATATGTCAGAACTTCCATCCTTTACAGGTTATTGCTACATTTTGGCATTTGTGAAGATTGCTATGATTACGGGCACAAAGATATCTCTTTGAGACCACACTATCAGTTCTCTAGATTTATACCCAGAGGTGAAATTGATACATCTTTTGACAATTTTGATTAATTTTCCAAAGAAATGTTTATTGGTTTTCCTAGTGAACTATTTTACATCATCATCAAGAATAGAGTTTTGATTTCTCATGTTGGAAAGACTTGTTTTGATAGTGGCCATCCAAATGAATATGAAATGATATCTCACTGTGGGTTGGACTACATCTCCCTAATGATCATATTCTCCATTTTTTAACAGATATTTATAAATGATGTCAGTAATCTGACTGAGAACAACAGGATGCTTGGACGTACTTATGGATAGGTATGAATATATACTTATGTATATATTTTACTAGGCATGAATGTCTTCATATTTTATGTTATTACTGTAAATTATATTATATATAAACTGTAAACACAAATTTGAAGGAAAGTTTCTTGAATGAATGGTAACATTAGGAGGCCCTCACTCTGTCTAAAACATACCAATAAGTGATGAAAATTACTAACAAACAAAAAAAGTTGAAGTCTCTGTATGTTGTACAAGGAAGGTATTCTCCCCCAAGAGCCAATTATTTGATAAAATACGTTGAATTTAATTAAGAACAGCGAGAGACTATAGTGTTTGGGCCTTGTATCCGTTTTCCAGAGCCCTCAGACTCAGTATGGCTGAAAATCTACTCTGTATAAGTACAACCAAATCAATGGGGCTCCGTGCCCTCCCATATACCGTCTAAAGCTAGGAATGCTTGTCAGGATGGAAAGGTCACCTATTAGCATATTCCTTCTGTCCTATTTCTTAATACAGTTACTAAAGCTTAGCCCAAGGTGGCAGGAGGAGAGTAAGTATACAGAATTCCCATTATCTCATCTAAAATACCCAATTTATAAATAGAAGTTTATGAGACATGTAAATATACAGAGTGGCATGACCCATACATAAGCAAATAAATAGGCAACAAAAACTATCATCAATAAGACATATAATACAAATATTAAAAAATAAGAATGCAATATTCAAATAATTAAAGGAACCTTGGAGGCCCATGTCTGTGAATGTACTAAAAATGTTGAAATTTTAATGTTTGGATTTACTATTATATTAATTATTTTACTACATGACTCTAGGACCATAGCAGAGTTTTCTCCTGACAGCGTTCTTTACACATTTGTTCTACCATCTCCTCTTCACATTTTCCTCATTATTATTTGTTTCTTTTGACTCATCTCATGAACTGGGGCTTGAACACTTGATTTTTAATGTGAGGTGCTTTTTCTTAGGTTGAAAATCTAGAACTAGTTTATACAGACACGAAATTTTTGGATTATCTTCTAAAACCTCTATTTGTAAGTTTCTGATAACATTTCACACTGTAATATTATTCTGACAACATTTTTTTGAATGTTGGCAATTTTTAAACAATACAGTTTGGTGGTATTTAGCGCCCTTCCTCTGATAACATTTTACTGGAAAACAAATTTTACTTTAGAATGGTCATGACTCTTTTTCTTTAAGTCCTAAATTCTAACAGAATGTGACTGTGTTTATCTCTGTATTTTTTTAAAATCTTAATTTCCTAACTCTTCTAGGATGGATTTATGTTCAAAGAGTTAAATAACTCTTTAACTCTGGGAATTTCTTTTTACAAATTATTTTTTCTATACACTTTTCTTTTTGTAAGAATTTCCATTTTGCCTATGTGCCTCTCACGGTACTTTTTTTATATATAATTTTCTTTGGATAATAGTAGATTTTCTGTTTGTTCAGCTGTTAGCATGTGGTTTCTTTTCTTCTCTAGATTTAAATATTGAGAAACACTGATTTTTTGTTTGTTTGTTTCAAAATAAATTAAATTTAAAATTTGTTTGACATACTAAACATATTTTCAAGATTGTGGGGATAAAAATTGAATTCTTAAATATTCTTTTTTTGTGAGGAAATATTTTACAGAATGATATTTATTCTAATTATTCATATTCCCTTTTCGTATATGCAGCATTTATTCTGTGTATTTTTCACTGTTGATGGGAACAAGTATGTCTTCTCTATTGTTTCTTTGTTTAGTAAAGCTTCTCTTCAAACTTATGTGCCTACTTATACAAGGTTTTTGTTTGTTTGTTTTGTTTTGTTTTACTCCAAAAATTGAGGGTAATTGGCGATATTCGGTCATAGAAATTTGTGGATTTTTAAATTCCATTTAAGCAATGCAAATGGGAATACACCAACAGCTGATGCAGCGATTTTTTTTTCCCAAGAACCTCCGTGTTTTGCCAAAGGTTTTCTTTCTCTATGTCACTGCTTGCCATTTCTGTAGCAGTTGCTGTTATACTTAACTGAATCTCTCACGTATAGGGTGTCCTACATTTCTTCGCCAAGCACTCATGGTCAGAGTGAATCCCCAGAGGTATTGCTCAGTGGTCATCAAAATAGCATCAAGGATTGATCTAAAAGCCATCCTTGGAGTTTACTTTGGATTCTTTCAAATTTGAGTATATGGATTAGTGGAACCGATGAGGATTTTTCATATTCTCCTTTGGTGAATGCCATCTCAGATGCTGAGGTTTAGGAACTAGATAGCCATTATATTTTACTGTATTTATGCAATTTTTCCAGTGCTGCTCTACAAATCTTTTGTGTGCTTTTGTTTTAACAGGCAATTTGGTGAGCACAGAATTCTGTGTCTGTCTCAGTGTGCTCTTTGCTTGTCTGTTTGCTTCATTCGGACTCTTCTATGTGGATAGCACAAGATGACCCGGAGCTCCCTGCCCTCTTGCCTCAGTCTCCCAAATGCTAAGATTACAGTTGTGTAGCAGCATGCCTGGCTGACTCCAGTCTTTCATTATTGGATAGCTCTTCAAACCTTTTGAGAGTTTGAATTCTCTAGAGGGTAAAGTTCCACCCTTAAATTTCCTCACTTATTACCTTTTGAAACATTTCATAGCTTTTAAATTTTCCTGTTTTGCTAAGCCCTTTAATATTTCATATATACATATATATTTCATATATATATAAACTACTTAAGTTTCCCATTATCATTTATACTCTTATTTTCTGTACATTTTTATCATATACAGATTTCCTTGAATCACCTACAATCTAAAGCTTATTCAAAATAATATTTTGAGAACAATCTTCATAGCTCTAGTTGTTTGTTTAGCTCTGAATAATTTTCCACAGGTTATCTTTTTGGAATATACTTATTACGAGAAGCCAACCTATTAACTCACACTGCAGCAATTATAGGATATAAGGATAAGGTCTCATTATATAGCCTAGGATTTCCTGAAACTTGAAGTACAATTATACTCGCTTGAACGTGCAGCATTCTCTTGCCTCTGCCTCCCACAGTCATTATAAGGACATTGTTGAGAACCTATCAGAGAACATGTTAAAAATGTTAAAAATTCTCTCCTAATCCATTATATTTATATCTTTGGGGTTTTTTTTTTTGGTGCATCTCAATATATCTTTAGTTACACAAATGAAAAGATTATTGTCTTTGCTTGGTTATTTGAATATTAAGTGTGAGTGGTGGATCAGCACTAGCATGTGAGCTATTGGAGAACATATGTTGGCATATGTTTGTAGGGCCCCTGGCCTCCCTACATGCCTTTTTCCCTGCTAGCTCCATGATCAGGAACTAGCTTCAGCACGTCAGCTGCAGTTTCTATGAGAACAGCTTGACCTGAACAACTCAACCTTTAGAGGCCTAACCGCAGACCTTTAGACCAAACTTAATTGTTCTGAACCAGGTACCGTCACACACCAAGACATTCCTTGGGAATCTGAACTTTTTACCCCCTACCAGTTTCCCCTGGTATTTTCTGCTATTAATCACTTGCATTTGCTGGGGGTATATATGTGTGCACCCTGCCTGAATAAATAGGAAGCTTCTCCACCATTTTTGGTGTGTGTGTGTCTTGTGTATGTCCTGTATGTCTTTAATTCCTCAGGCCCTCATCAGATAGACTCGGATGCCGATGTAACACAGGCTGTTACATATGTTGGCCTCTATTTCATCTTCCCATATTTATTCTTTCTTTTTTCCTCAATTTTAATTTCCACATATTTCATATTTTATTTATTTCTATAAATCAGTTTCACTCTTTTCTTGTATAGAAGAGGATATAAATAAATAAAATGAAAAGTACAAATTAAGCCTGGCTCAGGCATTTGTTTGCCTCTTATTAATAATTCCTGTGGTTTACATGCCTTTGTCTTTTCATAGCACTTTAAGAAGTGGAGAGGTTATGGGACATTTTATGTTGCCATGTAATCATGAATAATACTCTGCTTTAGAGAGACATGTTACTGTTGTCACCTTGAATTCACTTACCCTGTATTATTTCTGCTATATTTAGATGAACTTTAGAATTCAGTTCATTATAATTCATACTTCTATTGAGTGTGTATTTTATGTCAACATAGTAGCCAACTTTTAAACACCACCGGGTTTTAAGCTTAAAAGAAAGTACATTTTGTAAAACATAAAATATTCTTCAATTTTCTTATGTATTCAGAATCTATAAGTCATCCTCATGGGATGAAATCTTGAATTTCCAGTTGGGTAATTTGACATCTATTAACTTATAGGTTTAAATATTGGGATAATGTTCAAAAAGCCTTGGTTACTAAGTAAAAATGCTTCAAAATTATTAAACTATTCCAAATGTTTTGTAAATTATGTCAATTTTGTAAAACTATATCAATGCGGAAATGAGAAACACTGATTCCTTAAGCAAAGAAAATCATTTTGAATTATGATTTGAATTTTGAATTTTGAATTATTGAGGCAGAACCAAGGCAAAGTAGGAAACGATGGACATTAGCCAATGCCCTTGTAAGCTGCTTCTAAGAGGAGGAGAAGCCATTGTTGAGGGGCTGTGTGACCTGTGTTCCCACTACAATGGGATAGATCAAACAAGGCAGACTCAAACAGAGGATCGTCCAATGCATGTGTGCCCCACCCCAAGAATACAGAGACCCGAAAACAGGAAATTCATGAGTACCTGAGGAGGAGAGAGAAGGAAGTGAAGAGAGAGACAGAGACAGAGAGATAGAGATAGAAACACAGAGAGAGATTTGAATGTTAAGATTTCCCTTCAAATCTCAAAAGCATACAGAAAAATAAAGATGTGCTATAAAGGCTGGTATACACCATGGTAACCACAATGCAAATGAAAAGCACTGATCTCCACGAAGTTTCCGTTACACTGATTTTTTTCTTTGAAACAACCAGTTTACCTAATTATAAGCTATAATATATTATCAGTTTCTCACAATTTAAGATTCAGGTGAGGCCTTTTTCTTATGCGGTATACCTCATGAATAAGAAATACCTGTCAGTTTGTGTCATCTAACCACAGGTGTATGCACTAAAAGAAGCTTCATCTTCTTCTGATCCTTCAGTATGCATCTGTGTGTCATCTGAATGCAAGCTACATTTGTTCACACATGTAAAGCTTGGACTCAGTGAAGTACAGTTACATAGGAAAGATTTTCCTATGGGGGGAAAAATAAGTCATTTTAATTAATGTTAGCTTTAGAAAATAACCTGGATCCATTGCTTCACATTACCTCACCTGCTTGTAAGATCACAGGCACCTCTGCACACAGTTTTTCTGTGGATTTAATTTTGTCGGGCTCAAACGTGCTTTCATATGCTTCATTATACAATCAAAATGAAGGAGGACATGTGTGAGCATGGTGGTAATATTTGGTGTTAACATGCACTGAGCACATTCTTTCAGTTCTTGAGGATTATTTGCTTTGATGAGCAAGGTGAGTGAAGAAGTTCTCATAGTGCAAACAAAGAGGCATTTGAAAGTAAAAAGTAGTGAGCATTTTGACAAGACGTTTTCAAGTTCATTAAATTTGCAGAGTTGGATAAGGAAAATGATGCATAAAGAGCACTCAGGGTTGAGTGGCAGGCACCCTTGACCCCTCCCAAATATAACTGGAGACACTACCTTTATCCAATGTTTACATTCTCATCTCTCTATTGTTACTTTGCATTCGATGCAGCTACATGAAGACAAAAGTCATAGAGTCCCTATAGCAGAAGAGAACAGATCAAAAGAGGTCGATTAGATCATTTATTTACATTCAGGAACTGTGGGATATGTAACTTTCTATGAAGGAACAATTTAACTGTTTGCTATTTATGTGAAAGAATGTCTAAAATAACCATTCATTTGGGAAAAATATAAAGATTTAAGGATAAATTCTAAGGGAAATAAAGATCTAAGAATAAGTCCTAAGAAATGGTGAGATTAGAGGATGAGCTCAAATGGCTTGATTTAACTATTAGGGAGACAAAACAAGTGACTGAGATGTGGCAGAGAGAGAGAGAGAGAGAGAGAGAGAGAGAGAGAGAGAGAATAACTAGAGCAGAAATATGAATGCTTTATGACATAGAACAAATTATTCACAAAAACTTGATAGAAAGGGGGTGTATATGCCTTAGGGACCAGCGAAACAGTTTCATCAAAATAGGGAAAGAGATAAAGGGAATATATTTAAGGGAAAATAATTAAAGAGCAAGAGAAAGAGAGAACTTACAAAGAAATTAACATTCATAATGCAATAAGTAGAGTCATAAAAATGTGGTCTTTATGGAAAAATCAAAACTCTATGGGCTTTCTTCCTTTATTTTTTAAATTTTGAATTATTTGTAGAAAAAGTGAATTTGTGTGTGTATGTGTATGTGTGTGTACATGCTTATGTGTATATGCTTAATGTTAAAAATTCACAGTTGTTGCAAAATGAAGCTTCTTTGATGAGTAGTAAGAGGTATACTTGTCTGTAAATACAAGGAAATGTATTTAGAATACAGTATGAAATTAGGCTGCTCTAGTAATATGACAAAGATAGATATTGGATCTATGACCTCTCTAGCCATGTAAATTGGGTCATTCTTACAGTAGCACACATGAGTCCCCTCCCACTGACTAGGCCATAAGATCAATTAAGCAGTTGTTAACCTCAAGATAAAAATGTACCAGTAGAGAATATTTGCTGGCCATATTATTATTATGATTCATAGACTTTAGAGCTGAATGGAATCATAGGTTAGTTTTGTCTCTGGCAGTTAGCATAATATATTTTGATTAACTATGGGAGTTAGTGTTCAGGGAGGAGGATTCCAGGTCAGTTCTGGCATAATTGTTCCAACTTCTGTGTCCAAAGTATGTCCTGTCTTCAGCAATAGGGCCTTACCTTCAAGTTCTGGTAGGCAATTAAAGGCTGAAGCAAAAGCCTGTATTGTCTTGGGAGTCTCTTAGACTACCCTGACTGACAACCTGAAGGAAAGTTTACCATGTCCGGCACTGTGTTTTTTGACAATATAGCTTTTGGCTATTAAAAAGTTCCACAACTGGTCAAATGCAGAGAATAAGTGTCTGTGAGGTATCTAGTCTCACTACCTCTTTACCTAAAGCTCTGGTAACATAGCTAAAGAGGCTCTGAAAGAATATTAATGCATCTCTCAATTCTCACCTGCAAATCTTCCTCCTGAAACAGATGGTGATTAACCCATAAAGCCACAACTGCCTAGAGAATAAGAGACTGAAAAGTACTTATCCCTAAATAGGACACCTATAACAAATCTCTGCCACCCAAAGCTCAGGGATCCTTAGGGAAGAGGGGAAGAAAGATGTAAGGGCCAGAGGTGGTAGGTGACCTCAAGAAACAGAGATTTCCACATACGATACACATATGAACTCATAGCACATATAGGCTTATACCAGACAAAATGCCAGCATAGAGATAGGACAGTGGATAAGAAGACCCAAATTTGCCAAAGAACTATTTGGCTGGGAGAGGGAGAGTCAATTTTCTTTAAGGGTGTCACTAGATAGGTTAACCAGGCTTCAGTGGATGAACACACACCGATGGACATTTGGGGACAGAAACATGACTTGATAGGCCTTAATATGTATGATGTTATACATGAAATCTGGTGGGGGGCTATAAGAGGGCAGCTAGGGAAGGGGGTCTAAATGTATGATCAAAATCTATCACACGAAAACCACAGAAATTCAATTAAAATAAATAATAAATGCATGCATACAGAAATAAACAAAAATTCAAAATTAAACCCTAATCAGTAAAATAAATAGGGAATAAATGTGTGGCCGTAAAAGATTAGATAAGATGGTTTCCTAGATGGAACAGTCTTCAACTCAAAAATTTTAAGGATGGAAATGTGATAGGTAGATTTCTAGATGAGAGTCTGGGGTCAGAATGAAAAAATAAAAGGATTAAAAAGACAGTAATGAGGTTCATAAAGCTAGAAGAAGAAGAAACAAAGTTAGATAAGAAGATACTATTTACTGATTACCAGGAAGATCAGACTGCAGTGAAGAAAGATAAAGAAACTAAAATAATTAAAAGTATTAGGAAAAAAATATGGAAGTTGGAATCATACAGCCTGATTTTTAAATTTATTGTATAATTGGAATAAAATCCAGTCAGATAAAGGCCCAAAATTGGAATAGATATATCAGCAAAGAAAACATGCAAATGGAAAATACGTACTCAAAATAGGTTTAAGTCTCAAAACAGGAGTGAAATTCCTATTAGAATGATGGATACCACACTACAGGTCTGCTAAGGTGACTGAGATAAACACAGTGACCACAGTCATGATGGTGAGGATGCTGAGATAAATACAGTGACCACAGTCATGATGGTGAGGATGCTGAAACCCTTCTTCTCAGCTATTGACAATGAGAATGTAAATAGAGAATTATCTTGGAAAAATATCTGGTAATTTTTCATAGCATTAGATACACATTTGTCATATGACACAGCAATTACTTTCTAGGACATATGACCTAAGAAATGGTGGTTCAGGCTCACACAAACACCTGCAGATGAGGATTCTCTGCAGCTTCATTTATAAAATCCCAAAAACTAGAATCAAAACAGAGTCCTTGATGGGGTGAATGCATAAATAATTGTGGTCTATTCACACCACAAATTCTTATTCAGAAAGAAAAAAAATGAACTATTAATATGGAAAACAGTTAAATGAGTTCCTGGGTTATAATGCCAAACTTATTTGAAAAATTGAAAAGCTATGTTTTCTGGTGTGATTCTAACTATGTAATCTTGAACTGACAGTTAAAGCGAGGGTTGCCAAGGGAGAGGCTGGTGAAAGTGCATGCTGATTAAGGAAATGATGATGGTGTCTCTTAATGGTGATGCTCCTATGTGCATCTGACTATTACATTGGTTATATTGGTGGCTTTTATCTACACAGTGAGAAAGTTTCAAACAACTACACAAACAAATAATATGTAAAACCAAGATCACATGTTCCCAGCCAACCCACCAATTCAACAGATGTGTTCAACCATAAGAACTACCTAGAGGAACCAAAGACACAGGATTTAAAAGATCATAAACATGATCAAAGACTGCAATGAATTTAAAGAACACACACACAGAAAAACAACTCAAAGAACTCAGAGAGGATAGGGATAAACTCCTGACTGAAGCTCAAGAAAATACAAATACACAGATCAATGAAATGACAAAGACCATTCAGGATTTGAAAAGTGAATTCATAGAAGAGTTAGAAATACTGAAGAAAACTTAGGCTGAAATGAAGATGTATTTGAAAAACTCAACAATCCAATTTGAAATGACCAGAAAAAACTCACCAAAAGGATGACAGAAATGCATAGAGACTATCAAGAATGGATTATAAAAGAATTGTACTGCTCAAGCAAATAATATGAAAACAAGAAAACACAAAAGAGGAATATGCAGGAAATGTGGGACACCAGGAAAAGACCAAATTATATATCATAGGCCTTATAGAATTGAGAAATCCAAAATGATTACAGAAGAAAATTTCCCTAAGTTAAAGAAAGACATATCTACATAGATACAAAAAGCACACAGACAGAACACCAAGTAGACAGGACCAAAGTAGAAACTTCTCATGACCTATCATAGTAAAAAAAAAAAATAAATAATATATATATATATATATATATATATATATATATATATAAAACAAAGAGAGAATACTGAAAACTGCAAGAGAAATACAAGTTATATATAAAGGAAAACCCATCAGAATAATAGCAGATCTGTCAATGCAAACTATAAAAGCCAAAAAGAGCCTGGAGTAAAGTATTTCATGAGCTAATTGATCATA
This sequence comes from Eospalax fontanierii, assembly GCA_035773235.1. Taxonomy (NCBI): domain Eukaryota; kingdom Metazoa; phylum Chordata; class Mammalia; order Rodentia; family Spalacidae; genus Eospalax; species Eospalax fontanierii. The sequence goes on from CM069530.1 coordinate 25,292,641, forward strand.
GATGTTAACCCAGAATACTTTGCCAACCAAAACTATCATAATAAAAGGGAAAAGAAAAATCTTCCATGACACAAATAGTCTAAAAGATTCATGACCATAAAACCAGCCCCACGGAGAATACACAAAGCAACACAAGCGACCTAAGAAAGGAATGACCATACCTAAGAAGTTACTGAAAAAAAAAACAAAACAAATGAAGTTATAAACATGGAAATATAAGACCCAGAACACAAACAGATTAAAATGGAAGTAACCAATGCACATCTTTCAATAACTCTAAATATCAATGACCTCAACTCCTCGGTCAGAAGACACAGACTAGATGCATGAAATAAGAAACAAAATCCATCTTTTTGTTTTCAACAAGAAATGTGTCTCACTTTCAATGACAAGCACTACCTTAGAGCTAAAAGATGGAAAAAATTATTCCAAGCAAATACCACTAAGAAGCAAGCAGTGGTTGTAATTCTAATCTATGACAAAATATATATTGAATTAAAATAAATCAGAAGATATAAAGGTCACTTCCTTCTTATCAAGGGAACAATTGATCAAGAAAACATTATAATAATGAACACATATGCACCAAACTCTGCTGACTCAATTTGATAAAAAGAGTACTATAGGACTACAAGACAAAGATTAAGCCCAGTAATAATAGATGCATTCAATACTCACTGTCTCCAATACACAGTTCAAATGGACAAACAGTAAACATAGAAATATCTTAATTAAAAGATATCATACATCAACTGAACCTAACAGAGATCTACTGCATATTCTACACACACACAAAAGAATACACATCCTGCTCAGTAGCCCATGGAAGTTTCTCAAAAATTAATCACATACTGGGAAACAAAACAAATCTCAACAAATAATAATTCCATGTATTCTACCAGAACACAACACAATAAAGCTGAAAATCAACAGCAAAATGAACTCAAGTAACTACATGAACTCATGTAGATTAAACAACACAGTCCAAAATTATGAATGGATCAAAGGATAAGTCAAAAAAGAAATCAAAGTATTCCTGAAACAAACTTAAGATGATAATACAACACAATTAAACCTCTGTAACACTTTAAAAGCAGTCCTAAGTGGAAACTTTGTAGCTGTATATGCCTACATTTAAAAAGTGAGAAAAATCACAAAAATGATTTAATGGTACAAATCAAGAATCTGGAACGGCAAGAACAAACCAAATACAAACCCAGCCAATGAGACGAATTAGCACAAATCAGACCAGAATTAATAAAGTAGAAACAAAGAAAGTAATATAAAAAGATTAACGAATCTAAGAACTGGTTCTTTGAGAAGATAAAGACAACAAATCCTTAGCACAATAAACCAAAAGAAGGAAAGAACAAATCCAAATCAACAAAATCAGAGATGAGAGGGAAGCATCACAACAGAAACTAAATAGATTTCAAACTTTATAAGAGAATACTTTAAAAATCTATACTCCATTAAATTTGAAAATCAAAGAGAGATGAACAAATTTCTCAATTCATGTAAACAATCAAAGTTAAACCAAGAAGAGATCAACAGGTTTAACATATCTGTAGCAAATAAGGAAATTGAAACAGTAATACAAAGCCTCTTAACTAATACAAGCCCAGGCCCAGATGGATTCACAGCAAAATTTTACCAGACTTTCCAAGATCTACAGCCAATACTATTTAAATTATTCAAAGAGGTAGAAACCGAGAGCTCCCAAACTCCTTCTATGGTGCCTCCATCACTCTAATACAAACCCAGAAAAGCTACAACAAGAAAGAAAAGTATAGGCTCAAATCCCTAATAAACACAGATGTGAAAATTCTCAACAAAATACTCACAAATTGCATACAGACATATAAAAAAACAAATCACCATGATCAAGTAGGCTCTATTCCAGAGATGTAGAGATGGTTCAATATATTATATCAATAAACATAATAAATCTTATACATGCAATTAAAGAAAAATCATATTATCCTCATTAGATACAGAAAAGATCTCTGACAAAATCCAACATGCATTTGGGATAAACGTTCTAGAGGAAAATGGCAGATTATGAAATCAGTCTACAAAATTCATCTATACATGCAAGTAATAAACAATCAGAAAAAAAAGTTCAGGGGAACACTTCCATTCACAATAGCTTAAAAAATATCCAGGGCTAAACCTAAAGACATTAAAGAGCTACTCAAGGAGAACTTTAAATCTCTGCAGAATGAGACTAAGGATGACCAGCAGGAGGGCAAGATCCCTCATGCTCATGGTTCCTAGAATTAATTTAGTAACACTGGCCGTCCTACCATATGCAATCCCAATTAAAATCCCTATGCCATTCTTCATAGAAAGAGAATAATCTATCCTAAAATTTATAATGGAAACACAAAAGACCCTGAATAGTCAAAGCAATTCTGAGTCCAAAGATCCATGCTGGGAGATTACCATACCAGACCCAAGATTATATTACAGAGTCATAGTAATAAAGAAAGCATGGCACTGGCACAAAATAGACTTGTAGATCATGAAACAAAACAGTGAGAAACTGTACCCATCTAATATTTGACAAAGGTGCCAGAACACAATAGGAAAGATGGCATCTTCAACAAATAGTTAGATCTCCCACACTTGGAAGGATGAAATTAGACCCATACCTACCACTCTGCACAAAGGTCAGCACCAAATAGATTAAGGAACTCAATGTGAATCCTGGAATACAAGCTGTTAGATGAATGCTGAGGCAACTCCCTACAAGATGCAGGTTCAGGAAAGGGCTTTCTAAATCAGAGATCAGTTGCTTAGGGATTAAGGTCAATCATCGAAAAATGGATCTTCTTTAAACTAAGAAGCTTCTATACAGCAAAGGAAATAACCAACAGACTGAAGAGGAAGCCTACAGAGTGGGAGAAAATCTTCACTGGTGACACATCTGACAGAGGATTAATATCCAGAATATATAAAGAACTCAAAAACAAACAGGCAAAGAAAACAAGTGACCTAACTAAAGTAAGGGTGATGGATCTGACTCAGAGAGCTAAGAACCCCCTTAAAGAGTGTTCAACATCCTTCATAGTTAGGGAAATGCAAATCAAAACTACTTCAAGTTTTTATCTTACCCCAGTTAGAGTGGCTAAGATCAAGAGAATGAACGACACCAAACTCTGGCTTGGATGAGGAGAAAGGGGAGCCCTCAACAATTGTTGATGGGATTGTTGATGGCACAACTACTGTGTAAATCCATATGGACAACTCTTGAAAAACTAAAATAAAATCTCCCATAAAATTTAGTCATATCACTCCTGGGCACATACCCAAAGAACTCATCCTACTGCAGATACTTGCACAGCCATGCTGATTGTTGTTCTTTTCACAATAGCTAAGAAATGGAAACATTTTAAATGTCCCTCAACATGTTTTTGGGTTGGGACACAGTATTTAGTCTACAAAAGTTGACATGTTTATTTTCCTACATGCTTTTTTTCAGGTATTCCTCTCACAAATGAACTCTGATCTTGACCATGTGACTGACTCTCTTTGGGCAACAATGCAATGGCAAGGAGAAGCTTCGACAATGAGTCTTTTACTCTTTCATCCTGCTGTATCATTTCTGATGCCAAATGGGAGCATGCTTACTGATGAGTAATATGCTGCATAAAGAGTAGCCTTAGCTACACAGCTGAAGCTGCAGACATCTGAATAAGGTTATCCAAGGATACTTAACTGAATATAAATTAGTCTCCAATAGAACCATATGTGTTATAGTAAGGAAGAGAGAGAAAAATAAGTAATCATTGATGGATTTGGCTGAAACGTGGCAGAAAATACTTTTATGATTTGACCTATTTTTTCAATGAAATAAAAATCCAGGTCATCAGTACAGAAAGAAAAGGAGTGTGGGAATGTAGAAGCGAAATGTATGAAATCATCAAGGGGTAGAAAGTAACAGAGGGAATGCAGCAGAATTCACTTATTAGATGAAGTTACATGCATGGGATGGGTTAGGAAGCACAAGTTTGTGAATTTTCCTCCATCAGGCTCACAATCATATGCAGGCAGTATAGGCAGAGAATCGGGTTTCACCAGAACTGGGGCATCTACAGGGACTAGACGTGGAGGTGGGCAAGTGGTCTCACAAAGTGAGAGAATGAAGTGAGCATTGTCGGGGAGCTCGGACTCTACACAGGGTAAGAAAGTGTCGGAAGAGAAGAAGGCTATTATTAAAGGGAAGGGATTGTGGAGCCTGTTTACCACACTGCTGGAATCAACTGTTTGTTGTAGTCAGAGTTATAAGAATACATAAGCTAGAGTGAGGAAAGGCAGAACTCACAGCAGAAAACACAAAACCAAGACCTTTAAGTTATAGAAAGTAAAGCAGAGAATAAACTGAGAAGCGAAGGTGTTACATTTCTTCTTGTTTGGGATGATATTGATGATGAAACTGTTAAAGAGAGTAAATCAAGTACCAAATTATACAGAATCCAGTGAGGATGACCAGGAGGTTAGTAAACATTGATAAAGCCAAGGAGAGGCTGATGGTAATGAAGTATGGATTGGGGAAACAAAGAGGAAGAAAAAGTAGTGTGGAGTTAACAGCAAAGAGCAAGGAAGGAATAAAAATTATTAATTTCTATATTAACTCAATAATCTTTGTTTTTTCCAAATTACAGTTGCAGCTCTACCCTGAATACTAGTAAAATACTTGTCAGGAACCCACAGATTCAGGGGATTAGAATCTGTGTAACTATTCCAAGAAAAAATTTAACACACACATACACACACAATGAATATATGAACACTTCACAATCAATTATTTTTATTTCAGTTACTCTGTATACATGCTTAATATTCATTATAAGCTGTAAATCTCTTGAGAAGGATTAAAAAGAAGGAGTTATTGGCTTCTTTAGAAATAGGAATCAATATCCTCCAGGGACAGTGAGTTTAAACATAAAGACAAATAATGCGTTGAAGAGGTCGGGATGGAGAACATTTTGTTGATGAGGGGCATTCTATTCCAAAGCCTGCAGTGAAAAAGCAATCAGAGGTGAGAGGTGAAGCTGACGGGCAGATACATGGGCACTATCAAGGATGCGAAGGCTGGCATTTTGTGGTGACTCAGATAAACTAGGCTGTTAGACTGTTAGGATTAATACCAATGTCCTTTTAGGGGAATGTGGATAATTAGTTTCAATTTGGGGAGGTGAGCTTAGTTTATGGTGGTAAATATATAAACAAAGATAATGAAAGCTTTCTAATTCAGATAACGAAGACATGACTTGTTAGAGATGTCATTCAATTCCTATATTCTAAGGTTAGTTTATAAATTTGCTATCAGGAAATAGAATTAACAGCTAGGGATGACTTTATATATAAATGGTACATGTTTCTGAAACAAAAGACTGTGCATGAGATTTACAATGCATAATGAATATTAAGCACATTAGGTAATATTTAGTGGCTATAGACATATACTTTATTATTACTGTTTATATATGCCCATGATGCATTAATTCATGTATGTAAAACAGTAAACTATTTATTTTGGAAACATGGTTATTAATGCTTTTCAAAAATGTGTATTTGTCTCATGTCTAGGAAGTAGGCAATGGCATAAATCATAGGTCATCTGTAAAAAATGAACTCATTAGATGCTGTTATAAACTTATCAATTATCTGTATGAGGTTAATCAAGAAAGGAATTTTAAATATCCATGTTTTTGTATAGTCATTATGGATTTTATATAAAGTTTTACTTTCTGTTTCTATGTTCAAATGTTCAAGTACATATTTAGGGGCTGTGGAGATAGTTTAGTTGCTAAAATGCTTGCTTTGTAAGTATGAGGACATGAGTTCAGATTCCCAGGACCTATGTATGAGGTGTAGAACCACAATCACAGTGCTAGGAAGGTGGAGACTTCACTGAGACTTGGTCAGTTTCTCTGGCCAAATCAGTGAGCTCCAGATTCAATGAGAGACACTATCTTTAAAAAAAAAAAGGTAGAAAGAGATTGGGGAAGAACTCTGACCTCTTACCTCCATACACATGTATTCACATGTATGAACACCTGTACACATGCACACCCAGAAGCATGTACACACATACAAATGCATATTTAGGTAGCAATGAATTACAAGCAGAAAGTTTAAATTTTAAGTTGTAAGTATTTTCACTTGAATATATGTTAAAACAATAACACACAAGTACCCATAATTAACTCATCCTTGTCTTCAACATTGACTTCTACATTATTTCCTATGAATAAAAATAATTTTTAGATGCCTATGACTTCATTTATATATTTAGGAAACTATATCATTTATGCATGCTTTTATAAGAAAGAGGACATTTTAAACATAAATAGATTACAGCTCATGTCATTATGAATATTTCTAATTGTTATTGCTGAACAGTGTTTTAGGTTGATCCTTGTGTTATTCTAAAGTTCAACATTTTCTTCCTCACAAAAAATAGAAAGCCAGTTCATAGCAACTCCCAAACACAATGAGATAGAACTATCATCCTTCCTGTAAACACTCTTAATTGGATGTTTTATGCAACAAGTGTCTATGAGCAGACAAAATCCAAATGCCAATAAGGAAAGCAATCAACAGAGAGGTGGAAAGACAGCTGCTTCTTTAGCTGCCCACCTCGGTGGTGGATTGCTGCTCCTGAGGTTCCAAGTACTTCTCAGTAGCACAGAACATCATTCTAGTGAGATCTCGGCAAGTGAGAACTCTGAATGGCATTCACATTGTGCATCTGCAGATATCATTCCTGAATCCACGAGGATGAAGAACAATTATTTTGTATAGATACCAGTGACACTGTGTTATGTTAGTCATGTGAGAACTTCGGTTTTCAATTACGGGTACTATTCCCAGCTTCGGGGATTTGGGCATAGAGTGTCCAGGGATAGACACAAAATGGACACAGGTTGGTTATTTAAATACTAGTCTATGTCTAAGGAAAATGGAGATGTTTATTACTTACTCACTGAAATCTAGTAAACCCAAGAACACACAGGGAACATCTGCATTGATTACTTTTTCTAGAACTCTGCTAGAGGCTCATTAGAGGTGGATGGGGACTAAAGATCAGAGCAAAGAATTTTTCCATTTCTTCAACTCCATTTTTTTTATTGTTGGGCATATAATTTATATGATAAAGAATTTTCTTTGATGGCATTAGAGTAGAAATGTATAAGAAAATACAGTTATTCACTCAGAATTTTAGTCTAATTTTTATTCACCCAAATTCTTTTTAATATCCAGTTTATTTAGCATATAAGATTATAAAGAAAAAGTACATCTCATTTAATATGTTACATATAAACTAAACAATTCATTTAGATGAAAGACTACTATGTAAAGAGATAGGAATAAATTTCCAAAAAAACATATCACTCTTATTTATTGATTCATGTATATTGATATAAAAGAACTTTCACATCAAGATTATTGCAGTGGGCACTTACTTGAGGCATTTTTCACAAACAGAGACAAAGCCACAGTAGTTATGAGAGAACTTTTTGATTTAAAAAATGTGGCATAACTTACTGAATAAAATATGAACCCTACCTTCAATACAGTTTTCTTAAAGAATAGGTATTTCTTGAATCATGTTTATTAAATATGAGCTTTTTAGAGGGAGAAATTGAAGTAAAAATATATATTATTTTCTTTTTCTGTGCTTACTCTGTTTATAACCAATTCTAAGATATTCTTTCAAGCCTATATTTCAAGGGAGCATTATTCATTTGTAGATGTAATAGTTAATTTATTATCCAGTAGAATAGGACAAATTAATCACAAGAGGTATTATAGAACTTCTTTTAATGGGACATAATTATGTTTCAAGAATTACTTTAGCAGTCTGTTAATATATACCTTGGGTGCCTTCTCAAGCACAAGGCAAACTTGAGATCCTTACAACACAAGACAGATATTAATGCAGCAATAATCCATGCCCTTGAGTCCTAATACTTCTTTCTACATTATTATACCTTAAAACCATTAATACTGTACAATATGTCCTTCTTTGCCAGCATAGCCAGCTCTGCAAGTGAATCACAATGAACATGAAATATACTAATAGAATGTTTTATATTATAAATATAAACCCCATTTTTATTACTTTTTTAATAATGAGATGCTGTTTTGTAATAAAGAAATTTATCTCCTTTTGAAGTTCATCTTGGTACATTATTTGCCCAAAAGAAATTAATAGTACATTTCACTAAGAGACAATAACTCACCGTATCAGAATCTTAATATTTCACATTTCCTTTTCTTAATTTTAACTAGTTACATTATCAACAGTCTTCTGTTTTTCTCATCTCTTCCAGCCCAAGGTTTTGATTGACCAATGAATTATTGAATTCAGAAGGAAGTGATGGACAGAAGGGCACATTTACTTCTCTTCCCTGGAAACGTTAGGAGAACAGTCAGAGGACAGGTTTCACTCTACACCTTTTTTTGAAATGCAGGCTGGTAACTGTGCACTATATTTTGCAAATTTTATGGTAATGTGCCAGCGGAAAGAGAAAGAGCCTTTTCCTTTTCAGCCATCTCAATATGTAACATTTGTTTTCTCCCCTGCTCACAATTCACAAGAGCCAGAAACTGCTGGTGTCTTCAGCTTCCAAATCTACCCAGCACACTAACAGCCCTCATTACTTTCACTGGTCCCAGCTTGGTTCAACCCTTCGCCATCTCGTCCTGCATCTTTGCAGTGGTTTCCAGCTGGTGTTGCCACTTCTACCTGTGTTTACATTCCCCGCCCAACTTTTCCATGGTCTTATTCACAGTAGCCACCGTTACCACCTCACTAGTCTGCAAAGCACACTCTTTTGTTTAAAGACTGCCAGTGGTCCGCCATTTCATTGAGAATAAAGGTGTAAGGCATTGAAATGGGTTGTAAAACCCTATTTTAGAGGCACAGACTCAGACGGACCTCTACTGTCTGCTATGCTTCCTTGTTGAAACCGCCACAGAAAATCTCAGAAGAACATGGCTATCTGCTTGGAGACTTGCTTCAGTTTATTGATTTTCCAAATACCAATCAGCTTTGTTGTAATAAGTATGTCTTCAAAACAGAACCTTTTCCATACTCACCATTCCTGTTTATTGTTTCTTTTTCTTCTTCAAAATTTGTCATCTCTAAATGATATATCATTTTTGTTTCTTGCCAATGCAATGCCATCTACATTCATCTACTTTGGTCGCTGTTGTAGTTTAGTGATTAGAATAATATACAAGTTAGATGATCAAAACATATTTGTTTGATCTATAAACAAATAATTCAGGGGAGTTGGAGAGATGGCTTGGTGGTTAAGAGCATTTTATGCTTTCAGAGGACCTAGGTTTAGTTCCCCACACCCACATCTGGCATCTTGAAAACTCTGCCACTCCAGTTCCAGGAGATCATGCACATGCACAGAAGAAAGCACACACATATATGTGCAAATGAAAAATAAATTAACAAAAGAATCAAGTAAATAATAAATATTAATATTAGGAAGGAAGAAAGGTTAAGAAAAGGAAGTCGGAAGGTCCTCCACTTGGAAGATATTATGTTTCATCAGCTTAACTATAATTAGTAAAGCTGTCTTTCCTCAGTCAATAAAGTCATTGCTACCATAAAATTCCAGTTTAGTTTGTTAAATTGCTTAAATTAAATCATCATTATTGAATCAGTGTTCTAGTAATAGAGACACATGTATGATAGCTGCATTTCTTCTAATAATTTGCAGCTACTCTGATAGCACTATCCTCCCTATAAACCAAGCATTATACTCGTAGATAACACTACTGGTGTTATGGAGACTGAGCACTGGACCTGCCACAGGCAGAGATGGCACCCAAGAGACTCATGTGGAGAAATCAAGAACTTTATTTACACTGGTAGAAATAAGTGGAATTTCCTTTTGGAAAACTAGAGTCCCAAGCTCAGAGTTTCTTCAGTTTTTCATGCCTGTTGGGGAGGCTGGTGTACATTTCAGCTGCGTGACTGCAGACCAAGGTACCAGGTCTGATCTACTTGATCAGAGACTAAGATTGCAAGGGAGAAACTCCTTAGCAATAAGGTATCTTATCAAAGCAGAAGCAGGGGTTCATAAAGCACAAGAATCTATCTGCTGTTTAGTGGGGGTACGGAGGCATTCACCCTGACTCAGGAGAGAGCTACAACGATGAGGGGTCTGTCTCTAGAATTTTTCCTTTCATTAGTGAGCTTTATGAATGCTGGGTTTTCCCATACTATTGGCATATAGGATTTCACAGGCTCCAACAGCGCTGATGCAGATATTAAGGACAGAAAGTGAGTAGGGGAAAGGAAAGAGGAGTACAGAGAGTTGAAGAGCCATCAACTACCAGAACGGAGTTTTCATTATAACCTCAAACAAAGACTTCTGAGAACACTCCAAGATGTGTCCTAGTTGCCTTAAAAATAAGTCATAGGGGAAGATCTATCACATAGAAAATATTCAGAGGAAACCTGTATTGGACCAAGAGGACCAAGTACCATAATAAATAGACTAGAAATAAAATGTCTTAAATACCTTTATTTCCTATCTCTGAGGAACTCGGAGACACGTGTAGACTACTTGGAGGAGGGCTGGGGAGGATGAATATCAAGCAGGTTGAGATGTGCTTTGTTATTTTACCCTATTTTAGTTTTGAAAATATTTTTTGATTTATGAGTGTTTTGCCTGCATGTATACAATTACACCATGCATGTGCAAGTGCCCACGGAGGCCAGAAGAGAGTGCTGGGTGCCCTGAAATTGGACTTACAGATGGCTGTTAGTCATCATGTGGGTGCTGGGCACAGCCAATGTTCTTAAACACTGATCCATCTCTCCAGTCCCTCGTTACATTTTAAATAACTGGCTCCTGAAATTACTGTGGTCATTCTTACTAACATTCCATCTCACCATAAGAAGAAATGATGCCTATCAGTTTAAAATTTTAAGCTGTGTGTGGAAGTTAGTTGGCATAGTCACACTTAACAAACTGGGAGGAGACAGAGTAGTTCTGAAGTAGTGTGAAGGAAGGAAAATCAAATTCTTTTGAGTGGTTAAGTCTCTACCACAGACTTTTGCTTACTAAATATCTGTGCCATCTATCCTCCACATACAAAATATTTTCTGATGTTTCCCCAACCTAGAACAGGAGTCAATTCAAGGTCCGGATTGGCCACTGCCTGTGTTTCCATCTGTTGGTATTCTCAGCACCACACACAAGCTGCCACTTGGTTTACAGTTACTGCTTATTTTGGGTGAGGAAGTAGAACAAAGTACCGTAACACACAAGAGACAAAAACGAAACAGCAGCTATACAAATGGCAATACTGACAAAAGAAAGTGTGGAACACAAAGCATCCTTAGAATCCTAAGAGGGCATCTGAGGAAACTTGCCATGGCACTGAGAAAAGTTCCTTGAATCAGTCGTAGTGTGCCTATGAGAAGCCTTTGTCCACTGTGGGTGTTAGTTTTCCAGGGAGTTTAGAGCTTTTTGTTTGGTTGGTTTTGTGCTTTTCTTTTGAGGACTCTGAGTGCTCTGTGGCAGGTGCTGCCTGGCAGCCCCCTCCATGCCGCATCTGAAATGTATTCTCACACCTCCCTTTCCTCACGATGATGCAACATTAAGATTCCTCTCCCTCTGGGCATATCTTTGAGCCCCAAAGACGGTTTTAAGAACCAGAGTTTCTAAATTCAGGCTAATGGTTTCTTGACAGTGTTATTCTCTTACCAACTTGGTAAGTTTCTGAAATGCGTTTCCAAGTAATGGAATACAGTGGAAATCGCAAATTGAATATGGTTCTTCAACATGCTCTTTCCTTTCTCCAAGTAATTTGAAGGGCACTTGAAACAATACATGCAGAAATAAGGACATGACATTTATTTCCCATCATTCAGGGGTGGAGAAGCTGTTGAATTTTACAAGCACCCCCACGGTTTCCTTCGTCCTGGATACAAACTGCTAAATTTTTGCCCTTGTACTATCTTGTTACAGCGGCTGAAACATCTACACTTGATAACATTTTGGCTGTTTCCAGCCCCTTTCTGTGCAGCTACAAGCTAAGCAGGTACATGGGTTGCGTTCCAAATACCAAAGTGACTGTGTGACAAAGGTGCTCAGCCAAACTCATTTACCTTACAAGAAAAGCAGTTTACCAGAATATCTGATGCATCATATATTCTATGATTGCTTCAAAACTGCTACATTTTAAAATCATTTATAATCTCACCGAGGACAGTGATTGAGTCTCAGATTTTTCTTTTATCTGTAAGACAGCCCAACACTGCTAAGTCATTTCATGAATACTTACTGATTTGTATTATGTATAAATGCCTAGAAAAACACCCATAAATTATATTTTTACAGTTGACTGTAATACCTATCTGATACACCTATCTGACTCTTATGATTTTATAGACTCGTGTAGGATAAGACAGCACAATTATATTTCAGCTTGATTATGGATATGAAAGAGGAAACTCCTTTTGTACAGTCTTTATAGGTGTTTGCCGAACTGTACTTCATTCATTCATGCACATAAACAACCATGTGTTAAATACTCTGTGCTCAGTATACAGTGTGTGTGTGTTTGTGTGTGTGTGTGTGTTTGTGTGTGTTCTCAGTTGTACATGGCGATTAAGGACTAATATTTAGGGCTATATTTGACAACTGAATTAGGAAACGATGCTCACTAACTTGAATACTTATATTATTCAGCAGATCATCAGAGTGATGCTATTAATGACCCAGAACTTCTCTAGAGTGTAGTCTTGTCCAAATTGAGGGTAAGTATAATTGAAGGTGTTTACAGTATCTTAGTACCATTTATCAAATATGTGTTATTATTTACTTGAGAATTTCTTAGATCAGCACATACCTCACAGCTCCCCCTCCAAATCTTCCCAGGCCCCCCAAACTCTTTCTCCATTTTGTGACCTCTTCTTTGATTATTATTGTCACATGTGAACTTTCCCTTGATCACATGGGGATGTCAACTGGTTTTATCATTTTTCAGGTCTCACTTAGGTAACCATATTGTTGAACTTTTATGGATATATCTTCCCTTTCATTTCTTGAAGATACTGTCTAGCAGCAGGCATCCTGTTATTCTGGCTCTTCCAATCCTTATATCCCAAATTCAGTGATGTTCCCTGACCCTTAGGTGTAGGGATTACATTATTGATGTAGCAAATATGAATACTTATCAGGAATTTTTATATGGTTTATGCTTCAGAATGTTCTAAAATTTTGGCAAAGAGTCAAATGGATGATGATGGCATATATCAATACAAATTCTTCTTTCAATAAGAACTATGCAACATCCAAAGAAGGGTATATTATCCAGACAGACACAGCTTTTAGCAACATCCAAAATACCATGGTAAGTAACCACTTCCCTTAAGTTTATAGGTCTTTTCTATAAACCTATAAGACTTTAAAGAAGAAATCTTATTTTAGACATATATACAGAACATTGATCCATGGGTAATTATAAATTAGGACTTGATGTTTTGAATATAACTCTGAAATAGATATCAATACCCACTGCATAAACAGTGTCTTCTCTTGCTTGTCACTATATATCCAGTACCTGTGCTTCAAAATTAGTATTGCTTTCTGTCATCAATGATGAAGTTGACTGATCCCTTGTAATCAAAGGGAAATTTAAAATTTAGAGAAATGTTGACATTAATTTAGAACAATTTTGATCTGTTGTGTCAATAGCTACTAGGCATTAATGAGATGACAATATTTCAGTTTCAGAGTCACAGTGAAAAACTGTTAAATCAAAATGGTTTAAAATCATTCTAAATAAGGTGTGGTTCAGTGGGAATCAGCTTTTAACTATAGTTGTGTTTAAATGTTCTAAATGATTTAAAGATATATTATAGAATGGACTACAATCTCCTATTAGGATTTTCAAAGTCAAAGATAATAAAAACTAAAATTAAGTACTTGTGATGAAATTCAACCCACTCAGTATAAAAAATATTTATGAAATCTCGTCATATAATATCAAATTACAGTAGAAGTAATTTTCTATATTTGATTGTTCCAGATAGAATGATATTCTCAAGAGAATTAAAATTTGCCTTCAATCGTCATTACTTCAGATATAAATTGATAACAAGTTTATTATTGAGACTTATGCATTTTCCTGTAGTATATGCAGATTTTGGTTAATTGTAGTTTATTAACGCAGGTGGATTAAGCTATTTATCTACTTATGATTGGACCTGCCAAGGTCTAGTCAGGCCTAAAGCTGAACCCATTATGTTAATGATCAAAACTTAATAGAGAGGATTGGTAACTATGTAAATTGTCAGATAAACAACTAATAAGCCAAAACAGTTTCAGGAAAGATCAACAGACCTTAGAGTTGAATGAACAAAACTAGAAGATAGAAATTATTAATTCTCAGACTCTTAGGTGTGAAGACGTAGTTCAGTGGTCAAGTACTTGCCTACTATTCACAAAACCTGAGGTTTGATTCCTAGACTCACCAACAAAAAAACTCAGAAACTTGAAGGAGGTTTCTCAAGCTCAAGTGTCTGAAATCAGCCTCTGAGGAGGTATGTTGGTAGTGGTGTTACTACACGTTACAGTCAGAGACAGGAACACAGACCAAGGCGCACCTTCTAGCTGAGGTTTCTGTCCCTAATAATGATTCTGTGAGGTTTCTTCTGTAGAGTGAAAGCTGTCACTGGATTCTGCAGCTGTGATGAAGAGAGTGCTAAGGTGTAAAAGAGAAGGAGAAGGCACTTCCCACCTAGGGAAGAGACAGCAAGAAGGGAGCTACCTCCACCCTCGCCTTACAGTCTGCAGTTTATACCATCCACTGACAAAGCTAGCAATATTAGCAGGGAAAGCCACAGTGAGGCTCACAGATCCCAGCTAGGGTACCACATAGACAAAGCACAAAAGGGTGAGTTTGTTTCAGAGAGAAGAGGGCTTAAGAATTGCCCCATAGCATTGGGAAATAATTTATGTGTGGAACTTAACATAACCTTTCACTGAATCCTCTTACAAAACTTGTTAACTTTTGCAACAGCTTAATTGCCCTCTGTTCTTAAGATGTCACTCATAATTCAAGAAAAGCTGGAAGAAGGTTGTTTAAAGAACCTGCTGTGCACATAATTCTAAGGACCTGTCTTTTCAGTGGCTCCATCATTCTCTTCCAAGATAAAGTATATTGGATCTGTGATGATAGTTTGCCTAACATTTCAGGAGGCACTATTCAGGTTTTGGATCCTGAGTATTTTTCAGCATTGAAAGAGGCTCAAAGTTTAACTGATGATTTATAGTTTCTTAGCTCAGACAATTCAGATATTTGGAAATAGCCAAATTTATTGTTTCATTCTACACTACTTAATAGATTATAATAATGTAAATGAAATGGATTTGTCTGTCTTGAATTAAAATCAAAGCATAAAACTTCCATATCTCCATAAAATATTATATAAAATTTCATGATATATAAATGAAATTATTTGTTAAATTTTGTTATACTACCAAGAAGCATTCATTTATGAAGACATCACAATGCATCAATAAAAATTAAGTATAAGCCAAGGAATAAACTCCATCATTTTCATGTCTATCAAACCAACTTGCATAATGAAGAGATATAACAAACTCTAAGCAAAGGAGAACTAAAAATACCTCTTTAAAGGTATTTGTCTTTATGTGCTTCTAACAAATAACTTCTCATTGAAGCAATACTGATCTTACTATATAAACTTGATTTTGATACCTGCATTCATAATTATTATACCAACAAAGATCAATGGAGTTAGAAATAGGTGTCATAAAGATGACTTAAGTCACTCTGTAAACCCTTACCAAACAACAGTTTCTTTTAATGGTTTGCCAGTGGTAGCATTGAGGATAACACAATTTACACACACACACACACACACACACACACACACACATACATGAATATATCTAAATGTCAATATAGATGGATAATGTTCAAAATATTTCTTACCTATTGACATCCCAGATTTTGCTAGTCATATCCAGTGAGGCAGAAGCCACAAAATCACCACCAGAGTGCCATGTGCAGGACCACACTGCATGGTTGTGTCCTTCAAAGGTCAAAATGCAGTCACCTTTTGACAGGTCCCATAATTTGATAGTACTGTCTCCACTTGATGTAGCCAACTTGTTACCACTGTTTCCAAGAAAATAAAAAGACAATTTGTTTAAAAAGTAATTGACAGCCAATTTTTCTGAATTAGATATTTATTATTCACATGTATATTGTTCAGAGTGTTTAGTGTATTTGAAATTTGTTGACTTATTTTTAGCTTCAGTTACACATCTAAATGATTGTATCTTATGAAAATATCTGGATCCAAACAATTATTTACTTGGATTAGTTAATAATTCAAACTGTGAGACAAGCTGCTACTGTTTAGTTTTGAACTTTATTCATCTAGAGAGAACCCAAGTGTCCCTCAGCTGACCAGTGGATAATGAAAATGTGGTACATTTACACAATGGAGTTCTACTCAGCTGTAAAGAAAGAAGAAATCACGATATTTGCAGATAAATGGATGGAACTAGAAGCTGTTATGCTAAATGAAATAGCACAGAATTAGAAAAGCAGACAATGTATGTTCTCTCTTATTTGTGGATCCTAACACTAAACCCTTGCGTGTGACTATGTATCCTGATGTAACTGCAGGAACCGGGAAAACTGAAGGGGAACAAGAGAGGTAAAGGGAAAAAGGACCATGACGGAGAAGGATGGTGGGAGAAGGGTGTTACTAAGGGAGAAATAGATAAGATGAGGGTGTTTAAATGGGAGGGGGAGGGAGAGTCATACAAGGAACTATGGGGATAAAGGGACAGAAGGAGCTCAAGAGAGGTGATGTCACAGGAGACTGGTATTATCGTGGAAGAAATGGAGAAATGGGGAGGGCACAGAGGGAGGGTTAGACAGGGAAAGAGCGAGAGAGAGAGAGAGAAATAATTCCTATCTAGTGTAAAACTCCAGAGGGAATCATATTAGACTAACAACCTAATGACAAATTCCACATACAATATCTCTACATGAGTCCATGTCCACAGCTGAAGGCTACATAAAAAGAAACAGTGCCAGACAGGAGTAAACTTCCTTAGAGTTGTTGGCCAGGGCAGTTCAAGAGACTCCCAAAATTATACAGGCTGTTGCCACAGCCCCTAATTGCCTCCCAGAACTTGAAGTTAAGATCCTATTATTGAAAACAGGACATGTTTTGGAGACTGGATTTGGAACAATGGGGCTGGAACTGACCTGGAAGCAACTTCCCCTGAAGTAGTTCTCATAATTCTGGAGCGTACTATGCAAACAGCCAAGGGAGAACCTCAGTCGATGGCCCAGTACCAGCTTCATGGCCAAAAGCCACATCAATGACCAGCACAGCCTTCAACAGTGGTGCAGTAGTGGCACTTTTATCTTGGGGCCAATCAGTAACTACCTAGTTGATATTAGAGCCCACTCAATTGGAGGAAACTCATATTGTAATCATAGCCAGATGCACATGGCTGAAGAGGTCATAGATCTTAGAGAAATCCTTAAGGCTGTCACATTCCTAGGCTAATATTACTTCCTACTAAGTGCAAAATATCTATCCTTATATATATAGTCAAGTATTCCAGTTACTACTTATCAAAGAATCTTCTATTGCATCAGGAGACTACTACAGAGCACCACAACTGGTCACACACAGACTTTGTCTGTGAATTGCCTATTCCTAAGTGGCCCATCTACAGTGCAACCTCGACAAGCAAGGCTTATGCATCATGGAACAAGGGGTAAAGAGGACACTGAAGAATCTCTCAACTCTCATTAATGAGACTCCCGTATCTGAGGGCCAGTTATGCAAAAGATCACAAATAATGGAGGTTAGGAATCTGCAGCGTGTGGGTCACTCCTTCAAGTCTCAGCGGCCATTGTAGAAAAGGAGGTGGAAAGATTGTAAGAACCAGTGAGAGGTACACAACAGAAATATAATCCTGCAAGTTCCTAGGATCCTGCTCATATGAACCCACAACAATGATTTCAGCATGCTCAAGACCCATGTAAACTCAAGCAGACAAAACGAAGCATGGAACTGGAGAAATGGGGAGCAGACCCCAATTTTTGCTAACGAAGTATTGGCAACTGACTACTGCTGGGTGAAGGTGAGCTAATCTTCCTAAAGCGAGGGACTCCAGAGGCTGACTAGACTGCAGTGGATGAACCTGCACTGAGGAACATTTGGGGACACTAACTTGACACAATAGAACTTAACACAGATGAAAGAATGTATAGATTCCATTTGGGGGGCTATAGGGAGTGCTGGAGTGGAAGGGGATATAAAGATGTTTCAGATCGACTGAAATATTCTGTATGAAATACACAGCAATTTAAGTAAAAAGAACAAAAATCAACTCATCTAGAATGTTCCCGATTAATTTACTGAGTGTGTTTTTTTTCCTTTTAGCCTGTATTAGGTTCAAGTTATGTGTTTGACCATATGCAAAAGGTGACCAGAATGAGGACCATCTAGACAAGGGTCAAGACACTTTGAAAAAAATAATATGCAAAAAGTCATGGTTGCTGGCCTATGTCACACTAACCAAATACTTCAAGGCTGCAATTTGGATGATGAAAGAAGAAAAGAATCAGGAAAGAGATGGTGTTCAAGCCAGATCATGAAAATGAGATATTTTAGGTTTTGTGTAATTGAGGATGAGTCATTGGATTTTCTATATAGGCAATTAGCATATGTTTTCAAAACTGTGGCTTTCAGATAGTACACATGGAAGCTAGTTTTAAAAAAGAACAAATGTGAATGATCAGAAACAGCAAGCTTTTGGGGGTGGGGGTAGATTATCAGCTACCAGAAACTTTCACTTTCATCATCTTCATCGGAATCTTACTTGCATGTTCTTTGTGCTTCTTTAGCAATTTTCACCTTCTATCTAGTAATGCTCTCCTCCTCAGGCTGTGCTTTATGATGGAGAGATATATGTTTGTTCTACGTTTCTCTAGAATCAGGCATCATGACTGACTAGTTGAGCAACTCAGTAAGTGCCTTAGAAGAAATAAGAATATAAATAGATGAAGGAATAAATGAAGTTATAATTTAAGTGGAAAAGAAATGATATTGCTTAAAAAAGAAAAGGGAGGCTTTAGAGATGGCTCGTCAATGATGAGCACTGGATGTTCTTGCAGAGGACCTGGGCCCTGTTTCTGGCATCCACATCTTGCCCAAATCTTCTGTGACTCTAGTTTCAGGGGATCCAATACTGTCTTCTATACTCCTTGATCATTGCATGCAAATGCACACTTGCATACATGCAGACAATACACTCACACATAAAAATCAAGCCATTTATTTTAAAAGAAAAATTAAAAAGGACATGGTAGGATCAGTAAAGGTATTTGATTGCTAGTAAGGTCAGTTGTTTTTACAGTAAGAGGAAAATAAAGCTCTCTTTATACAGGAGAAACAGCTAGTACTGAGAGAGAAATCCTGAAAATATTGCAGAGACGGCAGATTAGGAAATGAGAACATTCTCATTAAAGTTAGAAAGGGCATCTACTTAGGGTTCAGATTAGCAGAGTTGAAAGTCTGACATATGAGGAAGTTCAACATAATTAAATAGAAAATAAACATATTCTTTGCTTTGAAGCAATTGCTTATTTTTTCCAAATTTTGCCATTCATATTTCTGTTTTTACACCGAATGCCATACACAATACATTTGTCTAAAAAGAACTAGAAAAAAAATAAAAGCAAAATAATATTTATTTCCCTTTTCTCCCATCTGTTTCTGATGGGCTAGCAGGCTATTATGGATCAAAGTCTTGGTCTAGGATAAGAATTAGTGTAGGGTATTTCTGCCTGTGGCTGAAAAACCATCCCATATAACTTTTATGTACTTCTTTCTTAATTTAAACTACATTCAGGAAGAAAAGAGAACGTGACTGGAATCTGGAATGATGTACTATAGTATTGCTGATATTCAGTAATAACAAAAACAAATAATATTCCCAATGTTTTTAAAAATTATAACACATGTCTATAAACTCTTCTAAATCACAAATAAATACAATACATATCTCTGAATATTGTTTTGAAATGTTTCCACCTTTCAAAAGATATGTGTCAAGGGTCTGGAGAGGTGGCTTAGCGGTTAAGAGCAGTAGCGGCTGTTACAGAGGACCAGGTGCACTTTCCAGCTCATGGCAGCTAACAACTATCTACAACTCCAATTGCAAGGAGTCCGATGCCCTCTTTTCACCTCCATGAGCACAGTACGACAGGAGTGCACTTACACACATGCAGGCAAAACGCTCATACACATAAAAATAAATAAAATATTAGAAAAAGATATGTGTTGAAATATGAAGCACTCTATGCTTTTGGTTCATGTGAGAACAAAGGACATTTCTGACAAGAAAATGGAAATCAAAAATGTGAACTTTTTGTATTATAAAAACTAGGGTTCCCCAGTAGTCCTTCAGATATCCAGGAGGAGCCAATACCTTCTAAAAGAGGAAAACTATGTCTCTCATTATTAAAATTCATATGTTGGAAGTCCTATTTCTCAATAGGATAGTATTCAAACATAAAACATGTGTCATTGCATGTGTAAACACACACAGAAGTGATGAAATTAGAGAAGCTAGGTGATAACTGTCAAATGCTCAGGTTTTAGCATTACAGTTAAATGCCAACTAGAGGGATGGATCAAGAACATACAAATAGTTCCTTCTTTTCATTTTTTAGATTTATTTTTATTTATATGTATATGTCTAGGCACGAATAATGTGAATAATCTATTTTACCATAACAACTTTGATATAGGTATGAGAATGGTTTCACAGCATATATTTTATGATTTATAAATTACATATCTCTTATATTTTCTCTCCTATATTTGAAATATTTCCTAGTAAACTGAATACTGGCTGGGTCTACTTTCTGGGGTAGGATATGGAGTCCTTTGAGAACATACCCAGGGGCAATGTAGCTGGATCATATGACAGTTCTAATTGTAGTTTTTTAAAGGATAAAAAAAAATCCAAAGATGTTGCATTTGTTGGTTTTCCTTACTTAATCAATACCTACACATTTACACATAGCTATCTATAAAGTATACCATCTACATAACTTTGGGGAGGAGCCTTGCACATTTCTTCAGTTTCATGGACCTTGTGAATTTCATTTATTTCTTGAACTTTGTGAGCCTGCCTTCTCTCTCCAGGAGGGATTACATAAATTGGAGGACATAACTACCTAGCATTCCACAGCATATGACATTCAAAACAATATATCATCTATTGATTACACACCCTTGCTGTTTGCTGAATATTCAAATTGTGTTCCTATCTCCATAAATGACTATTTTAATCATGTTTTAAAATTTTGAATTTTTTTTTTTTGGCAAACATTTCTCAAGTTGTTTTCTGCTTTCTAATTTCACTGCCACATGTTCCTTCTGGAGGCTACCTCTCCCATGCCTCTCAAGCCTTTTATTCTCATCCTCTGGTACTATGAAGAACATTTGTGTTGAAAACTGTTTATACCCAAACTTTGTTTGGAACTAAGTGATCTGAAACTTCATCAAGTTTTAGTTGAGCAAACTTACAATTTGCAAAGAATAAGTATTAAGAATAAATTATTTTTGGAAACATGTTACGTTTCCTGTTATTGCTTTAGCCCACATTTTGCATGGTTTCACTTTTTAAAGCAATGTGCTAACATTTCACAAGACAGGTGTAAGAAGAAGGAATCAAAGTCTGCGTCCCAAGGTAGAGGGCAGAAAGTATACAAGGAGGAAGGTGAGACATGGCTGGCTTCTCAGTCTGCTAGACAACCTACATGACCATGAGCAGACATCCCGTACTTATCTTTAACATCATAGAACCTCATCATCTTAACCTGAAAAAACAGGGTCGAGGGCTGGGAGATGGTTCAGTCAGTAAAGTGCTTGCTCACCAAAAGTAAAAACCTAGTTGAGATCCTCGGTACCCACATAGAAAACTGATACATGGTCAGTACATGCCTCTGATCCCTGTTTTAGAGAAGTAGAGATATGAAGATCCATGGGACTTGCCACTAAAACAATGAGCTACAGATTCAGTGGGAAACCCTGCCTCAAAAACTACAGTAGAGACAAATGGAAAGCAACCAATACCGACCTCTAACCTCCACACATACCTGGATACACATAAACATGGACTCCCCCCCCCCTTCCCCGACTCCCACATACAATGTTGCTGATGAATTCTGCCTTGAGAATTATTTTGAAGATCCAGGAAGAGAATTTCTGTAAAAGCACATCTCTAGTTCTTGGTATTCTTCAAATTGGAGATTTTTCTCTGAAAAAATTCTCTTGTGATTTCTAGTTAAATTCTTGCACAGAATTGCTTATCTGATTTTCATAAGAAGTAGGATGAAATAAGCTATTATTTTTTGTAGTTCAATTTACTTTTGTCTATCTACTTAATGGACTTTCTTCAATTTGTAGTAAGATTATCAGTCGCAACTTTCTCAGTGACTATAGAATATGTATGATATTGTGATGCAGCAAAATAACATTTAACCAAATTGAATCAGAATATCTCCTTTTTACTGCATGTGTATAGACAAAATACATATTTTCCCTCAGTTTACAAAATGTTTATATTAGTAGTAGAACTCACGTTTAGAATTTAGATTATTTGAAAAGTATTAATGCCTATTTATGATATATTTAGTACACTACATTTATGATGGCTCTCAATTGGTAAGGTACATTGGGGGACATGTCTGCAGGTTTCTGTAAGTGCTTCATCATTGATAAAGAGCTAACATACAGATGCATTAGGTCTGAGAGAGAATGAAGGCATTTTGCATTATGACAGAATAAATCAAGCTTAGTACACACCCACATAGAGAATGATCTTGGCTGGTTTAATGGAGTATAAAGTGCCCAGGTACATATGTTCTTGCCATAATCTCCAAATAAAAGGTAAGAAACTAGAATCAACCAAGAATCACAAATAAAACAAACTCAGAAGACAGCACTGTGAGCAGATGATACAGCTGTAGGCAGAAATAAATAGTTCAAGGAAGAGTGGCCTTTGTCTTACTAGTTTAGAGGGGTTCAGGGAATGTGTGATTTCAGAGAGGACAGATTCAAGAAAGAAACTGAGAAACACCAAAAAGAAGTAAGTTATTTCTGATGACCAATAAAATTCCAGGAGTATTTGTAATGATTTAGCACTGAAATTGTTGCTGTTGGACTCTAAAAGATTCCTTTATGTAGTCTGATGTTATGGGGAAGATGAAATGCAGAATGATATGCACCACCAGAAAGAGAGCAATCTTCAGACCAAGAGTCTGCCTCTCTCCAAAGCTACTACCTTTCCTGAATGATGTTTTATTTGGAGCTTCAAGGTCATCTCACTTAGCTACTGGACTACATTTAATTTTATTTATAGATTAGCATCTCGTATCTGCTATAAGAACAGCAGCATGCTTCAATCCAGGCTTTGTATGTGCTTGACTTTATGCTACATATTATCCTGTTAAAAATATTTTATTTATTTTTTAATGTTTATTTTTTATTCTGTGAGTATTTAGCCTGCATGCATGTAAGTGCATCTGTGTCATGCAATGTTCTTGGAGGCCAGAAAAGGGTGTTAGATCCCTTGAACTGGAGTTAAGGATGGTTATTAGCTGCCATGTGAGTGCCAGGATTCAAACCTGCGTCCTCTGGAAGAGCTGCCAGCATTCTTAACTGCTGAGCCATCTCTCTAACTCCCTATTTTTTTTTTTTACAAAAATATGACATGTATTTGTGTGTGTGTGAAGGTATGTGCCCTTGAGTGTATGTGCCTGTTGAAGCCTGGGGCACTGGATTCCCAGGAGCTGGAGACACAGGTATTGTGAGCCATCTGACATCGTTACTTGGAATTGAACTTGGGTTCTCTGGAGAAAGACTGTGTGTCATCCCATCACCGAGCTATCTTTCCAGTCCTCTACATGTATCTTTATTAATTTTTTGAGATACTTATTTTTAATTTAAGAGATTGCATATATGAATAATATGAGCAAAATCAGATGGAGTTGAGCAGTAGGACACCCTGTCTCAAGGTATATACTTTCCACAATACAATTCCCACCTTGTCCCATTGCCTATTAGTTTCTCCAGAATAGTCATGCAATTGTCAGCCACTATCCTATTATCAATTAACACAGAACATGCAGACATACAATGAAATCATTATGTTGGACCCTGATAAACTTTCTCATGTCTTCCTAGTGTTGGGTCAAGGAATTCTCAGGGTGAATGTAAGAACTTGTTCCTAGATTTGTGTTATCATAAATTCTAAGGCACAAGTAGAGTACAAAAAACTGAGAAATGGACAGAACCACAGCTCCTTACTGTACTTATTGATCAGCTACTTAGTCTACATGAGTGAAAGACCATATTGCATCTGCTTACCCTAGGATACACCATTGAGTGAGGAAATGTACTTATGATGCACACAATAAGGAAAGAGAGGTTTCACTTGAAAATAGTTATGTTAATGTGTAACAAATTTTGTCTAGTAACACATCTGAGCACACAGGACAAATATTTAGAATTACAAAGCTAATAACATGTTCTTAATTCTTTCCATTCTTCTTTATCCTTGGTTATGAGTTTATTATTTAGGTTGTAGATAAAGAAAAGTTGATAGGTTAGGTTACTTAACTTCAAACAAAGATCAAGTAAAATAGTATTACCCTGGAAATAAGGCAGAGGTGTCATAGAATTTCCTTCAAGGTTTTCAAAACTAAAACTCTTGCAATTCAGTCAACAGTATTTTTCTGATTACATTACACACTATTCTGAGTGTTCTTTGTTATTAACACATGTGCATGTTTGTGACATTAAATAGAATATTCTTGAAAAACATAATCTTGTCTAATTAGAACATATTGATATTTATAGAGTTAAAAGTTATTCTCATTTTTGTCTAAAATTATTTTAACATTCTGAAGACTACTGCACTTGAAATTCTCATTTATTTTGACAAATACATTATTGTTACTTAAAATTTGTTTTATATATTACATAAAAGGAAAGCAAACAATGTTTACTTGTTTGTTCAATATCCATTCTTCCTAAGCAAAGAGGATAAATGACATGCTAATTTTTTTGAGAAAACTCAGTTACTATCATCATCCAGCTAGGCTAGAGTCACAGTACTGACTTTTGTGGCTCTCCATCATAGGGTATTTGAAATATCACTCAAGCACTGAGATTTTACCAAGGACATTTATTTATTCATGCAACTGCTGATTTCAACGTTCCAAATACAGTGGTAGACAACTTTCCCCTGTGCAGTTGGCACAGGAAAAATGGGCCTCTTCAGGTATCTGTGGACACTGTCTTCAGCACAAGGACACTTTTGTTGTAGTCGTTCCTCGGCTTTAGGTCTTTTATTAGTTTTGTACCCTCACCTTATTATAGAAAGTTTCTTTGGAATCTTCCCAAGTTGTACAGTATAAGTGTCTGTGGAGTGTGTGGCGCCAGACAGGACTCCTAAATTAAACCCCACCCATCCACCGCTCAGGGACCATTGTGGAAGAGAGGGTGGAAAGACTGTAAGAGCCAGGGTTGGTCCATGAACATAGGGACAAAAGCTTAAAATGTACAAAAGCTTAATAAAAATTAAGGAACAAAAGGAAAGCCTCCCTAAAATTCTATCATTTCATTTTTTTGGTTCTTCTTGACTTTCTATTTATTCAATAGCAGTTAGTATATTTCTAAGAACTATCATTTGTTCTTTCTCTTTCTTCCTTCCTCTCTCCCTACAAATAGAATATAACCACCTTTTAATGGATATTTAATTTGGATAATAATTTAAATAACTTTAGTTTATGACACAATAAGTGGTTTCTTGCTGAATTTTGTCCAAGTCACAAACATAGAAACCTGCAGTCAATCCTGGAGGGTATTATATAGAACCTAAAGAAAATAGTTGATTCCTGACAAATTCATGGTTTTTGGAAAGATACATTAAACAAGTTTAGTGAATAAATACCAAGCTCCCATAAATTTAGTGGTAAAACACTTTTATTTGCAAAAAGTCAAATTCATTTGGTCTTTAGGTTATCAGAATAGTGCATTCAATAAAGACATGCTAGTCTATATTCTAAGTCTGATTTATGCCAGTAGCTTCCAGTAGCTTCTGTGTAGGCTTTCAATGTAAATACCTCAAGGATCCTGGTTATCCCATTACACTGCTCAAAACTCTGCAGTGGTTCTGTCTCCCAAAGCAAGCCTAAGCTTAAAAAAACCTCTAACACATTAACTATGAAATAAGGCCCCACAAAATCCACCTACCAGCTCCTTAATTCCCATGACTGACTGCTATCCTCAGGTGCTCATTCTCTCCCTTTTGTCTACTCAGGTCACATGGGACTTTGCATTTCTTTGTTTTCTCTGGAATGCTCTTTTTCAGAACACCTAAGACAGATTTTATTCCTTTCTCCAGGACTTCGTAGGAAGATACATGGGGGGAATCTATCTCTCTTCTCATTCTGGCACTGCTCTGTTTTCCTACTTCACACACACACACACACACACACACACACACACACACACACACAAACAGACAAGCACATACACTATATATGTATATATATATATTGCATATATATATATATAAATCTTATCCCTACTAATTTACTATGCATTTACTGACTTTACTGGTTTACCATTTGCTCTAATAATGATTGTCTTCATATTAAATTCTATGCCCTGCCTGAACTCAGGATTACAGATTAATACTTTTTAAGAAAAAGTCTTAGTGGTCTCCAGGGACTAGCTCCTCGAGAGGTTATCTAACTCTAAGAGGGCAGCCCTAAACACAGGTACACTGGAGTACCACTGAATGGACTCAGTACATTGTATAAATATAAATATATGTGTGTGTATCTGTTAATATATGCATGTATGTGTAACAATGACAAAGAAGGGGACAGGAAATTGAAAGGGCATCTGGGAGACATGAGATAATTTGGAGAGGGACTGAGAGTGATGGAGATTGTGTGAATACTATATGTATGAGGATCACACAGTTTTGAAAGATGCTTCAATCTTACCATCTTGGCGAGAATAAACCAATAATCTCTTCAAACCAGCTCGTGTTCCTGCTTGTTAAAAACTTCTGGGAGATACCTTATTTTCCCCCAGTGTAGGGCCTGACTCTTTTCCTCATGGTCCCAGAAACAGTTGCCTATTTCCAAACTGTTTTCCAGTGTCTGCTCACTGTTCCTAAAGTCCACAGGACAGGGAAACCATGCTTTACTGAGGATGATTTTATGTAGATGTTTTCAGCCACATACCCCAGGCCTTATCTGCGCTCAAACTTGGATGCACACCAGAGGCTGTTTACTTAAGCGAGATAATTCCTATCACTCAATTTCCCTGGTGCTCAGGTAACCTTCAACATGACCTGTGCCAGCGTCGGAGTACTGCAATTTTAAACTCATGAACCAACTAATTTCCCTTCAATATTCATTATTTTCCAAACGTGCAAAAAATATGAAGGATATAAACTGCACCTATCATGGCAAATTTTACATTTTTTTCCCTTGGATTAAACTGTGTGATTTGGAAAGCTATATTCAGAGATTACATTTCAGCACCATAGAATTGCTTTCACTAAATTACCAGTAATATAATTTTCCTTATTATACAGCAGAGGAAGAATAAAGTACACGCTACCTGTAATACTGAAACATTTCCACCCTATCTGTAATATTGAAACATTTCCATTGAGGCCACTGATTTATAAACTATTGCCTAAGGGCATCGCATGTACTTAGTGTGACTTAGTGTGGACCTAGTGTGTAAGTAGCAATACAGTTGCGGAACATCTTCAGGTGGCTTCTTTTTCTTTCTTTCTTTTATTCACTGATAATGGGAATCATGTACTAATTAGGTCTCCAGTATTTCGCTGGCTGCTATCATATTTAGAACCAGAGTTGAAGTCCTCTAGTAATTAAATAACATGTATGTATATTTGTACATATAATAGCTTTTATTAATTAATGAACGACTGTACAACCCATATTTAATAAAAATGATTAAAGGCAGTTTACATGCATTTTATACATTAACTCTACTTCTGGCTTCATTTTATTTTATCATGCTTAAGCTATCTTTCATTTTTATCTCTCAGAAAAATGCTGATTGCAAGATTTCAAAATTCTTTTGAAGTTTTTAATTCACAACATATGTGATTTTGCAGGGATGCAAGGATGAATACCCCTTCAATGACTTCATGCACTAACCAGTTGTACAAATATGTAACCAACTAATTCCAGTAGTTTTCTAAGTATTTTAGCAGTTGACTATAGTGCATATAAGTGATGGGGCAAAGAATGTATTAAGTTTTCTAGGCTGAGAAAGTGGTCACGACAGTGTTAAAAAGAGCTCATTTGAACAAATCTATACATATAAGCATATGTTTACAAAATAAAAATAGGGGTTAAAAAGGGTGGGTTTAGCACTTGGGAAATTTTGGTGTGTTCTGAGATTTAATTTTTTTTTTAACTCAAGAAGAGAAAACTAATGGACTGAATAGACAAGAAATCATCAAATTTAAAAAGATCTTTCCCAAAGTCATAAGAAATTTTAATCTTGGCTATCAGAAAAGATTTTAGGGTGTTAGGAGGCCTTGGTGACATGTAGTCAGGTGGTAATTTTAGGATGATAACTCTGAGGGCAGGAGGAAGGCCAGGCTCCCAGCAGGACAGAACTATAAGCATTTCTAAGATAGATTTAAATTTACTTACTCAAGTATTTTAGAGACTTTGTATAATCACATTGTTTCCTGCAAGAGGTAACTGAGTCTTAAGATAAGTTCCAGATCTCACACTTCTCTTTCCTACTCGGCTAAAGGACTTTTCCAAGTTTAGCCTGCAGTATGTGGGATGTGCTTTTCTTGCAATGAACAGCCCTCCTGTGAGGAAACTACTTCTACACCTGCTTTGACCTCTGAGCTGAGTCAGTAAAAACCCTGAGTTGAAGAAATTTTCAATATACTCTGCTCTAACTTTCAGGAGCACATGATAACCAAAAAAATCCTGAGTGTGATATCAAATTCCAGTCTTATGAGGACTGACTTGACAATACATTCTAGGTCAATAGAGGCAGGATATATTTTTCCAACACTTGCAGCCTAAAGTAAATGTGAAACAGAATAAAATAGTTTTGAACATAGCTACGTCGAGTTGTTTCATAAAACTGCTTTAAGACAAGAAGGAAAGTAAAGGCTTGCCATTTACAAATCTGTGAAAGTTCTAAGTGAAATAGACAGTATTTTATGGTGTATGTGGATGCATTTGCTTGTTTTTGTGTGCATGTGCACATGTGTACATGCATGTGGAGGTCAGAGATCATCCTCAGGAACCATTACTTCATTTTTCTTAATCAAATAGTGTCTCTCACTGGGGCTTGGAGTTTTCTGATTAGGCTAGACTGACTGGCCAAACAGAGCAGGTATCTGCATTTAGAGACAATATTTTCCAGTAATTATTATTTACATCTAAATGGAAATGGTAAATAAAATTTAAAATACCTTTCCATTGAATATTTGAGAAGGAGCACTAGGTAGGGGCTCAGAAGGACTCTACATCTGCATCTAACACACTTACATTGTCTGAGAGTGCTGATGAGTAAGAGAATCATACCTTCATGGTACCAGAGGCAACATTGTCTCTGTTCCTAGTATAAATTTACATGTTCTTCATAATTGATGATATTCTAATGAGAGTAGCTCAGAACTTTGCAATCTCAAATCTGCAGAGCATTGAAATCCGCCTAACTTAATCACATTTCCCTCATTTTGGTTACTTTTGTAAATTATTTTTTCACCACTCAACCTCTGTAGAACCTTCTCCTTTTTCCTTCTATGGGGAGGATACAGCTGGAGCACTGATCCATCCTCCAGACAGTTCTACCCAGGGAGGCTCCCTCCAGAAACCTAGTCTTCCTCTTGCTCCTCCAAAGAGGACTATTTGGAAGAAGTCACAAACTCCAGGGACACTCTTCTGTCAAGTTGGTTAACCAACTCAGCTGCCAGCTGAGTGTCATTAGTTTATTAAAGACATGAACAAAATCTCTCCTGTTCATAGGTAGCGTATTCATTTTCCTTCTTGTTCTGTTTTGGCTCTCCTGTTCAGGGTCTATCCCTCCTTCACATACTTGCTTTGCTTTACCTTCTGAGTTTTTTGTAAGCACAGTGACCCCAGATCTCCGATGGGTTCAAGAACAATGACTGCAATCCATCAGATATTTCCCTATTGTTAGGTGGGGAGCAGTGTTCTCAGCTTCCTACATTCTGCGTGGAAACAACCTCCTTTCAAGTTCTTTATGTCTTTGGAGGATTCCCATTTGTATTCAGTTCTTTTTATGGGTGGGTTTACGCACTTATGTGTATGTATGTATACGCATGTTCATGTGTGTGCAGGTGCATGCATACATGTATGAGCAGGCCAGAGGTCAGTCTCAGGTGTTGTTCTTTAGACATTTTCACATTGTTTTATGAGCCAGGGTCTCTCACTGGAAGCTGTGATTTGCCCATTCAACTAACCCAGCTGGTCAGTGAGGCCCAAAGATCCTCCTGCCTCAGCCTCCCCAAGCCCTAGGAGTATAAGTATTCCCCCATGTTGGGCTTTTTAATGTGAGTTCTGGGACTCAGAAGCAAGTCTTCATGCTTGTGTGGCAAGCACTTTACCAACTGATTTATCTCCTCAACCTTGTATATTATTTTTTTCTTTATTCTCAAACCCTTTGATAACCTCATTAAAAATAAAAATTCTTTCCCATCTTTGCAGGAAAATGTACACAGATACATATTTTGTCTATTAATGAATCTTCTGACAAGTGTCCAAGAACATCTTTGTTTTCAGTGCTTAAATGAATTCCCTCCAATTTACTAAGAGTTAAAGAAACCTTGTTCTTATATATACAAGATGCTCAGTTCATTAGGTTTTGAATAGTTCTATTGTAAAACGTTTTGTTGAGATGATTTTCTTCCACAAAAACTTCACCTTTTGAAGTTAAGATAAAATCCTTGACATCATTCAGAAGTCAAGCAGCCTTTTATCATTCAACAGCTTTCAGAACACAGTGGAAAAGCTATAGTGTCCTGGAAAGCAACCAGTTCTTTCCCCTTTGTCTCTCCAATAATTTTCTCTGCAATGTTACCAAGTTATGGAGCAGATGCTCTATGATACTCCACTTCTACTGGTCCATTACAACAACCCATAACTGGTCTGTCTGGATTGAATAAAACATATATTTTCATTATTCTAGCCTTTCTCCCTTTATCTTAAATCCAGGTAAACATGTTACTATTATATATTAAAATATGAAATTCTCTAACAGGAGTCATATTGTTTTCTACATAGGAACCCACTTGAGTATTTCAGTCTATAAAGCTGTTTTTCAGAAGTCTACGTAGCATTTACCTAAGTCACATTTAAATGGATCTAATTTACTCTCCTGTCCCTCCATAAGCAGATACAGATCAGAGAAAGAACAAATGGGACCAACCCATGAATGAACAAATCCAAAGATCTCACTGTCACGAAAGCCAGTGAACTGTCTAGGACTCCACAGGTTCCAGCACTAATCTAGGGCAGTGGATGGGGACAGTAGCAGCTGTGATTGGGCAGGAGTTCCATCACATTTCTAACTCTAGAAAATCTGCATAAATTTAACCCAAATTTTCCATGACTTCATACGCAGATCAAATATCCTTCACCAGAGCTCACCCATTCACCAAAAAATGGGCTTTCCAGTGGTCAAGAACTGAGTTTATTAACAAATGTATGAGTCCTTCAACACACACTTTAAGTGAATTAAAATTAGTGCTCATAGCTCTTAACTGTCCTGGAAATAAGATAAATTAGAACATTAGCAGAAATTAGAACTCTTCTGCTCTATTCACTACTTTGCCGTGTAAAAGTCGTGCTTTTGAAATATACTTGGTTTTTTGGTATTGCCGTCTGTAAAGGGAGAAATTAATCCTCATCACTCTGATTCCACGAGACGGTGCCAACAGCTCTTTAAGGATCTGTTATTTGTGTAGAACATACTGATTTGAAGAAATTTTGAAAAGAACTAACACGGAAACAGGAAATCCATTTCTTGCTTGTTTATGGGAGTGGAGATGACCACTCTTCTGTCCACCTTCCATGAAGTCCATCTTTCTTGCAGAGTAATTGGGATTTATGGCCAAAATAATTGTTAACTCCAACTACGCAATCACCTAACACAAATTTCTGGCTACAGGACAGTGAGCTGGAGTTAGAAATTTGCTGTATAATATATTATCTGAAAGCGTGGATTAGGAATGATGTGATGACTCAGAAAGTAAAGGTGTTTTTAGCCAAGACTGAGAACTTGAGTTCTATTCCTGGAACCCACAAAGCGGAAGGAAAGGACTGATTCCCAGGAGTCCTCTGACCTCTACACATGCTCACATGGTGGGGTGAATGCACCTCCACACATATGTACAAACCCACACCCACACAAATAAATATTTTTAAAGGAAGAAAGCAGGGATTAGCAAGGTGTGAGACAAGCTCCGTGCCTGGTGGTGCTGTTCACTGGGGCTACGCATGATGCCTTGATATGGAACAACCTCTACGGAAATAAGCGTGCAACCAAAGCAGCAACGAAAGGCACACAAGGGGAGGGATGCCACGTTTTTAAGACAAATAAATTTCTTGAATATTTTATAACTACTATAAAATAACGGTACAAAAATAAAGTGATTAAGTGACTTCAAAATGCTATTGTAGGAAACACAACAGAGGTCCAGTGAGCACAGAACAGTTTGTAAAGTTCCGGCTGGAGCTACTACAGACTGAGTGGATGCTGGTGTCGAACTTGTGAGCCATAACCAAAGATGCTTTGGCATGAATTTGCTGTCAAATGTATCTATTATAAATTATTATTCTATCTTAAATCACTTTTCCTTTAAATATTATAGAAGAGATTCTAAATGCATTCCCTCCAAAGTAGAATATAAATTTGAGTGATCTCTATCATCAAATGCCAAATTGATTTTTGGCAATGTATAGTCAGATCACGGAGTGGTTCTACCTCCAGCTCTTTCTGCTTGGCTTATAAGAGGACTGACATGTTTGGGATACATATCATGTGTGTGGAAGATGAGCTCCTTCACTTAAGTCTCCATTTAATGTTTCCACAAACATATGTTAGACTTTTATTTATATTAGCACTCACTGAGACTCTTCATGGTGACCTACTAAAGTTACAAATTGACATTGTAAAGTTAGAATATGTTTTCTGAGTCATAGTCTCATATAGCCAGGGCTGGCCTTGAACTCATGGTGTAACTGATGACTTTGAACTTCTTATTGTCCTGCCTCCATGGCTCTGGGCTGGGACTGAGATAGCAAGTCTATTCTATTATGCCCATATTAGGAGATTCTGGGGAGCGTTCCATGGCTTGGTGCATGCTAGGCAAGCACTTGATCAACTGAGCTACATCTTCAGCCCTATCATAAGGAGTGAGAATGTGGATTTCTGGTTGGTATGGTTCACTTCCATAGAAACAAAAGAGAGAAGAATTAAGCCCACACAATCTTGTTTCTGAACCCTTCCACTCTTCACTGTAAACCACTGAGGATGCCAAAGTGTTATACACTGGAGTGTTATAGTCTGAGCCTCAACATTATTTAAGAAAATAACTAAAGAAGTGTAAATTGAAATGAAAACATTTTCTATTATAAAAATAATCAATGAAAGTCATTTTAAATTGTTACCAGTCATGATAAAATTGTTACATTCTGTATGGGTGCAGGTGCTTGTGGGGGGGCATGTGGAGGGCAGACCTTGGTATTAGATGTCTTCTACAATCGCTTTCTATTTTTTGAGACAGAGTTTCTCACTGAGCCAGACGATCAATAATAAGGCTAAAGTGGCTGCCCAGCACACCCCAGAGATCTTCCTGTCTCCACCTCCCCAGATCTGGAATCGCAGGCATGTGCAATTGCTACACCCAGCTTTTCATGTGAGTGCTAGGACTGAATTCAGGTCCTCATGACTGCGAGGCTGGCTTCACTATCTGAGTTATCTCCTCAGCCTTCACTCACTCCTACATTTCTCTTCATAAAGATAATGGCAATAAGAGAGAAACTAAATACTTTACACACAAAATCTATGTCAGGACTTCAGCTACATGTGCAGGTATGACTCATGTCTTCAAACCCTAAACACTATTTTCCAAATATGTGAAAGTTGTGGAGAAATGCAGTGAGATTATGGAGAGGAGAAAGCCACTGCTCTGACCATTCTGATGTAGTGTGAGGCTTTTGCAGTGAGACTGTACATTTCTTTGCATTCAGCATCGCTCCTCATCAACTGGGAATGCTTAAAGCCACTTCTGTCCTTAACTTAGAAATTTCTTAAAATTCTCACTAAACTGGACAATGTTTGTAAGATCTAAAGTCACTTTGATGACTTCAAATATGCCAAATTATGGCTAATGCTGGTTTATTGAAACTAACTCATGTTTTACAATAATGGAGATAAGTACAAAGCAAACTGTCTCATAATATATTATCATACTTCATTTATTTAATTCTCAACTACTATCTTTCCCATTATATTATTTGAGTTTTTTTCCTCAAAAAAATACTGTGGGATTTTTTTTTTTACTATTTCTATAGGACATCTGACATTTCACAAAAGTGTAGTATTTTATTCTGAAACAGAATATGCTAAATATTTAATAGAGTAGAAGCTTCCCATGGGAAGGCTCTGAATCATTATTTCCTTTCCTGTCAGACTTGGTAGGTTATTTTACATAAGTAGAGAGCTCAAAGTTAAACAAAGAGGGAAGGCAGGGAGGAAGCAGATTTCTGAGGCAACTTTTAGTTCTCGGAACTACCGTATCCCTGCATTGAAATATACTTAGATACGGGGAAAAAAACATTATCTATTTTGCTATTAATGGAAATACTAGAAATACAAGCCTGAGGCTTTTTCGGTGGTTTAGTATAATTACATATCTAGTAGATCATGCAAGGTTTAACGTACTGCAGTGTAATGTGTTGAGAAAAATATTTTACATAAAAATCAGGCATCCTTTAGGTAATTTTATCTATAATAAACATTTAAGTATTTAAATATTTAGCTTTTTCTACTCCCAGAAATACTACTGTGAATACATCAGTGTACTTTTGTTACTTTATGTGTGAAGTTAAAGAGTTTTGTCTATTGGTATTTTAAATTATATTTTAATATAAATGTTTTTATCTGTACAAAGTACAACTTATATTGAAATTTCAAACACACTGCAAAAATGTTTAAGAATTAGAGATATAGCTTAGGAAGTGTATAAGGCAAACTTACTTAATCTATGGGATTTATAAAAAACAGTAATATTTCTTTATAAATATTTTTGGAGCTCTAAAATGAGCTACAATAAAAGGAAAAAAAATCAAAAAGCAGAAATAGAATATATTATATATTATACTAAATCACTGGTATAAGCAGTATACCATCCCAGATCTTTCTATAAACAGTATCTCATTCTAGGACATCATTATAAACAGTACATCACTGTATAAAGAGTATTTCACATCAAACATTAATATGAATAGTATATTATCCCATATCATCATTATAAGCAGTATATCATCACAGAGCAGTCAATAAACAGTTTATTACCCTAGGTCATCATTATAAACAGTGTATCATCCCAGATCATCCTAGATCATTACTGTAAAATGTATTTCAACATTATACCATGAGTATGATTTTATTCTATTGATATTAGGACTAAAGTAGCATGCTCTCCCTGCACTAGTGAACAAAGGAAATTTTTTCTTTAATTTGTATCCAGTCTTCTGTCTAATGAATACCTATCTCACTAGAATCACTGGGAATGAGCACCTTCCTTTGTCTTCAGCTCTCACTACTCAGCTACCCGGTACACAATAGCAATGTCTTGTCAACATAAAGGAAATAGTAGAATTCTGACATTCACAAAACCCAAGTGTAGTACTCTCTCTAAATTCTGCCTTAGAAAAGTGACATTTTCAGGTGTGTCATTGTGGAACATGGAACAGCTTTAAAAACTACTGCGAATTTTTCCCACCATCACCTTTCAGGTATACTCATAGAGCCCAGATCTGTGTGTTTAATATAGTTTTGAAATACAATGGACCAAGAATCCTTGTGTAGTAGTTAATTTCATGTGTGGAGGAGATAAACAGCAATAGAAGATAGTTCGGGAATATTTTCCTGTTTCCATAAAGCAAAGATGTGTTCAAAAATATCTGATGCGGTGTTGAAAAAGACAGCAGAAACCAAAGTACAAGACTACTACTAAGCCTGTTGTGTCAAAAGAATGGCTTCCAATAGATTGAACAATGCAGTGATGACTTCAAAATGATTCTCTGTGAGTACAGTAGGGTGAAAACAAAACAAAACAACAGGCAAGCTTTATCTTTAACCTCTCAGCAGCTAGATAGCTATGTAGGTCCTCTTTTATTATCATGTCTGTTTTAAAAAGTAGACTTGTTCTATGAGCTGAAGTGTCTGTAAATAACACAAAATAACCCCCCCCCACCAAATCACTGGTTCTATGATCAAAAAGAAAGCAATTATGGACAAAGAGACTTTATACAAGACTATAAGGAAAGATGGTCCAACAGTGTCTCAAATCTATAAATTTGTCTGCAGATCTTTCCTTCATGTTCTAGAACAAGGCATCCTTAATGCCTAGTCCTAACAGTCAGAATCAGATCTTTGAGGGACTTGAAGAAATGCATGCTTTCTGACATCCTGAAAATCTGAATCAGATATACTTGGACTTGGACCAATGAATTGGTATTTTAACAATCCCTCTGTGGCTGTTAAATGCTAAAGTTTGAAAGCTAAGGTAACTGACCTTGTAGGCAGCAATATTTAACTCTCACATCAGTCTTTTTTTTTTTTTTTTTTTTTTTGGACAGTGTTCAAATCCAAATTACATTGCTATTTCTTTTAGATTTTAAATCTTTGAGAATTTCTTATACTGTATTTTCTCAACTCCCATTTCCACCCCTACATTATTCTTTTCCATGCAAACTTTATGTCTCTTCTATTATTATTTCTTTTAAAGGTCAATCAAGTCTAATTTGTGGTTCCCAAACGCTCTTGAGTGTGGGATCTTTATATTGTTAAAGAAAACTGGATCTTGCACTGAGGGACCTCTGGGTACACTAAGTCGACTTGAGAAGCCTTGAAATAAATGACAAAATTCATGGAATCTGGTTGGGTAGGGCTATGGGAGGGTGCGGATGGGGGACGAGGTGTAATGTTATATATAAAATACACAAAAATTCAATAAAAATACACACCCAGCCAAACCAAACCAAACCAAACCAAAAACTGGCTATCCCTTTCCAAGCAGTTATCAATAGCTAGAGGTTCCTCAGCCAGGGTTGGGACTTCTTGTCTACCTCCTCCATCCATTCAGCATTGTCTTTAAATATAATTTATTTCATTTTAAAATCAAATGGTTTTCAAAATATTTAAATCTATTAAATTTTCATTTGAATAATTATTCCCAATTATATTAATAGAATTCAAAGCACATTTTTTCTTCACTGAATTTAGCAAAATTGATTGACAATTAGATGTTTTACTTATATATCTAAATATGTATATAAATACATATTTTTCCACACATGAATCTAAGTTGCTTACTTAATATTTATATATACACTAGAAAGTGAAAGTAAAACCGTTATGAGATATTCACAATACATAACAATGTGCATGAAATATCTGACAACAAAGAACTCATCGATTCTCTTGTTCTAACAATTAGCATTTTCAGAACTGGTTTGCAATTCAAGTTTTACTATGGTAATCATTCACACAACTCTTCAAAAACATATAGAAATAGCCAAATTTATGGTAGTTGTAAGTAGCGAAGAATCTAACTTAGAAGGACAAAGCAAAAATATACTCACAATTGGAATCTGTAAGACAAAAGAATATGACAGTTAAAAAAGTATTTTTTCCTTACTCGTTTTACTAAATACACTAAAGACATCTAAATGCATGCAAAGTGTGTTTAAAACAGCATTGTCACCAGGAAATTTGATAGAGAACAAAACATCATGAAGTAATTTCTATTGAGAGATAAAGAACTCCTGGATCATCCTGAGCTGTTCTGGTCTAAGGGTTATAAGAATGAGGTGCTGATGGAGGGGCAGAAGGAGGCACAGGAGCATCTCCAGGAAGACCACATCCCAGAGGCATGCAGTGGCCCTATGCTTTGTTCCTGTTTCAGAGAAGCAAGATTAGCCAGAAAAGTTTGTTTTAAAATGACTGATTTTAAAGCTAAATGATAAAAGTTTAGTCTTGTGGTGTCTCTAACAGGCACAAGGCTGTGGTGCCTATCGAAAAGAAAACAGGTCAAGGCAGAGCCTATATGGCGCCTCTGTAGCCTCTCAATGCAGTATTCTTTTGCTTAGGGACTGGGCATGGAAGATGCTATGGTGGACCAAAGGTACATCAAACATAGAAGGTGAATTCTGTCTAAGCACACTTAGAGGACACACATTTAAAACTAAAGCAAAATGATAATGTGTAGTAAGAAACACAGCGGCTAGGCAAGCGTAAACATCCAGATCTTCACATTACCTCCCTCAACCTGAAGAGTTTAAACACAGAAGCCAATTTCCAGTGAGAATTTTATTTGATGATTATAAAGTTAGAATAAAGAGGCTGGAGAGATGGTTTAGCAGTACAGAGTACTGGGTGCTCTTGCAGATGGCCAGAATTCATTCCCAGTACCCATATGACAGCTAACAATTGTTCCTAACTGCAGTTCCAAGGGATCTCATGCCCTCTTCTGACCTATATGGGCATGTGTGACATGGTACACTTAATACCTGCAGGCAACACACTCGTACACATAAAATAATAAATTAAAAATAAAAGTAGAATAAAGAGGATGGATTGGCTTGCTTTATTATTTATGTTTCACAGATGTAGTCATCATTACAATACCATTGTTCCTGTCATTCATCCTCTGCCATAGCTAATAAGTATTTACTTTTTGGCTTCACTAACTCTGTGAAGAACACCTTTCCTCTGTCGGAATACATTTCCCACAGATGAGCTTCTCTAAACTTGATAGGGAGTTTCCATTTGCACTATCGTGCAATAATGACTGTCTAATCTACTTTTCTAATCTCATCAATAATCTGATAGGCCATGACTCTAATTAATTTCTTTACATGAAAGGCCCTAGCTTTATCTCAAGTGGCCAACACAAGGATTTGTTTTTAACCAATTGGTTGTCTATATTTAACAAGATGATCTTGTTTATTTATCAGAATATTTCACCTAAATTCTCAAATATGGCACTTATACAAGTGACTTTTATGCCTAGATTAATATACCTGATATTAAAATGCATCAAAAGAAAAATGCTACTTGTATATGTCTTTAAATAAAGAATATAATTTGCTACAGTCGTTCAAAGTATATGATTTCTCAGAGTAGAGCAATGTAATTAGAAAAATATTAGAGAACATTATTGCTGCGTGGACCGACATGCTAGTAGCAAGGGTTCAGTATGAGGCAGCAGCACTCTCTTCTCATTATAATCGTAATGGAAAAGACACTAGGAATCTACTAACAATCTACCCTGTCACAACCCAAACAAACTTGGGTTGTTTGTTGGACATAGCTGAAGATCACATCCAAGGCTTTGCACATGCTAGGCTATTGCTCTACCATGAAACTATACTCCTAGCTTTCAATAACTTGTTGAATAAAATAATTACAATATGCCATAAAATATTCTGCATAAACCAGAACAAAAACACCAGGGAAAAATGGGAAAATATAGTACAGTTTATTAATATGCAGCAACATTGTGCCATCCAGGAATAGCTATAGTTAGGATTTACCAAAACTCATTTTGAGAATCCTTCCTTAACAGGCTTCCAGCAAGAAGTAAAGGTAGATATAGAAATAGAGAAATGACAGAAATAGAGATGGAGAAAATTAAAATACGATTTTCTAATTTTTGCATGAAATTTTATTAAAACTGAAATTATACTCTGTTCATTATTTGAAAATTAGATTTTTTTCTAAAAGTGGCTATTGTCTGAATTCTGAAGGGAAAAAATGAAGTGTGGAAAGTTTTAAATTTGAACAATATTTTTCTTTGATTCCAATCTATGAAAAATTTAAATTGTTCATATTTTAAAGTCAATATTAACTGATCTGACATATTGAGGACACATCACCTCTGTATCACTGTATTAGTCATTTTTCAGTTGCTGTGATAAAACAAAACAAAACAAACACTGACCAAGGGAAATTCTAAAAGGAAGAGTTTACTTAGCTTAAGGTTCCAAAGGAGCCAGAGTCCATCATGGTGGGAAGGCATGGCGGCAGAGGGGGCTGGAGCAGGAGCAGAAGCTCAGCACTCACATCTTCAAGCAGGCACAGGAAGCAAAGCATGACTGAAGATCATGTAAGGCTTAAGAACTCTCTAAGCCCAGCCCCGGTGACATGCTTCCTCCAGCATGGCCACACCTTCTAAGACCTCCCAAAACAGCTCCACCAACTGGGGACAAAATGTCCAAATACTTGGAGCCTATGGGGGACGTTGTCATTCAAACTACATTCTACTCCCTGGCCCCCATAGGCTCATGACCATATAAAATGGTCAAAGTGCATTTAGTTAAACCTTAAAAGTCCCCATAGTCTTTATTAGTTTATTTAGTTTCAATACTAATCAAAAGTTCAAGTCCAAAGTCTTTTCTGGTACTCAGGGCAATCTCTTAACTCTAAGCCCATTTACAGCAAAAGACAAATTACATACTCCAACATACAATGGAACCAAATACACATTCCCATTCCAAAATGGAGAAATAAAGGTACAGTGAGGAAATACCAAACCAAAACACAACCAAAAATCAGCAGGTCAAACACCAAATCCAGTAGCTCCATGTCTAAATTCTGAGACTGTACTTCCAAAGGGCTTTAGATGGTTCAACTCCTCCAGCTTTGCTGCTTGCAACATACATCTCTCTCTTGGACTGTTATCACTCCCTGTATGCAGTTCTCTTTGGCATATGTCTCACAGCTCTGGTATCATGAATGTCTCTACTGCCATCTAGGCTTCACCTTCACAGCTTCACAAGATGGCCTGCTGCATGCTGCCTGGCCTCAGCGGCTCTCTGAAACCCCAGAGGAAGAACCGATGACCCCTTCACTCTTGCATCTTTCATGCCTCTAAAGCCAGTATCAGGTGAAGGACACTGCCAAGTTTGGCTGCAAGTTTGGGACCGACCGCAGCCTGCTTCATCCACGTTCAAAGCTTTTCTCTTCAGTGGTTTTTCTAGTAGAAAGCCCTTGCAGCATTTTCCTTTCACCAGTTAGAGAGTTAACTGGGTGTGGTCTTGCCCTAGAGGCACTTTCTCCATTGCTTAAGTGCAAATCTCCCTCCTTAATCACTTTAATTTCCTTACCGAAGGGATCCTCTCCTTCAGCTCCTGGCTTGACTCCAACATTAATCTTCCTAGTGCTTTTTTCAATCCAAACTGTATATTCTGCATTTCTTTTTGCACCACTTGCTCTTTTTCACTGTAGATTTGCGTAATATTCATCATTAAAAGCTACACAACCATTTCTACATTAGGCTGTCCTGAAATATCCTCCCCCAAAGAAATTAGTCCATTGCTTTTCATCTTGGTCTCAGGCAAGCTTTTTGGCTGTGGACAGACTCTAGCCAGACTCTTGGCCAAAATATTCCAGTTGCTGCTTAAGTCCTTATTTCCTTCTAGAAGGACATTGTTTTCAGCACTAATTTCTTCCAGGCTCCTGCTAGAATTGTCTGATAAATTCTGCTTATAGGGATCAACTACTTTTCTAGCCCAAACTTCCAAGACTTCCATATTCCTCCAAAAACCCACATGATCAGGTTCTGATCCACAGGCAACAGCCCGCTCTCTGGTACCAATTGTTATATTAGTCATTTTTCTATGGCTGTGATAAAAAACACTGACCAAAGAAACTTCTAAAAGGAAGACTTTATTTAGCTTACAGTTCCAAAGGGGCAAGAATCCATCATGGCGGGGAGGCGTGGTGGCAGAGGTGGTTACAGCAGATCAGAAACTAAGCACTCACATCTAGCAGACACAAGAAACAGAACATGACTGGAGATCAGGTAAGGCTTAAGAACTCTCTAAGCCCACCCCCATTGATGTGCTTCCTGCAGCAGGCCACACCTTCTAAGACCTCCCACAATAGCGCCACCAGCTGGGAACAAAATGTCCAAATACTTAGAGCCTATGGAGGACATTCTCATTCAAACCACCACAGTTATCATCTCAGAAGTCGCAATATTTGATGAGGAGAAAACACAAGAAAAATGCAATTTGAGAGTCATTTTACAAAACAAATCTCTAGCAATCAACAACAAAAATCCACCAGAATCATCAAAGAAGGATGATGGAGGAGCTGCCTGTCATAGACTAGAGATGAAAGAGATCTGAGAACTAAATGCAATGACAGAGCCAGGATTAGGGTCTGGAACAGAGAAAGAACATTAGTCAAAGCCTGTACAGTTTTGATGACAATCCACAGTTAAAAGCAGTGGACCAATATTCATTTCTTGTTCTAGTAATGGTATCATCTTTATATAAGATGGTAATATTAGAGGAAATAGACTGGTGGAAACATGAACTATATTTACTGATTTTCTATAGGTTTAAAATTATGTCAAAACGGTTTTAAAATGGATTTCAAAAAAGAAACATGCTTCACTTGTGCACGGTGTCTGTCAACTACTAGCTTAGAAGCTTGTAGAAATTAAGTCATTAAAATTCTATTCTTGAACAGATTCTGACAGTTTCACTTTTCCCACATTTTGGAACACACACACACACACACACACACACACACACACACACACACATATATATATATATATATATCTTCAACATCATTCTGGCCACTGTCCTAATCTTAAGTGGTTCAATAATCACCAGTCCTTTTCCCTTTTCCCAGTGGTTCTTTTACCTGAATTTTTATTCTTTTCTTAAAGGTTGGATGAACATGCTTGGCAACTGTTTTTCCCCAGTTTTGTTTATAATCTTGTGCCCTCAAGTTCTGGTACATTTAAGGAGAAACATTTGCTGCTGTAAACATCTTGCGTCCTTCTCCTCAGAAGTTGCTGCTGCAGTTCCAGCATTATCTGGAATGGAATATGCCATATGCCAGCCCACTGTCCCTGTGTTTGCCTGGGTAGATACAGTTCTTATGTTTTCTTTACTATTGCTCTGGCTCATACTGTTTCCTTCAAAGAGACCAGGCAGTTGTATGCTCTATTTTCTGAGCTCTCTGATATTTGGGGGTGATTTACAAAGCTTGGGTAGACGTGATGCATAGGCAAAGCAACTTCTTCACTTTACCACTTTGTAGACATTATTCTATCATTTTCTGACACTTGTGGTTGCTGTGGAAAAATTCAAACAGCATTTCCCCCTCTTCAATTTCTCAACTTGTTTGAGGATTTCTTTATCTCTGAAGTTCAAAAATTAATAAAGTGGTATTTTGATATCAATAGAATTCCCCTTTGATTTATACCCTTTAATTTTTTATTTCAAAAAAGTTTTTCATATATTTTCTTATCTATGACAATGACATGAAGTTATTTTTTTTATTCACACTTGGTATCTTTTCCAAAACATTTACAATTACTTTCATATTTTCTCTGTAATTGCAGTGATTATTATAAACTTTCTTGA
Source organism: Eospalax fontanierii (assembly GCA_035773235.1). NCBI lineage: Eukaryota > Metazoa > Chordata > Mammalia > Rodentia > Spalacidae > Eospalax > Eospalax fontanierii. Next base: position 25,336,501 of record CM069530.1, read on the forward strand.
GACGTTTTGTATTATCTCTCCTTTGTTTTACAGTCAAACTTATTTTTAATTTTGTATGCTTCCTAATCAATCATTTTGCTTTGATGCGATGGAAGTAAATTCTCCATAGCACTGTTGTCTCCCTACTAGATTTTAATAGTCAATGATTTTGTATTTTTCAGGTTTATACCATTTGTGATCTGTATGCGATAAGGAGAAGAAAAGCTTGACTGATCTACACATTGAGAAAGACCTGAGTCGGAACAGAAAGAGAAGTTATGGTTGCCAGTCATGCTCTGCTGTAGTACATAGTTCTGTCTTAAAAAATACCTTATGAAATGGATGTTGGTAAAATAACAGGTGAAAAAGATACCTGGAAAGGCATCCTACGTTAGAAAGATTGGGAAAATGTCCTTAAGAAACAAATTTGAAAGCCTATCCCTAAAGAAAGGTTGAAAATTAAACAAATGACTGTGGTTGAAGGGTTGCATGGGGAGTGGTCGAGGACAAGGGGCAGAACTTAGTCCTGAATGCATCAGCTTGAACTGAACTATCTGGAAGATATTTTTCTCCTCGTAAAAATTACATAATTCTGGGACTGGAGAGATGGCTCGGTGGTTAAGTATACTGGCTGCTCTCAGGACTTGTGTTCAATTCCCAGCACCCACACAGCAGCTAACAAGTGTCTGTAACTCCAGTTGCAGGGAATCTGATGCCCTCTTCTGACCTCTGTGGGCAATGCATACTTACATACATGCAGGCAATATATTCTCTCTCCCTCTCTCTCATACACACACATACACACACACACACACACACACACACACACACACACACACACACAAAAATACAATAATAATGTAATGCATTCTAAAGTTATCAAGCTCAAGATAAATAATTCATGCAAATGGTGTTTATAAAACTTCAGAGTTCATTAAAATGTTTAGTGGCACATGGCATACCATGAGAGCAAGAGTCCTAAGTACAGAAATTGTGGATAGAAGAATATATATATATATATATATCTTATATATATTAAATATATATCATATATATGATTCAGGAACAAGTTCTAAGACATGAGACATTATGACAACAGACAAGGCAGCCAATTACACTAACACAGATCAGATCAGTATGAGGAAGGGCTATTTAAGCTTGGGAAGGGGGAGGTTAGAAGGAGAAAGTAAACATTTTAATCAAATCCAATACATTGTTATTGATTTCTCCTTGCCCGACTTACCTTGTAGAATACTTATAATGCTTTTGACATTGAGATATTTGGCCAAAGCTATTGGATTAGTCAAGGCAAAGAGCTCAGCTACTGGTGTAATCTCTTGTATTTCATTTAAATGTGATTTATTCCTTTCTCCACAGAAAGCTCTTCTTATTGATAAAATAAATGAAATTGAAAATCCCAAAGGGAATTTGATGTCCACTTACACAAAATAGGTTTGCAAAGTGTCATGATGTGAGACTCTGGGCTTCTTTTCCTTCTCTTTGCTTGTCCTTTTGTTGCTAGGGTGATTGTGAAGTCAATACTAGTCATGTTTTCTATTCTTTTATGTGGTATATAATTAGTTATTCTTGAAGTCTCAAATTACTAAAAGGTCTTTCTACATTTCAAACGCAGGTTTTGTTACTCAAAAATTGTAATGATATTTAAACCATTACGACTGCACCTGCTTGTAGGTGGAATCTTTTACACAATGTCAAATCTTCAAAGCTTTTGAAAGTAAACCTACTAGGGAAATTTGTATTTTCTTACTTGTTTCATCAAAGTTAGGACAATTGTCAAAAACGTCTTGGCAAGCTTTAAAGCTGTCGTGTTTAATATGCTGAAGAAGATTTTGGATCAGGCTAAAATTTCACAGCTTCCCAAATGGTACAATGTAATGTCCTGGTTAATATTGAATAGGACTGCACTAGCTCTTATTGAGTTTCATGTCAATCAAAGGCAGCAAACACATGAAGAAAAACTCATTTACAGTCATATATACTAAACAAGTATAATTTCTAATGAATCTACATCAGGCTATTTTCATCTAGTGTCAGAAACGATGGATGGAGAAGAAATAGAAGCTATAGGTTTTTGTTCTTACCCATTTGCTTTTAGCCTGGCATCTATGGTTAGTATTCAAACGTGGGGATGATATTTCTGAAGACATCACTTCTTCAGACTCTGGTCCTGATTATTTTAAGTGGAAAACTCAGGACAGTCTGATTAAATGTTTCAAGACTAAATCAGCTTGGTAGCATGAATAAGGGTCAACTATTTAACTGAGGTGACTCCTGTGAAAACTCTCATCCTATTCACAAATGCCCTTCTCTTGACATACAAAGCAGACATCTGCATCCACGCTGCATCTTGCACCTTCCATGGGTTGGACCTGTTGTTCGCCTTCATTCACACAGCTTTTTTCTTCTGGTTGTTTCTGCTCTCCCAATTGTCTTGTTCCTTGGCGCCTCCTTCATGGATCCCAGTTTTAACTTGCTCACTTTAGACACTCATTTCAATGAGGAGCTCACTTACTCTTAGTCAAAGCCCCATACTAGTAGGACTCAAGTATCAGTACTCTCTTTGACACATTTTAGAATAACAACACGACATTAGTACGTTTATAAGGACAGAAGGAATAAACTGAGATTCTGGGGCATGGGGCGAATCTGTTGCATGGCTGCACTGTTTATAACAATGGTAAAATGTAGTGGCAAGTGGTTTCAGTTCCTTGACTTCTGTGTCTGATCCCTTGACTCTAGCCTTATGGCATTCACACAGTGACTCTGGGATGAGGGGGACTGTGATATGCCAGTTCCAAGCACACTTCTGCTTGTTCTTGCACATAATGGGTTTGTTGATATTTGTAACTAAGTCTTTCTGTGAAAGCACACCTAACATAGAGCCAGTGGGAGACATGTAAGAAGCACACACTGACTCAGACATGTCAAAGATGTTGAATGACCTCCTGCTGATGCTTTAAGAGGCTGAGCTAAATAAACTGACTTCAAAACAGTTACATGAGGAGGCCTGGTAATATCAGAAGTTCATTATACATATGCTCAATATACTCTTTACTATGTACAAATGATTTTTCTATAGGCTAAAACCAGGGGTAGGGAGGTTGGTCTACTGTGCACCATTTTTGTAGCAGTAGATATTGCAAATACAAAGGCAAATCTCTTTTCTGGATATGTATATATATATGTATATACATACACACACACACACATATATATATATATATATATATATATATATATATATATATATATATGGTCTCCTGTATAATATGTCTTTACTGGAAACATTCCTCAAGTATTGTAAGCTCAATAAACCCAAAATTAAATTATGAAATTTCAATACATTTTTTTCCTTTACCTATTCCTTATCCTAGCAATCTAGACTTTAAGTTAAATCCTGGGACCACATGAAATCCTCATTCTTTTCCAATTCCAATTTGAGAACTTCATATTGAACTAATTCTGACACTTCTTTTATGGGTCATTGTTTTCTTCGATCACCACTGACTTTACTATGGGGTCCTAGCAAATCATTATGATGTAATAAATTAATCTATCCACTGAATATAATGCACTACATTACCTCCTACACAGTAAGAATTGGAGAGCTGAGACTATGTTATTCAAATAATTTTCTAGGTACAAATTCCATTGAAGTATTAGGGTTTAAAGGGGTTAGAGGCTTGCTCTCATTTTTCACCTATAGTATTCTAGTACATCCCTGCTGGTTCTCTGCAACCTCAGTATTTAATAAAGTACTAAGACTATCTATGGTTCACCTCACTTGTGTCAGTCATAATACGGAAGGCTGGCTGTCTTGATACTATCTTTATCAACCTCTGCTAGAATGTGTGGAGCATTTGATAATGTCTTTGAAGAGCACTGAAAAAAAAATAGCCACGTCATAAGTCAGCTTGCCAATACAGATGTTGCCCTAGAGCATGTTTACAACATAATTCATTGTAAACACAGAATGGAAATCCCTAATCTGCAGTCTTGAGGTCATCAGGATTTTATGTCCCCTCAATTATAGCACCTTCAGATATACTGCAATGCTTGTCTTAGGTGAGGACTGTGAGATTTATGAATATTTTACGCAGCAACAAAATTTTCTACCAAAAGCACTAACTTGCCAACCTTTCCTCTGTAATTTAATCAGGCCATCAATCAGTAAGGTTAGGTTATACAAGTTAATATTTATTTACAGCTTAGGTACAGTTGAATGATTCTTGGTTTAACTGGAGGCAAAATGTTAGTTTCTCGTGACATTTAACAGTTCCTTAGTGTCATTATTTTGACAGATTCTATTTGACCTGAGAAACTTCTTGCCTATAGAAATAATCTTTGGGCAAAATTTGCTCATAAAAAAAAAACAACTCTCAAGAGTGAAAATGATCTTAAAGGTCAATTTTAATCATCTATTAAAAACAAATATCAGTTTCTGAGTAATGATAACATGACCTGAGATTTCTCACTTCTTTCATGCAGGATCCAAAAGAATGACCAGGAAAAAACCCCAGTGATAGCATGAGCTAAGACTGGGAAACAGGAAAATCTGCCATCAAATGCCCAATGTGTCAAAGAGCAGCTGCTAAACAAACCATAGAGCAAATTAGCTGAGGGAATGAATAAAAGCTGAGTATACAGTGTCTCTCCTTAAAGAAGGGGTAGCCATTGCCATTAAGAAGTATCTGGACAAATATTCCAGAAACCCCAGAGTTCACGGGACTAGATTCCTTTAAAAAAAAAAAAAGTATAGACAATCATTGTAGCAAGCATTTTTTTTAAATAAGTGGCTATGACAAACAGAATACTCAGTGGGAGCTCCCTGTAGGTTTGTACGAACAGAATAATGGGTCACCGGACCTTAGAAGTAGGCCTTCCTCTTGGACAAAGAAACCTGATGAAACCCAAGACTTCTCTCTGGAATGGGCAGATACAACTAAGAGAAAGACAATGAACTCAGGTGGTTTTACTTCCTCAGGACATAAGCTAAAAGTTAAAAGAAAGGAGGATTCTTAAAAAACTAGAGAAAAATTTCTGAACATATCAATGGCTCTTGATCAACTGTTTTCCATTAATTAGATAAGTATCATTTGTGATTTACTTCTCCAGATGCATTCTATGAATAGGGCCATAGACAGGTTCTGGGGCTTATCACATTAAGACAGGGTAGCAGTTCCCTGAACACTCAGAAAACACTAAGCTGAAGACTCAAGGGACCTCACACTGTCTGCAGTAAGAATATGCCTTGCTGTCTGCCTCACACGCATATTCCAAATTGAAAAATGAATGTGGAAGTGCAAGAGTTTATTCCATCAAGTCTGCTGAGTGTGAATCTATGCCTTAAATGTATTTGTGGACATTGAATGCTTGCCTACCATGCAATGACATGCACACAGAACCCTAATCTTGATATCTGATGGAAACAAAAAAGTGTAATAGCCCATGGTGCAGGTAGAACATTTTCATGTAGTTCTGATTTAGAGCTCTTTGAGGGAAGACCCAGCACTGTAGGGATAAGTGACAAACATAAGTGACAAGTGGGGACCTGGAAAAAGTCCAAGACTACTTCCAGGTACTCCATGGAAAGATGATGTGCGTGCAAGAACAAACTGGGTTACATGTGTGGTGCTGAGCAGTTTGTGTTTAAAATCACCAAATTATGGTTCTTCTCCATGTAGCAATGGGCTACACAGCTATCAAGTCAAAATATGCAAAGAGCTACAAGTATAAATACAATATTTTACAAATGTTAACTAGAAGAGCACATTTTTTATTTTTAACACTGAGAGTTAAGCAAAGGGTTGAATGAGTTGAGCTGGATGAAACTAGATAACAAATTTGAGAAATATACACAAAAATATTAAACAGAAAAAAATAATTCTAGAGGCTGTGGAGATATCTCAGTAAAATATTTGTCTTAAAAGCATGAAGATCAGAGTTTGATCCCCAGCACACATACACAAACACAAACACATGTACACACACACCACCACCACCACCACCAACAACAACAATACACATGCACACACAAATAAATTTAAAAATATGGAAATCTTGATTTTAAAATGCTGACAATGAATAACTACTTATAGAATTGTTTAAAATCCCATGTTAAAACAAATCAGGTTTATAAAGCAACCCCAGCCTTAGCTGAGAAACTATTGACAATTGATAGGTGTCAAGAGGGGAAGAGTCTGCTTTTCAAAGCGTATGATATCTGGTATATTGATCAGGTTCTAAGGCATGGGTCCACACCCAGGAGCACTTGGAGAACACAAATTAAACTCGGTGGGTTTTGAAAAAGAAAAACAGTTAATAGAGGACATGAAGCTGGAGGCAACAAGATGGAGGTGGGGGTGGACCTGGGCCTGGGGTCTGAATGTGACTGACATATATTGTATGAAATTCTCAATGAATTAATAATTTTTCAAAAAGGTAAGCAATGACAATAAATTTATTTCAAACCCATTGTATATATTACGCTCTGTGTCCCCAAATTAAAGATGATCTATTAAATTCTCTAGGCAAAAAACAAAATTTTGGGTCAGGAATAGTGGCACAAGCAGGAGCATCGGGGGTTCAAGTTCATTCTTGACTTTATAGCAAATTTGAGGTCAGTCTGGGCTGCAATGCACATTCAAACCGTAGCACTGTTCTTGGCTGCTGCTATTTTGGTTTTTGTTGAGTATCGTCCCAGGAATGATTCAGGGAAGTTTGCATTCATGCTCTGTGTGGTTACAGCAGCTCTTGCTAGGTTAGTTTAATAGCCTACTGATTGGAGAGCGCAGTGAATTAAATGCTTTGAACCAAAAGCTCATTGGTGTGCATGCTGGTAGGCAATGCCTTCACTCCAGAACTACATAGCTTTTCTCTCACCTTTATTTCTTGTCTGTTCCATTCCTCAGGGTGAACCAGAGATGAGCAATTAGACCACAGCAAGTCTTTCCTAGGCATGTACCCAATCCTTTACAACTATGTGACTTCTACACTCCTACTTGTTGGGGGTCCCTCTGTTCGGTGCCGACCGAGTGGATGAAGGATCTCCACCGAAACGGGGTGAGTAGGCGAGGAGTCAAAACACACAGACCCTGGGGAGCTGAGTGAGAGGCATGAAGAGGGCAAGCAGCAGCAAAACTCGTTTATTCAAGGAAGTGCAAGGGGTTTTATGAGTTTGGTTAGCCAGTCGCCCTATAGGGGTGACTTCCTGCAGCCAATAGTAATCTGTCTCTGACAGATCATACAGGTGGAGGTTCTCTCCAGATGCTGGGCAGAAGCTGGTGTCACGCCTGGCTGGAGAGGAGCGCCATGCTCACAGGAGCCATGCCTTTAATCCTCATAGAAGGTGACCTGGGTAAGTGTGGGGATCTGGGTGTTGAGCAAGGCAGGCAACTCCAGATACCCTAGGGGGATGGCAGGTGTCTGACCTGCTCTGCCTGATGTGATATGAATCTTCCTTTCCCCCACCCCAGACCAGAACCAGGTTTTTGGGTTTCGTTTCCTCATTCCTGAACTTCCACAACCTTCCCACCTTTACCCCAACACCCCACCTTTCCCCCCTTCTGTAATGGTCAGGAAGGCCTCCCTATATAAACCCCTGCATCGGCTCTAATAACCGAACTACCCACTGACGTAGTCTCCCAGGAGGGAACTCCTCCCGCCACACTCTGAGCCACCTGAGGTCCTGTTCGATCATCCTCCATTCTCTGACATGGCTGGAGCTCAACAGCCGTGCTGGAGATAGAGACGCACCCACAGGTAAGGCCCACCATGCATTATGCCCTACACCTACTAGCATGTCAAAGCATTTGCAAGTCACTCATGGACATTTCCTAATCTAGATTTTCTGTTTGGGAACAGGGGAGATTAAAATATAAATAACAAAATATGTTTCCTATTCTTACACAGATTTTTTTTCTTGAATAAGCTATTCTTGATTGGTTAAATTCTAAGTTGTAGAGCCATTGAGCTTGACAAGCTCTCCAACCCTCACTCTGGAAGAGTGTATTTTAAATGTCCCTATTCTGTCATTCTGGAAATGTTACTTTCTATTACTGGGTTTTGACTGAAATTTATTCTTGGTGGAGAATTCATAGAGGATTTTGAATTTGATGGTTTTTATGTCAATTGAACGACTGATGTTAGGCTCTTAGTTGCTTTGAGACTGTGGTTTTAGACATAAGGAGCAGAATGTGTGAGTGCTTATATGTGCCTGTGAGTGTACATATGTGGATGTGAGTGTATATATGTGCAAGCTTGCTTCTTAAAAATGCATAATACTTTCTAGAAGTAAGAGACAGCACGGCCAGATGTCTGGAACAGCATCTTCAATTCTGTTCATCTTAATTAGAACAAAATTCACTGAAATGTTTCAGTTGACCTACTGGGTCTCAAGGACATAAGAATAGATCTGATTCAGACTTTCCATTAATGAGCTTACAAAATTCCTCAGTTTTAAAATTTTTTCTTGCAAAAAAGAAGGAGTCAGGCAATAGATTTGACCACACTATTATTTTCAGAGCAAACTAGACCCACAATAGAGTCTTGCTTGTGACAAACATCAATAAGGCTACTTTTACCCAATTTTTTAACTGAGCTCAAGACTGTGCTAAGTGCTGTAAAGAGATTTCCTCAGCTACATTCATGAAAACCTTATGAAATATCTTATCCCCACTATCAAAGACAGCTAACCGAGGTTCTCCAAAATGAAATAAAATGACAGATAGGAAACTCTCTCTCCCTTATACTTGAAAACAAAGTTGCATCATTTCCAATGAGATTTATTCTCTTATTGACGGAAATCGTTGGGGCTTTTCTACAACACATATAAAATGTTACTTCAGAGGATGGTTAACAGTAGCAGTCACAGCAGACCAGCCATTCTTTCTGAAACACACAAGAAAGATGCCTTCTTTGCTTTGATGGCATCACTTCCAGAAGAGAAGGACCGCCTTGTTCCACCATAAAGCTAAGCCATGTGCCATGTGGTCCTGCAGGCAGGGGAAAGGCGGGTGTACGAGAGACACTTTCTTCTTCAAACTACCACAGCTGGGAGTCTCACTTTCATCCATATTTCACTGATCATGATTTAGTCACGTGAATCCAGCTACAAAGGACATGGAAGAATGAGGTCTTCTCCCTACAGAGGAAGAGGAAATACTATCGCCCTACATAGCATTCTCATGGTTTCTGACACTTGCTATTCATGACACGTATCAATAGTCTTGAAACGAAACGGAAACTGCTGTCAACATTTAAGCCATCTCTTCCAGGGCAGATAAATCTAAAAGTTTTCTTCTTTCAAACTGAATGTCCTCCTAAGATATTAATTGTTCAAATATTAAGCAAACAACTAATACCTAGACACAATGTAGATGAATAAAGTGAAATGTGTCAAAACTAGATAACTCAGTGAGAAACTAAACAATTTAAAAATGTGCATGAATGTTTACATGCATGATTTTACAGAGATTTATTTCTCAATAAGATGTAGGACTCTGGAAGTTATTTTTTTTCTTTAATGCTTACTTTCTTGCATTACTTTTAGGGTTTGACAACAAAAGTATTTAAGTAAGTATATTATTAAACTCAGGGCTTTTGTTCCTTCACATAAAGGTGATGAATCTTACTAAGAACAGAATTATAGCACACACCTCTTCAATGGATATAAAGTCAAATATTATTATTTCATAAGAACCTGTCCCAATTATCTTTTCTAGAATTCCCTGGGGTTTTCAGATTATGGCAAAATCTACCTTAGAAGCTTGACACAAACAGGACATCACAACTGGAGACAGATAATTCATCAATACCTTCATGATCGAGAATTTGAACACTTGATTTTATACTTAGGCTAAAAAAACAGTTATCCGTGCTTCTTTTTAAAAGTAACTAAACGATATACTTATCAAGCAACCATCGGACTGTGGTCTTGGCACCACATAAATATATGAATACGCAGCTTGCATATGGAAGAGAAAGGAGGAGATATTATGGAGAGGGCTCTTATTCAGAATTCATAAATCAGATCATAAGGGCAGAAGTTATGTTTAACAGGATGCTGTCAGCTCTGTTTCTGCCTCAGGCAGTGAACTCAGGATAAAATGCAGCTCTGTGAAATTGTTTAAACCACTAATCCCACTGCTTTTATTTATAGAGAGATGTGGGGAGACACGTGCTGTTTCACACAATGCACTTTGGTCCTACAGAATAAAATGCAACAGAGCGCTGGACATTATGTTTACATTCAGAACTATGCTGCTGTTATTGAACAGTGTCTCACTAAAGATCAAGGCAAACTAAGAGCATTATTGGTCTATTAATACTAACCTGGAGATTGATATGCAATTCTCTATTTTGGTTGCCCAAAGCTAAATGAGTCAGCAACAATAAAGCAGGCCTGTGCACAATGGGAGTCAAATACTGAATATATCAAATTCCTCAAAAAAAGACTACTCTCAGAGAAGTAATTTTGTAGGTGTTTGTGGAATCTAAAATATGATCTAAATCCCAGGAATATAAGGTGCAGAATCCTCTCTGTGTGAAGAAAAAAAAAAAAAAGGTAATGTGTTTGGCATAAATTTAAAAGTAACATTCACATTTTAAGAGCTAAAATCATATTTTATATTAATGATATCCCTTTGTTTTTCAGCATCTAATTATTCTCCTGTTTAATTTGATGAGATGTGCAGCAGGATCTTATGAACTATGGCTTCATAACATATTCCAGCGAAGTGCTCTATATTCAGACATTACAATGGATTCTTTCTTTCTTAGCTCACTGCATTGAGGATACCAGCTCTATGGCTATTTCCCAGTTGAGTTCTCGAGAAATAAAAAGTAAGAGTAGCTAAATCTTACTGACTGAGCACCCAAGTGTCAGGTGATAGCATTCATGTTTCTGATAGAGAATTTGGCTTCCAAAATCAACCCAGAAAGGAACCGTCGTTACTACTAACATTTCACAGGGTTAAGAGGAGAACCTGAATGTAGGATTCTAATCCCTGCATCTGAAACGCAGGCTCTCTGGACAGTTTTGAAGCATAACCTCTACCTCTCACGGCAGTAAAGTTCATTCCCTGCTTCGGGTACCATCTATTTTGTGCTTCTGATAGTGCAAAGACTGTTCAGTGCCCGTTCCTTTCACAGTTCCACCCATTCATCATTTTCAGCAACTGATGAATCTCTTTCCACAGCCAATACATCAGTCTTCCGAGTAAATGCAAAGGGTGCTTTCTCTTATCAACGCACGATCGCCATCTAGTGGAAATTCTCTGATAACAAGCAAGCTTTTCACTAATGGGTTACCCAAGTTTTTCTTTTTCTCCATTTCTGGAACTGTTATAATTAAATTATATTTAACAAAGATTGATTTTCTAATTTTTATTTTTTATGATCTTTGCTTTATTTCCATCTTGCGCAGGCCCCCTCATTTTTGTCCTTTTCTTTGATTGTATTCGTTACATATACACAAATATATTCGTAAATACATACACACACATACACACATATAATGCATATTTAATGGTGTTTAGGTGTACCAGTGCACCCGTGTTTATGGCTGCCCACTTAGATTAGATAACCCAACTTCTCATGGAGCTAGTCCCTTGAGAAAACTGATTTTCCCACTCCACAATCCATTGACAGCTGGTAGCTTTCATCTTCAGATGTGACCCTGTGGGATTTCCTCATCCACCTTGGCATGTCAACTGGTTTTATCATTATGCAGATCATGTTATACCATCATACTGCGGAGATACTGCATAACTTCCCTATCATGTTTGAGTGCAGAAACGAGCAGCAGGAGTCTTGTTCCTCCCACTCTTTCCATCTTCCCTCTCTTCCATTATTTAACTGGAGCCTTAGGTATTGCACTGTGGATGTGTTAAAGAGGGGTGGGCATCTCAGTTTTTTATCCTTCATATCTGACCAGTTGTGGAACTAGTCTGAGAGATTCCCCAAATAACACAGCCCTTGACTGCCTTCCAGAACTCAAAGGTAAGACCCTATTGCTTAAGACACAATATATTTCAGATATAGAACGTGGAGCAACTGAACTGGAATGAACCTGAAAGACTCCTCCTTAAAGACTAGCTCTTATAGTATCAGAAGATACCATGGGAAAAAGCTAATCAATGATCTTATTCTACTGCGATGCCTATGAACCACAACCATGACTGACCCAGCAAATTATATCTACTTCTTGAAGTAGTGGCACTTTTATCTTGGGCATAAAGAGCAGCTCTGTAATGGGACTTAAGGCTCATTTAATGGGAGGGAATTCATGTGTGGCTACATGAATCATGAAGTACACATTACTAGAAAGATCACAGATCCTCGAGAGGTCACAGACCCTAGAAAAGACCTTACTCTGTCACTTCCTGAGACCAATGGTCATTTCCTCACTGTATTCTAAGTTCATATCCTTACAATTACAGACAAGTATATCTCTCACCACTCATCAAGGAAGTGACCACGTATGTCTGAACAGTTTGCATACACAATCACTAAGGAACTTAGGAAAGGAACTTCATGCAAAAGTAATGTTTCTGTAAAGAAGTATGGTAATGGCATGTGTGAATAGTATCTTCACTTGAGAACATTTTGGGAATTTTTGTGGATTTTAGGAATTTTTTCATTTTTGTGGAAAATGTTTAAAAATGGCCTCAATTTGTGTAAGACATTTGTAATGTTAGTATGAGATTTGTAACTAAGGGTGTGGGAAGATGGCCAAATGAGTAAGATTGCATTGTGTACGAGTATAAGGACTTAAGTTCGAACCCTCAGGCCTCAGGTGAAATTAGGGGCCTGGTCATGTGTGCTGTATTGTCATTGTTGCCAGCAGAAGACAAGTAGATGCTCCCTAGTCAGCCACTCTAGCCAAATACGAGCGAAAGTCAGGTTCAGTTTCAAGCAACAAGGTGGAGAGCAGACAGTAATAGAAGACACTGACCTCTTACTCTGTCCTCTGCCTGCCTGTAAACATGTATGCAAACCCATTTCTCACATGTATAAACACACACATACATCACACACAAACACAGAACATACAGACAAAGGAAGAAAAAAAAGTCATAGTATGGCCAGTATTTATTTAATGCAGAATAACTATTAACTTGAGAAATAAGTAGTTTTCCATAGGCATGTGGAGCTTGGAGAAGCAGATACCTGCTCCCATTTTACCTTGCCTTTGCCCATTTGACTTTATGTGGGTCACTTCTACCTAATTCCTATACATACTTATTCTTGGATTCATGGCATCCAATATTTAGAATTTTGTTTCCAGCTGTTCTAAAATTCATTTCTGTTGTCATTTTCAACATGAGGTTTGAAATTATGTGGAAACCTACATGGCCTGAAAGGACAGGGTTAGGTCTTATGCAACCTGTGATGGTTTGAATAAGAATGTCCCCCACAGGCTCCAAGTATTTGGACATTTTCGTCCCCAGTTGGTGATGCTGTTTTGGGAAGTCTTAGAAGGTGTGGCCGTGCTGGAGGAAGCACATACCTGTGGACGGGCTTAGAGAATTCTTAAGCCTTGATCGATGGATCGATCCCCAGTCTCACTCTGCTTCCTATGCCTGCTTGAAGATGTGAGCACTTACTTCTGTGTCTACTCTGGCCATCTCTGCCACCATGCCTCCCTGCCATGATTGAATCTTGCCCCTTTGAATCTCTGCTAAATAAACTCTTACTAGGTTCTCTTGGTCAGTGTTTCTATCACAGCAACAGGGAAGTAACTATTACACAGCTATTTCAATTTAGTTTCAATATCTGCCATCTGTCAACACATGATAAAGGTCTTTAATGTTGAATTATCTGCATGTTTTGAGATTTTTCAAATACAAGTTTTGTCACTCTACATTGCTTTTTTATAAACATCCAACTGAATTTCATTTTCTAGTGAGGAACCTTGCAGACTGCAATTCAGACAAGACATGCCTACTATTGCAGTAGTGGCACAAACTGTTACAAATTAACAAAACACTTTCTGATTGGATATCAGTCCAGCTATATGGGAAGGAATTTCATGCTTGTTACTGTAATCTTGGCCAAAAGCCCATGGTTGAGGAGGTCATAGGCCCAAGGGTAGAACCGGCCATTTTTATTTTGCTAAATGGTCATGCCATCAAATTGATTTCTAAATAGTTACACATATATCCATAGATTTGGACCACTCCTAACCTGGATCAAAGCAGTTTTGTTTTTGTTTATTTTTACAGCATACAGCAGTCAATGGGCAGATAGCTAAAATGTTAACAATAAGAGATGGTGTGTTCAGTCCTAAAGAGGACATCTACATTATCCCCCCTAAAACCATGACTCATGGAACATCAGGGAAAAGAAACAGGAAAAAATTCAAGAGCCAGAGGATGGATGGGAATAGTGTGAAATGTTGTTTTGGATGTATGACCTGTACAAGATCGCTCTTGCCAAAATCCAGGCGTAGATGGAGTAGATGGTATTCAGGCCTCACTTCTTAAAAAGAAAAGGAGCTATTGGCAGTTGATAATTGTTCAGGGAAAGAGGATCATTCTTTGAAGACGTGGCCCCCAGGAGTTTTCCTATGCTCCAGTGAATAGTCCCAGACTCTGCACTACCTTTATTCATTGGGCCATCTTCCAGCCCCCAGAGGGTAAAAATTGCCCCCTGAATGAGGAGGACTCTGCCCATAGGCTGGGCCTGGAATAAAAAGGGAGAGGAGAAGACCGACACGTAGAGGCATTCTCTCTGCTTCTGTGATGTCAGGGGATCTGCTGCTCTCCTCCACAACACTCACTCCCTGCCATGGCAGAAGGAACCCTCTGGGGGCTGGAAGATGGCACAATGAATAAAGATATTTGCCATTCAGACTACATGGCGGAGAGAACCAACTCCTACAAGTTGTCCTCTGATCTCCATAGGCACATACCAATACACAAACAGTCACACACACACACACACACACACACACACACACACACGCACACATGAACTAAATACCATGCAGTTAAAAGGCATGTAACCTCAGACAGCATGTGCTAAAATGAATGACCCCATCCTTAAGCCTTGCTGCCTAGGTAACTCATCAAAATTATGAAAAGTCTGAATGAAACAGGAATCCCAAGTAGAAATTTAAATCATAGTTTCTTCTTACTGTTTCAAATTGAGTTTGAATTTTTCCACTATTTTCGTCCACCCATTCTTTTATCAAAGACTCCAAATCTCTGCCTGGTACTATTCTAAATTATGAAGGTTTATCTTTTTCTTCCCTTACATTTATTTCTCCATTAGTTTCCTAAGGTATCTATTTATTCTGTTTCTTTTCATTATTATTTTTCCCTTGAAAAATCTTATGGATTTATGCAAAGTATAGACTTTTTACCCTTTTATTCTAATTTTTTCTTGATTCTCACTGATTTGCTCCTTTCCTTATCAGACAATTTTGGCCTTTTATCCTTAGATGTAAAACATCCACACAATGTCAAGCACTATTCTCAGTCTTCTTTTCAATAAAGATATGGATACAAATGTGTTGCCTAGTCAGTGTTTAGATTTGCAATTCTCAAATGTACCCGCATTCATTCACTATTTTGCATGGTGGGTAAATTGAGGTTCTGAGGCCAGGTCACAAGAGCATGTGGCTCACTGAACTTGTTTGCATTATAAACAGTTCAGATTCTTTCCATTTGTAAAAGTCATCTCTACAATTAACTCTTCTAATTCCAGTATAATTTTCATTAGTTCTCAGGCTAAATCTTTATCGAGACTTTAAAGTCTTGACTCTAATGTCTATTGAATATTGCCATTATTGTCTCGTTTCATAAGATCTTCTGTTTGCTTTATTTTCAGACTATACGATATTATTTGTGTCTTTAAAGTAACAGCCCCCTTTTTTTCCTTTTAAACCTACATCCTTCCTTTGCCTGGTGCTAATCTGTGATACCTGTTACACTGGTTATTTATGTATATGAGATGTCTGCTGTCACAAGGGGGACAGAAAATAAAGACTGACTTGATCAAGGTGTACTATTAACATATTAACTAGCTTGATTGATCTCTGTATTAATTTATTTTTTAATTAGTTTTTAACTTTTTTATTTCTATGTGTGCATGTCTGTGTGTGGGGGTACTCATGGAGATCAAAAGAGGCTGTCAGACCCCTGGAGTTGGAGTTACAGAAGCTGTGAGCCATCTGACCATAGTTATTGGGAACCGAACTCAGATCCTCTAGAAGAATAGTGTAAGTGCTCTTAACTACTGTGCTATGTCCTCAGCTTCATTCTCTGAACAATTTTTAAATCATGTCATCATGCCTGAAGGAAAGTAGCTCTGGCCATTGCTCTTGGTTGTGTACCAGAACTTGACGGCAAGGCCCTATTGCTGAATGCACACACATTTCGATTAAAGGACCTGGACAATTACAATGGAACTGAGCAGGAGGCATCCTCCCTTCTGGCTAGCTTTCATGGTACCAGAAGGTGGTACGCAGGATGCTGGAGCACAAAGTCATCAACAGTCTTACCCAGCTATGATCCTGTGACCTATATGATTGGCATTGAAAGATACGCCCATGTGCGTAAAAGTGGAATAAGTGTTATGAAAACATTATAATAGTTATGAATGTCACAATTGCTTTCTGATCAGATTGAAGGCCCACTTTATGGGAGGAAATGCATGCTTGGTACTGTAAATCTGGTGAAGAGCCCACAGTTGGGGAGCTTATAGGTCCTGGGTTTGAACTTACTACTCTTATTCTGTTAAGTAGACATAGTATCAAACTACCCTTTACATTTGCATTTCTCTATGCATAGATTAGTGCAGTTCTCTTGTAAGTAGACGGTGGTTAACACAGAAATGCACAACTGATGAACATACAGAGGTAAGTGTCAGTGGAGTGCTCAGCCACAAATCAGACATTTGTGTAACAATCCCTTCCCCCAAGGCTCACAGAAGAAGGAGTGGAAAGACTGCAAGAGCCAGAGAACTGGGAAGACTGGAGTCTGGATGTGACAGGATGGCTGCACTTGTGAAGTGACAGCAGCTGTGGTTGCCTGCACAAGACCAGCACAAGATCAAGGCAATCAACATTCTAGCATGGAGAGGTAGGAGGTTCACAAGCTCTCAGTGCTAATTAAGGAGCTATTGAAAACTGATGACTTCTGTGAAAGGAAGAGTCAGCTTTCTCTTAGGTTGTAGCCCCTGGTAAGTTGACCTCACTGGAGCAGGTATATGGACATGAATATATGGGCAACACAAATTGGACTTGATTTGTTAAATAAAAGGAAAAAAGACAGAATGCTGAGATGAGGTAGAGTGTGGTGAGGTAGTAGATGGATCTGAAAAGAGTCATGGGAGGACTATGGGTGGTGAATATGCTCAAAACACATTGGAAGAAATTCTCCAAGAATTAATAAAAATACCGTTCTTTTTAAAAAGTAGCTGCAATGCTGGCTACTGTCAGACCATCTCCACAAGGGGCAACACAGATTGATAAAGGACATGTTTTCTTAAAGGAAGAACCTAGGTGGTGAGCCAATGCTCCTGCATGCTACGTCCACTCTAGTTCTTGTCTAAGGCTATAAAATCGACCTGACTTCATGACTTAGCTCTGAGGACGGCTATGATTATATGCACTACCTGAGGTTCAAGTTAGAACATGTCATGGTTAAAGCAAATGCATTTTATATTTGATTTTTTGTCTTTTTAAAAATTTGACATTTTCATACATACATACATATATATATATATATATATATATATATATATACTGACTTTTAATCATTTTCATCCCACATACTTCTCCCTCTCCCACTGAAACCTTCTAACACGTTGATTTTTGGAGCTCAAGACAGGAAAATATTATTTTCAACAATGAGCTGTTTCATGGACTAACTTACATAGGTTAACTGAGAAATCAAAGGTCATAAATTCAAATTTCACCAGCTTTTTGAGGCATCTACATTCTCTACACACATATTATGTAAACATAGTCTCTAGTGATGATTTACATATATTAAGCATTATAAAATATTTAAGGTCTAAAATATAAAAGCTTTCAGAATTTATTTCTAACCTAAGTAGACCAAAAAGAGTTGTTTTTGGTGGTTGTTTTAAAAATCATTTTTCTTTTTCATTAAATCTACAAAAAGAATATGTACTGTGTGATATCTCCCGCTGAACAATGTATATGGTGGTTAAGAGTATTTTCTCCCATTACTTCCATCTCATACACTGCAGAAAAACGAGCTATGGCACCATTCACTACCCTCCCGCCATCAGAAAGCACTAAAAGTAAATTCCTATTAGGAGTGAATAATGATGCATCTCACCTCATTTTAATTTCAGTTTCTGAGTGGAGTAACAGGAAAGATCTATTGAAAGGACCATTGCTGGTCAAGCACTAATCAGAAAATCTCTGAGTCACTGCTGTCATGGTAACAGGCATTATCAAAGTCTGATTAGTATGCCCAGTAGCCACGGAAGTGATAGGCTACACTTCTAATTGTGTTGTCATTGCTTGCAAGATAGCTCTGCATTTCTCAGAGGTGAGAAGGTGGCATGGTTCCGTTGATCAGATATGGAATGTATGACATGTTCATAAATTAAGTTCAAGAATCTAGTCCTAAGGATAAATTAAACCTTGGGAAGGTTTTCAAAAATTAAAATTTAAAAAAAAAACAGACTTATGTCCATCTTGTCATTAACTTTTCTGATTTCTGAATAAGGTTATTTATTTTTATCTAATTTCACAGTTCCTTAATGCAAAAGGAACTTACTAGAAACATGAAAATGAATCAATAAGGAATCTTCCTAAGTAAGAAACTACCAAATAGAATAGTTCAGAAATGAATCCAAGAACTTCAGGTCTGCAAAAGTGATCAGGCCACACAGAGATAGAAAGAGGCAGAACTAAGAGCATTTACCAATGTTGGAAATAAGAACAGATAACAAACTAGTCATCTGTGGTGGTAGGAGGTCTTGTGTCTAGACCTGTGTGCCACCAGAAACAGTATGTCTGTCTGTGCTTAGCAATGTCCATCCTTTCATGTCCTGAGTCTTTCATGACATCAGGGAATTCTACAGTATATTCAGATCTGCTTTGTTCTCTTTAATATCTCAAGTCCAGTGTCTTTTAAAGGAAATTGATTACTGCCTTCTGGTCCTTTTAGGCAGAGAACTTAATTCTGAAAGGAAAACCTTCAAGGTTAACAGAAACAAAGTAAATACTGACATACATTCTTGACTGGAATTCCACGTGCCTTCTCAGAGCTGATACAAATAAAAAGCATTGTCCTGAGGTGCTTTGTGAGTCTTGTAACTGCATCAGTGTGTGGACCAAGTTTTACATGTACCAATGCCAAAAGCAATCATTTTACAGGCAATATTATAAAACTAAAAGGCACATTTATCTATACCTTTCTACATTTTGAGAAGGTTGTACAGTTTCAGAAAAATAAACAGCTGTCCTTTCATGGAAACAGATAAAGAAGGCACATTCCCTGAAGGTATCAGGCTGTGCAGGGGCTATATACACTGACCTGGGATGGAAGCAGCAGTCTGACAGCCAGTCGGTGTGGCCAGATCCTGTTTGAAGTATGTTGCCCTTTGGAAGGCCCACCATCTTCCAGAGGTGATCCTCACCACAGGAGACCAGGATGTCTTTGCTGGGATGCATGACAATACTGTACAAGGAGAGAGAAGGGACATTATAGTGGGAGAAGGGCAAGAAGTTCCCAAATTCAAAAGATGAAAGAGCAGCAGTTACCCCATTCTACCAATGTAGGTTCACCGAGTGCTAACCCAGAATTTCACAGGAAGCAGACTTCTACATCTCAACTAGAGCTCTAACCATAACAGCTTTCTTCATCAATATAATCAACTCACTGGATCTCAGATTCCGCATTTATAAACTGAGGAAGTTGGTTGTGGTGATTGTGCATGTACAATTCTGATTTTAAAACAGAAAGCACTTTTTCTTTTGGGGAAAAAAAGTGATACCAATGATATTTTTGTTCTGATATTTGGATCAATGCCACGCTTATTGCAAAAAATGAGAAATCATTTGCAGAACACAGTCTGCCTTCAATCAGGCTTTATCCAGGAAAAGATCATGAATCTTTATTACATTATCATAGTTCTATAATAAGTATCATCAATGAACTATTAAATCAATGACCCACTATCTACACAGTACAACAGAGCTCACCTCTGGTAGGATGCTACTTAAACTAGTTTCAGTCTAGTACACAAATTATGGTCATGAATTCAAGATGCATAAGGCAATTCTTAGTCTATAAAGGCCTAGAATGAAATGAGAGAGAAATATGCCAAATTAACGATTAATACATAGACCTCTATTATTTGAACTGGAGCCTGATCATTGTAATTATTTAAATGCTGGAGCTAAACTATTCTAAAATCAAATCTACCAAGTTAATGTCAGCTGTTTTATCCATGACAATGCTCTAATATCATTTATATAGTTTCTTCTGTGCCTTATAATGCAATGTGACCAGATATGTTCAATATAAATCACCTATTAATATAACAGCTTCAATAGCAGCAAAATGTCAATTTCACACTCAACATCTCAATTCCTATATATATATATATATATATATATATATGTATACATAACATGTTTACTTGCCTAGACAGCACAATGAAATGAAAGATTACTCTAAGAAATAACAATTACATGGTCATTTCTCCAGTCTATGAATGGCCTTGTTAATTTGTTCTCCAATATGGACTTCAGGAATTCAGTTTCCCAAAGAAATCCTGGATCCAGTCCATACTTACATAACTCCAGGTTTTACATAACAAATTTTATTCTCATTATCTATCCCTCCCATTGATAGCACTAGCCTTCCCCCCAGACAATGAACCAAAATATTCTCTTTCTTTAGACCTATACACCTTCAGAAATAGGTTGATGTCAGAATTCAATTCATGGCATTATATTCATCATAAGCATGGTCTTATAACTAGTGAAATATTGTTTTACTTACATATATGTATTTTACTACTCAAAATAAACACAATGGAAGGGAAATTATTCATTTTCAATTCATTGTAATGTTGGTTTTGACTTTCAGAAGGCCAATTCACGAAAGAATTTTATTATAGCTCAAACTGGGTAGAGGATACATTTATGGAACTTAATTAGAAGAAAAATATGATGAGAGGTAAAAACGTCAGGTTGAAATGAATTCTGTATTCAGATACACACAAGAAGGCGAAGCAAATCCTTGGAGCTATTGAGTATGATGCATATTGTCTTATAGCTTTTCTGGCAGACACAGGCACACTTGACTAGATGATAAATTACCCTCTTTAAGATAACTAAAATCATTGATGTCTTTACGAACTTTGAGAGATAAGTTTCCAAAATGACTTTTGTGAGGGGAGCTGTTTGTAGAAGTTAGGGAGAAACTATAAACAGAAAGTCGATGATGACACATCAGTTTGGAAATGTTTGCTCTGATTCCCCTCATCCCTTGCACTTTGGAGCTGCTTGTGACACAAGGCAGCAACCTCTTCCATTCCACATCCGTCTGTGCATATGTACATGGATGTGTACACGTGAGCATTCAAATGCACATAGTGGCTCTCATTAATCTGCAAGGGACACAGTCCCCTCCCCTCAGGGGATACATAAAGCTGCAGAGATCACCAACAACTTCTCTATATACTATCCTATTTTTTCTATACACAAATTACTCATGTTAAAGTTAAATTTAGAAATTAGACACAGGAATGGGTTAACAGCAATAACTAATGATAAAGCAGAAAAAATATAACACATCTTCTACTCATGTCTTCCGCTCACAAGTGACTGGCTTTTCTCTCTTAACTAAGCACTTTTCATGCATTGTGGTTATAAATTCTGGCATTTGAGGTCTGAGAGCAAAACTGACACAACTTTCTTTTTCCTAGTTCACAGTTTCATGAATAGACTTGCTCTTACCCTAGATTGTAGCAACTGCCTTTGAGAAAATTTTTTCATTCCTTACTGAATCAAGAGTGATCACCTCTTGCTCCCAAGTACACAGTTCCAGATGGTGTACATGTTGTTTAGGCTCACAGTTGATAATGGATGGGCACTGACACTGGGTCCAGGATGATCGATCTGGCTTTATGACTGATGATTTTATTTTTTCTACTTAGTATAAATCTTTCAAAATTCTTTGATTTATACATGTATTATAAATATCAATTACTCCTTTTAAATGACTTTTATATAATATTTTCAGTAAATGCTTAAGTCATTTAGTCTTTATTAAATCTAAGTTATACAACTCATCTGGTAATTAGCAGTGCCACAAGCAGCAATAGCTTTAAAGGAAGGAGA
Organism: Eospalax fontanierii; assembly: GCA_035773235.1. Lineage (NCBI taxonomy): Eukaryota > Metazoa > Chordata > Mammalia > Rodentia > Spalacidae > Eospalax > Eospalax fontanierii. The sequence continues at coordinate 25,358,840 of CM069530.1, forward strand.
AGACTCTATCCTATGTAGTTGAGATGCTCTGATGCTGCCGGAGCAACCAGGTGAGCGGCAATCCACTCAACATTGGTAGGGGCCTCTAGGAATGTGGACTACATGTTGCATTTATCATCTCTAATTTATTTTCTTGTTCTAGTGTTATGAGTCTTGTATCGCACATTAAGTTGTCAGAAGGCATTGATGTTTTATTCAACTGTTTTTTTTTTCCCAAGGCACCTCTAGAGAATTCATGTAGAAAAATATTTAATGAGCATCAATTCAATAGGTGATTAATTCACTGAGCATTTCTCCATTGCACTCAGGCCTCAACTTTAAGCATCCTGCTTAATTCTGACTTAGTCCTTTAAAGAATAACAGTGATAACTAATATTGTATAGATGTCAATTCCTGGTTCCAAAGTAGTATCCACTAAGTTATTTAAGCATCAAAATATTCTTATGGTTCCCATTTTTGAAGATGGAGTTGCTGTAGTACATAGAGGACAGGAGATTCACAAGTTCATGAAGCCAGGAGGTGGAAGAGCCAGGAGATAGTAGTAGAAATGGAAATGAAAAGAATTTGCATGATGTGGACTAGTATTGAACTAACAGCTTGGAAGGACCAGGTGAGTTTTCACTGTTTCTCCAGCCTCCCTAACTATGCATTCTGAAAACTTTTCTTTACCAGCTTCTGCCTCAGTCCCCCATCCTAAGAGTACTGATATCAAATGGACCTGTGGAAATTTTGCAAATGGCACATATAGAAGATCTGGAGCAATCCTGGAAGAACAGTGAACGTTATCACCATCATTATTATTATCAGTATCATTATGCAGCTAGCAGGGTCCATGGGGCAGCTTGCCTAAGACTTCAGAGGGCCTTGTTAGTTCTTATATAACCTCTCTGCTTCAGTCATTTACAAAAAAGCACATTTAAAAGATAAAAATGATTTATACAAGTGTTGTGATTGTTGTCAAAAATTAGTTTGTGCGTGTGTGTGTGTGTGTAACAATTATCCAATATGGTCAGTTGCTCGCAAAAGTGAAGTTCTTTGATGAAAACGATTCTACTGTAAATAATAACTTTACAAGTGAACATCAGGAACTTTTGTAGTTGTTTCTTTCAGAGTGAGGTTTCCAGGGATGCACTGAGGGAATCATGAGAGGCTAAAAAAGATATTCACTCCCATATCTGAGTCCAGATTTACCACTGGTACCAAGTAGCTATGATGGCGGGGAGGAGTAGGCCCTTGCTAGGCCTTGGAATACCCAGAGGAAGACAGCAAAAATCCTTTCCTCATTCTGTGTCTGCAAATATATGTCTCTCTTATAACCATAGACTGACTTTCTCTAAGATGCTTTCCAAAAGTTCTAATTAAGAGGAATAATAAGCTCCCACTTAATGTCTTCCTGGCACCTGTTCTAAGTGCCACACAGTCACTTTACTTTAAACTTTGAATATAAGCTTTCCACTTCCCTTTAACTTACTATTAATTATAATTACAAGACATGAAGACAAAGGCCTTGTCACCTCGTTCCCAAGTTAATAAGCTTGTGACTAGGGTGGAAAGAGTACAAGAAAACATCGTCAAGGTTCAAAAAAGGAAAATGTGGGTGAATGCTAATTCTGCACCTTAATCAAGCAGTGTCCTGATGAAGCATCCATGAAGTGTTTTGTTAAACAATACACCAGGCAAGTTATATAAAATATTGTGTTTTAGCAGAGTTTTTCTCTTTTATAACAGGACACATTCTTCCAGACCACATGGTATCTACCTCAATCCCTCTCCCGTCTAATTAACATTGTTCTTTCCCATGGTGGAGTTACATGGATATTTTGGAGGGAATGCTGGTACGTGTATGGTTGTTAGCATTAGTTATCAGTAGAAATGGTAACATAAGCACAATTACACTCTTCAAAAGGAATATTATTACAAAAACAGGTTGCCACAGAAAGTCTTAACTAGATACCAAGGGCTTCACTTTAGCTTTTTCTGCTCTGTGAATGTTTCCTTTACTTCAGTTCATGGGCTTTAATTATTGCCAAGGCAGAAAATGCAAAATGGGTTCACAAGAAATCAATATCAAAATATTCTTCTGTGAACTTGGGTGACACTTACTGACTTGCCCTTAGGTATGGCATCTTTTCACATAAGCACACTCCCATCTGGCTTGCCACAATACACCAATGCACATAATATTTCACTGACTAGTTTTTGCATAGAAAAGCAGTTTTCTCCCTCTGCTGTGAGGGATAGGCTTCCAAATGTGATTGACAGCCAACTAACCAATGACTTAAGTGGGGAGGTCTAGCAGAAACCCAGGGAAGGCTGGGAAGGAGAGAGTCAGGAGGGGCCAGGGCGCCATCTTCACGTGCATGTTCCAGAGGTCCGGAGGAACTTATGAAAATGTGGTCCCCGCCATACAACATCTCTGTCTCTCTCTCTCCCCGGGGATGAATCCTTTGTAAGTAACCTGGAATAAATTAATTTCTCAAAAAGAGCATTCTCTGTCTGCTCAATCTGTTCAAACCTGGGGGTGGGGTGAGGCTGAATGCCAGGCCTCACTGTGAGATTCATGATACACTAGTACTCATCTAATAACTGCATCTTAGATGTAAATGTACACCAGGATTTACAGAGATAGTAAAATTCACAATTTTTTATTTTATTTTTTATGGTATGTAGGAAAATAAGGCTGAAAGGAAGGCTGGAGTCACTAGGGACAGGAAGCAAAGAAGATTGCATTGAAGGTGGATGAGGGATGGGAAGACAGCAAGGACTAGTCACATAGTATCTTGGAGGCTGAACAACAAAGGTTAGATTTTTCCTATTATTTCATGGCTTTGAGCAGGTACTATGATCTGGATATTGTTGGTTTCCCATAGATTCTTGAGATAGAAGCTTGGGGATAGTGTGGCAAAGTGAGCAGTGATAGCACCTTTAAATAGTGGGGCCTAAAGGGAAGTAGTTAGGTCATTGGGGCTACTGTCCTTGAAAGGGATTCGTGTGTGGGAGTCTTTTGGAGTTAATTCTCACCAGAGTGAGTTGTTATAGAGCACTGAGACTGAGTCCCTAAAGGTTTTGGTTCCTGTCTTGCTACATGCTACCTTCTACATGTACAGTCACCACTGTGATTCTGTCTGTCATGACACCCATGACCACGGTGGCCAAAGCAGCTTACAGAAGGTTCCAGAGAGACAAGCATCCATTATGGTGGGAAAGGCATGACAGGAAGCAGCCACAGAGAAAGTCAAGCACACACATCTTCAAGTACACACAGAAAGCAAAGAAACAGATTAGAAGCAGGCGAGCTGTATACTCTCAAAGCTCAGCCCCTGTGACATACTTCCTCCAGCAAGGCCTCACCTCCTAAAGGTCCCATGATCTTTCCCAAACAGCACCATCAACTGACCAAGTGTTCACCTACCTGGAGCCTCTAGGGGTCACTTATTCAAACCACAATGCATATTAAATAACGAGTGGATTTTAAGTGCCAAGTTAAATGCATTAAAAGTCATAAAATGAATGTTTGTGCATAAAGCACAATACATAGAAACCTGTCAAGATATTAACTCTCATTCATTTCCAAAAGGCAGCTAAGAAAATGAAGGGAAAAAATGAACTCTTAAACATTTCCTTGGTGCCTTAAACTTTAAAAGTTAATATTAAAAATTTTGATCTGAAAAGTGGCATGTTAATCTTTACTGAATAGGGAGGACGTTTCCACAGTTCATGGTCTAATTAACAATGCTTGAAAGGGGAATCATAAAAGCTAAATCTACTATTTCTTGTTAATGTTCTGGCTGTCTGAGCATAGTGAGTTGGGGTCAGGGAAGGGCACCTGCATTCTTTCCTTGCTCTGTTCCCTGGCTGGCAGTACCAGCCCTAACACTCAAGACCTGAGAGATCTACTGAAGCTTAACAGATGGCAGACATGTTTTGTGACAGAAAATCATCCATTTATATAACATTACAGCTTTCTGTGTTAACGTACAGCGTCATCCTAAATCCTTTCCTCCATGATACAAATTATCTATATACTTTCATCCCATGTAAAGAAGCAGTTCTTTCAAAATCTTGGTTTAATTCTTAAATTAGAAAACTTTTATACTTTCAAAATTAAGTTTTAAATTAAGTTCAAATATAATCAGTTCCCTAGAAAATGATTGGAATAAGTGAAATTTGAGCTAAACTTAATAAAATTAGCTATTAAAGAAGGGCAATAGTGTTTGTGTCTCCTCTATATTTTAATATAAATGCTCACTTGAAATTTATACACTTGTCTCTTCATATTAAAGTATTCTCAAATACAGATTAAAAGATAGAGACTCATGCATTGACTAAAAATCACTTATGAAAAATCAACATGCAAATATACAGTTCCTTACAAAGTCACTTTGATCTGAACTTCAGCAGCTTGCCCTTTCCCTGACTTCGCTCAAGGATTTCTGTTTCAGAGGAGTTACCTGCTTTGATGAGTCAAAAAGCCAGACACAGAAGAAGTCAGGCACCATAGTTTTGGTAAGTGAGAAGAGAAAGATCAGTAAAACAAGTTAACTACTTCCAGATTTATGAAAATATCTCTTGGAACCTTCCTGCTTCCTTAGCAGATGAACATTTTATGCTACATAGTTTTATATACACTGTGCTTCATGTTATGAAATTGCTGTAGTTCTTTACGGCTTAACAAGTTTGAGAAGTTATATTACACATTTATGTTCTTAAGAAACCCATTTCAATAATAAAGTTTATTTGGTTATTTCATGTTTCAGCAGTTTACAAGAATTCTGTGTTGTTCTGCATATCAAAATTTCCATTTTGCAGCCCCTTTGATATATTAGTGACAGAATTGATTTTCTTTTAAACATAAAGTCAAATTTCTCCTTGGGAGGGGCTTTATCATGACAAATCTCTTTTCCAGGAGGATATTTATAAATATAAGCTATATATAGTAGAGAGAACTGAAAGAATTAGTATTGTGAAATGGACCAAATGTGAATCTTCATGTAGAGATTTTGTTCAGAATTCAGAGATGGTCCCATTTTATCAGCTATCACTAGGCCAGTTTCAAGACTATAGCTGTTTACATATTGACAGTAGTTTGGTATCATCTTGATAAATACATTAGAATGGAAAATAATAACATATGTTTCTGTTATTCCAAAATAATAAATTTCAGTGATTTTTGGAAAACATAGTTCGGAATTTAAGAATCATACACTAAATTCATTAAGCCATGGGTGTTAGTCTGAGTCTCTATGCCAAAAGCAAAATGTCCTAAGGCTGCCAGTTTCTATCATCACATCTCATTCAGGCCTCAGTTCATCTGCATGGACTGATGGGGACAATGGTTGGGGAGCTGGTCTCTAATCTGGGCACTCACTGAGTGTCAGTGTTGATACTGCTAAGGACCACCTGAGCTGTTGCAGAGGCCAAACACAGGAAGTAGGGCAGGATGTAGGGAACAGGAATAAAACTGAACTCACAGAAACGCTTCTCTAAAGTCATGTTCAGATACCTACATGTTGAATTTAGGAGTGGCAATCAGATTAACACAGCAGGAAATGATTGATATAACGGAAAGCACATGTCAAAGGGCAGAATACGTTCTCCAACTGGACCAAAGTGAGAATCATGAGTACACAGGACCATGAGCACATGTCTATGAAAGGAAGCTAAGTAGCCAGAAATGCCTCTAGTGAATGATAAATTAACCAAAGCAAGGAGCACACAGGAAGCACGCCCTGAGCCTGTCCTGCAGTGCCATGCTGATTTGTCTCCTTCCCATGCCTTTATCTCTGTGTCCTAGGTCTGTCCTGCTGACACACTTCCCTTTCTACCTCACAGGAAAGAAACCAAAACAAGCGCTGCCTCTTGACATACCCAGTTCAGCAAAGAAAAGGGAACAGGGAGAGCTTGCAAGTAGCAACCTGCTACAACTACAACCCCATGCGTTAGCCTGAGTTTCTGTTTTCACCCAGCCCAGATCTATAATCAGTTAGAACAAGTATGACCTCAAAAATAGTCACTTACATAAGTTATCTACAAGGAGCTCTACCAAAGTCAGAGAGAACTCCATGATGAAATGCGCCAGTCTCAGCTCTCTCAAGCACATGGCTTTCTCATGCTCTCTTTTATAAATATCTCACTTTTCTTCTGTTTTGTGAAGTCTGCAGCACAGACCCATCTCCAAATGACCAAATCCTCCTCTGTAACATATGGCATGGCCTCCATGTACTTCTGGCATGTTATGTTTGTGCACGAGTGTGTGTGTGTGTGTGTGTGTGTGTGTATGTGTATGTTGACATTTTGTTGCCCTTAGCAAAAAGAGGGAATCTCAGTTTAAGGACAAAGAGAAGAGTTCTGAGCTGACTTCAGGGTCTGCCATCCCCTTAAACCAGAGTGTTGAATCTCTTCTGTCCACTTGTTCTCTCTTACCACATTCTTGCAGATTCAGTTTAGAAGCCTTTACCTTCTGTGCCATGTCAGCCTGTTTTTCTCCAAATTTAATAGTCATTTCACTTACTTTAGCCCAACATGGCATCTTTCCAGACTCAATCACCAGCTGCTCCCACCGCTCCCACCTTTATCAATGCTGTCTACTCATCACTGTCTTCACCAAGTCCATGTTCAAGTGTGGGGAATTTGAAGGGCAGTCAGGAATGGGAAATACTTAATAACAGAGTGGGTAAACTCTGTCTCTGACAACTCAGAACACAAAATTGAACGTTCAGTAATAAAAATCATTCTTAACCTAGCATCTGTTTTTACAAAAGGGAATTATTTTGTTAAATTATACAGAATTTATTTGTGGAAAACAGAAAGGATCTCAAATGCCAAGGTTAAACCTGTTTGGGGGTAAGCTAATCAAGAGATAGTTTGGGCAATCCGCAACAGAAAGTACATGGCAAAGGGGCAACAGAGTGGAATGTGATGATTATAGTCTGTGTACCCAGTCCAAAGCACAGAAGACATTCAGGGTGGGATCAACACGTGGCATCTTGTCTTCCAGGTCCAAGGGAGCTTCACTGCGCCACATACTAAGCAAGCCCACTCCCTCTTCAGCATCTCTGTGACCCCATAACATGGCCTATACTTCTGTTCCTCAACCTCTATTGTGTAACATGGGTCACTAAGCCTGCTCTCCTCCTGGGCTCCCAAGAGACCTTAAGAAAAAAGCACTTCGTCCAGCCTGAGACTCTATCTCAGATCCAAGGAGTCTTCACATCTTTACTGAAGCTTTTCTTCTCTTCTCCAAAATCTAAAAATTAACCTAAAAGTTCTGTGGTCTGTGTACTGCTGTGGCTGCAACATGTGTCCCCAAATTTCATATGTCAGAAACTTAACTGTCAAATTTCTATGTTGGTTGTATTTGGAGGTGTCACCTTTGCAAAGAGATTACTGTTAGGGGAAGTTTGGGGCACGAGGCTCCCCATGGAGGCACTAGAGGCCTTAAAAGAAGAGGAAAGGAATTAGAGTTTGTGAGCTCCTGCTGTTTCCTAGCACCTTCCACCGTATTCCACCCTGCTGTGCAGCTAGTAACTCCCTCAGCAGAGGTAGCTCCTTGATTGTGGACATCCCAGACTTCAGAACTGTGAGAAATAAAATTCTTGCCTTTATAAATTACCTGCCTCATGATTCTGTTGTAGTAACAAATATTAAGATACATACCGTCGATTTGGTGCTTTGAAAAGAAACCTCAGCTTCCTGCTGTGTTAAATGGGTATACTAAGTCTTTATATCACACAGGTCATTAAATAATTTATAGAAAATGCTTAGCAGAGCTAATGTTCAATAATGCTCATCACAAGTATTTTAAATAATTTGTCTTCACTATTCTTTCTCAGATGGGAAATGCTCCATGTGTCTTCCCTGCAGAATTGTCTCCCAAACATATCCAACCAAGCCCAAACCCCTTGAGCATACGAATATGCTTAAATTGTGCAGTTATCCTGAAGGTGGGACTAGTCTAAGCACAAGCATCTCCAAAGCAAGAGCAATGGAGAGGGTAAATTGGGAAGACGGAGCCCAGACATGCTGCCTCTTTGGTGCCTCAGTGAGAGCTGGACCTACTCAGACTTCCAGTAACAGAGAGTGGCAGAATAACTCACATTGAGGTCACTAAATCTGTGGTCATTTCCAGCATCAGCAAGAGAAAATGGAAAGGGTCTGGGGAATAACAAGGGAAATTAAATTTAACTAAAAATACACACAGCCTATTTAATGGAAGATGAAATTATAGCTTCTGATTTTTTATCTTGTATAAAGTGTTTATTTGATTACATTAGTTGCTTCTAATTAAAAGAATCTATTATTATCTGATTCTTAATTATATAATTTTGTAACAAATTAAAGAAACCGGAACTAAAAAACATTGTATTATGGGCTACTGTTCTTAATGGTATTATTGTTATTATAAGCCACACAAGAATATTGAAATTTAGCCATAGTAACAAAAATCATAGAAAAGTTTGCAAAATAAGCTATATCAACTTCCAGAAAAATGAACCTTGTTCTGAGAGATTTTTTTCCAGTAGTGTTGGTAGTTAATTCAAGCATGACTATTACACATATTCATATAGACTATACGAGCATGTTATTTTATACTTCAACATAATATATTGTGTGTAGATCCATATGTCATAATTTGTTTCTGAATAGCTTTCACCTGATTTTTTGTATTGTAAACTCCCCAAAAGAAGAATATAAAACTAATTTTTAAAATATTACCTTTTGGGACTGGCTCAGTGATTAATAGCACTGGCTACTCTTGCAGAAGACCCAGGTTCAAATTCCAGCATCCACATGGTGGGCCTACGGGGAAAGCAGTGAATGCTGGGTAGGAGACTCGCTCTCATGCGCCACTAGTTGCCATCTTGGCGTAGTGCGCCTGAGGTGCACAGCAGTTCTGATCAAAATGTAGACCTCAATATAAGATTGCCATCCCTCTCTGAGGCAGATAAATTCTTTGTAAATAAGTCTGAATAAACTCTGATTATTCTAGTTGGAGAACATACTCTGCTCAACCAGTCGGAACTAGAGAGGTGGGGCTGAACATCATGCCTCATTGCGAGAAAAATTCTTAAGACAAATCAAAAACTAAATTTGCTATCTACATATGATTGTAATCTTGCACTAACAGTTCCAGTCAAAATTAACATTTCTCTGGAATGGAAAAAAATTAACATTTCTGAAATTTATCTCAATCTATATAGTACTGATGAACATCAATCCCGTGGGGATTACTGCTTTCTCTATCACCATTTCAATCTATTCAACCCCTTTGCAAAATAACTGTGGCATCTCCTCCATTTTTGCTAGGAGCTGATCATGTGACCTGTGCCAACCAATGAACTGCTAGGAAATAAGGCACGGCGGAGGTGGAAGGAACTGAGACAGTGTCTGCATGCTCCTAGTAGCTTTTTACCTTCTATTGTCACATGATCAGTACTTACCTACCCTGACTGGATAGAAGACGAGAGACACGGAGTACAGCCAAAACGAAAGAGGTTTCACTTCAAACCAGATCTGCTGTCCCCAGATCTGAATTCGGTCAGGAACAAAATCACAACCCATTAGTGCCTAGCTGCACACAGAACTGCCTATCCCCAGGTACCTGAGTGCTAAGTTCTCTTGTTGTAAGTGCATTTATGTCATTGTTTGTTTTGTTTTATTTTGCTTCGTTTTCAAATTTTGTTTTGAATACATAACTAAGATTAGAGAAGCTAACTGATACCAATGCATTATTTTATAATACTTTGTATCAGGTATAGATGAATGTATGAGATAATATTTTTAAATTATTACTTTTGACATGGCTTCCCTGTAATAGAATGATAGTAAAAATTTATTCATGGCTTTGCATATTTAATACAATTTTCAATAATGCCTTCTTTTATAGTATGTATATTAACTATAACTAATTAACATATATTGATGATTTACTAAAACAACAAGAATGTAAAAGGTCCTTTCTGTGTTACTGGATTTGTAATCTTAGGGGTTTATAATTTTGCCTTCTGAAAAGTAGTGGATACTATGAATGACTATATATATATATATATATATATGTATATAAATATATATAATGTTATACTTTTCAAGTCATGTGCATTAATTTTCATTAAGTTAATAATCTCTAACAGTTCAAAAATTCCAAAGAAATTTATTGTGGGTCTTTGCAGTCCTGTTAGAAATCAAAGATGGCCGAACTCACTATTTTCAGTTCTTTCTGTTTTATCAAGCACCATGAATTCGCTCTATTTTTTGTTCTTTCCTTTTCCTTTGATCTTGGAATGATTAGGCCACTCTTGTGTGGTGGTCTCTTTCCTCACTTTCCCATTCATTATTTCAGGCTTCTTTGGCCGTACTGCTGAGTTGTTAGAAGTGTGAAGAGAAGTATAAGCCTCCATGCTAATTTCCTGTCCAGCCTCTGTCCTCTGACAACCTGAACATGGGAGCTATCAATTGGAAGACAACAAGCTCCTTTACCATCAGGGTTTAGTTTTCATATTCATGATCTTATTGTGCTATGAAAATCTTCCCATCTGAACAATAAACAATTGACAGCTTTTACAAATGGCCCCATTAATTAAGATTGATATGATTTTGTGTTGTAATTATTATAATAAGCATAGCAGCTCTCAATGACCTGTTGACTTGATGGAAGAAAAGACTGTTCCTTCATTCTCTTATTTTAAATCTAGAGCTAAAAATAAACCCCGCCTTTGGAAGACAGAGGTCACAAGGTTTTTGTAATCTTTGACACGCAAGTCTGAACTTGATATTTTAGAAAGCCTTACAATGCCTTGTGTTTGGGGACTTGTTACCGCCTCTACAGATGCATGGATGGGAAATTTTGGCCAAGTGTATGGATTACTCACAATATTTATAAAATTCTCCAGAATTGGTTCGTGAAATTATATTTTTTAAAAATCTGAAAAATTAAACTCTAAACATTGATTTTTTTACCTACTATTGCTTTTGATAAAAATTTTTTTGAAATATGTAATGAGCAAAGCTTTTCCTTTCAATGATTTTCAACGAGAAAAATATGAATTTAAAGAATATTGTCAGCACTAAGAACTACAGAAGTTATTAAAAATATTTTTGATTACATGTTTCAATCAAGCACATGATTTATCTCATTTACATTGTCTCACTCACTGACTGATGTTTTTGTGATGTGTGGCTTTTGTTCCTCAAATAATCTTGATATATGACCAAAGTTATAATATCAACATAAAAGATATTTCACTTTTTATCTTTGTTATTGTTTCGGCTGTGTGGTTCCTGTTTTGTTTGTTTACTTATTTATTTGTTTGTTTGTTTTTGAGACAGGGTCTCCCTGTAGACCAGTTGACCTAGAACTCAGTATGTAGACCAGACTGGCCTCAATCTCTGTAAGATCCACTTGCTTCCCCTGGAATTAAAGACATGTGCCACCACACCCAGCCTTCAATTATGTTTGAAAAACAGGTCTCACTCTTTAACCCAGGCCGGCTTTAAACTCAGATTTCTCAAGCCTTTGCAGTAGCATGGTTGATAAAAGTGGAATACTTGTAAAAGGAAATCTGCTATTTCTACATGGTTGTAATCTTACAGTAACAGTTTCAGTGAAATTAATATTTCTCTTCTGAAATTTATTTAATTCCCTATAATAATGATAAGCATCAGCCCTTGAGGACTGCTCTTTTTTCTACCACCCATTCCTGTTCAACCTCTCTGCAATTCAACTTTGTTGTAATTCTTCCAACTTTAATGAGTCTGAAAGTATCTTTTTTTTTTTCCAGACAAATTAGTTTTACCTCTCTGTACTCCCTAGAAATATGCCAAACATACATGTATCATCAGAGAAGCATTTCCTCCCAATCCAAGGGCAATTAATAGGCAGAAAGAGAGGAATATATTATACTAACAGTACATTTTACAGTGAAGTGATATCTGCCATATCTAGTTTTGGATATTCTTACTAAAAGAAAGAAAACTGTAGTCTGGCAAGAAATGAATTAAACCTAATGGATTTGTGTCTCATTTTTAACAAACAAGTCACTTCTGAGAAAACTTATGGACATGGCAAAATATATGCAATAGAATCAAATACTTGTAAATTGTATTCATTATTTTTATAAAGATTATACACATTCATTTTCTTACTATTAAGTGAGCCATAACTAAGAAAATATAAATAAACAAATAGTTCAGGGCAAACTACCAGTAATGTCTTTCTTTAAAATACACAAAGGAAAGTGAATACTGTATACTACAATAATAATATATATGCTCAGACTGAGTTCTCAGTCCCTTGCCTCTGTCATTAATCCAATAGCTGCCTCTCTGTATGAAAGAATTAGATGGCATAAAGGCCTAACACTGTGTTCATAAAAGAAAGAGAGTCTTTATCACCGAGTTATTCAAAACTCACAGTTCCTTATTAATTCATTATACAGAGTATTATAATGTTCTCATTTTTCAAAGGCCTTAAAAAACATTACATAAGCCCAGAGTGGTGGGCCACGCCTATCATCCCAGGCCTCAGGTGGCAGGGGGAGGTGGATCTCTGTGAGATTTAGCCACCCTCATCTACCATCTACCTTGTGATTTCTACCTGGGCTGGGACTAGGGAGACCTGGTTAAAAAAAAAAAAAAAGACAAGAAAAAACACAATAAAAGAAGGTTCTCGGAAATTAAAGTGAATGTTTAAATATGAACTTGAAATCATTTAGCAATTATATTTCATCCCATTTTGCCATTAAAATATAGTTTCTTTTAATATTTTATTTATTATTTTTATTTTATGTGTCTGAGTGTATTGCCTGCATGTAGGTAGGTGCACCCGTGTCTTGCAGTGCCTGCCGAGGTCAGAAGAGGTAGTCATACTCCCAGAATTAGAGTTAAAGATGGCTGATAGTTGCCATGTGGATGGTGGGAATCAAACCTGGGTCTTCTACAAGAGCAGCCAGTGCTCTTAACTGCTGAGCCATCCTTCTAACCTCAAATATTCAGTTTCTTATCATTAATGAAAAGTAGATCTTGAATAAATATATCTTAGTTTTGAGCTACATAAATATTTGTACTGATAAGTTAAATCTCAAAACAATAATGCACAGAAGTTATTAAGTGTTTTGAGGATCTAATGTTGCATGCATAATTTGACATCATAAATGTAGCTATAATTATAGCTTGCAAGAAAGAGTATACCATGTACTTCAAAAAAGTCCTAAATGAACAAATATGCTATACAATCTTACATTAATTTAACAATCAGATTGTTAAACAGGAGAAGAAGTGGAAAACACATCAACAGTCATGTCAAAACTGCACAAAAAGAACACCACGGAGATGATTCAAATTAATGTCAGAGTTAGGTGACTCTCAACTTTTAACTCTTTCTACACGAAAGTGAATATTTTCTCATTTCATTAAGGAAAGATCTATTCTGGAGATGAGAAACTGATGCAAATATCCATCAGCCAAAGTGTCAGGTAATTAAGTCAGCTATGGATGTGAAAATATATGAACCCCTCATTTTTCCAGCACTGCTCTGTGCTAGAAACCACTAGCCACAATTAAGGCATGTACCCTAACTTCCTAAGTGAAGAAATGACTTGCCACCAAAGGTCTTTAACCTATTCATTGCCCTTATCCATGGCTATCACATTCATAAGTATATTTATTTTTGGTACTAGAATAGGGCACAGAACATGGGATCTCTCTCTTCTCTTTGTCTTTCTAAGGAACATCGATCAAGAAATATAAACAAAGGTATAAAAATGTAGTGACCAATAAGAACAGCAGAGCTTTTTTTGTCTACTGCAAAAGTTAGAAATGTCATCACCTAGACGAATTAGTTGGAAGTCCACGAACTTCTCTGGGATCATAAGGTCCACTGAGACAGTAGGAGAGACTGTGTTTAGGCTGAGACACCTTATAGGACCTATCTACATATATACCAGCACATTTTTTTATTCATTTGTATTGGTTATTATTAAAGTTTCTGCTTATAGATTCCAATTTTTTTTCTTTTTCCATCATACTGTACTAATCCCCTAATCTACTATTGAATACACATCTTCTAGAAGTTCTCTGGAATTGTCCAGTAGCAGATTGTTAAATAAGAAACTCATCACCCCTCTGTACTACTCATGAATCTTAGCTCCATATGAAATTTAGAAATCCTACCTCAAAGAATGCACCCCCCCCAAATAAAAATCACACTGAATCTCTTCTCACTGGTTGTCAGTTATAGACAGTGTATCTGCTTACTCTGCTTTGAATGGGTTCTTCTATTAAAATAGAAGAATAGTGACCAATGTTTCTACAATTCAAAGTGATTGTTTCTCATTCATCTTTTTAATGGTCCTTATTGAAAGGAAAATCCATGCCAGAGTGTCACAGACAGACAGGAAACAAATTTTTTTTATTGCATTTTGAATAGCTCAGTGTCTCCTGACTAAGCACTATAAATTCCTGGCCCCCTATCCAGCTAACTACAAAGGCTAATGGCCTCCAGATGATTTTGTCTCAGCTTTCCAGGTCATTCTTTCCATTCTTTTCTTTACTACAGGACTAGAGACCTGGCCTAAATGTGGTTATGATGGAAATTAAATTGTTAATCATTAGGAGTTTTAAGCAGAGAGCTCTTCCTTTGGTTAGAACTCTCCTAAGTAAGTGAAATGTTAGGATCAGGAGTTGAAACAATCACCAGTAGCAAGGAAAAGCAGCCAACTTCATACAACCCACACCTGATCTTTATTAGTCCATGAGGGGTGGTGGTGACTACTGACCAGTGGGAGGCTACATTGGCCAAACAGCAGGAAGCTTAAGTACCTTTTTGTATGTGAAGAAAGTCATGGGCTTTGGGTTGAGGATAGGGCCTGAATTCTTCCCCATGAGGATCTCAAAAAGTCTAGTTTGCAGAACTTTATGGTTTGGTTTATGGGGGTCCTGGATGGGCTTATTTGCAAAGCAAGACTTGTTTTATGGTTCAAGACTAATGGAAGTCTCCTTTCATAAGATGTGATAAAACATAGAAACTTCTTTGCTATCTGCTTATTTACTGCTTATCAGAATTTGTTCGGTTTTAATTTTTTGTTTTGGGTTTTATTGAGACAGGATCTCCCCAGAACTCAGTGTAGACCAGGCTAGCTTTGATCTCAAAGAGATCTGGCTGCCTCTGCCTTCTGAATGTTGGTATTAAGACCTTGCATTATTATGTCAAGTTCTGTTATTAGAATCTTAATGGGAAATTCCAAGTATGAAAATATCCAAATTTTAGATAACCATAGCCACCCTCCCCCAAATGTCTTATTTTGAAAATGGCTTGGCTTAAAGCCAACAGGACACATCAAAGAATACAGATGACTGCTGAAGGCTGCCTTTCCCTTTGGAGACAGCTGCTGTCTCAATGCGCTCTTCCTACCCTGCCAACATTTTTCTTCCCTTTCATCATACAATCCATGTTCCCCTCTTCGCCTCTTCTCTGGCTATTAGCAGGAAATCACAAATGTCGGTTCAAAAGAAATGTTTTAAATGGTAACTTAAGAGAAAATGAATAATTTCACTCTGTAGAATTGTACTGAAGAATCATCAGCCCCTGAAATTTCCCTGATGGAAAGCAGGATTGGATGGGTGTCACACATTGTACACATCAGCTTTATTGTTGTTTGACAATAATGTCACATTCCAGACTGTGAAATTTGTTCTCTTATAAAGAAACTTGTAATTCATAATAAAAAAGAATTTGCTTTAGAATTGTTGGTTTGGGCTAGATACCATATGTGAGAGAGTTCTCAAAATATTTCAAAAATTTACAGGTTGATCAGTCTACAGAAAATAAAAATCACTTATTTTAAAGTCCTGTCATGCATAAAATCTTGGTAAAGTTTACTGAGATAGATATTTCCTTGAAAATTATTATATTCACCACATTATGACAGAAAAATTGCTAAAAAATATTGACATACTAGGGCCCACAAAGTGACTAAAAGAAGGATAAAGCCCTGGTTCTCAGCCTTCGTTTTATATTTATCCCCTTCAGAATTGTTACTATCGTCTTTTAAAAGATCCCAAAGGCACTGAAAAGTCTCCATTTATTAGTCATCCTGGATTCCAGGAACAACTGGACAGATCAATAAACACCCGAAAGACCCCCAAACAACAGAGAACTTAAGAGACACCATGCCCCAGTCCTAGGCAGCTGTGTAGCTGGACCTGTCAATCACCTGGCTAGGAGTCCACCCCCCAGCAAAGCTGATTCACAGGAAGCCATGAGAAGGAAGTAAGAAGAAAAATTATCCCTTGAGACTTATCCTCCTGGAAACCCCTTTACCATGCAATCTTGTAGAATTTCTATCATGAAACACTTTTTTTTTTTTTTTAAATACTGGCCAAAACCTGGGCACTCTTTCCCTGGCACTCTGGGCTTTCCCACTCTTTCTTTGAAGCCCCTGCTGCCTACCCGCAAGCAGCTCCTTGCTGATCTCTGCTGTACAAGACATGGTTTTCTCTCTTCCTTTCTTTCTTTCCATCTCTCTTTCTAGGAACGGACATGATTTGCTGCTTATCTTCTGTTTTTATTATTCTCAAAATCTACTAGAATTGTCCTTGAGGTTCCTCCTGAGTCCATTTTTAATTTTCTATTAATGAGGCTTGTTTCTCTGGTAATAACTTAAGTAAGAGTTTTATGGGAAGCAGGTTATTCTCTTCAGGTAGTGAGGATTCTTTAAAACAACTTCCAGAACCAGGACTAAGATACTGATCCAGACCACATCTTGACCAAGACTGCTTAAGTAGCTGTTCCTCTTGACCTCTTCTCTGATTTTTCCTCTCTTTAATCCTAAAGCTCATGTCAGTACAGCAAAAACGGACTTGAAGTCACTGAACCCTTTTATTTGTTCCTTTTCCCAAAATCTTAAAATTGAATACTGGGACAGGTGGTCCAGCCTAGTGCTTTGGTTTTTCAGAGCCAGGAATTTTCCCCTAAAATGTTAGTAATGCTATATGTTTTTAATATAAGAATAGGACATAAATCATGAAAAATTTTCCTCAAACACATAGCAAGGAAGAGAATTCATTTTTAATAACTTTATTAAAAATTTACTCTGCAACTATTTTCTTTCTGACTCAAAGGATAATAAGAAAAGCCTAAAATTCAATCTTTAATAAGTGTGGCGATCATTAACTCTGTGTTACCGCAGAAGCTCATGCAGCTAGTGTTTTCACTGGGATGGCCACTCGGAGAATAAACCTATCTAGAACAGAATTAGATGACCCACCTTACAGAATTCCTTCACGAACGCTGAGTAGTCATTCTCCCAATCATTCATAAACTTATCTCCTCTATGTGTATTCCCACTGGAGTAGGAAAAGCTGAGTCAGTTTCTACAGTGTCTTGACAGTGATTTTAAAAATGATGCAGTACCACTTAACTACACATGGACTAAGCTCTTCGGAGGTGCTTGCTTGCTTTGGGGGCAGGCTCTTCCTATGCAAATCATGCTAGCCTAGAACTTCCTGTATAGCCTAGCCTTAGCTTGAATTTCTGCTCCTTCTGCCTCTGCTTCTCCAAATGCTGAGAATACAGGTCTGTGTCTTTTTTGGGGCGTGGGCTGGGGAGATGGGGGACATAGAAGTCAAGAACAAAGACAAAGCTCTGCCCTTTATTTTGTCCTTTGTTTTCCTTTTTCACTACTCAACACAGCAACTGGAGGTACAGAGACACTTCTCATGACCGTGACTACAAAATCAATGCACTGATACAGCTCAGGACATAACACCTCAGAAAATATGACTGCTGCAGGGCTAGAGAGATGGCTGCTCTTGCAAAGGACCTAAGTTCGGTTCCCAAGAATCCACATGGTGGCTAACAACTCTCTGTACCTAAGGTTCCAGGGATATCTGATGCCCTCTTCTAACCAACTCTTCTGGCATTCACAAGCTGTCTACATGTATGTGGTACACATAAACTAACTAATACAAGCACACAAACACATGTTAAACTATAAAGAAATATCTATAAAAATGATGATGGCAAATGTACTGGTTTGAATGGGAATGTCTCCCAAAGCCTCCAATCATTTGGACATTTCGTCCCCATTGGTTGTCCTGTTTTGGGAGGCTTCAGGAGGTGTGGCTCTGCTGAACGGTGGACTTTGAGAGTTCTTAAGCCTTGCCAGATCTCCATTCCTTCTCTGCTTCCTGTGTGTGCTTAAAGATGTGAGCACTTAGCTTCTGCCCTTGTTCTAGCTAATCTTACTAAGCCTCCTAACCATGACAGACTCGAATCCCTCTAGAACCTATCATGTAAGGTCAAATAAGCTCTTCCTTTTATAAGTTCCCTTAGTCTGGGCATTTTATCACAGCAACAGAAAAGTAACTAATACAACAAAGAAACAGAACACTCCATGCCAAAATAAGACTCTGACATAGAAGTTACAGCAGCTGTATTACAAAGTCGTTCTTCTGTAAAAAAATCTACATCTGCAAAGAAATGTTCTCCCATCTCTGGACCAGGAGAAAAAGGGACATGCATTCATTAAAGGCTCTTGTAATTGGAGAAGGCCTTGACTTAAATC
Organism: Eospalax fontanierii; assembly: GCA_035773235.1. Taxonomy (NCBI): domain Eukaryota; kingdom Metazoa; phylum Chordata; class Mammalia; order Rodentia; family Spalacidae; genus Eospalax; species Eospalax fontanierii. The sequence continues at coordinate 25,377,400 of CM069530.1, forward strand.
TGGAAAATAAACTTTATCTTTGTTTGAGGTGCTTTTCCCTCCAATCTCACCTAAATTTCTATTTTTCATTATTTGTTTCAGAAAAGGCTAGAATTTAAGACTTTTGGATCTACTATAGAGACTTACTATTTTCTCTGAGTTTTCTGCCCCATAAACATGAGGTACATATGTTAATACATTTGTTACTTTCTTGTTAATCTATTCTACAGAGATCCAGTGAAAAAATGTGCTGGGCTGAAAGAAAATTATTTCACTTTCTCTACACTACAGATGATAGTTTAGGAAAAAAAAAAAAAAAAACCCAGTCACATTCTGTGATGGTTTTGTTGAGCCTGTCTACCAGCTCTGTACTGTGTAAGATAATGAAATTCTCCTGTATTTATAGTACTGTTAGTCATAGTGTGCCTTGCAGCTGAACACACCCTAACTGATATTCAATTAGGCACCTGAAAGGAAGTTGCTGTACTGTTAGAAACTAAAATATGAAACTGTACTAGAAAAAAAGACACATGTAAAGGACCCAACAATTTTAGACTATAAATTGGATAACTCTTACGTTTTTGTAAAACATTTTTTCAAGCCCACAAATGTTACATTCAGATTCCCACCTATCAAACTCATGGATGGATACATATCCCTGCCTGTTAAGTTAAATAAAATTGCTAGTATTAACTTTCAAGCCTAGAACTGTTGGATATTCAATACTTGCATTTCCACAACCTCCATAAAGACAATTCAGTAACACCATCTGTTCCGGAAAGCAGAACATGCCATTCTCAGGAATGTCAATGTTGGGCTCAGGAAAGTCATAGCCTAACATACAATGATACTATGGAAAGCTGATTAAACTAAAAGAGATTTAAAGGTCTCAGAAATCACCTTAGAAACAAGAGTTGGACTTTTCGTCCTCAATCATTCAGAAGCACAGAGGGGGGCTTTTCCTTGAAGTTTACCTTATCTAAGGGGCATGCTTTCAAAAGAAGTTTCACATCTTTCGCAAATTCCTGTGAAATATTAATTCACACTAAAGAAGACTAGAGCTACTATTGGAACAGTGTTGTCTCATTTACTATCTATGCTTGAGACCTATTCATCCACCTTCAACATTTATTTACCTAACAGAATGTTCATTCTTAGCTTCAGCAAAAATGCAAAGTGAAACACCGATGGCTTAAGAATTATTAGAAAAATAACCTAGCATCCTTACTAGAAATTAAGAATAGCAAACTCTGAACAGTAGCTATGAGAAAAGTTATATTTTAAAATCTATAAATACTATGAGATAGGTGATTTATATGTTAAAAATTTAGTCTTAAACAGTTACAGTTTGTATGACTTGGTTTCATTTATGATTTTCATTTAGGAGGAACATAGAAGCTATCAGGTTATAAATGATATTTATTTTTATATATTACATATGGGATATATATATATGTATGACATAATAAAAATAACAAAAATTGCTTTTGCACACTTGATCTAAGCACTAGACTGTCAACAGTTTCTAATTCTCATGTGGTTCCAAGGTACAGCACTAACACATTATTTACTATAGTGAGTCTCCAGGAGGATAAGAGTAGCCACAGAAGTACACTGCATATTCATCTCTAAAAATATGGACATCTGCAACGAGAGGAAGCCATGGAGTATGTAAGATAATCATAGAGGAAAATAAAAGAATTGTTGGTGCAATGAGAGTTCCAGAAATTAGGATCCTTTAAGGAAATACCACACTGGGAATACATTTCAAGAGACCTGGCACCAGGATAAAGACTCCTTTCTAGGATAAAACTATCCTGAGTTCTAGTTAACTAGGTCTCACCTCTAAATCTACATATCCTTATTTCCTGGCTTTTGTTTCATCTTTTCTATGCACTAACACTGTTATTGTTGAGACAGAATGAGAATTACTGTAGACTTCATTTTTAAATTCTCCCCCTCTCACCCCCACCAGGGGAGTTAGAGTGTCAACAGCGGTGACAAGAATGGTCAGAAAATTTCTGAGGTAGACTCAAAGAAACAGTGAATGCCTCTTTGGGGTATTGTCTGTAGTTGTCTGAATAAGAAATATCCCCCATCAGCTCGTGTATTTGAACACTTGGTCCCCAGTGGGTGCCGCTGTGTTGGGAAGTTATGGAAAGTTGAAGAGGTACAGCCTTGCTAGAGGAAGTATGTCACTGTGGGTAGACGGGGAGCTTTTATAGCCTTGCCCCACTTCCTGTTCTCTCTCTGCTTCCTGTATATGGATGGAGATGTGATCAGTCAGCTTCCTGCTTACACTCTCATGCCTTCCCTGACTTGGACTCTATCTTTCTGTGGTCACACACCAAAGTAAGACTTTTGTTCCTTAAGTTGCTTTGGTTATGGTATTTTATCACATCAACAGAGAAGTAGCTAATAAAAGGGTATATGCATGTATTTGTAGGCATTTGTGAGTGACTGATAGCAAGAATAAATACAAACATGAGTTCATATCAGTTTAACAAAGGAAAAGCATTGCTGGAAAAATAAAATATGAAGATGTGGATCTCTGGAAGATCAAGGCCAGCCTGGGCTACATAACGAGTAGGATAACTGGGCTATAGGGAGACCCTGTCTCCAAAACGATTGGTCTGTGGATCATTCATAGAAATTATGAAAAAATCATTTAAGGAGCTATTTTCCTTCATGAAAGATAATAATAATTCTTAAGCAACCTAGGAGTCAATGTAAATGTACATAAAATAATAACAGTAATGCTTTATATTCTTCATTATAATTTAGCTAGATAAAAATATAATACCTAAAAATGTAGAAAATCTTTTCTAATTTATATTTGACCTATAGTTTCTATTAAGAATATTTTTCCCATATTAAGGTATGAAAAATTAGAATAGATTACTTTTCCCTTTAGATAGTATAGCTTTAAGTCTTTAGGTCTTTAAAGGCAACAAAATGTAAGGAATGATTATAATTCCTGACGACTTCATAAATATTTTTATTTTCTCAGACACAGAAAAAGCAGGTTGGGGATAAAGGCATGAGTTTCCCATAAAATTTTAATTTTAATTTGTTCTAGGGCTAAAACTGACTATTTTTAATTCACTGTATTGATTTGAACTTTTAGGTACTATTAATCTTAGATAACTAACAGATAATATTTGGTGACCCAACTTTCATTGTATTTGTTCCATATACATAAACCGAAATAGTTACAAAAATGTACAAGCAATGTTATCTTCAAAGCATATAGCAACATGGTCATAAATTAGAATCTACTTATATATTTATATATTTACTTATTCACTTGTGAATGGAGAATTTCTTGTTTGTTGAATTTTTATGAAGTTCATACAATGTATTTTGAATATATTTAGAGCTTCCCACTTTCTGCACCTCTGTTAATGACCTCCGCCCAATTTCATGCACTCTGTCACATATATTAAAGCCTATCAAGTCAAGTTTGAGTCCCAAACGCCCTTTAGTGCATATTCATCCACTGGAGTCTTATTAACCTGCCTAGCATCACATTCTTGAAGAAGTCCAGCTTTCCCTCTCTCAGTAGCTATTGGATGCCAGTAGTTACTCAGCTTCTTCCTCAATTCCCCAATTCTATGCTGGGAACTTGCAAGGCCAGTAACACAAAGTAGGCATCAGGAAAGGCCTGATTCTTCTCTACAACATCAACTGCACATTAACCAATGCTTCAACAGCTGAACAAATGATGGAGTTCTGTCTCATCCACCAAATTCCTCTGGCCTCTCCCACTGACTACCACTTCTTCAAGCAGCATGACAACTTTTTGTAAGGAAAACGCTTCCATAGCAAGCAGGATACAGAAAATGCTTTAAGATTTGCTGAATCGTAATGCAAAGAATTTTTCACTACAGAAATAAACAAAATATTTTCTCATTGACAAAAATGTGTTGATTATCATGGCTCCTATTTTTATTAATAAAGAAGTGCTTGAGCCTATTTATAATGATTAAAAATTCATGGTCTGAAACTACAATTCCTTTTGCAGTAACCAAGAAGAATTGTGAATTTAGTTAATAGTATTTATCCTCTTCAATACAAACATAACAAATGAGTATTCTGAAAATATTTTTAAACAAAACAAAGTTAAACTAAAGTAAAAATCTAAATTATTTTGGCAGGTGAACTAGCATTCTCAAAGACAAAAAGGCATGCTTCTTTTTCAACAATAATTTAGAATAAAATGAAGTAACAAACTAAAGAATTTTGAGGTGAAGGAATTGTAAGTCAGATTCATTCTGTCAAATTATCATTCAATACACATCATAAAAAGACAGTGTAAGCAATTCACTCTTTTGAAGTCCTTTAGATGGGACAAAGGAAGAGTAATCCAATGACAACACTAGGCAGGCAACCACATTCAGCTTGAAGAAACCAGATCAGTTGTCACTCAACATTCCATAACAGCAGTGGGAGTTACCTCTTCAGGGTAGGGAGGGGAGGAGTGGTGGCCTGAACAGGAGATAGAAGCTGGTCAGGTGGGACAGGGAGTCCAAGCAAGCAGGTCTGAGAATGTCCTTCTTGGAAGCCAGGAACGCCAAATGAGAGTTCTGGTCTCTTGTTAATTCTTGTCCTTGCCACAAAATCCCAGTTTCTGCCACAAAATCCCAGTTTCTGCCACAAAATTCTCTAAAAAACCCCAGACGAGCAGCTTGATGGTACCCTATTTCCTGAGATCTGTTCCTGCTATACAGGTGTTCTGCTTTCTCTCTTTAAATGTCCACCTATATATCAGTAATAAAAAAATAAAAAATAATACTCTCTAATAATAATCATTTTTTCTAAATGTACCCTCTGTGGCACACCACTTTCTAATTGAATTTAAAGTCTGCTCTACAAGATGAAACCTATACCTGGCACTGTTATTGATGCCTGTTTTTAGGTAGATCATAGGCCCTAGGTAAGAACTTAGTCCTACTATTCTGTTAAATGTATGTAATGTTAACGTGACTCCTAACAACTTATGAATGAATATACGCATAGATTAGTGCACCTCTCAGCCCTCATCAGAGAAGCTTCTTTTTTGAAGTAGATAGGGATTAACACAGAGATCCACAACTGGTCAATGTGCAGGGAATAAGAGACTATGAACTGCTCAGCCCTAAACATGACACTTATACTCCCTCCTCTCAGAGGAGGCTCAGGGATCATCATGGGGAAAGAGCCAGAGGTGGTGATTGACACATTGAAACAGTGTTTCACTGTCCCAACAGGGCAGATGTACATATAAACTCACAATGCTTATGACACATGCACAAGACCTGTGCAACCTCAATCTAGACAAAACCCCAGCGTGGATGGGGAGGTGGGCACAAAGTCCAGCCTCTATGTGAGGAGCTATTGACAGCTGACAGGTACTGGGAGAGGGAGAGTCGGTTGCTTTAAGGTTGTGGTAGGTTGACCAAGGGATGGCCCACACCCAAGAGTACATGGGCAGCACAAATTTGATTTGTTTTCTTTTGTTTGTTTTTTAAAGCAGACACAAACTTGTGTGGGTGTGGAAAGGGGGTGTAGATGTGAGAGGAACTGGAGAGAAGTGAATATGGTCAAAATATGTTGTATAAGATTCTCAATTTTTAAAAAAAGCAGTAAAAAAGCAATGTTATTGAGTGTCTTTGAACATTTTGGAACAACTTTATAAATAAATTCATCATACCCCTTAAAAATACTTCAATAAAACCTAGGAATAGCCAGCACTTTGAAGCAATACTATACGGTGGCAGATGAGCATTTCTGTTCATTTACATATATGTTCATATATGCATGTCTTACTATGATGTCTTCAGCTATATTTACCACTTTCAAGCTGCTGTCAGTTTGTGCATAATGCTATCCTGTCTGTTTCCTGATTTTTATATCCTTCCTGGTCTTTACCCAAAGTAGCTTCAATTATACAGATGCATTTATATCATGTAACATAGATAGCAAATGTGGTAAATTTAAAAGGCTTTCCATCAATTATATATATATATATATTTATATAGTACATGCATATATAGTACTATAACTATACATCATGGTATATTAACATAGACTAAACACATAAAATTATTCTTTCTGTTCTGTTTTCAAAACTTGACTTTTGATTGCCAGGTTTTACCAGGAGATACTTTGTTTAAGATCCAGGCAAAATTCACTGCATCCCTCTGAGAGGCTGGTTCTTGTGGACCCTTGTTTGACTACTGATTATTTTTTGGCATTCAAATAAGTCAATCATTGTGCTTCTAGGGCATTTATTATAGTGATATTGGATTTTGTAAATGAAATACTGACAAGTACATTCACCAACAGGTCAGTGATAGCTTTTTGATACAGCAATGGGATATGGAAACGTGCAGATATTTAACCTGCTAACGGCCCTGTCATCAAGCACTGATAAAGTATAGTGCCACTGGAGGCTTAGACAACAAGATGCCCTACCGCGGGTACACTTAAGGGATATGCATGAAGGCTATCTTTTCATTACACAAAAATGAAATATTGTGCTCTGGATGTGACCATATATTTTGGCTAAAACAGTAATCTCAGAGGTAGTAGAATTAATTGTTTGAAATAATGTATTAATCTATAATACTAAAATTTCTATACTTCCAATTATTTCAAATGTCGTATTTAAAAATCAAATTTCACTTGAGGAAACAAGTCTGCATTTCAGTAAGGTTAATGACACATGTATGCTATGATCTGGTTACTGTACTCCTAGATGTACAGCCATTAGAAATGCTTACCCATTTCAACATGTGAGAGAATATTTGGAGCTACATGTTACCGTTTATACAATAAATAACATTTTGAATAAAATTGAATAAACCTATTAATTTAGTAAATGGAAGAGACATTGTATAGACGGTAAAGGGCTTGTTTTGCAAGCATGAGAACCTGAATTTAATCTCCAGAAGCCATGTAAGATAATTTGGGTGTGGGGCTAGAGAGATGGGCTTAGCAGTTAGGAGCATTTATGGCTCTTGCAGAGGACCTGGGTTCTGTTCCTAGCACTGACATGGTGGTTCACAACTGTCTCTAACACTAGTTCCAGGAATCCAATGCCCTCTGCTCACCTCTGTAGGCTCCTGTAAAAACCTGATGCACAAACATACACTTAGGCAAAATGTATACACATAAAAAAACAAAATGAAAAAGCTGAACTGTGTGTACTTTAGCACACACATGATATCAGGGCTGGGGAGGCGGAGACAGGTGGAATGCCGGAGCTGGGTCTCCAGCACAGCTTAATTGGTCAGTACTTGACTGGTGAGAAACCTTGAATTAAAGAAAAAGAGGATGGAGGGAATCTTTGGAATGACACCCATGATTGTCTCTTGGCCTCCATATGCATGTGCACATACCATACACACACACACATACACACACACACACACACAAACACAAAATGGAGGTTTAATTTGGAATTATATGATATAAATACATTGATCTAGTGATTACATAGGAATCTTAAAGTTTAGTTATAGAAAAGAGAGATGTCCTAGAAAAGGAACCTAAGGAGATGCCTTTTCTATCTGAATATTAAATAACCTACTGATATGGATGTTTTTTAATTTCACAGGAGTCTATATCTATGAAATTTCCAAAATTTGAAAATTTTACTTCAAAAGATTCTACCAAAATCAGATTTACTGCAGGTAGAATTTATCTTCAATAGAATGTATATTTTATAAATGTATAATTTTGATTTGTTGTGACAATTAGTCCTATAAGCACTATAATTATTATATAGAAAATTTCCATCATCCCCAATATTCACTATATATTTTTCAGTCAGTTTTCAATCTACTGTCAGTTGATTACATGTTTTCTGTGCCCATAGATTTTCTTATCCAGAACTATATATAAACAAAACAACTCAGAGTGAGGCCATTTGTATCTGTGTTCTTTAACTTAATATAATGCCCTTAAGATGCAAACTTATTGCCCTGTGCATCAGCTGTTTAATCAGTTTAAATTTATGAAACTAGTCTGATTTTCCATAAAATCTTGATTCTACAACTGGTGATCAGTGTGTATTCTATACCTGACAAGTAGACAGAATTGTTGATGACGTTATTCACAGTTTATTTTATTATTTTATTTTATTTTATTTTATTTTATCGAGACACGGTCTTCCTATAGCCCCAGCTGGTCTGGAACTTGTTATGTAGACTAGGCTGGCCTTGAACTCACAGAAATCTACCTGCCTCTACCTCCTGAGTGCTGAGTGGGAGGGCATGTGCCACTACGCCCAGCTCTGTTATTCAAGGTTTTTATACTTTGTCCTTCTGTATACATGTTCTAATGGTTACTGACACAGGATAGATGGAATCTCCCACTATAACTATGCAGACGTGTATATTTAGGACTGCTGTGCTCCGTGAAGACTCACCTCCTTTCACAATATCCCTCTTTTTCACTGTTCATAATGTTTTTTTCAGAACATTCTTTTCTGACACTCATTATGATATGACACATATCATATCAATTTTATGATAATTTGGCTAGGTGTTGGTGTCCAATACTTAGTCAAACATAGGTCTGACTGTTGTTGCAAAGGTATATTTTTAGATGCTAACACTGAAATCAGTGGATATTAAATTGATAAGTTGTCCCTTGGGTCACATTCAACTAGTTGAAGGCATGAAGTGTAGACTGAAGCTTCCCCAAGAAAGAAGACAAATTCAGCCACAACAATGCAGAATAAGAAACCCTGCCTAAATTTTGCACCTGAACATTTTAGGTTTAAGATTGTAACATAGCAGAGATACGTGTGGGGAACACAGGGATTTTCTCCCCATGCCCAGAAAGGGGAACCCCTCAGACTTCTAGCCTACCCCATCTTTCTAAGGGTAGCTGCTGTTTCACCTGCTGCCCAGCACACCTAGATTCTGTCCTGCCACACTAGACCCGTGCTTGTATTTCAGTGACTTGATACCACTTAGCTTTTGCTTATGATCCATTCTGAGGTCTCCCTCTCTTCTCACTTGCTCTGTGAGCCTCTTCTGAGGTGAGCATTTGGATTCCTGGGACTTCCATTCTCTGACAGACTAACAAGAGTTATGACTTTGTTTTTATCATTAGGGTTAGTGTGACTTTTGGGGGAGATGGGGCACTTTTTTTGAGACAGAGTCTCCTGGTAAACCCAGTTTACTTGGAATTCTCTATGTAGACTAGACTGACCTGGATCTCATAGAGATCCACCTGCCTCTGCCTCCTGAGTGTGAGGATTCAAGGCACACACCACCACACCCAAGTAGAGCGACATTCTTAAGTAAAGCAGAACTTGTAAAGTGTGATTCTCAAAGGAATTATCTAAATTATCCAATTTGATGGTACAAATCAAAGAAATGATTTTCCAATTCTTAAACAACCCTATTCTTTTTGTCTGAACATAGAGATTTTTGTTCTTTTTTCATGCTATTTGTAACAACTATTTTTGAATCAAGGTCTTAAGCTACAGCCTAGACTGGTCTTGAACTTGTTGCAATCCTCCTGCCTTCGCCTCCCCAATGCCGGAATTACAGGCAACCATGGCTGCCTGAAAATACATATTTTTTAAAATAATCATCCTAGTTTTCTAAAGGGATGACTAAGACTAGCTTGTTCACATATAATCAAAGACTGCTCTTTGACTGAATGACTGAAGAAAGTTCATAATTATTTTAATCAGTGCTAAAATTATTTAGATACCAAATGTTTGTGATGACAGAAAAGGAAAGCTTCAAGTTCTAGCATGCTATGGGTCAAAATGCAGAATGTACTATAAACTGTAATCTCTTTTCCCAGGATCAACGTGCTGGAGTATCCTCTCTTCTCTCTAAGCAAACACATGTAGAGGTAAGTATCTAATCACCTGTTTTTTAAAACTCAATTCACATTACTCTTTTTCAAATTACATTTTTCATTGGCACTTAATAATTTGGTAAAGTGGAAAAGATTTTAATTTGGTAAGGTCTAGTTTATCTCTATCTTTTCTTTCATTGCCTATGTCTAAGAAATCATCCCCAAACTGGGCACGACTTCCTCTCACACTATTTTTTTAATTGACTTTGTAATGATTGCACACATTAATAGGGCATGGTTTGATATTTCAAGAAGAGGTTTTGGTAGTAACAACCCACTAAGATTATCTCTGTCCGTTAACCAGAGCGGGGTCTCTCAGGCCCAGCTGTAACTTTAATCCTAGATCATTATACCGTCTTTAGCCTAGCTCTGGTTTCACTTCAATAGCATATCAGACTCTGCAACTTCACTCTTCTTAATCTCAGCTCTATCACTGGACATCTCTTCATTGTACTGCATCTTTGTTGCAGTCATTTGGTCCTTTTTGCATTTTCCAGATGCCCTGATTGTTCTCATTCTGAGATTCCTCTTTGTCCTACCAGTGTTCTCAAAGACTTGATTCATTGACTGTGTTCTTGAAACAGCTGTCTGCTCTGCATGGCAATTTAACCTCTGTGCTCATCCCTCTCCATTCCTACTGATCCTCTTACCTCCTGGCTCTTGCTGACCCATGTGGCCCATGTCATCCAACTACCTCCCTGCAGTTTTTAGCACTGGCTGTCAGTGTTTGACTTCATCACTTGCCCCATTAAAGCTGTCTTCCAGCCATCATATTCACAATGCTCATTTTACATTAATAGGGTAAGAATTATGAATTATCAAGGAAAAATAATTTCTCTTCTCAAACATCCAACTAGCTAAATGTCATAGCTGAGAGGACTACATTTCTTTGTAAGCAGACAACTGGAACACCTGCCTCTTGTTCTTTTTCTGACTAATCTCTTTCACCTTTTTTTCTTTCATTATCTTTCATGTTGGCAGATAAATATGCAGGGATAAGAGAACTGATGAAAAAGACAAACAAGAAACTCAGTTTGTCATCCAATGAGATCACTAGCCCTCTTCAACAGTACATGAAAAACAAAATACATGCACATACACATTCACAGACACATACTAGTCACTGGCTTCATAAGGGACTGTAAACTAAAGGGAAAATAAAGGGAAGCAAATTCCCATCTCACCATGTTTTATCTGCCAAAGCCAACAGTTATTTTGGCATGTTATTATGGAATCTAATTACTGGTCCTTTAGAAAAGGTGCTCCTTAATTGTAATCATCAGTAAGTAAAAGGAATCTTGCATATCTAAGAGTTATATTAAACACTACAAATCTTACATACATAATATTAAACCAAGAGCAAAATCTTTGAAAAGAAGCATAAAAGTTGAATATTAGGGCATGTATTAATTATTCTTAAAATATATGCATTAGCTCTTGCTTACTTTTCAAATACATAAAAGTCAATATGACAGCATTGTTTGAAGAAAGTGCGGATTTCCTCACCACTAAATTCTTTTTCTCCACATTATATACACCCAGGCCTGGAAGGAGGACCAGTTCCTCAGAAAATGTATCATCTCTCATAATACCTTATCTTCCCCAACGCTAACAACACTATTCATCAGGACTTCCCCATGTCCTATCACCTCCATCAACCAAACTCCCAATAATTCCGTAAATTTGCCAAATAGTTTTCATCAGAGCTTTCATTATAACATTCCAGACCCAAACATTACAGGCCTAAGCTTAAAGTCTGAGCCTTTGTAATGTGAATGCTACTCTCAGTTCCCTTTGTTAACATAATCCTGATGTTGTATTCTGTCACTTTAACTGGCTTTACTAAATCAATGTAAACACCAGCAATAGAGTCTGACAGAAGCCTCTCTCTGCCTCATCTTTTGGGATCTCATTCTTAGTATACAGGAGTCTCCGTAAACAAAGAGAATATGCATCCTTCTGTGAGTGCTTTCCCGTTTACCTTTATGGCTTTCTTTCTCACTAAGTGCCCATGCCCTGGGGTGTAGTGCATCATATGGACTAATCTCCCACATGTTTGATTGCCCTGGACCTTTTCCTTCCATCACATACTGCTAGGAAAAAGTAAAACAAAAACAAATGTATTTTCCCTAGCCACCTACCTGATTTCTACAAACACTAAACATTGCTAAACAAAAATGTGTGTTCAGATTATAAAAACATATGCATGTAAATATCATTAAGACTGGTAGTCCTGCCTCTTTCTAAATAAAAATACTTCAGGTAGGACCTTATCCTTATGTATAAACCACTGCTTTTTCTTGCATATTTCACTCTCTGCAATATCCTTCAGGTCCCCTAACAGAGATCTTCCTATTTTCAACAAATGTCCCTGATATATACTTCATGGAGAATATTAGTTACTCAAGATTTCTCTTTCCATTTCCTAATTCTACATCAAATACCTTAACTTCCAGATGATCACTTATCTGTAGCCTTGATACAATCTCTTCTCTTATCCAATGATGTCATATTATTAGCAAAAAAAATCTTTAAAATATGACTTTAGAGGGGTTAAAAGGATAATAAGCTTACTAGGATGGATTTTCTTATTCCTGCTAAAGTTACCTACTGAAATCCAGCTTCTACCTGAAACAGTAGCTTCTACCCTTAACTGGGATGCACCAATCACTCAACTCCATAGGCTCCTATTTCCCATGTGTAGAATATTCTGACTTTCACAAAGATCTGTGGTGTGTTGTTAGCATAGCAATTATAGGTTGCTTGATGGCAAAAAAGAATGCATTCCCCTCCAGAGAAGTCCATTCTTATACTTGTTTTAATACATACAAATTCATAAGTAAGGGCTCTTCAACTGAAATGTAACAAGCTATGTTCAGCACATAAATGCCTTACCTTTCTGAAGGATAATGAGAACGGGGGCCCTTTTACATCTCTATATTTCTAAGTCCAACCATGCAAGATTCCCCTTTTACCTATAAAGTCTCTGTCATTAACTCATAATGTGATAAAAGTTGTTCTGACTTCTTAAAGTACATCAGATCACTCTAAAAGACACATTTGGCAACTAAAAGCTAATAGTTCTTGAATTTAACTATTGACACATCTCAAATCTTCTGCCCTTAGTGACTTTCCCACATTTCACTGACTTCTCTGTACTGTTTTATTCTGTATCTGTTTCTTTAATCTTTCCTTAAGAACATGCATATACATAATGTATATAAATATATCCATACATAAATACATATATGCATATACACACATATGTACATACACACAGATATATGCATGTAGATATATATACACATATTCATACATATACATATATAGATTTCTTCTGTATGACAATATATCTATAAATATATCTCTATCTCTATCTATCTATCTATCTATCTATCTATCTATCATCTATCTATCTATCAAGATTTCTTAGGCTGGAGAGACGGCTCAGAGGTTAAGAGCATATAATGTTCTTCCAGAAAACCTGAGTTTGATTCCCAGAACCTATGTCAGGTCACTCATAATTGCCTGTAATTCCAGTTCCAGGGTGTCTGATACCTCTGGCCTCTACAGGCACCTGCACTCCTGCGTACAGATACACACATATATGGAATTCAAATTTAAAACAAATTCTTAGTCCTAAAAGAGTAAAACCAAAAGCAAACCAGCATGACTAGGACTTGCCGTCTGCTCTAGCGTCACAGTCTCTCCTGTCTGCTGTACTGGCAGACCTCAAGCTCGCTCACCCTAGTTCCTCACTGAGCTATCCCCCTAGGCGTTGCTTGTACTCCATTACTGACAAAGCAGGTGGCGATCATATTGCATCACTTTACTTTCTTACAATCTTTGTTGCCTTTCCTTTGGATCCTTAGGCCATCTGGCTCTTTTCACGTCTGACCCCACCTCAGTCACAGCACTCTGCCTACACTATACTTTGCTCTCCTAGTTCTGCTTAGGACTTTTGCTGTTCATTTTTTTAATGCTGCCTAAAAGTCTCTACATTTTTTTTTCCTGGGTGACAACTTTTTAGCAGTCACGTCAGCTCAATTGTCCACATCTTCAATCTTCACAACGCACTTCCACGCACAACACCTGCTTTACCACCTCTGTAAGTCTGAAACAGCATGCACAAGTCCCATGTAAGCTCATGTCAGACAGAACCCCAGCATAGAAACAGGGAAATGGGTATGAAGCCCCAACTTTAGCTGAAGAACTATTGGCAACCCATAACTACTGGGAGAAGGAATAAGAGTGTGATACGTTAACTAATATGTTAATTAGGCTTCAGTGGATGGATGTATACAGAAGGACATTTCATGACACAAATTTGGCTCTATAGGCCTTAATATATAGGACCAAGTAAATGAAATTAGATGTGTGGGTATCAGATAGGGGAGCAGCCTAAATGTGATCAAAATACATCATACAAAATTAGCAAAAACTCCATAAAATTAAATTAAAAAATGAGTGTGTGTCATATGGGCAGAGCATTGGCACCAAGATATATGGCCTAAGGAAGGTCAGGGATTTCGGTGATAAATGGCTACTGGGCAGTTTCTTAGTCTAAGAATAATAAATATGAAACACACCTCAAAGATGCATTCACGTTCACAAGGCTTTCAATATAAAAGAACTAATAAATCTAGAATCTTCAAACATTTAATCAGCATGTACGAGTTAATATATGTTGGCTCAAGTTTATCTTTAGCCCCAGGAAGTCTACTTCATAAATAAAAGCCAGCTTCAATTGTGAAGCTGTTTCTGCCATAAGCAAAAATAAATTTTCAATATCCTTTGTGCATATCTTCTTTTTGGATGAAAATAATGATAGCCGCTGCCCCAACACACCCTGATTGTGCAGATACTCTTATCTACCTGTGAGAAAAATGTAGGCGGTTTGGTTTCCATCATGGTTTCTCCATGTGAATCATTATGCAGGGACGCTTGCCTGCCATTCTTATCAACTCAGAGCCCTGAAGAAAGAGAATATGCTAAAATAAAGGAGATGGTGCTCCAGGAGACTCTGATATTAAATTATACATGATTTTTATACCTTGTTTGTGATATTTGTAATCCTTTTAAAAGTCTTTTATGTCTTAACAACTACATTAGACATTTCTTGGTTTGTGCTTAATTCTCATAATGCTTTGAAAGTTACCAGTATTTATGAGTTCATTAACCTTTAGAATGATACAGCAATTATCAACATATGAAAGATAAATTAAATATTTGTCTCATGTAGTAGGAATTTCTTGTGAGACTTTATTTTTAAATAAGGAAAAATGCTATTTTAAAGGACTGTTTGAAACAAATTATAATAATTTAATCTTCTTACTTACTGTTCTCCATCTTTACGGTTATCATACTTGTTATCACGTACTTAGTCATAGTCAAAGGGTCTGATTTGATTCAGTTCAATTATGGAAAATATTAAAGAAACTTAGCTATAAATTTTGCTTAAATAATGCATACTTTTGCCATCTGGTGGCAGAATCAAAAGGTGTATTTGTGACTAGGGTCAAGGATATAATCCTGGTTTCATTCCATGACCTTAATCTACCAAATGGCAAATTTCACTTTTCATTCAAGAAAGCATCAACATTCACAGGTGATTTCTTTTGTTTTGTTTTCAAAAGACAGTGTTCTCTGTAGTTTTTTAAAACACTTCTATATTCATGTTAAACACATCAGTAATAACACATGTTGACAAAGGAACTATGGATTTTATACAATAATCAAGTCAGACATAAAACCTAATAACAAGCTAGGCATGGCAGCACATGCATCCAGGAGGCAGAGGCAGGCAGATCTCTGAGATCCAGGCCAGCTGTGGTGACAGAGAGACATTGTCTCAAAAACAAACAAAACAAAACAAAACCAAAGCAAACAGAAAAGAAAACAAGAACCAAATAATATTCTCCATTTATTTTATATGTGGCAATTCCTAGAATGTTTAAATTTTCTGTAAACATCAGTATATTTTAAGAAATCTTTCAAAAGGACCACTGTTTTACTGCATACGCTGGTAATTATAACATTCTATGATGTCTAGAACCTGGTTTTTTAATTGTACCTTAGGCATTATAACTACCATTGTTATATGAAGATATTTTAAAGATTGAAAATAGTGTGAACTATGAGCAAGCTCATTTGCATTACAGGCATTGAGCCATGTTTTTATATTTGGGTTCTTTTCTTCATTTAATAAGTTAGAAAGGTTGCATGTAATTACATATCAGAAAATTATAGAATGCGAGAGTTAGAAGAGTTCTTCAACACCACAAAGTTCTTCGTCAAAGATAAATTTGTTTCAGAATATTGCTAAAAGTGCTTATCCTGCTCAGCTCATAGTCCTCCAATAATAGGGAAAAACTACTCATGAATGACAAGTGAGTGCTGAGTACTGCGCCACCCAGGACTTTGCACATGTTATACAACTGTGTCGCCACTGACCTACATCATTAGCCCTCATGTTTTTCCTTGTATGGAAAAGACATACTTACTTCCTGAAACCATTGTTCACAACCCACATCAATTTCTGCACAATCTCTTCACTTAAACATATGAGGCTGTGAGAGTAGCTCAGCAATGGACAGCTTGCCTAGCATGCTCAAAGCCTCCAGTTAGATCCTCAGCAATGCAAAACATTGGTGATTATAGTGATGATGATGATGATGATGATGATGATGATGATGATGATGGTAAAATTCTACATATTATCTCTCTTCTCCAGGGATCATCTAACATAAACTGACTGGGCTCACCATGAACTCTTTTTGTGTTCTCTTCCTCATTCCTATTAGGCAACTTAAACTGAAGGGACTATTAAAAGGCCAGAAAATGAAAAATAGGAGTTTGAGTTCAACCCCATTCCTTATGAGTTCTATTATGGTAAATGTGCTGATGATCACTGGATTCTCTAATCTTCAACAGTAACATTGGTTTTGTAATATTTAATGAACTGTGGGTCATTAGCCACATTACAGCCAGTTGACATTTCTAATAAGCACGTTTTTAGTATCACATTACTCCTCTGCTTACATTTCTTCAATGATTTTCTATTGCTTGGTGCATACAAATAAAATCTGTTAGGCTTAGCTTAAAAGGGCAGTACAGAAACTGCCCTCTAGTGTTCTGGGAGTTCTCACATGTCAGCCTTCCTAAGCACACATTTCAGGTCTTTTCTCATTTCTGCTTGTACCATGTTACCTTCTGTATCTGTTCTCCCACTTTTAGGAATGTTCTTTCTTCTCCTTCCTGAACTATGTGTTACCAAATCCTTAATCGGCGAAAAGCATCATCATTTCCTGAGCCGATTTTCCTCTTGCCTCCCTTGCAAAGTCTGGCCCTCTTTCCTTTTCATAGGTCTCTAGCTGTGGTTTTCCTCCTCTCTTCTGCCCCTTCTGCCTCCTCTCTCTCCCCCTCCTCTTCCTCTTCCTCCTAATTCTTCTTCAACTTTTGTAACTGTCTATATCTTTAGCACTCTGGTAGATTTTAAGTTAGATCATATGATACTTCTGTGATCCATTGTTCTTTAGCAACTTTCAGAGTTCTTGGTCTCTAATAATTCAACTGTAAATGTTTATAGGTAATAAATTAGACTGCATGACCGCCACAAAAATCAGAAATTGAAGCATAGATGTTCTATATAGAAGGACACAGAGATGTGAGTCTAAGGCCTAGCAATGGTTTAACCATGAAGTGATTTTCTGACTTTATGATGACTGTGTTTATAAAGAACTCTTGAATCCAGGATAAAAGCACTGAAAACCTTTTTAGTTTTAGAACTGTGAAATTTTTAGTCTTAGAAATCAAAAATATGAGATGGAAATCCACAGAGCATGCCTTGCTTTCCCAAATGGAACCTTGGAATCATTTGGCTGTTTGTTATGTATTTGTATTACTCTTCAGCCCTTGAGTCTATTTGAGGTCTCTCAGAACAGCCCAAAACACACTGGAAAGAGAAACTGACAATACAATGCAGGGGTTAAATATGTCTCTCTAACCCTTTCCTACCTTTGCATCTTCTCTTCTAGTATCTAGGGCATCACACGTTGGTCAGAGTCTGTCTCAATTTTCTATGTATTAGGCTGCATTGTCATATCATTATGTTTCTGTACAGTCAGCCTAAATTACTGACTGTTACAGAATGTGGGATCTACTCTGCTTTCTACATTTCCTACCAAATGTATGTTCTTGTATGTTTCAGGAGACTTTTCTATCTGGTTGTCAAAAGTGCCATTAAAGGTGACTTGCCCATTGTCTTACTTGCAGGCTGCCTGCTTTTGGGGGAATTATTAAGCTTACGCAACTCTCCTGTTGTTTGCTTTTCCTTAAACAGGTATTATATTGCCATATCTACTTTATAGCCAGATATTAGCCCAATAAAGAAAAATTCCAATGTGTTGGTCCCCAAGAGACATAAGAGGCCAAAGGCTACCAATTCCTTACTTTAGCTATCAGAGCACTTTCTTCTTGTATAGTAATGCTAGGCCCTGTTGGGTTTTAGGTTTCTTTCCAATTTTGCTTCTTTAATTCAATTCTTTGGAATAGAAAATGGTATAAGGAAGGCAATTCAGAGAAACAGAGTATGAATGATTCACCAAAGGAAGACTATACAAATTAAATGCTGAATAATCAGCTCATATATTTATTTTTCTAAAACCTCTTTGGTAAAATCATTGGTATTCTTAATATTGTTGCCAAGTAATTGAATGTTATTTTTTTAAAGAAAACATTAAAGATATTCATTATTGATTTTTTCAAAATGAAAATGATTTATTTTTAATTAAAAAAAAGAAATTGTTCTTTATCATACTGTCTCGGGAAAAACATAATAAATGGTCCTCTTTTGTTGATGTTTTAAGTAAAATTTTGACTTATTAGAAGTCTGTAACTCAGGTGAGGGCCAGCAATGGGCATCTATCTGATGTCTTTTCCTGGTCTCTGTTTTCTCAGTTCAAAACTGCATCAAGAACATGCCAAGACCCTAGGCCTTCCTTCCCACCTTAGCTCCCGGTCAGGTCCACTTCCCAAAACTATCGTGGTCAGGGTAAAAGCTATTGGTATTAGAGAACGAACTGAGAGTCCTGAACTTCTGTTTATTACACAAGAAAACTTCAAATAAGCAAAACAGTCCTTATGCTGTGTTCACTATGACCTGAAAACTTCAGAGTTCACTTTAAAAAAAGGTACTATGTTTCAGTGTCTCTTATTTACATTAGGAGTTTATAATATGATTTCATTTATACAATGTTTTACTCTGATTTTATAAATTAATGAGCAAAAATCAAATCTTGTCAGATAAAGAGGCTATTTTTCACATGAAGTATTTTATTTTCACAGTAACTGTCGGGAGATCAATTATTGCCAAGCTTAGAATACTGACATCTCCTCTTTGTAGGTATAAATTCAAGAATTTGCAATTTCAAAGAAATGAATTTGACTTGGAAATTCACTGTTCATGAGGTTCCATACAGATTCTTTATTCTCCCCTCCTCTGTATCTTTCAACCTCTGTTTTCTTCTGCTGTCTCTTACTTAGGTCATCTCAAGGAATTGCCTTCCTTCATCTGCTTGAATTTAAGAAGGCTGTGGGGACAATGTGTATGCATTGTTTTGTAGTCCTGACTGTATACTTTATATTCAGGAAAACATATATTTTGACGCTGTAACTAATTTAGTACACACCCTCCATGATGGGCCAACTGCCTAAAAATACACTACTGTACATTTTTATAGCAATGAGAATAAATAAAAGAAGTTGCTGAAAAATGTAAATGGGTATTGATTAAGAATGCATTGCTGTCTTGAGAGCTAATTCCTAGAAATGAAAATTAGAAATTTTAGAAATTTGTTATAAACAAAAGTCAAAGGAAACATTCAGATTATTCCTCATTCTTGTATTTCATAATTTAATACCCTTTATAATTTCATGGACAATAACTGTTTTCTAAATATGCTAAGGTATATCTAAAAATACAGAACTGACTTATAGTGCTTGTTTAATCCACAGGAATTCACTTTTGGCCTGGGGAGCTTGATCGTTTAGTCTCTTGTTGGAATGTTCTACATTCAGAAAGTTTTTACTAATAAACCTTTTTCAGCACCTGTATATGCATGTGTATGGTGTGCCTGCATGTGTATGTAGCTATGTGGGTGCTCTTGCACTTGTGGGCAAATGCATATGAAGGTCCAAATTTGATGACCGGAATCATACTAAATCATTTTTCTACCTTATTCACCGAGGCAGAATCCCTCTCAACCAAACTCAGAGCTTGCTGAAATGGCTTGTCCATCTGGGCAGCTTGTTCTGGAAATCACCTACTGAAGCTAGAATTTCAGGTGCCCACACTATATCAATTCAGTGTTTTACATGGGTTCTGGGGATCCACACCCAGGTCCCCAAACTTGCTGTAACAGCTAAGCCACCCCACCACCCCAAATGAGAGAATCTTGATAAGTTAATTCCCTAATATTCACAGCACTGACCTTATTATTTATATGTTAAAATGATGTTTATAAGATTTTAAATTCTAAGAATTTATTCTATATTAGAATAGGATCTGAGACAGGATGGAAAATTCTCAAGTTTCATTACTTCTCTGGCTATTAAATTTCTTCTGTTCCAAGACACAGGAGGGTTGACAGGAAACAGAGAAATTTTTTGGCATAGTTCACTCTACCGTGTTATGTGTAGTTCCAGAAGTACTGAGACATTACACTTACATGAAGTACCACTGTAAATGTGGCAAGAGATTTTGAAATGTTTTTACAGAGAACACCTGAGATTTTAGTTCAGTTCAAACACAATCTTTTTCCATGTAATTGTATTTCTAGAAAATGTCAGAGTATTTTAGGATTACACTATTGTGGAATAGTCAACAGGATGAGAGAGGAAGGATAAACAGAGAGTATACAGGAAATATTAGCAAAATATGATTCACCAAATGTAATAAAGGTAAAAATTGGGCTATTATATAATCATGTGAATTCAGCAGAATGCAAGATTGCAATGTTGCTGCATAGACTAAAGTTGTAGTAATAAAAGTAAAAACTGTCCACAACTGCAATGTCAATAGTCCCATTACACTTTGCATAGGCCAAGTGCTCTGTCAACATCATAATCTAAATGCATCATAGATCAAAAAACATGTAGAAGATCTGGGTTGAATTCTCAACACTGAAAAGAAAAAAAACAAATCAAGAGAACCATACATACAACTGCAAGTTTTAAAAGAGAATCATATGGTGACTCTAATAAGCATTTCATTTCTATTCCTTCAACAAAAGTATCAACAGTAACAAAAAAGATAAGTCTAGGAAAGGGACTGCAAACTGTGCCACCTGTTTTAGCAAATAAGGTCATAGTGGACCATTCATGCTTATTCATGTACAGGTAGTATGGACGCCTTTGCCCCACAAGAGAAAAACAGTATTTGCGACAGAGAACAGGAGAAACAAAGGTCTGAAATGCTGTCAATCTGGTCCCTAAAGGAGAAGTTTTCTTACTTCCCATTTAGCAGAAGAAATGCAAGCAATAGTCGAATCTCAGCTGAAGCATTCAGAGAAATACGTAGCAGTGCTGAATGTGAAGAAAGTGCACTAGGCACTGGAAAGAGTTGCCAGATGACAGGGGCCCAAGTATCTGTCCCCACCAACCAGAGGAGAGAACCATGAAATTCCAGGGCACTTGCACAATGTTTGCATGTGTTTTTGTTTTTTTTTTCCATATTTCCCCTGGACTAAACAACACTTTACTTTTAGATAGAAAATTTTTAATGTAAGGTGTCAAAGAATAAAACTATTTGCAAAATTCTTGAATGTGTTCCAGAACAAAGTTCAACAGTATTTATATGACTCAGAAATTTCCAGTACTGCTATGGTTTTGATGGTCTGAATACATTCCAAGGTTTGAATATGGTAAACTTTAATAATGGGTGGCATTAGGAGATAGAAAGGGGCGGACGGTGCAGCTCAATGGTATATAGAAGGTCTCGGGCTTAATTCCCAGCATAAAAGAGAAAGTAGGGAAGGAAGAAGGCATAAGGGACTTAATGTGACTCTGGTGTTCTGAGGTGAGACCGCTGTGAAGGGACTAGTATTAGAAGACGAAGTCACCAGGTTGGAGGGCTCATAACTGAATGCTTTTCTTTTAACTCATCTATTCCATGGTACTGTGTTATTAACAACTAAAGAGAGTCTGATACAAATAGATTCGGTATTTTGACTCACAGAGGCTTTACATTTGCAAGGATTCTTATCTTCTTTCCTGGGGGCTATCTTGCTCAATTATTCTCTCTTGTATTGCAGTGATTTTTATACATCCATGTACTTGTATGTGTGCAGGTGCTTATGTGTGTTTGGGTATGCATTCATATACGTGCCTGTAGCGACCAGAGGACAACGTCAGGTGTCATCTTTAGGAATGTTGTCTAAATTATTTGAGACAGGGCCTCTCATTGGTCTGGAGTTGACTAATTCGGCTGAACTGCCTGGCCACTGAGAGGCAGGGAGTCTCCTGCCTCTGCCTCCCAGGACTAGGATTGTAAGTGTGTGCCAGCATGGCCGGCATTTTTAGGTGTTCCTAGGACAAAACTCAGTGTGGTTGCAAGGCAAGCTCTTTACTCAGTGAGATATTCTCTCTCTCTCTCTCTCTCTCTCTCTCTCTCCTCTCTCTCTCCCACTCCCTCAAGGACATGTAGGTTATGTTTCTATTCACTTGCAATAAATAAGGCAAAAAAAGTGAGAAATTAATTCTTGTTAAAATAGATTTGCGAAGAATAAAATACTAAGGAATAACTTTAAGGGAAGTTTCATAGTTACATAAAACTAAAAAATGCCAAAAAATTTAAACAAAGAACAAATAAATGGAACATTGTGGTTTTTTTTAATTGAAGGTGCTATCAAAACCTGACATTTTCAAAATTGACCAGGAGATTCTAAAAGTTGCATATAAATATCACTGGCCAAATTAGCTTAATGATAACTTTGGAGAAATTAGATTTCGTTTTTAAGACTTGCTGAAAAGTTACACATAATATGGAATTGGTACAAGTACAGTCTTATGAATTAATGGAATGTAACTGAAGACCCAGCAATAAACCTTTATATTAATGACAATTTATTTTTGACAAAGCTGTCAAGGGAATTAATTGGGAAGAAATAAGCCTTCATGTGTGAGTTTGAACCCCATCTTTACAGCATAAATGAAAGTTAACTAAAATTTCATCACATAGCTAAATGCAAGAATGAATATATTGAACAGAAAAGACAGGAGAAATCTTTGTAATCCTAGGTTAGTCAGTGACTTCTTAGATTTTAAGAAAATTGCTAGTAGTTTAGAAAATAATCAGCAAACTGTTTTCACTGAAATTTAAATTCTTTATGCTTTAAAATATCACAAAATGGGAGAAATTATATTCCAATATAACGAATATGGAAAAGAATGTAAATATATCTACTGATCTATCATCTATCTATTTATCATCACAAGCAACACTTAAATTCTATTGAATATAAGAATAAAAGAAGAAATAACTCAGAAAAGGACAAACACATTGCACACACATTATCCCAAAGAAGACACATGAATGGGCAATAAGCACATATAAAGGCCAGCAGCACTTATCAGAGAAATGAAAACCAAGACACACTGAGTAACTATTTCACATCCACTGGACTAAAATCTAAAGAGAGAGGAGCAGGTGTTGCTGAGGATGGGAGAAACTGAAAAACGCGTAACTCTATGGCCTGAATACAAAGCACGCAGCTGCCCGGTTTCTTAAAATCCTAAATGCAGAGGAATAGTCTATCAACTCTACCCCTATCCTGGAAAAATGGGGACAGATGGCCACATAAAAACGTGTCCTTGAATTTTCACAGTAGCTGTATTCACGGTGACCAAGCAGCAGGAAAAGCCTAATTGCCCATCGAGTAGTAAGTTGATTGATCAAAAGTGGCATGTTCAGCATGGAAGACTACTCAGACATGAAAAGGAAGCATCAAGGCACGCTACTTAATCTATGGCCCTGAAGGAATCCACTATGGTCCAAGAAATAATCTAGACACTAAGAGCACATATCACCCGCGTGTAGAGTGAACAGAAATGACACTTTGACAGATAGAAAGTACATTTGGCCCGGGCCTGGGAATGGGGATTAAAATGGAGTTGATGCATGAGCTTTTCTTTGGAGATCATGGGCATCCTGTGCTTATAGAGATGGTTGAACTGTCACTTTATTAAAACCATTCAAAAATAGAGTTAAATGGACAAATTCAAATTTCATGGAAAAAATTACTATAAAATTCTGACAAAATGTTAAAAAATATCTGAAATTTGATCAGTATCTATTGTATTAAATGCACAAAAACTCAATAAACATTTAACATTTTTAAAAATTAAAAATAAAAATATTTGAGACTCCAAAGAATAATTACTGGAAAAATTTTCCAGTCATATTTGGTGGAGAGGTAATACAGTGGGGTAAATGCTTTCTTCATGTCAATACTGTCCTACAAAATTGCTGTAATTTTGTGGATTTTTCTTTAAGAAACATCTGAAATAGCAAGTGTTGAGAGTGTGAAAACAAATGAGCAAAGAATAAGAAGAAAATTTGTTATGGTTAGAAACTTGAGTGAATTTTTAATGACAATATGAAGTTTGAAAGCTCAAGAGAGTCATAAATGAGGATAAATAACTACTGTCATTCCCATAAAGTTTAGGTATTGATCAATTATACCCAAATTTTGTGTGTTTGTGCCATATATATATGGCAGATCATTGTGTAATTTATATCTACTAGTAATTTAGGGTATAAACATATCATGAATTTCTTATACAGAATTGTCTAATATGACTCCTTATTTTAATGATGACAAACATAAAATTTCATTACTGATAAATTACTGAATTTATCTAAAAAATCCTTACAATCACAAGGCTATCATTTTAGACTTGTAGGATTATCAATTATCTATGAAAATATGTTCAAATGAAGCTCACCAAGAATCCTTTCAATGTGTACTGGCCAATGTACTCCTTGTACAAATAACAACTAACATGTCTCACCCTCACTTGATACATGCTCACAAATTATAATGGTAGCAATTGTAAAATGCAGAAAATTTGCACTAAAGCCAAATTTAAATGCATTTTACATACTCTAAAGGCTCAGACTCATGTCATTTAGTAATTTCAGAAAAATCAGACGATGAAATTTGTTTTAAGACAGACCTGTGTTAAATTTCACATTCCTTATCAAATACAATTTTATGCATTATTTATGCAATCAAAGATTTCTGTTTTTTAATTTGGAGGATATATAGTATAATTTTAGTGTCTTTTTGGTTTGGATTTAGTAAAATAATTCTTTAAAATGTACGTTTAAGAATGCTCTTTAAAGTTACTTTAGAACTCTACCTATTTTACTTGTGTGAAATTGGATACATTCTCCAAAATATAAGGGTACTTTCAGCTAGTAGTTCAACAGTCTCTGCTGTACCAGTTCAAGATCTAAAGTGTTTTAGATACAGAATTAAAGGAAAAGGATAGAATTAAAATAAAGGAAGGGAAAAGACAAAACAGATATAAAGACCAGAGAGACAGTATGCAGAAATCTAAAATCCTTTGTAGTAAGCCTTTCTATTAGCACAGAGCCAAGAGAGTTTGCTTTTAAATACTGCTTATAAACCAGCTACCATTATGATGTGAGGTACCATTTACATACTAAACTGTATAATGTGCATATAAGTTATGCCCAATACAATTTCACTTCTTGAATGAGCTCATATAGAACAGACTACTGGGAGGAAATGTATTGATTTTTCTGTCACTATAATTAAAATAATTTTCATTTCAAATTCAGTGAGTCTTTTAAAAATACAATAGGAGAATTATCCCCTGATATCTAGAGGTTTCTGAATAGGAACAAAATGAACACTTTTAGGACAAATTTTGAACCTTAATTCAGAACTCACTTGCTTTATAAATGCATTGAAAGCGTGAGAAGCTGGTATTGAACTTGGTAGAGAGGTTCTTAAATTAGAATCTGAACGTAAGAGTGAATAACTTTATGGATGATTTTTGTGAATAAAAGAGCTGGTTAAAGTAAAGTTATTCGATGTTCTTGAAGCAATACATATTCACATTCACTAAGAAATATTTAGTTTGTATGTGGCCCATCAGGATGCTACAGGAAGAAAACAGATAAAGCAAAGTGTTAAGATCCAGGACTTAGGAGATTTCCAAAATGGAGCACAGTGGGGAAGAAATTAGCATTTTAAAAAAGCAACATGAATCAGGCCTGGCACTAGGAAGGCCTAGGCAGGAGCATACTGAGTTAGAGGTTAGACCAGTTACAAAGAGAGACACTAGCTCAGAATAAAAGCATCATGAACATTAACTTGTTCCTCTACTTCTGATTTTGGAAATTGCCTTATTTATCCATTTTACATCCTTCAGAGAATCCTCTTCTGGACTGTGACTGGTACTTACAGCAACCACATACTCTACTGGAATATACTGTATGTCTTATGAGAATCTGAGGGCTGAGAAACTTGAAATAGATTTTCTACAGTGTGTTTCAGACAATGAACCAACTTGTAACTGACTGCTTGAAAATCAATTTGAGAGTAAATTATATGAGTAAAAATTAGATCTCTGATATATATTCAGACTGACTGGAAAGTGAGGGGAAGAGAGACAATACAGAGAATTATTTCAAAAACTTTTAACTAGGAACAATGTGGGAAGCATAGGATGGCAACTGAAGGGAACAGAATCCAGGTCTTCATGTTTGTTGTTTAGTTATGTTTTCAGTGCTTTGACATTATTTTATAGGGACAACTATAATGCTTTTATGTATTGGTGTTAAGACTCAAACAGAGATAAATTTTCTATAGTGAATATAGCAACTATTCATAATAATGAGGAAGTGGAACCAACATAGCTGTACATTAATAGAATAATAGATAATAGGTATATATAAAAAATGGATTGTTATTGAGCTCCAAAATAATGAAGTAACAAAATTTGCAGGAAAATTTACGGGTCTCAAATGTGTAATATTAAATGAGGTCAATCAAGTAAAAACCACATGTTCTCCCTCATATTGGGTTGCTAGCATATAATTCATGTAAAGAAATGCATTTGTGAGCATAATATTTAGAAAGGAAAACAAGAAAGGATAAATTTTAAAGGTGTACTAATGAGTATATGTATATGTATACATATATATATATATATATATATTACACTTCATGAAAGTTTTGAATTCTATCTCAAGATATAACACATTTTTAATGCATAACAAGCCCATGTACTGGTAGTATCTACATGTGATTCCATGAGAAACTATTACTTTATAGGGAAATCTGAGCTTTAGTTAACTTCTTTTCACTCTGAATATTTCTGTATGCTGAGAGCTTTTTTTAAACACCAATAAAATAAAAAATAAAATGTTTCAAGTAAAAACACAAAATCCATGAAAATATTTGGTAGAGGAAAAGGAATATTGGAGATAAGGGATGCTGCCCTCCTGTGTCTGACAAAGCTTACCCCCTGCTCGCTAGGAGGAAAACCAGGCAAGACGCAGGTGAACCTCAGAGACCCTCATGCAGTAGAATGCTGAGAACTTCAGAAAGCTCAGTGTTTTCACTGAAAAGTATGGAAAAATGCCACCCGAGGAGCAGAGTATCTGGACAGTCCTCAGAGAAGCAGGGAGAGTAGACCTGGCTCCACATAATCATTTCAGAAAGACCTGAGCTTACTTGAAAAGTTGAGGTCATCCAGCAGTGTGAATACAAGTGAACTTGGAAAACAAAGAATTTTTCTAGCATCTTAAGGCTGCTAAATTTCTGTAGATAGTCTTCCCCACAACAGATTGCAAAAGTTAATTCAGTTCTTTTGCAGAGGAGGAGAGAAAAGTCAAAGGGGAGAGAGTCAAGTGGAATACACTACAGTCCAGTGGATCTGCACCTGCCATCAGCACCCCGGGATCATTTCCTCTTTCTTTCTGTGTGCTGTACCTACGGGCCATTGCAAGGGCAGGTCTTATTTCAACCCTATTTTTGCTTTTATAAAATTTTATTTTTAATTAAGAATATTTAAAAAATAATACTACTTAAAATTTGCATTCATGAACATTGGTTTGGTGTTTCAGTCATTGGGAAAGTATCTTCTGATATAATTCTAAAGGAAGTTGACTTTCAATGTGTTGTGAAATACTGTCTTTACTATGTTAATTAGTGACCTGATTTTATGTAGGATGACATAATACGTGCAATGTTTTCCAAAAATTTATTCATGAAAATTCCTTTTTCATTAACTGTCTTGCAGGACTTATTTCCCAGAACAGAACAAACTTTGAGAAATGTGCTTAGAACATTTTCACACTGACTCCTAATCCTTTCCATTAAATGATAAGGGACTGTCTCACTGTGCCTGACTTATATTTTGAAATAATAGATTTTAGAAAATCCATAAAGATATTAGAAAAATGGTTTTGTCATTTAGGACATACACTGTATATTTAAAATTCAATATATTTCTCATGTTTTAGACTATAATATATACTTTTCATCTCCCAATCAAGTTACTGATCTGTACAACTCAGTCCATTACTGGGAAATACCTTCTCTAAGCACTTTACATGGTTTAATGCTTAAGAATATTTTTGTATCCTTTAAGCTGTTATCAAATAGCATCCCCTATAAATTATGATCATCTAGCAAGGAAGTGAATCCAATGTACCATCACATTTCTCAAATCTTTCTTCATACAGAGAAATAGGAGATATACTGAAGATCAGTCTTATTTGCTTTCCACTTTTACAGAAAATGTTTCATGATTTAAAACGTGGGATTCATGTATATTTTCAAGCTTTGGGTTTTTTTCCAAAGAGCAGTTATTCTTCCAAAGTAAACTATAAAACAAAAAAAAATACAATAAAAATTTGGAGTTGTAAAGGAGCCTTGACCATGAGGACACTTATATTCATTTTGCTCTAAAACAAATTTGATAATCAGAATGAAAGCTTGTTTAATATTTTAACACTTATTAACCTGTTCATAGTACTGAAAACTTATGCTAAATGAGTCACAATTGGAGACAACTACAAATTGCTTCTAAAAAAAAGTCAATGATAACTGAACCATTGAGGACTTCTCATTGGGTGCTTATGAGCTCTTTCCATCTACAACTGTATTTCTGATTTGGCTGAATCAGAAACAGATTAAATCAGAGAATGCTGGAAGATGCTGGATGATGCATTAAAGTGAGACAAGACAGGTCAGAATGGCAGAGGGAAGTTCTATGATGCACTGATGTATCACTTCGACTGAGATGATCTATCCAGAGTTGGAACATGACAACATAAACAGCCAAAGGGTGTCTTAGGCACCTCACTGTTCTGCATCTGAGCACACACACACACAAACATATGCAGGTGATATCCACCCAGTATAAAATAGAATTGGTCAAATGCCATAAACTACATATTATAATATGTGACTAATATTAATCATTGGGATAAAATAGTAGGTTATGAATGTTGAAGGGATAGATATTGACATTCAGAAAGAACCCGCCAAACATGGAGGGTTCAGCTTTATGTTTAAACAAAAAAGAACAAAATATATAAACATATTCTTGTGGCTATAATGTCCAGAGTTATAAAGAAGTATTAAGATGACAGAACAGTGCTTTAGAAAAAAATGCTCAGAGCACAGCAAAAAGATTCCTGGGACCAAACCCAAGATGAAAGTGTTGAGAGTTATAATGAGGAATTGAAAATTTATGAACTGAATTGTATTATTGAAAAGATAGTCTTGGTATTGCTAAGAGTTCTGAATGCCAAAACAATATTGCATCTAATTTATATGTAGTGTTGAGTCGTTACTGATGCACACTATATTTGAAGAATCATTTTGTTCATGCAAGAAGAAACAGGCAGGGGAGTAATTGGGCCATGGAACCAGAAGGTAACACTAAGGGGCAGTGGCAAGCAAATGGAAAGGCAGAAAGGCAACACCTCAAGACTAATGATCACTTTTGAAGGAAAGATTTCAATACAAATAGTTAAGAAAGATGAATAAACCAGAGTAAACGTAATACCAAAGCTTTCTTTCAAAATAGAATGGATACTTTGGGTTTTCCAGTGCATTTCTGTAATCCCAGCTACTTGGGAGGCTGAGGCAAATGGATTTTGATCTAAGGTAGAATGGAGATAGTCTTGACTAATCAACAAAATTTTATCACAAAAATATAAGTATATATTGGCAAAAGCTACTTCATTACTAAAATTGAAAACATTAAGGTTTCTAGATTATTTTCAGCTTCCCTGCTCTTAATTTTTTGAGGTTTGAAAGTAAATAAGTAAAAATAAAAAGGATCAATATTAATTGAGAAAATCAAAACATCTATTTTCAAGTCAGAATCTATGGGTAAAGAAAAATGAAAATATAAGACCAGGGTTTACTAGGAAAAAAAATGTGAAGAAGAGCTAAGTCATCAAATAAATGATCATAACTCTAATCAATCCTGTCAAATACTGGATGCAGTTTACTGAAACGTTGTGTCTTTATAAAGTGGCTACTGCTAAGCAAATCAGATAGGATGAAGATTTAATATCTCAAGCTCCACAATCTGTGTCTCCACCCAAACACCAAACTCATATGTATCTTTTGGGAATGATGTCCGACATTATCTGCAGCACATTTTTACATAAAGGCAATGATCTATTAGGATTTTCTTATCAAATACATACTAATTAGTTGCTCTTGCTGGTGAAGACAGTAAGCAAATTTCAGTGAGAAAGCATATAATTTTCTGATAAAATTTATGAAGATATCTGATAAAATATCAAGATCCACATTTAATGTCAAGAATGCAATTCATATTACTCAATTATTAAGCTCAAATGAAATACTTTAAGAGTTTTTCTTCCAACTTCAAAGTAACCAAATAGTGATTGTATTTATTGAAGGAATTTTAAAGTATTACATTTCATGCATTTTTAAGTATTCTACCACAATTACACTGATTAAAATGACTCTTTAAAAGAATTTTCACTCAACTGCTTTCAGTAACAAAGAGAAAAACTATTGAAATAACCATGTTGTCTATGGTCATATCACTTTGAGCACAGCCAGTCTTGTTTGAAATATCCATGTACCCACATATTCTTCTAAAAACTGGTAATAAAAAGGGATAAAGAAGGGGCTATACTAATTATAATTCATATAAATTAAAATACAGCACAAAAATTGAGAAGTGATTTTAGAGCCGTGAGATGAATATGAAGCGTATAAGCATACGTCAAATACGTTCCAGCCATTAGCACAAACAGTAGCAGGAGTTGTGGGGGGCGCTAAACATGTACCTTTCAGCATTCATGGTAATCCACTGTATTTGAAGAAGCAATTTTTGAACAAGTCTACCTGATGTAAATAACTACATCATGAGTCCAGTGATGGGTCTTCACTTAAGCCTTCTGTCAAATTGAGCAATTCGGACACATTCTCTAGATGGAGGATTTGGGAACCTCCTCAAAGAACAAGCGTTTCTGGAGACTGGAGATGAGATCTATAATTCATATCAAATTAGTGTAGTTATTGTTATATAAGAAAAATCATCTCCAAATGGGTCCAAGATCTCAATGTGAAACCTGAAATGCTGAAATTGCTACAAGTAAACATGTGTAGTATCCTACAAGTTATAGGTCCAGGAAAGGACTTTCTAAAAAGGACATTAGTTATTCAGGAACTAATGTCAACAAGTGACAAATGGATCTAAACTAAAAAGATTCTATACAGTAAAGGAAACAAGTGAAGCAGAAACCATGAGCTATACATCTGACAGAAAATTAATATTCAGGATATATAAAAAAACAAAGAAAAGAAATGACCCAATTAAAAAAGGACCTGAACAGAAAACAAACAAACAAACAAATCCACAATGGTTAAGAAATGCCTTAAAAACTGTTCGAATCTGGTAAGTCTGAGCCTGCCCACTGCGTCTCCACTCTCCTACCAACTGAGCAACTCAAATATCCCCTGCTCCACATCCTGTTCTTCTAGCACACAGGCCCACTTTTAGTCTTAGCACCCTAGATCTCTGAACTGCACTCTTAGACCCACCCAATATGTCCTAATCCCTTGTACTTAGACCAGGTAAAAATTTCAGTCTAGTTTGTTAGAACCTTCACATAAAAACCACTTTAGGATTTCATGCAACCGCAGATTGGCCAAGAGAAAGAACAATGATACAAATGCTGAAGAGCAGGGGAAGAGGAATGCTCACTCACTGCTGGTGGAAGTGCAAACTCGTATAATCCCTATGGAAAGCAGTATGGGAAACTCTTAAAAAAATTAAAAATGAACCTACCACTCCTACCTTGCTATGTACCCAAACGATTCATTCTCTTGCAGAGATACTTGTACATCCATAGTTGTTGCTTCTCTTTTCACAGTAGCTAAGAGATAGAAGTAACCTAAATGTCACTCAACTGATGAGTAGACAACAAAAATGTGGTACATTTACACAACAGAGTTCTACTCAGCAGTAAAAAAAGGCAAAATTTGCAGGCAAATGGATAGAACTAGAAACTGTTATTCATGTGTGGCTCTGTGAACTTAGTCAAATACACAGGCTGGAGAAGTCATAGATCTTGGAGAAAACCTCAAAACTATCACATTCCTAGACTAATTCCTTAATATGTGAAAAATATGTAGCTTTATATTTACAGAGAGATATCCCAGTCACCCCTCATCCAAGAAACTTCTTTTGCATCAGATAGAGACTGTTACAGAGTACCACAGTCAGTGTTTGTGAATTGCCCAAGCCTAAGAAGCACATCTACATTATAACTTCTGTACCTAAGACTCATGGAACATAAATCAAGGGGTAAAGAAGACACTAATGAATTTCTCAGTTCTCATTAATGAAGCTCCCTCATGCAAGAGGCCCAGGAACACAAAAGATCAAAAATGGCCAAAGTATAGGGATTAATGCTGGTCCTTTGACAGGACTCATCCACCCAGGGCTCAGAGACCATTGCAGAAGAAGGGTTGGAAATGTTGTAAGAGACAGGGAGAAGGTGCATGACCATATGAAAACAGGGTCCTACAAGTTCCTGGAGCCCTGTTCATATGAACTAACAGCAATGGTGGCAATAGGCACAGTACCCATGAAAACTCAAGCAGACTAAAACCAGCATGCAACTGGGGCAATGGACAGCAGACTCCAATCTTAGATGAAGAAATATTGATAACAGATTACTGCTGAATGAGGAAGAGCTGATCTTCCTAAAGTAAGGAACTCTTCATAGGCTGACTGGACATCAGTGGATGAACTTACATTGAGGAACATATGGGGACACTAACTTGACACAATAGGCCTTAGCACAGATGACAGAATGTATGAATTGCAGTTGGGGGACTATTGGGGCATGCCGGCAGGGAAGGGGGAAAAATATGATTAAGACTGATTGAGATTTTCTGTATCAAATACACCAAGATTCGGTAAAAAGTGCTCGGCATCCTTAGCAATCAGGGAAATAGAAATCAAAACTACTTTAAAATTTCATCTTACTGCTGTTCGAATGGCTAAGATCAAGAGAACAAATGTCATCAAATGCTGGGCCTGGAACTGCCTGGAAACCTCCTCCATGAAGACTAGCTCCCATGGCACCTAAAGATACTATGCCAAGGGAGAAAACCAAACAATTATTCCACCCAGCCGCAAATTCTATGAACCAAAGCAATGATAAGCCCATAAATAATCTTTAGTAATACAGAAGTGACACTTTCATCTTAGGGGTAATCAACAGCTGTCGAATTGGACTTAGGGCCTGCTCAATCGTAAGGAACTCATGTGTGGTACTGTAAAAATAGCCAGATACACATGGCTGGAGAGGTCATAGATCCTAGGGAAAAAAAACAGTTTTGTCACACCCCTAGACCAATTTAATGTCTTACTATATTTAAATATTTATCTACATATTTACAGTGAATTATACTCCTTACCACTCATCAAAGAAACTATTTTTTTTTTTATAACAGATGGAGACTATCACAAAGTTCCAGAACAGGTCAAATGTAGAGACTAAATGCCTGTGTTGTGCCTAGCCACACCTGAAATATCTACAATACAACCTGTATAGTGAAGGCTCAGGAAACCTGGTGGAAGAAGGATTTGGGAAAAATATTAACGTATCTCTCTCACCTGTGAAGCTTCCTCACCTATAGGTGGTGATTAACCGCAAAAGCCACAACTGGCCAAAGTATAGACAATTAGAGATAACAGAGTGCCTATCCCTGAATAGGTTACTTATATCAAACCTCTGCCACACAAAGCTCAGGGACCACTGTGGAAGAGAAGGTGAAAATATTGTAAGATTCAGACTTGGTTGACCTCCACAAGGAAACAAGAGTTTTTCAGACAGCTGGGAAGTTACTCATATGAACTTATAGCAATGGTAACATGCACAAGACTCATGCAAGCTCAAGCCAGGCAGAAAAACAGCATAGATTTGGGAAAATGGGTAAGAAACTACAACTTTAGCTCAGGACCCATTGGCAACTGATAAGTATGAGGAGATGGAGAGTTGATTTCCTTTACAGGTGTGACATGAGATAGGTTAACCAGGCTCCAGGGGATGGATGCCCTTCAAAGGACATTTGGGAACATAAAGTTGACTCGATAGGCCTAACAAATATGATAGAGTGAAATCTGGTAGATAGCATAGGAGGGTACAGCTAGAGGAAGGGCTCTAAATTTAATAAAATACATTGTATAAAATTCACAAAAATTCACTACAATGTTTTTTAAAAAAACACCAAAAGATTAGAAAATATAGGTAAAGAGCATTACAAAAACAATCACAAGGGTCTGGAGAGATGGATCAGTGGTTAAGCGCATTGGCTATTCTTTCAGAGGACCCAAGTTTGATTCCCAGCACCTACATGGAGGCTAATAACCATCCATAACAACAGTTCCAAGATACTTGACTCCCTCTTCTGACCTCTTCATGATACAGGTGTACTTACATATATTCAGGAAATACAACCATATACATAAAATGAAACTAATAAATAAATATTTTTTAAAAATCACAACTCTAAAATCCTATGACTAAAGTCTTACCACTTCCGTGTTTGGAGTTTTGGACAGTTTTTATAATACTATATTTCATCATCCAAAGATTAACTGTCAGAGGACCAATTCTATTACCAAATGAGGAAGCGGCAAAGCAGTGGTAACACTGTAATTACCAGTTCAGAACTTAGAAATAAATGATCAGGTTGGTTGTTTGACAATAATGTTACCATGTAAAAGAAAATGTAATAATGGCTGATGATAGAAAAGTTACAGCTCATTTTATACTCCAGGAAAAAAATAAGAAGTTAATCTCAAGTAAATATTATTAATATAACATGTGGAATACTATTGGTGATCTATGTAACTTTCCAGGTGGTGTGATCATCACTGTGTCTAAACATACATATTGTGTTTATGTATTTTATTTTATTTAGTTCAGATGGTGCTGAAGTGGTTTAATATGATATATTAATATTAGGATTTTAAATTATTTATGTTTCTTTTAAAAGATTTTTTTTGTATTCTCAAGACATCTTCTGGTTTGAACTTAGTACTTAAATAATTGCATTGTATTTGTATATGTAACATTCTCTAGGAAGTTCTTAGTCAAAATGCTATCAATGATTACCTCAGGGCAATTGAGATGGGTGAAAGAGATGGAAATTTCCTATTGCAGACATTTTATACAAAATATGCCTGCCTTCTCAATAACAAATGTATAGTAAACCTGTGTATCTATTGAGCACTTATGGCATACAAAGCACTGACTTTCACCTTGTAGAACCAGGATGGACTGAAACTATCTCCATGCTCAATAAAATCAAGACATGAAAAAAAAATTATTCTGCAAAACATAGTGACTAATATCCTAGTACAAATACAAACTGTGAACACTGTCACCCACAGAAATTCAGGGAAACACAGGTATAGAGATACTAATTCTAAAAGATCAAATTTTTGCACAACTTTCAGGCCCACATTTCCAGACCCTTAAAGCATTCAGTACTTTTCTGCTGCTGTGAGACTGTGATCTCCTTGGGAATGAGGAATGCTGTTCTTCCTCAGAGAGCCCCCTAGTTCTCCCTTTTCTGTGGTACCAGCAATCCAAATTAGATGAAACAATGGAAAATTCTTTAAGAAGGAAAAAAAAAGTATCCCTTCCCTTCCTGCTGAATATTTGTTATTAATAGATTCTGGGACACATAGGGCCATTGTCTCCGATTCTGTAGCTACTTGTGAGACCATTAGGCTCAGGTGGATGGTTTCAAACCTAGGGTAAGACACTGGTTAAACTCAAAAACAACCCAAAAGACATGAGTGTGGACAAGCAATTGTAGGGAGGAGGGCTTGGCGAGGGTTGCCGGGATGTAGGTTAGGGGTTATACTAATTGGAGTACATTATATGCACGTGTGATATTGTTGAAGAACAAATTTATTTAATTAATAAACCAGGGCTGGTGAAATGGCACAGCAGCTAAAGGCCCTACTGGTGAGCCTGTTGAGTACTCAACCTCTGGGAGGAATGCACATGGTAGAAAAGGAGTGTTGACTCCCAAAAGCTGTCTACTAAATACATTCCAAAACATGCACACACAAACACACATGCACACGCACACATGAATAAATAATGAATGAATGAATAAATACATTTTTTATTTGGTTTGGGTTTTTGAGACAAGGTCTCCCTGTAGTCCCAGTTGGCTTGGAACTGTCTATGGAAACCAGGCTGGCCTCAGTCTCACGGAGATCCACCTCCCTCTGCCTCACAAGTGCTGCGATTAAAGGTGTGCACCACCACACAGGGCTCATAAATGTAATTTTTTTTAAATGTAGAGATACTGAAAAGCATTACTGTGAGATGATTTAGTTCTTACTTTGAAGCTATATCTTGGGAAAAAATTAAAGCATGCATCCTGGGAATTCATTAAACTTAGAATGAGTCTGTTTCTGATAGTTTTATTACTGAACTTCCCCATTCCATTTCTTTGTTTGTTCAATGGGATACAACTGAAACTCTTTAAGAGTTGCTGTGAAACTTTCTAAAGTTCTTTGATTACTAACCTATATACCTATACTTTTGACATTTAATTCCACCTTCCTTATCATTTCACTAATAGACTTGTCGTTTTTTTCTTGACATTGATCACTCATCAGAATATAAACTTTTAAAGTTAGTGATGTAATCCTTTCAAGTTGTTGTGAACTATATATGTCCATGATGATTATAGCTACATACCTGGTCTTAGGCAGGCTCTGATTAGTTAGGAACCATCACTCACTGTGTTAAGTGCTCAATTTGCTTTTGAGGTGTCTCCCTGTGTCCTCATGTGATCTCTTTCATTTTTCAGTGTTAATACTTACATTACTTATTTAACATTTGGAGAGAAGGAACCTTAAGGAAATATTTCCTCCCTTGCCTTCTCTTTCCCCTGCCCCTCATCCTTTCTTCTCCTCCTTTCCTTGTTTCAACCTTTGTTCCTTCATTTCTTCTGGTTTACTTGAATATTTTATAATAACCTGTAGGATTATTACAGCTGAGACTACAAGAAAAATATATTTTAAGAAATAAATCAGGAATTGGAGATATTATTTGGGGCATACATTACACTAATGTAATTGAGGAATCAACAAACATCCCATAAATTTGACAGTCTTATTAGACTAAGAAGAGGTGAAAGCTTATTACTACAGTAAGCATGCCTCTGCTCTCTCTGTTCACTCTGGTCATAAAATGCACTATGAAATTGTTTTGTGAAGGGATTTTGGAGCAGTAATTTTTATATCCTATCATTCTTTAGTTAGTTCAAGAGTTGTTTACTACATGACAAATGTATAAGAAGAAAGTTTCCAGGGCTGGAGAGATGGCTCAGTGGTTAAGACTGCTTCTGATCTTCCAGATGGCCCAGGTTCGGTTCTCAGCATCCACATGGTGACTCACAGCCATCTTTAGCTCTACCTCCACACACCCTCCTCTAGGCTCCACACATGGTATACAAACATAGAATACTTTCTTTTTAAAAGGAGAAAGTTCTCGCATAATTTGCATTCAGAGCTTCTGGACATTTTATCTAGTTCCAAGACTCCTTCATCAGGGACAAGGTAGATGCTTGAGTATTCAAAATTAAAGATTCTTTTCATTAATGAAAAATACTGACATCTTTCCATTTAAATACCAGTGTGAGCAGGAACCATGTGAAGCCTTTCTTGCCAAAGACAAGATGAAAAAATGTCAGTTCTTTCCATACAAACTGTGTTGTCAGAGTAGAAGTCCAGATAATAAGCACCGTAGGCCACAGGACTGCAAGTGAAGAGGAAGGAAGGAAGGAAGGAAGGAAGGAAGGAAGGAAGGAAGGAAGGAAGGAAGAAAGGAAGGAAGGAAGGAAGGAAGGAAGGAAGGAAAAAAGAGAGGGAGGAAGGGGAGAAGGGAAGGAGGGATGGAGGGAGGAGGAAAATGGATGGGGTGTGGAGTAGGCAGCAAATGTTTACTTCTTCTATTTTGATTGTTAACACAGAACCTTGTATCTAGCAATGCCCTTTTAAAAAGGCAAACTCTTATTCAGTAGATGACTGGGTAAAACATTATCTGTAAGTACTTAATTGTTCTCTTCCTAAACCCTTAAGGGAAGAGACAGGTATGAGCAGACTGATTCCCAGAAGAAGAGGGAAACAGATGCAGGCTATGGGGACAGCAATCTTGAGACATGGAGGAATCACGAAGAAGGCATATCCTAATTGCCACCTCCCAAAAGTCAGTTGTACATGATACAGATTTTCTCTTAATCTCATTTGGACTGTATATCTTACATATATGATATTTTACAGTGGCTAGAAGACATCTTTGCAAATAAATTTATCAATATCTCAAAGGCAAAAGTAATAACTGGGTATCTAAGGATCCTTAAGCTTGGCTGCTTGGCTCTTTGGGAGAATGACATTTTAGAATGCAATTGGATTGACTATAGAAAATTTGGTGTGCAGTTAAATAGGTATAACTGAGTGCTATTAGTTTATGCTTAAAAACTGGTTACTTTCTAGAAAATCATAAGAATATTTGGGTTTACGCTTTGTAAAAAATGTTTGCTTGAGAATTTTCAAAACGTTGCTGCAAAGATTCAGTGGGAACTGGAGAGATGGCTCAGAGGTTAAGAGCACTGACTGCTCTTGTAGAAGATCTGAGTATGGGTCTCAGCATCCACATGGTGCTTGTAACTCCAGTTCCAGAGGATCCAATGCCCTCTCCTGACCTCTGCAGACATCGCATGACATAGGTACACCTATCTACATACAAGCAATACACTCATACACATAAAATTTTTAAAAAGGTAAAATATTTTAGTTGAAAGGGAAAATATTTGATTTGATCTTCATGTCTAATCTAAAAGACTGAAATTCATAAACAGCGTAGAATGGTGATTATTAAGAATTGGGAAGATGGGAGAACAGGGAAGTTCTGGTGAAAAGATTCAAGTTTCTGTTATTCAAGATGAAGAAGTCCTGCTTTATAGGGATTCAATTCTATTTTCTTCAAATAGGCCACAATTTCTGGCTTCTTTATATGCTTTGTGACTGTTCTGCTTGCATTTGGACATATGAACGTAATGATGTGGCAACTCTGAAAATCAAAACTCTATGAAGGCCTGCTTTTTTCTTGTTATTTTTATTATTGCTGTGTGAGCTGGCTCTCTTGTAGACTGTTTCTATGGTAAAGATCATTTTTTTTCTACACCTGTACCCTTCACTTGGCTTGTAAAATCATTTTGTGTTTCTTACCTGACACGTGTTGGCTTTTGAATATCTTGGTGTTCAATATCTAGCTCTCAAAACAAGAAAAAAGAAAACAAGAGGTGAAGTCAAAATAAGTAAATAAAAAAAAAAACAAAACTCCTTTAATTTGTTGGAAATCACTTCAGCCAAAGGGATAGAACTTGTAAGCAATGGCCACCTGTCATCTACCTCTCTATGAACATTTTTTTTGGTTGTTGTTGTTGTTCCAAAGCAATCGGCAATCAAGGAACAGATCCCATATATTTCCAGGGCAGAACCACATTGGATCTGTAAGATAGGTGCAGCTTGTCCAGTACCATGTACACTGCTGTCTACCACAAGAACAGGGTGGGAGAACAGTAGTTTCCACTGTGGCAAGTGCTGGTACTGACCCAGATTAACCACAGCTCAACATTCCTGTGGGAGCTGAAAGCCTTTACTGATTTCAAAGGTTTGAAATTGTTCTGTTAGTTGTAATTGTGTAATTGTTGTCAGGTGGAGAGACAGACAGCTGGTACTTTGTATCAAGAGTCCTCTGTACATGCTGATTTCTTTAACTTTGCAATGTGTTTTAAATCAGACAGTGAGGAACCCTTGCTTTCTTCTCTGCTTTCAGTTTGTATAGGTTTTTCTGGTCCTTTGTGGGTTCACATGAATTCTCTTCTAGTTCATAAAAATGATGCCACTGTGCTCCTGGGTATCTTGATTGGAATTATATTGAATTATAGATGGGTTTAATATTAGGAATTTTTATATTAACTATTATTTATTAACTATTATTTATTAACTACTATTTATTATCAAGTCTTCTAATATGTGAACATGGTAATTCTTTATTTATTTCTCCTTTTTTAGATCTCAGGGGTGTTGTGCAGTTTTCTATGTCCTCAGAAGTATTTTCTTCTTTTGTTAAGCTTCTATTTGTAAATAATTTATGATGTGAAGTTATTATAACTAGTGATTTCTTCATTTATTTTCAGAATGTTTGTTGTTAGTATATAATAAGATTACTTATGGATGCTGACTTTATTTCCTGAAACCTTGCTGAATACATGTATTGATTTCTACATCTCCTTTTCTTCCATGAAGGTACTCTATGGCATTCTCCCACATCCAAGAATTCAAGATTCAAGAATATTCATGAGAAGCTAGTCACTACCGACTACTATAACTAATTACTGAGATAATGCCTGAAAATATCATTCTCCACAGCATTGACTTCTAAAACTAAAACAACTTTTTCTCTTTATGAGATGATAATTTGTGTCTTTTCTGAGTACTCATGTGCACATTCACAAATCTAGATCAGTATTAGTCATCTTAGTGTAAGTTAACCATTTAGAGGATTCGTATTCCTAAGGCTTCTACAATCCATTAATGTTTGCAAAATCCTGGTGCTCACAGTTTTATAAATAGTGTCTATAGACTAATGAAAGTTTCAGTCAGTGGCTACACATAAAATATTTAGTGCCCCAAAGTCTCAGTTGGTGTAGATATTTCTTTCTACACTACCTTCATTACATTGCTAAAATTTCTGGTGTTTGAATATCTGAACTCCTCCTGGAAGATTCCCTAGCTCTTGGGCCTGTCATGTTCACTCTTACTGATACGTGAGATTGCTGGAAGTCTTCAAATCTTCTTCTAATTGCAACAGCTGGTTATTTGTATGAGCTTAGGCAGATTTTAAAACCATATGATGAGACAACGATTTATATATGGATAGCAACATAGAGACACCTGAGCTGTGAAAGTTCTTTACTAACATAGATGTAGACATATAGATACAGATAGAGATGAAGTTTCTGGCCATAGAATTTCAGCTTCTTGGGTAATTTAAGAGCTACTGCAAACTGCTCTGTCATGCTATATATATAATGCTACTGCCTATATATGCCCAGTACAACGGGGTATCAACCTATCAATATAGCAGCAACTGCCTGGAATTACTATTCACTTGTTGGCTTTATATCTATCCACAGAATGTATGGGGCAGGAATAACAGTTTCTCGGAATCTCTCATTTCTCTGCTTAGACCAATGCAGGAAGTACATTCAAATGAAATGCTTCCAGAGTGCTTCCTGAGAGCTCCTCGGCGGGTGAAGACACAGTCTGCAAAGACTGATGACAAGACTTTGCTCCCGAGATGCACATAGTGGACAGGAAGAGCCAATCCCTCAACTCCTACAATTGCCCTGACCTCTGTGCACAACACACGTACTCCCTCTCTCTAAACAAATAAAAATGTATTTTTTTCATTTTTTTACACAAAAGCACAGAAATCATAGTTTCATATGCGATGTCATATGTAATGAAGCAGATACCTGCTTAATAAATCACTTAAATTATCTGTATATTTAATGAGAAAACAATGATACTAACAGGAATCTGTTTGCTTAAATTCTTTTTTACATTCCATTACATAGACCTGTATGGCTTTCACTTTTTCCACAAAGCATGATACCAATCAAACACTATTTAAAATATATAATTTAAAGCATCGTGGGCAAATACTAAAATATCGATGGAGAGTTTCCCTGTCTTTCAAAAAATGGATGTATAGATTTATAATACTAGAATGAAACATCTTTCCAATCGAAAGAATAGCCTTCGTAACTATATACAACAACTATAACATCAAATCATAGAATTTAACCTTCCCCGTTGCACTCAATATTCTTTCCTGCAACATGTTATTATATCATCAGTTGATCCAAACTGAGAAATATTGACACAAAGAAGTTGCTGTTTGCATTGGAAAAACATGCCTATTTGTATATCACTTCTTGGTACCTTTTAGACATATTCACATTCAATCATGAAAACCTAGAATTACTTGGCAAATAGTAATTGCAGGTTTCCAACACTGCATTGTAACCTCCAGCAGAAAGCTCAAGTCCAACAGCATGACACCACTATTCAGCTCTCTCTTATAATAAGTTGCCTTCAAAAAGTCAGCAGGCAAAATTAAAATGGCATTACTTAACATCTCCGAAAGCCTCCGTGGTTTACTGTAGTCAAACACTCCAGATGTTTTTACTCCAGCTAACATTAGTTCCTGTATTCACTGGGCGAATGACATGTAGCCAGTCATTAAACTGTTGGCTGGTATTCTTATTTTATTTCAACCTTACATTTAAGATTCAATTTTGACCAATATTAAGGGCATCCTAGATTTCATATTTATTAGAGAAAATGAGATTATTCAAATGTACAAAGGACAAAAGGATCTCATGAGTTGTAGTGTGTGATATGCTCAGCGTGCTTGTGATCAGCTGTGCGATCTTGTTTTCAAAGCCATATTGGCCAGAGTGAAACTTCAGGTAGTCGTTAACTGGTTGCGGAGAGCGTAGTTCAGCAGAGGGGGTGAAAGGGCGTTTCCATATTTTACATGCTCACATTCAGTATTGAAAAACAATCCAAATGGACCGTGTCCTTTCTAGGCCCTCTGCACTGGATTTGGAACATTCTCAAACTGTCATCGTACTATTCCAGGCCTCTGGCCATGTTGACAAGTATGGCAGTCCTTGACTGGGAGACTGGCCTTGCTTCTTGGGTAAAGGGCCGTGAGAAAGTGCAGAAAATGGATGGAATCTATTCTTCTCTCCCAAGTTCAGTATTAGGTTTGCCTAGAGATGCAGTATCCAAATTTAAAGATTCATTACATATTCTTTTGGATTTTATTAGAGGTTATTGGAGCTTTATTTTAGGCCTAATTGCAGGAACAGGTCTGATAATCTAAACATTGAACCACAATTTCAGAAAACTATCGCAAATGGCATTTTGATAAATAGTAGCTGAGAATTAACTAATAGGATAAACCTGCAGTCACTAAACTCAAAGTCCTCTTGTGAACTGTGCCATGGCTGCTTGAGCATGCAACTGTAATTATGCTTTC
This sequence comes from Eospalax fontanierii, assembly GCA_035773235.1. Taxonomy (NCBI): domain Eukaryota; kingdom Metazoa; phylum Chordata; class Mammalia; order Rodentia; family Spalacidae; genus Eospalax; species Eospalax fontanierii. Next base: position 25,421,003 of record CM069530.1, read on the forward strand.
TTCCCCCACCATGGTCCATTATCTTATGAAGCTGGAATATATTCTGGTTCCTATAAACCAAACTTCCCTTACCATCTCCTCCTTCCTATGACCATGGAGCCCAAGCTAGTAACTATTATTAAAATAGTTATGATGATGGAAGAGTCAGCCTGTGAGGTAAGTCCTAGAGTTGTGTGGGCCACTGACCCTGGAGCCAGTTGTTTTCTGTTTCTTGTCTTGTCTCTAATTAGAACTCCTGAGAGTTTAGCATGCATGGACGTTTATATTTCAAACTCATTATCTTTTAACTTTATGCATATATTTTAATTATTTTTATATTAATAAATGTGTTAATATCTACAAGTAATATATATGGATGTATATTTAATTATCTTGTATACTCATAAATAGCCTGAGGAGATCAAATATACAAAATTTTCTCTAATGTTAAATTTTCCTAAACACTAAAAGAAAGAAAAGACAAGCTAAGTGATGTAAGATAGAGAATAAATAACTTTGTGAGTTAGCATAAAATTGGACAATGAACTTTAATATAAATCAACAAATGCAGTAGTGTTTAGAGAGATAAATAATTTACAAACATAAAATGGTGACTTGTAAGCTTTGAATTATTGGCCATGAAAGGAACACAAATATCTGCATATTGTTTCCTTAAAAGTATTTTATCACTCACTAAACAAGATTAATAAATTGGCCTTCCTAATGATGTTTTTGGGCATCTGAGCCTATTAGTCTACTCATTGTTGAATGGTCAACTCAGTTATGTTTTAGCATTCAGTGTAGCTCCTGGTGATCTACGAATACAAAGTGAATGAAAGATTTAAGAGAATAAGCAACAGAAAATTTCCAGTATGAAAATGTACTATCCTGGGACTTTTGATTTGAAAAATTACTCATTAAGCAGTCTTAGGAGCAAAGATAATAAAATATGGAAAATCTAAAAAACAAAACAAAACAAAACAAAAAAGTCACACTAAAATAATCAAATCTTAACATGTTTAAAGAAATGTTAAGCTTATTTGTAGTTCAGCAAAATTTTTCAGGATATAGAAAAATGTACTATTTAGCATAGCTATGGTATTATAACTATAGAGAAAACAGACGCAGAAGACAGAGTTGTGGGAAATGGGTGAGGAGGGGAGGTGATGGGGACTTGATCTTACAAAGGGAGAGTCAAAACACTGTATTTCTGTATTTTATGGACAAGGGACATAAGTGTAAGTATTCTATATAAAGTTAAAACATAACCAATAGGGATCAATTGTTGGTAAAACTGTATCGGATGGTCCTGAGGAGAAAACATGAGGAGAACAGGAGTCAAATGCTCAGCAAAAAATCAACAACACACCATCACTGGAAAAATTCATGTCCAGTGACAGGAAGTAAACACTAGAGCAACAAAACTGAGAAATAGTTTAGCTAATTGTTTCCAGTTTCACTGACTGGGAACAGGGCTGCTGGGTGAAGAAACTGTTCTTTTCACTTACAGGAATAGCTATACCTTATTGACTAATTGCATCACTTTCATTTTCATTTGTCATGGTTTTTGATTTGGTATTGGGGACTCTCTTTGGGAGTGGTCATAAATTGTCCTTTGCTCTGATCTAGAATTTGATGGCTTTAGGTCATGGATGTTTACAATGTTCATGTCACAGAATCTTTCTATTCTGGAGATGGTGTAATGCTCAAGTGTGCAACTTGTGATCCGGTATTCCTCTTACAGGGAAGCTGTGAGATGACCTTGTTGCTCTTATCTAAGCAGTAATGTATTATATAAACAAAGTTAGCAATACTTTGAAGAGCCTTGGGTGGAAATGAAGCTAGAATCAGGAATATAATAAGTGGCAGGGCAGTCAAATTAGGAACTGGAAGCGAAACTAAAATGCATAAAAGACATAAAAAATCCCATTTGTATAGGTTTGAGCACGGTTCTGGGTGCCAGCAGTCAGCTCAACAACAGGGCGTGGGGCAAGCCAGAGGACTAGTAGGACTGCACGTGCTTCTTAAAGCCATGGATGCTATCACTTGGATATATCTCAAAATTCAAGAATTAGTTGATTTGAAGAAAACACTTGTGATATAGGGGCAATGGATTTATATGATTCTGATACTGATTATTATGTTTTTATCATGGTTGGCAGATGGGAACATGTTGACTTTTGAGCCAGTGAGATAAGAAACACAGGCCATAGAAAAATAACCAGAAGTCAAGAGGAAGTTTTAATTAGGTGGTAGGTGGTGACCATGTTTCAAATGAGTTATACTAAATACATTTATATTAAAAATCTCTATTAATGCTTTTTATGATTAAAAATTAATTGAAATGGGGCTGGAGAGATGGCTCAGTGGTTAAGAACACTGATTGTTCTTGCAGAAGGCCTGGGTTCAAATTCCAGTACCCACATTGTGGTTAACAACCATCTGTAACTCTAGTTCCAGGGGAGTTAATTCCTCCTCTGTCTGCCTTGGACACTGCATGGCATGGGTGCACACTACACACTCAGGCATAACACTCAAGCACATAAAATAAAAATAATAAATTTTAAAAATTGATTGAAATAAGAAAATGGAAGTAAAATAGTATTCATTATACAAGTTAGGGCAAAAGCAGAGAGCATGCACTTTTCTAGTATAAACCATAAGAGTTTCAATATGAATATATTGTCTCAGAATTCTGAAGGCTTCAAACAGACTATAAACTGCAGTCTACAGCAGCATACACTGGACCACAGCAGAGCTGCTGTCACGAAGAGGACATTGCCTGGATCAGAGCGACCACCGTCCAGGTAGCTGCCCTAGAGGTATTAGATGGAAGGAAAGTCCAGATACCCTTCCCTTCCCAGTGTTTACTGAAGAGTTCAGACTGTCAATTCCCAAATCAGACAGGATTCAAGTTTCAAGGGGTTCTGGGAAACTTCATTATTTAGCTCCACAGTCTTTTCAACACAGAAATGTCAGACAAAAGGAAACGAGCATCCATTGATATAGTGTATCTACCATATAAATGAAGGAATAATATATTTTAATTTTTCAATTTATCAAGTAAATAATATACCATAAAAGAGACAATAAGTATAAAAATCTGTGAAAACAATATTATAACAAAATATTCTACTACTGTTGCAAATATCTTTCCATAATAAAAATTCAAATATTCCATTCCATTGGTAACAGGCACATCAGGTATCTTAAAGGTATGACTTCATTTCTGCATTTGCAATTGTGATACATATTTCAAATTAATTTAACTGTTATTGTCATTTCTTGCAGTGTTTTGTGTAATACTGACTTGAAGTTAAATTGTTTCTTTGGATGCAGACAGCTGGTATTAATAATCTTGTTAGGGAAAATATGTGCCTGCTAAGCTGAGGTGGTATTAAGTTTTACAAAGACTTCCTATAGTATTTTCTCTGTTTACTGCATTAACAGCTCAGGTTTATTGGAGTGCTTTGCCTGTCAGTGCATAATAGAGCAAAACTTAATTATTGTTTTGGTCTCTATCACTGAGTGTAGTCAATGTTTCTAGGATAAACTATTCTATGGTTCAGCACAAGGACACGTCTGGCCTTCAGATGCAATCCAAGGAGGCTGCAAGAGGGTTGAGAAAAAGAAAATAAAAATATTTCACCCACGATTTTACTGAAGACATATAATTGAATGTGCTGCAGAGTAAAACACACCTGCACAGGGGCCCCTCTGTGCTATAGAATATAACACATCTGCACACAGAGGTCCCTCTGTGCTAAATAATAAAACACATCTGCACAGTGGCCCCTCTGTGCTATAGAATAAAACACATCTGCACACAGGGCCCCTCTGTGCTAAAGGGTAAAACACATCTGCACAGGGGCCCCTCTGTGCTACAGAATATAACACACCTGCACAGGGGCCCCTCTTGGAAGATGTACAATCATAAAGTCAGTCAGCAAGAGAATCATCCCAAGCAAAACAGGATACAAAACAAGTATGTTGCCTACATAATTATAAAAAGGTAAAGAGCAAAAACAGCAAAATTTATAAAAGCAATGGAAAACTAAGATATATTCACTGAGAAAAGTAAACTTGACGATCATTCTGAAGTAATTTATTTGTAATGAATTGTTATATTTGACACTGGCATAGATCATGTGAATATTTTCCTTCTAACTTTAAGAAAAGAATTTTATACTAATTGTACATATGAGATATAAAAAAGTTTGTTTGCATTGTGTATCTTTAAAATGTTAAAATTGTTCATCTAGGTGCCGGTAATTTTAGCACAGATATGGAAATCTAATAATAGAAAATTAGACAAATTAGACAATATTGATTATATAACAGGTCCTTAGATGAACGTGATACATCAATTGGTTATTTAATTAAAAGTAATCTAACAGTGGATATATTTAAATAATTTTGATTCACATAACTATTTTAATTTTTTTGGTTATATTATAAGATAAACTATTTTTTATATGTTTTGAAATTGAAAAAGAAATTATGAGAAAATACAGTCTTAAGAATGCAAAGGAACATAAACTCATAAAAATGAAATTGCATATAGTTTTTATAAAAGACACATCCTCTAAAACACATTTGTGTTTTATCAGAAAGTATAAACAGGTGTTGATTCAAGCTCTGCTTATTAAGAAGACTTGAATAAAACTTCCTGTATCATGCAAACGTACTTTTTCTATTAGAGATATGGGTTGTTCATTTAAAAAATATCTTATGAAATATTCTCAAGAAAATAACTCTACAGCACTTTTTATTACAACTTAATGAGACTTGGTATTAGTTTAGGGGGGATGCTGGAAGAATAAAAAAAATAATTAAATTAGTGACTTTTCTGGTGCTGTGATAGAATACCATGACCAAGCAACTGAGGTTAGGAAGCATTTAGCTTGGTTTATGGTTCTCCAAACAGAGTCTCTAATGGTCGGAGAGGCAGGGCAGTCATCAGCCAGAGCAGGAAGTTGAGAGATCAAGCTAGAAGTGGAACAAGGTTGTAAACTGTCAAAGCCTGATCCCAGTGAGGTACTTCCTCCATTAAGGTTATACTTCTTAAAGGTCCCATAACCCTCTAAACAGCACTAAAACCAGGGACCAAGTGTTCAAATATGTGAGCCTATGGGGAACATTTTTCATTTAAACCACCATAGATCCTTTGGAGCTGGAGGTACATATGCTTGTGAGACACCTGTTATGGCTAATTGAAAAAAAAAAACAAACTCAGGTGTTTTACAGTAATATCAAGCACTCTGAACTGTTTAGCCTTCTGTCCAGCCCCAGAAAAGCTAATTCTATAGAAAGGATATTGTCATTTCATATAATATTTAAACTCAAGAAATGATCATGAAATTTAAAATTTTTGAAAACATGTAAAACAAAACAATCACTAGATATGTATTTGTGCCACCAAACCTATTTTGTTATAGTTTGTAAGTCATCAAAAATGTCAATACAGCCAGTAAACATGTCTAGTTATAGTGGGACACCAAACATAGTCCACCATATGACCTTCATTCACCTCCTCTCTCAAGCTCTTCCTCCCTACATCTGTTAACACTTCTAGATATTTTATTATCAAAGAACCCTTAATATTCCATGTTTTAAAACTTTGTAGAGAACAGTGAAATAGTCACTGTCACTGTTTAAGTTGCCAGATGGAGTTTTTAAGCTACTAAATATGGTGATAATAACATCACTTTGGTTTGTGTGTATAAATAGCTCAACATAGGCTTAACAAAAAATATAATATATAAATAATATATAAAATGTTTATTTAATTAATTTATGTGTCTGTGAAAATACAGAGACTCAAACATGGAAAAAGTCTCACAAGAGCAGCTAGCCATAGTTTGCCACAAAGGAGAGACAGCTGAGGACCTGACTGCAAGATGGCAATAACGGAAGTCAGCTGTTAGAGAACTGATGCCAGAAATACCTTAATAAATTGTTTAAAATGTTGCATTCTGTATACTGAAAAACATCTTTTAAGAATAAGCCTAAGGGCCAGACAGGCAATCATAAAGACTTGAATTCCATTTACAGCATGCAAGTAAATGTGCCCTGTGGCCTGTGTTTATAATCCCAGCATAGGCAAAACAGAGACAAGAGGATTCCTGGGACTTGCTGGTCAATCAGTCTAGCCAATCAGTGTTTCCAGTTCAGTGAGGACCTTCTCTCAGTATATCATGTGGAAGGGTTGGAAACATGACTTGGTGGTTAACAGCACTTGCTGTTATTTCAGAATTTCAGAGGACCAGCACTCACATTGGGAAATTCACAACTGCCCTTTTATGGCTTCCATGGGTCTCCATACACACATGCCCAGGACACACACACATACACGCACACACACGCGCACACACACACACGCACACACACACAAATAAATAGATAAAACCTTTAAAAATATTTCTAATGGAGGAACACACTTGACATCCACCTCCGGTTTCCACATGGGCACACTGTGCATATACACATGCTCACAAACAGGCACACACACAAACATGAATACATGTACACGCAAGTGAATAAATAAAGAATAACAATTCTAAAGATATTCCTAAGGAAAGCATCAAGAAGTCTGCCAACAAGTCTTTTCAAAGAGAACTTGTGAATGTACTTTGAGCAGAAGGAACTTGGTTTCAGGGTGCATACAAGATGTAAACATGAACTCATTCTTTTGTTCAGTGAATACATAATTAGTGCACCTATGTGGGTCAAACACTGTTCTACTTGCGTAGGCAGATCATGAACTTAATGCAAAAATCTCTAAACTCAGAACTAGATACAATAGGACAATACAAAGACAATTATGTAGCATGTTTAAAAATCGATATACAACAGATAAGTGAGGCATATAGCAAACTAAGGGAGATCAAGAAGAGATATTGCAGAATAGCAAAAATTGCTCAGTGAGTAAAGGCACTTGGAGCCAAGCCTTCCTTGATTTCAATCCCTGAAACCCATATAGTAAAAGGAAAGAACTGACTATCACAAGCTGTTCTCTGATCTCCACAGCAACCACCACCCCCATCAATGAATTAATCAATCAATATAAAATTTTAAAAGAAGTACGTGCAATTTTAGAAGGGTGAAAGTGATGAATACTTGAGTAAATTTGGGAGTTAGTTAAAACAGAATAGTATCTTATGTTTATAATAATAACTTGATGGAAATTCAAACATACAAGCATGACATATCAGTCAGGAAGGGTGCAAATGGAAATAAAGTATTCTCATAGCCTAGTATTTTTGAGAGGGAAGATAAAATTATTTAATTGAGTAATTTAGTACATGATTTCAAATGCCAAATTAAAAATTTATGAATCCTAAACTACTAAGGAAAAATCTAATTGAAATTTCTTTTACAATAAAAAGAAAGCCATCAATGGATTGTAACATATATACCAACTGCTCAGAGCGGGTGCATGCAAAATGTGCACAGATTTCAGCTAAGTGCATCAGGATAGTATGAGCTATGCATTGATGTATTATCGAATTAAAAACTAGCAAGAATAATTTTAAAACTCCAAAGTACAAGCAACTTACAGAAAGGTACTTTAAAGCATAATTATAAAGGAGATGGAAGAAAGGATCAAACAAGACATCCCTTGCACCTAACAAAAGCCAAATAAGTATTGTATATCTATGCAAAGATCAGGCAAATGAAGTTTTAAAAGAAAGGAACTATTAACGCGAATAATTTCAAAGTGATAACATTTGAGTTGATAAGATAGACACAACTGAAAATTTGAATGTAAAGACTAACACAATCTCCAATTATATAAAGCAGAATTTAAAATATATTTACCTAATTACTTAGGACATGCACATAATGACTAATTTGATATATAAAGATTTTAAAACAATGGTGTTTCTGAAAACATTCCATTTTGTATTTCTGTAAATTTAAAAATCTGAAATCAGTGCTAATATCTGTTTTACTTAGCTTTCTATTGCTGAAATAAAACTGACCAAAACCAACCTGTGGAGGAAATGGCTTACTTCACCTTCAGGTTACAGTTCATCTTGGAGGGAAGACACAGCTGGACTCAGGGCAGGAACATGGAGCGCAGGCCATGGGGGAAGACTGCTTTCTGGTTTGCTCTCCTAGTTTGTGTTCAGTTTGCTTTCTTATACAAGCCAGAACCACCTGACCAGAGGAGGTACCACCTACAGTGGGCTGGACCCTCCCACATCTCTCAACGATTAAGAAAATGCCCCACAGACATGGTCACAGGCCAGTCCAATAGAGGGAATTCCTCAACTGAGGTTCTCTCTACCCAGGCGTGTCAAGTTGACAACTGAAGCTATACAGCACACAATGTTATAAACTCTTTCTTTGACTTACAATTAATTCATTCATCTTTTAAAATCTTTAATTAGTAATCTATGCACCATTTATCAATCTATTTTTTTCCTGAAATTTCTATAGGTGAAAATAATTTAGGATTATTTTTTAAAACATATGTTTGAATTTTCTACTGCTTCTGAAGGCAATAGAGCATGCTCAAACTTTGGGGAATTCAGCCATGTAATAGTGTATAAGTTAGTCTATCTGTCTCTCAGATTCCTTTATTTTGAAAATGCAAATTACAGTATTACCTATAGAAATGTAATATCAAAGGTATTTGCACATTTTAAAACCTTAAAATAGTGAATATAGACCAATATAATAAGTGAGTTATTTTATTCAGACTTTAAAAACATTTTGATTAATTTATTTTTATTTTATGGCTATTCACATTTTCCCTGCATGAATGTGATTGTCCATGAGTGCAATGCCTGAAAAGGCGAGACGATGGCACTGGATTTCCTGGAACTGGAGTTATTGCAGCTGTTAAGTCACTATACGGGTGCTGGAAACCGAACCTCGGGTTTAGCAGCTTAGAAGCTGCACCGTCTCTCCAGACCCTCTGTTCTTGATTTTTATTTAGACTTTTATGGTATTCTCACTTTAGTCTCATTTCCAATTAAGGCTGGCAAGATTTAGTGATAAGAACATTTATTATATCTTCTTTTAGTTATCATATCAATACAGCTATGAGTCCTTAATGGCAGTATGGGCCATTTTATGCCTATCATTTTTCAAACTTAAATTTGGTACGGTATGGTATCTTTTTAGGAAACCTTTTGGAAGACGGAAAGAATAGTTAATTTGGTAACTGCTGGTAGGGATGATTAGTCATATTAAATCCATGATGGTCAAAAGACCCAAGTGTGTGGCCCTTGCTTTGCCCAAGCTCAGTCATGAGTTTAAAACATCGCGTTTTTACTCACATTGTGTCTGTTAAACCAACTATTACTGTTTTGTTTTGACGTGGTTTGGTTTGCGTTGTACGGGTTTCTGATGCAGGAAGTTAGCTAGCTATCATTAGAGCCCATGAGCCTTGGGTCTAGTGAAGTCCATGGCATTTTACACCACACAGCAATGGATTTTCTCCCCTGTGCTTGTTCATTTTCATTCGACCATTTCAGTCCCTGTGCTGAGAGGGGAAAATATTAGTGCCTGAGCTTATATCTCAATATTTTCCAGAAGATTTAAAACTGAACTCTTAGAACGAAATGTGATCCTATTCACAGGCCTGGCTTTGAGTCACCTCTTGCTCGAAGTGGGTCGCTATTCCTGAAGGGCCTTCACATTTCATAGGGAGACAACCCTTGTTCCCATCTTTCTTTGTTCTAGAAACCTCACTCAACCAGTGTTTGGGTTGTTTCTTCAAACATGCTTATATATCCAAAGCGATGATTATTATATTGATTCTTTTATCACTATTAGCTTTCATTCAGGATAAAGTATGTGAAATAAGACATTGAATTTGATGATCAATATCTGGTCTTTTACTCTAGGGAAAGTCATTGATAAAGTCATAATTATTAATAAGAACAAATAAATATTGGTTATCAAAACAATTCTGGTATTTTTTTACTCTAAAGTAAGATCTCCCAAATGTCCTTGAAATTCAAATATCCTAGTCTGAGTCTCAATTTGCGCTTAAGTCTTTTAAGAAAAACAAATTTATGAAGTTAGTATAGCCAGAAAAATAGCGTCAAAAATAAATTTTCCATGGATGGAATGCCAGACTATACTCCTTTAAATAATATACACCTAGACATTTTTACAGATAAAATTAAGAGCTTTATTTGTGAAGTTCTCAAAAACTCGTAGTTATGTATAAAATTAAATTAAAGACACTGAATTTAGAGAAGTCATAAAAAAGAGAGATGTGAATGTTCTTCTATTTACTCAACCAACATTTACTCTGCAAATAAAATTTCTATGTACAAGGTGCACTTTAATTCTGAATTAATTTTCTAAAAATAACTAAGTCTACATTTCAAAATAAGTAGTCATGAAATTAACTCGTCAGAATAAGTGAAATAGGACTAGATAAACCAAATCATATTTTCCTTCTTAGACCACAGATAAATCATAATTCCAAATCAGAATTCTTGAACAATCATTCTAAACAAATTGCTATGAAGACTAATTAGCTGAACAAATATTAGATGAGTAAATATCCCAAATAAAACAGGAACTGAATTTGATTGCTTATACTCAGAACAATCCCCATATCTCAGCTGTTCAAATAAACAGGCACTTATGTCCTATAGTCCTGTAACATGGAGACTTGTGGTGGCAAGACTTGTGTGGAAAAGAACTTAGGAAAATCTCAACATAGCAGTGAAATCTGACCAGAAATTACTGGAGAGCATCACATCTATCAGATTTTACATTGAGTATATTCTGTATGTGCTAAGGCAATGTAAACAATAATGATTTTAAACATGGAAAGCTGCGACTCGAGAAGTAGTTCAGTTCATTGCTTGTCTAGTATGCACGTTCGATCAATTCCCCTTAAACCAAGCATGGAGCTTCATCCTGTAATCCCTGAAGCCATGAGGTGGAGGCAGGAGGATCAGAAGTTCTACTATACTTTCTATATGACATTAATTCTCAACATATTTCATATGTCAAGATTTTTAGTTTAACCACGAATTTATATCCTAAACTATTTGTATTTTACGGAATCTGAAGAAAACAATCCACAATTTTATTAGTCATAGTCTTTACAAGTTATATTGATCTGGACAAGTTTTAGCAGCAGAACTACATGTTACGTATAAGTATTATGGTTCTCCAAAATGTTCAAAAATGAGAGACTCTGGGATGTAATCAATTTTCAGGCAATGAAATCATAAGCAGCACAATTTTGATTTTATACTAACAAGGAAAAAGAAAGTACTTGAATGCTGAAGTTGGTAGACTATTTAGAAGCAAAGCAGACCTCCTTAAATTCCAACATGAAGAGACACCAGAGATACTCAAAGAATAACTTACAATTCAGAATAATAAAAGGGACAGATTTTCCTTTAAATAGGTTAGTAGCAACTAAAGAAAGAGAGATAAGATTAAGCCAGGATATCATGCTGGCACAGAGAGAATATCACTTCCCAGTCTGTTTACTGTTGCTAAGAGGAAAGTATATACAGGAGACAAAGTGACGAGGGAGGCAAAAGTTGATATTAGTTCAATGTTCAGCAGCAAGGGAAATGCTGAGGCACCATTAAAACAGTCATTTCAGGGACTCCGTGGAAAATGTGTATTTACACTAGGAAACATGAAAGGTCAAGAGAAAGATACGTGCAACTGCAAATGCAGACCATATATCAGAAGGAACTAGTACAAGGAGGGCCAGTGGGCAGTGTTAGGGTGTAGGTTTTTTCATCAAGTTTCTGTGCATTTCATAGAATACATCTTAATCAAATTTAGACCACTACCGGTCCCCACCTCCCATAGCCTGCCACCAGCTTTCAGGTATTCTGTCATATATACTAAGTCCCATCTGGTCAAGCATTTCTCTCCAGATGACTCATGGTGTGTGTTCATCCACTGGAGTCTAGTCAACTTATCTAGAGTCACTCCCTTCAAGAAGATCTACTGTCCCTTAGTCCACAGTAATCATTTGATAATAGTTCCTCAGCTATGGTTGGGGCTTGCTACCTATTTCCCCGCTTCTATGCTAAGTTTTCATCTGATTTAGTTGGCGTGGATTTTGTGCATGCTGTCAGCATTGCTGCAAGTTCATATGAACAAGTTTCCAGTGACCTGAAAGCCTCTGCTTCCTCAAATTCATGCCCCAACCCTGGCTTTTACAACATTTTTGGCCCCTCTCTTGCTATGATCCTTGTGTTACGGGTGAGTGTTTAGTACAGGAATCCTATCCAGGGACACACGTTCTGCAGTCTCTTATTCTCTAAAACTTAAGTCTGTTGCGACCTTCTGTGTCATCACATTCTGTTTTATGAGGACGCTTCACTCATCAAAGTTGAGGGATGTATTAGTACTCTCTCTACTTCCTGTTCTGTTATGTTCCATGAGCCTTAGGTGTAGACATTCCACTGTAGATGTGTCACTTAGGGATGGGCATCTCTCAGAAATATATTCTCTGTCTGTTACCAGTTGTGGAACTCTGTAATAGCCTCCATCTGTTGCAAAAATGAAGTTTCTTTGATGAGTCGTGTACATTTATTAACCCAACTCTCTACCCGTCTCTCTTCTGTCTTAGAGATGGAATCTCATGAAGCCCAGGCTAGCCTTGATTTTGGTATGCAGCCAAGGATGACCCCAAGTCCTCCTATATCCATCTCCCCAGGTTCTGCAGTTCCAGGTGTGTACCACCATGACCAGTTCTAAGGACTGGACCCCGGGCTTTATTAAATACTGAACTCACAGCAATTAGAATCTGAAGAATTTGTGATACAATCATTGTCTTTACTAAAAAAAAATCCAAAAATTGAATAAAATGGTCTCATTATTTATTTCACCATAAAGGAAACCTTACTTTAACATTGAAAATATAAGAATGAAAGTGCTTTAGAAAAGTCAAAACTAATTAAACTACAGAGTGGAGAAAGCACAGTGAAGTCAGAGAATAAAATGTGCTTTAATTTTTGAACAAATTGAGTTTATTTTTTTTTTAAAATCTCCATTTGTGGCACTGAGAAAGTTACTTGCACACTATCAGTCTTGGTTCTCCCATTTATTTTCATAAGGGTATTAATTTAGTTTATAGATTTCATCCATATTTAAAACATCCTAGTAAAGTGATAGAGATCATCCTAAATACTGTGTATCTTGCACATTATGGTCAGATCTCTCTATCCAGGATTCTGCATCTGCAGATTCAACCAACAGTGCTAGCACGTTGAATGACTTCAGAACCAATGTGTCAGTTCTGAACATGCAGTCTTTCTTCCCACCATTATTTCCTAAGCAATACAACATAACAATCAATTGCATGATATACACACTATTTGAAGTATTATATATGACGTAGAGATGATGTAAAATGTTCAGGGGACTGTCTTTACATTATATGCAAACACTGCACAGTGTCACATAAGGGATTTGCATCAACACAGTTTGAATCTAAGGCAGACACTGTAGCCAGCCTCTCTAGATAATGAGGAACAACTGCAGGTTAATAATCTCTACAGTGCTATAAAGCAGCTGCCATGACAAAGACTGTTTAACAATTAATTAAACCCCACCTCTTATTATTCCAGAATACACAGATGGAACATATTTTCTGGCCTCCTTTACAGTTATACGTGGTCACAACACAGACAACTTCTGATCGCTAGTAGTGCACAGAGGAAATGTCTACCCCTACATGCCTACGTGCGCATCTGTAAATACTGTCCCTTCCCAATCTGCCATTATCATGTCTTGACTGAAGGTTGTATGTGAACTCTTAGTGCAATCAGTGAAGAAGCCAATGATGAGAACAGAGCAAACTGAACTGGGGAACATTCTTTCTGAAATCTGCTTCAGAGATAATTGCTCATTTATTATACTTTAAACAATAGATATATTTGTGGAGTAGCATTATTTTAATGTTTTTTTATATACAGTGAAAAAATGAGAAAACAGACACACACTCATGTGTTTGTATATAATGCTTTTATCAAACTAAAGTAAAACCAATTATTTAAAAATCATAAAAACTGTGATCTTTAGACCCCTTTCAATACTGATAATTTGATTACATAAAATCAACATTGAGTGTAAAACTTCTACTATTTTAAAGTATTTTCGTTTCAGCAGAATATTTCATAATACCTTATAACACTAATTTAAATTTGTATTTTTGAAGCTTGTTCAGTTCATCTCTGTTCTACTCATTCTTTGTTACGGTACCACACAGGCAAATACCTCAGCGCTCTCGCCTGGAAAAGTGTAGGGATTTCTTGCTTCTGAAAGTTGACATCCAGTTTCTAAGGACTGAATTCAACATGTTAGAATTGAGGATAAACAATTTTCATCCAGCACTTCTTTACTTTCTTTGCTTAATCCTGATCATGGCCAATTTCCTTTTACAATACTGGCATTCCTTCTTATCTGTTGCTCCATCAAGAGCAGAAGGTGTTGATGTAAATTAGGCCCATCTATATATAACTATGGAAGTCTGAAATGTCTCCCTAAACTGGAATGTCCAAGAATTTAGTTATGAATGTGTTAGAAATTATATACAGAGAATCAAAGTACTTCCCTGTATGATATCAACTTCTATCCCTCGCCCTTGGTAAGGGACTCCTTTCTTTCCTCCAAAAGGAAGACAAAAGTAGCTACTAAAAGCAGCAAGGGACTTCTAGCTCTGGGTCTGATGTATAAAGAACGTAGAGGTCATCCTTCTAGCTCTTAAAAGAAGAAAAAGTTGGATGAACTCAAAATCATCTACTTTCTTCAAAGGAGTCAAAGAACTGAAGTCACAGGAAAAAGGCCATTCCTTACATCAGGAGACAGGCTGAACCCACAGAAATGCAGCAGAGTTCTCACCTCGAACCCAAGCCCATGGAGCCATAGATTGTCAGGAACACCTGGATAGTAATACTGATAAACTGTGGATCTAAGTACAGTGTGGACAAGCCTGCGTGTTAGGAACTGTTGGGGCCAAATACCATGAGAGGCCTTCACATTTTCTTGGGCTTTCCTTCCAAACTCTCTGCCATGCTCTCATTGTAAATGTATCTTTGACAGATCCATTCACAACTGTACTCTATGAGCAAAGCAACAATAACTAATACATACCCAGATCTGTTCTCTAGGGAAAAATCATTTTAAGGGTCCCCTGGTAGTTGGGACTTCCAGGAAATGAACTGGCAAAACTGCACCTAGGGAAGGGGGATGGCATTGGGTGGTAGAACCTGTACCACTGGAACAGTATCACTGATGATTACATCCCCAAAGGGAACTCAATGAACATAGAAATTCAATTCAAATATTAAGGAACACCTTCTCTTGCTCCATACCACTAAGAGTGTTAATATATCAGTATATATGTCAGAAGTTATAAGACATACACCAACCATGAAGAACATGTTCAGAGACAAAAATCCAACGTACATTAATTGAAGTCTTTTGTATATACAATTACCTCAACTATTAAACACAGAACAAGTACTAACTATAGTAACAAAAAACTCTTCACATTGAAGACCAGTTTACCCTTATTTTAAACAACAAATTTAACAGAAATATTAAAAAGGCAAAATAGATACAAGAAGCTATAAATCAAATTCAGGTATGATGGATGTTGGAATTACCACACAGACATCATTAGTTAACTATGTTTAATACAGTAAGTACTCTGGAGAAAGAGTAGATATTATGTAAGAAAGACAGATGAAAACTCTATGACCCAATTAAAAAAAAACATATATTAAAATATTGCAACAGAAAAGAACATCTTCAGTAGGCTTGTCAGTCAGTAGGCTTAGCGCAGCAAGGGAAAGAATCAGAAAAAGGTCAATAGAAGCTTCCCACCCTGAAGTGCACAGAGAATAATTAATAAAAGGATAAAAAAGCACTGGGAAGCACAGAGCAGTAAAACATTTTCATGTAACACAGAAATAGCCAGACAAGAAAGAACACAGCAGAAAACATTTGAAGTAACGCAGCAGTCACTTAAAAATTTCCCAGATTAATGAAACACATCCAATCTAGTCTCCAAGAAGTATTGAAAACCAAAGATAAAGGCCAAGGTTTCAGAGTTCAGTGGGGGAGGGCAGGAGACATGGAACAGTGCTTAAGAACACCTACTGCTCCTGCAGAAGAACTTAGTTTACTTCTTAGCATTGACATGAAGGGGCTCACAACTTCCTGTCACCTCAGCTTCTGAGACTAGAGACCACAGACCTCTGCTGGTAGCTGTAGGTGTGTGCAAATCACCACACAGAAATGTGCATAGTTCAAAATAACAGAAATGAAGCTTAAGAAAAGGAGTCCAGAGGGGCAAATACCCAAATTATAAAGGAATACTGATAGAATTTCATGGGCATTTGTCAGAACTCATACAATCAAGGCCAGACATATGTCACAGATGTATAACCCCAGCTCTCAGGAGGCTGAAGCAAGGGGGTCACTGCAAGTTTGAGGCCAACCTGGTCTACGCAGCAAGTTCCAGACAAGCCAGGACCACATACAAGGAAGAAAGAAATAGAATACTAAAAATATTAAAAGAAAATAAACTACACACACACACATACACACACCTCTCAAAATTATTTTGTGAGGTGAGCAATCTAAATGGTAACCATGTGTATTTTAAGAAACTATTTTAATAAGTCTCAAACAGAGTAGAGCTCTTCAAGACCTCATAGGATTATGGATCGAAGTCTAAACCATTACCTCCTATACAATTTGGTCACTTTTACAAAGAATATTCTCTGAAATGTTATATTATCTATTGAGGTTTATCATTAAAAATGCATGTTACTTTTCACACTGCAAACACAAAGTATTCAAACTTAATGAAGATTGAAAGAAATTCCCTGTAAAAAAGTCCAAACTTTGATAATCATAGTTGACTTCTGAAATTATTTTTAACACAACTTTTATTTGTCTTGCTCCCCTCAACCAGAAATCAAGTAAGAACAAAACATAGACTCACTTGAGAAACTCTTGCTATTTTCATTGCTATATGGTGATCCAGGCTGTTACCAACTATTTTTTTTTTGGATAAAAGCAATATCCTCCTAATTAACACCTATGCTCAAGCTCTTATTTCCCATAGAAGAGGCAGTAAGTGTTCTCTAAAATCCTTCTTCTTCTTGAGCATACGTTTAGATAGCACTGCCCCGCTCCGCCCCCCACCCCCAGCCAAGTCTCTTCTACTCCTAGGTTCTGCCCCATGGGTGATTTTTGAAAGTGAATTATTGGATAAATGAATATGAAGCATTTCTCAGGGCTCTCCTCTTCTCTTGACTGCAGGTTTAGTAGAAGAAAGCAGCAGACACTCAGCTAGAACTCTGATGGAGCCACAGTGCACACTAGTGTTGATCACTCAGAGATGACTTAGATAAGAGTTCCCTGCTGCCAAACATCTTCATTTAGTTATGCGAACAAGAGACAAAAATGCATTTTTTTATATGAAGCCACTAAGATTGAGGGGTTTTATTTTTTTAATGTTTTATTTGTTATTTTATGTGTATGAGCATATTGTCTGCATGTGTTCCCATGTCATGCAGTGCCTGTGGAGGTCAGAAGAGGGCATCAGATGCCCTGGTACTGGAGTTACAGACTGCCATTAGCTGCCATGTGGATGCTGGGAACTCAACCCAGGTCCTCTGCAAGAGCAGCCAGTATTCTTAACTACTGAGCTATTTCTCCAGCTCCCAAGGAGTTTTACTTTCAAAAATCATGTACTAAGCCTAATAACATTTGCCAGACAGACAGTGCTAAGGTGCATGTCATTTCATGTCAAACTTCGAGCATTCCTGAAAAACCAAAGTCCTTAATGGTGTCCTAGTTAGTTTTATTGTCAACTCGACATAATCAGAGTCACGTGGGAAAAGGATCTTTCAACTGAGAAATTTCCTCAGTCAAATAGGCTTGTGACCAAATCTATGTGGAACTGTCTTCATTGATGATTGATATGGGAGGGCCTAATCCACTGAGGTGACACCCTCCATGCCACAGCAACCTCAGTGCTACACAGAGTCATGTTCACATCAACGCCTCTCCATCGTTGTTCTCTGTATTCGGTATGATCTTCCTGCCATCCCGTCATTTCTCACTCATAGCCATTTCTGGTTTTGCTGTCTTCATCTTGACAGTTTCCATTATAACCTCCAAACATCTCTACACCTCTACACACGCTTGTTAAGTGTATCACTTAACCGCCATCTAAATTATCTTTAACTTTTGTTTAAAAGTCTTATAACATTCATCTCCATGAAAGTAGATGTTTTTATATTGTATTTTCAACTTTTCTTTAATCTCTAGTACCCAGTACAAATGATGAATTACAAAACTAGATGTAATTGGATAGAAAATGACGATTCTTCATTATTTAAAATCTAATAATGATTAATTTTTTTCCAATGCATGCCTAGTAAACATTGTTATTTTAAATTTCAGTCCACATTTATAATGTAATAAGAAGTAGGAACGGTGATTTGATAATGTTGGATTCCTAGTAAAACAATCATAAAGCCTATGATTAATATCAAGATTGGCTATATTGGAAAGAATGTCCATAAATGTTTCCAAAGGTAAAATTATCCCTTAAATATGTGCTTTAAATTAACCCTACAAAGAAGGATGTTTATTACATTTCATATGACTCACAGTGTTTTGAAAAATCCTTAAACTGAAGGGACTGAATTGAAACAAAATAATCTGACATTTGTCTCTGACATTAATACTACTAATTTCCCTACAAAAAGCTCTTTCTCTGTCAGAAATTCATTGGTTTCTCCTGCAGGACTGGGCGTTTGTAAACAACCCATGTGAGTGTGATCACACTAATGAAACCGAGTAGTCACTCACCCTTGACATGGCTGCCGCTGCTGCTCTCGCTCCTGAAACCTTCAAAGTGAATGCCAAATGCCAATTACTGACCAGTGTAGTGTGATGCCTGTGGGGCACATTTCAGACACAAATAGGAAAGCTGCCAATTTCTTTCCATATTGCCAATATTTGATTACAAGGGCTTTTAGAAAATAAAATTACTGTTATTTTTGAAAACAAGTATTGGCGATAATAATAACCTATATATTAACACATCTAAGCTTAGTTCATAAATAGCAGTTTAGATTATTTATCATTGTCTACAGTAATTTTAAACCAAGAAAAGGAAGATGATTAACGAGAGTACTTGAAAAGTTTGGATCTTAACTCTGCTTGAGAGGCTCTGCAGTGTAAAATACACCTCTCTGTTACCCAACCTTACTAATTAGGGGGTTGGGATACTTAGGCAGACTACTGTCAGTCACTGTAGTGCCACGTGGATGGGCAAACTGAACTTCAGCAGTAAGAAGGCTGCAGACATCTCTATACCCATCATGTTGGGAGCTGGAGATCATGAAGGCATGCTCTGTAAGGGTAAGGATGAGAGGTTATGGGCAGACCTCTGACTACATCTTCTAATGATGCTAAGTGTTCAAGGAAGAGATATCTCAAGAAATGATTTTTGGATGAGGGACTGTAGGGTCCTAGCTCCATTGTTTACTCTCCTTGTCTTAACTGAGATGTATACAATGGTTTGGCAACTCTGGACCAGCCAGATGCATGCTTTCACAAAGAATATGTCCAGGTACTGACAAAGTACTCAAGCTACTGATCATAAATGCAGAAAGATGAGCCGTGTTTAAACACATAGCAGTTAGCTCTAACCTTGAGCACAACTCTTCATGCTCTATACAGATGCTGTGACCCAACTCTCTCCTCTAAAATAGTATAGGATCCCTTCTCTCTGCCAGTTGCTGCAGCCCGCACTCTGTGTGCATTTCCTTAACTTAGTGAATGCTTTGGGCCGATAATGCTGGAATTTAGTGCTCATATTTTTTTCTCTGTGAGAGGACCTCCCATCCATGTCCATCTCAGGAATATCGGGAGGAGTTTCTTACAGGAACTATTGTCATAATTCAAGCTATCATTTTGAGAAATCAGAATGTAAAAACCTTCTCTGATGATTAAGTTCTGAGTATGGACTGTAGAGCTGACTTTAGAGTATCAGAGTAGCAAGATAAGAATGAGGGGACATGAAAGTATTGAATAGTGAGGTATAAGGGGTTTTGTTCATCTTTTTCATACGTGTTTTATTCATAAAGTTGACAGAATTTGCATATCAGTGTGAGTGTTAAGTGACTGAAGACATGATCAGATTTCTCCAACTAATCTCCCAATTTTCACATATTTTCCAATTCTAATTTTTTCTAAGACATCTAGATTACATAATTTTGGATGAGTGTCATGTTTTCATCCATATCAACTAAAATTTATCTCTTGTTTAAAGATTTTGACCTAGTCTGCAGATACATCCATCACCTATTTGTTTTCACTTTACCACTTTCAGTGTCATTTTCCTCACTGAAATTGTGTGAGAACACCTCATTGTTATGGTCTTTTCTTGTCCTTTTCAATGCTGAATGGGCTCCTGCTCCTATCCTACACCATGTCTGCTCCTGTTTGTTCCTGCTCCTCTGCTGCCTCATCAATCCCCGTTGTAGAAATTTTGTAGGTATGGAGATGAAGGCTATCACGCGGCTTTTTATTCTCACACACAATGAGACAGACCCAGGGAAATAAAGCAGTTGAGATGCGTAATAATTACAAATACACTGATAACACTTATTGGTAAATAAGTTAGTGGTATTTAATGTGAAAAAAAGTTCTTATAAAGAATGCTTGGGTGGAGAAGAAGGTTCAGCAGGTTATTATCCTTGCTGCCAAGTCTGATGAACAGAGTTCATGGGATCCACATGATGCAAGGACAGAACTGACTTCTACAGGGTATCTTCTGTCCTGTACAAATGTGTTGTGGCACATGTATGTCTGCACACCCCCACAACCCCACATATACACAAAGAGAATAATTAATAAAGAAATATAATTTAAAAGCTAAAAAATCTTTTGGTAGGATGTCCTTGGTTTAGAATCTTATTTTAGGCAAGCTTAGAGGCTATACACTTATAACAGCCCATGTTTGGAGTCCAGAGGACAACGGGTGAGTGTTGATTCTCTCCTTCAACTACATATGTCCCAGGGATTGGACTCCTTGGCCGTGTGTTGGCAAGGGCTTCTGTGTGTAGAGCCATCTTATTGGCTCCAGAAGTTCATTTCTCCACTCACGTGGGCTTCTCATTTGAGTTCAACTCTCACTCATCACTTCTATAAGTATTTTTAATTTAATATGTTTTCCATTCTACAATTTTATTGCTTTTAAATTTTCAATGTGTATATTCACTTTACATGGTACTGTGTTACAATACATATATTTTCATACAAATATAAGATGGCCTCGCCTTTGACCTCCTTGGTAATTTCACGTCTTCATTCATGTCATAAGTACGTACATGATTTTATGTATCTGTACAAAATCTAGGAAGCATGAATGAGAGAAAACCTACAACACAGTTTTTTTCTGAAATTGACTTAGTTTGCTTAACAGTGCTGTATGCACATTAATGTTCATGAATATCTCAGTGATATGTTGATTTGGAGTACTTTGGGTAAGTGCCCAACGATAGTACAGCTGCAACACATGGTTGATCAAATTGTTATGTTTGAGGAGACGCCACACTGATGTCCATAGCAGCTGGACTCCTTCGTGCTCCCACCAGCAGTGGGGAGGTTCTCCTTTCGATCACTTCCTCACCAGCACTTGATGTTATCTGCTATCCATAGTCCTAACTGGAATAAATGGATCTCACTGCAGTTTAATTTGTATTTCTCTAGTAGTCAGTGAGAATGAATATTTTTTAAATCTGCCATCTGTATTTCACCATTTTATGCAGTGACTGTCAATGATTTGGACTACAATCAGATCTCTAATTATAAGTATGTAAAAGTTTTTACATGCTTGAAGGCAGAGTGCATACCTTACACTTCTTTGGTGTTTCTCATTTCAGAATCTGAAATTTCTATTACTTTTAGAAAGTAGATCTTACTTTTTTGAGTATTAGCTTTTCCTTTTTCCTATATCATTCCCATGAAAATGGCATGTTTGTAATATTATTACAAGATATTCATGCATTTAAATGCATAAAACCTTTATCAAAAGCCTCCAGTTGGTTATTTGTTTCTTTTAACTTCCAGGGAAAATGTGTGTGATTGCTGAACAGGATCAAATAAAGAGTCATTATCCTAAATGAATGCATTATTCAGTGATAATCTTACAGCTTCACCACAATGATAGTTAGCAATCTTGCCTGACTAAATGATTGGCATACTAGGGATAAGGACTTGACTTGTACTCTTCCATGCTGAGAAAAAAAAATACACACTCAGTATGCCTCAGTGCTGACTAACGAATACGATGATTAAGTCAGTACATTCATAATTTGTAATGAATGGCTATTATAAAGATTCATTATTTAAAGAGGAAAAGAGGTATGATTAAATATCTTAAACTATCAGGTCAACGGAAATACAAATTTGTCAGTTACATCTATAATTCTTATCACACCATCTTTTAAAGACCAGCACTAAATGTGAAACATTAACCCTTAAGTTTTCCCCTTGGTTGATTAGCAAGATAAACTGTTAAATTTGAAGTCACCTTAAAAATAACAATACATAATATTTTGAGAGCTTTCCTGGGCCAGACATTGGGGTGGGTGATTCGCACACATTTCAAATCTTTTAATATCCCTGCAAGGCTCATATCATCAATGCTTACTTTATAAAATGCAAACTGAAATCCTCAGAGGTTTTGTAATTTCACAATCCACATCTTGCTATTGAGCAGCAAAGAAGTCAATTTGTTATTCCCTATTGCTAATTTTGCATCTGTTTATTTTTCCACACTTTAGGAATAATATTCAATACTTTCTAGAACTGTTATAAGAGGTAATAGTAGATAAAGGATCTTGTAAGCTGTCTAAAATAATGAAAGTATTGGAGTAATATATTTAGGATACTCTTATCTACCTGCATCACTAAAAGTGACTCTAGAGTAGCACCTGAAAATATACAATAAAATCAGAATTTGATGTTTCCAGAGCTATCGAATTAGAATTTACATTTTACTGTGATGGGCAGAGAGTTGCTGGGCACACTGAAGACAAAAAGCCACCACCTTCTACAATAGAGGTTACAAAGAGCTGGAAGAATGGATTGAAGGTTCTCTATAGCTTTTGTATTTGACCCTAAGAAATAAATATGTGTGTGTATATATATAATATATATATATATATATACAATAACACATCCATATTTAGAACTCTATCAACCAACTCTAAGGGGCAAAAAATAAAGGACACAAACTTTAGACACAATTATATACAGAAAAGGAAAGAAAAAATTAAAGGCTGAGATCAAAGTAGAAGTGGTGGAATCAAGGGCATCTAACTGTATCCTGTCTTTCCCATTAAGATCAAAGATCTAATTTACACTTATCAATGTATTTTAATTTTGACTGTGTTTAGCATCCAGATTTTATAGAGAGCAAGTGGAATTTTTAAAAATTATACTAATAGCAAATTAGTGACAAGAAAATTCCAGGACCTAAAAGCTATAACTAGGTATGATTTAACTTGTATAGTGTGAATCTTGAAGATAATCAGGAATGACAGATTAAAGGGAAAAAAGCTAAATTTTCCTTGCAAGAATTACAAACAAAAGATAAGCTGATTTACCCTCAAAAGCCAGTTGGTAAACGGTTATAAATGATGCCAAAGGAATTGTAGCTTAAGACAACTTCCTGATTAACAAGTGTATTGCTCTTCATCTTTACTGAAGAAAGCCAGCTTATCACGGGTTCGTTTCTGAATTTGCACAGCTCTAATGTTTGTTTACAACCCTGTCTATGTGTTGCTTATGTGCACCTCTAGACTATCAGTATGCTCTAGAGCTCACATTCGAAGTCATGATACACTCAAGCTCTGCAGCATCCTGTAAGTCACTCTTTGTCACCTTTTGGATACATAAACAGTGTTTGAATATTTTATTACATCTCAATTGTCTATAATTTTGAAAAGCAAAGCATTTTTCAATAAGTAGTTTTCCAAAATGTAATGCATTTCAGATAAAAGTGAGATAGTACTAAAAGACATGTTGATTTGACTTCAGGACGATTCATCACATTTCATAAAAACCAAAGAAAAGGATCCAAGAGTAGAGGACCTGCATGGATTATAGAAAAGAAAATATTGGAAATTTCCAAGAATGCTATGGATTTGTTTAAAGCCATAGGTAGATGAAGACAACATTATCCTTTGCTATTTTTTTATTACAATGTACTTGATGAAATATTTATCTCTGTAGTTAATTTGTAATTTTTCTCCAATTTTCTAATTATTTCATACATATGGAAGGATGGTGTCCCAGGACACGGTACTCGTCTCTGTGTAATTACAAGACAAAGTAGTGCTGTTAATAACTAACGAAGTCTCAAGCATATTTCTGTCAACATAAGAGCAGTAA
This sequence comes from Eospalax fontanierii, assembly GCA_035773235.1. Lineage (NCBI taxonomy): Eukaryota > Metazoa > Chordata > Mammalia > Rodentia > Spalacidae > Eospalax > Eospalax fontanierii. Next base: position 25,445,426 of record CM069530.1, read on the forward strand.
ACAAGCTTATTGGCATATTAGTTTCCTAATATGTCTTGTATGACATGTAGACATTAAGTTTGAAGAGCAGTTTCACTAATGTCGGAGAAAAAAAGAAAATGTTCTGACAGCTGATACATAACACTAATTGAGATCTTCTGTGTTCCAGCAACTTAACTGATTTCTTTTTCAGTTATCTCAAGTAATATTCAAGATGGCAGGAGGGCACTGATGCTGCACAGATAAGCTGCAGAGGAGCAGAGGCTCTGAACAGCTTTTCTAAGCATAGACCCAGCATGCTAACATCTGAACTGTTTACATCTTGGCAAACCTTTAGAATTTAATCATTATACTTGTACAGTCTTATAGTTTCAATATTAATGTCACAAAATATTTTGCACTCCAATTTCCAATCAGTCTTTAACTTTGACATACTTTATGAGATATATACATAATTTGAATGTCTTTCTAGTTGCACTAGCTAGTTTGAGCATTCACAATAGACTTTATAATCTACTTATGTTCCACTTTTCAACTCCTCCAAACCATTATCAATATAGATGTCAGTATGCTCGCACCACACAGAAAATGTGTCAAGTGGGCCAAATCATTTGAAAGTTCTTCAATAACTTCTGACAGTCAGCTCAAACAACCAGTAAACTGAACAAAGTATTACAGTGTAAGCAATTTTGCTATTGCATCCTTTTCTCCAATCAAATCCTAAGGAAGCTCGAGCAGCATAAAGGGAGAGAATAATGAAATCCCAGTAAGCAGGGGAGTGAGTTCTGTATGTCTGAAGTTTATGAAAAACAAGGTTTGTAATATTTATCTTTAATTACAGCATATAAAGTAATACAGATCATGCACCTGGAACCAGACTACCTGAGTATACATCTCAGACTTCTGTAATTTATGCAGCTTTTGGAAGGATGTCTACCTGTGTTCCTCAGATTTATTCTTTATGAAATTTAGAATATTGTCAATTCCTGTATCATGGGGTGATTTTGAGAATTAAGGATAGGCTTAAAAGCTTTTAGAACCATACTTGGCACAATATGAAGAAATGGTGTGTTAGTTATTACCAGAAGATGGGAAAACTGGAGTTACAGTAAAGTCAAAGAGAGAGTTTAACAGTAATTTCATAATTATAAGTACTTGACTCCATATGTTTAATCTTGGTTTCGTATTATGTGCAACTGTAAGGTCTCTTAACTGCACCTCCCTTTAGGCCAGACCAGGAAGAAATGAAGACAAGAAAATAAGACTCTTAAAGTTCCTAATTAAATAAAGTAGACTTTGAATTTACCCTTTAAACAATTTTTTTCTTGTGAATGGTGACAGTTCAAGGCTTTCATTGCTTTCCTTCTCTTCCCTTCATGGTGATGGGGATCGAATCATAGTCATGCACATAATAGGCAAGCATTCTACCACAGAGTTACACCTCATTCCCATCATATTTATTTATGATATTTGTAATATCAGTTTACTAAGGTCTTCATACCACTGTGCCAACCAACATAACACATACACACAATGAGATTCACATTCAAAAGTTTATCTTTGAAATTAATGTATTTACGACAAATGTGTTTTTAATATATAGATATATCTACATGCTTGTTCGGGAGCCTTAAAGTATCTTAGGCTTAAATATAAGAAGTTAAAATGTAAAATTATAAAAATTGAAGGTGAGTTATATATAATTTTCTTTTAAGCTATGCATAATTTTCTTTTAAGATGTATGATTTATACAGTGACTTCAAATCATACACTATTTCAATATCAAAATATATAAACTATATGAAATTTTGCTTTAAAAATCATATTTCTTGTTTGAACTAAAAATTTCCATTTGAGCAAATGATTAAACTAACTTGTATAGACACTATAGTGCTTTATATACACGTAAGTATATATATGAAATTGGGTTGGAGTACTAATGGGGTCCAGAGAGGGCAGGAGAACTAAATATAATCAAAATATCTTGTGTGAAATTCACAAAAATTCAATAAAAAGTCAAAGAAAACCCCACAAACTTAAAAAAAATTATGAAAATCAAAAAAAGATTTTGCCATTCCTTAAAGATATGTGCACCAAGTCCACCTTCCAGGAGGGAAAGGAAGGTGAGAAGTTAATATAGAAAAATGAGTATGTTTTTAAATTTCAACAGCTTTACAATGACTGATAAAATTGAGTCTTTTTCCTTGGAAAACCAGAGCTAAGTCCATTCTGTGATTTCTTTTTCAAAAAATATTTTATTTTTATGTTTATTTTGTGTGTATGAGTGTAATGACTGCATGTAACTGTTCTCATGTCATGCAATGCCTGTGAAGTCATAAGAGGGCGTCGGATTCCCATGTCAGTCAACTGGAGTTACAGTGGTTCTTAGCTGCCATGTGGGTACTGAATGCAACCCAGATCCTCTGGGTTTGCAAAAGCAGTTGGTGCTTTTAACCGCTGAGCCATCTCTCCAGTCCCAATACTGTGATTTATTACTGGAGTTTATCTCCATCTTTCCACTGGCCCTGTCCTTTTCTTGTAATGTGTCTCAGTTTGACAATATTAAAGAGCCTTTTCCATTTTTATGACGCTCTCAATCATGAGAATATAAGATGTAGACAAAAGTGATGAGCTGAATGTAGATCAAAGGATTGAATTATCTATTTTTTATATCACAAGACATTTGTAACTTCATAAGTATATGTATAAGCACCCCCAAATCTGGAAACAAGTGGTCTCTCTCACCCATATACAAATCTTATATGGTCATCACAGATCGAATCTTATACCTTCCTTTTCCATTGTATTTGTGTGAACCTTACTTCAAGGAAGAAAGTGTCAGAGGACATTTTTAAATGCTGCTACATAAGTTGTAAAAGAGGCCAATATACAAGAATGTTGTGGATTATCATGAACTACTTACCAAATATATACTCAGGCTTTCACTACACAAATAGAACATTAATAAAATTCAAGGTAATAATTTTTATAATTTTTCATCAGAGTAACTTCCACAGTCTTCATCCTTGAGACAATCAGAGCATATATCCAGTCCAAAAGAAATTATTGTCAGAATGCTAGGTAATCAGTATATAGTTTAGAATAAGAATAAACGAATAAGAAGTTTCTATTCTGTGGAATATATACACATGACCTCAGTCTGGATAAAGACTTTTCTTAGATTTCCCTGAAGGGAATCAATAAGACGGTATTAGTCACTAAGTAAGACACCTTCAGCTGGAGATTCCTGTGTTAACACATGTGCAAAGCATTCTTTGCTTTATTGTCACCTTAATCTTGATAGTGCAGCCTGCGTATGACAGGGGCATCATGTTAAAGATGTGCTCTAAGACTAAACTCAGCATGTTCAGAGTTTAACACTTCTTAACTGAGCACGCTGAGGAATGGACCAACCCCACATGACTGTGTTTAAGTTTCCAGAGTAAAATCCTCATGCTTCCTTTGCTCAAGAAGAAAAAGTCTTTGAAAATATACTCTGGTGTTACCTGCTTCAGGTAATAAACTTCTCTCCACTCTTACGTCTTGATTGTACTTACTTTGGTCTTGTACTCAACATATGTGAATCCATTGCATTCCTTTAGGATGGTACAGGAACTATCCTCTTATCACTTACCCCCATTCACATGCCATTTAAAATTAAGAGAAAGAAATCCCAGTGCTTTAAAAATACTGAAAGCACTGAAATTTTCCCACTAAAGGTCTTTACTTAAGTGTTCCAATTTCTATAATGATTATGTATAACATCATCTCATTGTGAATTGTGATTTGGTTATATTTGATGGCATTATTAAAGAGGAGGACATTGACATATTTAAAGGAGACATTTGAAATTCACTGAAGTATCTTTGTTTTGCACACTTAATTATTAATACCTCATTTTGCCAAATAATATGTCATGCATCTTTAAAGCTTGATGATAGAAAATAATATGTTGGTGATATTAAATGTAAACATGTGAGATGCTTGATTCAGCCTATACTAACCAGAGTGTTATAGTTCCACAGCTTTTAGAAATGTAGATAGGAATTTATCATTTAAACTCATTGATTCTGTAATATCATATTATTGATTTGTAACCTTGAAAAATAAAGTCATTTTCACTCATTTGCCACTCATAGTTAGAACAAAAAATATAGGATCAATATCTCTGCACTCAACAAAATAACAGCATTATCTTTGTATTAGTTACCTTCCTGTTGCTGTGCTAAAACACCATGACCAAAGGCAACATAGAAAGGGTTTATTTTGGCTCACAGTTCCAGAGGGACAAGAGTTCATCAAGACAGGGAGGGATGACAGAGAAGTCAGGCAGTGTGGCAGCAGCAGGAAACTGAGAGCTCACATTTTCAATCACAAATGCAAAGCAGAGAGTGAACTAGAGGAGGGGCCGGCCAGTAAGCTCTAAAGCCCACCCCCAGTGACAAGTGACACGCTTCTTCCAGCAAAGCTACAACTCCTCACCATTCCATGAACTCCATGTAAGCGCTACCAACTGCGACCAAATTAAAAAAATCCAGACGTTTGAGAGACATTTCTCCTTCGAAACACCATATTTTAATGGAGAATCAAACCCTATTATTGATTTATTATACCAGAATGTTTCTCTATTTTTTAAAAATTTTATGTATATGAGTGTTATGCCTGGATGTATGTGTACCCATGTCATGCAATTCATGCAGAGGCTAGAAGAGGTCCCCTGGAACTGGAGTTATGGATGGTTGTTAGCCACCATATGGTGACGGGACTCAAACCTGGGTTTTCTGCAAGAGCAGCTCATGCTCTTAATCACTGAGACATCGCTCAAGCCCCTATTTTTATCATTAATTTGGAGAAATATTATGGTTAGTGAGATGGTTGAGGGTTTAAGAGCACTTGCTGTTCGGACAGAGGACCCAATATTGGTTTGAACACCCATCCCAGGTAGCTTACCACTGCCTGTAACTCTAGTTCTAGGGGATCCATTTCTACATGGCATGAACATACCAAAGCATTCACATACAAACACAAACACATAAATAGAAAATAAATTTAAAAATTAACTAAAATAATTGCAGATGAGTTCAGCTCTTATGTACTTTCTTTTTTCCTTGAATAATTATTGTAAATAGAATTTATTGAAGGTCATGATTTGAATTTTAATGCAGTCATTCATTAATTTAAAAATATCCCCGAATTATATGTTTTAGATAGGCACTGAGGCAGAATGATAAGCAAATGTTCGAGATCTATGCCTTCATAGATATCTTCTGATCAGTCTCACACAAACAGAAAATGGTAATTATTTTTTACAGTGTGATTGGCATTATTATTAAAGGGCGGCCGATTGCCTAGAACATTCATCTATGAAAGTCAAGTAACAATTTTGGAAAATGAGGTATCTAATAGCTTTGCCTAAAGCATGAGTAAACCTGAACCAATTAAGAAGACTAGGATAGAAGATCCAAGATAAAGGCGGAAGCAATATGGTGCATTAGAGTAACTGAAGGTAGGCTCAGAGCAACAAGATAAAGCCAGATGCATAAGAATGTTCATATCGTCAAAGATTTTGTGATCAATGTCTAAGAGTTTGGAGTTAGTGTCAAAGTAAATGAAAATCAGCTGTGATAGCAAAATGACAAAATGGGGCCCATGGGTCTTTGCGTCCTGTTACACCTCTGCAGAGTCATCTGCATTTTGAATCAGTACCTCATACTATGACCAACAGAAATATCAGAAGCAAGAAAGAATGTTGTGAGAGTGGACACAAACATCTACGAAGAATTTTCCCTTGAAGAATTTCTTTACTCTCTCACTGCAGGTTAGTTAGCCTTGATGCTGTCCAGAAAGAGCCTTATGGAGAGAAACCCATCTTTCATCAACAATGTGACAACCATCCTAAGATAGAATCTCTAGTCTCTTGTCAAGACTTCATATAACCCCAGCACAGCTTCATGGGGAGCCTTAAACTACACTTACCCAGTTAAGCCATATCAGAACTGTAAGCACTCAGCACTTAATTTTTTTTATTTTGAGAAATAAAATTTGTATATGGGTCCTGCATAACATCAGTTAAGCTACTAAAGATTTTTTTCAACAGAATAAGCAACCAGATATTTCAACAGGGAGTATCATGATTAGATTTTCCTTTCAGAAAAACTCCCTGGCTACATTGCATAGAAAGATTGCAGAAAGTCAAACTGGGATGCGAGGAGACTATCTGTCTCTGTATCTTAAGCAATAGATTTCAGTGCCTTAAATCTTAAATACTTAGTATCACATTATTCTTCTCTGTTGTACTTATATGCTCTGGTATTTTTATAATAAAATATCATTTCTTTCCAGAAAAAAAAAACATTTATAATAGTCAAAACTGAAACTTAACAAATCATTGATTAGTTTTTGTCTTTAATTCAGTACTCAAATGACAGCATTAGGTTCTAGAAACACAGGAAGTTTGGAGAAGTTTTATTCACTCAACCCTTATCTCTTGAAGTTTTGCCAAGTGAGAATAGAGTCCGGCACTTTTCTGCCTTCTGAAATTGATGTCGGCTATTCTGCAGTCTCTAACAAACAGCCTTGATAGTGCTAACACGCAGTCACCCTGCCACCTCCGCTCCAGGATGACTTCGAAATCTCTGCTGTGGTCGTGTGCAATGACCACACTCAGCAGCAATTTCCAAAATGATACACTTTACTTTGCCAGGTCTGTAGCAGATGCAACACAATTTATGAAAGAGCAGGAGAAAAAAGGCGTCGCATTCCTTTGCTTTTTCTACAATTATCTGTACTGCTTGAGAGATAGACTCAATTCACTACTCTTTATGGAAAATATCTATTTTCTCTGACTACCAAAGTATATGGAATTTGCATAAATCCCATATAGGATTTGCATAAATCCCAGTTTGGTGTTTTTTTTTTTTTTAAAAAAGCTATTTTCTGGGTGAGCTTACATAATGCTTTTAGAAACTTATCAAACACTCCACTATGATTGACCCTCCTCTTCTATTCAAGTGACAGTCCCAAGACATTTGAAATTCTCTTTCAAAAGATAAGGATGTGATTATTGTGTTAAGAGACTTTAGGAAATGCTAAAGGAGAAGTACATAAAGCTGGATGTTAAATGGATTCTATTTAGACATTTTGTCTAAAAAATAGACTTGCTTAATAATATCATAAATTTAGAAAGTTTCCCAAACAGAGTTATTCCAAACCCCTTTCACTTCGTTCACACTTACGAGTCCACCCTTCTTCCCCTTCCTCCCTTCATTCCTCTTTTAATAGATGACATTCAATTGGGGAAAAAAACTCTTCAGCAATTTCACTGTTTAAATGACTCACCTTCATAGATGAGTAAACTTGGACAGATGGATTAACCAGTCAGACAAAACCAGTCAGAAAAAAGTTCATGGTAAGTCTAACTGTATAACTAAAGTTTTGTTTTGTTTAAACCTTTTCTCAAATCAAATTTTTTCACAAATTTCTGTTGACACTATCATAGGTCAGACAACCAGTACCTCTAATCTGGATAAATTCCATTTCTTTATTGCTAATCAAGGCCCAGTTCAATTCATTGTCCATACTACAGTAGTTACCTTTAAACATCTAAATATGTCACTCCCTTCGTTTTTAAGATTTATTTTTTAAATATGTACACATATGTGTGTGTTTATGTGTGTGTGTGCACATTTTTTTTCAAGTGCCTATGAAGACCAGACTAGAGGAGTTGACTCATTCTGGGGCTAGAGTTACAGGCAATTGTGACCTTCCCTACACGGGTGCAAGGAAGCCAACTCGGGTCATTGAAAAAGCAGTATGTGCTCTTAACCACTGAGCCACCTACCTATTCAGTCCCTGTGTCACTGTCTCTCAGTAACTTCTTAGTGCTTTCTAGATAACTCCAAATTTAATAACTTGGCTTTAAAACATCCTCTGCTTGCTTGTCTGCTTCCTTTTCTTCCCCAACCTGAAAATGAATAACTTACCCTAGTGGTTAACATTTATCATACATCTATTCTGATAAATAGTAAGGAAAATCCATGGAAGCATGTTGTTGAGATCTTTACAGGTCTCACTGAGAATGAGAATAGAGAAGAGGGGGTAAGTAAGTGGGCCCTGATGTCTCCTTTTAGACTCTGGAATCTATTCTCTACTCAACCTCTGATGATCTGTGTGCTATGTACCTTTGCTATACCCTAGCAGCTGAAATAAATTACTACCTGGTAAAACTGGTATAAAGTGAACATTCAACTAATTTTAGCCATTAATTATTTTTGAAATTCTATAAAATACTTCTGTTATCCTTTCCTTACACTTGAGAAAGTTATGAAAGAGAACATTTCATTTCAAACTCTTCATAAAAACACGGATGTATGATTGGTTATGTTGCTATCTGCTGGCAATCCTGTTGCATAGTGAATAAGTGTAAGCAGGTGAGAGGAGCTGACAATAGCCATAAGAAGATAGGTGCTAGACTTTTGGGTCTTGACCTTGTTTGTTGGAGGACACTCACAAAAATCAGGTCAATATTGTGCAAGTTTGTTTCTCAGATAGCAGGTGCTAAGTTAAAGGCAGAAGTATAGAATATTTCAGAAAGTGACATCTAAGAATACTGGAGGGGTGTAGGCACGAGGAACTGCCAGACTATAATACAGACCTAACAAGGTGTCTGCCAACCCATCTGACAGCCTCAGAAAAAGATCATGTATCATATCCATCACTGTTGAAGAGAAAGGGCTTAAGTACTTACACTATATACTGGCTTAGTTGTTATCAGGGACCACTCTGAAGACAGCATATCCTCTGATCAAGATAAGGTGGGCCTAAATCAGTTCACAGATAGTCCTCACAGATGGGCAACAACTCCTTTCTTGAATGGGGAGGTCTCTCTACAGTGTCTGGCACAAATTTGAAGAATTATTCAGTTGCCACCCAGGTGCAAGAAAGAAAGACAAAGGTGCCATTGAGATCTTTGGATTGTGGGATTCCATTTGGGAATGGAGCATCAGTAAAATATGAAGTGTGGATAAATATACTATCCTCTGGATTTGCTTCATTTTCCAACACGTAATTTTAGCCAAATCTTTGAAATTACATGGCTCTTTTGCACTGGAGAAATCAGCAAGGGTATCATGAGCACAAGATAATATTACAAGGGAAGCTGCATCTCTAAGGAACAGGATAGGAGTGTCCTTAGTGGTATTTGAGCGATCCTACTTCAATCATGAGGTCTAATATGTGCCTCAGTAGAAAAGACTTCCAAATGTCAGTGACTTATAGCTCATGTGTTTATTTCTCACACTCTGTGCTACCACACTGATAAAATGCAGGCTTTTAGAATACAGGATGTCTATCATCACAAAATATGCAGTGACTTTTAAAAGCTCATGCCAGGAAAACAGTCCTCATGATATTTCATGAACTGCACCCCACCACATGGGCAGCCCTTGCTTCAACACCCTGGGCAGTTATAACTGGGACAGAGACAGAGAGGGGGGAGACACAGAGACAGAGGCAGAGACAGAGAGATAGAGAGAAGGGGTTGGGCACACTGCTGAGCAAGAACAGAAAGCACAGGGTGAGGATAAACATGGCACATGGGTCTGCGTGCTGTGCTATTGGTAGGTTTTATCCCTCATGAAGAGACTATTTTATTTTGGTCCATTATTAGATCATCTTGATTTGTATCAGTTATAGAAACTGGTCATTCTGAAGAACAGACAAAAGAAAATCCAGCATTTTAGTTAATTTTGTTGTGCTGGGGCCTAAAGCTAGACACACACATTAAGTAATTCTTTTCTCATGGAACTACTACACTACCAGTTATAGATCAGATTATTATTATTTCTACCCTTTTTGCAGTGCTAGAGAGAAAACTTAGGGCCTCACCCATGCTAGGCAAACAGTCTATCATAAAGCTATATTACCAGCCAAGAAAAGTCATTTTGAGATTTTTTTTTTATCCAGTTACTCTCCTTTATAACTTAATAAACCATACCAGATTAAGGTCTCAGCTTCTGTCTTCTGTAAATTATATATGTCTATATATTAGAACTATCATTATAAAATAAAATGATCTTGAAAAATTAAAAGGATCAAACAGATGAATATTGTCATTGTTATTACATTATAATTGTTATTAAGTGCTCTTTCTTTTACATCCAAATGGCCTTTCAGACTCCCAGGCCAGCAGATTATAATCTTCTCCATATGTTTAAAAATATAAAGAAAAGCAATCTTACAGATTAGTCATGGAACTCAGAAGGCAGAGACAGGAAAATCAGAAACTGAAGGTCAGCCAGTGTTACATAGCAAGAACCTGTTCCCATAAAAGGTATTGATTCTCCATCCAACCCTCAAGAAATGGAAATACAGCACTGAAAAAAATCCGGAAAAAGAGAAAAGTGATCTCTATAGAAGAACAGAATTCTTATCAAGGGATAATGCTCACTTTCATTTTCAGTTATCTTTATGTTCCATTTGGTACATGACACATTAAAATGTGAAAGAATGAAAATTGTTTCTATGGTTTGAAATAACTACTGAGAAATAAATGTACCATCCAAAATATAAATCCCATAGCATGATTATCCTTTCATTAAGATTTAATATTCTAGGAAATTTTGTAGACCTAATTATAATGTGCTGAAATACACATTTATCTGGAAAATAACACATCTGAGACACAGGTAAAATTCATTCTAACAGCCATCAAATAAAAAAAAAGAAGATACAAATGTGCTGTATTCTACATTTCATAACTAACTAATTATTAAATAATTTAAGTTTGAAGTTCTAAAAGGGATAGGATGGTTTGAAAATAAACTTTTATATATATTTGGTTCATATGCAGTTCACAGAAGAGTTTTATATATTTCTATGGAAATGAAAATTCTCAATTAGCCTGAAGGTACAGAATAAAACCATGAGCAATGGAGAGTAGAGACTTGCTTTGGAGGTCCCCATGAAACTCAGGAACTGGTAGATAATAGAGGAAGACTGTAAGGACTGTAAGGACTGGGTACGAGAAAGGTGGTATTAGTGGCCAAGGTCACTGTTAGGACTTCATTCACAGAGAGTTAAAAAGAAGTTAATTCAGCAAGGACAAATAAATGTGAATTTATCAATGTGCAAAAGTTGAGCTGGGGTATACTGACGTATGGCTTGATCTTTCAGTTGGTTTGGCTTCAGATTCAGGCTAAAGCTTAACATTTTCTTTTGCCTTGTTTTACTCCACATTCCAATTTATATGTTGATTCTTTCTTCTACCCTGGACGATGTTTCTGAGTACTCTGAAGACTTGTGCCTCATTGTTTGCAGCTTCATGTGCTCAGTGACTAAATTCATTGAGTAGGAGAGCTGATAAATTGCCCAATCATACCTGTAGGATGTTCAAGTTCAGAAGGCTTCAAAGAGGATTAAAATAAAGTTCATGTGCACTCTAATCTTACAGGAACAACATTATCATTTTTATGTTGTTTTGAAATGCATATATGCTTGCAAATTAGAAATAAAATACTAATGATTCTAGAATAATATAAATATTTCTGTTACACATTAAAAATCTCTACCTGACTGTTTTAAATTTTAAATCCTATAGTTTTAAAAGGGGTTTTGTTGAATATTCTTAAAATGTATTTTTTACTGAAAATGTGGTGATTCTTTATATCACTGATTTAATTCAATATTTAGATATAATTTGCAAGATAAAACATCTTTAAGGGAAGAGCAAGGTACCCTTTTCACATGAGCAATGCTTGGACACTGAGCAAAATACATCAGTGTCTCTTTTTCTGCTTTTAAAATCCCTACCAGTCATTCTATTAAACAAAGTGAAATTACTGTTCATAAACACATAACTCAAATTAATTTTAATCATGCCAAAGAGGTACTGTAATAAGTCCTATATTACGATATCGAGGGTGTATGTACTTAAATTTTAATTGCTTATTTTCACTAAAAGTATTTAGGTCTTTTTCTCATTATGACTCATGAGATTAAAATGTTTATCAATCAAAAATTGTCACAAGAAAGCTCACAATAGGCCCGTGAATGTACCTGGATGGTAGTGTGTCAACCTAGAATGTATGATGTCCAAGCTCAACCTTCAGCATTAAAAAACAGGGTGTAGAGCAGTAAATTATCTGAGAGTAATTTCTATTTTTTCAAACAGTTATCATTCTACTTGCTGATTATAAGTCCTTAATAGAAGATACTTAATAGATATATTTGTATTTTGAATATGATATACTCCTACATAGAGGCATTAGGTAATTTTTAGGCTTGGGTAGGTTGGCAATCCTGGTTGTGGTGATAGTTTTGTAGTTTTATAAATAAATAAAATTGTATTAAATTTCATAGGTTTGTGTGTGTGTGTAGGTATTTGTTTATATGTGTGCATGAATGTACAAGAAATAGATCAATTTCAAGTGTCGTCCTCAGTCACATTCCACTGTATTTTAAAAAATTATTTATCTATCTTTATTTTTATGTGTAAGACTCTGCCTAAATATATGTAAGTACACTATGTGCATTCAATGCCCAAAAAAAACAGAAGAGGGCATCATATTCTCCAAAACTGAGTTACAAAGGATTTTTAGTCACCATGTGGGAGATGGGAACAATACCCAGGTCATCTTCCAGAACAACATGGGCTCTTGACCACAGAGCCATCTCTCCAGCTCCTCCACCTTGTTTTTTGAGGCAGCGTCTCTCACTGAATTTGTAGTTCATTGATTTGCCTATACTAGCTGGACAAGGATCTGTGTGTCTCTACCAACTCAGCACTGGGTTACAGATATAGTATGACATTCATGGCTTTTTATGTGGGTGTTGGGTATTCAAACTGAAGTCCTTACTGTTGTGCAATAACTTTACCCACTCCTAGAGCCATCTCCCAGACCCACATTTCACTCACTGAATACAGGCATTACATTAACAGTCATACACCACATACTGGCAACACTTTAGTCAGTAGTGGATAGCATAAACAATGGTGGTCCCAAAAGGTTTTAATGAAACTGAAAATTTTATAGCATCTAGTAACATTGCGGCTGTGATAATGTCCCCATGTATTATACCTATGTTTGTGGCAGGAGAGACTAAAGGAACCTATAGCATTGCCATTCATATAAAAATATCACATATAATTATGCATGGTGAATAATATTTGATAATGATAATGCACTATATTCCTGGCTCCTACTATTCTTGTTACTGTATTAAAACCTTTACTATAAAGCATGTTACATTGGATGCAGCTTCATAGAATTATGGCTTGATTGTATCAACTAGTTGATCTAGACCATGTGGCTACATATACTCTAAGATGTTCACACACACAAAAACAATCTGCTTAACAAGACACTTATCAGAATACACACCTATTGGTAAGGGTTACACAACCATTTGTAAAACCTTTTCTGAAATATGCTAACATCAATCAAGAAAGGAGATAGACTAAGGAAGTACCTTGTATGTTGGCGGGAATCTAAACAGAGGGATAATGCTGATGAAACAAGGGAGATTTGCTAGAGTGAAGCCCTTGTTAGTTTATTAATAAATTCATGCTTATTTCACTGCTTTCTTACCAGTGGCTTCTCTGCTCCTAATTATTATCATCTCTTTTTTTTTCCTTTGTTTCAAATCCTTTTCTTATCCTTTTTTCCCTGATTGAATAACTCTGTTGCTCTTAGAACAAAATGGCTTTTAAGAGCTGGAGAGATGGCTCAGAAGTTAACAGTGCTTGCTGCACAGTCAGGAGGACTACAGCTCAGATTCCTGCACCCATGGAACATGCCAGACATTTGGCAAACACCAGCTCAAGTGTTCTAGTACCCTCTTTGGCACACATATGCCTCTACATTCATGAAGGCACACGCTCACACACACACACATACACACACACACACACATATATATATACATATATATATATATATATATATATATATATATATATATATATATATAATCAATCTTAAAATAAAACCTTTCAGTGGCCTCAGAGCTATTTAAGATATAGTCCCTGCTCTGGTCCCATTTCTCACAAGGTCAGATTGTCTTCACCTCCCTTTCCAATCCACACTGACATGTGTTCAGTTCTTGTATAGCTTAAAACAGTAAGAATGTATCATGTCATGCTTATGGAAGGCAGAAGTCCAATGTCAAGTTTATAGAAGAGCTGTGTTTCATCTGAGGTCGCTAAGGAAGGAACTGTTCAGGCCTGTCTTCATTTCTACTAAGCATTCCCAGGCTTGCAAGTGTCTGGTTTCTCACTCTGGGGGTGTTTACATGTCTTACTCTGTGCATGTATGTGTCTGACTGCAAACTTAGGACATAAGCCATACTTGATTAGTGGGCCTACGCTAATGATCTCATTTTAGCTTTGTTAAATCTGCAGAGACTCTTTCTAATTAAGCTAACATTCTGAGAAAGTACATGCTAGAATATAAATATATAGTTTAAAAAAAAATTCCCCCAAGGCAACAAAATTGAATGTGTGGTTGTCCTTGTGGTTGTTGAACTCAGACTTGCTAATGAGTCACTATGTTCTTTCTTACCTGGGAGCATCGTTCCCTGGCCTTTATGACTGAACACTCCTATCTAGATTTAAAACTCTTTTTTGACCTGTTTGATGCCAAATCGCCCATCACCCACTTTCACAGTCTTGGAAACTTCTCCTTTATAGCACTGTTTACAGCTATGTTTTGTCCTCCTTGAATTATTTAAATAAGCTTATTTTACCCAACAAATAGGATGTCCATAAGCCTTGGTCATGTGCTTGCTTTCTCCATCACTTCTTCCTGCAATCATGGTGTGGCTTCAGAGAACAGTGTGTTGTCAAGAAATGCAAGTGACACAATAAGTTTACTTTTATTTCAGTAAGTTGTTTAATGATGATTTCAAATAGCAGAAGATTTGAAGGACATTTCTATTTTGTTATCAGGGAGTAGACAGTCATGATAGTATGAAAATTTTACTTATTTAATATATATTATTTCAGTAGAATGTTAACAAGGTCTTACTTCACTACATCATAGAAACGTTGCATATGTTTTGACATTTTAAATGAAACTAATTTTTTTGTTATATATAAATCAGCATGGAAAATTTAGGTATAAATGAATCCTAGAAAGATTTTCAAAGGAAAGACCTTCTGGTCCTCATTTCACTGTTCCCCATTTTTCTGGTGTGAAAAATACCAGAGTTCCTTTTGGCTATGTGCATGCTTTATTTAAACTTTCAGTATTCCTTTGCATACCATTGCTTTTGATATAAACTATAAAGAAAAAAACTATATTAATTTCTTAGTCATAAATATGCATATACAGAACTTGTTAGTCACATATTTCATGAAAGAATTGATTGATTGATTTTTTTTTGACCTTTGTTAGCAACCAAACTTAGTTTAATTAATCCCCCAAGAAGTTCTAGTAGTGACAGGACAGCAGCAAGCTTTTACATGTGCCCTTGTCACTGCTAAGTTTCAATCTGACAGGCAACCCTGACAACTCCTTCCATCTGCCAATGCAATACTCAGTCTGGAGGCAGAATGAATTCTTTTTATGCACTTGCAAATCCATAAGATTGAAGTTGCAGTTAGAGGAGCATCGACTCCTTTTCAAGAGGGGAGGTTAGAATGTTATAACATTTGTATAAGTTAAATGGTCATCCATGCACTTAGAAAGGAAGTATTTAAAAGTCTTTTACCTAGGTTTTAAGAGGTTTCAAATAATTTTTCCAAAGCCGATCACAGTGCTTTGCCCCAGTCAGTCATTCAAATTATGGCATTACTATCCATCTACCAAATTATGTATATATATATATAGAATCAGTACGATTTTATAACTGAGCTAAAAAGCTTTAAATTTGCATGTGTAGGGCCCTCCTTCTTAATTTGAAAAAAAGAAAGGGAACTAAAGCACACTTCAACATGAAAACATTAGTATATAAAAATAATTAGGTCTCCTGATTAGGTAATTTTTCACTCAAGAAACCTTTATTGTTTAATTCTATGAGATTTCCATTTGTATTTACAAAGGAAAAGGACGTGTTTATCCAATAAGGGAATTCTTTGTAACACCACTGCAGAGATCATCAACACGAATTCATCACTGGGATGCACCATTCAATTTGTAATGTACAGATGTTGATATGCCATACTAAAGTCAGTATCTCAACTCTATGATTCTTGGAGAAAGAGAAAATAACAGTCTTATATACTTTTTTATAAACAGTTGAATCAAATACCTAAAGAAGAATCATTATAAATATTTTCACAGTGTAAAGAAACCATAATTAGCACCAACAGAAATTGTGTACGACTGAAAGAGTGTGACACAAAGAACTTCGACCTGGTTCTTATCTATGTACAGTAAGAAGGTCTATTTGTCTCAGAAGCAGGTTATTCATAAGCTGCCCTCAACATATGATGTTGTTAATGCCTCCACAAGAATGCAAAATCAAGAGTTAGTCAGCTATTTTGTTTGGAATTTGAACCTAGAAGCATAGAGGGGTTTGCTTTTTATTAGCAAACACTGGAGCTACAGAGTCAAGCAGATTAAGCCTGAAAGGTGTTTTTTTAATATCCAAGATGATTCGAAAAAATTATCAATAGAGAGAGCAAGGATCAGGAGGAAAGGGAGAGCATCTTTTGGGAACACAGAATATGCTTGGGATCTTGAGGTCTTCACTTAATCTGTGGCTTCACTTTCCATGACAATCCTTATTGTGCCTTCATTAAAAACTTACATTTCTTTCCAATGACCCAAAGAAAACACAGGAATCATCTTCGTTTTAAGACCTAAACTAAGTCCCAATATTACATGCTGCCTTGGCATGTGACAAAACCATGAAAATTCCAGATCACATACTCACATCTGATTCAACTTCTATAGATAAGGCTGCCTTGCTGAATTCTTATTTTGTTTATCAAAGACCCTAAATACTATTCCTTATTCTTATGTATAATGTTTTAACTCCTCAGCAGCAATAGCACAAAAGCTAACTACATCCTACCACTAGAATGAGGGATCATAAACTTGCTCAGCCTAACAGACACATGCTCACAGCACCCCACACTGTTTGAGAATGCACTCCTGCATAGCTCAGAGTGGGGTGCTGTGTTGCATCTTTCTGTCATGAACTCTGACTGTATGTGATAGCCTACTGTTCAATTCATCTGTGGCTGCTGGGGAGGTTTTATGTACAGTTTTTTGACTTACAATGAGAACTGGTTCCTATAAGTACAACATAAATTCAACACATTGTATGTTGAAAATGTGTTTAATGCATTCAACTACTGAACACCATGGCTTAGCGTAGTCTACCTTTGAACATATTCAGAACACTAATGTCTTCATCTGGAAAACTTCAAAGCACACTTTCTTATGAAGTGTTGACCACCTCCTGTATTTTATTCACCCAAATCCAGTAGCAAAATTGTGTGCTATACAGTATTTGTTGCTTTTTTGTGATCAGGGAGTGACTGGGACTTATGTCTCAATGCTGCCTCAAAGAAGCATCTAGAGAGATTATCTTACTGTTTTACTGCTAGCCTAAGGAAAAAAAAATCAAAATGCAAAATTACAAATGGGATTTACTCAATACATATTACATCATGCATAAAGCTGAAAAACTGTAAGGTGATCTATAAGTAACTTGTAAGTAAGGACTATCTCTATTCACACTAAGGTCATATTACTTTGATGTAAGAATCCCTCCTTTTTTGTGCATCTTTTCTGTGTATAACTCACTTATCTAGCACTCCATTATAGGGATCTTAGGACCATAATCTTGCCTGTTCAGTGAAAGACAAACATGTACAATCTATATGTCTCTAAAAGCAATACCCTTATTACATGAATTTCAAGCATACTTCCATAAACTTAATAGATATAATACTCCTGTCCAATGTAACTTTACACGCATTTTTATCATGGATAAAATTACAAACATATAATTCACTGAAACTATGACATCTGAAATGCAATTAAGAGAAAGGAAATAGTGAACAAGAGTTTCTGCACAGTTTTTAAATTGTCCTTGTAGATTCAGTGACATCTGATAATGGTGAGGAGAAAACAAAGAATATTAAGATGAAATTAGAACTGTTCTTACTGTCAGGACTAAGTCAACTTTAAATCAAAGTGTACTTTTGTTTGGCTGACTCTACTGTGTCAAGTATCAGACCTGCAGGAGTAGCAAGTCTAAAATAGAAGTTTTCAATTATTATGTGGTCCTTAGAAGTTGATATTTAAATTCTGAGAGGTTTAAAAACAACTAAGATTGTAAGTAAACCGTTTCTTTTACAGTTTCTAGTTAAAGCACTTTTAGATGATCACAGGGCATAGATAATGCTAAGCAAACTTACAAGTCTGTTACTTATAGAACTTTAGGCTAAATTTACAGTTTAGATCTATGTTAGAAATTGTCGCCCCCTGGTGTCCATTTATAAAAGCTGCTTTGGCTGCAGGGAGAAATCTAAGGAGGATGCTGGAATGTGTCTGAGAACAGGAAGCCAACAAATAAATGTCGACAGCAAGGTTCACATTTCCCAGTGTGAACATTCCCCTCACCCCCAAAGGGACCTGTATGGACAAAGTAGGGAGAATTTCCAAGATGAAAACAGACAGACTGAAGCTATGAGCAGCGAGGTCATCGAGGCCGGCACAAGCTTAGGGTCCAATGACTTTGAAAAATAAAGATCACATTTTGTTTGCTCCACAGTCTAATCACAAAAAAATGTAGTATGTTTCTTAGAGAAAGCTAAATGAAGTTGCAAGCTATAAAATACTAGCAATGTAACTCTAAATTATAATAGCATATCGTTCTGACTGAATGACTTAGTGATTATTATTATTATTATTATTATTAGAGTCGCCACATTCAACTGAAATGCATATGGTAAACTAAATTTGTTTAAACATTATACTTCTCATGTAAAAATAAACAATATGGATTTCTCAAGTAAATGACCAATTACTAAAACCACAGAAACAGGACCAACATAATAAAATACTTTAAGACTATATCTCTCTATGTAAATGATTCTTACAACTATTAAACATGATGGGCATTAGCATTTTATACAGTCTGTAGTATCACATAAGAGACTATTTTCACTTTCACAATAATTCGACATCTAAAGATGGACTGGAAATTTTCTTTAAAGCTATAATTATTTTCAATTGTCTTTCTGTGTTTTGTATTGTAATATTTTGATTTATTGCAGAATTTCAAAATATAATAAAATATGCAAAGTAATTATTATATTCCCATAGAAGTTATTACTGCTGACACTTGGTTGCATAATTTTGAGGGCCTTCTCTGTCGCTATGCCCATATGAAATGAATATGTATTTCTGTGTGTGTGAAAAAAGTTCTGCACAATGTATGTCAGACTGAACCCTGTTCCCCAAAATGCTTTTTATCCCACTCAACAATATTTTGGGGCATAAATCAGTATAGGCACATTTTGCAAGTCTGTACTGTTTCAGTGTAGAGAAGTTTATATTTCCAGTCTTTTATTCATTAGATGCTTGAATCTTCCACCCCATTAGAATTTCTAGGCCCCCAAATTACAAACTTGACATGACCTGAAATTATTCTACATTAACAGTATGAGTGTGTCTCCCTGCAATAACATTGTGATGACTAGAGTAGATTTAATTAATCTAAACGAACTGAACTGATTTTTTTTGATAATTATTTTTCTAGAAATCACTTGCTACTTAAAAAACTTTGTCTACTTAAGATTATTGAGTAGTGTGACACAAGAAAAATAGTTATAGAAATTATTAAAAACTATAATAGATAATCTAATGAGTTTTGTGCTATTTAGAACCATGAAGGATAAAGATGATTTTAGTGAAGTGTTTTTAATTTTTTATGATGAAACAGGCATGACTGTAAGTAACAAATAAATACAACCCAAATCGAAGGAGGTGAAGTCCTGAAAGAGGAGAATAGGGCACAACTAGATCTGATTATTGATAAAAGTTAGCTGTTTGGAAAGAGTCATGGTGGAGCGTAGGATGGATGATGCTTTCACTTTCAAACTTGTTGGGAAAAGGCAATAGTCAGATACTCATGGGTGGATGGATGGATAGGTAGATAGATAGATATAGATTGATTGATTGATTGATTTAAAGTGACAGGATATGACCAGGAACAGATAATATGAGGTAAGAGATGCAAAACAGCATGCTATGAGAATGCTCAACAGAATAGGAAAGCAAGGCACTGCGAATACCGAGCTGAGGGTAAACAGCAACAGTCAATCAATATGATGATAGGCAGGATATAAAAAGCAGGCCACAGTGTTTACTACGCAGTGCCACATTATGGCGGTGCTTAAATAAAGACAATTTGACTCAGCATTCATTTTAAAACCAAGAGGAGACATGAACTGCTGAGAGCTTGTTCTTTCAGAATCCCTCGGAACTGTCCTCCCACATAAGGGCCCACTCATTCTGTCCTTCAAATAGTATATCCAGAATGAAATTGAAACATTAAAGTGGATCCTTATCCAAGAACAATGTTGCTGATTCTAATTGCTACTGACTTAGACCAATATATACACAACCATAATAAGATGTTATCAATTTCTCTCACTATTTTCAATGAGATAAGCACTGTTCATAGTGCTTTGATATGGAAAACACAGGCAAGAAGTTCTAAATTTGTATGCACATGTTGAACCAATTAGCATTCTGGTGATCAATCGTAGTAGATGGAGACTCCGTTTGGAATATTAATGTATGTACTACCAGTATGTGAAAAATATTCTTATTTTTCCTAGGACACAGAAAGCATACTAAGCATTAAAACTCTCAAGAAGAAAAAGTTTCATTTTTGAAAGCATAATAATCACTTTAATCATTCCTGCAAAATAATTAAAAATAAGTGATTACAAAAATAATAATATAACCCATTTCCTAATTTTAAGACATAGCCATAGGACAACTTATGAGAAACATAAGTTTTGGTTTTATAATATAAAGCTAATATTAGTATTAATATTTAAAATTATTAACAATGAGAATAATTACGCTTCATAAAAATTACTATTTTTCAGCAATAATTTTTCAGATATTTTTGAGAAATCAAGAAAATATGCTTTCCAAATGAAAGGCAAAGTTAAAACTTCTATTTTAAGGGATTTCCAAATCTAATCACCCAGGAAGAGGTTAAAAAAAAAGTCAGATGTTGTTGAGTAAAGATGCTCTGCTTAGTTTCCCCCGGGAGGAGAGAGTCCTGAAGACACACAGGTTTAGCCTTGGGATGAGAAAGTCAGAAGCAGCAGTAAGTGATAGGATGGGAACAAAGGAATTTGCAAGAAAACACGGGACGCTGGATAAGCTACTGCACATGTTGGAAAGCTCAATTTCATTTCACTCCAACAGAGCACCTGTCATTAAACTCAGGGATTCTTACCCCAATGGATGACCACCAGGACTAACTGTAGATTCTTGGTCTTGCTTCCCTCCTCCTCCCTCCTCTCCATCTCTTCTCCTTTCTTCTCACTTCTCTTTCTTCCTCTTATTCCTACCTATCTACCTCCTCCTCATTTATTTATTCTCTATAGACAAAGCTCAGCAGAACAACTACTTGCTGTTTCTGAACATTACAGAGGGGTTTTTTTTGTTTCCTTTTTTTTTTTTTTTTTTGCTTAACTATTCATTTTCTATTTGTGGATAGCTCTGGGAACTCATTTTTTTTTTTAATGAACAGATTTCTGTAGACTTCTCACAGCAAAACTAAGATAAATGATGTTTTTCTTAGAGGCTGCCTTAGAGAAAATACCACAGCCAAAACAATAATGCCTTGTGACAAAAGCAGTAATAAGAATATGAAATTGTTACTTTACTATCCCAAGGCTCACCCTTTAACAGCCATGTAACTTTAGAAATATGCTACTAATACGAATCACAGTTTTTCTAAAGAAAATATGATCAGAATTAAGGTGAGTATAATATTCACATCATATTTATGAGCAATGAGAATGATTCCCAACTTCAGTATAAAAGTATGAAAACAAATTCCCACTTAAACAAAATCAAGCTGACTTTAAAAAATTTTGCACACTAAAAGTATAAATAAGCAGCATGCAGCTCATAAGTATTTTAAAGTGGTAAGCAAGAGGCAAAATTTGCATTTTCATATAATGGCAAAATTTATGGGCTATCTTCCAAAGAGACTTTTTAACATACTATTACATTTCTAAAAAGAATGTGTATTAATAATGCAATGTGCTACCAAAAGAGTTGTGCTAAATATTAATTATATGAGAGTGAAATAAAAATGTACCACTCTAAAAGTTTAATAGAACTCAATTTGTAAATAAAATTATGGTGCCCGGCTTTAATTAAGACATTACATACTGATTTTCCTTGGATGCTCACAATTATAATTATTGCACACATGAGTGAGTTCCTGAAATGTTTTAATAGAATTTAGTATGTGTTTTGCTGTCTTGAAGGCCAATTGTGTATGGATTTTTTTTTAAATCAGCCATATTAGCACTGAAAGACCAGAAAACCTAAATATTGGTTATATATACTTTGTATAAAACTGTAATTTTTATTTAAATATGCTCAATTTTATTATACAATTTACTTATGCACCCTGCACTACATGTATACTCCACAACCTCTGGGGAAAAATTAAAGAAAGAAGTCTATAAAAAGGAACAGGAAAAAGAATATCTACTAGTGACAGTTCATCTCCTTTCGAATTATATGTAACTTTCTATACATCTGTCAATTACGTGCTGGTCTATTTTCTCAGTATTATATTCAGCAGAGACTTATATTATTCCTTACCTTCTCACTTCGGTGTTCTATAACTTAGTTAAAATAAGATGGCATCTAAGGTCCTAAAGCCTATGGCATTGCCTGATCTAAAGAGCAGCTCTCCAATCTCTGTCTCTCTGACTTTGCCCTGCTTTCACTTTCTTCATAACAGTGTCTGTGATAGGCACTTAAAACAGTTTCCCTGCCCCCTCTTGGAAATTATTGTGACCTGTCAAATATCAGCTGTGAAGACTGAGAGAGCACTTAGTCCAAACTATGTCAACTTACAATGGAGGAATATGAAGCACTCAAGAATAAAAATCGGGGAATTGCTAGCTTTATTTTTTTTAAATAATAAGCTGACTTTTATAATTCTTTACTATTAAATACTTCATTTATATAAGGCATCAAGGTATACAGGAAAGCAATGAAATGAGAAAAGGGAGACATATTCTAGTCCTGAATCTGATACTCTCCTATGTTGAATTTGGATCACATAACCTCTCTCATCCTATTTATTTACCTATAAACTAAAGGAGTTAAATTTTCTGATGTCTAAAATCCTAATTAGCTCAAAATTAATTTTACTTTCACACAGTTACTAAACAAATAGGGCTCCCATAATATGTCCTTTTGTCTTTCCAGTGGCCCAGCACCAGGGAGAAGAGGGAGGAGAATGACCCAGAAACGTCCCCCAATTCTGCAGAGGGCACTGAATGTACCCAGAAACCTCTATTATTGTCTGAGACATGTGAGGCAGTGGAAAACACTTTCCTAACTTCGGTCACCAAGTTCTATTTTCTAGTGCTGTAAGATAATGTGTAATCTTTGATGCTGCTGTTTGTACTAATCTGTTACAGCAGTAACCAAAAACACATAAACTTCATGAACCAGATACAGACTTTTAACTTCCCACTCTCTCCTAATGGAACACAAAACTTTCTTATATTATTAAATTATTTGCACATATCATTCCTATAGCTTGAATAATGGCCCATAAGTTGTATGAATTATTATTCTTAACTATATTTTCATGAATTTAGTCTGATGAGTTTTAATGAAGAAGGAAAGGTAATTCATCATACTGTTAGATTTATTTATCCTTGAACTTTAGCACTTTGCCTACCATTTGTCCTGCAGGAGCATTTTAATGGGTTTAATTCTATAGGTTATAGTTTGAAATAATTGCTACAAAAATGTGTACACACGCGCTTGCACACACAAGTGCACACACATACATATACATACATATATATCAGAAATCCTGGGAAAGGGATTAGCAACACATTCTAGTAATACACAGGCTTGGGTGGAACAAAAGCACAATCCTTGAGGCACAAAGATGCTCCTTCTCCTTATGTGCAAGCCAGGCTACAGTTATACTGTAGGTTACAATGCTCCTCTTTTATCTGGTTTCACTTTTTTCCTTGTCAGTTGCTTGTGGCCTTTCAAGATCCAAAAACATTGTAAGCAAGAAGCCCCATTTTGATTAGAGGCATGAAATTTTCCTCTGATTTGCTTTATCCATCACAGAACAAGACAAGAATCATCCCTTTGTTAAGAGCGTCCAGGCCGTGTACGCTACCTGCTCTTTAAAAGCTGCTTTGGTCGTCAGAGTCTTGTCACAATGTCACAGAGCCAATGGTCAGGTAGCCTTCTTTTTACTTAGTAGCAGCTCCAAAAAGTACAATACTAAGGATGTAAAGGAGATCTTGTGGCATAAAACTTGGAAGAACGGATTAACTCTGGCACAATATGGTAGCTGTTGCAGAGGACAGTCTTCTGACAGGCAGACTATGGATGGATGCCTTCCTTCCAAGCTTGGTTGTATCTGCTTGCCAAAGATCATCACAGTAAAGCTTCACAAAAAAGAAGGGGCAGCAAGAGTGGGTCATACCTCCTGACCAACCAGGTGGCCCTAGCTCGTGAGGGGGAGGAGCTAAGGAAGCCACGGGCAGGCACTCTCACCATTTTGTGTGGATGTGGGGAAGTCACCATCCATGCTTGGGTGAAGACTTTCCAGTGCAGCCTGGTGCAGGGTGGAGAACCCATACTTCTGTAAGTAAATCCTCACCCAGTTGCTCTGTAAGTAAGGCCAGTAACTCATGAATTCCCAGACTGGCAGGGGTGGGGAGCGCAGGATCTTGTTTCCACCTCCCAGAAGGAAGTTTGTCTACAGTAATGTTGAGGATGTATGACAAAGCCATACTTTTCAGAGAATGAACAAACAGTGTGCTTCAAAAGACAAATTTTTTTTTTTTTTTACTTTTGAGAATCCTTACTTATATAACTTTATTAGAATACACTGCTAAAGTGGTCCATTTTGTTATAAGCTATTACTAATATCTCATGTTACCTGACTTATCAGTTAAGCTATCCTAGGCATATAAGTGTAAGAACAAATTCTAAGATATAGCTAGAAGTAGGGTTATCTGTCATTTCGTGCATCCTCTGGGCTCTGCAGACGAGGAACAATGCAGCACTCCTGCGATGAGGAATGCTCTCTATTCTACTCACTGACATCTGTGCATAGAAAACACATATTTTGACAAACTATAATATTGTAATGATTTTAAAGAACATTAACGCTCAGGAAAAAAGTATTGCATTTCATTAAAATGTCACTAGATCTTTAAAAACCTTTAAGCAAAAGCCAAAGTTGAATGAAGCAGGATATTTTTTTTGCAAAATAATGATATTAGAATCTTAAGCTTGTATTTATCAGTATTTGCTCAAAATCCGTTTTTCTAAAAAAAAGGAAATCACAGTCCTTCACATATCAAGGTACATCAAATATTTGTCAATCTAAGTTTAAACATAACTAAGTATGGAGAGACAAGGCCAATGAGCTTATTTCTAAGTTTTTTATTCATGCTATTGACTGAAAAATACTTGGAAACAGTCTGAACATCAAGTTTAATATGAATCTTAATTAAATATGAACATTATGATAATTACTAGAATATGTCTTTTCAATTTTTATCCCACTGAAAAAATATTCAGTTCAGTAAAATAGCAGTCTATAATGTCAATGGAAACCAAGGTAATTGCTTATTAATAACTTAATTAATTTCTCACTTAATTCTATTGAATCATATTTTATAGATTTTCCAACTTCTGTTTTTATAATTAACTACATCTTAAATATATTTATAATAAAACCAGTGTGTCATATCCTAGTAACACCAAGGTAGAGACTTAATATCTCAGCCACCAAAACTACCTAATCAAACACATATACATACACCTTACACATGTACTTAATCTACATACATACATACAATTGTAAGCAATAGATATTTTGTATGCAAAAAAATTGGTTTTGCTTATCTTTGTTCATCCATGAAATTAAATATAATCAACAACATATGGATAAAATGAATGCCATCATTAAAATTAGATAAACTATCAATGTGCACCATCTCTACCGGAATAGGGAAAGAATGGGATCTGCTTTCTTCTAGCTTGTACTCAATTATTTTAAAAGTCTGGTAAACTGCTTTGTGAATCTGCTAGAAGGAGCCTCGATTAACCACCTTTTCTCTTTAATAGTCAAATAACCACTTGTTGAACCATTCTAAGGATATGAGGACAAAAGTATCACTCTAGCCTATGGGATGTTTTAGAAGATTATGTGACTCTTTAACTTTGTGATTGCAGAATTTTTATGTATAAATCTGTTTTGGTTCCCATCACATTTATGAATGCAGTATTTATTATGTAAATGTTTATCGGTAAACTCATTATGATTTTGAATCAGTAAGAATTAATGTTTTTAGATGGCAGGTCCTCACTTTGTTACTGTTCATTCAAAGGTCTGGGAATCTGGACGGAGAATACATACATTCTAAATGATTCTGCAGTGGTTTTCACGTATTTTAACACTTGAAAATAATTGCCTTCACACTGAGTATAACAAAAAAGTACAGCAAAATAAATTTATAATGGCGATAAATATTTAGACATGAATTATATTGAAGAGTACAAAGTAAGTTTCGAATATTAAAACACACTCGTTACATAACACAGTGACTCTTGATCATGTTTTTCATGTAAAATACTTCAAACTCTAGACATGATTCTGTCCCTCTTAAGACAAACAAGTTCACAGAGGTTCTGGTATAGCAACCCACCTCTGGAGCAAGCTTTCTGCTTTGATCCAAGTCTGTTACCAACCCACGACTTCACTTTTCACAAACAAGCCTCAGCTGCATCATCTGCAAAATGATATATCACAATGAACACAACATAAGTTAATACATGTAAAGTACTTAGAACTGTGCTTGACCCATGATACCTGGCTCATTAAATATTGGTACTTTATGTGATAGGGATAAACAAGATAAATGTTCGGGTTGCTTGTGGCTTGTAGCCAGATCTTTCATCACACGCATAAATGTGATGAGGGCTACAAAGGAAAAATACATGAAAGGAGGAGTCTGGTCTAGTTTGAAGGCTTTGCGGAAGAGTAATGGTAGGCCATGAGGACCTGCTGGCAACCTGCCCCGAGTAGAGTGGATTGCTGGGGAGGGCTCTCCAGGAACACGATACATTTTGAGTCCATGAAAGAAATAAGAGGTAGGCCAGACAGACAAGAAGAGGGCTCATGATAGGTATGAAAGGTAGTCCTGTGAGATTTTTATTCAGGAGGCAGGGAAAGGTGGAGGACTTTTTCCTTTGATTTAAGGTTTTTCTACGAGGGGCACCCTGCCTCCTAAGGGTCAGCAACTCTAAAAGCAGGGAGGCTGGACAATCAACAGGAGAAGCATTGCACTCAAAAGTAATCAAAGACGAAGGGGAAAGAGGGGCTGTAGATGTATTCTGAGAGCATTCCACACAGCGTGCCACATTTTCTTTTGGGAAACAAAACAAATCATAAGGCAATTAATTACAAGTAGAAAGACTCATTCCTGTTTTCCCTCCTTCCTCCCTCCTTCCTCCCTCTTCTTCCTTCCTTCCACCTTTTTGGGTGTGAATGTATTTTAGTAATTTTATTTTCATCAACTATTTTTTTAAATTTTAGTTTATTTATTATTATGGGTGGTTACTGGTGCCTACTGGCCACTTGTGCATGTGGTGATCAGAGAACAACTTTGGAAAATTGATTCTTTCTTTCCAACTCTATGTGAGATGCAGGGATCAAACAAAGATGGTCAGGCTTATGCAGCAAGGCTTTTACTGGAGTCATCTTACAAGCCCCTTTTTGAGACACAGTCTCATTATCTAGCTCTGGCTGGCCTAGAACTTTCCATGTAGAACAGGCCTCGAACTCAAAGACCTGCCTGCCTCTGTCTCCTGAGTATTCAGATTAAAGATGTGCTTTTATTTGGTTTAACATAACCATTTTCTTGCCTAACTTCTAGGAATACATCATTATCCCATTTTATAGACAAGTGAATGGGCAAAAAAAAAAAAGACCAAAGCCACCACTTGTTAGTGCATAAACTGACATTTGAATGTTTGAATTGTGACTACTGGATTGACATCTGTAAACCTACACGGTCACTAGTATATTATAAAGCTATTGGGACAACATGCATCTGTGAGTGCATGCTCAGTTCAAACCTTGCGCACGACATTCTCCCTCTAGCTGTTTTCCTCATCCTCCTGTAGAATATTAACACTAGGACCTGAGATAGAAATAGAAACAAAAGCCTAACAAATTCTGTTCCAGCCTTGACAAAAAGGAAAGGAAACAGAAGAGTTTGTCAAATTCTTTTAAAAACTTAAAACTTTTACAAACTTAAGAGCTTTATCACATTAAGTGCTTGGAAATCTCAGTGAGATGATGAACTTGGCAAATGTTTGCATTCCAGAGGTGAGAAAATGAAGAGTCCAGGCAAGCTTGGGAAAAGTCTTATTTAAATTCATTTGTAAACTTTTTTTTCATTTATTTTGAGTCGGAACAGATGCTTTTTGAGATTGCAGAGACTCTATGATCTATTCAAAGTTCTTTCTACTACACATTTAAAATATAAATGTTCGAAATTAAATTGTCAATTTGAAGCATATAAAATATTGAGATTTCTCAAATTAGAAAGTATTTTTATTATTAGAAATAGAATTTGTTCAGTAAGGTAGTGAATGAACTGTAATCACATCAGTTCTTGCATAATTCATGTAGGCCTATTTTGTTACTTGAATAAAAACACAGAACTGAGGGTCTAGCATTTTTCACTCTGTCCTGGGCAAACAAAAGAATGTAGAGTATATGAACATCTGTGACTACAAACCCCACAAATCCTGGCTTACAATCACGGTGGCAAAATGCTGTACAGATCTCTCTAATGAGTGATTCCAGTCATGACAAACTGGAATACTCTAAACAATTAATGGTTGTATGTAATAGCAGTATATGTTGTTTAATTATGTGCATGTGCGTCCCACAGATATTTGGCTCTATCTACAGCAGCATATTATGTATATGAGTGTATTGCCCACATGCATGGACATGCACCCAGAGGACCGAGGAGGGCAATGGAGCCCCTGAAACTAGAATTATATTACATAGTCACCTAAGATGGCAGCTGGCAGCCATCTAAAAGGAGGGTCTTATAGACTAGAGGAGGAGGACCTCTAGTCTAAGGAAATATATTGTGATTGGATTTAGAAGATCCTGGTGCATGATGAGCACTTGGGCAGCATGTGATCACAAGGATTCTTTAAGAGTTGGGAGCCTCATGTACCTTGATATAATACTTGAACTTTTGGCTAATTGGTTGGCCCATATCTTGCTTATGTAATGCATGTGTATATAAGGCAGAAAAAATAAAGAGGAAGCTGCTGCAGCCTGAAGCAAAACCCATTGCGTGTTGTTGATTGTCCTGCAGATCAGGACAAGTGGTGGCCTGTACGGGGACCCTCTGCTTCATTTCTAAGTAAGTACTGTTAACAGGTAACGGTAGACTCCGTTAGAGGGTGTACAAGAAGAAACTCTCTGAGAGTAGTGGCAAGAAAAATATTGAAAATGGGATCAGAAATATCGCGTTCACAAATGGAAAGCACGTTAAAGGCACTTCTGAAGGAGAATGGAATGCTGCTAAAGGTAAGAACTACTCGTGCTTTCCTTCAAACAGTAGAAGCGGCCAGTCCATGGTTTTTAGAGGATGGCTTGCTAAATATTTCTCAATGGGATCATCTGGGGGAAGATCTACACAAAAGAAACCAAAAGAAAGCTCTTCCCTTGGGAACCATACCCATATGGGCGTTGGTTCGTTCTTGTTTAGTAGCGCCTAAGCAGAATATGATTTCACAGATTAAGGAGGGGGAGAAGGTGTTAGAAAGTGTTAAAGAGGAGTTGTCTCAAGCTATAATTCCCAATCCATTTGATGCTTGGGTGTTATGCAGCCCTTTTGCATGTACAGATATTTCTGCTATGTCTATGCTAAAAGGAGGGTCTTATAGAAATGCGTCCTTTTCTTATAACACCAGCAGCTTCTTTGAAACAACTGTTCAGGTTCAAGAAGGGACGAATATTACATTTGCTCCTACTCCTGTATGTGTTAAACCTCCTTTTATGTGGCTTGTTTTTAATGGCTCCATTGATAATGTGACAATATATTGTAATAATTTTTCATGTTTTCTTACTGAGTGTTGGAACGCTTCATTATTTGATTTGGCTGTATTAATGCGTATTCCTACCTTTTTGCCTGGACCTGTGAAGACAGGAGCAAGACCTTTCTGTCTTATTAAGGCCGAAAAGAGATTTTGGGATCACAGTTGCTGTTGTTTGCTG
The DNA here is from genome assembly GCA_035773235.1 of Eospalax fontanierii. NCBI lineage: Eukaryota > Metazoa > Chordata > Mammalia > Rodentia > Spalacidae > Eospalax > Eospalax fontanierii. The sequence continues at coordinate 25,475,933 of CM069530.1, forward strand.
CTGTTGCCCTGTCTGCAGCTGCAGCTGCTGGTGCTGCAGCCGCTCTAGCCACCTCCATACCAACTGCACAGACTGTGAATAATTTGACAGAAAAGACAGCATCAGCGTTGGAAGTACAGGTACAAGTGAATCAACATCTGAGAGCGGCCATACTTGTACTGAATCAACGAGTAGATTTGCTGCAAGAAGAAAGGTACACTATACAGGAACTTCTCTCTGTGGGATGCATACATCATATGTCAGCACTTTGTATTACCCCTGTATAATATACTAATTTGAGTGTTGCAGCAAATTTATCTAGGGAACTGTCCAAGTATTTAAATGGTACATGGGATGCTCAGTTTGAAAATTTGACATGTTCTCTGCAGTTTCAGATTGTTTCTATTAATGCTACTCGTGTCTCCACTGCGAATGTTGGACAATTTGTTTCCTTTATGACTAGAGTTTTAGCCTGGGGTCAGCAATGGTTTGGCACCATGGCTTTGAGTGGAGTCCTCCTGTTAACAACCATCCTGTGTGTTTGGTGCCTTTGTCGGATGAGACAAGTGCGGCAATGAGACCTAGTCATCATTAGACAGGCCATGCTTGCTGTCCAAACTGGTGATTCCTCTCAAATATGGTTAAATATGTTGGACCGTTAGCCAGAGATGGGTAAGATTTGCATGAGATATACACCAACCTAAGACAGGACTCTCAGGCATATAGCTGAGATATCCCATGACGGGTAAGGGTATATCTTGAAGTGGACCACCTAAGACAGGCACGTGTCCCAGCCGCTGTTGTTAATAAAACAGGGGGATATGTTGGGGGCCGGCTGGCTCTAACATTGTCACCTAAGATGGCGGCTAGCAGCTGCCAGGAGGAGGACCTCTAGTCTAAGGAAATGTATTGTGATTGGATTTTATAAGATCCTGGTGCATGATGAGCGCTTGGGCAGCGTGTGATCATACGGATTCTTTATGGGTTGGGAGCCTCCTGTACCTTGATGTAATATTTGACCTTTTGGCTGATTGGTTGGCCCATATATTGCTTATGTAATGCGTGTGTATATAAGGCAGAAAAAATAAAGAGGAAGCTGCTGAAGCCTGAAGCAAAACCCGTTGCCTGTTGTTGATTGTCCTGCAGGTTGGGACAGAATTACAGACAGTTGTTAGCCACAAGGTGGGTGCTGGAAACTGAACTCAGGTCCTGTACAAAAGCAGCAGTGCCCTTAACCACCGAGTCATCTCTCCAGCCCCCCAAATATTTTTTTGAATGAAGATGAGCAGCCAATGGAAATAAAGCACTGAAGAACCAACAAGCAAAACGAACAGAAATTACTCACAGAAATGACAAGGAACTTCAACAAGAACTCTGTGCAATTTTCTATTTTTAATGTGAGGTTAAAACTGACTAAAGTAATTTCCTTTTCATTTATGAGACTAGAGCTTGGCTCAGATGGAATTAAGTCCTATTCACTGTTCACATACATATTTAGAGATCAGGAGTATTTACATTTTAATCATTGAGGTATATTATTATGAAGACACTGATGGGATTCGATCACCCAAAATAGTAAGAAAGGCAGGCAGGTGCATATTTTGAAGGAGGCCTCACCTCAAATCCAAGGACACCCATGATACAGGTATATCCATCTGATACTAGACCACCTTTTCCTTTACATGCATTTGATTTTGTAGATCCATTTTAGAGTCATGTCAAAAATGGAAACAAGATAATGATTGCCCACGAATCCCCTGCCTCATCTCTCATATCTTTCTCTCTCTTTTTCTCAGCATCCCTCACCAGAATGGTATATTTGCTCTGCCTGATAAGCTCCTGCACCATTAGGTCAAGCCCACACTTTTCTGTAGGGTTCACTTGGTGTTGTGTGCTGTATGGGTGGAGGCAAATTTATGACAATATGTATTCTCTTTTTTCTTTGTGCAGAATGTCATGCTGTTTCTTTTCAAAAGATTCAGAATAGTCTCTATGACCACTCTATTATGCTTCTCTGGCCCCAAGTATCCTTTTTATATTTGCTTTTTAAACTACATTTTGTATAACTGCTAAAATCTTTACATTATTTTTACTGATTATTATGTTATTCTCTTTCCCCCTCCGTTGACATATAATATGATAAATATAGTGATACCTTTATACCTGCAGTGGAATTTTGTTTCTTAACAACAACTTGGGCTTTTCACCAAAACCCCTCTTTTGCTAACAGGAGAAAAGCATTTTCTGAAGTGGGCAATGGACTCACAGATAACCTGAGTAGATTTCTTGAGTACTGTTATCTGATATAATTTTTTAAAAATATATTATTTATATTATCCTTTATACTAACACCAAATTTCACTTGTGTTCTCAATATTTTAAGGTTAAAGCTAGCGATATTAGAATAAGTAAATACATAATATTAAAGCTATTATAAACATTGACATTGCTCAGATGGATGAATTACTATGATTATCACTGAAAATATGGAAAATTCAGCAGATTTTGTAATCAAAAACATATACCTGAAATCTACTTTGGAGTATACTTTTATATTTAAAAATTTATAAAAGTTCTTCAAACTGTTAGGGATATCTTTTTACAGGAATGGCATAAAAATTCAAGATTCATTAAAGTATAACATTAGCACTTTGATTGTCAAATATATTTTCATTTATTATTATATGAAAGATTCTAATTACAGTTGAACTGTATATTGTATTCATAGAATATGGAAAAGAAATTAATATGAAATATAAAATGTGATTTATGTGACAGATGCTAATTAGAAGTGCTGAGTGCTTATAGCTCTGAAAAATAATTCATTGACAGCCAATTTGAGGGATCTGGTGTATTTTGGAATATGTAGTTACTTTACTTTTTCACACATTGTTGAAATGGGTATACATCTGGATTTGTCACTCTGCATTGTTTTCTTGCTAAATGGAGATGGTTTAAATTTCCGAATACCTCTGTTTATACACAAAGATTAGTGCTACTCTCAGACTTCACAGGGAAAGCTTCTCTTTGCAGTGGGTGGTAGTTAATATGAAGGCTTTCATCTGGTCAAAGGGCAGAGAATAACTGTGGAGTACTTGGTTGTAAATGGACATGTAGTACATCACCCCCTCCAAGGCTCAGGGAAGACTCTAAAAGGAAGAGAGAGAGAAGCTGGAGAGGGTTGATAGGACATGACATGGTCATTGCATTCTTGAACTCTGCACTGTGGTTAGCTGCACAAGACTGACACAGGCTGGCCCCATCACCATTTCATTATGTATGGGTAAGGAGCTCACGAGACTCCACTCCTCACTGAGGGGCTATGGGCAGTGAATGAGTATAGGGAAAGCGGGGGGGCGGGGTGTCATTTTATCCAGTGGTGTAGCCACTGATAAGTTGCCTGTGTTCCAGTAAATAACTCTCCACCCATGCTCATGCAATGATCCATAATTAAACTCAAGGGGCCAATTCAAAAAAAATATTTTTAAATATTAAGCAGAGGTTGGCTAGTTGGGAAAGAAGAGGGTTTCTGCAGGAGATAGGGGAAGGAAAGATTGTAATAAGAAGCAGAAATACAGTCAATATGGCTATGAAATTGTCAAAGAATGAAAAAAGTAAGATTTGCTAAAAAATAGAAATTCATAGAAAATAAAGTATTTGTTTAATGGTTGAATTAATAAAGTATTGTTGTATATAATTTAGAATGAAAAATGTGTACCAAATCATTTCAACTGAAATACATTTTTAAAAGGTATTTTCTGTCATTGTATAGAAGGGGTGAAGTAATGTGAACATGAGCTCAGGAGCTTAGAGTGAAGTGGAAAATTATTAGGGTTACAATGTTAAATATTTCAAAGAGGCTGTTTGTCTCCCAACCACCAGATACTGAAGCTTTACATTTTGACTATGGAAGAAATAATTTGTCCTTTATGCCTTTTGGTTAAGAGGGATAATCATGTCAATATTCCAAAATTCCTTCAATCAAAGACAAGTATTGACCAAGAGAGGTTTATAGTAAAGAGTTCGCATACATAAGACTATTCAGAGATGCAGAGTGAGGGTTATGAAACACATCTCGATGTCCCAAATTTAATCCTTACTTTGTCTTGCCCCAGTAATGATACTAGAATTTCATAAGGAATGGGAGAGGCTCTGAACAACTGCACAGAGGATACAAGGCATGAACCTAGAGCAGGAGTTGACAAAACACAGCCCACAGACCATGTGTATAGATGTAAAAGGCAAAAATATTAAAACTCATGGAAGAACTAGAAAATAATCTTCAATACCAGAAGCTAGGCAGTTGTTCCTGTAATCACCACAAAAATTAAGATCATTAAAAGCAAAACAACAAGTAAATAGTACTTCAATCCCTGATACAATATTTGTTCTGTAAAGACTGATTATTAGATATAAAGACAACCTGTGATTTGGCAGTAACTCCAGTGTTGTTTTAAAACATAGAAGTGACAAAGTATTATATCTAGAGTATCTACAGAAGTCTAGAAACTCAGAAGTTTTAAAAAAAACACAGTTCAGAATTAGAAAGGCCATTAGTAGACGAAATGAATATATATTAACATTTGCTGTTAGAAAAAGGTTAATCATAATCGTCATAAAACATCACTTTCTACTGAAGAGATAAAGATACAGACAATAGGAAATGTTAGCAAAGATTCTAAAATGAATTACGCTGGTGCAGAAGCAACCCAGGTGTTAAATTTAGTTCTGAGAATGCAGCACCAGCATCTCAGGCACGGTGTTCCCATAGTCAGGTGGGGGTCATAAGATGGTTTCAGTCTGTCTCATCCTCTGGTTCTAGCTCTGGCCTCTGGGTTTCATCTTTCCTTCCCTCTCCTTTGCTTTATATCCTTCCTTTCTTTCTGACTCTCTCCCCTTGAAAAGCTTCAAGTTCTGGCCTAAATGCAAAGACAACAGACTCCATATAGAATACCTAATCAGCTTCCAAAGTAGCATCTGAACAAATCACTTTTGTAAATCTTGTACTCCCTTCCATTTCAGAGACTATTTATTGATCCTTTACACTTTTCCAAATACCCTTTCAAGGTGAGTAAATAATTTCCAAATTTAGATTTACTAGATATCTATTAATTTAAGCTAACACTGTCCTTTTTACCCTTGAGAGAATATAAAAATTTCGACTTTTAATAAAAGGATCGGCATAGAACGACAACACTTAAAGTCACAGGGGCCTTTGGGTTCTCCACTGAGAATGAAAGCTCATGCCAGCTCCCAGATAATCGGCTTGATCTCTGATACTTCTGAATAACTAACTCATTCTAAAATGAGTATCAATTAAATGAGCTGTGCAAAATGAACTGATTTTTACACTAGTTTATTTTGCTGTTTCTCTGTATTTCCCATATTCTGCTTGACTTTTTCTTTTAACAGTGGGCACATTTTGCTACGATGATCTGAGAAAGAGCTTCTCAGAAAGTACTGCAGACACTGAGGAAGATGACCTGGCATGTTCACCTTCCCCCTGGGACCCCTGGCCCTTGTCCTCTGCACTAACACCACTCCCTTTGCAACATCATGTCTGTTGATCATAAGAGTCACCTACTTTTTTCCAGTTCTCTCTGCCTCCAGTCAGTCCTGCAAGCTGCTCATAGATAAGGTATCATGGAAATCAGTATTCAAAAGTTAATTTTTCATAGAATTTTTTAAATGGCACCATAATTTTCTCCAGTGAGAAGTTGAAGTCAGAAATGAAAAGCTACTTCACAGTTCATAAATGGAAGCAGAATTGGCACAAGGCACTTAGCAATACGTATGTGTATCATTTTTCTTGGATGGTTCATTAAAAAAATTTTGAAATAAAAACTATTTGTATTTTGCTCACCTATTCTCTGCCTCTGCTTATGAATCTTTTTGTGTAGCTCTTTCCTTCAAATTGTGCTCAGATATGTTTGCTGATTCTCCATTCTCCAGGACTTTTATCATGTAAGGGTGCTGGTTTTGTCAAAGGCCTTTATTGCATCTAATGAGATGATTATGTGGTGTCTGTCCTTGCGTTTATTTATGTGGTGGCTTATACTGATTTACATATGTTGAACATCCCTGCATCTCTAGAATGAATCTGGTTTGCTCATAGTGGATGTGTGCTTGATTTAGAGTTGCAGGTATTTTATTGGAAAATTTTGTGTCTATGCTCATCAGGGAGATTAGCCCTCTGGTTCTCCTTTTCTGTTTCTTCCTTGCCTGGCTTTGGTACCCATATAATACTGGCTTTTCATAAAAAGAACTTTTATTTCCTGGAGGCAGAAAAGAGGCTCATAAGGTGTAAGTGAAACAAGGCCCCAAAAGTAAATTACTTTACAAGGCTCAAATAGTTGCAAGAATCCCTAGGTATTTCTCCAGACTGAAATAAGCAGTGACAATTTCTGGGAAGAAGGGGCTCTGACTGGCCAAGCTAACTGCAAGTGGCACACAGGGCTGCAAGGATGCAGCCTTTGTGAGGTGTGCTTTCAGTGAAACACTGACTTTGAGACATCTGTATGCTCCTGAAAGCAACCCTCACTCATGCTCTGCAATCACCCCAATAAACTTGATGGTTCATTGATCTAGGCTTAGGTGAAACGTTTTTTTTTTTTAATTGCAAATGCTCAATTTGGAATGACTAGTTTTATTCACACCTTGCCCCAAAAGTCACACAATGGTTTGCCAAACATTCTGTCACTGAGGCCACGAGCTGTATATACCCAATGTAAACTGTGTAGTTGGGGGCTGGACAGCTGATTCCATTCAGAACTATGTGACTCTGAGCTAGACAAACTGTAACCCATCCCTGGAATTTTTAAAATTTGAGTTGAGAACAGGGTATGATATGCCTGAATGCTGCAGTTTGTGGGTTTAAGTATATGGAAAGACTTCAGCTGAGTCTTCCATGTCAGAGAAAATGATAAAAATGAAGAGAAGAGCAGAGCAGAGACAACAACTAATGTGTGAGCCTCTGTAATTAAGGTTATTTGTGCAAGCACGACAAAACTGATGTGCGAATCTTTTCTCCCTTTTTGCTAGGCTGTTTTAATCTAGGTTTCACAATGAGTTTATAGAAAAGTTAGTGAATTCATTTCCACGCTGAAGCTGCAGGTGGTCTATAGCTTAATCAAGGTGCTAATTGGCTGGCACTAAGTGTGGTTTGAGGTTAGTGTGGCAGATGGAACCCAATGAATATAGAGTTTTGTTATACAAACTATAGATGTAGTTAAGCTTTCTACATCTGTGCTACATTTGTTTCAAATAGACATGGGTGATAAAACACCTGCTACTTCATTAACACCCTTTGCAGTCATTCACAAAGTTAGGTCATTCTCAAAACTGCTCTGCCAGCTGAAAATGTGAAGGTTTTGCAAGCTATTCCTGGATCTTCATCTTTCCCTTATTTTATGAAGACATGAAAAATGTTTGGGTCTTGCAAATGAAAGAATATAAAAATGATTAACAAATGAATGAGTGAATAGAGAAATAGATAAAACAAAATGTACCTAAAATCCTATGTCCTACCAGACTGAAAACATTAGTTAAAAGAATTTTTCCACTGTAGACATTTCTGGACAGAGAGCACTCTTTAAGCAGCTTGGTTCACTGTTTCCTCTTAGATGTGACACATCTCCTCTGATCTAGCAATTTTCTGTGAACAGAGGAGAGATAGTAATATGAAGGAGACAACTGGCTTTCACGCCTTCTTTTCTCCTGATGAACATGACTTGCCCCCTCGGGGTACACACTGTCTGGAGCCATTGTTAAACAAGCTCATGTTCTAGATTATCCAAGGCTGAGCTGGTTAAGAGTTTGAGTAATGGAGAGTCTCAGAGTTGCGAGACGAATGAGAAGCCTCCAGGTATTCTATATGTGACTGGGACATTAGGCAAGTGGTGAGCAGTGAGGCTCTCCTGGGGCACTCAATAGCAGACCTGAAATGTAACACCCATGGCCCTAACCATCGCCACCAGATAAGGCAGTCTAGTAGGAGAAGGTGAGTCATAAATAGGTGTGTGAAAGAAAAGTGTGCTCTTGAGGAGGGATCCCAGGAAGGAGTAAGAAACAACAGACTCAGAACCAGCCCAATTAAGACTGGAAGGGGCAGACATGCAGTGCTTTCTGCCTAATATGGAGCTTCCCCACTTGATGAGGACTCCAGGAAGGGAGGAAAGTCAAGCACAGAGGACAAGAAAATCTGTGACAAGCAAAATCTCCAGGCTGCCCCATGACCAAGCCAGGAAAATAGCTCATTGTACCTCCAAAGACCACCGTAGCACTGGAACTTACAGTAACTTTTGACAGCTTTTCCCTAATTGGTCCCGTTTATAACCTTATTTGCACACCCACATCCAGCCTATCAGGGCAGAGCCAACACCACATAAATATGGAAGTTCAGGGCTGCTAAAAGAGAACTCCATGAAGTAGGAAAAAGAATACTGGAGATGGACGCCTGCACTCCCAAAGCCTGAGGCTTCTGCCCGGGAGCTCAACGACCACAGAGGGCTGCAAACTTCTCCTTCTTGCCTCAGCCCCCAAGAATCACAGACTTCAGCTGCAGATGGGAATTCCCCTTGCAGCTGCTTCCTGCTTTTGAGACCTCATGCTCCTGTTACTCCCATTGGTGACCTGCTTTCAGCACACAGTGCTATGCAATGATGGCCCGGATTGACACCCGAAAGCAGATTTTCTGGGAACTGTAACACTTCCTGGAGTTGTTATGCGGCTGAGCTAGCATCCTGTAGCTACTGAGAATTCAAACCTGTTCTGTTTATACTGTCGAATCCTACCTGTTTAAAGTTTTCTAACACATTTGAGGTTAGTAATCCCAATTTAGTAATAAGAATATCCTGTTTGAACATTCTTCACTGTCTGATAAATCCATTTTTGGAGGAGGGCAGACAAGAACCTGGTCAGAGACAGGAGGCGCTCGCTACTGACTGCTTCAGTTGAAAAACTTCTTTCCTCAAACAGACCAAATGGCCATTTTTGTAGAACTTGCTCATTCACAGGCTTGCTGTAAGATGCTGTAGGATCTCTGTTTTATTCCTTTCTTCATGAAGTATGAACAATAAGGTGTTCATACACCACACAAAGCAGTACAGAAGATCTGACTAATCATCCCTTCTTTTTGTCTGATCATCCCTCATTTGGTCACCTTTGCTCCCTTGAACAAGAAACCTGAGTCTGCCATTTCTTACCCTTTTCATATGGAAAGTATTGCCTCATCTGTGTATATTTCTCAAATTTTATTTCCATTTTAAGTGTCCACCGACAAGTTGACATGGGTATCTGTGTGTTAGACTGTGCTAGGCTTCATCTGTATTGCTGTATGCCATTGGTACTTGCTTATTTTATGGGCTTACAACAGGCTGTTACATTGTGCTTGGCACTCACCTACTGTGAAAGCACTTGATTTGCTTTCCCACATTTGCTACTGGGAAGAGAATGGCAATAAGCAAATGTGTTTATGTGTCTAATGTACCTAGGAAATCTTTTCTCCTGTGTCTATAGACAGAATTATTTCATCACACAGTAAGCAGAATTATACACAATGATATCAAAGCATTGATACCAATTTATTGTGAAAGAAACAGTGTATAAAAGACCCTGCGGACTCACGTCCCTTTTAATCACTTGGCACAATGAGCTTTTAATTTTATGTTTCCAATCAAATGGTTGTAAAATACAGATAACTACAGCATTATATGTATTTCTTTAATCATTATGGACTCCAAAATATCTCCTCATATGTTTATCGACAACATATATCTCCTTTTCAGTAAAATGTTAGTCATGATTTAGAACCATTTATCTATTGAATTAGGTGAGTTTTTTTATTGATTTGTAGAATTTATTGACATATCCTTGATATTTAATTCTTTGGAGAGTATAGGGAATAGAGATGTTTTCTCCCAATTTTTAATTTTAAGGTATCTTTATAGATAAAAATATATTACTTAAAATATAACCAAGATTACCAACCTTCTATGTTATAGACATTGGGTTTATGTCTTTTTAAATTAATTTATAACCCTTCCAAAATACATACTTTTAAAATTCAATGAGGAGTCTTAAATATGTTTAATGAAATTTTATTCCAAGGACCAGTTGGGTTTGGTCTTACTTGGAGTGAGGACAAATTTAACTTTATTTATTGTCATTATTTACATGGAAAGTCATTTTCTTTAATATTACTGAGACAGAAGTCACAGAAATAATTGAGTGTTTTTAAACTGTAAGTAAACAAAACACACTGGAAGCATTCAGGAAATGAAGGATAAATAATGATTGAAAATCATGTCTGCAAACTGGTATGATTAGTGGAAGGAATATCTGAAGACAGAAAGCAAAGATGAGATTAGTATCATCAGAAAAACGGAAGGCTCGAGAGTCCAACCTACTAAAAGTGAACTATAAAGGGCTCAAATTTAAAGGGAAAAGTAACAGGAAAAGCTATATGTTTTGTTGGTTTCTTGAAGGGGGCGTTTATTTTGGCTTTTAAATTTATTTTTATTGTTTTCAAATTTCATAAAATGCATCTTGATTATATTTAGACTCCCCTATCTGCACCCCTATAGCAGTGCCACTGAATTTCGTGCATTCTGTCATGTATGTTAAGGCCTAGCAAGACAAAATACTGTCCCCAAGTGTCCCTCAGTGTGAGTTCATCCACCGGAGCCAGATCAGTCTATCTAGTGTCACTCCCTTAAACAAAACCACCTCTCCTTCTCCCATTAGTCATTGGCTGACAACTGTTCCTCAAATAGGGTTGGGGCTTCTTACCCATTTTCCTACTTCTGTACTGGGATTTGTCTGGTTTGAGCTTGCATGGGTCTTATTCATGCTGTCACCATTGCTGCAAATTAATATGAATAACTTCCCAACTGTATAGAAAACTCTGTTTCTCTGTGGTCTTCTACAACCCCTGGCTCTTACAGTCTGTCCGTCCCCTCTTCTTCAATGGTCCTTGACCCCTGGGTAGCAGACGTTTGATATAGGTGTCCTACCAGGGAGAAGCACTCTGAAGTCTATTGTTCTCTGCACTTCAGCCACCTGTGGCTCTCTGGGTTAATCATCATGAGAAAGTCACACTGGTGAGAGTTGAGAGAGCAGTAATAGTTTCCCTGAGCTTTCGGTGTAGAGGTTGTGTTGTAGATCCATCACTTAAGGCTGGGCATCACAGACAAAAGCAATATTAAAACACTAAGCAAAATGCCATTGGCTTTTAAGAAAAGCTGCAGTCTTTAAAAGGAAAAATTCAGCAATAAATACCAAAAAATGAGAAAAATCACAATTTGGGATATAAATTGGTCATGTTCTGCAATCCAGGATGACAAAAACAAAACAGAAAATCTCACAAGGTCTTACTGAAACAGATATAACAGTAAAATATTAAACAAACAATTACGCCAAAACACCACGATCCTGCAGATAGCGACGAACACAGGAAGCACACGTGGCTGGTGTGCAGAGAACAAGAGCTGCAGAATGCTTGCCGCTGAATCGGACACCTGAATCAAACTCCTGCCTCCCAAGGCTCGGGGATCATTGCCAAAATAGGGGCCAGAAGTGGTGGATGAGCATAAGGAACATTTTTCTAGACAGCTCATTAGTTATTATATGCACTCAAAACAACAATGGTGACAGTGATCACAAGTACCATGTAAGCTCAAACAGGACAGAATCCTGGCATAGACATGTGGAAGCGAGTAAGAAACCACAAATCTAGCTGGGGAACTATTGGCAGGTAATGGCTTCTGGGAGGGTGAGAGTCTGTCTCTTTCAAGGGTGTGACTCTTACTGGCTAACCCAGGCTCCACTTGATGGACCCACACTGAAGGACACTAGAGGACACAAATTAATCTCTATAGGTCTTAAAATGGATAATTAGAATATATTAAATTGGGCAGTGGATGGCAAGGGGAAGTGCGAACGGGGGGGGATCTAAATATGATCAAAATATATTGTATTTTATATATATTGTATGTGAATCACCAAGATCAACAATAGGGGGGAATATCAATGTTCATATTAACAGATTTATTCTCCATGCAACCTATAGAAACATGAATAGGTGGGATAATTATTATTCACAATATTTAAAAGTAATAGATCATTTAAATGAAAGCCTTTAAAATAATTTAAATTAAAATTCAGAACTTTAAGGATGGAGAGCTGGCTCAGCAGTTACCATGCTTGCTATATAAGCGAGGGGCCTAGAGTTCAGAGCCCCTGTACCCACTAAATGCTGCTCCCTGTGATTCTAACCTCACAAAAGAGAAAGGATCCTTGGAGCAAACTGCCTAGGCCAACTAGCTATATTGATGAGCTCTAGATTTGGTTACCAGACCTTTCCTAACAAAGAATAAGGCAAGCTGTGTATGGTGGCACACACCTTTTACCCCAGTACTCTGGAGGCAGAGGCAGGCGGATATCTGAACTCAAGGACATCCTGGGTTACATGGACCAGGCTAGTTGTGGCTACAGGGAAACCCTGTCTCAAAAAATTAAACAACAAAAACTTAAAAAAACAATAAATTCAAAAGAAAGAAAAAAAATAAGGCAAAGGCATTAGAGGAAGATTCTTGAAGATTCTTGACATCACTTCAGGCTTGCAAATACACACACACATATATACACACACACACACATACATACATACACACATGTAGCTGCATACAGAGTTGTGTCCATATCCATGCAAACACATATGCACACATGCATGCACACCACACACACACTTGAAAAAAAGTAAAAGGAAAAAAGTTATAGTTAAAAATATCTGTGTGACATTTTCAACAAACAAGTATAGGAAGAAAAATTACATAATCACTCTATATAAACATTTTATGTTCTATAATTTTGTACTGAGAAAATCTGAGGTACTCTCATAGACTAAAATTAATAAAAGACTTCATATAGTTATTCTACAGAAGATGTATTTGCCAAAAATCTCAGCTAGTTTCTGTTCTAAACCCCTCAAATAATAATCTGACATTAAAATATACATTTATATACCCCTTCTTAACCAATTCAGTGTTATAAAGGCAAATTGGGCTAATCTATGTCCATTCAAAGCTACAATTACATTAAGTTTGTTATTTTAAAGAAGAAATGGGAGTTAAAAGGACAATAAAAAGCTTTTAAACTCTTTCATTTTAAGTATAGCTTTCTAATTTTAATTTATTATAAACAACTTAGCAAATATCAAAATTTTAAAAAAAACCTTTGTCTTAATTTTTCTGTATTTATTAATATTTTCCATTTGATAAACATAAACCTACACAACATAGGCTGGAGAGAGCACTGGCTATTCTTGCAAGAGGACCTGGGTTCTGTTCTCAGTTAACAACCATCTGTAACACCAGTTCCATGGGATCTGATGTCCTCTTCTGACCTCTGCTGGCATTGCACGTCTCAGGCACACTTACATACATGCAAGGAATACACTCATATATTAAATTAAAGAAATGAATACAATATTTTTAAAAATTGCATAACATTAGGACCAGGCTCAATATTTGTCCTTTGACTAAAATGTAATAGATAATAACTCATAAAAGTCACATTGGTATTTTGAATTTCAATTCCTAACCCATGCATTTCCTGTTCAGTTGTGCCCAGATTATTTTATTCAGCAAATAGTCAGGTGTCAGGCTTACATGTAAGGCAATGAATGAAGGGAAAAGAAACACAGGAAGGAGATTAGGATACTACCTGTTACACGATAATAGTAAAAAGATAATAGTAAAGAAAGCACACTGGGATTTTGAGTGATGAAGGAGCTGTCGTGTGTGATAGTCTTCCTCACATGGTAAGGGAAAGTCAAAACAATGGGGCAAAAGAGGTATTCCTTTATATTGCCCATGTCCTCATCACCACCAAGGCCTGCATGGGTTGTAGCTGCAGCACCTCACCAGGTGGTGAACTATATTAGGAAACTGATTTAGAATGCAGGTGGCACTGAATATACTCTCTCGGTTCCTTGTGCAGTGTTAAACAAAGCTGTCTTCTTTAGAATCCATCAGGAAAAGACCAAATGATAGGCAGTCTCATTTGGAACATGCTGCAAAGATGAAGATTAATTGCTATGAAGAGACACCCCTAGTTCCAATTTAGTGATGGAGTATGCTCTTCACTTCTCCTTCCTCATGAAATGAATGCCAATCCCATGTGATTGCCGCTTCTGATCTAGTCCTCTTGCCTCTGCTATTCTCAGTGCCTCCCAGGGCTGAGGTGAAACCTGCTTTTACCAGGGTTCCCTACCAGTTGACCCTTGGTTCAGCTAAGCTTTGGAGTCCCAGGTTGGTGAGTGACTGTAAGGGAGTTTCTCCTCCAACCCCTCGGTGGAATATGACATCTCAGGAAGCTGCTGTATCTATTTCCTGGAACTCATTGGTATTTAGGACTCAGGCACAGTTACTTCCCTCCAGGAACTCCAACCTTCTGTCTTCCCAAATGTCATTCCATTTTATCCCACCAATCTAAGGGTGGAAGCTTATCTGGTACTGTTTTTCACTAGCCCTCTTTGCCTCCTTCTATGTCTCAGTGTTCTATCATCTGTAGGTCCACAACCCTAAATTAAATTCCTTGCTGCAACTACTTAATGGGGCTTCTATTTTAACAGACAAACAGATATAAATGGATATATACATTAAGTCGACAAATATACCATTTTAAGATAACTGTAAGCTTTATAAATGAAACAATTTAGAATCAACCCAATATAAATGTGGTAATGAATGTTTCATTTAACACTTATTATTGTAGCCTAGGACATAATGTGAAAAACAGATCAATACGAATTAATCTACAAATTTAAAATAGCAAAATACTGGATATAAAATATTAATAGCAACAAGAATATCCAGAAGAATGATAGCACAGTCATTCAAAGGCCTCCAAAATTACTCCCTGCCCCACAGACCAAGCATCCCCGTAAAGAGCAGGAAGTGCATGGTTCATTTTTTTTGTCATTGCTATTCAAATGGAAGAGTATACAAAACACAAAATAAAACACACATTCATCTTATAATCAAGTGGCAATAGAGTCATTTCAAAATAAACAAACAAAACTGCCAAGTAATGTATAATTATGAACATCATAAAGCCCCAGAATACCCTCTAAGACGTGGTGAACATGCCCCCTGGCTGACAACCTGCTGAATTACTTGAGCATTTGCTCTATTCCATTTTCCATTATGAATGTTTTAAATGTATTAGTTCATATAATCTTTGTCACCCTGCTGTGACCACTGATATCATCACCTCTATCCTGGACCTAAAATCTGAGATAGTGTTTAAATTAAAATCCAAGGCAATGTAACTCGCAAAGATAGAGTAAATGTTTGCCTCTAGGCCTTCTTAACCACAACATTGAGGTATTAGGGATTTAGGTAGAAAACCTGGTTCAATCTCCAGGCTCTGGCACACACTAGTCAGCATTTCAGCAGTATTTTGGAACACTTAAAAAGATATTCTGTTTTAATCATTATAAGTAACCATTAGCCCACATAGAGATTCAGCTCTTCTCTAAACCTTTGGAGGTACAAACTTCATTAAACCTTTCCTACTCTGACCCCTTCTGAAGCATCCAAAATGTAATATTTCTTTCATGACTTAACATTTTAGAGATTTTTCTTAAGAGAACAGAGATATATCCTAAATAACTTTGAAGGTACTTTTTAAGGTTCTGCTTGCTTCTCAAGTCACATGGGAGATTAATGTGTCTTCTATCTGGACTATATTGCTATTTTGCCTTTTCAAGGATGATGATAAATAGAATAAATTATTCCTCAAACATTAATATTCTTTTAAAGAAAAATTACATAATATAATTTGTTCAAGTACAAGCATTTATAACTTAGAATACTGACAATCAAGCCCACAATGCATATTTTTTCCTCTAGCTTAACTTCAACAAGGTCTTTGGTACTAAAAATTAATAAAGAAGCTGAGAAATGGTTCAGTGGGTAAAGCGCTTATGGTGTAAGTATGAAGACTTAAGTTCAGAGGCCAATATCTATGTGAAACCGGGGTGCTGATGGGCACATCCATAACCCTAGCAATGAACAGTGGAAAAAATCAGAATTAGATAGCAGAGGCTTGCAGTCTAGCCAAAGAGGTAGGTTCCATGTTCAGTGAGAGACCTTATCTCAGAAAATAAAGATGGAGAAGTAATAGGGGAAGGTAATCAGACATCATCTCAGGCCTGCACATTGGGCAAGGGCACTTGTGCACAGACACATGGACACATGAAGACATGTGCACAAAAAAACAATAAACACAAGCAGAAATGTTTACCTCTAACTTGTGCAAATTTTTGTATCATAATTTGATTACTAATAAATCTAAAAAATTGTTGATAAAGAGCATTTAACTTTATTAATTTACTCCATTGCCATGTGACATTTTGTTAGAAACACTGATAGACTATTAGATGTCTAAAATTCATGTTAAATATAGTACAGTTAAAATATAGAGTATAGTTAAATCTATAGGATTTGGATATTTTGTGGTATACAGAAATTAAGTAGAGATAGAAATATTCACTGGTTTACTCCATATATTTTGGATTACGATGAACCCATATTTTATGATTTTTTGAAAGTAGTTTTTTTTGTAATTAACCAAGTTGATTTACATTTCTTAAGACAGCTTTTAAAAGTGCCTAGTTACACATCTTCCCCTTCATCCATTTAAATGGTTACTTACCAAAGTAAGTCCAACTGGAAAATCTCCAACAAAATCAGAGAAATATCTAATTTGCTAGGCGGGAAGCTACTATTTCTTCTGATTTCCACAACGGAATAAAAGATGATCTACATGAGAGCATAATATAAAAGTGGAATACTGAAAACAGATCCTGACTACTTCAGAGTATACCTAAACCTAGATGCTTCAGGAGTATTATCTAGACTCTTCTAATGCCACATACATTTTATCTATTGCATGAGAGACACAAAATTCACACTTCAGGCAAAATCATAATTTTACCTTTTAGTGAATGATAACCTAGTGAAAAAGAGAATTTTTATACACACATCAAACCAATAATTGGTTCATTTTTAGAAAGAAAAGTGGTAGGTTTATGTATTAAACACCGACAGCAATAAAAACTATGATTTATATGAACAGCTGACTTGTGCGGAAAACAAATTCTGAAATTAACTTCAAACAGCAACTTCCGTGACAGCTTTACAGGCATCAATAACTAAAGACCTGGAATTTCCAAATTCGAATGTCAACACCTAGTAAATGGAAGGCAGTTGAATAATCTGACTTTTCAAATAGAATAAAGAGAAGCATTTAGAGATTCATAAGCACAAACTGAAGCTCCCACCACCTGCATTTCACACAGAACTAAGTGCATGATTTTATCATACAAATAAGTGAAACTGATGAATCAAGACTAGCTCTCATGGTATCAGAGGACCAGATATAAACTGCTAAGGAAGAAAACTTACCAATGGTCCAACCCCAGCTGTAAATCCACAGAAAAATTTCTCTGTTGGTGTAATAGTGGCACTTTTATCTTGGGGATAATCAACAGCTATCAAATTGGCCTTAAAGGCCACTCAATGTGAGGGAACTCATGCCTGGTACTGCAAACATAGCCAAAACACATGACTGGAGAAGGTGTAAATCAAAGAAAAACAATAAACCTACGTCTGTAACATACTTAGACAAACAAAATTTCTTACCGCATGTTAAATATGTATTCTTATATTTACAGACAACTATACCTATCAGCATTCATCAAATAAGCTTCTTTTTGAAACAGATAGAGACAGACTTCCACAACTGATCAAACACAGAGAATAAGTGTCTCTAAGATGCCAAGTCCTAAGTAAAGTATTAACAATGGAAGCTCTGAGGCTCAGGAAACACAGGAGAACAGGGGGTAAAAAAAAAAATAATGAATCTCATCTCTCATCAACGAGATTTCCTTGTGCAACAGAAGGTGATAAACACAGACAGTAATAACTGCCCAAACTCTGGTGAATACAAGACTTCAGAGTGCATGCGCATGGGTAGGACTCCTATGTTAAACCTCTCCCACCTAGGGCTCGAGGACCATTGTGAAAGAGGAGGGTAAAAAGAATGTAAGTCGCAGGGATGGTCCATGACCATAAAGAAAATTGTCCTGGTGGCTGGCAACTTGCTCTTATGAACTTAGAACAATGGTGACAGCATGGACAAGACCCATGCAAAGTGAAACCAGATCAAAAAACCAGTGCTAAACTGGGGAAATAGGTAAGAAGACCCAAGCTTAAGGAACCACTGGCAGCCAATCACTGCCGGGTGAGGGGGAGTTGGTCTTTTTAAGAGAATGAGGCTCAATAGACTGCCTAGGCTCCAGTTTATGAAATCACACTGGAGAGAGACATTTGAGAATACAAACTTGACTCAATAAGCCTTAACATATATGACAGAATGCATGAAATCTGTTGGGGTCTTATGAGGGGGTACAGATAGACGTAGGTGTCTAAATATGATTGAGATGTATTTTATAAATGCACAAAAATCACCAAAAAATTAAATAGCAAAAACTGATTGAAAAGTAGGTGTCCAGTGAGACACTTGCCACCAAACTTGATGATATGAGTTTGTTCCACATGGTAGAAGGAGAGAAAGAAAATCTATGAGTTATCCCTGACTTGTAGACATGTTCCATGGTATGTATACATACATACATACATACATACATACATACACACACAACCATGCACACACAGAGAAATGGATAAACAAATAAATAAATGTAATACTACATAGAAAGGGTTTGGTTTCTTTTCCTAATTTCTCAAATATATTGTAAAATATCAAAGGGAGATGAAAATATTAATTTCTTTATAAATTTTTTCCTACCACAGAAAATGAAGTTTCTACATTCCCATGTCCAATGGAATATACTTTCTCAACTAGCAGATTCTCAATTAACTGTGTGACAATTCAGAAAAGGTAATCACTAGTGTTTCCTAAGACTGATGGCTCTAAACACATGTAATGCAAAAAATAAAATTTGTCTTTATTCCAGGTTTAGGACATAAAATTATCTAGTTATTATCAATCATTGAGGCATGTTCTTGAGTTAGAGTGAGATGTTCCATGTTGAAAATGTACCTTAGAGCTGTGCTTGAGATTCTGTAACCTAAGCAATCATGACTCAGAAGCCCACTAGTTGTGTTCTATACTCCAGTGGTTCTGGGACTTTACTGTGAGGAAGGAAATCATCCACTATCTTGCTAAAATCACCAAGTCCTGGATCTTGTGCATACTGCAGTATAAAGGGCTTATTTATGCACCCTGAGACCTGTCTGGGTGTTTTTTTCAAGATATTGATCTTTATACCATCCTTTGAAAACAAATATCAAATCCTTCTGTCAAAGAAAAATTGCAAGGTTTCAAAAGCTTTTGAATGGCCCATGACCGGTACAGAATACAATTCCAGAGCTAAAAAGTCTTTAGAATTCTCAGCAATCTATCCTAAACTACAATTTCAAATATATGTGTTTTTCATATGTAATTAACCTTCCTCTCTGGACATTCTCACATCCTCTGTCTCCTGAACCATTCTTCTTTTCTTCCTTTCTTATCGTTCTGTCAGCTATTTCTTGAATGCCTCATCCATCAGTTGTCTACGTCTACTGAAGATTCTCCCTTCATCATGAAGTCTTTCAGACTAATAAGCCCACAATAGCTTCTAAAAACAGTGCCTCCTTTTAAAAACAAATGGACATTTCCATGAATTATTCTGACTTAATTATGTTTGTGGCATTATTCTCTTTTCCTGGGTGTGTCCTTGTTATACAGCTAGCACTCACTAACAGCTATGGTATATGCTTATTATATCTTTCAATGACTTGAATATCTTGCATATAAAACTAAAGCTCTTTTCACATAATACATTATTAAAAATTGTATCTTGTGCCATATAAATCAAATATATGTATACCCAACTACATTATGCATACAAACTTACATTTTAAACAATAATTCTATATACTATTCTAAATCATATGTAAAAATATCTTGTTTTTTCCTGATTATGATAATTACATTCAATTTAACATATATGTTTGCTTATAATAGGAAATCTGAAGAGACTCTACTGTAACTAATTTCAAAGCTATGAACTGATGTTTACACTTTTTATATTAATTGTTTCTCTCTCAGGAATATCAGTAGCCATGAGAAATTTATGATAATATGCTTTGCAATATTCTCTGGGAAAAGTAATAATTATACTGAATATGAAGTAATTAAATTTGATGAGATTGTATTTTCAAATAGATAATTTTAAGTACTGATTCAGTAACTAAAGAATCTGAAAATTACTCTTCTTAAACTCTGCTTATTGATCTACGCTACATTCTAAATGCATAGAATTATACAATTGTTTTAATTATATATTACAGAGAATGCTATGTTTTTAAATGATATTAACATTAATATAGTGTGTAAAGCATGATTAACCCTGCTCAGAATTCATTAACTTTCAGAGAAAAGCAATCCAAATATTTATCACTTATTTGATTATTTAAAGTCAGCAATGAAGTCTAGGGGCTTTTCCCCATCACAAATGCTGATTTTACACTAAATTACTTTTCAATAATGTCCCCGCAACAAGCTGATGGGCTTCCTTTACAAAATTAAGAGTAAGTAATTAGACTAGTTTTCCATGTAAAAAAGACAAATCAAACTTGTGATAAGTAAAAAAAAAAAAATGGTTTTCAAGTCCCCAATTTTAGTTAAAAATGATGTTACAGATACTCTTGAAGATTGGTTCATGCATTCAAATGCAAAAAATAATCCTTTACATGACTGAAATTATAAAATACACATGTATCTAAGAATAAAATTATAAGAATTTAAGTCAGGATAGTTTATCATGTCCTAAGTCTACCACGTTATCATCTTCCTTGATATTTCCCTAAAATTTAAATACTTCCAACTTATAATGAGACAAACTTACATTTTGCTTTATACATGTATTCCTTTCCATTTATGGATTAAAGTCATACTTAAGTTATTTTTAAATTATGTTAATTCCAAACTTGTGTTTGTTTCAAAATAACATCCTAAAAGTGGTTACTAGAGATATAGAGATTTAAATTACATGTTTGTACAAAGGCATGGTTAGACTTCAACTAAAGGAAAAGTAGGGGAATGGGGGATAACGTAGAACAAAAAGAAAAATGATAAAGCAAAATATCATAGAGGATGAGGAGGTGAAGAAAACCAAAACTTAGAGAGAGAGAGAGAAAGAGAGAGAGAGAGAGAGAGAGAGAGAAAGAGAGAGAGAGATCTCCTGTCCCCGCTCTCGCCTTACTTGGGTAGAGGCAAAGAAAACAGAATCCTCATCCAACATGAAAGAGAAGTCATCATTAGACTGCAGTAGCAGCGGGGTGCTGAGTCTTCAACAGGTTGTAGTTAAGCACAGCAAGGAAGAGTCCTCTGCACTCCCACTGCATCACTAGCACTTTGAGAGCTATGCAATCAAGAGTCACCATTCACTCATCCATTCCTCCTCAAAAGAAGCAGCGGTTGGAGTCATACCCTGCTGAAGAAGGCAGGCACTTTACAGTTTATTTGGGAATCTCTATGTGCATAGATAAGCACAGGGGGAGACACATTAAACAAGTGAGCACACACATATGTAAATAATCTCGGTAAATGATGATACTGTGGAGGAGAATATGGCATTATAATTGGGAAGGATCCTACTATAAAATGCGAGGAAGCTGGGGAAGGGCTAGGAAAATTTACGAAAATTTCTCTTTGAGAAAATGTCATTTGCGCTGAATACATGGGTTGCGAAGGAGCGGAGAAAAGTGTCTTAGAGGAACATAACAGGCAGAGGACCGGAGACTTCAGGTCCTGAATCCTGGTAAGGCTGATGCTCAGGCAACACCCTCATTTTTCTTACAGCAGCTGAAAAGGAGATGACAAGCCATTTGTTGAGAGTATGTATGTGACTCTGTGAGCCTCTAAAGGCCTTCCTAGGTGACTAGATCCAGGAGCTTGATGGGCTCAGGCTGCTAGACTCTAGGATATGTAACGGGCATGTGTCAACCAGATGTGCCCCTCCTTGCTTCCTCACATCCTCAGAGTAATGCATGCCCCAGCCTCCCAAGCCATGCCGCGGAAATCAGGGACAGCCTGGCTGAGGGCCCATGTTTCGGCTTACTCATCAACACATGGCATAAAACCTCCCCATTCCTCGAAGACCTATAAACAGGGATTCTCATTCCACTCTTTTTGGAGCCCCTACTATACTGCTTCAAAGGAGGGGCTAAAGGCATATAAGTGGAGGGTACCATGAAGTGGGACCTTTTATCTCCCTCTCCCGGCCATCTTGGGTCTGACCCACTGGGAAGTCACAAGATCCAAGCTTGGTTGTGGACTTACTGGTATAACTTATGGAGGTGGGGGCATTCTTCTGTAAGTAACCCCTTACCCAGTGCTCTATTAGTAAACCCAAGTAAATTAGCTAGAATTCCTAACTGTGAGTTGGGGAATTGTGTCTCATTTGTTGTAGGACTCGGGGAGGAAGGGACTAAACTTACTTAATATCCCCCGGGAGGAATTTTAGCAACACCAGTCATTCTCTGATGAGTCCAAAGAGTCATGTTATCTGATATGATCAGACTTCAGTATGAATCAATAAAAGTTTAAGTAAACTGCATGCCTTCTTTCTGCTACAAAGTAACTGAAACTTAGAGATTAAGTAACGGGCACTTGGAAACTTCATCTGCTAAGCATCATCTATTCTCTGCCCATGGGATAGAGAAGAGCAGAAGGGAGTTTGACACCTCTACCTTCCTTTACACCTGTCTCCTTTACTCTGGACCAAATGACAGCTTGACTCTTCAAAGGTATGTGATAGACTCTAGGAGCGCCTGCCTACGTATAGTATCCCTTCCTTCCCCCATCTCAAGACTGAAGGTACAAAGAAAAGCCATTGTCCCAATCCTGCAGCCAGGGTCAGACTGTACCCTGGAGTAGAAGAAAACATTTCCTGAAAACTTGCTTATCCTATAAAAGGAATATCCTTTTCAGACAAATGTTTAGAACCACAACTGAGACACTGAGCAATGAGTCCAAACCTTTTCCAGGAGGACTTACACTTCTTGCGCCCTTCCCCAAATTTTCCACTATTTAAAACTAAGGTTTGTGTAAATATCCCAAAGGACTTGAGGTCACTGGACACCTTTATTTAAGTTCCAAGTGTGTCCATACTGAATAAATTTCTCTTTTTGTTTTTCATCACCATTCAGCTCTTTAACCGGCACATCAGAACAGAAGACCAAATTACGTTGTCTGTGGCCTTTGGAACTGGGGGCTCTAATCAAAAATTTTACCTTTAACTGTTTTCTGGAGGTAGCAGAGAGACATAGATGCTTCAATCCTATGTGCAAGATACGCTAATAGTGATATTTCTTCCTTTAAGCCTTACTTGAACATATTACTTAGCCACTTAAAAGACGACTGACAAATTCAAAGGAAAATCCAAGTCTAAACTACATAGAAAAGGCATAGGATCCATGTGGAAGTATTTAACCAAATGCCGGAAACCCTCCCATTATTATTGCTGTAAGTATCTGATACATGTGAATTAGCCAGAATTATAATCTATACGCAAAGCAGAGGAATGATGAGCAAGTGTCATTGTATAAATTCTGTAAAGCATTGATACCATATGATCAATGCCAGTATTATACCAGTAACCACTGTTTCTTGGTTTCTATAGAAAAATAGATAAATTCTTGTTTTTGACTGTAAAATGTTAATGTGAATCAAAAGACCTTGCTACATCTTTTAACCTCAGCCTCGTAACTCCTTGTTTACATTCTTCAATATGCCATCTCATGACATTATCTAATGTAATAATAGAATATGTATGTGACATAATTGCATTTCCTAGTGAAAAATACCATTTCTTCCAGGAATTCTATTACTAGTTTACATAGCAAATCTACTGAAAATGGTACAGTTAATGGTGTATCTGTCTGTGAAGTAAATAAGATAGAGGACACGATTCAAAGCATTATTAACCAAACACTCCATTTAAGCCAAACAAAGCTGTAAAAACGGATTGAAACCCTCTGTACTGTAATACAGTGTCTCAAGATATCTAAACTTTGCTCGTTCTTTAGTATGAGAGCCATAAGGCTTATTTTTCAAGTAGAATAGTATTAGTTTCAATTCCTGAATATCAAAGTATATAAATAAAACATGTTATTAATATGTTTATATATTGATGTTTATCTTAATCAATGTTCATGACTATTTTAAGAAGAAATGTATTTGAATCTAAACTTAATGTGCTTTGGACATGGTTTCAGTTGTGGCCCCCAAGATGTTGTGTGTTGAAATTTAACCTCTGCTGTGAAATATCAGGAGGGAGAAATTTCATCTAAATGTGGTCTTTAGTGATGGACTCGGGATGAGAAGAGAATTGGGTCATGTCATGAGGGGATGCCTCCATGATTGAATAGTGACAACTTAAGAGCAGGGAGAGATCAGAACATACATGCATATGTGATCCATATCTCATGCCATTCCATCCCCTGCACAGCATCAAGATCAAGCAAAAGGATTGCTGTGAGATGTAGGCTCTTGAACCCATGGACCTGTGAGCTCAGTAAACCTCCTTTCTTTATAAAGTTATCCAGCCTCAAGCATTTTATCACAATAAAAATGAGTATTAAAATATGAAAAATGATGACAAAAATAAATCAGCCATTAATTTTTGAAATAAGGTGATAGGGATCTCTAATTATAAAAAATTGCCAAAATTACAACACTGACATAATGCCTAAAGGCCTGACAGTATTTCAGGCCAGGAGAGGCCTATGCTCACAATGTGACTTGACTAAGCCCTAACTGCAGACTGCCTTTGGTAGTTACACTGGATGTGCTATGAATACGAAGGAGACATTTTGATTTAGAAGTATGAAAATGCTGCATATAAAAATATATCCCAGGACTTCACCAGGACGCCACTAGTTCTACCATCATAAAAATGGATTCAGGGACTGAGAGAATGGCTCAGCGTGAAAAAGCACTTGCTGCTCTTGATCTCAGCAATAATCTAAAAAGACAGGCATGGATGCACCCACCTGTAACCCCAGCACTGCTGGGGACAGACACAAGATCACTGGTGTGTGGCGGCCACTGGGATAGCCTCAGGTTCGCTGAGAAATCCTGTGCCAAAGGACTAAGTGGGGCACTGACAGAGGACAACTAACTTCCTCCTCTGGCCCCCAACTGAAAGTGCACCCATGGACACACATGTGCACATCCAGCTTCCCTACATGTGTGCATATATCCACCCTCAGACCCACAAAGAGTGAAATTAAAGATTAGTTTTAAATTTACTAGGAACAGGAAATCAGAGCACAGATAGAATCCATCAGTATTATTTGTGCCATGTGTGGTTTAGGGTATGCACACACACGTATGATGTATTTACAGGTGCACATATCTATGTGAGAGATTTCAGAAGCCAGATGGGTGAGGAGGACACAGGGGCTTACTGTTTTATGTGCCTCCTTCATGTAGGCTGGTGTTCAGTCAGCCCCGATGATCCTCCTGCCTCCAATTCCCCAGTGCTGTGTTTACAAGGTCAAGGCCATATCCTGCTACCCTGCTTTATATTGCGGGTGCCTAGGATTCAAACTCAGGCCTATTGAGCCATCTTCCCAGTCTTCCATCTATAGTTTTAATGATGAGAATCGCGTAAGACAAAAATAGTGGGATAAATATGATCTGCGTGCACAGAGTCCTAAATACTATCATAAGTAATATTTGACTACAGCAAGACTTAGAAAGGTGTTGAGTAAGATATGAAAGTGAATTAATCATCATTCACAAGTCCTAGAGGTGAAATGGCTATGTGAATTCACCTCCAGGACATGCAATAAATATCCAGAATAAATTTAAAGGATTACACAGAGGAAAATGGGGAGAAAACAAAGATTTACAAAGTTTGATGACAACAGAGGCACAGGGCGCCTGGTTAAATCAACAAATAAAAAATGTTACCATTTATTCAATGTGAACCTACAAAAGTGAATGGTCAAAAATGTTGACTTTAAAACACTATTCCAGTAATTACAACACCCACAGAATTACAGCTTACATAACAGTGCACAACAAATGTAAAATCGAGCTGATAACTAGAAATAAAAAGCTTCTTGGATCTCAAAAAGGGGCTGTTGGTTTTTCTGGCTTAAAATTCCATAATAGACAAACTAAGTCACTGCTACTACTAGGTTCTTGAATTTGGATTTGAAGGCAAACTTATGAGATCAGCTGAGTATTATCAGTCTACAAAATGACAGGATAATTTTTGTTAAATGGAGGCTCTTTGAAAAATACTTTAGTTTTCCTCATACATTTTGGGTGCTGGGATCTGAACCACAGTTCTCTGAAAGAGCAGCCAGTGTTCTTCACTGCTGAGCCATCTCTCCAGCTCCCAACTTGTGGTCTTTAAAAGACTAGAATTAGACAGGTTTTTGTGAAAAAAATTATCATGCCTCAGGTAGGGGGTTACTCCCTTATTGAGGAGTCTAACATAAAAAGACCCCAGCAGAACCCATCAGGGCTGACCTGCACTGCCCTTGTGAATGAACAAGCAATACATTTTTGCTGTTAAGTACATGAAAATTTCAACTTATTTGTTAATATCTAAAAGACACAGCCACCTTGCGCCATATGCAAATACCTCTCTAAGTGAATTAAAACTAAATGCAAAATGGGCATTCACAAAGGTTGAACGGTGTGGGAAGGAATCCGTTCACACTCAAAGCGGAGGCAACAGAGCCAAAAGATTTAACCAATTCATTAGTTCAGTGAAACCTAAGAAATGGGGAACAATAGAAAAATATTAAAAATCAATAATAGATGAATAATATGCAGTAATTATTGTAAACTGTTTTCTATTTACCTTTGGGTTTGAAGCACATTTAGTAGTAATTTGATATTAACTTTTGTTTATAACTTATTCATATTGATTTTAGTGGAATCCGTATTGAGTTGGTTATAATTTTCACTCAAAAATATGGATGTCCCAACACTAGGGAGGCAGTGGCAGATGCATCTTTGAGATAGAAACCAGCCTGGTTACGTAGTAAATTCCAGGTCAGCCAGGGCTACAGTGAAACTTTGTCTCAAAAAGGTGAAAAAATATTAAAAAAACATCTACTTCTATATGCTCATCCACAGACATGTATATATTAGTTTTACACACAGTGTTTGTATCTAAACACTAAATATGTGATAAGCAAACCCATACAGAGAGAAGTTGTGCAAATTTAATTTCTCCTTGGTAAAAACTCCACACTTAGAACCCAAGAAATATGGATGGTTAATTTCACAGAGTATTGCCAAGTGCTTTCTAGACTTCTGCCAACAAGTACTTCATCATTCCTAAGTTATGTTCAACAAATTACAGTAGGAAATGGATGGTGAAATCTGGTGTGTTAAAATGCACAGGCTCAAAATGACAATACATCTGTACTACTCTTTAGCCAGATAACCCAGACTCAACCTCCGTCACACTGCCTGGAAAGCAGCAGAGCTCAGTCTCTCCTAAGCAAACATATGAGGACTACATCTCCAGTCTTCCCAGAAGTTCAAAACCTTCATGGTGAGAAGGCAAAATTAATTCTCACCCTGAGGATTTTGAACCATTTAAGAAAAAGAAAGAAATTTTAAGTGAACAGAATTCACAGCTGAAAACTTGAAGAATCAAGATTTTATAGCTTTTCTCAAGAAATAAAAATAAAATACAGTATTCCAATCTGGACAACCTGCAGTGTGGTGTGCATGTGTGCATGTGTGTGTGTGTGTGTGTTTGTGTGTGTGTGTGTGTGTCTGTATGTGTATGTGTGAATGTAAGTGCATAGAAGTCAAAATGGAGCGTTGGGGAAAGGTCTGACCAAGAAACTAAGATTGCTCAGATAAAACCAAATTCAAAATTTTAACATAAAAAGAAAATAATGTTAAACATTCTGGCCATTTATTAATTTTAGTGAGTCTGGGCACCCTAGGGTTAGATGTCCCCAGTCATTGATAATGATATTTTTGGAAGCAGCCAAGATGCAATATAGCATCTTACCACTCTAAACGTATTTCCTGAAGCATAGCTCCTCCACTTCACAGTGTAATCACACGGATGTTTACATATTGCAATTGTTATAAGTAAACTGGGACTGCTTTAAGACTGTGCTTATTTACTAAGGGCTTAACCTCTAGAAAGAATATTTCATTGTGAAGATTTCCTCATATGGAACACACAAACAGCTCAAAGCATTTGTAGCATTCCAGAATGACACCACATTTGCTCAACTTAGATGGCACAAAGCTAATAAATTCTAAAGGTCAAACTTCAGAGTTAAATATGAAATATTTAAAGGTCATAAGTAACTAGGTGGACTACCAAGTTTGTTTTTTCACCAACACTTATGTTACATGAAAAAATGTTTTATGTCTAG
Source organism: Eospalax fontanierii (assembly GCA_035773235.1). Taxonomy (NCBI): domain Eukaryota; kingdom Metazoa; phylum Chordata; class Mammalia; order Rodentia; family Spalacidae; genus Eospalax; species Eospalax fontanierii. The sequence goes on from CM069530.1 coordinate 25,504,423, forward strand.
AACCTATTATCAAAATACTTCAGCACTCCATCCCCTCACAATAATAACAATTTCATTTCTTTAAGATAGTGACTGACTAATTTACAATAAGCAGTTCATGTGATTAAAATTACAACACTTCATTTATTCTTCAAAATAAAATTTGGTTCACAGTCTTCAATAATCCAGAATTTCTTCCTGGTCATCATCAAAGCTTAGTTTCCTGAATTTTTCATCCAATGAAGCTGGAATCAGGTAGACTTATCTCTGTAATCATTTTGATAGTCAATAATTTGATTACTTCCAATAGTATTCTAAAACGACTAGGTGTATAGGTAAATGATTACAATTTATGGCCTTCAGAAACCTTATGAAACATTTTTAAGCCCTATTTGTCAAGATATCAAAGCAACATGGTGCATGGATTTTAGTTACTGAATTGAAGAGATTGTAAATGATACTGAAGCAGATTGACTTTAGGCAAAAAGGAAATTATATCAAATCACAATATCATTTTTAATAAAGGGGCAAATATTTAACAAATTTCTGCAATATAAAATTGTTCAATGTAAGATTCAGTGTACCTTTGATAATTCTGTGAGATTACTTCTCCAGAAAATTCTAATGCTGGCAGAGAACTAGAGTTGACAGGAGCAAGGCCTTAAGGTAAAACTAGGAAAGGAAGAAATCATGAACATACATATGAATTATGCCTACAAATGTAATATGTAGCAATAAGCTGTGTGAAATGAATGGAATTCTACATCCCAGAGAAACAGGAAAATACCTCCCACAAACATATGCACAGTAGACATGTGATGGATTAGAAGTAGCAAGTAGAAAACATGCGAATAAATGCATGATTTTTTTTCGAATTAAGCCAGATTTTTAATCACCCCAAATCCTCCACATTCAATTGCCATTTTCAGTTCAGAAAACTCTGTCACGTTATTTAAAGCAGCAACATGCTTTCTTTGCTGTCTGAAAAGGACTTTTTAAATTTGAAATGTATATTTCCTAATGCCCTCCCTGATAAAAATGTAAAAGAAAAAAATATAGTTCAGGAGAAATACAAGGATAATATGTGTTTGTTCAAAGTTTATATAAACATTTAAGAGCTCTGTACATGACCCCCAAACCTACAATTTTATTTAAATCACTTCACTAAGATTACTATAAATAAATTTGCCTGGCATATTGCTTATTAAATTAAACTGCATTGTTCTACCTATCTGATATCTGCCAGTTTGATCTTTGACTTTTCTGTAAGAAAAAAAAATGTGTCAGATAATTTATAATCACCTGATTTTGCATCAGAGAGTAAAATGATCTTTTCTTGAGGATGAGAACTGACTTCTAGGTAGTTCCTGATTATTATCATGGATGCTCACAATAGTGATCAAAATGCATTTTGATGTATTGACAGATAATAAATACAAGTTGTAGAATAAATGTGTTCAGTTTTAATAAAATACATTCACCATCTAAATGATGCGATCCTGATTTTTACCACTTATATATAAGAATTACTTAATAGTTCTAAAATATAAAGAAAAACAACTCTCAAAGTGCTAATTCTTCTATTCTACTATTAATTGTTCTGTTATGTTTTATTTGTAAGGTCAATTTTATTATGAGCTATAAAGGGAATGGATCTTTTTCAGTTATATTTAAGAAAAATCTCCTAATATTACATTCACACATAAATTGTAATTTCTAAATTAATTTTCACCACAGAGATTTTTAACGCTAAAAAATGAATTTAAGAAACAAAATTTAGATTCCAAATATAAGCATTCAGAATGGAATTCCTTAGATGTTATTTAAACTAATGCTCCATACACTGAAACAACCACTTTATCTCTCATTATTCTGTCAATGCTAAAAACCTGGAAAATTTTGCATTATCCATGTTAAGTTGCTATAATTTAGATCGTAACACAGTCTTCAGTCAAATCTGTATCTGTGGGAAGACATTTGTTTGACTCCTTTGAATATTATAATATAGATCTAATAGATAAAGTTCTCGTAGATCTGCTCCATAAGTTTGCTTCTTGTATTCTCTTACAGTGACCTCTGTGATCTTATTTATTTATTTTATTTATTTTACCATAGAACTTCAAATTCTTTTCATAGAGAATCAGGGCTATTGATAGGATATATTATTATGGAAAATGTGTTGTAATAAAATTTTACTTTAATAAACATCCTACCTAAATATGTTGAAATTCACCCTTAATCCATCAGTACTTAGTGAGAATGCTGGATATCACCAGCTAAGGATTTCTATTATTTGATTTAATTTTTATTGGGTTTTATAAATTATATACAACAGTTCTTAAATTTAGGCACCCTCTCCCATCTACCATCCCCCTCGAACCCAATGGACCTCATGAATTCTGGTATACATGTTAAGTCCCATCCAGTCAAGTATTAATGCACAGATGCCCTTTAGTGCAAATTCATCCACTGGAGTCTGGTCAGGCTATCTAGAGATCATAAGTAAGTCATAATCTCCCTCTTCCAGTAGCAATCAGTCTCTAATAGTTCTCAGTCTAGGTCTGGTCCACTTAAAATTTCTCTTGCTTCACTCTGGGCCCTTGTCTAATTTGAGTTGTAGTGGGTCCTGTTCTCAGCACTGTCATTGCCACAATTTCACATGTGCAAGCTTCCAGTAGCCTGATGGACTCTGCTTCCCTAAATTCATGAACCAGCCCTGGCTTAAAATCTTTCCTCCCCTCCTTCTGCAGTTATTCCTGAGCCATAGGTGAGTGAGGTTCAATACAAGAGTCCTATCCAGGGATGCATACTCTGCAATCTCTTAATGTATAAAACTTGGCCAGTTGTGGCCTTCTGTGTGCATAGCACTATGTTGTATAAGGAAGTTTCCTTGGTGAGAGTTGAGAGATGCTGTAGTTTTATTTCTAACCCTCATTCTGCTGTGTTCCATGAGTCTTAGGTGTAGAGGTTCAACTGTAGAAATGTCAACTATAACCTGACATTCAGTCTTTTATACTCTGTTTCTGGCCAGTTGCACAATTCTGTTGTTGCTTTCGTCTGATGCAAAAATAAGCTTCTTTGATGAGTGGTATACTGTATGTTTGTCTGTAGATGTAAGGATCTATATTTAGCATATGGTAAGAAGGTTCATTTCTCTAGAGATATAACAGATAGAGTTCTCTCTTGGATCTATGCCCCCTCTAACCCTGTGTATTTGGCTGAGAGTTCACTCCCATTGAGAAAGTTTTAAGTCCAGTTAGATAGCTGTTGATTATCCCCCAGATGAGAGTACTACTACTGCAGCAATAGACGTAGTGTACTATGCCAGTTATTATGGTTATTATCATTTAGGGTCAAGTTGGACCACTGATTTATTTTCCCCCTTGCCAGTTTGCATGTTATTATCTGGCATTATGGGAGTTAAAGTTCAGGTAGAAAGTTTTCAGGTCAGTTCCTGTTCCATTGCTCTGATGCTGTCTCCCAAATACACCCTGTCTTCAGCAGTAGGGTATTGTCTATCTTCTAGAACTTTGGTAAGAGCCTGTATTATTCTGGGAGTCTCTTGGACCACTCTCACCAACCACACAAAGGGAGGTGCCGTCTGTCTGGCACTGTGTTCCTTGCCTATGCTAGTTTTAATTGAAGGAGTGCTACATTAGTCAAGGCAGTCAAGCAACATGTTTAATTTCAAGAAAGAATCATTTCAGTTCTAGTATTGTTATGATTTTATATGTGCTATAGAAATATTCACGTATTACATCAAGTTCTACAACTTTCTAAAAGTTTAAAGCATCTAGATGTCAGATAATTATTAAATAAGACATTCTAAAGCAGTCCTAAAGAATATGCAATGTCTCATTTGATGAATTCTAAGAAAGAAAATCTACTTCTCTTCTTGGATTAACTGACAATAGAATTATCGACTGAGGGATGATTTTTATCTTTGGGTGATGTTTTTCCAGAAGGATAAACTCAGCAATTACTAAAGGTGACAAAAAACTACAATGATATTATTAAAATAGTCACATGATGGAAAGTTTTTCACCATAGTATGCCTGTGAGTTTTAATTAACTGCATGACAGTTATGTAGAAGTGAAAAATAAAAGCTCATTGATTACAATTTACACTTTAGAGTCTGAGATTCTTATTTGTTGTTTTATTTTTTGCATGTTTCTAAAGTTAAATTATACTTCAAGCCTGCCATTTAAAATTTGAGTATGGATTTTCCTCCTTTGGGAAGCATGTCTACTATACTTATTTAACGGGTCACACATTGAGTATAGATCAAGGAATCTCTCTAAAACCTTGAGACTGTTAGGTAAACAGATAGGTATTTAAACAGACAACCAGACATAGGAACAGATGTGGATATTATCGTAGCAACTGAATTCCAGAGGCAAAATACGAGAGCATACAATTTAAAACACCATCTTCCAGATTCAAGTTGAACAAACATCAGTTGAGTGTCTCCTATGTGTCTACCTCATATCAAGACATATACATCTGCTTCAGAAACTGAAGCTGGGCTGGCCAGGTGGCCAGGAGTGTTAAGGTACCTGCCACTAAGCCTGACAAGTTGAGATTAATCTCTAGAACCTACATGGTGTCAGGAGAGAACCAACTCCCGAGGGATGTCCTCTGACCTCCACACGAGTGTGCTCACACACATAAATAAATAAATCAACATAAAAATGATTTTGAAAATATCTAAAGCTATCAGAAATATAAAAGAATAACAGTATCTAACATATGCTAGGATCCCAGATAATGGATTACTAGATGGGGGAACGGTTGGGAGATGGCTCACTAAGAAAAGTGCCCAGCCCATAAGCATGGGAACCTGAGTGAAGATTCCTGGCACTCACTTAAAAAACCCAAGTATGATGGGATGTACCTGTAATTCTAATGCAGGTGAGGGAGAGACAGGAGGATCCTGAGAGCTAACTGGCAGTCTAGTTTTGTCAGATCAGTGTACTTCTGGTTCCAAAAATAAGGTAGAGAGTTATAAATTCACCAAACGTCTACCTCTGGCCTCCATACACACACACACACACACACACACACACACACACACTCACACACACAAATATCATACACAAATGAACATGTACACACACACACAAACACAAAGGGGAGAAAACTTTCAAGAAGTCATGGTATTTGTCCTTTAAAAGATGATCAGGTGCTAGCCAGGTGTGGAAAGGCGGGAAGGAGGATGAGGACGGGGGTCGTTGGCACAGCAGTAGTCCAGTGCACCAAGACCCTGGGCTGAATTCCCAGCACCACATAATGAAATTAAACTAAATCAAATGTTTAAAAAATGAGAGGAAGTGAATAGAAAAAGTGAAGAAAAGCATAAAGGAACATGGTCATGGGTCTAAGTAGCTTTCTAGTAATCAATAATAAAGCACAGGGGCAGGCAACATAAACATACACAGGAGTTTTCTTTTTCTTTTATTTATTTAAATTTTATGCGATGAGTATTTTGCTTTTATGTGATGCACATGTATATGCACTACATGTTAGCGGTGCCTTCAATGGCCAGCCCAGAGCTGGAGGTACAGATGTTTGTGAGCCCCTATGTGGTATTGGGACCCGAACCCATGTGCTCTGCAAGAGCAGCTAGTGCTCTTAATCACCGCAGAGCCATCTCTCCAGTTCCCAGAGGATCTAGAAAAAAAATATCAATCCACCTGTGGTTCATACAGTGCTCCCCAAGGAGGACTTGGAAATTTAACCTGCAGATAACGTAGATAATGGGAAGAGAGCTACCACTGGGTATAAAACAAATATAAAATTGAAGAAAAGGAATATTGAAAGTGGAGAGATAAAGGACCCCTGAAATAGTGTATTTGAGAGATAACGGTATGAACTATATGAAGACCAATAGAAATGGTAGGAAGGTAATGAATGCATTACATCATAAACCCAATTCAGAGGCACAGAGGTAGGTGGTGATGAGATGAGAGCATGGGGTACAGTGCTCTTTGCATCTTTGGCTAGATGTGTCGATGGAGAACACATACAAACCACAGATGACACAGACGAACAGGCTGAACTAGAAGAGTAAGGGAGCTGGACATACAGGTACATGCCTATAATGCCAGCACTCGAAAGTCTGACACAGGAGGATTGCATGAGTTCAAAGCTAGCCTAAGCTACACAAAGCAAGTTCCAGGCCCTCAAGTACAGTAATACCCTGTGTTTCTAAAAATATAATATAAAAAATTAGAGGAAATACTAGCAATGAAATTGGAAAATGCTAATAAAGTATTGAAACAAATCTTCAGAGACTTATATAAATAACATATATGACATTCTTTGAATATTGGAATTTTGAAAGTAAAACTACCTACACTTTTGTGAGAATCAACATTTAGAAACATATATTATTAGTTAAAAGTCAAGTTATACTAGGAACTCCTGATATAAAGGAGATACACATCGTGGATGGGATATAAAGAAGAGAGAAAGGTATTTACTAGAACATCAAAGCTGTGATAACCATTCTGTGAATTTAGTCAAGACTGATTAAAAAAATAAGTTAGTCTGTAAGATCTTGTCAAATGTCAGGTACCGGCATGATGACTAGGAAATACCATCAGATCTCATGAATGCTAGCAGCAATGGAACACGAGCAGACTGAAGTAGAATTCAATACAACACAGCACAATGCTTTCTTAATTTTAAGTGAGAGTCAATGAAAAGCCACTGGCTATTGTTCCATTGGGATAGGAAACATACCCAAAAGTTGAAAAAAAATAGATTAAGGCAGATAGCTCTGGTAAGTTTTGCAGTGTTGGTTTGGCCTAAAATTTACTGAAATAGAAAATTTTATAATTTTTAAGTCATTAACTGCATTATAATTATTATACATATTATACTGATCTGTTTCAAGAATGTCTTCAGATAGAAGAAGTAAAGCAGAAGGGACTCTGAATGGCATCTGCTAAAGAGAAACACATTTTCCAAATGACAAATGGCTGCTCCACTTAGAGGCTGATTCACACCAGCAACCTCAAATTTCAGGCTCTGTCTTGCACAGCAAGGAACTTCATTAGTACCATTCAAATGCTGAACTTCCTTTCACTCTTGAGGAACAGACAGGTCTTACCCTCAAATGAATACCGTGCCTGTGAGGAGGGACTTCCCACAGGTCTCCAAAGAACCACATGACTAAAAGTCACTAGAAGTCATCTAGGCTGTTATTCTCAATGGGACAATAGGCAGATACTTTTCAGATCTTGAAGATCAGGGGAGAGGACAGCACTGTAGATACAGGGCTTTCATTTGCTAAACTTATTTGCATTTTTTAAGCCAGTAGTTTAACTTCTTGGTCATCTAGCTTTTGTAAAGTTTAAAAAGTTGTAAGCCAATATTTCAGAACAAGTAACCCCTGCAGAGAATTACAAACCTTTCAGTTAGCCTTTCCAAACAGAAATCTAAAATGCAAGATTGGTCAAAGAGAGATGAACACTAGGCACTTTGTAAGAGACACTTTGTAAAGATACTCATTTTACACAGAAGCAAAGCAGGGTGGCTCCTTCTTACAACTATCATATATGTGTATGCATGGAATTGATTTTAGATTTTATACAGTTATAGTTCAATATTTAAATAAAAAGTAACTATTTTTTTTTTGTAGAATTAGGGTTCCTTTCTTTTATGAATGCCTTAGTTCTAACACCCAAAATTTTTTCTTTGCTGAACTATATTTTAATGTAAATAAAAATTTAAACACATAAGTGAGACGAGGAATTTTTGGTATGGTAATGCTACATTCTTCTTGAGCAAACACCACTCCAGCTTCCCTTGATTCTCTTCAAACTAGGCTCTGAGTTGGACTTCCATGCTTACCTTTGGTTGTTCAGTCCTATAAGAATTCTGCTACATCCTTTGAAGGATACATGTCTCAGCTAATTTGAGAAACCACAAGCCTGGAAACTGTGAAACCCTAACCACTAACCCAGTGACTGTGCTGTCAGAGAAAACATGTTAGTACTCATTGTCCCAAATCCCCCACAAAAAAACAGGACTGCAGAAAAATACCTGGTCTTTCTTCCCAAGCCACATAGAAACTGAGAGCAACTGAAGTTCAGTACCAGTTTCCATCCCACGAAGAACCCAGGGTCCTTCACTGCTCTTAATAAAAAACAGTCTGCTCCTGACATTGGTCTCATCTTTCACTTTCATGCCACCCTGGCCAATCTTCTGTAACATTTTATAATACTCACAACTAAACTAACCAGCTTCCTCATTTTCCCCCAGCCCCTGGGTGATGTCTGATCACACTGACCCACCTTTAAGAAGAATCTTCTAAGGTCAGTTAAGTCAGAATCTCCACTTATCCCTAATGCTCCCATTATCCCTTCGTGTTCCTTGCACACTTCTCCTTGTTATACTCAAGTTGATTTCAGTCTTTCTCCCTGACTCATGCACCCCCAAATTAGGTATTGATCCCTACATTTATCATGATAAATAAAATGTGTCATCACTCTTAACAAGTTTCAATGAATATTTTTATTAACAGTGAATATATTGAATGGTCTAATAGACACAATGCTATTAAGATTTATTAATTATTCACTGCTATTATATATACATACGTATGTATATATTAGAAATTTATCTCTAATTTGATCTATATGGACTTCCAATATTGGAAGTATTACCTTCCTTTGGAAAATATTAGTTTAGGACTATATAATTTTACTACGAACTTGATGTTAAGGAACATAGAAACTAAGATTCAAAATGTTTCTAAAGTGTGATGCTCTGTTGAATACATTTTCAAAATAGGTCTTTTCAAGGGTTAGAAGATGATCTTTTCTAAACAAACAATGAGCTAATGTTAAGACATTTTTTTCCAGTTCCTAATACTAAGTAGCAGCAGATCATCATGATTCCCACTACCTTTAAGACTATGTTATAATAACAATCACTAATATGTAAAGCTGTGAGAACTTATTTACTAGAAACTAGCCATTTATAACAAAATTTTCCTAGAAAGAACTCTGACATAATGCATGTTAATGAGTCAGTTTTTGATGATTGAGTTGGTTTAGGATAGGAACATTAATAAAGTTTAAAAGATCTATACCTGTGTGGATCTAAAATACTGTTCCTGGAGAATATGTGGCAACATTTATAAACTTAGTAAGTCCTCCAGCACCTCTAGTGCTAATGGGTGAGTATTCTGGGGTGGGTATGTTAGTTAAGCAGGGATAGGAACTGGGCTTTTCCCTGTCATAGAAAGTGTCTAGAGAATCTTGAATTGCCACAGCTACACAGCCCAACTGACCTGGTTATGAAATCAGAAGTACAGTAATGAAGAAAGCAAAAGTCAACCTCAATCATTAATCAAAACTTAGAAAACTTGCAACCAATTGTGAGAATGGTACTTTCCATTTGCTTACCAATAAAATACCCACATAAAGTCCTATATACAGAGAAAATAATTCAGCTAGGACATGTTTATGCAAAATGATTTCTGTTTACTCAGTCACACTGTGATCTGATCTTGGGCTCTTTATAGGTTTGAGTATCAGTATTAGTCCAACAGAACTCAGCAACCGCCATGTCCACAAAGCCAAGTAAGCATTTTATATTATTCTTCTCCTAGTATATGCACACAAGAGCAGTACATTAATAAACATTTTTTTATTCTTTATCAAATTCAATAAATACCATTTGACCAATGCAAGATAAATTTTTAGTCATCATTATCCATTTGTCTTTATTCTCTAAGAAAGTGTTGATTATTTGAAAATTTGAATCTGAACCAAGTTTCCTAAAGCAGAAATTTTCTATTGTGTAGTATTCTTAATTTAAGAACTAACACCACTTTCAGATACTTTGTTATTCTGTTGTAAAACCTTTAAATGGAAAAGAAGTTTTATTGCAACATCACTATGTTGTACCTTTGATTTTTCTTTTTTTTTTTTTAAATCATAAACATGTGCTGTGGGTACTTATTTTTGCTTAGAAATAGTTTTAAATATTTCCTACAAAGTCACTGTCCTATGAAATTACTGTACACCTTCATTGTAATGGCCCATATTCAATTTCCTGTTAATATAAGGATATGAGGATGCATTCTTTTTAGAAGATAAGTAATGGACAACATATAAATATTCTATTAAAAAGATAAAAAGGGAGGAAATGAACTGAAACTATGTTAAATTATTCATGTGCCTTTGATGTTTAATATATTGCTTAAATAAAGGAAAAAATCCTTTGCACACACTAGGCAGGTTACAATTTTAAATTTCACAGGAAAATAAATTTCCCTCTCTAATAATACAAATGTGAGGAATAAATATAAGAATACAGGGCGAGTCCTACATTTACATCTTCAGAGCTCAGCCACTTTCCCTGACTTCTGAAATAGGTCCAGCTTTCCATTCTTCATCTTCTTATTTCACAGATGCCTTGAGTACCTCTCCCTTCTCTACCTCTTAATCAGTCTTTCACACATATTCTTAATTTTAAGAAATAATTCTATAATATGCTCAGTGACCCAAACTACATGTCAAAACTTTTTCACTCTAAGAATTGAACTAGATCTTAACTTCAAAATCACTATAATATGTTTAGGCTCTTACACCCAAGGCTGTCAATGCAGGTTCCCTTTTATTTCTTACTAAAAGCCCAATTATGTTTCACCTATAAGCCTCTTTTCTAAAATGTACTAACATCATTTCATGCGTATGCTTAAATACCATCAACTCCAAAATACCTATAGACCAGGCTCACCTGCCTATTAATGGTCAGCATAGAGCATCAGCTGTGGTTCTTCAGGTCCTTTATATTCTGATTTATCCCTATGCCTCATCCCTCATAACATTTTGTCCCAACTATATCACATTTCTTGTAGTTTTTTTTTTTTTGCATTAAGTAGTATTGATGTGTATCCAGTCTCTCATAGCCCTACCTATACACTTACACTTTTGAACATGTCTAGGGCTTTCTGAAACACACATCACTTGTCTATTATCACCTGTCTACCCCCTAATCCACCAAAAATTCTGAGTTCAACTATAGCACCATCAGCATACTTCTCTGGGAGTGTCTACCCTCTGTCTGACATAGGAATTCTTTAATCGTTATTTGCACTTAGAGTCTATAATATTTAGATTTTTAAATGTACTCAATCATCAGGTTTTTGACTTGCTATAAGCTGCTAAAAGTCAAAATGCTTCGATGTCTGAATACCTCAAAGGAACTCAAGATTTAAAACAGAAACTATTTTAGTAAATGTTTTTCAGAATTACTTAAACATTAAATGAAGAACCTATCTAATTAGAGCCAGAGACCATTATCATGTTTCAAGATATATTTTAGGCTGGAGAAATCTGAAATCATTTGAATTAGCACTAACTTCTATAATTCTTGTCCAAAAACTTATGCATGCTGCAGTAGTTTTCCAACAATGAACTGCACCTGTGCAGATTGCTAATTCAAATATACTTTGTAAGCTAGAATGAGTGAACAGCAAGTTTTGTTCAAGACTTATGTTCCTGAGTGATACTGAGTGCAGTTCAGTGGGAAAGCATGAGCTTAGAGGGTGTGAAATGCTGGGCCAATCGCCAGTCTCCCCCCGCCCCTCTCTCTCGTACAGACAATATAATGTCAAAACTGAGATGATTGCTAATCATAATTTACTCAAGATTAGAACTGAATATGACATTTAATTTTATAAGTCAACTATCTATTCTTTTTTTAAAATCTCACTTTGAAATGGAGCAACAAACAAGAAAAACAAACCAAATTTACAACAAAGTTGATGAAGTAGTATGTTTTTGTGATCAACCATTCTAATCTTTCTTATCATGAGCAAACTAGCGTAGATGGATGTATTTGTGTCTTCCTACAATATTAGAATTTACTGAATATCAATTAACACCTTACCAGCTTTTATTAGCAAATACTCATAATTTCATTTGGTAGACATAGCCATGTAAATTGCAAGATATTTATTCTATTTCTTGCTTAATCACTAGTATCCTAACAGTTAATTCAAAGCATACGCCACACTTTAAACAGTTGTGTTGTAGCACCAAAAGTTGGAAAAGAGTAAAGAATCCACATGACTCAAAGAGGTCAGGTAAAGAATCAATGGAATTAGTCAATACAAACTCAAGAGTCACTGTAGGTGGTTAGGCTTTGGGTGATGGAACAAATCACCAAGTTGTCAAGTAAAGAGCTCTATAGGGGGCTACACAGTTGGCAGTATCAGCAAAAGAACTGATGTCTCAAAAGAGAAATTATTAGAAGAGAAGCGAATTAGCGAGAGCGACATGCTCCATGTTGTGCTACAGTCTTAGGTAAGGGCAATATGTCAGTCATTGTTCTTGTGGGTTTGAGAAGCACATATGCCTGGTGTCTCCGATGTGGCCCAATCAATTCATGTGTCTAGATGCCTCTGAGTTAATCTGACAAGCTTATAGGTGGCAATTTTTTTTATTATTATTATTAGATGGCACCACACCTGAGTCATGGTGACAGGGCCACCATCCGAAGCAAAGACTTATGTCAATGTTCATTCTCAAGTTTTAATGTTCTGGACTTAAGACCTGTTATCCCCCACCCCAACTCCTCTCGTGAAGTGTTTGTGCAAGTCCTGTGCTCACTCCATTATTACTTTTCGGAAGCACATTAAATGCTGGATTTCACAGGTGCATGTGGGAGAACAATTTGCCTTAGGATGAACCATACCTGGAGTCTAACCAAATCTAATTTACTTTATAGATAAGCTACGTTAGAGCTAGTTAAACTGGAGCTATTGAGATGGAATGATGTATTTTGTAAGTAAGAAGGACATGAATTTGAGAGGTCAAGGATGATGTGTAATCATTTAATGCTTATGTCCCCAAAATTAACATGTTGAAAAAAAATCTTAAGTTTTATGTTGAGCATATTAGGAGGTGGGGCCTCTCAGAGGAGACAGATCATAAAGGTGAAATCCCATGAGTAAGACCTTATCCAAAACGATCCAGAGGGCTGTTCAGTTTATGAACAAGATGATAGGTCCCATCTATGGAGTCTGCCAACACTTTGATATCAACTTCCAAATCTGAGCAACTGTGAGGAATAAATTTCCATTAATAAAATTCCTGGTTTATGGTATTTCACTACAGTAAGATGAGTGGAAGGAAACACTGACTCATTACAGACACTACTTAAAAAAGCAATTTTTATTTCAAATAGCCAATTTCCTACTGAAAACCACTCTTTGGATAAGATTTAAGATTTAAAATTTCATGGTTAAGAACAACTTTGATTTGATTAAATATAGTATTTTTATGTGACTCCAAATAAGAGTCAGAATGCATAGTGAACTCAGGAAATTAATCACTATATACATCATGATATGGTAAGAGATTTAATTAACTGATTTTCCTTTTGAAAAGGGAGAAAAGTTAATAAATGTTTCAAAAGCAAAGCTGTGTAATCTTTGTGATACTTTTTCCTTGTCAAGAAGAGTCATAACTCAAACCAGAGCTGACAATTATGTCACTTCGAAAAATGATTTGTTAAGGTTAACTTTTGCAAATATAAATACTTACGAATGAATTTATTGATTTAACAGATATTTTATTTTGCCTCTCTCAGAACAGAGACTTTGCCATATCATAAAATGAATGAAATTATCATAAAGTCAAACAAGACTTGCTATGAGTTACACAAATGAAATGGATATGTTTAACAGGAGAAATAAAATCATCTTTCTTGCCTTTAAACATCTGAAAAATCTTTACTCATTAGAAGACAAAATCAATAAATTGTAGGGATTCTTAAAGACCATTATTAATCAATCAAGACATAAAATAGAAATAAAATCACTTTGTAGCCATGCTTCCTCCAACACATTACAAATGTATTTGGATTTCTTACAATTAAAATTCCATATTTGTTAGCTAACCAATGAATCCTTAAAGCAACAACTCCAGTGGACTGTTGAATGAGTTGTTGAAAAGGCAAAGTCCATTTTTTCCCCCAAATTTCTCATCTCATCTAAATTTACATTATTCTTTCCCGACCCACATCCACCTTCACATCGAGTTCATTTGTGTGTGGCAGGGGTCCGTATGTTTATGTATATGTGATCTAGTTTCTGTCTCTACTACATAGAAAAATTATTAGTTTGATCATATAATGCACATGAAATTCTGTGATTTTTTCCTAAGATTCTTTGATCTATCCCTTTCCCTGAACATATTAAAATCTCCTGGCCACACCAAACCCCAGTCTTAACTTCCTTTGGAATCACACCAATGTTTCTCTATGTTCTATTCAATTTATAATATAGCTCCATGCAGGGAGAAGTCTCCAATATCAATCACTCAGGTGCGGTTCCCAAAAGCTGACCACATACTACATCCAATGAAGGATCACCAGGATAAAAACAGCTCAAATAATCTGGCCAACATTATAAGAGAAGGCATCAGAATTCGGTTGTTGCATAATGTCCAGCATCAAAGACATTATCATTGTATTAAATGTTCCTTTTCTATAGTTAAGGGGTTCTAAATTTTTTTCAAAATATCTTGATATCAGGTTCTTTTCTCTTTGATTAGTCAGATGAGTAAAAGTATCTGTATGCACATTTTATAAACTACTTCTACATTTTGAAACCTAAGATCACTTTTAACACTTGTTACTACAAACTATCCCAAGAGATTTTTTAATCACAAAAATATAGGCTTTCCAAAAAAGTTTTCTTTTTCATTGCATAACTGAATAATTTAAAGAACTGATAGACACTTCATAATGAAAATTAAGTTGGCAAGCTGACTCCCATGGGAATATCACTTCTTTCTTCTTATGCTTTCTTTGCAAAAGGCAATATCAAAGATGCTTCAGCATTTACTCAGTGGATCTCAAACAAAATGGCATTATTGTATTAGAAAAAAAAAGCCAACATCTACTTTGTTATTTATTTATATGTAACTCAATTTTCATAATTTTAGACTTCGATAAAGATTTCATAGTGCATAAAGCAGAAGGACTGAAGAAAAGCAGGATGGCTTCCTACCAGCTGTTATTTCTAGAAGACGTACAAAATACGAGACTTGCAAAAAATTTCTATTACACAAAGTAAAACGTTGACTTCAAAAGTGACAGTGAAAATAATAACTGGTAATCAGAATAAAAACGAGGAAATAGTAAATGATACACTGTAAACTTTGTTTAGAATCTGGAGTCACGGTTTTAAAGGCAGATGTGGCTGTCCATGCATTCACAACGCTCTGCGCTCCATTTCCTTTGGATGAAAACTCATTTTTTTTTATTTCAGTGAAAATATATTATTGGCCAAAAAAAATCTAGAAACAGCATTCAATTAATTTATATATCAATATAGTGAATTGAGTTTTTCTTTTAAAATATGTTCTATGTTGGATGTGAAATTACTCATACTTGAAGGAAAAGGAAAAACACATAGCAACAACAGAACAATTTGCTAAAATACTGTAATTTGTCAATAAATAAAAAACAAAATAACGTTCAATAAATGCTAATGCACCTTTCTCATTTGATTTAATATATATTTAAAGTAACATGACATGCGTAGTATTGCTTCCAGAAAGTACGTTATTTATATATTTGTTTCCTGGTGCCTATAACAAGAACTTCTCAGCAAAAACGAATGTCCTGGGGGCTATGATGCTGCAGATGGTTAGCACATATGAGGTCCTGAGTTTACTCTCTAGCAACAAAATAAAAACAAGCAACTTTCGACTTATTGCCTAGCACTACTCTCTCTTACCAAAATGTAGGTCCCTTTTACAGAGAAAAGAAACCTAAGTTCTTACCTTCCACTAGAAGAGAAACGCTCAGCTATTATCAGGAATTTCCCGTGACCTGCAGTAGCTGAAGCTGGTTTAGGACAGCGAACACCTGCCATCCTTGCACCCAGTGTTCTTCCCAAACACATCTCTGTATCACAGAAAATGACTTAAAAGGAAGATTATGGACTCCTGTTTTCAAAGCCTATCATGTTCCAATTCTCTTTCAGTTTTTTTCTCACCTGTCACTTGCTACAGTTCACTTGGGTATTTGGCTCCTAACCTCAAGGACTAAACTCTAAAGCTATAGGTACTTGTCAACTTCAGAGTGCTTTGTGTATGAAAGAATCTGGGCCCAATTGTTTAAAATAATATATTTTTCTATCCATAGATAGTTTATAAACTCAATGTTATACCAGTAAGTATATCCATCAAATCCATGAGGATGTGAAAAACAATTTAATAATAACATAATATAGTATGTAAATTCACATAAACTATAAAATAGAAAAAGAAGTTTCTTGCTAGTATGAAAGTCACAATATAAGGATCCTATATAGCAATTACTATTTCTGTAAAAGTATTTTGGAAATAGATATGGTTTTATCTAGCAAATTAAAAATATAATTTACATTAAGGCAAGTCACAGAAAACTTGTATTAGAAATGTAAGATCTCTTTCCTTTTGTTCCATGGCTCACATTTCACAGTTAGTGAATGTGTTTTATAATGCTTTACAGAGAGGAAGGAAGAGAACACAACTGGAAATTGCTTAATGTAAAAATGAAAATCTTGGCTTTGTAAGTGAAGGACTAGCTTGAGGTGGAGCTGGAGTCACACTGCCCATGTCACAGCATCTATGTCTGGCTGAGCATCTTTGGCCAGTAGTTCCATGTGCAGGTGCCTTCTGTCTTCTCAGACAGACAACAGCAGTTGATATATTAATACCAGCAACACCAAATCAAGGGAAAACTGAATGTCTCCTTCTCAGCTAATCCCACTTCACAAATAACCTGGAGATTGTCAGTTCGTTCTAATGATGCTGAAAGTGAGAGGTAAAGTTAAGCTTAAAGCAACGAGGGGGACCTTGAGCCTGCAAGTGACATCAAAATTACATGGCTGAAAAGAACGGGTGCTGACAAGCTCTGAAGGTCTGTTTGCCCGAAGAGTGGGAAGACTGTCAGGTACCAACGAAAAGATCATCAGTAGACTACATGCCATGCATTGCTTCAATGGTTACTACATATTATAGAGAAAACAGTCATAAAGTCAATCAACCAAGTTATAAACTTCTCTGATTCTATGCCCTAATTTGTAAATCTGAGCGAAAGCCTTACTACAGAATGCAAATACCTACTAAAAGTAGACATGAACTAAACAGGAAGTTTCCTCAACTACACAGGAAGAAAGTCATGAAGAAAGATGGCCTTACTTAACTATAAAAGACATTTTCAAAGTGGTGAGAACAGAACAAGAACAGGATAAGAAATTTAGTCTTAAAACTCCATCATATATGATATTGCCTATAAATCTCTATTAAAATGAACGTTTGGAAACAAGAATATGAATAAATTTTCACAGCACAAAAAATATCATCAATATTCTTGTCTAATGCTAACTTGTCCCCATTCTATGTCTCTGTGTCTTCAAAGATAAGAACTTTCAATTCCTCTATTTGTAGAATAGACAGCTCTGAAGGAGGGGCTCATGACCTATCTGACTGGAGCCAGGGTTCAGTGGGCACTTTGGCAGGGAAGGGACAGAGCGTGAGGGGAGTGTCTTTTCTTGCTCCACAGGTTTCTCAATGAGCAGGAGCCATGTTTCAGAGGTAGTCTGTTCTGAGCACCATTAGCATCTGGGTAAACACCCATATCTTCCTGAGAATTATGGGTCATCGACATCAGCAGTATCACCATGCTTTGTATTTTGATGTAAGAGAAAACCAAATATCATCAACCAAGTATTATAACTGCTGCTTAGCATATTGGTGCATGCCTTCAACCCCAGCCCTCAGGAGGTAGAGCTCTGAAAATGAGTTTCAGGCCAGCTGTGGCTACAGGGAAACCCCGTCCCTCAAAAACCCAAACCAAAACAAAAATATATGTATAAAATCCTCTAGAAGACAATATTCTAAAGTCTGCAAAACAGAACACTGAATTATATATAGGGCTGGAAAAATGGCTCACGGGGTAAGAGCACTGGCTGCTCCTGCCTAGGAACCAAGGTTTGATTCCCAGCACCCACATCACAGCTAACAACCATCTGTAACTCCAGTTCCAGGGAAATCCAATGCCTTCTTCTCACCTCCATGAGCACTGTATGACACGAGTGCACTTACACACATGGAGGCAATACGCTCATACACATAAAATCAAAATAATTAAAATATTTTTAAAAACAATAAAGGTTTTTTTAAATTCTTAAAAATTAATGAGAAAGTTTTAAATTGAATTTTTGTAAAAGAGCCTGTTACCTGAGCAAGTGTTAAAATTCCTCCCTAAGTTATATGTATGGTATATACTGAAAGAAGGAGATGGAAGTCTGGACATCAATGCAAAAAAGCAAATTTCTAAGAAAAAAAAAGTTGATATTTATTACCTCAGTTTAGGGGAATAAAACCACTAAAACTAAAATAAATAAATAAACACTAAAATCTTTACTAAAATCTAAAATACCAGCACATAAAATGCCAGTCTGTTGGTTTTATCATCCCAGTCGTGAATATTTAAGCTCAGAGAATCTTGACTCTCTTTATTTCTAAGTCACTCTTTTAATTAAAGTAGGAGTTTTGACTAAAACACTCTTCATCCCTAGCTTTACTTATAGAGCCATACCAAAGATGTATTATATATATTATTGATGAAGTGTTTGTATGTTGGTACAGATAATATGATTTCAGTTGTAAAATACAGACAGCTTAGCACATTCTTTGTCATTTCATAATTGTTTTTTCTCACACTTTAAACAATTTCATGCTACATTCCTTTCACAAATTTGCCATTATATCTAAAACTCAAATATTTGAAACTGAAATTTCAAAAGGTCGTTAAACGTCCATGTTCCTTCTGTAAAGAAAACAGAATGGTGAGTAACTGAATTGTTTGGAGGTATTCTGAATCAAGACATCAGATCAGCATGAATGTGTGTGGGCAGGTCTCTGAACTTAGCCTTTTCCAGGAGGGGTTCTTTGGCTGTTTAAATCTTACGACTTTTATTCCAGCTATATTTAGTAGAGGAGTGGGTTTTTGATCATATTGTTCAGCATGACAGTGAAGCTCCACAGAGTTATTAGTTATTTTGGAGCAAAAAATCTAGTGTGAGAAACCTTCTGAGAAGTGGCTGGAGAAATCAGGAAGAGAGGATGCATCTGAGAGCTGCTGGCTCCAAGGAAAGAGCAAGAGAGTCTGAGTTTCTGTTTCAGACAGCTTCGAAAGTCTCCGAACCTCTCTCCAGAGTATCTACTTGGACTTAAATTCTACAGCATTGTTGAATTACTAAATAATTAAGCTTCTTTGACTGAGTTTCTGTTTATTAAAATCAATGAGCCTTGAGTAAAATGATTAAAATATGCTCCATGAAAATGTCTATGACTCTAGTAAAATAATATAAGAGAAAAACATACAGTAACTGTCACTACCAGAAGTCCCTTAAGTGTCCACCACTATCTTCTGAATATCTCAGTGCAGACCTGGGGACCGGACCGATAATGCTACATTTGAACTGAGGCACATAGCTGAGAAGGACTCGTGAGGAAAGGCAGAGAAGAGTGCGGAAGACATCAGGAAACAAATGGGGGCTGAGAACACACACAGGAGCACAGAGTTCCATCTGAGCAAGATCAGCTGTCAAGCACAAATTGCACAGATCCCCAAAGAGAATATAGCAGTGGTTTGAGAAAGATAAACATCTGTCATAACAAATCTAATTTGAACGGTAGAATTCAAGGGTAGGATGGTACAAGAAATAGAAAATGATGCCCAAGCCAGGCAGTACCATGGACAGTGATGTGCTCTTGGGCGTCTGGACTTATGTTGCCACAGAGATATTTTTAAATTTAAAATTTCCCCAATTAGTACATAAAGAACAAATTCTGATGCCTTTGCAGGATGTATTAATAAATTGTGTTTATAATTAAATAACTAGAAGAGAAAAATCAAATCTAGTTGAGTGTAGCTTTGTAAAAAAAAAAAAAATAGACTCAAAGCAGAAAGTAATATGCAGTATAAAGTCCCAAGAGTCAATTCAGTCTGCTCATGGGCCTCTAGTGCATGTTTCTTAAAAGAAACCATTTCATAGTGAAAAAACTATTTGGGAGAAGAAAGCAACAGTCACTGATAACTGATGAAAAGCAGACTGCTTCCATTTGTAAAAATGGTACCCCCCCACAAGAACACTCCCCAAACAGCACCCCAAGATAACTGAGCTAACTCTAGCATAGTCTAGTAAAACTAGACCATAATGTTGACACAGATTGCTAAACAACTCAATGGACAATTGAATGAACAAGAATATAGAATTATAGCCAAACCTAGATACAGGCAAAGTATTTTATAGACTAAAAATGAGTTAATGTTTGATTAAACAACCTGAGCTTACAGTGAAAGTCACTAAACATTCTTTCAGAACACCATTCTAAACAAGTTTCAGGGCTTAGAGAGATGGCTCAATGGTTAAGAACTGTCTGCTCTTGCAGAAGACCCAGGTTCAAATCCCAGCTCCCATGACAGCTAACAACTGCCTATAACTCCAGTTCCAGGAACTCTGACACTCTCTTCTGGCCTCTGCAGGCACTGCACAACACATGTACACACACACATACAGCATAACACTCAGACACTCATTTATGTTTTAAATAAAACATTTAAAAAGCAAGCTTCAGGATGCATATGTAATTTCTAATATAAGTCATAAGAAAATTTAATTGAAATGACAGCAGATTTAAGCTGGATTAAAGAATGTCAAGAAAATACAAAAGAACTCAATAAATATCTTTTAACTTTCTTGAGTACTAATTTACTGGTTTTAGGGAATTTACATACTTTTGCCAAACCAAAATGAAATCCTCTAAAAGTATCTAGTATCACTGTGGACTTTTTGAAAGAAATAAAATTCGTCAGTCCCTATGATTTAAACTAATGCACTGAATTTGGAGCACAGATAGTTCTTCAAGTCCTGAGCAGATCTTATGAAATCTGCTCCTCTTCTCAGTCATTACACATAAACAACAATTTTGGAAACTCCAGTAGCATCAGAATGGTGGATGATGGTATATAGGATTTTTAGTTTATAGAAAGGCGAGAAAAGGGCTGCAATAGTTGTTCTTATCAATCTAAAAGGCTTTCGGGATTAACAAGGCCGGTGGGTGTCTGCGTACAAAGCAGCTGACTGGCCCATGATAAAGGCCTTACTTCCTACCTGACCAAGAGAAAAACAAAACTGATCACACAGCATCTATATCTTTGACACACATAGGATGTAACCCTAAGGAGGCTACAGCTACAATAAGGACAAGGGACCAACACAAATCCAGCTCCAAGTGTGTAGCATTATCCAGCACCACAAGAGCATATTCGTGTGTGACAGAGGTGTTGATTCTGAGACCATTCCGGGAAATGCGGTTTTCTCCCTTGAAAAACTCCAGGTTTAGATTCTTCAACACCAGCATCTTTAGCACCACTGATCTTCTTACCTCTACTACTCCAAAGCAGAGGTTCTTTTTCCTACTGAATAATAGTCTGTGATTGATCTCTTCCTAATTTTCTATAAGCAAAATCATAAGTAACCAAGTTTGGAAATAAACTGGTTCTTATAGAACAGGGGATTCTTTGGAATATGTGATTATAAGTTTGCCTGTAAATTCTCTACAAGCTTCATAGGAACCTAGATAAGTAAGACTAGACAGATTTTAAAATAGTTTTATGGCGAAGGAATCGACAAAAAAGTTTATCATACAGACCAGGAGAAAATTATCTTACTAAAATTCAGTTTTACTTGGTGAAAAAAATTAATGTTTAAAAATACTGTCACCTATAATTTATAAAAAGTTAGACAAGAAGCAAAGGTGACATGCAATATTTTGCTAGAAATGCACAAATAACTTCAAACTCTTAGACCTCACCTTCCTGGCCACTAAATCTGAATCTCACTTTTTAAAAGGATCCATATATATAAAAAATGTCTGTACTTACTTTTGATACACATTTTGTAGACTATTCAAAATTTTAAATTTGTTATGTATTTTATTCATAACTTCATGTTATTTCCCAAAGTAGCTATTTTTTCAAAGACTCTGGCAAGATTTGGGAAATCATCAAAACCTCTTTGTACCAGCAAAATACATGGGCACGGATACTTAAGACAAAACTAAGAAAATTCAAAACTCACAAAAAGAAACCAGCGCCCACAGACATATTATCTACCAAACGTACGTGACAATGAATTTTGCAAAGCAATTAAAGCAATGTACATGTATTATTTTCAATTAAGTTATACAAAAGTACAAAATTAATGAATGCGGCTTTAACATTGAAAAATGACTACAGTTTATCAAAATGCAATTATATTTAGGATGCAAACAATAGAAATTAATGACACATATCAAACAGCCACAGATTGATGTCAATTTTGGTGAGTTTTATTTTCACACTTTCCTTTTAAATATTTGTATCCTATTGAAGAACAGAGCAATGTCAAAATTTGCTACAATGAAAAAAAAATGCTTGTTATATATAAGTCAAGCAATAAAAATTAAAATCTGAGTTGATAGAATTTATGTAGATTAAGAAAGAATATCCAACTTGTCCCTGGAGTTTTTGATTATTACATTTCTGTCTGCTTGTGACCATCCTAGTCAGACAACTACAATAGCACTGGCCCTTGCTCAAGCCAGAAGGAAGAAAAGCACATCATCAGAAATTAATTATATGAGGATTATTGGAAACTGTTTGCTGACTATAGAAAGCAGCTTATTAAGAAAATTAAGTGTCGGAGTTAATAGAAATATTCAGAAAATTTTAAAGTGATCCTGAGTTTGGCCTTACACTCTAAGAAGATATGGCTCCATCCACACTTAACTATTAGATAAGT
This sequence comes from Eospalax fontanierii, assembly GCA_035773235.1. Lineage (NCBI taxonomy): Eukaryota > Metazoa > Chordata > Mammalia > Rodentia > Spalacidae > Eospalax > Eospalax fontanierii. The sequence goes on from CM069530.1 coordinate 25,527,276, forward strand.
AACCACAATGGCAGAGCAGTTTCAACCCTATTCCCTGGGGAGGAGCGGCTTCAGCTATCACTGTGTCATTCTGCACCAGCGTCAGAGAGGCCAGCTAATTTGGCTTGGCACTAGACAATGATGCAGATGTGACACAAAAATAATTAAACATTCTAATTGATTTCTAGTTGACAGAGGGTATGCCAGATGTTACACACTGAGCTTAGGTCATTATTCCATTGTCAGAAAATTCTGAAAACAACATTAGCTTACTTAAAATTTTGATAAAACTAAAAACTATAAGCCTTATTAAGAGTTTCAGCTGTCAACACATTTGACTTTTTAAAATATTATAAAGTCCTCTTTCCTCATATTATATTAAATTAAGAAGAAAATAACTGAAGGAGAGGAAAAAATGACTGCATAAGAATAATTATTTTCCTTCTGAATGAAGCTCCTATTCAAGCCTATAAAAGAAAATAAGCTAATTATATATATATATATGTATATATATATATATTATATATGTGTGTTTTATAATATATCTGATGCTTTGCTTCTCAATTTTAATTCTGCCAGGATTCTTTATAGTCTCACCATCAAATGTGGGTTATTCCTTCACCTCCTAGCCACATCATGACTTCATCTTTAATTATCTTTTTTTCCAGCCACCTTCGGCACCACTGAGTCCAGGATTCCTTCATAGTTAGTATGTGCTCCTTGTCACTATGAACTCTGATTTTGAAGACATTCCTGTCTTCCCATGATCTTCTCTTCCTTTCACTGGTCCTAAGGTCATATGGTCAACAAAATCATTAATTCACACAGTCTTAGTGTTACCAGAATTTTCTTCCCCTGCATTCTACTGTTGCCAAGAGGGTTCAACAATCCCTCTGTTTGCCTCAAACCATCAAAATGTTTTCTTCTGCTACTAGTCTTAACTGGGAATAGGACAGATCATCTTTAAGAGTCATATGTAATTCCAAATGGTCATCAGATTTTTAGAGGTCTGGGCTAATGCTAGTTGTTAGTTATTCCTAAGTTAAACCCCTTTGGGGTGCTCTTAATCAAAAGCCAGAGCTTCATCTCTTTGTATAGTTTTTCCACCGAACATTTGATTTCTGAAACCCCTGTCTGTCTCTAAGCCCCTCACTTCCTGTTCCTTTACAATGACCCACACTCTCCACAGCTAATCAGTATTTGAAGCTAAGGGCTTCAGGAGCTCCTTTACCTGGTGTACCCCCTGTTGAGGCCGCCACACAATCTCACAACTTGAGAGACCTGCTAAGAATGTGCCGTAATTTTCTCCGTCTTTTAGTTCTGAGTGGAAAAATTGCTTCAGAAACACACTAATTTCATCTAAAGCACGTTTATATTCACTCATGGATTGTGTTCTGCCCAACGATGGAAGTTCACTAAAGAAAATAGCTTTGCTGTTTAGACATTGGTGGCTTCCACACTCTTAGAACACATCTAGAATGTTGTAGTCAACATATTCAGCATACCATGAATACTGAAATAAACATGCATGTAAAAGGTAAATAAATAATCTCATGACTAGTTTGTAGTAGTACTGGGAATAAATCTAGATCTTGTATTCTTGCCACAGAAAACAACTGACTCAGACCAGCTAAGCAACTGTTCAAAAAACATTTCGAAATTTGCTACAAATAAATAATTGGGTATTGTCAACCATCAAATAAGTAACATTTTAAAATTTAAAATAGCATTTCATTGCAGCAGTGATGCGATTAAGCTGCCATAAGACTGAGTCTTGGCATTGTGATTCAGTAGCTGTTTCACCTGAGGCAAGTCTCTCAATAGTTTTAAGCTGATTTTCCTAATATGTAATAGGTAGTTAGCAATGAAGCATGTTACAAAATCACAGGATTCTTATTCACATTAGTGAAGTTGAATGAAAACAATGTCTGACACATGACATGTGTTCAGTGACTGCTGGGAAGCATTATTTGTTGTTTACATCTAGAACTGCTTTAATTGTTCCTGTGCTGCAAGCTTGTACTACAGCTTGTCACCAGGGTAATTACAAGTAGTCACATGTAAAATATTCCACCTACATGTTAACTTGTTTCACAATTTTGTATGACTGGAACATTTAATGAGAGTCTCGAGCATTGTTTCAGATGTTTCAGGTTGATCAACTGGACACATATATATGCTCCTCCCTCCTCTCTCTAACTCAAGGACTGAAATGCCAGTGAGAAGGAGACCTTTACAATCCTCAACAGCACAGAGAAAGACCTGAACTCGAAAGGCTAATTATCCCAAGCAGTAGCAGCCATGTCTTGTTTAGGACAAACAAAGGCTTAGTGTAAGTGGATACTATTTTCTTTTCAGTGAAAGAGCTACGTTCCTTTTATTTCTCCTCAACTAGAAAGCAAGAATGGCAGAATGTCTGGATGTCCATTTACAGGTCCTTTTACACATCCACTATCTACTCTGTGCTCAGCATTTGGACAGGGGTGGGAGGAGGGTATGCAGGAGAGTAATGACAGAGAAACTGACACAAGCCACCTATGTAAATCCATTTAGTCCTCATTTGTGCAAAGAGTGAATACTGAAGGCTAGAATGGATGCAAGAGAAAATAAACATAAAGATGGTATACTGCTATGAACTCCAAACACAATTTTTGGAATTACTGTTTCATCATGTATTCAGAAATAGCATGTTAAGGAAGTAATTGAGGTTAAATAAGTCATAGCCTGGCGTCCTGCTGCAATGCAATTGCTTCCCATGTAAGACTAAAGGGGAGGGTTTTCCTCTTCCTATGTCCCTTTCACCCTCTCTCCTGCTGACCACTCTCCCCTCTCCTGAGGCCACAGGCTGAATGAAGGCCGCCATCTTCAAGGCAGGAGAGAGGCTCACCACAAACTGTCCCTGCCAGGACCTTGCTCCAAGACTTCAGTTTCCAGGATTGTGAGGAAATAGATTTCTATTTTTTAACCCACCAAGTTTATCAATCCCATAATGTTTTTATAGCATCTCAAGCTAATAAATATACTAATAAAAGAGGAAACAAAAATGACTTAAGTTTACAAACAAATTAGAACTGGCAGCCTTAGTGATCCAAAACTGTATACTTTATATATGAAAAATATTATCTAATGTAGTACAGAATAAATTAAATCTATGACTTTAAAAATAAAAATGAAGGGGCTAGAGACACGAGTCAGCGGTTAAGAGCCCTGGCTGCTCTGGTAGAGGTCTGGGGTTTGATTCTCAGCACCCAAATGGCAGCTAACAATTGTCCATCTCCAGTTCCAGGGGAATCCCATGTGCAATCCCTGGGCATTGCACAACACAGGTGCACTAACACACACGCAGGCAATAAACTCATACATGCGAAATAAAGATAATAAAGATTTTTAAAAAATAAAAAATAAAGTAAGAATGAAGTACATGCACGTACCTAAAGAAAAAAATGAAGACGTCTTCCCTGGTTTACAGAAGACTAACACGACTGAATGTATGTTTTCAAAAGAAAAACAAAGGCTGAATTGTACAACTTTCCTATCATGGGCCAAATGTTTGGGATTCCTCTCCCAAAATTTCTATCCTGAAATACAATTAGAAATGCAATGACATTTAGAGATGAGGCCTTTGGAAATGACTGGGATTAGTGTCCTTCTAAATGAGTCTTCAGGGATGTGGTGAGGCCCTTCCACCATGTGAAACACATAAATAATTGCCTCCACCTGGGACAAATCTGCGCACTTCTTGGTCCAGAACTTCCCAACTTACAGAACTGAAGAAATAAACTTCTGCTGTTTACAAAATCTCCAGTTATTCACAGTAAGACATCAGATCTCCCCATCCTCAATCTAAGAGAGAAAGTCACTGATTCCTGATACAGCTCTGCACCTGGAATCGGTGGGAAACAGCCTCAACAGTTCTGGAAGGCGATTTTGAATACTGAGACTCTGCTGGAGACATTGTCAGTGAAATAGGAACTCAAAGGCACTTCAGACACCTAAGCCTTCAGGAATGTCCTTTCCATGCTTTTTCTTTCAACTCTCTAGAGGACATTTTATTCAAACAAAACAAAAGTATCCAAGAAATATGAACTGATTCAAGAACTTGATTGAAGACAAGATGATAACAAAGAGAAACTCAGAAGCACAACTTGCCAAACCATGCAGCAGGAAGTTCACATGAGCACATTCAAGTCATGAGGTGACAAGACACAGATGCATTAGTGATACAAAAGAAAGTCAAGATTTTCCTGGTAAAAATAAGCAAAACAGAAGCAGTCGCAAATTCTTCAGAAAATGCAATATTATTTTAAAAAGTCTTTGTTGAAATGAATAATGAAAACAGCATAATTCTGTATAAGAAATGACATCTAAGAAGAGAGAATACTCTTGCTCTTCACTACTGCATAATATTCCCCAAAGAGCAAAATTTTGCTACAGGTGAATAAACTGTGATTTTTGCATAAGCCAAATCATAATAGCTAGTCAGTAATAAATAATAATAATATTGCAAATTCTATTTATTGCAGGCATTTCAAAATGAATACTCAAAACATTCTTAAATAATTACTGCTAATACCTATTAGCAGTATTGCCTGAAATGACTAAAATATCACTCAGTAAGAATTTGGGATGTGAAAGGAGATGATACAATGGATGTGAATTTCCTCATCAAGCCCTTTTATACACCATTAATGAGCAATCAGAAAAAGCCTTCAAGGAAGCCTTCCGACTCACAATAACCTCAAAAAAATTTAGGAATAAATCTTCCTAAAGACATTAAAGATCTCTACGATGAAATTTTCAAATCTTTAAAAAAGAGACAGAAGAAGGCACTAGGAGATGGAAAGTTCTACCATGTTCATGGATTCGTAGAATCAATATTGTGAAAATGATCATTTTACCAAAAGCAATCTACAGATTCAATGCAATGTCAATCAAAATACCTGCAACATTCTTCACAGAGCTAGAAAAAAAATCATCCTAAAAATCATATGAAATCACAAATGATCCCGGATAGTCAAAGCAAAATTGAACAAAAATAACAATGCTGGGGGATCACCTGAACAGATTTCAGATTATACTACAGAGCTACAGTCATTAATACAGCATGGAACTGACACAAAAATAGACATGCAGATCAATGGAACACATAAAAGACCTAAACATGAATACAGGTGTAGCATTGATTCTCTGAGAGGAAAGGTAGACAAACACCCTCCCAGAGTGGTATCACCCAGGATCACCTTGAGCTGGAAAACTCCTAAGCCCCACTCACCCTGTCTATTGGCCTTGGATGTGAGAAGAGGAAGGAGCTAAAAGTATTTAAATTGGGGGCACCAGGAGGCCGGCCCTTCTTCTTCCCTCCCCCATGGACCATTTGGACCTGTTCACAGGGACGTTGCAAGATCCCAGCCACGTGGACTTACTAATGTAACTTGCGGAGGGGAGGGTGGGCGCCCGTGTTCTGTAAGTAACCCCTTACCCATTGCTCTGTTAGTAAGCCCAAGTAAACTAGTTAGAATCTGTTTAACTGTGAGTGGAGAGATTTCTGTGTTTGTTGTGAGGCCTGGGGAGACTTTTTTGGGTTGCAAGGCATGGAAAGAGAGGCAGGTTAAGTTGGTCTGCCTCTCCCAAAGAGAAATTTTAATAACAACAGGTCATTTCAGTCACCTGATATTTGACAGAAGGGTCAAGAACCCACAATGGAGGAAAGACAGCTTCTTCAACAAATGATGCTGGCAAAACTGAATCTCTACCTGTAGAAAATGAAATTGGACTGTTGTCTTTCAACCTGCACAAAACTCAGCTCCAAATGGATCGAAGACCACAATATGAAACTTGAAACTCTGAAACTGCTCAAAGAAAACAGGGAGAGAACGTAGGCCTGAGAGAAGGCAAGTCCTAGGTGACACATCTAAAGTTGAACCTCCACACCTAAGGCTCACGGAACACAGCAGAACCAGGGGGAGAGAGAAAACTACAGCATCCCTGAACTCTCACCAGTGAAGTTTTCTTCTCCTACACATCGCTATGCACACAGAAGGCCACCACGAGCCAAGTGACTGCAGAGTGTGCATCACCGGATAGGACTCTATTACACCTCACCCACCTATGGCTCAGGGACCACGGGAGAAGAGGGGGTCAGAAAATTGTAAGAGCCAAGGCTGGTTCAGGAACTTCGGAAGTGGAGGTTTTCAGGCCACTGGAAGCTCGCTCATATCAAATTGTGGCAATGGTGACACAGGACCCACACCAACCCAAATTAGACAGGGCCAGAGTGGAGCTACAGAAATTGGTGGCAGGCCAGACCTAGACTGAGAACTACTGGAGACTGAGTACTGCTGGGAGAGCTACGATCTCTAGACAGTCTGATCAAACTCTAGTGGATGGATTTGCACTAAGGGACATCTGGGCACAAATGCTTGACTGGCTAGGACTTAACATGCATGGTGGAATACTCGAGGTCTGATAGGGTTTAGAGGGGAAAGGGTGGGGGAGGGTGTCTAAATTTAAGAAGTGCTGTATGGAATGCATAGTACTCAACAACAGAAAAAGAAAGTAAAAATAAATGGATACCAAAGCAAAGGCCAATTTTCACTAGTTAAATTGATAAAAATAATTAATAAAGGAAAACTTTAAACTTTTAAGTACAATGACTAAGGAGAAATATAGCACTCTCCCTCCAAGGCTTAATAAATCAAGAAATGCCAAAAACATAGTGTCTGTTACTAGCAGATTAGAAATCCAGAGATGGTCAAACAGCAGGTATGTGAAGGAAGGGAGCTGAGAACGGGATTAAGAGACAATTGCTTATTGTGTGCTTTCTTCAGTGTCTCCTGACTTTCTGTTTCTTGTCCATAGAATACAATTAGAAAACTGCATTTCTTAAGGCTTGCTGGGGACTTAACTCACTATTACCTATTATCCAAATGAATACTTACATCTGGCTAGAATTGCTCAAAATGTGAATTATTTTCCCATGAAGGAAAAAAAATAATATCTGGTTTTAGAGAATTTCTAATCATTGCCTTTCTTGTATTTTTCCCAAATAGGAAATATTCCACTTTTTGGGAGACATTATATGTTCAAAATAAATATTCATTATAAGAGTTTTTCTAGAATCCACGTTCCTTTTCTCTTACAGAAATTTCTGTTAAAAATGAAAATGCATGCCAGTCAGGCATGGAGGATCAGGCCTTTAACCCAGCACTCAGGAGGCAGAGGCAGGTGGATATCTGTGAGATAGAAACCAGCCTGGTCTACATAGTTAGTTACAGGACTGCGGAGGCTAAAGGAGACTCTGTCCCTAAAAGCTGATGAGGTAAAGAAATAAAGACAGAAGAGGAGACTAAGTTCAAGCTATTCTTTTCAAGATGCTGGGGGACCTACATGACAGAGCTATGAAGCCTCCAGAAACAGTGCTGTTTGTATGCAAATTAAATCCAGTGGCCACAGATGAGGATCTGGTGATAATATTCTCAAGATTTGGGCCAAGAAGAAGTTGTGATGTTATTTGGAATTTGAAAACAAGAGAATCCTTCAGTTGTGCATTTATTGAATTTGAAAAGGAAGAAAACTATGAGAAACATTCTTCAAAATCGACAGTGTACTTACAGATGACAAGAATACATGTGGATTTTAGTCAGTCTGTTGCGAAGGTTAAATGGAAAGAAAAAGTGTGTTTTTAAGAAGTATGAACAAGAAATGAATAAATCATCCAATTTAGTTCTGAAAGATAAAGTCAAGCCAAATAGGATGTAAAACATGGTCTTCTACTGGATGAGTAGCAGGCAGAAGACTCAAAATCAAGACACTCACACACAAGTAAAAACCACAAGAAGAAAACCTGTCACTGTTATGAAGAAAAAGAACACGGAAATTATATGACAATCAAAGATATGAACCAGGGTGTCCACAGAGAAATGGGTTTTGGTCGTGATGATGAAGAGAAAAGCTGTTGGGAGAAACAAGAGTGAAAAGAGAGACTGAAAACAGAATCACAGTTGCAGCCAATCTTGAGAAAGGAATGACCATCACAGTAAGAGCCACAGGTCTAAATGCCAAACAGATCCATACAAGAGAGAAGGGAGTAGAAAGCAGAAGTCCAAGGGAATCCAAAGACAGGAAAAGTCTAAGCACAGATAAGGAGGGAGACTCAAAATGAAAGGTCGCGTGCTTATTCCTGTTTGACTTAAAGTCCAGGAGAGAAGCTCAAATTTCATGTCAAAGCAGGTTGATTCTGCTTATTATTTTGTTTTCTTTTTGTGTCAAAATTATAGCCTCTGTAGATTAATACTGAAAATACAGGGCACTGAAAGATAATTGGGCATCTTCTCTGTATACTTTTTATACTAACTTCATTGTTATGCAGATATAGCAGCATTCATATTTAACATCTTTCATATTTTCAGTCTTTTTAAAATGAAGTATTTCATATCCCAGAAATACATAAACATGTATATAAGACATGAAGAAGAAATATAAATACCTGTGTACTCAACAGCCAGATTAAGAAATAGAGTATTACTTTATTTGTATAGAGTATTATTTTAGAAGTTCTGTATGTTCCCTTTCGCGTAATTGTTATTCTGAGTTCTGTGCTTGCTTCCTTTCTTCTTTTAGTTTTACAGCACATGTGTCTGCCTAAATGAACTGTTAATTTTGTACCCTTTTAAATTTTATATAAATGGCATAGTGTATGCTTACTTCTGACTGTCATCAACTTCGTATTTCTAAAGACATTCATTTTTATTGCTATGTAGCATTATACGAATAGAGTACAGTTTATTATTCTGATGTTGGACTTTTGGGTTTGGTTAATTTTGCTGTCTAAACAATGCTTCTGTGAACTTCTGACTGGGAGTGGTATTGTCTAGGAATACATTTTGAATTTTCAACACATTTAAATTATGGTTTTGGTAATCATATAACAGGCGGGCGTTACACGGAGGAGAGAGGTTCAGATGGCCGGCAGCTCAGGAAAGCAGGGGGTGGTGCTGCACATTTGTGACCCTAGCACCGAGGAGGCAGAGACAAGCGGAGCTCCAGGCTTAGTCAAAACCTTCATATCAAAAATTAGAGAAATCGAGGAAGGCATGCAACATTGACCTCTGATCTCCACCGCATGTCCACAGATGTGCACCCACACAAACACTCACTTAAATGTGTACACATACACCACATAGAGACAAATGAATAAACGAAACTATCCTGAATAGAGGAACATAAGTATTGCTCATATAAGGTGTAGCCTGAGAGGATGTGAAGAGATGTGACCTCCTGACAGATGAAACTTGGATTCAGTGACCCAGGGGAAAATCAGAGTAGTAAAACTTGCATACCTAGCATTTCAAGGAAAAACTATTGTTTGTTAGGTCTTCCTGAGACAGGGTCTCACTATGTACCCTGACTGGCTTGGGACTCCCTATGTAGACCAAGGTGGTACTGAACTCATAGTGAGATCCACCTGCTCCTGCATGTCAAGGCCTGGATTTAAAGGTATGTCACCCGTGAAAAAAAACTTTTCTTAATTGTAAATTATAAGAAGCAGTGGTTTGTGGTTTTATTTTTCCCACTTACTTAATTGCCAGTAATTATACATATTTATGGGGTTATAATGTGTTTTGATATATGTTCACATTCTGGAATGAGTAAATCCATTTTTGAACATCAAAAAGAGACCAAAGAAAATATGCAAATAAGAAAGTAACTAGAATAGACATGCTACAATTTTACATGCTTTTTTCTTATGAGACTAACTCTAAATTTATAATATATAATTAGTAACATGTGCCCATACCCAGGTTGAAAGTGGTTGGAGACTGGTTGCATGCTTACCGTTGAATCTCAGTTAATTTTTATAATTAATTGCGTAGAAGTCTAACTTATGGCCTAATATCATAAAATACAAGCACATACCTGTGTAAATTATAAACATTCACACAATGCTGCAGTTAAAATACTAATGATCACTTACAGAATTAATGTAAGATAATTGATGTTAAGTGGTCCTCTGTTGAAAACGAGCCTGTTTTTGACCTTTGATGTAACTGTAGTGCATACATATATATTTGTAATTTGAAAAACATCCTTTTTCTGAATCCTTAATCTATGCAGATGGAAACCGCACCTTTACATTAAAAAGTGAATAAAATTTTACAGGATTTGAGTTATTTTTAGTCTTGTCATACTTGTTGCATTGCTCTTACTGCAAGAATAATAAGAATAAAAATATATGCACTACAGTTTTGCAAATACTCTGAGGGACTATTTTACATATAACCATTGAGACTCAAAGATATACTCTACAGTCTAGATTAAATCTGTAAGAAGTCAAACAAGAAAACCTTCTACTTTCTTTTCTCGGTTCTTACTTCTTAAACTATTTGCAGTCACCAGTGACAAAGTGATGAAACCAATAGTAACTGCACCGCTTCTCTCAGAGCTTGTGTGGCAGCACTTGACCTTCCCAAGGCCAACAGTGCATCTACTTGCCGACCTTCTGAGTTGAAATGAGAACTAGCTCTACCATTACGCCTGGAAACGGTGTAGATAACTCACAGGTGACTCAGGAATACAACTGTGTGTGTTTTTTTTTTCCAGAAGACAAATATGGGGAAAAAAAAAGATTCAGGATAACAGTGGTTATTTTGGTAAAAAGAGACAGACACAGAAAGTTGGTACTTCTATGTATTTTTCTTATTTTTTAAGGAATAAAACTAATGGCTTAATATGTAGAATCTTTAATTCAGACTTTGAATGACTAAACTGAATTCTTTAAAGCTGTAAAAAATTGGAGAGTGGTAAAGAATCGCTGTTCTATTCACAGAGCAATGCCACCATGAAAACGCCATCATGAAACACCATCATGAAGCTGGGCATGGGAAAACCATCAATGAGATAATGCTAATACATTTAGAAGTTGAGTGATAATTCGTAGAGGTGGCATTCTGTGGGTCTTTGAATTTTTCTGTAATGAAAATAAGTAAACAAACCAAAAATAACAAAATTTCTAAATCACTCAGGTTAAAACGTAATGTATTATATATCTTCTAAGTTTGTTATGTTAAATTATGTTAAATGTTATGTTACTAAGTTTTCTGACAACAAAAATTGTTCCTTTTCTATAGACTATTATTTTATGACAAATTTGCTTTTACTACAAAAAGTAAGTAAAGATTCAGAAGGGCTCTCCCTTTTTATTATTTGCATTTTTATGGTTCCAAATGCAAAACTAATATGTAAAGACATTGAATAAAATAGGTGCCAAATAAAAACCACCCATTAATTTAGCATTCAATAATTCCTTGGTCATACAAATCTTCTGATGACATTTTCATTGTGAAAACATGTTTTCTTACCAAATAGTGGTTTTCAAAGGACAGCTGGGCTTGAATATGAATTCATCTGTTCTACATTTTTAAATTCTAGAAATTGTTAGTGTGATGTTTCTAGGGAGGAGAGACAGAAGTCAGCTCTATGGAGCAGACTTTTCAGATAGTTTATCAACTGCCAGTATGTCTATATTTGTTCAAGTACTAATGTGTGTATGAGAAACTAGGAAATATATTCAGTCCTGACACAAGTATTAATTCACAAGATCACTGTTTGTGATCACAAGATCACTTCTCAATGTTGTTTGAGAAGAATATGTCTTGTATTATAAATGGAAAGTCTACAGATCTTTCAGAAAAGTAACATAAGTAGGACACTTATGATGAATATTTGATTCTATTTCTCGATTTCTCCCTCAAAAGAGGAACAAAGCGAAATACCTGAAAGGTTTATACTTTTCCATTTTTTCAAAACTATCCCAAAATATAAAACCTACATATGAGGTAATTTTAAATGTTACCAGTGAAGTAAGCTGAGTAGAGGTAAGACACAGATTAAAAATCATTACAGCAAAGACAATGGTTCACTGGTGAATTTATGAGTCGTAAAGGAGGCATTTCCTTGATATATTGTTAATTGTACAGTGACCTGATAAAAATATTCCAATTATACCAGGGAAAACTTAGAAATACAAAATTGTTTTTATATACTAAGCTATATGAATTGAGCGTATTCTAGGCCTTATGTTTATTCCTGAGCATTTTTCCTCAGAGAACTACTTTTTCTTTCTACTATGATGCCATCATTATTTATACTTCTTTGGCAATCCAGGAGATAAATGTAGAGAAACATGATGAATGAAAACATGTATGAATTATACATACATATTAGTGTCAGTGTTGTATAAAATAAAAATCAACTGAAGAAGCATGTGTTTCTGATGAAAGCATTATCTCTCTGAAGAGAGGTTTATTCTCAAAGGATAAGGAATAACTAGATGAGAGAGAAAAATAATCACTTAAAAAACACAGTAAGATGCATACTCACTCAGAGTTGAATGTGGGACCAGTTTGATTCAGAGAATACATGATCAAAATTCAAAAAATGCTCATATTTTTGCCTTAGATGTAATACCCTGACTATAATGAAGAATCTTTGGAAATGAAGAAAAATTAGTAAGCTTTAAACAATTATTAAAAAAAAGATTTTTGTGTAAGTCAAGGTATGCAGTAAAGTTGTTAAGAATTAAAACTGGGAGACTGAAGAGATGACTCAGCAGTTAAGAGAACTGACTACTCTTTCAGAGAACCTGGGTTCAATCCCATGGTGGCTAACAACTATCCATAACTCCAGTTTCGGGGGATACAACACCCTCTTCTGACCTCCACAGGCATTGCACAACACGAGTGCACTTACAAACACACAGGTACTACACTCATACACATAAAATACAAATTAAATAAAATATTAAAAATGAATTAAAACTGTTATTTCACTTAGTATAACAGTTTCCAGGTCCATCCATTTACCCGATAATTTTATCTTTCTTTACTACTGAGTAGAACTCCATTGTATAAAGATATCTTATTTTCATTATCCATCAACTGAGGAACATTTAGGTTCTTTCCATTTCTTAGCTACTATGAAAAAAAAAGCAACAAAAATGGATGTACAATTATCTTTACAGTAGGATGTGTCCTGTGAGTACACCAAGGAGTGGTATAACCTGATCATTCCCAAAATAACACAGGCTATTTTTATATCCCTTGATTACCTCTCCAGACTTGAAGGTTAGACCCTATTACTGAAGACAGGATATTCTTTGGACACAGGACTTGAAGCAGTCTAGCTGGAACTGACCTGGTAGCGTCTTCCCTGAGGACTAGCCTTGACAGTTTTGGAGGATACTATGTAAGCTAAGGGAGAAAAATCAATCAATGGTCCAGCTCCAACTTCAAATCCTAATACCCACCACAATGACCGGCACAGCAAACTATAGTGGTACAGTAGTTGCACTTTTATTTGGGAGTGGGGGTAATAAACAGCTATCTGATAGGACTTAAAGCCCTCTCAGTGGGAAAGGGCTCTGTGCGGCACTGTAACTTAATCAAATATACATGTCTAGAGAGGTTATCCATCCTAGAGAAAACCCTATCTCTTTCATATACCTAGAAAGTGTAATTTCTTAGAGCATGTTAAATGTGTATCCTTATATTTACAAACAATTACACCATTCCCCACTCATCAAAGCTCCTTTTTGCAACAAATGGAGACTGCTACAGAGTTCCACAACTGGTCACACACACAGAGTAAATGTCCGAGAATAGATGCCTAACCCTTTGTGACACATCTACAGTGGAACCTCTACATCTCGGGTTCACAGAACACAGCAGAACAGAGGACAGAGAGAATACTAACGCATCCCTCAACTCTCACAGCAACCTTCCTCTGGCAACAGAGTATGATTCACACGAAAGAACACAACAGGCCAAAATGTAGAGAATTAGAGACTATGGAGAGTGTGTCACTGGAAAGAACTCATATATTAAACCTCACCCACCAAGGGCTCAGGGTTTATTGTTGAAGAGGGCTTGGAAAAACTGAAAGAGCCAGTGTTGACACATGAACATAAGGAAACAGAGACCTTCAGACCTCGGGGAACTTGCTCCTATGAAATTGCAGCAATGGTGACAGCATGCACAAGAGGCTTATGTGAACACAAACCCAGACTTTTAAACTCAGCACAGAACTAGGGAACTGGGCAGCAGGCCCCGACCTTAAACGGAAGAACTATTGGCAGCTGATTACTGCTGGGTGACGAAGAGTTGATCTTTAAAGGAAAGACTCTAGGTTACTAAATGTACTTGCATCGAGGGACAACTGAGTGCATAAACTTGACTGAATTAGCCGTAACATCTATGATAGAATGCATGAAATCTGGTAGGAGACATAGGGGATTGGGATGGGGGAGGGGTTATAAAAATATAAAAATGATTAAGTTGTTTTGTATGAAGTACACAAAATTCAATAAAAATATACATTAAAAATACAGTAAAAGAAAAATTAAGCTGCTAACTTGAAATTTTGCTGCTTTAAAATGTTGTGTCTTGCTTTTATATAAATTCCTTTATGCAAATGTTGAAATACCCTAGACACAGAACACAAATGCTTCGTGTCTACTTAACATACTATTCAGTTTTCAAACTTTTATTTACGTATCTTAAATTCTTAGACATATTCTGATCTTTATATCTTTACCTCAAAATTATGCCAAAGGAAAAGAGGACAAAAGGATTACATCAAACAAAGGTAGTAACCAGCGGTGAAGACAAACCAGGCACTCTCCAGGGTGCTGACTAATAAGGAAAGTGGGAGAGACACACATACAACTGAATGCTCCCTAGATGCCTCAGGTGTTTCCTAACCAGGTTCACTCTGATCTAACTTTATTCTTCTATATATGGGCATCCAGTTTGCCCAGCAGCAGTTGTTGAAGAAACTGTCATTTTCCCAGTTTTCATTCTTCTTATTTTGGCCGAAAACAATTTACATGTGGATTCCCCTCTACTCTGCACTCTAGCCCGTGGGTTTGTGCGTCCACTTTCATGTATGGCATTTTGGTAACCACAGCTTTGAAGGAGATTTTCAAGTCAGAGTCTTATGACTTGCTCCTCATGTTATATACAATAAAGATTGGGATGAAATCACTCAGTGGGTGGGTGCTTGCCTAGCACAATCAGATCCTAGTCTACAGTGCAAGGACAAGTCAGTTCAACAAAAACTAAAGACTTCAGTGTAAGACTAGAAACTGTAAAACTACTATAAAAAAAAAACAAGGAGTAATGTTTTATGATATTAGTGTGTCCAAAATTTTTATCTGAATACAATTTCATAGAAATTTACTATTTCTGTAATGAAAGGTATAAGAAAAATTTGAGAATAGACAAAAGGAAAATTGTTCCTATGTGAGTACTATGTCATAGGCCTATTTTCAGAAGATGCTTAAAAATCAGAATACATAACCAAAGACTGAATGAAAAAGGCTTTTATAATGTTTAATTCAAAATTTTAAAATTAAGACCACACAAAGCTCAAAATCCAGTGAGAGTTTGAGAAAAGTATTCGTAGTTACAGTCCAGTAAAAATTAATTCTCTCAAACATAAAGAGAAGCTAATAAAGAATACTCCTAAATGGAGAAAATATACAAAGAAGAGGTGCACAGAAAAGAACAAAGAGCGACTGGGACGGGGATTACCAAACTCACTTAACATTAAGAAACCCTCCATTAAATATCAATAACTTATCAGATTGGTACAAATACAAAATCTGTCAGAAAAATAAATTCCAGGGACCAATACAAGGTAACACAAAGCATAAAAGGCAGGAAACATGCAGTATTAATACATATCAGTGCCACTTATTTTTGGCAGTTCCATATCTGGACCCTTTCTTTACAAATTCGCATTATCAAAAAGTTAATATATATTATTGACAATAGTGTTAAAATGTTGGGGGAAATTTGAAGTGCATTAACTGGAGATAGATTAAGTGAACACTGGTATATTTTAGAATTATTAGCTGAATAATATTAGCTATCTGAGGAAATTCTTTACATAGCAATATATAAAGATATCCATAGCATAACAAAATATTAGAAAATAACTTTAACACACGCTAGACTTGAGATACATAAGTACAGGTATGATCACTTATTTAATCCTGCTCACAGAGTCCTTTGTGGCTATATAAGAAACAAAAGTAGCAACTTCCAGATCAAACAAAGAGACTAGATGGAGTCAGAACCTCCATCTAAGTGGATTTTTTTACTGTGTACATAACTTCACATGTACAACTCCATAACCACAGGATGTTCTAACTTAATTTCCAAATTAAAAATACTCCTTACTTTAAAAGCACACTTCATCAATGTGTTGAACAAAATAAATGAGGTATCATTTATACTGTACTTTAAAAATAAACAATATGGCATAATTTAGGTCTTTATTTTTAGTGCTTTTAGTAGAAGTTTACTGACACTGGACATCTCTCTAAATGCTACCACTTCTATATGATAAATAAGATATTAAGAGGAACATACAATATGATTTTGAGTAGAGCAACTAAATGTTCATTTTAAAAATACTGTGCTAGGATGTATTTGATATTGTGTCTCTTTCAATAAAATAAAGCAAGAAAATAAAGAAACCATCCTCACTATTTTTATGAGAAAAACTGCACTTTGGGAACCCTTCTCTGTTTTATCATTCCAAGACTATAAAGGGGTGATACTGCTAACATGTTATTTGCCAATGATACTGTCATAAGAAGAAACTGTATCAATGATGTATTATCTTCTGATAATGATTTTTGAAAAGAACCCCGAGGTTATTACTTAAATAGAAAAGTAAATGAAATTTACTTTGAATTCTGAAGGGAGATCCACAATAAAATACATTATTTTAATCTATGTTCTAAAGTGAGATGTAATCTATTTCTAACAGCCTCAGGTTCCATTCCTTTCTCCTCCAGCTCCATAAGCAAAGAGAGGTAACTATATCACAGACCCTTTTCTAAACCAATTTAAATTTCCAAAGCATATTTAAACCACATACTCATAAGCAACTTTATTTTTCCAGTTCTCTAAAAGCAGAGAGACAGGAGGAGAAATGATCTGCTAGTCCAGTAATTATAACTCTCCGAAACACTGCACATCTCCGTCTCGTCTCTGAGCAATTCCTTTCAGCACTTCATCTGCTTCTGCGGTAAGAGAATAGTTTTTAAATGAACATTAAGAAGAGGCCTCCTCCAACAAACTGTTTAACATCCTTTTACCGTATTTCTCCCTCCTCATCTACTATTTCCCTCATAGCCCTGATTGCCAATATCAATAGTTACTGTTTTTATATCTTTCTTACCCACAAAAATGGAGTAAGCTCTCTTGCACAGTGATTAACATTTAGCAACATATTGGTTGAGTTCAATTATTTATACTGTATGTCCATATGTGTTACCATGGATATTCAATTTACACAGAATTCTTCCACTCTAAATTTGAGCACTATAAATACATGCATAATGACTAAAATATCTTTCTGACCTTTAGTTTTATCACAGCAAGGTAAGGTGGCGGAGGGGAGAGAATGAGAGAGACACACAGAGACAGAGAGCCATATGTACTCCCTCTGAGACACCTCGGGCTGCTCAGAGAGATACAAAAGAGGATTCAAACAAAAGACTCAAGTTAAGGAAAAGAAATAGATTCAATATGCTTAAAAAAAAAAAAACAGGTCTGAGAGTCTTGATTCTTTCTCACCCCCTCACTCACAGAAAAGTTGTATGAAATGATTTCTAATTAAATTTAACCTTCTAGGCTCTATACTCCAGGGCCTCAATTTACAGGAAAAGAAGTCTAGATGCCACACTGTAGTAGGCAAATGAGAAAATGACTATAAACAGAATACAGCCCTTCCTACCTAGCCAAGTGCTCTTCTAATCAGCTCTGGGACACTCAAACATGGCCTTTGGGCCTAGATGTTCATGTAAAGAAGATGATTCCTGAGGGAAGACCCAGAGAATTCAATATTGAGGATGGCCCAGTCAACATGATGAATTTGTTTTGTCTACTAAATACCACGAAGCCATGCACAGAGTGCTTTATTCTTAAATATGAATGATGAGCCACTGATCATCAAATAAGAGAAGGAAAATCCTCACATTAAAAAAACAGGGAGCAAATGAACAAATAAAAGACAATTCAGAATAAGAACTGATCTACAAACAAAAATGTGCTTAAGATTTTTCATGACCCCATGTCTAAATGCGAAATGTTGCAGCTTCCATAGGGCAGCACAGGGGAGAACATGATGTCCCAGGATCTGGGGCTGGTGTTTCAGAAAGACTACCAAAGGTCACAGTCCAAGAAAACATTAAATTCTGCATTCTGTTTCAATTAAACATTTCTGCTCAGAAGATACAACAAAGAAATACAGAGTAGCCACATCCTATTGTTTGAACACAGGACACCCTTGGAACCCACGACTTGGAGCAACTGAGCTGGAAGTCTCCTCCCTGAAGACTCGCTTTCATAGTATCAGAAGATACTATGCAAGTTTCTAAGGAAGAAAACCAGTCAGTCACCCCATCCAGATATAAAGCCTACAAATCACAGCAATGATCAGTTCAGCAAATTAGCTCCTCTGGTGCCAGAGTGGCATATTTATCTCGAGGGGAATCAACAGCTGTCCAATTGGACTTAAGGTCCACTCAATGGGAGAGAATTCATGTGAGATACTATGAATATGCTATAAATATAGCCAAACAGATGGCTGGAGAGGTCAGAGACCCTAGAAAAGGACCTACTTCTTTCAATTCCTTCAAACAATGTAATTTCTTACAATGTTCTAAATATGTATCCTTATATTTACTGACAAGTATACTTCACAACACTATTCTAAGAAGCTTCTTTTTGCAACAGTTGGAGACTATAAGAAAGTTCCACAATTGGACATTTGTAGAGAATACATGACTGAGATGTCCAGCCCTAAGTGACAAATCTACAATGCCACCTCTATTCATAAAGTTCAGGGAACATTGAGGAGCAGGAGTGGAAAGAACAGTCAATGAATTCAGAGGGAGGGAGAATCCACTTTCTTAGGGGTCTACCTCCCCGAGAGGTTATCTAATTCCAAATGGAGAGCCCTTAACAGAAGTGCACATGTGTAACATTAAATGGATTCAGAACATTATATATATAATATATATATATATATTATATATATTATGAGTACATAGCAATAATAATCAAATAAAAGGACAAAAACTTGGGAGAGGGAGCCGGGGGATGCGGGAGAAGTTGTGGAGGTACTGGGAGGGATGAAAATAATGCAAAGACAATGCTCATGAAAGAAATTCTCAAATTTTTTTTAAACATCTATGTTCCTCAAGCAATGAACACATACTGAAAATGTGGTAGGTGCATTTGCACATCTGTAAAGAAAGATGAAGTCATGAAATCTGTAGTAAATGGATGAAACTAGAAACTGTTATACTAAGTCAAGTAACACAGACTCAGGAAAAAAAAAAAACGACATATTTCCTCCCTCATTTGTGGATCCTAGCACCAATTCCTTACTTGTGAGTGGATATCTTGATGTAACTGTAAAAGCCGGGAACATGGAAAGGAACCAAAGAAGTAAAAGAAAAGCAAAAGCCCAAGAGAGGGAGGTGGTAGGAGACAGACGTTACCGAGGTGGAAATGGGGATAGTGGGGAATTCAACTGGGAAGGGAGGAGTAAAGGATGAAGCAGGAACCATGGAGAAAAGGGGAAGACAGCTCCAGAGAAGGGGGTGACCGGAGACAGCTGTCGTCATGGGGACATAGGAAAAGTGGGGTTTAACTGGGGAGGGAAGGGGGGTTAAATGGATAGAGAGAGATGAAAGACAAATGATGCCTAGGTGGTATGAAAGTCTCACGGGAAATGTATGAGTTCACAGTACCGGGAAATACACACACAGTGCCTGTGCACGAGTGCGTGTCTGTAGTGGAACACTATGTATCAAACATAGCCAGAGAAACCTCCCTTTGAGTTGTTAGTCAGGGTAGTTCAAGAGACTCCCAAAATGACACAGGCTATTGCCACAGCCCTAGACCGTGAAGGTTGCTGAAGACAGGACATATTTGAAACAGGACTTGGAGTAATGAAGCTTGAAGTGACTTGGAAACCTCCTCCCTGAAGACTATCTCTCACATAGTTTTGCAGGATACTATGAAGGTGCTAAGGGAGAAAATCAATCAATGGTCTAACCTCAGCTTTAAAAGTCCTAATAACCACAACAGTGACCCACACAACAAATTATATTGGTACAGTAGTGGCACTTTTATCTTGGAGGTAATCAACAGTTATCTAATGGGCCTTAAATCCCAATCAATGGAAGGGAAACTCATGTGTGGCACTTTAAACATAGCCACTTTAAACACATGGCTGGAAAAGTCATAGATCTTAGCAAAAACTAAGGCTACCACATCCCTAGATAAATGTGATTTCTTACTATGTGCTAAATATGATAAACTATTATATACTTGTCTATAAACATAATAGTTTCACACATGTATGGAATATATACTGACCATTCTCACCCCCACAGCCTCACTACCATACCATTCACCACACCCCCTTCACATAGATATCTCTGTCTCTTCTCTTACACACACACACACACACACACACACACACACACCCTCATGTTCATGTCTATTCGTGAGATTATCTAGAACCATCTGCATCACAGTGGGTTTGGAGTTTTAACTTAGATCTTCATGGACTCCTTAGTGCATGATAACTAAACACAGTGATTCCCCCTCTCCCATAATCTATCACAAGGGAATAGTTTGCACATAAAAGGTAGGACCTCTTGGGCAGTTGCTCCTTCCTCCAGTGAGGAATATTTATAGGCAAGTATACCAGTCACCATAGATCAAAGAAGCTTCTTTTGTAACAGGTAGCGATTATTACAGAGTTCCAAAACTGTTCATACACAGATGCTGTCTGTGAATTGCCTAACCCTAAGTGACACATCCACAATGGAAAAACTAATGCTCACGAACCATAGTGGAACAAGGGGTAGAGAGAATACTAATGACATCTCTCAACTCTCATCAGCAAAACTTCCTTGTGCAACAGAGTGTGGTACACACAGAAGGCCACAATTGGCCGAAGTGTAGAGAATAAGAGACTGCAGAGAGCATGTCCCTGAATAGGACTCCTATGTTAAATCTCACCCACCCATGGCTCAGGTACCACTGAGAAGGGAAGGAATGGAAAGACTGTAAAAGCCAGGATTGGTGCAAAACTGTATGAAAACAGAGGTTTACATGTTCCTGGGAACTTGTTCATATGAGCTTACATCAAGACCCATGCAATCTCCATCAGACAAAAACCAGAATAGAGCTAGGGAACTGGGCAGGAGCCCCCAACCTTAATGAAGAAACTGTTGACAGCTGATCACTGCTGCGTGAGGGAGACTTGACCTTCCTTAAGGGAGTGATGCTAGACAGGTTCAACAGGCTCCAGTGTATGAACTCAAACAATGAACATGTGGGGACTCAAACTTGACTTGACAGGCCCTAACATATATGACAGAATGCATGAAACCATTTAGGCAGACTATGGGGGTGCACATAGAAGAGGTGTCTAAATATAATAATTATATATATAATATATAATAAATATAATGTGTATTGAAATTCACAAAAGATCAATAAAAGTACACACTGGAAAAAAAACAAAAAAAAAGAAAATCCACAGACTGAGGGAAAATACTAGCAAAGTAATTATTTGACAATTATGTAGTTTATTCAAACAGTTCTGAGAGTTCAGTGACGATGAATGGGAGTAGATGCAGAGACTTCTGGTTGCCCAAGATGCAGAGAATGAGTGATGATTACATTCTACTAAGTCATGACCATCACTCTAGCACTAAACAAGACATTAAACCACTCCGTCTGAAGTTCAGAGACATTGTGGAAGAGAGTGTGGGAATATGCACAAGCTTGAATGCAGGACAAAGGGCTGAATGACACCATTCTGTAGACTAGGTACAACCATGATGATCATTAACTAACTCTACATAGATGCAGTTACCTATACTGGGCCAACACAAGAATGGTTCTATCAACAATCACTAGAGGAAGGAGCAACTGCCCAAGAGGTCCTAACTTTTATGTGCAAACTGTTCCCTTGTGATAGATTATGGGAGAGGGGGAAACACTGTGTTTAGTTAGCATGCACTAAGGAGTCCATGAAGATCTAAGTTAAAACTCCAAACCCACTGTGATGCAAATGGTCCTAGATAATCTCATGAATAGACATGAACATGAGTGTGTGTGTGTGTGTGTGTGTGTGTGTGTGTGTGTGTGTGTGTGGAAGAGAGGAAGAGAGAGAGAGACAGAGATATCTGTGTGAAGGGGGTGTGGTGAATGGTATGGTAGATGGTAGTGAGGCTGTGGGGGTGAGAATGGTCAGTATATATTCCATACATGTGTGAAACTGTCTAAGAATAAATTTAATTAATAAAAATTTAATTCAATGGCAAGAAAATAAGTCACTTGATTAAAAAGTGAGTCAAGTACTATATATAGTCAAGCAGTTATCTCTCAGAGATAAACAGATAACAAATGAGAGGATGGAAAACAATGCCCACATAATACGCCATCAGAGAAATGCATTTGAACAGTGAGCTGCCACTACCCAACACCTGTTAGAAGACCAAATCCAAGCCAAAGATACTCCCCGTACCTGATTTCATGGCTGTTGTCCATAACGGTAAGAATATCAAATAACAGCAAATGCCGGCAAGGTTGTAGAGCAGATGAACCACCCATTCAGCTCATTCATTGCTGGTGGGAAAAACGGGACCTCCTCTTTGGAAGATATTCTGGTTGTTTCTTTTGTGAAATTATATAACCGTACCATGCAATCCAGCAATCACATTCTTTTGTATTTGCTGAAAGGAGCTGAAAACTTAAGGTTTTATACGAAACTGCACATGGCTACGTATAACTGTTTCGTTCATAATTGTCAAAAACTGGGAGCAAACAAGTTGTCCTTCAATAGGTGAATGAATAATTTGGGTTTTTTGGGACAATGGAGTATTTCTCAACATTAAAAAGACACAATTTCTCAAGCAATGAAATACATGGAGCATACGTATGTACACTGCCAGATAATAGAATACCATCTTCAAAGGCTACAAACTGCCCTTTACATACCCTTCAACAAAAGAAGGAGAGAGGGAAACAGGAGCGAGGCAGTAAAAATGAAAAGATCTGTGTTTGGCAGAAGGTGGAGATGGAAGGAAGTGTGAAGAGTTGGTCAAGAATTGCGATGTTAATTCCCAAACAACAGAATGCAGAGGAATCTGCTATCCATGACTAAAAGGCAAATTAATAAAACAGCCTATTTTCACAAGAACAAATTTAATTTTGTCCAGGGATATGGAAAGATTGGAAGACTCCTTCAAAAATCAAAGTCTGTAAAGGAAAAACCTGACAGTTTTTAACACAAAGAATCAAGCACTTTCATTCAGGACTCCACAGATGAAATTAACCAATGGAAAATAAACAGGGGATTTGCTTGTTTGTTTTTTTCATTTTTGTTTTGCTGTGTCTAAAAGTGGCAAGCAGTCCTCATATAAAATACCGAAGAAAGATAAAATAAGTCAAACGCTGACAGAAAAAAGAAGTTGGAAGGCTAAGAATATTCAGAAAAGAGAAACAACAGAAAAACTAGATAATCTCATTACCTCCCCACATTCCTAAAGATATTGGTGTCATCTAGCTCTAATTATATCAGCCTTGTTCCTTATTAGGTCAGCTGTTCAGCTGGCCTCATCTGTTCTTCCTGCCTGGATTTTGATCGTTTGTTTACTCATTGTCTAAACTATGGTTTACTTGTGAGAAAATTGTTTCCAATGTTCTGTGATTAACCTTTAAATCTAGAATTAATAGCTCATCCCTGATATTAGTAATTGAAAACCTTTCTTCTGCTTTTCTGATCAGACTGGCTAAGTATCTATTATCTGTGTTAATCTTCTCCTAGGGAAGGTTTCCTTTCACTTGTGGCTGTTATTTGTTTTCTATTTTGTTGATTTTTTTTTTCTTTTAAAAAACTTTTCTGCTTAAATAGTGATTAATCTGTTTTTCCTCTGACATAAACATCTACATAATTCAAATAAAACCAGAAAATACATAGCAATAAATAGAGCAAAATGATTTAAGAACTATAGTCAGAAAGGTTAAGTCAGCTGTCAGAGAAGTGTAAGTACAATCACCTCATTCTTCCCTTTTACAGTTGAACAGTACAGAAGAAAAGCACCACAGAATTTCATTAAAAAGTTACACTTAACATGAGTTGTTCCTGTTTTCTAATTCTTTTGTTAGTCTCATGATTCATCATAATTAGTGGCATTAGTGAGGGAACGTAATCGAGGAAGCAGTAATAATGCAAAAACCTACTACCAGTACTTAGAGGCAAGCAAATTGAACAAAATATTAGTGATAATAACAACCATATTCTGTCTATATTTTTATTTATTTAAATTTTGAATGAGCAGAATTTTATCCTATAAATTAAAATGTGATAACAATGCCTTCTTTTTTAAGATTTGATTTTTATTATGTGTAGGTATTTGTGTGTATGTGCACACATGTGATGGTGCTTGTGAAAGCCAGAAAACAGTGTTGGATCCCCTAGAGTTGGAGTTGCAGGGAGTTGAGTCACCTAATGTGCTACTGAGAATCAAGTTCTGGTCATTTGAAGGAGCAAAAAGGGCTCTTAATTGTTGAACCACTTCTCTGGTCCCATAATGTTGCCTACTTACTAAGTAAAAAAATATGACACAAAGTAAAGATTTATGATAATATCTATATTTATTTGATTTTATATAACATGAAAAGACAAATTACAACCACTATCACCACAGACATTATTTCAAAGGATCTAATAGGTATTGACATAGTTTAAATTATAGTAAAAACTAAAAAGTTCCTATTCACATAACTCTGAAAGTTGCTCCTATAAAATATGTGTTATTATGTTCATTTTAATTTTATTTAAATTATTCTAAGAGCTCAAGAATGGGTCAGTTTTAATTCTGAGGTCTTGATTATGAAGATCAAGAGCAATAACAAGGAAGATGGTGCCCCTCTGCAGTCCCCAGTCCTAGTATGTTGGGACCACCCATCAGCAAGGATCCTGTGAGTATAATTTATGGGAAAAGTAAAATCTCATGTTCTAATTGTTCCTTTTTCTGGAAAAAAATATAAACCAAATTTTACACATAAACCAATTTTTACAGAAGGGGTACAGCCATTGCTGTATCTAGCTTAGTTTGTTCTGACCAAGAACTAATACTATTGTTCTTTATTTTATTTTTCTTTTTAAAAAATATTTTTTATTGAATGGTGCTTCATACAGAAAATCTCAATCAATCTTAATCATCTTGATAACCCCTCCCATACCAGCACCACCCATAGTCCCCACAACTGGAATCCACACATTCTTTCATATGTGTTAGGGTCTATTGTGTCAAGTTAGTGTCCCCAAATGTCCCTCGGTGCAAGTTCATCCCCTGAAGTCCAGCCAGCCTATCCAGAGTCCCTCACTTTTCATCTCCACCCAACAATAATCAACTGCCAATATTTCCTCAGCAAAGATTAAGCTTTCCACTATCTAGCCTACACCTCTCCACTCAGCAGGAACCTCGGTACACTGCAGCCATTTTCATTTCATCAAGGAGGAATTGGTGTTATCACTCATAGCATAAATACGCAGATGTGGGCACAATTCTCCAAGGTGACTTTTGTTTTCTATAACCTCTGAAACTTATCTTTCCAGATGTTTATGTGAACATACATGAACGCCCTCCCAGCAAGTGTTTTGAAAGAATTTTACCTGAGGGAAAAAGTTTTCTACATAAACTTCTCTCTAACAGTCTGCCTCTGTCTCCTCTCAGTCCTCTGTGCCTTCTTGGCTCCTCTATTCAGCCTCAGAGGTGTCGGATATAAACAGACATTACCTTATTCATTTCACTAAGTCAATGGCAGAGGCAGCATACACACTTCTAACTGTGAGAAAGAAGCACACTGGCTCTAATCTCCATTTCTATGAACACACACACACACACACACACACACATGCACAATTAGCTCCTACACCTCACCCTAATTTTTCCTACTCTTTCTGTGCTCATACAGTACTGAGGTTGCCGGAAGTTTCCTGGTCTGATCTCTGACACTTTCATGGTTATGAAAACTAGAGGCTAACACATAATATTCCATTCTGTTAAATCACAGCACAGAATACCCTAATTAAAATGTATAATTATATGCTTCTTTATTGAATTCCAGCTTTCTAAAGAGCAAAGAACTATAAATGAAACATTTTAAGAAGATAAGGCAAGATTTTTTTTTCACAATATGGAAATAGTACTTTAAATATTAAGGTCCTCTAATTTCCGTTTGACTGAAGAATCATTAACAAAGTAATTAACTTGAGGCTTAGAGACCTACATTAATTAAAGTTGAAAGGAAATAATAGAAAATAAAATTTAAAATAATATATAATGCGTATTTACTTATCTGAAGGTAAATTGTACCAGCAATTTGGGGACTTTATTTTTTGTGAAGATTGATGATTATATATGGTTATATGAGGATATGTATAAATCAAAAAGTCTTTTAAATTTGTTTACCTTTTTATAATGTAAGGATTCAGTCAGAAGTACAATGATTTTACCATTTATATTTGTTTTGAAGTGGAATCGTATTCTGTTGCCCAAGTTGATTTCAAACTACTGAGCTGAAAGTGATCCTCCTGCCTCAGATTCTGGTTTAGAATAACAGGCATGTACTATCACACCCAGATTCCACATTTTTTTTTTTTTTGGTCGGGGGAGAAGTTCTGCTACATAGCTCAGGCTTGTTTCAAACTCACAACCATACAGCCTTCTGAGTGTGGAGGTTAGAGTCATGGGCAGCCACACCCTGATCAGTGATTTTTAAATGTGGTGATTAAATATATATTTATTTTATTTTATTTTATATGTACGAGTATATTGCTTGTATGAATGTGTGTCCTGAAATGCTCACAGAGGTAAGAAGAGGATGTGAGATCCCCTGGAACTGTTAGGGATCAGTCCTAGCTGCCATGTGGGTGCTGGGAACTGAATCTGAGTCCTCTGCAAGAACAGCCAGTGCTCTCAACCACTGAGACATCTCTCCAGACCTAATGTGGGTGATTTTAATAAAAGTAAAATTAAAATAAAATTAAAAATAATAAAGCAATGGTCTTAAGTTATTTTGTTGTCTATGAACTTGTAGTTCAACTCCTTCAGTGACCTTATTTTATTTGGTTTCTCAGCATTAATACTGTTTCAACAGAAAAATCTGATTGCGTAGCAGAATTACACTAACTGGGGTAACTATAACATGCAGGATATGTCAGTCCACTAATATTAGTGTTAAAGACTTGTGAGATCAAATTTCATATTTTACTTTCTGATTCTGGGTGAATCTTGTACACCTTAGATTTTTGAATACCAGTAACAATTGAAAAATAGTTGTCATTAAAAATGTCTTATTCAATCAAATATTTAACATAATTAGTAAACTTTATCAGTGATTTAGAAAGCAATTATGGTACTTTCTTTTTGCTAAGTTACAACTCAGTGAAGCCCCAAATTATTCCTGCAGCAGGAAGTCACTCAATCATACAGTTTTTAGGTAGAAACTTGCCATCATCTGCCATATTTTGTTCTGTAGAAAACAGCTCTACTAGACTTAAATAAATCAATTTTGTTAAATACTTGGAGCTTTTCAAAACATCTAGTGCTAGATATATATCCTGAATAATAGTAGGAATCTGGTATTTTCCAGTGTTTTACTCCTTAGTTTTACTTGGAACTTACCTATATGCAGTTAATGTGCTGGAAAAACCCAGTCTGGTTTCAGGTAAAGTGAACATTGAAGATCTGGCATGCGGTTGGAAATGACAGTATCCCATTGATGTAGTTCAACTACTTATGGCCTCAATACTTACTATCTCTGAAACCAGCCAGTTCTAAAAGGGTGATTTTACCACTGCTGGAAAGAAATTTATAAAAGTGCATTTTTTTTTCTCTGCACAAGGTCTCATGTACCCCAGACTGGTCTCTAACTCTGTGTGGCTAAGAACAGCCTTGAACTTCGGATTCTCCTGTCTCCACCTCCTTAATACTGAAATTACAGTACCCCACCACGCCTCATTTATATGGTTCAGGGATCAAACCCAAGGTTTCCTTAAGGCTAGGCAATCACTCTACAATCTGAGCTACATCCCTGTCCCCTAAGAGCACATCTTTAGACTCACCACAAATTCAATTAAGTACTACTGATGGCTTAAATACAACCTAGCACACCAGAAAACAGATCTTCAAAAGTTTGTGACCTTCTGAGAAGATAAGCAACACATACACATATTTTAAGTCCCAAATAAAAAGCATCTCATAGATTGATATTAAATTATAAAAAGTATATTTCTGTGGAGAAAATATTTATTGTATGTACAAGATCTAAAAAGACAAAAGAAAACAAAATCATATTGTCTTAAATATTAATGAAGGTTATATGTGTATTTTTTATGTGTGGATAGATGACTAACAGACAAATTGTGTGTTACAACAAAATAACATGATCCTGTGAACAGTAAATAGTAGATTGTTTTACTTCAATTAAAAAATGCAAAATACCAGCAGGGTGTGGTTGCATATGCCTTTAATTCCAGCACTTGGGAGGCAGAGGTAGGTGGATCTCTGTGAGAAAGAGGCCAACCTAGTCTACACATAAGTGAGTTCCAGGCTGGAGCTGGGGCTATGCCAGGGAGACCCTGTCTCAAAGAAAACAAAACTCAATGATAAATATACTACTCAAAATGGATAAAAATAAAGTTGAAAGAAAAAATTTTATGATTTTTTATAAATACTTCAAATAAATTCTATGAAGTAACTGTTGCCTTCATTTTTAAAAAGTGTTTTATTATAATTCAGTGACCATGATTATACAATGACTGACTTTCAATGTTAACTATAAATTTTTTAATTTTATTTATTTTTAAAATATTTTTAATTGAATCATTTTGTGTTTCATACAGAAGATTTCAATCAATCTTAATCATCTTTATGTCCCCTTCCCCACCAGCACCCCTCCATAGCCCCCTAACTGGAATTCATACATTCTTTCAACTGTATTGAGGTCTGTTGTGTCAAGTTAGTGTCCCCAAGTGACCTCAGTGCAGGTTCCTGTACTAAGGTCTAGTCAGCTTACACAGAGTCCATCACTTTAAGAAAACTAGCCCATCCTCACCCAACAGTAATCAGTTACAATGGAAGGATCTAGGTGGAGGCTTTTAGGTCAGTTTTATTTTTATTACAAAAGAGTTTCATAAGTAAACATGTTAGTCTTCTTTAAATTATAATGGAAATTACCAACATAAAGCAAGAAGATACTTGTTCTTGGGCACAGGAACACTAATTTAACTGCATCCTAATTTCGTAGCAATAGCATAAAAATTTTGTATATATGGTGCCAAATTAAATACAAATGTCTAACATAGTGTCCTAACTCATCTTGGTTGAAATGACTAAAGGAATTTGGAACAGGAATAACACTGAATTACTCTGATATTCAGAAAAATGTATCATACAAGTGCTTCAAGAAGAAAGGTACCTGAAGTCATCATTAACAATCCATTCCTGAGATATCTACTTTAAGATGCTCCTTATCATAAATTAGAACTGTAATGCTCTCATTTATTTTATGATTATTGTCTTATTTTATAGACAAAAATATCCATAGAACTCAACACTCTTTCTAATAGCTTTAATATCTGGTTCGTATTAAACAAGTGCAAGGATAAATGAAAGAATTAGAGTGAATTGATCAAGCCCTACTGACCCTTCCTGGAAAAATGACGTTCTTTTTGCAATCATGAGTGAACTGGGTAACCTATTGCCAAGCATGAAATACCAGCTGTCCAGAGAAACCCGGCAAAAATAACCAGCCAGCATCAGGGCAGTGGGCAACAGCACAGTATGAAGCTAACAGGTTCTGCTCTGTGTGGAAGAGATTATGACACAGAAAAACAACAAACACCAGATTAATGAGCATCTAGATAGCAAACTAAGGCAGAATGGAGGGCAAGAGACAGAAAAATGTGGAGAGGAAAGTACCTTTGCCATAGAAACATTTAAAACAGCAGCTTAGAAGACTTAAAATAACAAAGGAATGCGGGCTGGAGAGATGGCTTAGCAGGTAAGAACACTGGTCTCTCTTGTGGAAATCCCAGGTTCAGTTCCCTGCACCCACATGGCAGCTAAGAACTTTCCAGTTCATAACTCCAGTTTCAGGGGATCCAACACCCTCTTCTGACTTCTGTGGACAGTGCACGACATGGGTACACATAAATATATGCAGGCAATACACTCATACACATAAAATATAAAATACTGAAAATAACAAAGGAAGAAAGAAAGGAAAACTCTGACTGTGGAGATTTCTGCCTTTGTGCTCTCTGTTCCTCTCAGACTGCAATATCACTGAATCTACAGCAAGCAGAATTCCACCACTGTCTTTGGGGAGTCTTCATGTGTCTACTTTTAATGGTTGTTAAGCAAAGTTTATGCTTTGTCCAAATACCCAAATACATGAGGTATTTTTGCATTGAAAAATAAATGGCAATTCTATATTGTTCAGCCTTCTAGTACTTAAACTAAATAGCTCTTTCCTTATAGAACTTTGAGTAAAGACAAGAAGAAAACATCAGAATATCTATGAAAAGAAGGTGAATTACAGAAACGAGCACATTAAAACTTTTGAAAGGAATTCAGCCCTTAAAGTTTTAAGATTCAAATGTGTACATAGACACAAATGAAAGAGTGTTAGAGTATGATTTTGTTTTCCTTGAAATTTGCTTATCATTTTTAACAATTTATTACTTCTTTTAACTAAATCTTCCTCAGAATTCACATACAGGTGCATAGATATGTGTCAATTATAAAATAGGTGAGAAAACGATGTTGCAAAACATTTAGGGTTCTGAGTATTGTTCAACACCATAAAATTAAATTAGATCATAATTCACAGTGTGCAAAATGCATTTCAAGTAACATATAAAATGAAAGTAAAACTGAATGGAGATTACAAGATAGTTTATGTATATATTACATCTCACACTCAGGCCAGAGTAACATAAATCCAAAGAAAAAAGACACAGAGAATCGATATTCTCTACCTCAGACAAAAGATACACAGAATCGACACTCTCTACCTCAGACAGGACAATTTTCATCCTAGACATTCAGTTAGCATCTTTACTTTATCGCTGTTTATGCTCAACATGTTTAAACTTTCTTTTAGGTTTGTGAACAACTGAAATGGAGGTATATAAACATTTTAATACTTTTATATAGTATGTCTGCCATGATATTGCTAGGTAACTGACTCGGGGCTTCAAAATCATTTGGAGTCATGTATTTCTGGATTCCAGTCTAGTAAGTTTTGCTTAGATGCCAAACATTAAGATTTTATTCTATTGGCTTCTGGATATTTTATTTTTCTATAAATATTGTTCATCTTTTTGCTAACAAATATCATAGATTATGTAGTTTAAATAGAAGAAATTCACCTTCTCACCACGGGTCAAGATTTGTATCCAAGATGCAGCAATAGCCAGGCCTATTCTCCTTATTCCTACTTGTGATCACTCTTGTATGTTCTTGGTGTGTGTGCTCTATCACTGAAGCACATTATTCATTTGGATGAGGGCCACCTATGTAAACTCTTTTTTTCCTTAATCATCCGTTCATCTATTTAAACTCAAATTCCTAAATAAATTCAAGTTCTTTTTGTTTGTTTGATTTTTGTTACCTCCAAAGGGTTGGGATTAGAGGTGTGGGGGACACACCTTGGTGTTAAAGTCAAGTCCTTAAAGTACAAGGAGTTAGGACTTTGACACATGAGGACACAGTTTATTCCATAACATGGATGTATAGAGTTGTAACAAATATGAGCCAATAAAAGAAATCACCCTCCCAATGTGAAGCAGACATATCATTTCCATCCTCTATCCTTTCCCCTTCCTGTTCCTCTTCCTGGAGAAACCTCTTCTCTTGATTTTTTTTTTAAGACAGGGTATCCTTGTAGCCCCAGCTGACCAGAAACTCATTACATAGATCAGGTGTCCACAAACTTACAAAGATCTGCCTGTCTCACCCACCACCAAGCCTGTTCTCCTGATTCTTACCCTTCTCCTTCAGTTACTTCTGTTGTTGAACTTCCTGGAAATGAAATCACACAGTAAATATTATTCTGTGTTTTTCTTCTTCCAATAAATGTGTTTTCATGATTCATCTTGGTGGTATAAATTCATTCACAGTCCATTGTTTTAGTGCTGAGTAGTACTTCATTTCAAATATAGCACATATTTTTATATTTTTATGTGAATTTAGATTACTTCAATAGTCTATTATTGTGAAGAAAGCTATAATGAATATTGTTGTGTTTTTGGTAGGCATACATTTGCAGTTACTTGGGATAAATATACTCAGATTATGTTCTTGGATAATAAAGTAGATTTGTGCTTAACTTTATGAGAAGCAGATTTTCATCAAGATTAGGCAGAAACAAACATTTTAAATTAAAGCTACAACTATAGAATCTTCATGACTGCAAAATTAAATAAATATAATGCAGATTTATGCATAAATGTGGTAAAATAACTGAAATAACGATAGCAATTATCTGTAATTAGTATGATTATAAGTTTTATTTCTATTGGTATTTTCTCATTATCTTCATAGCTTTCTGCTATAGACTATTTTTTAGAGGAAATAGTAAAACTCTTCTAAAAATTATATGTAAAATAACCAAACAATTCTTTTTAATATGAAAGACATATTTCTCTTGAACTTTAAAAATGTATTTACAATCAGCTTCTGCCATTGGTTCATTACGTGCAGAAGCAGTCAGTGGATGCCAAGTACACACACACTTCCTACCAGGGCAGAATGAGAATTCTGTTATAGAGCAACTCAAGGAAGTGTTCACAAATTGTTTGCTGGTGAAGATAAACATTTCTGACTTTCATTCTGAAAAGTGTCAGCCTAACCCTTAACTACTCAATACAATTGTGCTGTGGTATGGAATGCTAAGGTGAAGGACAGGGAAGGCAGGAGTGAGTATTCTGTCTGTTCTGCCTAGAAAACAGATGAGCACATACTATAAAAGACATAATGTGTATACTACACATGCCTTTATATCAGCTGCTGTATATATGACCATGAAGTGACTTGTACATACACATTCTTGTCAATTATCATGTTAAAAATACAATATGTAGTATACACTAAAGCTTTATATACCCATATAAGTACATATTATAGAATATAAAGAAACTAAGTTCTAATAATAATTACTGCAGCTGCATTCAGAGGAGTATGCATAGAAGTTAATCAAGCAAAGCACATTTATAATTCTTTTACTGTTGCATTACTTCTAGAATTTACTGGTAAAGATGAACATATACCTCATGTATAAATTATCTACTATTATTAAAATACAATTAATCTTTAAATAACTAAATAGTTAAACAACCATAAATAATTGGAAGAGTTTAAATTAGAAAATGAAAGTGAATGGAAATTGTGTTATTATCACTAAAACATTTTGGAAATAAGAATATAGTTCATTATGAAATAAAGTTCCGTTTTTAATTTTTATGTATATGAGTGTTTTGCCTACAGGTTTGTAAGTGCTCCACGGGTGTGATTGGAGTCCTCAGAGGTCAGAGGACTGTTCGATCCAATCTTCAAGCACTGAAAACTCACTTGAGTCAATATAAATTGAATCTTCCAGTAAGTATATTGAAATGTTCTTCCTGATGTCAGAATTACCAAATTTCCCCCAAAGCAAATAAATATGTAAATATTAAAGAAGATAATTAAAGAAATAATTATCACTGTCCAGGCTATATTATTAATTCAATACATGTTTCCTACAGATTGTACTGTTAAAAGAAGCATTAGGAAATGCCAATTTATAGGGGTTTTGTGATAAAGAACAATCAGAATGGGGACGGGAGAAATGGCTCAGTGGTTAAGAGCACTAACTGCTCTTGTAGAAGACCCAGGTTCTATTGTAAAAATTCTTAAACGCACTTTTAATTATAACTCAAGAAGAAATGTTAAATTATTAAGAACATGTAAGGGGCTGAATCAGCAGAAACCTACAAACATTATGTCCAACCTTTCAGAGTTGTTTCCAATACAAAAAGTGATGATGTACCATGGCATACTAAATAAATTCATTATAAAACCCACTACACTGAATTTTTTCCCACTTTCTTTTTACATTTAATGGTAAGACGTATCAATTTATTTTTCCTGAAAGGAACTTCTTTTCTCACCTAATATATACATTTCTCAGTACACGCTCAAAGCTTCCTACAATTACAAGCCTCTGATCTCCATCTCTTCCTCACAGTTGACTTTAAGTGGCCCTGGATGAGGTCATCATTGCTGTTTTTGTTAACATATCAAACAACTAGATTTTGAATTCTTTGAGGGCAGGTATTGCCTTAATTTCTCTAATTCCATCACCCTTATATCTAAATCAGTAATTTAGACTGAACATAAAAATGAATGCATAATCTATAATTGAAAGAATCATGACTTTTTAATAAATGAATCTTTAGCTCGGGATCATTCCTTACAATAAAAGTAAAATATGAAAAAAATAAAAGAACAAAACTTGAAAATCAGTTATTTTTTCAAGACAATCTGAAATGTTCATAAAGACGCCGAGGCTCATTTTGTTCGCCCACACTAGTAGTATGGTTATCCACTAAGTGCAAAATGACTGCACATCTGTAGTTGATTATTTTTATTAAACCGCTACCTAAATGTACAGAAAGAACCAGGTATGTTTCCATAACTAGAGTGCATTTTCCGAGAATTTCATGGATGCAAAGAATATAAATTTTTTTTCTATCTGTGTGTCAGTTAAATTTCTCCTTTGAGCACAGTTTCTTAGAGTTTCCCACTGTATACCAGTACTGAGGGGAAATTTTATGAAATAAAATTCAATTTTTTATTTTTGTGTATATGAGTATTTTACCTCCAAGTTTGTAAGCACTTTGATGTCCACAAAGGTCAGAAGAGAATATCAGATCCCCGGGTACTGGAGTTACATATGGCTGTTATATGCCATCAGAGCCAGATGCCCTTTGAGAGGTAATGCTAGCTGAGACAATCAGTTGTTAGTCCCCAGAGTCTCAACGGTGATTTCTTGATCTGTTCTGGGTTGCTTTGGTTCCACAGCTCTCTTGCTACCTTCTGTTCCATTTTGGGGAACACAGACTCACTTGGTGATTCTTGTTCCATGCTAAGGAGCTAAAACTCCAAGATGTCTTCATTCTAGATGTACAGCAGAGTGACCTCTTGGGAGGGGCTATTTATTTAGCTATAC
The DNA here is from genome assembly GCA_035773235.1 of Eospalax fontanierii. Lineage (NCBI taxonomy): Eukaryota > Metazoa > Chordata > Mammalia > Rodentia > Spalacidae > Eospalax > Eospalax fontanierii. Next base: position 25,562,642 of record CM069530.1, read on the forward strand.
TTCTAGAACAGGGGATAAGGGACAGTGCTCTTTTGCTCTTGGATCCCTTGGACTTGCGGCTGTGGTGGTTTGAATGAGAATGTCCCCCATAGGCTCCAAGTATTCCGACATTTTTGTCTCCAATGGTCATACTGTATTGGGAGGTCTTAGAAGGTGTGGCCATGCTGGAGGAAACGGGTCACTGGGGGCGGGCTTAGAGAGTTCTTAAGCCTTGCTGGATCTCCAGTCCCTCTCTGCTTCCTGTGCTGCTAGAAGATGTGAGTGCTTAACTTCCGAATCTACTCTAGCCACCTCTGCCGCCATGCCTCTCCGCCATGATGGACACTTGCCCCTTTGAAACCATAAACTAAATAAACTCTTCCTTTTATAAGTTAAGTGTTTCTATCACAAGAACAGAAAACAAACTAATACAGTGGTAAACAGATAAACCCTGTTCATTTTCTTTTCTTTCTTTCTTTCTTTCTTTCTTTCTTTTAATAAAAAAAAATATTTTGAGCCATAATCTTACTATGTAGCCCTGACTGGCCTGGAGCTCACTATGTAGACCAGGCTGGCCTTGAACACATTGAGATCCACGTCCCTCTGCCTCTGGAGTGCTAAGATTAAAAGCATGTCCCACCACACCTGACTGAATCCTGTTCTTAATTTATTGTTTTCTGTACTATATTTTAGCTATATGTCATGTATATTTTGGGCCTCTTTACAAGCTTTTAAAACAAGGGTTAGAAGGATAACTTCCCTCTACCCACTCTTCACATTTTCTGTCACGTATTTAATGAAGATTCTAATACTTCACTGAGCAGAAGTAAGGAATCAAACAGCTTCAACTGAGATAAATATAGTGGGGAAAAGGAAGCAACATTGCAAAAGTCAGTGAATAGTTCAAAGATGTCTGTGACTCATATATCTTACATTTATGTGAAAGAACAGAACACAGTCATGGCTAAGAAAATCCCCCTCAACTACAAAGCAACAGAACACAAGCCTAGAGAAGGTTATAGGAATCAAAGTCTATAATAATGTTATTTCCTTTCTTTTAGAAAAAAGAAATTATCAATATGAAATTAAAAGAAAATTTCCCCAAGCAAATAAGAATTAACTTTCAAGAATAAATTACACTTGAGGTATCAGGTGGGGCTACTGAGGATCACTAAGATATCATGAAAACTTAAACTGAGTCACTTTTACATTAAAGCAGAAAGCAAGAGTTTCACAAATATATTTTATACTTAAATATTTATTTAGTTCATTTCATGATTATATGGAGGATTTCGGCTATGTGGAAAATAAATCTCATATCACTTGATATGTTATTTGAATGAAAAATATCACTCTACATTTAACTGGTAGAATTTGAATGATTATTAAGAGAGTGTAAAGGCCCTTGATGCTGTAAGTGAATTATTATAATTCATCACATTAAAATAACTTTAGAACAGCATCTGTGATTAATTTGGAAAAATGTGTAGATTACTTACATTATCAAAATGATTACATCCATCATAGTAAAATAACTTAATGGGATTCCATTTTAGGAATGCATAATAATTAATTATCTAGGTTATTAGAGCAATTAGCATAGATTTATATCTTCACTATCAGAAATACTTTCAATGTTATAAATTATATTTTATATTAGGCCAATGAGAATTGAAAAAGCTAAAACTTATACTGACAAGCTAAATTTCTAATAATTTTTAATGACGTATACTATACTTCTTCACTAAGAAAACTCAACTATTATCTTTTGTTACCTTTACAATTCAGTTATCATACTTAGCCTAGAGTTCAGTAAGAAAGACACATCGACTGAGGAAATGGAGTCAGCTGCACGTAGCACAGCACTGTGACTGAAGACCATAGGACCAGGCCTTAGCTCCCATTCACTTCTTAATAGACCACAATGTGAAAAACAGTCTCATGATTTTCTTTAGATGCTGTAGAATTTATTTATCAAGGATCATCTAGTGACCAAAGTCAGCATCTTTAAGTCCTTCATGGGGCACTCTATCTTTTCAGAACTCTATTCACTCCTGAATTGTATAACACCAATGTGAGTAAGCTCTCTGTCATGTTGAAAATGGGTAACTGCTTGGCATCTCCTCACTGCCTCTTGCTTACAGAATTCCTGATTTTTCTCTCAAGTATTCAGTCCTCAACTATACATCAATTTTCTTTGTGATACATCTATAAGGAGAGGTACACATTCCAAGATGGGAAGAGAGGTTTTCTTCCTGTCTCCACAGAACATAACATTTGCTTTTGCATATATTTCATGTACAAAAGTGAACTAGTCTAAGTATGAATAGAAAGATGTGAGAGAGTCTGGCACCTGCTTACAGTCCGTAGGTCTCATTGCTAGGTATTCCTAACAGCTGCTGTGTAATACCTTAACTTCTGGTATTGTGTAATAATGCTCCTAGAGCTGGCCAAAGAAAAACAAAAATAAAAGCAAAAAAGCAACCAAATAGATAATCCCCTCTTAGTTAGCCCATCTCACAAACTTGAAGGTCCTGTGTTGAGGATGCCTATATTTTAAAATCAAAAAGATCTTAAAACACTGAGCTTCCATGGCTACGCCTCTTGCAGAAGTCTCCAGAAGCTGTAAACAGTAATATCTCACTTGCCTGGGTCTGCTGAGAAAAACTTTTATTGTGTGAGTCCCTAAATGATATTGCTTAAGATCATGTACAAGAATGAAATATTGAAGACAGAAATGTAAAGGAGACTCTGGGAGAACTTGCACATACCCATCATCAAAGTGGTCCATCCCTTGAAAATAGGGAATGAAGCAAGTACCTTGTTAGCTTTGGGAATGAGCCCTTAAAATATAGGGCACTGAATCCTTCACAAATGCCTGTTCTTTATGGAGTGCTGTACAAAAGCAAGGACAGAAATATGAGAAATCAGGTAATGAACTCTATTTAAAAAGATAAAAGAAACATACATATGTTAGTGGAGATAAGAGATGCAGAATATAGATTACAATGAACTGAGCAGAACTTTGAGAAGATGGCTGACATATGTACATCTGGACTCATTAACAGCCTCAGCAGGCTCCTGAAACACTCCAAGGTCCTTAGAAATTCTCCCTTGCTAACAAAATTAATACCTACAGAATAGAAGAAGGCTGAGGATATGAGGAACTATAACAGCCGTTTACGTCACCTCTAGTCCTGGTACGCAACGTAGAGACAGCTGTAGGGATAGACTTGAGTACTGGAATCTTTTTAAACTTAATAATAGAGATTTAAAGATCCAGACCCTACCAAACACAGGAAGTCCTATATAAGATGTGCCTTACATTTTGTCAGTCAGGAGTGACTACTATAGATGAGGTATACTTTCTTATGGAAAATCCTGTTAGTGAAATTGCTAGGGACAAAAAACAGAAGCAAATTGACCTAAAGGACTGGTCCCTCCCCTGTGGTTTCTGTGGTGACAACCCCTATCATGCCTACATCATGTATAAGTACGCATGTCAAAGTTCCTTCTACCAGAATTTCCACGTCTATGAATTAAAATATCCACTCATAGACATTTCATGCCAGATGATGTTAATCCACAGCTCTCAAACATCATTTTTCTTCAGTAATCATATAGGGAGCAGGTTCCTTACCTCTTCCGATACATTCAGAGCTCTGTCGCTTAATCCCAGAGAATAATTTGCTCATGCAAAATTGACTGGACGAATGATGCTTCTTCTTGGTTTCAAATTCCCCATCTCTGCCCATCTCATTTGTTAGCATATTTACAGTATACTTTCTCCAAATGTCTGACCTCTTTGCTGTTAAAGTTGCATTCTTTCCCCTTTGCATGCTTTTCTACCCATCACTGGGTAGCGATGGTGACAATTTGCTTCATTATGCAATAATATACTTCAAGTATGCCTTTAATATTGGTAGCCACGGTTGCTGAAATTTTAATCAATCTAAAACATAATCTACACTTCTGTATAGCAAAAATGGAATGCTTATTTCTCTTTCTTTCCAAAAGGGGAAATATTACACATCACAAAGAAAATTAAGCTTAGGATCAAAATATTGAGGATATAAATCATTTAATATAAAAAACTCTTTACGTGATTTTGTTTAGAAATTAGTTTTCCTAACTGGCATGGAGGTACACACATTTAATCCCAGCACTTGGGAGGCAGAGACAGGCAGATCTCTGTCAGTCAGACTGAGGTCAGTAAGGTTTACATACCAAGTTCCAGGTCAGTTGGGGTTACAGGGACTCCCTCAAAAACAGCTTACTTTTTTATTTTTAAATTCTATGTATTATTTTTATGTTGTTTGTATTCATGTATTGCCTGTATGTATGTAAGTGCACCCATGTATTGCACATTCACAGAGGATAGAAGACGGCATTGAATCCGCTGGAACTTGAGTTACAGATGGTTGTAACTGGCCATGTGGCTGCTGGGATTCAAACCTGGGTCCTCTGTAAAAGCAGCCAGTGTTCTTAATCACAATGCTACCTCTCCAGTCCTTAGTTTACTTTTTAAAAAATGGCTCTAAACTATGCATGAATTATGACAGAACAAACATGAGACCACCAGAAATATAATTCTATAATATAAAAAGATAAGAGATACTCCTAGAATAATTTGCTAGTAGAAATTTAAAATTTTAAACTATAATACTCAAAAGTATTAGTTTTGTTACTGCCCAAGGGACACTCCCCAAACCTAGCATGCCAGAAAGGCCTCGTATAAGCAGGAAATACTTTCCAACTTACTTGAATGTTAAGTAAAATTTTCCAAAGTGATAGAAATAACAATTATTGAATTCAACGATCTAACATTCATAGTTTTAAATCAAGATTGCTTTTAGAACTAATTCACTTCAAACCATGACTACTGAAAATATAGAATTCAACTCAAGAGGTTACTAAATGAGTTATTTACTATGCATATTTTCTATATATGAAAACAATGGTATACTATCTCCTAGTATCCTCTGAGTCATGCTGGGGTTATTTAGGAATATTTCAAAAGTGGAATCATTGGAAAATTATTTCAGTTCAAAACACCCACTTCTCTCTGCCTGAGCTTTAGTTGGCATGAAATGCTAATAACATCACTTGAAAATGCCCAGTCTGGTCAGAGCATGGGTCAAAGCATAAACAAGTGAATACCAGCAATACAGTTTTGTTGGGAGAGATAAATTATTAAAAGTAAGCTCAGCTCTTTATTTTAGTCCTTACACTCAAGTATTAATATACCCAAATAATGTTTAGCACTTTTATATTTTCATATTGAAAATGTTTTCAAGGAAGTTTTAGAATTAAAGTGCTATTATTATCACGGCTGATTTGTTTTCATAATCCGAAACTGCTAGGTGTTGGACTAAATATCATAAAATCAAAGAACAAGCCTTTCAAAAGTTGGCTTCAATCAGCACCAGCTACATATTAGATACAGTTGAAAACACAGACATGGTGCATTCAGTGTCTACAATATTATAGCATCTTCCTTAATCACAGTTCTGTAAAGAAGGTATCCTAGGGTTTGCAGTACATGTCAAGTGAGAAAACTCTATTTGAGTGGAGGCCAGTGTATTGATTACCTTCATGTTGCCTTTACAAAATACCTAACAAAAGCAACTCAAAAGTTTGTTTTGACTTCTATGTGGTAGGGATTACAGCCCATCATGGTGGGGAAGTCATGGTAGCAGATCCTTAAGGTGGAGCAGCTGCACTGGCCACTGGCAACCACAAAGCAAAGAGTGCTGAATGCTGGTACCCAGCTTGCTTTCTCCTTTTATACAGTCCAAGAGCCCAATCTACAGATGGTATTCTTCACATTTAAGGTGAGATTTCCCATCTTAATTAGCACAATTTATAAGTTCCTTCACAGACATGCTGGGCTGTTTGTCACCATGGTGATTCTAGATTCTGTCATATAGAGTCAACATATTCCTTATAGCTTTGGAATTTATAAGTTTAAGAAGTAAATAAGTTATAGTATGAATCTTTATCTCTCCAGCATCTTATATACATACAATTCAATTTAAACTTCACTGTTGCCTGAAATGTGGCAGCATGGTACAGGAACACACATTGCCCCCACCTGTAATCAAAATAGAACCATAGGAAAGAGACAACTTGGTGATCTTTCTCATCAAATCATTTCAGCCTAGCAGAGACCTTTTACTAAAATCAAGCCTAAGTATAGCCATGTGCTTTACCTGTGGGAAAAACACGAAACCACTGGCAACACTCAGAACTTTGTCTCATTAGACATGAAACAAAATCCCTAGGAAGAATTTGACATGATGTGAAAACAATTCAATTTCAGTTTCATAAAATATAGAAGGATGTCTAAATTTTAGAAAGCCTAGTAAAAGTCATTAATCAGTTCAACATTATGCTGCTTTTTACAAAATAAAAAAAAGGACCATTGGTGTTCAAAACACACAAAAGCAAGCACAACACAAATTAGCATTTTATAGGGTTCAGATTATAATAAAGTTGACATAATGAGAAATATATGAAAGCAATCAATGCTACTGAAGCAGTATGGAAAGACAGAGGAAATTGTAGTGATACAGGCAGAAAGCATAAGGACAGGAGGAGGTATGCATCCTGGGATCTGGCTGCCTTTTCTCCTAATAGAGGCAGGAATCTTCAGGCTCCACTGGTAAAGCTAAAGTAACTTACAGAGACAATTTTCTAAAGACATCTCAATCAGGGATGCCAACGGCAATAAATAAGCTCGGCTTGAGCCAAAATGGTGTGTACCTTGAGTTTCTTTCCTTCTTCTATTTCTTTCTTGCTTGCTTATTTGCTTTCGTGTGTGTGTGTGTGTGTGTGTGTGTGTGTGTGTGTGTGTGTGTGTATGTGTGTGTGTGATACATTCTATATCGTATACGTATACAAGGGGCGGGAAGTAGGATCTCCCCTGCCTGCCTGGTGATAGAAAACCAGCCTTAGGCTTGGGTTTCTAGCATTTGCTTTCATTTCTAAATCTAAACAATACACCTTACAATTTGATTTACAAAAGAAAATTCTTGAATCTTTTAATCTAGAGGGCGGGGCTTCTTAGCTCTTAGAGATGTAACTTGAGAACAACTAAAATCCTACATGTACTCATTGTAAAGACACCTAAGCTACTCTCCCTAATGAAGCCTTAAAAACAGTTGGGTATGTTTTCTGCTTTCTCTGAGCATCTCTTTTCCTATTAACTCCCATTCTCAATATCTAGACTGTACTCTCCCACTAAATCCCCCAAACTGCTTCATATTGGTTTATCCTGAGGTTCCTTTCCATGTAGAATCCAGGAATCCCAGTTTCACATGAATGGAGATTACTGGGGAAACTCTTCAGTGATTGGGAATGGTGCTCTGCCTCTGTCCCCATTACCTATGATGCGGTGGGTAGGTGGATAGGTAGATGGATGGCTACATAAATATTCATGTTCCTTTGTCTTTACTAACCTTGGTTTGCTCTAATATTCTACTAAGGATTTCAGACAAATATATAATAAGTCATAGAGGATCTCTCAGAGATGTTAATGAAATACATTTATGATATCATAAATTATTTCAGTCTGCTCTAACTGAAAATATTTATAAACAGTATCAACACTACAGCTAGTTGAAGGCTGTATATTTCTAATTACTGGCCTTACTTATCATTTAAACTACCAAAGCCAAACACACAGTATGAGGTATGTTGTTTCGATTTAGTAAGAATAAGCATAAATCATATATTTCACCTGAATGTCCTGCTCTGGCTAAATAAGTAATTTACTTCTCCATCTAAAGCTGTCATCTCTTACAATGCTCTATTGATTCACAGCTGTTTATGCAGAGTAAATGAAAGAATAGAAAATGGTCAGAGCAAAAAGGATACCTGCCTTCTAGAGTTACATAGGTCAGAGCCCGAGGGGATAGAAAACAGATGGCAGCAAATATTCAAGTGAGGAGAGCAAGTCACTGTGTCCACAAATTAACCTGTTCTCCAGTCAGACAGCATCACAAATCAAAGTTGAGATTCAGGCCTAGTAACAACTGCGATCCACTTGAGGTTCACATTAGTAGGTAAAGAATGTCTCAGAAATATACTCATAGATAATAGAAGCTTTGTGTATGCTCAGCACATTGCTCAAAACTGGTTATTCCAAATAGGCATAAAAAATACAACACATACTGAGCATGCATCATGGTCCAAGCATCACGGCATACATCGTTATGTGGACCAGTTCATTTAATCCTTAAGTCATCCCGAGACACATCTTCTGTGGCTTGGTCTGGCCAGAACTCAGCTCAGTGTCCAAGTTCATTTGCAAATGTTGTCAAATAAATAGCTGAAATCCTGTTAAGAGTGGTAATTCCTTCTACTACACAATTCTAAACTACAGTAAGCACAAGACCGTATACAACTGTGCAAATACTTATAGACAGTAGTTGGGAACATGGAGATTTACTACAATGTGAAGATGAGCACACTGGTTGTCAGAGTCTGGTTATCAGGTCAGCCTAACAGTGAAGAAAATCTTACTGCACTTTAATCCAGGATTAATCCCTTTCTTTCGGTTAGGGATACACAGGCTCCTTTCCGTTTTCTTCTTCCTTTCCTTCTTTCCTTTGCTTTCCTTTCCTTTTCTCTTGTTTTCTTTTCTTTCCTTTCTTCTTCCCTTTTTCCCTTGACCTTTCCATTCCATTCCATTTCTATACCAGTCATGGAGACAGTCTGATACTAACCACAGCTCTGCGCTACGCTGGGTTTTGATAGCTTTCCATCAGTACAGTCACAATCCTTCATGGCCACAATTATCAACTTTGGTGGACACTTAATCTAGTCAGTTCATGAAACTCAAGGACACAGTTGTCTAAACTTGCAGGATTAAAACACTGACCCCCTTTCTCTGAAAACTATGAAAATAGTCCTCCTTCATTTCTTTGATGACACGGTGAGAGAATATGAAGTCCCAAACTGAATCAGCCTTGTCTTAGGATGAAAGGAGACTCAGGATCTTGAGGCCCACATAGAGAGAGAACAGCAAACAGTAAAACTGTACCCCTGCCACCCTAAAGCAGTAAATATAGCTTGACCTGACAGTTGTATTTGATCCTTTCCACTGAATACTACAATCATTTCTTTACATTTTGGGTCACTCTCAAGGTAAAGCATCCCAATTTATAGTTGTGGCAAATGGACTGCAGCATGGCTCAAGTGAACATAGTCATCAGAAATCATTTTATAAACCTTAGTGTGTGAAGAGCTGAGATAAGGGTGAAGAACAGGATGAAGCCAATCACTACAAGCTTTAGTGAGCTTTAGAGTGGTGAGCCATCCATATGTGCAAAAAGCACAGGAGAAATTTGGTAGGCTACAATAATGTTTCTCTACTCTAAGAACACGAAGCTGTGTCTTCATTGACTGACATAAAGTTTGTAACAGCAGCTCATATATCTTATATTTATGAAATGTATATGCCATACATATTTTTGTGAATGTACTAATGTCTAAAATAGGGTTTCATATGATACATAATATGAAAAAAATATTTATTATTTTAAAAACTAATTTCTTTGAATTAAGCACTAAAAGTGAATGTGAACAATAATTCAAAGAAATAGGTTGCTTATTCTATAAGTTAAACTCCACAGTTATTTTCCTACATATGTAATACAAATAGAAAAATACAAAATGTCATAAATAATAAAATTTAGATAAAGCAGGTAAGTTCATAAAGTTATATGTAAAATATAATCATAGTAGCTTCTTTTATAAAACAATAAAAAAGAGTGATTATTGTAGTGAAATAGTAGTATTAATAAGATATATAAACATTGACACAATAGTTAACATATAGGAGTATCAAATCTGTCTTAACTACATGAAGTAAATTTCCAAACAGTTTTTAGATCATGATCTACCTGGGCATGGGAAGCCAAGATTGAGAAATGGGCTTTTTGAAAGAATAATCATCAGCCAAAGTGTTAAGACTATCTAGTAGTGGTATTTAAAGGGTGGAGCAAAAGGAATCAGATATAAAAAATATCATTGCTATTTCTGGTCTGAAGACATTTTCTTTATTTTCACTTATTTTTGTACATGTGCCTGTGTGTGTATGTGTGTGTGTGTGTGTGTGTGTGTGTGTGTGTGTGTGTGAGAACTTATGGAAGGTGGTTCTTGTCTTCTACCCTGAGGGTCCCAGGGATTAATCTAAAGTTTCCAACAAGAGTGTTTACTCAATAAATCATTTCATAGAGCCCATGAATTTTCAATTTCAAAAATTAAACTTAATACAGTATTGTTTAAATGTACAATGTTTCATGTACTATGCAATACTTATTAATTTATCTTCATCTCAAATAAATACTACTTTAAAATCAACATTATCATTCTCAACATTATAGCAATGCAACCTTTCAAAATGTGAGAAAAGTCAATCAAGCCAATAAAATACATTTGTATGATGCAGTAAGTCAGTCATAGTAACACTAAGGATGTGGTATCCATCTGTGTCTTTAGGGGCCTGGTTACAGGGTCTTCCACAAATATCTCTATGTGGAATATGCACCATGAATATAACCTATATATGTCCTTGTTTACTTTAAATCATTGTGTACATCCTGTTAAAATCATCTTGAGATTACACCTAATATGCAATACAATGTAGATTTTTATGCAAGCAGATGATATAATGCATTTTTTATAGAATGTCAGTAAGAAAAAAAAATCTGTACATATTTGATACAGACATAACCATCACAGGCTAACTGCATCTTTGTGGTTAGTTGAACTTTCCAGTTCATAAACCACAGATACAGAGCACTAACTGTATTGTAGAATTTTATTCAATATCTCTAAATAATTTAAAACTAAGAAGAAATGCCTCTTTATAAAAACACTCTATGTAAAGAAAATGTGTGGCTCACTCATAAATCCCATTTCAGTTGCTGCTATTACTTTTGACATTGTACATTTGAAACTGACACCCTTTCTCCATTTCTGCAACAATACTCTTTAAATTTTCATTACATATAAACTGCACAATGAAGGTGAAAATAAAGGTCAGAGTTGTCAAGTACAGAGATCTACTAATGTTTGTACAAAGCATTCCCTGGTTTAAATGATAATGAATACGGAAATGTCAATAGTACAAATGATATTCTGAAGGCGTGCCAGTGCTTAAATGTTGTTCCTTCAGGAGAATTAAAGATTCATCCAGGCTGCAGAGCAAGCATGAGAGGAAGCAACCGTAAAGAAAACAGTGTGTTTCTACGCACAATTTTTGCAAAGGATCTGAATGTTTTGGTCAACACAGGCAAGCCTGCATCAAAGTAACCTGCAGCACAGGTTCCTGAGCACATGTGTGATGCACATGTATGATCCACATCTCCATGGAGCCAGCTAGCCAGAATTCAAGCTCTGGAGTCTCAGCCCAGTGTTATTATATGATGCCCATTTTTATTTTGTGTCTCTGTTTTGTTTCCTTTCTTAGGGTTTTATACAATATACAAATTCAGTGTGGTCATAGTATCTCCTGTTATTTCATTTTTAAAAAAGATTTTACTTTCACCTTTAATTATGTGCATATATGTGTTGGTGTGTGTGTTTGGAATGTGAGTGGAGTGCTTCTGTAGCCCTGATATGAGTGCCAGTAACTGAACTCCTGTCCTCTGCAAAAGCTAATTGTGTTCTTAACCACCGAGCCATCGTCTCCGGGCCCTCTAATTAAGTTTGCTGGTTGTTTAAAGTGTGTATCCAAACAAGTTAGTTCAGAGTATTTTCCATCTTAAGACTCTTTATTTCTACTTTAAATTCTCATAACAATTTTATTATATGTATAATACATTCCTATTTGTCTTCATTTCTTACACAGAAAACTCTTTAACCTTCTAGTTTGTTTTAGTTGCTGCATATTTTACTTTCAATTAAAATAAAACGCATTGATTTTATTGATTTTTGAGGCATTTTTCTTTCATTAAAATTGAAATATGTTTTATATTTCTATTACATTTAGTTTTAAACTATTGAGTTTCTATATTTTATTATTTTATTATCATTTACCAATCTCCCTTTATTCCTTATAGCAAAAGCATTAATTAATGGTTCATTTTGAGGTATACCTCTAAACTAAAGGATATTTTCTTCTAAATTACATAAATTGGAAGCCTTTTCTCCCCAGCAATCCCTGCTTGATTTACCATAGCTTCCACAGATATGTCTTCAACATTTTCATGAAGATTTCTCCAGAAAGGAAAAGGTCAATCTCCTCTTAAAAATATTAGGTGATTGCTTATCTCTGAATAGGACACCTATATCAAACTCCTGTCTCTCAAGGCTCAGAGATCTTTGTAGAAGAGGGGGCAGAAAGAATGTAAGAGCCAGAGGTTGTAGATGAGCACAAAGACACTGTTTTCCAGACACCTGGCCAGTTACTCATATGAACTCACAGCAACAGTAACATCATGTGCAAATCCTACATAAGCTAGAACTTGACAAAATCCCAACAAAGATGTATGGGAGTGGGTGAGAAATCCCAGCCCTATCTGAAGAACTACTGAAAACTGATGGTGGCTGGGAGGGAGAGGGTCAGTGTCATTTAAGGGCAAGTCTTAGTAGGTTGACGAGGCTCCAGTGCATAATCCCATGCCAAAGGGCATTTGCGGACATAAATATTATATGAAATTTTCAAGATTTTGATACAAAATTATTTTTAAAATATTAGATGAAATCGTGAGATTGTGTGGAGGGTTGTGTGGAGCCACTGCTGCCTCACCTAATTAGTGACATCTTTTTAGAACATTTTAAGACAAATATGCCATCGTAGCAGTTTTGATAAATATAGTGACATGAACTAAAAGGACCACTGTGAACACAGGCAGCCAAGTCCAAGGTGAGGATGGCCGAGCAGAACTGTAGCTCTCTCCTTTTCAAGCTCTTGGTTATCCTTGGTCATTGCTTCACACCATTGAGGGGTAAAACCTTGCTCATGGGAGAAAGTGAAAAATTACTTAGTATTGCAATGATTTGTGGTCATCCAAAATTCCAGGAAACAAAAAGAGATATATAGGATATGTGTGCTATTAAAACTTTATGAGTCATGGATTATGATTCTCTAATTATATAAAATAAAGTTTAGACTCAGAAAGTGACACTATATTTGTCAGAGAAACCATTACGAATCTTAGATATCTCACCTTCTCAAGCATGCAAAATCGCCTTTTTCTAGGAGTGGCTCCGTCTTTCATCAAGCAACTATATCTGAAGAGCCAACTCTACTGACTACATCCAATGGAACACTACAGTGAAGGAGGCCTGGTCTGTTTCTTAAAGAAGCTTTCAGATAAGAACATTGGAAATAGATACAGGAGATGGAAGAAAGGAAAGAGGAGGAGGAAGAAGATGAAGCGGAGTGGGGGAGGGACAGAAAAAGAAAGAGTTCTATAAGAGGAGACATAAACATGGAGAGAAAGAAGGTTAGAGACTGAGGTGCTGTAGACCCAAATTTTCTTGAACTTTGCATTCACGAGATGCATTTGTGGGTGAGTGGCCATCCTTGAAAGAACCACATAGCTGAATCTCACAAATGTGTTGTTGCATTGAAGGGGCAGGGAGACCCTCGCCTGACAGTCCAGCCACACCTCCCAACCAACCTGTTGGCCCTAGTCACATGTGGACTGGGGTAGAGGCTAAGGGTATACAGGCTGGGGAAGCATGCGGGGAGGCTCTCTCAGCATTTTATGCTATGAGGCTGTGGGGAAGATACCATTCATGCCTCACTAAGGACTTTCCAGTGCATCCTTGGGGTTGAGGTACCCACACTCCTGTAAATAAGCCCTCATCCATTGCTCTGTAAATAAGCTCAATAAACTCCCTGGTTTCCAAGATTGCAGTTTGGTGAATATTGTACCTCATTTTGTTGTTGGTACTGAGGGAGGATGGGACAGACACTGTTTACAGCTCTCCCCAAAAATCAATTTTAGTAACACTTGGAGTAGTTGGCAGAATATGACAAGACTGAGTTTGGGAAGAGAAATGTTGTTACCCTGATACAGGGAAGGACACCTAAAACCAAAGCACAGCTGGGTGAGGAAAGAGTGTTTGCAGAGGACATTTTGACATGGTGGGCTATCCCCATAGGGCTGGTGGCATAGCAGCAGTGTCCTGGGTAGTGATGTGAAACTAAGGCACGGCCACCTAGGGTCGATGATATCTATAATGAAAATTCTAGGATGGTAGTTTCCTTGTAGGTAGTATGGAGTGGCATGCCTGCTTGACCACTGGGGTCCGTCATGAGAATATGGAGATACTCTGAGAACAGCTGAAGGTCTGCAGCAGACATTATAAGCCCTGGAAATAGTGCACTAGGCAGGAAGGTATCAGCAAGTAGCTGCAGAGGCAGCCTGGCTACCCCTATGGGTGATACGAGCTCTGCCCCAAGCTAAGTCAGAAGCCCAGAGAGAGACAAAGGGGTAAGAGAGGAATTTCAGTGAGAAAGGGATATGAGGCTGACCTCTTCAGTATTGGTCTCCGACCTAGACAGTAAATTGGATAAAAGAAACAGAGAGATGGAAGGGTTAGCCTGGCATTTTTTATGGGTAGGGGGCCAAAAGGAGATGAAAGACCAGATTGGATTTATAATACAAGACTCATCCCTGGACTCCGGAATCTGGAACCTATTGGAAAGGCAGATAGTGATGAGGAAGGGAGCTACCTAAAAATAGTTGAAGATACCCCTTGGGTTTCACCTTAAATACAACGAAAAGTCCATGGTTCAGTGTGCTGATGGAGGCCTTAACAATGGTCCGGTATGAGAGACTCTGGTAATCAGAATATTCAGTCCTGGAGCTGCTGGAACTAGGGAAGACTTTCAAAGAAGTAGTGAAGGAGCCCTCGACCAGGGACTTAGGAGCAGATGGAATTAGTTTAAATACTGCAGAAGCAGAAAAGCTGAGCAACATAACCACCCACCCCGCCTGGACACACAGCTGCATAACCCAAGGCAGTACAAAAGGAACTGGTGTCTGATAGACTGGCTCCTATGATCCATTATAGATACCTCATCATCACTAGTGGAGGTCCCAGTGGGTATGAGGGGCTAGAGGAGAGCTAAGGAGGGACAGGCAATAATGAGGAAAGCAATGTGCGATGCCCCTAGAAGGAAGAGGAAATTTCACACTATTTCACTGCCCTACTTTGCTTCATGTTGCTGCAATAAAACACTGCCCAAAACTAACTTGAAGTGGAAAGGGTTTATTTAACCTTCTACATCTCAATCTATCATCAATGGAAAACTCAAGGCAGGAACTCAAAGCAGGAGCCTGGAGGCAGGAGCTGAAGCAGAGCCCACTGAGGAATGCTGAGTACTGGCTTGCTCAGCCACATTTCTTGCATATTCCAGGCCTACCTGCCTAGGGATGGCATGGCTGACAGTGGGCTGTGCCCTCCTACATCAATGAGCAATTTAAAAAACACTTCACAGACATGGCACAGGTCAATTTGATCCAGAACATTCTTCACTTGAGGTTCCCTCTTCCTAGATGACTTTAAGTCTGTGTCAAGTTGATAGTGAATGCTAAATATGACATTTATAAACCATATATATTTGACAAACTATTTCATAGTTTCTACTTTCAATTCAATGACTTGCCAAAGTAACGAATCAAAAAGAAAACCAATTCTTAAATATGACTCCGGGTATAACAGAATTTTTGAAGTGAGAAAAAATGTGAATTGACTATATAATATTAGAGTCACTATTTGAAGCAGTGAAGTGACTATAAATTTATGTGTCCCTGTGTTATGCATCCACAGTGCTATTTATGTAATATCAAGAGACCAGATAGGAAGTTTTGTTTAGTCATGAGGACATACTGTATGTTGTTTGAGTATCTATAAATAGAAAAACGGAGAGATTAAAATTAATTTTTGTTAAAGGAGAACGAATCAATTTGTTCACAATGCAAGGATTTTATTGGCTCGGAAGCTCTGCAGGCACACAGGCAAAAGGCCCAAGAGAACTCGAAAGAGAGGCCTAAGTCTGGAGTCTTAAGAGCTCAGAAAGTCATTGAAAAGTTTAAAGTAAAAGTAACGTATCATATCTTAATCTTTTAAAGATCATTATGACAGCGGCAGGGGGTAAACGCCAGTTGGAACAGTAACCAAAAGCAGAGAGAGCAACAGGATGCTAACAGGGAAAGCACAAGTTACAGTCAATGAACTTTGACAGAAGTGAGTAACCCAACCATATCCCACCGTGTCTATTTAATGTGACAAATCAGTGGTATGAAGGACATTTAAATGATTCACAGGTCACCACAGGCTACTTTATGGACAATAATGACACTCACTAAAATGAGAAAAAGAAGGTAAAGAGGAAAGAAACATGACAGACAAGGAACTGATCACTTTGGGTATGGATATGCAAGTTAGTATCTTATTTTATGAGGCACTCTGAATTATTGGTTATTGCCTTAGGATAATGTCAGTAGTTTTAAATTAAAGCTGAATTCAGAACATAAATACTGTTATATATCAATAAAAGTTTTATTGCTTTCTATTAGATTATAAAAGCACTGTTAATAAGAAAAAATAATGACATAAAACCAACATGACAATATCATCCTAATTGTGATACAAACAATTATGAGTAGCAATAGGCATTATATGTATATACATATGTATATGGGGAGACAGTCCATAGACATTAACTTTAAAATATTTTATTAATTATTTTTGTGTGTACAAGTGTTTTGCCTGCATGTATGTAAGTGCACCATATGCATGCAATGCCTTGCAAAGGCCAGAAGAGGGCATCATATCCCTTGGAACTGGAGTTACAGATGTGGCCGCTGGGAATCAAACTTGGATCCTCTAGAAGAAAAGCAAGTGTTCTTAATTGCTCTCCAGCTCCTACATTGATGTTAAAAATGGATAAAAGATACATGTTGGCAAGTTTAAGTGAGGCAGCAATCTCAAAAATTTGTAGGTGTGCTGATTATCCATATGTCACACAATCTTGCCATTTCTAATTATTTAAACAGAATTATGAGTGTATGTGTGAATATATTTTGAAATATTAAATAAGTTGTTAATGAGAACAAGAGTTTTATTGTAACATGTCCTAAACCACTTTCCCCGGAATTTTAAATTATAAAGATTAACCTTTGCCTTTAACTTCTGTTTCCCATTCTATTATACAGTAGGTAATAGAAAATACTAGCATATAATGAAGGAAGATGGAGTGCAAGGTGTTTTCTATATTTACTGGAATATTACTAATGCATTTTCATTCCACAGAAATAGAACTGCCTTATCATAATAATATACTCCAGCAAAAGTTATATTCAAAAATTAAATGCCTTGGATTTTCAAAAACTGAAACAATGTCCTAAGGGAGACAAGCACAGTTTCATTTTTACCAACCTTAGTTAATAAGTGGGATTTTTATGCATTGTTGGCACTACATATAATTGCTATATATAATTATAATATGTCCAACAATGCCTTCTTGTAGGTCACTGTGGTTATTACTATGGATCTTGATAATTAAAAGGGAATGAAAAATGGTTATAGCCCAGAAGGGCAACTGTCGGTCTCTGGCGAAGTCTATGAAACACTGGAATTGAAAATACTTTACGCATCATCTATGACCAACATAAAAGCCCTTCCATAACTTTTAGCTGTAAGTTGAGCAAAAAAATTCAGAAGACCTTCTGGAAAATGGCAGCCTCTCAACAAACCTGAATGTCTAAACAGTTTAAAGTTAAAGATAGAAACAAACAAGGGCATGGAGGATTTAATGAAAAAAAAAACCCTGAAAACCAAATCTGCTAGTTAACTGATGTATTTATTCATGGAACAGACCCAATAACGTAAATAGTTCATTAAAATGTTTACATTTATTGTATATTCATGAACATCTTCCTTCTTAAAAGTTAATGGCATAAATTTAGCATTGTCTCTAACAGAAGACTGAATACTTTAGCACACTGAGATTAAATCTTTATTTTTATAATTATTGGTACTTTAAGCAAGATTTTCTGTAAATTAGCTCTAGGAACTGTACATTTTATCTTTTTAATAATCCAAACTTTAAATATATTCTATCCTTTAATGTGTTGCATGTTTTGGAAAGATAAGTATTATAAAATGTATAATATAAATTTCTTATAAATACAAATTTTGAGATACTAATTAGAATCTACAGTAAAACTTTCATTGCAAAAGTACATTCTAAAATGTATTTTTGGAGACTTGTAGTCGCCTAAAAACATGTAATTTACAAGCAAAACTATAAAAGAAGGTAAGCCTTATGTGGACTCAGGTTTTTTATTTGTAATTGATTTCTGTAATGTCCACTTTTACAGGAAAAGTATAAGCCTTATGTCTGGAATGTATTTCAGGTCATCACATACTGACATGAGCTTAGCTGTATGCCCAGCACACAGCTTCACACTTTGTTCACAGCATGTCCTAGTGCACCCTAGGCCTACCTAAACTCTCTTGGAAGTTAAAGAGTCTGCATAAACTTACTATGGCTATTCTCATTTTCAAATTGGCCTCTCCATTAGTTTCCACACATAACTGAATACTCAATTTATTCTTCATCTTCTGTTGCCAGAAACCTTGGAGTCACCATGGAGACAACCCTCTTTGTTCCACATTCAGTCTATTGGAATTGTTGATTCACATACTGGCAAATAACAGACCTGATCGATCGATCACTCATCAGATTATATGTCAATACCATCGTGGTCAAGGAAATCTATAACCTTCCTGTGTCGTTGAAAGAGTTCCTACCTAGTGTCATTTTGTACCTTGACTTGCTAGTTTGAAGATTTTGTTTTTACATGTCAGTTTGTGTATCTTCTGTTCAAAGTCCTCTCAATGCTTTCCAACATCTTCAGATATAAGGGAAGTGCTGTTTACTGTGATTTGTGAGGTCTTATGGCAAAATCCTTTGATTTTCAAGTTTCTAACTTCTCTTCCTCTTGAAGCTCACTTACTGTGTTTACACTGGACCCTTGGCTGCTTCTAGAAAATTGCGGGCATGTGTGTCCTACCTAGCACTTGCTGTTCCCTTGACTCCAATTTCTTCCTAGTTCTCTGTAAATTTTACTTCTTCACATACTTGAGGGTTTCTCTATTTGTGGAGTTCTCAGAACGCTCTGGCCTCCTTCATCCTGAAGCCACCCTGCACTCCTCCCTCTGCCCTGCTTCCCTGTGGCACTTGTGGCCCCCATACACATTGTAGCTTGAAAGGATTTCCTCTTCATTTACTGTTTTCTCAAGTAACAGGATTGTTCCATTAGTTAATTGTTCAGAATTGTTCAAGAGAGTCCTCAATAAAGTTTTGCTAAATGACTGTGTGAAAAATTAGTATCATATATTTCTTTCATTAAAATATCAGTTTATGTAGCCTAACCCATTTCATTAAAAATCATAGCAAATTGGTTTGAGAAATTAATTCTGGATAAAGGATGGGGAAACCTACCCACAGCTGACCAGGATGCAGGTTCCTTCCATTCTGAGTCTCAGCCCTTTCAAGACCCTGGGATTCATCCTATAAGTCAACAGAGAACTCTACTGCAAGCTAGGTTTTGGCCTCGACATGTGGACTGGTGGACAGTGTTTTGCCAGTCAGAGTCATACATCCGTGTTCATCCATGTTCATTGCTTAGAAGGCTTGAGACAGACCCTTCCAATACACTCAGAATTGAGGCAATTAGGCCATAAGCATTTACCAATGATGCTTTGCTTCATACAAACTAGGAAAAAGCTAATCGTCCCAGTCTCTTCATAAAATGCTTTGAAATGTGTACTTCTCTAGGCCAACTGTGAACCATGAAAGAAATAAAATAGAACAGGAACTGGAGAGAGAGCTCAACAGTTAAAACCAGATTCTACATCAGCACCTACGCAGCAAGTCAGGCATCTGTAAACACCTGTAACTCAGGCTCTGCGGGATCTCATACCCTCCTCTGGCCTCTACGTGCACCATCACATACATACACATATACGATACTCTTACAGACATACACTAACATAGCCATACATATTAAAAAGTCACACCAATCTTTGACAAAAGATAATTTTTAAAAAATCATCAAGCAGAATGAGGAGACTAAAAATAACTGCAAATAAGAGTAACATGTTAGTTACATTTCAGCAGAACTGCCTCTGGAAGTAGGTGACATATGAGCAAAAGATAAGAACGATACAAACACTGGAACTGGAGAGATGGCTCAGCGGTTAAAAGCACTGACTGCTCCTGCAGAGGATCCAGGTTTAAGTTCCAGCAACCACATGGCAGGTAACAACCAAACATAATTCCAGTGCCAAGGAATGTGATGCTCTCTTCTGACCCCTGAGCGTGTTGCATGACATAGGTGCACTTACATATAGGCAGGAAATATACTTATACACACAAGATATAATAAAATAATAAAAACATACAAAAACTGGAATACTAACAGCTACAGAACACAAGGCAGGCGCGAGATGGTGGGAATGAGTGTCTGCAGAACAGAGATCACACGTATGCATAGGCAGAGGGGGAGCTGAGAAGGTGACCCAATTGCAGGGCAAGATTTTCATTGTTAGAGCCTGGTAGGTCACAGCAGGAAGTTAGATTTTACTTTAAAGTAAGGGGAAGACATCATTATACTTCAAGCAGAAAAGCCTATGGCCTGACTTACATTTTTATAACACCTCTTTAGCTTTTGTGCTGTCTTTTGCAGCAGTGTGAGTGACAGGTATAGTAAAATAGATAGAAGCTCAACAAGATTTGAGGGGATTCCAAAGAAGGATCCACCAGAGTTATTGGGAGCTACCCCACATGCACACCATCAGGGGATCCAAGATACTAGGCAAATACTCAACCCTGAGCTACATTTATTCTCAGCCTGTACTGGCCCGTTGTCTAGGCTGCAGCTGAGGCATGAAAAGTGGCAAGGGGCAGGTGATCACTGGTTGAAGCCACATCTAATCACTAATGTTCTGATAAAGTAAGTTCAGAATTAAAGGAAGGGAGTTGTGATAGTTTATCTTGATTACCACCCTGATGAGAGCTGGAGGCTTCATGGAGGCAAATGTCTGGGCATTTTGAGGAATTATCTAGATTAGGGAAACTGAATTTTGAAGACTCACCTTAAATATGGAAGATGCTATTTTGCGGGTTGGGGTCCTGGATGAAACCAGGAGGAGGGAGCTTTTTGACTGTTGATGTAATGGGACAAGGTATCTCAAGCTCTTGTCACCATGCCTTGGCCACCATCATGGACTATATCCTCCAACTGTGAGCAGAAAGAAACCTTTCCTTCCTGTGGACATGACTTTTCCAATATGAACATGCTCTGGACAAATGACTTTTATTGCACCTTGCAATCAAAAGTTAATCTTAGCATGTTTGTAATGCAGACGAGTCCCTTAAGTCCTGTGTTCCTCTGTGACCTAGACATATGGCCTTAATTATTCATGACTGGTCCTTCCTTGCACCTGACCTAAAACAATTTATGAAAGTGAGTTTGTACGTGTGTGTGTGTGTGTGTGTGTGTGTGTGTGTGTGTGTGTGTGGTGGTTATATGTGTTTTGTATATTCCTTGGAAACAATAAAAAGTGTCGGGAGCCATTTTGTTGTTTATGCCCAAAATCTAAGAGAAGATATGCTTTTAGCACAAGGATGAGATTTGAACATTCATGACCTTTGGGAGAGGATGTAGGTTCTACAAGATAGCACTTGTTGTTTTGCACAAATGTCAGCATTGTCTCTAATTTGACTTCCTGCCTGAATCCCTATACTATGGATAGTGGTATAAAAACGTTGAGCAAAATAAAGTTGGGGGCCTCAGTATTGACTGACAGCCTTCCCGAGTCTATCCTTTCTCTCTCTCTCTTTCTATGTATATATATCAATCCTCACTCCCCACTTCAGGTACAGTTTGATTTCTGCCAGCAGGCTCCGGCAGAAAAGTATCCCACTTATGTTGCAAACAACAAATATTAAATTGATAATGCTGTTTGTGATTGTGTGTCCTACGTCAATAAGGGTAGCAACAGACATAATCTTCTGATAAGACAGTTGCAATTTTACATCCCCATTTCATGCTGGATATACTGTTTCAATAAAAAAAGAAAGAGGGAACCCTTCTGGAGAACAGTTCTGAGAGGATCGTGAAGGAACAGATTCTCAGAACAGTTCAGGTTTCTCCTGTCTGAGAGTCAGGCTGTCTTTATCCAAGCACTGCCTTAATGCAGCATCTTAGAGTAACTGCCACACTTTCCTTGAATTTGTTATTATCCAGATTTTTGTCACAGCATGTCAAGTAATGAATTCAGAAGGGAATTCAACTGTGAGAGAACAAATAGAAGCCGTAATTCAGTTAGCATCTCTGCTCACCCTTCTCATGAGGAAGAGCAGAGCAGTGGGCAGAACATAGTTTATGTGGTAAACAAAAGGGGAAAGTTCAACTAATGTGATCAGTAAAGGACATTGTCTAGGTAGATTGGAAACTCTTGGATAATCCTGTAAGAGTGGTAGAAAGACATATACCTAAATCAGAGCTTAAAATCCTCTGAACTAATCTAATTTAAAGTCCTTCTGGTTCTTTGACCTATGAAACTGCACTCTATAAAAATGCAAATTAGTAAGACATTAAGAATTTTTACATTATCTGGATTTTAATATGCATTTTTATTATGACCTTGTCAAAAAACTAGTAAAAATGTTTTGGTAAATCTGATTTTCTAGAAAACTACATAATTAGCAGTTTTTGCACTTAAACACAATGTAATTAATTATTTTAATATTTTGTTGTAAAGCAATTATCCTAGGCCATGATTTTCACAAGGAGAAAAAAATAGATTCTAGCCTAAATCATAGGTCTCATAGTTTTACATTACTGACAAATTTTACATCTAACTATAAATAGAGGTGATTCTTTTCCTTAGAGTTTTTCTTTAAAATAATGTGTGGTTTATTTGTTGCTTTAATGTTAAACTAGTTATTTTAATTCTCCGTGTGTGTGTGTGTGTGTGTGTGTGTGTGTGTGTGTTAGAAACAGGCAGGCAATAATATAACCGCCTTACTGAAATGTCAAGGTCAGAGATAATGTACATGAAGCAAATAAGCCTTTTCATTAGTGCTTAGTAAGACATGATTATCTATATTCCTTCTGTACTAATGTCATTATTCCTGCTTCTTTTATATTTTAAACTTAAGGAGCTTATAAACCAATCTGAAGAACATGTTTCTATTGCTATTGACAAGCAAGCAATAAATAAATAAATTGATGGTAATTGAAAACTTTTTTCCCTAAAGGAACATAAATAATCAAGTCAATAAACATTTTATTGCAGATTTATTTAGTACCAAGGGGCTGTGTGTCTGTGTCTCTGTGTACATGTGATTTGGAATGTAATATAGGACAATAATAATATTAGGCATTTAATTTTTTTAAGTATTAGGCATTGAATCTAGGGATTCATGCATGCTAGACAAGTGTTCTAAAACTGAACTACATTCCTAGGCCTTGAAAAGAATTTTAATTAATAAATTTACTTATTTATGTTATATGTGTATATGTGAATTTGTGTGTGGTATATGTGCAGATGTGTGTTCAGGTGTACATGTCCTTATGCATGTGGCAGAGGAGGATACTGGCTGGTGAGCTCTGTCACGCACCAACATATTCTTTTCAGTAATCCTCTTTCATTGGACCTGGAACTAGGCTGGTGATCAGCAAGCCATAACAATCTTTCTATCTCTATTCCCCCAGTCTTGGGATTATAGGAACCCAGTCATGCCTGGTTTTGTATGTGGGGGCTAGGGATTTGAACTCAGGTACTCATGTTTACACAACAAATGGTCTTACCCACTGAGCCATTTCCTCAGCACCCAAAATTTATTTTTAGGAACAGTTTGCATATGTGTTATATGTGTCTGTGTGTGTGGCTATATATATTTGCATGAGCATATGTGCAACTATGTGTGGAAGTGCACACATGAGGCCAAAAACTAGTGTCAGATCCCTCATAGCTGCAGTAACATGCATTCAGAAGATGCTGAGCTTGTTATGTGGGTCCTTGAACTGAATTTCAGTTTTTTTGATTGTGTAGTAAGCACTATTAACCACTGAGCCAGCTCTCTAGTTCCCAGGAAACATCTGAGAAACAGCAAAAACCTAATTTTGACTTTTATTCTATGGCTAGCTAAGGACTGGTAGTAGAGAGTACGAATAAACAGCAAAAATGATAGAGTACAGCCTACAAACGCAGTGAGATATACAAACATGGAGAAGAAATGTCAGTACAAGGAAGCAGAAATGAGGATAGCTTGTGCAGAAAGCAGGCTTGCAAACAGCCCTGTAAATGAGCTATCCCAAGCTGGGACTTAATCTTCATTTAAGGAAGGTTACCCTAAAACATGAGAGGTCATTCTTTCTACTGCTGGTTCACTTTTCCGCCCCTAAGTCATAAAAGTGGACTCTTCTCTCTTAATGAAATAACCAGTGAAGATGTTGACAGAGAAACGACTCCCTGGGCTGTATTAGTACTTACCAGAGCAACTGTCTGTCCAGAATCTGAAAACAATTAAGCTGAAATCCAGATTTTTGTCTTTGACTATTGGCTAAATGTTTCTCTCTCGTTTTTCTGTGTTTTCAGTTGATAAAAGCTTTCCTTTTAACCTCCAATTAATTACTAGATTGACAAACCCTCCCATTCTGTCAGCAAAACATGCAATCTGTGCTGACGGTGTTCAACTGCTTAGATATCTGTGGTCATATCCCTCTAGACCAGCAGCTGTTCCCCAGGCAATGTGCTTGACTACAAGAGCCAGAGCACTTTATTACTAAGCCCCTTTATGCGCCCGTTGGGTTTGCTATTATAATGTAATTAAATATTAATTAAGGTGTTGAAATGAGCATGAGAAACAGAATTGCTGTCAATGAAAATTAAATTAACATAAAAAAGTGGGGAGATCATCTTCTGAGGATCTAAAGTTCTTATTTTAGTTTAATGAAATTACAAATTAAAATTGTGAATAGTGCATTACAGGCAAAGGTGATAGAAGAAATATACAGCGTTCTAGTCAACAGACATTTAACAAAAAGTCATGCCCTTATATCATAAAACTGACAAGCACACATGCAGTTTTCAGTCAGAAGAGAACCTTAAGTCTGCATGGTCACTGTTCTGATTCATTTGACATATTATCAGACCTTTTTAACTTCCTGACTTTGGGTCATGCTCATGACACTAAACATAATCAATCATAGATAGACACCATAGATAATATTCTTGTCCCTTGGAGATAATCAAATAGGGCCCAGGATCTGTAATATACATACCACAGAATCATCAAAAGCAGAAGACATATTTCAAGTGAAAAATGAGAAAAAAAACAGGTAAAATACATGATAATTTTACAAGACATTAGCATTGCTGAAGGATATTAATAGCAGTTACATATTTTTACTGTATATCATTTCACACATATGGTAGACTTTAAGAAAATTGCATATATTTTGATTCATAGACCAAACTGTAAAAAACAATGTTATCCACCTAACCTATAATAAAAGTGCATTCATGATTATCAAAAACTGACCATTTACTAAAATTTAAGTGTACCACAGAATTGTGTTTTAAGATTTATGTGTACAGATTCTTGAAATATTTTTCTTAAATTCAATAGTTCTATGATTTTATAAGACATAAATACATCTATAAGCAAAATATGCAGTTTTATCAAGCAATGTACTTTAATAACTGCAAAGTAATATTTTTGTCTTTAAACAAACATGATTATAGGCCATGAAATTATGACCTTCAAAACAACAAATAAAAATTACGTTACTAGGAAAAAGCACAATGTTAAAAATCAGTGAAATAAATGAAAGTCATAGTTTTCTGAGATCACAGGTTTGAAATAACCATGGAAATTTCTCTAAAACCTTGCATTGTTAAGCCAGAAGTCTGCTTTAACAATAATAATCACATATTGTACTTAGTCTGTACTGCCACCAAGTGCCTAAAACAATTAATTTAAGATTCTCTAGAAACTGTAAGTGGATTCTTTTTTGCTCTGAGTAACAATTTGGAAACAGGCTAAAAGCAAACCAATTCAGCCATCAACAGCTGCTTTACACATAGCAACAAGATCCCCAAAACACTAATAAAATACCAAAAATCCTACCAGCTCACTGGGAGTTCATGGAGTCTAAAAATGTTGTGCAGCTTGTAGTCAAACTTGGCTGGGCAGAGATTTTCTCTGCATAAATTCAAATTTGGATCTGGCTGCATATCTGTGGGGAATTCTGAATCCTAGAGGAAAAACGAAGCAAACGTTCTTGTTAAATTCCCACAGTATTGTACATATCGATGCTATCTTTGTTAACATTGAATTCTAACAAAATTATCTTTGTATATGACTCTTACCTTAAATTCCTCACACCCCAGTATATTTTGAGAACCTGTACAGAAAGATCAATGTAAAAGAGGACATATATTCCCATAGCTATTTTGTTTCTAGGCTTCATGATTCCTACTAGAAATTACTTGAAAACATTCCCTTGTAGATCTCAGTGAAGTAAAATAGAGCATTGTCTTATATGATCAGTCAATTGTATTTTTCAATTTACTTCCCAACCTAATGTTGACTTCATGAATCAAGACTCCTTTTTTTACTTTTGTTCTATAAAGTGAAAGAACCAAAATTAACCACGTTAGGTCTCATAACACATTTGTTAACACATTGTGATTTTTTCCCTTAAATCCGAGGAGACAGGGCTAATTTAAAGATATTTGCTACAGGTGTGTGATTTCTGTTATAGTCCTTTTACTGTATGCATTGTAACCCATACTTGCCATTTGCGAGTTAATTCCTTCCCACCAAGCAAACTCAATGGGAAAGGAATCTATCCTCAGTGCCAACGCATGCTCTCAATTTTCAGTGTTTAATAATGAATAAAGTCAGTGTTTAGCTCCTCTCACAAAAAGGAAATTGTTCTAGTCATGGAAAGTTCATTAATGAAAAAAGCAAATAATAATCCTTGCCCTCATGTGGGTTACATTCTAATGCTTTCCTCAATACATCATCAGAGCTAGAAAGTGATTGTCAATTTATATAGGTAAGCTATTTATTTTTTATTAGCAAAGTAATACATATTCTCATAGGAATGTTGCTAAATTTTATAATATGACACAGAAAAAACTCAACCCTACTCTCACACCAATGTATAATTACTATTAAAATTTTGGTTTAGTTACTTAATTTTCCTCTCAGTTTCTATAGAATTGGAAATAGTCTCTAGTTTTCATGTAACACATCATCCATCCTATTTTGTAAGGATGATAAATGGTATATTTTATACATCATTTGACAGTTTTTGTCTCTTTATGGTATTCAATGCTATGGACATTCTTTCTGTTTATAAACCTGAAATTCACTGATTATTTTCCTTTAAATCCCTTTTCTAGAAGTACAAATAAACAGTTCAAATAAAATACATCTTTGAAGGGCTGAAGAGATGGCTAAGCAATTAAGAGCACTGGCTGCTCTTATGGAGGAACCAAGCTCAGTTCCCAGAACCTTCATGGTGTCTAACAGCTGTTGTTAAGTTCAGTTCTAGGGGCACTGAAAACCTTTTCTGATGTCTGAATGCATTGCATCACATGGGTACACTTACATACATACAGTCATAACACTCATACAAATAAAAAATAGTATTTTCTTTTTTATTGAATTATTTGTATTTCATACAGAACATCTTAATCATCTTTATAGTTCCTTCCCCACTGGCACCATCCTATGGCCCCACACTGGACTGCATGCATCCTGCCATTGACATTAAGGCCTACTGAGTCAAGTTTGTGTCCCCAAATGTCCCTCAGTACAAGTTCATCCACTGAGATCTAGTCAACTATCAAGAGTCCCTCCCTTTAAGAAGATCAGCCGTCCCTCACTCAGAACTAATCAGCTGCCAATAGTTCGGATAAGATTGGGGCCCACTGCCCATTCACACAGTTCTATGCTGGGTTTTTGTCTGCTTGGGTTTGCATGAGTCTTGCACATGTTTGATACCACAGCTGTAGGCTTACGTGAGCAAGATCCCAGAAGCCTGTAAGACTCTGTTTCAGTGTGGTCATACACCTCCTTTTCTGACTCTTACAATATTTCCACTCCCCTTTTCCACAACAATTCCTGAGCCCTGGCTAAGTGAAGTTTAATATAGAAGACCTGTTCAAGGACCCACACTCTGCAGACTCTTATTTTCTATGCTTTGGCAAACTGTGTCCTTTTGTGTTCACGGACCTCTGTTGCATGAGGGAGCTTCATTGATACGAGTTGAGAGATGCATCAGTGTTCTCTCTAACCCTTGTTCTACAATGTTCAATGAACCTTAGGTGTAGAGGTTCCATCTTAGATGTGTCACTCAGGATTGGGCATTTCACAGCATATCTCCCTGTGTGACCTATTGTGGAACTATGTAATAGTAGCCATCTGTTGCCAAGAAGCTTCTTTGATGATAGGTGACTGGCATAACTGTCTGTAAATATAATGATCCATATTTAGCACATAATAAGAAATTACATTTATCTAGAGACTTGACATCTTTAGGATTTTCTCTAAGATCTATGACCCTCTTCAGCCATGTATATTTGGGTTTGTTTACAGGACTATACATGAGTTCTCTCTCATTGAGTGGGCTTAAAATCTAATTTTACAGCTGTTGATTTTCCCCAAGTTAAAAGTGCCACTACTGCCCTAATATAGTTTGCTGTGCCAGTCATCATTGTGATTATTAGGCCTTAAGGCAAGGCCTATAATTTTGACCATCAATTGATGCTTTCCCTTAACAGCTTGCATAATATTCTCCAAAACTATGAAAGCTATGAAAGGGAGGTAGCTTCCAGGTCAGTTCCAGCACTGTTGCTCCAAATCTTGTGATTGAAGTATACCCTGTCTTCAGCTGTAGGGACTTAACCTTCAAGTTCTGGGAGACAATCAAGGGCTATGACAATAGTTGTGTAATTTTGGGAGTCTCTTGGACTAACCTGGCCAACCACTTGAAGGGAGGTTTCTCCTGTCTGGCACTGTTTCTTGTTTTATATCCTTCAGCTATACACATGGACTAATATAGAGATACTGTATGTGCTACTTTTCAGTAGGTTTTTGAAATAATTTGTTTCCCTCTGGTTTTCATAACGTATCTCTCTCTCTCTCTCTCTCTCTCTCTCTCTCTCTCTCTCTCTCCATTTCACCTTTGATAACACCTGTCTCCTATGGTCCCCCTCTTGATCTCTTTCTACTCCTTTACTCCCATGTACTCATGAACATAAAATAAAAATAAAAATAATAATTAAATCATTTTAATTAAAAAAATAGGTGCTGGAGAATTAGCTCAGTGATTAAGGGCACTGGCTGCTTTTGCAGAGGAACTGAATTTGATTCCCAGAATCTACACTGTGCCCAACAACTATTTGTAAAATTCCAGTTCCAGGGGATCTGATGCCCTCTTCTGATCCCCACAGGCATTGCACAAGAGGAGTCCACTTACATACATGTAGCAATATACTCATACACATAAAAGAAAAATGATGAATATTTTAAGTTAAAAAAATAAATCCTTGAGAAAAATGCAATAACTCTCCACAGATTTCCCTTCAGAAATGCTATACCAACTATGTTTGGTTCACTATAATATCCTTGTTAACACTTTATATGCACATATACACACACAGAAAATATTCAACTCTGTATAAACTCTATACATATCAAGCTCATTGCACTGTTATTAAATCATAGACAGCTAATAAAATCAGATATTTAATAAAACGTAGCCAAGTCCTGTAACCTAGTTATAAGCTAAGAAGGAAACAGAAAACGTAACAATAACTATTTAAAAGAAGATTTAGAACAAAACAAGCAAAGACCAAGTAATAGCAGTCTTATCCAAACTTGCATGTGCTTGCAGAGACAAAACATAAGTCTTCTATATCACCAACCAGCATTCCAGGAGACAATAGCCAACAAATGGCAAGCCAGAATCAGTGAGGTAAATGTAGAATACATAAATAAGGGCAATGCATAGGGGACAGAGGAAGTAAAATAAATCTTTAAACTATTTCTCTCAGGTCACATAACCATTACCATTTCTTTGTTTTGACAAGGTACAACTGGAGGGCAAACTAAGCTCACGGTAGTATGCTTCAATAGTTAGCAGGTCTACAACTTGAAATCACTGCACAGATTTTTTTAAAAATATTAATTATGGGTTCTGCCCCAAACAAACTGAATGATAATTTCTGAGAGTAAGGCTCTAACAGTAGCACTTGGCTTAACGTTCCCTATGTGAAGTAAAAGTCAAGGCTGAAAATGATGCCTTCATTAACATTTCACCTTCACCATATATTTATATGTGAACTTAAGACAAGCTATTTAACAAACTTCTGAAGTCATAGTTTCTGATCTGTAAATTATGACGTAAATCTTACGTATTCCAGAGGCTGTTGTGAATGACAGGTGACACAGTCCTTATAAAGCATGCATCATAAGCTTGGCATCTAGTACATCACTGATAAACAGTAACTGTCTCTGTTGCTATTTTTATTGCCTGTAGTTAGTGGATGTGGAAATTCCAACTGGTAAGTTCATTATGAATACTTTCACTACTTGTTAAAAAATAATTCTATATTTATCAAATGACAGCTTTAACATGCCCCCTCAGATATGATGGAAGTAGTCCTGATTTTAGTATGCTATTACTATTCAGAACTCCCATTCTATATTCAGTTTATTGCTTACCATCTTCATTTGCTCCAAAGTAAATAATAATACAGGTTCTTGCTTTGTGGTCCAGTTAAGATTAAACATAGTCTTATTGTTTTCAAAGTATGGGATATGGTGGTTCATTCCATTTCAGGGATGTATCAGTTAGGCATCCCATGTTTCTAGCCTTATAAGTAAACCAGGCCATTTATTTTATTCTTTCCCCATCAAATTTTAAGAAGGTAATTTTCTCCCAGGCCACAGGTAAGTTTAGTCCAATTGACATAGGTCTTCTTTTTTATATTATTCGTTGCTTTTCATCTAACTAATGTTTATGGGAATGACCCCAAGCAATTTTGAACTACAAATACAAACTATTCACTCCAGGCCAAAAAACTCAACATGTGAGTGTCTAGTCTGTGCCAGGTGCTATGTTAAGTACCAGATCATGAATAGAATATAATTACTCCACCCCAGAGATATTTCTGTAAGAAAACAGCATAAATCAAAAACTATGTCATTTGGAGCTGGGGATATAGCTGAGTCAGTAAAGTGCTCACTGTGTAAATAGGAGGACATGAGTCTGATCCTTAGAACCAAAATGAAATAATCAGGCTTAGTGGTAGGCATTTGAAATCCCAGTACTGGGGAGCAACAGACAGACAGATCTGAGGTCACTGTGCAACCAGTCAGCCTATTTGGCGAGATCTGGGCAAACAAGAAGCCCTGCCAAGAAAAATAAGGCCGATGGCCCTTGTCTTGGTTTCTTGTTCCTAGTGCTTTAGTATTTACTCTGACAAAATCAACCTAGTATAGTTATTTGTTCTGGCTCACAGTTCAAGGTTGTCATCCGACATGGTAGGGAAATTAAAGTGGCAGGAGCTTGAACTAGTTGGTCACATTGCATTCTACTGCTTAGTTCCCTTTACTAGATATAAGGTCCAGAATTCCAGTCAGGGAATTGTGCCATGGACAGTGGGGAGGCATTGCACCCCACTTAAGGTAATCACAATAATCTCCCACAAATACATTCAGAGGTCCATCTCCCAAGTGATTCTAAATGCTGTCTAGTTGTCAGTTAACACTAAACATCACAACAGCTGAGGAGCAACACTTGAAGTTGACCTTCACATCCACACTCATAGCACACATGTGTGCACCTTCAGACACATACAAAAATAGACACATAAATATCCTTTGAAACTAGAGGATAGATATGTGAATTATATTGACGTGAGAAGATAAGAAAGAAAACAACTGGAACAGAGAACATACATTTATCATCAATTATCTTTATCGTGTCAGTTAATTGATCATTGAGACAGAACTGAGATGATGTAGTTATCATTAATAGTGCTTATGACTATATTAAGAGATGATAAAGATGGATGTATGAGTGGGAGATATGTAGATACATAAGTTAAAAGGAAAATTCAATGGTGAGGAAGTCTTGTTACTACAAATGATTACATCTGACAAATGATAAAAGTTTGCAAACTTCATAAATGAACTGAACAAACTAAAGATACAAAAAATGAAAAATCTCATCAACCCTAGCAACATACTTAACATAACAGTAACAAGAAATATAAGAAAATGAAACATTTTTTGTAGAGATATAAAACAAATCTGATAAGATATTTTGTGGACTCTGTCAAATGTTATTGTCACATATCTTAAGATAGTTGATTAAATATTTAATTAAAAATGTTAATGTGAATTTGAGTCTTTTCTTTCACGAGTGCTGTGTTCAACAGTCAATTATCTTGGTAAATGTAAGTCACTGATCATTTACATTAATTTTTCAAAATTCAACATTAAAAGATTGATGTTGTAAGCTAGAATTTACTAAAAGTGAAGTCAATTGAAAGCAATTTTAATGAGGCATTTCTTTTATTTTCTTAATTTCCCATGTGGAAAAGAATTTACCAGAGATGGAGAAGTTTTGTTGAGGCTTCCATGCCCTCATTATTTCCTTTATCATTCAACTGGTCCATTACTTGCTGACAAACCTCACACATCACTACCTAGGGATGTCTGACAGCTGACATTATCAGCAAAACTAGCTTGAGCTAATTGACATTCACAAGCTAAGTACAAAACTTACATGAGGCAGGAAAAGCCTCACTTATGTATTTGTTCCCTTTATTGACCTTTATGTTTGTTTGCATCCTACAGCTTTAGATTTTAGAAGGAAGCAGGACATGGCAAGTTGCTGTTTCTCCAAATGTGTTGAACTATTCTTGATTTAGTATTATTGCAATCCTAATTATTCTTTAACATTTCTAGCACATGCTGTATAAAATAGTTTTAATATATTTTAAAGCTATTACTGAAAGATTCCTTACACTGATCCATATCAAATTAGGCTGAGGCCAAAAGATCAACAGCAATAAAATGTACAGTCATAGTGTCTACCAGTTCCTCATATTTTAAGTATATTACTAGATCTAACTGCTCATTTGTTCCATAAACTAACAGAATAGAGACCCAATATCTGCTTGATTTATAGACATAGAAAATGAAGTTCGATTTACACTTTATGTAGACACCATTTTTCATGAAAGGAACTATTAAGAAACACATTTCATTTGATGGGAACTGAGCTGGAAGTTTCCTCCCCACCAGCTTTCACGGTTCTAGAAGGTGCTATACAGCTCCTTATAGGGAAAAGGCATCAATGGTCTCATGGAGCTGTGAAACTAATGAACTACAGTACCCACCTGTCAGTCAAGTTGTGCCTACATGTGCATAGTGGCATGACTGCTGTGGGGGTAACCAACTGCTCTATGATTAGATTTGAGGCCTGCTCCACAGGGGGGAATCCATACCCAGTACAGTAAGGAAAGTGGTAAGCCCCAGGGGGTAGGTACTTCAGTCTGTTGTTTAGGTAAATTGACTAATGTCAAACTGCTTTGTAAATACATGTTTATATCCATAGAAACTGTCATTAATCAGAGATGTATCTCTTTGTAGTGAACTGTAGTGAATGAAGAGACTCATGTTTGCACAAAGTGATGAGAATAAGTGACAGCTTGAGTGCTCAACTCTAACAAGACATTTGTAACATCACCTCTAAGGTTCAGGGGACATTGTGGAATAGGCAGAAAGCATGTAAGAGAAAATAGAAAGAAGGGCTGCAAAATGACATCTTCTGAGTAATCTATGGCCATTGTAATATGGACTCTCAACAACTGAGGATGTCTTCCCTGGGTCTGCAAATGTGCCCAACAATAGTCAGGTGTGCGTTAAGAAGAGGCTTAGGGAGTCCAAGCCCCAGTGCTGAACCATTTACTATTGATAGTTTCAGGAAGAGAAGGATTCAGTTGTGTATCCACTGATGACCCGCCCAGACTCCAATGAATACTACTACTCCAGTGGTCACACAGATGACCCTGGTTAAACCAAATGAGTCAGAAGAGCAAACAGAAATTTATGAATCTGGGAAAGAAACAGGTAGGGAGTAGGAGGAGTTGAGAGATAAGACTGACGGTGAGAGCAACCAGAATGCATTTTATACATGTATAAAATTGTCAAATAACTAATTTAACAAGAAAAAGAAACATTTTTGTAGTACTCTCAAAGGCAATAAAATATTGGCAAGCTCGAAATTTAACTTCAGGGATGGAGAGATGGTACAGCAGTTAAGAGGCCTTGCTGCTTTTGGAGAAAACCCAGGTGCGATTCCCAGCATCCATGTGGTAGCTAATAACTGTCCATAACTCCAGTTCCAGAGGATCTGACATCTTCCTCTGTCTCCCATAGGCATTGCACATATGTGGTGCCCTTACAAAAATGCAGGCAAGCCAGGTATGGTGGCACATGCCTTTAATCCCAGCCCTCAGCAGGCAAAAGCAGGTGGATCTCTGTAAGATCGAGGCCAGCCTAGTCTACATTGTGACTTCCATGCTGGCTGGAACTAGGAAACCCTGTCCTGCCAACAAAACAAAACAAAACAAATCCAACAACAACAACAAACAAAAACAACCCAGCAATAACAAATATGCAGGCAATGCACGCATATATAAAAGAAAAGTGAATAAAGCAAAAGTTAACTTGTAAGGTTACATAAGTATATAAATAAGTGTATATATTCAATGTAGTTATTATACTGAATGATAATGAATAAGCTAACTAGCTTTTGTTGGTTGATTTCAGTAGTCATCTAGTTAGAGCAAAAACATTGTCTAGGAACATACTTGACATACAAAACATTCAGCCCATCTTAACCTTGTAAGTCAGACATTCTGCAAATGCAGTCCAATACTCGGTTTTCCAGCCCCAAGAGGATTCTGATGCCTGCTAAAGTTCAAAAGTCCATCTGATCAACAGACTGTGTTTCAAAATTTAGCAAGTTTAGCTAAAAGAATATACATATAAATATAAATATATATGTATATATCATATATATAAGTATATGGACCATATAATCAGAATCTGAGCAAAGGAATCAATTTGGACCACTTAATGTCTTAAATAATCTTTGTGATATTAAAATGTGAAAATTAATAAAATGTAATTCTGATGGATTTGTCTGAGTCATTATACTTTTTCATTTTTAGTATCATTGAAGTATCATCAAAATAAGATAAAATATTAGTGAAAACTCTTACTATTTTGAAAGAAAAAGGGCTCCTCAATCTCTTATTTCTCATATGTAACAATTCTTATTCACAAAACTAAAATTTGAACCCATTATTAAGCTGATCAGAACAAACAAGGAGTGCTACACAATTAGCATACAATAATCAGTACCACCTAGTCCACAGCCTGCATGCACATCGTGTTAAAACCTGACAGTAGGTCTGCTTATCGAAAACCATCTGAATTTTCAGGTTGTGGATCTAGTAGGACAATGACTTTCACAAGGCCAGTGAGTGAAGCCAGAATTCAGTTTCTACCTGAGAAGCTTTAAAATCTGAGTTGTTTCCTCTTTGTTTCACAGCTCCAGCAACCAGCCAGTATTATGTCTCCAACTGGACTGTATGGACCTAGATCCAGTGACAAAAGCCAAATAGTACCTAAGACCTGCCTTTTATCTGGGCTTAAGAGAATCATTTGATTTCTCTGACAGAACAAACTAATATTAGAGTTCCAGGAATTTCTGAAGAAAATGAGTCATGTGGCCTCTCTGACTCTAAAATGCTTATCTTTCATGGGGTTTAAGGAAGAGGACACAGTAAAAAAGAACAAATGTGATGAGACCTTGAGTCCCTTTTGTTACAGCACTGCCATAGCCTATTGATCATTAATCACTCCCATTTTCCATACTGGTGAATGCAAACTGTAAGAGCTTAATACCTTCCCCAAAGATATGGATTTACTATGTTAGAATGTCAAAATACAGGAAGAAGGTAGAAAAGTACCTACAAGACAAACATAAAGATCTAAGCTTGATTCCCAGCACTGATGTCAAAAGACATGGAGGTGCTTGCCTCTAATCCCAGTGCCGGAGAGACCAAGACAGTAGGATCCTTAGAGCTTGCTTCTCGGTCAGTCTCTCCAAGTTCAATGAGAAAAACTCTCAAAACATAAAGTGGAAAAGAAACTGTGGAAGACACCCAACATTGACTTCTAGGTCTCTCTCTCTCTGTCTCTCTCTCTCAAAAGAACTTCAAACCCATTTGACTCTATTATCTTTTTCATCATATTAATTTCTCCCCAGTGCTTTTATCAAGGCTAGTAGTTTTAAAATGCTCTTTTTAAACTGGCTTCTCAAACAGAAAAGAATAAATATATGATAAAACATTCTTAAGTGCTTGGTAGTCATGGTGGACATTACCACTGAGTGAAACGTTTTTGTATATGTTTTAGTTCTTTGTTCACCTTCAGTCTGTACTAACTCTGACTATCTTTGCCCTTTTCAAGGTCCCTTTTCCTGTTATCCCTAATCTGATACTGGACACAGTAACACAAACAGATCTAAGAATAGTATCTTTACTATGCAGATGAGGCTCTGTATTAGGACCTTCTAACCAGCGTTCACAGATTTTTAAGCACCATTTTGCCTCTGGTAACACCTCCACATTGAATGTCTACTTTGGGGTCTCAAATTGTATTTTTCAAAGGACTCAATATAGGTTATAGAGATTCTGTGAAAGCTATTTTAGTTATGAGGGAAGAAAACACTAAGAGTATTACATCATGCTTGCTGATTTCTTTTAAATCAGAGTCCATTTTATAAAAAATCATGAAAAACAAAAGTAATATATATGAAAATTTTATATGATCTTGGACTTACCTTTCCTAAGCAAAACAATAAAGAGGTTATCATGAAATAAATGGCATTTACATTTGATTACATTATTTTAAGCTTCTAAAAGAAAACAATAAAAAGAAAAATCCAAGGAATTGTTTTTATATAATAAAAAACTAAGCACTCATAATGAACTAAATGTTATAAATTAATAATTTTTGATTAAAATAAATTATCGGTAACTAACATTTAACCAGAAAATTGGTCATGGAATATAGACCTATATCAGCCAGTACTGCATGTTATGTAGGCAATAGTAAGGAAGTAAAAAGGGCAAATCTCACTAAATAATAGTTAAAAATATACTCTAGAAATTTTTCAAACTAGTGTGTTGAGATATATACTATAAGGTTAGTTATGGGTTTAATATAGTGGAAGCCTAGAACTACACAAATTCCAGTCAAAGGAAGTTAACTGAATTATAGAATATTATACAGTCAGGCGAAAATATTAAGAATTATATTCATGTATAGCATTTATAGACATTACAGCCATGCCCACATAACATACAGAACATATGTGTGTATGCACATGAGCAACTAAAAGAAAGAGAATTCCTGTACCAAGTAAGAACATTCTGATCGATGACAAGCTCAATACAGCAAGGTAGCCCCACAGGACTATGATGGAGCTGAAAGGCTGCTATCACGTGCTTTCATCTAGAGATTCCGTAGCTGCTGTTGTCTTATAAAGAAATGCATCACTCATGCGCTGGTGGTGGTGATGCCGTACGTGCGCTGCCATGCCGTCAGCTCTATTAATGTATAGGACATACAGTTATAAACAGCACACAATTCTTGATAATGATAATACATCGCTTTGTGAGGTTCTAAATTGCCTAAACTATACCTTTACTCATTATTCTAGAGTATATTCCTTCAAGTGATAAAATCAGTTACCGTAAAACAGCATGTTATAGCATGCTGGAAGCAGCCACACGTATTCCATGCTTACTAATCATTTTGATGTTACCAAGAGGCCACATAGAATGGTGGACTTATATCCATGAGGTTTTAAGTACATTCCGTGAAGTTCTTACCAGGATTCAGTTGCCTGAGTATGGTTCTCTTGGAATGTGTCTCTATTAATTAAAATGTGTATATGTCAGACTATTAATTATAACTAATTCTGCATGCTTCCTATTTTATTTTGAATCCATTTTTTGCCTTCTTGGCTTTTCTGTGAGGAATTGAGATTATTTTAAATATTTGAAGAAACATAGTATTTAAATGTTTATGGTTCAGAGAGAACATTTTAAAGAATCTAAGCAAATTTTCTGACTGAATGGTTTATCCTTTTAATGTTATTTTCCTTTTAGCATAAATGGGTTTTGCCACTTTATAGTTTGGTACTTAGCCCAACAATTCTATACTCTAATGAGAGCCAGCTTTTCCCCATATATTATCAAATCTGCCTGCGAGAGGATTCAGATATTTCAAATTGTAAGTTCCACTGATGTCTGTAATTATCTAAGAACATAATTATACATGCATTCGGATTTTACCTGTTAATAAAAATAAACAGACAAGGAGGCTGAAGAGATGGCTCACGTAATAAAGTACTGGCTATCCATGCACAAGGACCTGAGTTAGAGTCCTCAGAACACATATAATGGCTGGGGTGGGGATCAGAGATGAAGAATTCCTGGAACTCACTAGCCAGTCTAGTCAAATTGATTAACTCCTGTCTCATAAAATAAGAAGGAAAGCAATGAAAGAAAATTTTGATAGGTCTCTGAGCCTCCAAATGCATGTGCAGAGATCAACATATATAAACATAACCATATACATACATAAACACAAACATATACATACGAGAGAGAGAGAGAAAGAGAGAGAGAGAGAGAAATTAAAGAAAAGAACCATGGCTTGTAGTACCATTTAATTTTATGCACCTTCTCCTTTTCATTGAATATAGATAACTGGAAACAGTTTTCCACACAGTTGGGTAGGTGCTCAGATGAGCTCACATCAAGGATGACAGCATGCATAGGACCCACATAAGCTTAAGCCACACAAAAATCTCAGCATGGAAGTGGGGAAGCAGGTAAAGCCCAGCTCTAGCTGAGGAAATGGCAACTGACAGCTGCTGGGAGAGGGAGATCTGTGTCTTGGTTTTTGATGTTGTTGTTTTCTAAGGGTGTAATGCTAGATTGTTTAACGCGGCTCCAGTGGATGGATCTACAGTAAAAGACAACTGGGGACACAAATTTGATTATATATATCATATATATATATCATATATATATATCATATATATATGATATATATATATATAATAGAGTATATTAAATAGGGTGAGAGCATTGAGGGGAGAGTGCAGGAGTGCAGTTTGGGGAAAGGATATAAATATGCTTAATGTATACTGTACGAAAATTCACAAAATTCAATAAAAATGAAAAAAAAAGAATATGCTTAATCTGACTACTGCCCAAGCTCAGCAAATGGTGTTCTGACTTAGGCTCTGAAGCTTCCTTAAATTGAGATCAATTCAGCACTGAAACTTTAGAATAACTACCACTAATCCCAAGAGTCAGAGCTCCTCCATCTTAACAAGTATGACATGCCCATGTGATTTACCTGAATAATAAAATGTGAACAAAACAGCATAGAGAATTTCTGCTGTCAGGCATGAAATGCCAGCCCTTGTGTACAGATCTTTGCTCCTGACCTCTGATAATAAGAAAGCAAACTGCAAGCCCTCCTCCAGCCTGTGTTCTCAGTGATAACAAGGGGCACAGCAAAGCCCCTTTACTGACTTCACATGGAGCATGCAAAGGACATGTTTTGCTCAGTTCAGTCACAGCAAATGTAAGGTTGCAACAACTGCAGCAAAATCATACTGCCTAAAAAGTTGGGTCAAGTTTTATATTTGGCTTTCATGACCGAATCAGTTTATCCTACTGTACTTTAAAATCCCTAAGCAAAGTATGCTTTTCAGTAATCTGGTGCTTGTTTCCCTTTCAAAAGTCACCACAAAAGAAGCCTTAATAAACTAGTAAAGCAAAAAAGCATGTCTGTATGCTTCTCTTCGAAAGATCTTCTCTTAGAAATGAGAATGAAAATCTTATTCTTTCAAGTGCCTTTGGTTAAAACTTTCCTACTGAAAATACAGGGCATGCCCAGTGACTTTCTATGCACCAAGCAGGTGTCCAGGGGGCAGCCAGCTGGCACACTTCTGGTTCCTGGCACCAAGAGCACACAGCTGGGTTGCCTATCTTTCTATTTCTTTGGAAGCCATCCTGTTGGCTTTCATAATCCCCAGGAGCCTAAACAGATGCTAAGCAAAATTGAAGCAGCATTCAGGGAGGTCAGGGGTCTTTCCATACAGCATCTAGTTATTGCTTATGGTAGCTGTTAACTACATAGGCATTCATTTTCACCAAAGGGTTTTAATAAGATCAATTCACTACTATGAAATGATTACATCAACTTTTAAAACACTATTCGGAAACAAAGAGTTTGAGAAATTAAAGGATGGCAGAGACAACCAATGGGACATTTACCAATGAAAGACACAGCCTGTTTAAGTTTGGCAGATAAAGAAGTTCTGCATATCCCCTCACTTTGAAAACAAAGGTATTCTAAGTCTTGATTTTTCTCACCTAGCAGCACATAAAACTGATAGGAGAAAATATTTCAATGGCATTTAGATTATACCCCCTCAATATAATTTTCATTAGAAAACAATGGTGTAATCTTCATAAATAGAAATGAAGACTACACCTCATAAAAGTTATCTGTTTGAAGAAACATCTGACTAAGCTAGAGGTTTCTAAACTAAATGACCTGACTAGTTACATTGCCTGTCTAATATATTCTCTAGTTGGCAGGATTCCAAAGTGAAGAATAAGAACTCATTTTTCTAATTGAAAGTGCAACACAGCTCAGCTGTCTTACTTCAGCTATAATGCTATGAAATTAAAAATTGTAACTTATTACTTTTAACTTGTTCAATTTTTCATTTTGATAAAATTATTAAAAGTGTCCATTATGTTACATGTAATATAATCCTAGACATAAAGTTATAAATTTGTTAAGAATGATCACAACCACATACAAGTGTGACAAACCTGAAAATATTCAAAATGAGGGAAAAAAATAGAAATACAGGAAAAAAAAATCACATGAAAGTTCAACAAGGAGTGTGCTTTCCTGACAAATATTGAGTCAGCATCCGTGGTGGACACTAGGCAGTGCTAGAGGAAGCAATCAGCGTCAGTGGTTAAAAAAAGTTAATAAAAGTCAAGAAGGCAAATAATTTATACCTTTACCTATTTCTTGAGACATTTTCTTTAGTAAATGTCAAATATTTTCTGGTTAGTTTGTGGCTAGAATGTATGTATGACGAATTGTTTCCTCTCTTCACAAGTGTTGTCTGCTTCCATTTCTTACAGACAATGCAAACGTTTACGGTAGCAAGGTTAACCTGCACAAAGGCAACAGCTCCTGCTCTGTGATTGCCATCTGTTTGTTTTACATGATCTCTCATAGTTGTAAGTCTATGCCTGAATGAAAACATCCTGAACAACTGAATTTTTTTACTCTGTGGATATCCACAAGGATTATCGGCGTGTAGTTGTGACTTAGGCTATTATAAAGATTCACAGTAAAATACTAAATGTCCACTCTGAGCTACTCAGTGTTCTTGTTATTAATCTAATCTGTAACATTTACCTTATTTTTGTTAATCCATGACCTAGTGATCTTTTTGATCTTTAAATTTTTAAAAAGTTTGTGTTTGTAACTATTTAGAGCAGAGGGCTGACATTCAAAAACCAGACATTAGAAAGATAATTCAAATGAAATGATAAATGGGAAAGTGAACAT
This sequence comes from Eospalax fontanierii, assembly GCA_035773235.1. NCBI lineage: Eukaryota > Metazoa > Chordata > Mammalia > Rodentia > Spalacidae > Eospalax > Eospalax fontanierii. The sequence goes on from CM069530.1 coordinate 25,604,463, forward strand.
ATGCCTTTTATATATTTAAAACTGAGATATAGTTCACTTAACATCACATAAAAATATGACCTCCTTTTCTTTAGTAAACATGTCAATGTCTTGGTTTATTTTATTATTATTATTCTCGGCCCTAGGGTAAGGATCCCTAGAGATGAAGTCTACCACCTTGCACATACTAACTCTACCACTGATCCACATCTGCAGCATTGTGATACTTCTTAGAAATAGTATAAGAAAGAGTTAATTTTCCTCTTACATCTGTGATATAAAAAGAAAAGAAGAAACATGAAGCTGATATGATAAAATGCAAAGAAGATATATAAACATATCAACCTATGCAAGCTTTAGTACTGGGGTGAGAACCAGGGCAGTGGCAAAGGAAGAGTCAACCCAATGTTGAGTTAGGCTTGGTTTAGTTTCCTAAAAGCAGTCAGCAGATTCTCAGGGTTTTCAGTGGATCATTCATCAAATATTTATTGATAAGGGTATCCAAAAGATGAATGGATAAGGATTAGTGTTTTTTAGTTTCAACTTCCTCCTCTAACTCTCAGAGAGAGAATAGACAGAAACTTCTAGAAGACCAAGATTTTCTATTACTTCATTTAAAAATGTATTAATATGCATGTGGTGTGCTGGATTCTTGGTGCCACAAAAATGTTGGAGGTATTCAGTAATTTAAAAATATTTACAAGTGCCAAACAAGAAACTAGTTGGCAAATTGGCCTTAAAAATATAGATCACTGAGTTTTCCTATAGACAGAAAGTATCATCACCTTCATGTTCAAAGACCCCAACAAGCCTTCTGTTATAAACCTTCCATTAGTTCGAACAGTACTCATGACATAGCAAAGTCCTTTGACATACAAGGCTGCACTGACACAGTTAGTGTTTAGTTTTGACACGTGATTAGACCTAAAGCAAAAAGAAAATAGTTTAAGCAGTGCTTATTAAAGTGAAAGTGACTTGATACAAACCAATTACTAATTAAGTGTAGCAATGTATTATCCTTTAATCTTTAATGACTACTGGCACAAACCCACTCACTGGATTATCCCATCCAAATGCAATCAGGAATTTTTAATTTTTATCTAGTTTCACAGAAATATTTAGAACAGGGCACCATCCAATTTCTAAGAATTGTGCTGAGGTTAGTTCGTGGCTGAGAGTGTCCATTAAAATGAGTGAATGCAATTTTTCCTGCTAAATCTAACTCCATGTACTATATGCATAGTTATGTGGGCTGGGCTTGATGCAAAATATTGCTTTGACTGTAGGAATTCTATATCCTACCCCAGAAACTTGATTCTTTAGAAGTGGTGTTTGATAACATGGGGTGAGCTAACAGGTTAGTCTTAAAATTTCAACTGCACACTACATTTGCCTTATATTTGTTTGTTATGAGTGGCTCACGGTCAGTGATTAACAACCTCTTCTAAAACATGCTTTCATCTTACTTACAGAAGATGATCTAATGTTAACAATTTATCTGACCTATCTAGGCATTGCCACTAACTTTAACATCAGAAGAGAAGAATATTCTCTCTCTCTCTCTCTCTCTCTCTCTCTCTATATATATATATATATATATATACATATACATATATATATGCATCCTCTCTCTCTCTCTAAATTTTTACATGTCTCTAAAATATCATACCCCTTCAGAGTCTATAATCATTCTCTGTTCTTATCCCACGTCTATTCCTGCAGTTTTTTTCACCTACCTGCATTGTTTACTGGTACCTCACTTCCTAATACTAAACATTTTATCCTTGCATCAGTCTTGATCTCTATATGCTCCAAGTCATAGAGAGAGAGTATTTCAAAAACAAGGTGTCTAGGAGCTGGAAGAGGAGGCCCAGCAAAAATCCCTGATTCATGAAGATACAGGGCTTGACAGCCTGTGAAGTTTAGTAGCATGGTCTGTTATCTTCCTGTAAAAATTTACCTTCTCGGATAGAAAGGGAAAATACGAAGATGGCGGTATGAGCCCGCAGAGTCCAAAAGACGGAGTTCAAGCTTTTCCACAGTGCCTCGGCAACTTCTGTGACATTAACAGGTTTACCTCATGCATATTGTTACAGTTTTTGCACATCTAGGAGGAATATGTGGCGGTTGAGCAGGTTTTGTCCCTCATCAGCTCGAGATCTCGTGCTCCTCATTGGTCAACTGGCGGAAGTGGTCCATACCGTCCAGAATCAAATCTTTGGTGTTAAAACGTTCATGAGAAAGGGTGGTATAGATGGCTCACAGATGCAAAACTGGCCAGGTGATTGACTGGCTTCATACTCGCAGGATATTTCTGACTGTTTTGTTAGATTAAAAATGGTTGGAGGGGAAATAACCCTAAGAAAATGTGATAGCTGGTCCCCAAAGCAGGAAGTGATCCAGAAGATGATGCCTACACAGCAGAAGGGTCAAATAGACACTGGAGCTCGGGGAACCTCCGTGGATTTGGTTCCAGATTCTGCTGAAGCTGGCAGTAGACATGAAGACCACCATCTCACGCTACCTACGTTTTCAACTTCACAGAAATCCCACTTTCCACTACATGGTCACAATTAACAGTACTTTCCAGTCATCTTTCTAAACTTTCTAATCTTTCTAAACTACCTTTTTAAAATCCTTTCCTCCCTCGGTACACACCGGTTCCCGGCTCACAGCGTTAACAGTGTTTCCTATGAGACATTTCTGCAGCCAGAATGCATCTTCTTGCTTAATGAATTCCTCACACAAAGGGACACACTGGGAAGGTACATATCATCACTTCTAGTTCCTTTATGTATTTTAGTCAGATGACTCTGCAGAGGGTAAAGTTTAAATGTCTAAAATTGATGTACCAGGCCAAACTTATGTCTCTACCATCATATTCCATTTATTACCTAAATATATGCCCTATCTTAAGCCATGCCTACTCTCTTATGTTAGCCCTGCTATTGATATCCAGAACGTTGCCATAGTGTAACTAGTCCTCCCATTCAACCATGCGCTACCAAATAACAATATATTACTCATTATTGTCTCTTAACACAAGCTATTACACACAATAGGTACTCGATAAATGCTTACTTAGTCAACAATGAACCTCTTACAAGTCAATGTATTATTTATATTTCATTTATGAAACACAGTCAACACATGCCTCTAAGATAGAAATGGCATAAGGGACATTATGATTTATGTTTTTAGGCATGGAGTTAAATATGAATTTTATTTTCCTAATTCAATCACTATAACCCACGCTAAAGAGTTACTTGTTTCAAAAATACATTTACCGATTTATTGTGAACACCTGCAATACTATGTAAATATAATTTTCACATTCATTTTAGCATCACCTTTCAGACTCTTTTTCTGGCTTCTCACTCTGCATAGATACATATATCTATAAATGGATAAGGATTAGTGCATGTGTGTGTCTGGACATATACATATATATATAATGTATTAGGAATTCATAACAAAGTAATTACTAGGTAGTAATAATTCAAAGATAATTGTGATGAATGAAAACATTTGTGTCTTGGTGAAAATCGGCTATTGCTTTGCCAAAATATTTCATCATTCCAGGTTAATGCTCCCTGTGACATTGTCAGAGGTACACAGGGAAGAAAAAGTTTATCTACAGCCAGATAAGTTTTGGTGTAGGGAGACACCTTGGAAGGAGGGCTATGAAATGGATCTATCCTGATATAATTATATTAGGGTTGTTTTAAATATACAGAATAATAAAATATCTGCTCAAGGGAATCACATTCATGAAGTAAAAACAGTACTGTAAGACAACAGTGGCAAACAATACACATTGAAGAAGAATCTGTACCCTGCAGAAATCAAAACTTGATCCTGAAGATACTTTTATAGATAAATTGAAATTCAAAAAAATAGTTAAGGGCAAGTAGACACAAAAATGCCAAGCTGGAACCTGAAGGAAAAGTGACCTTGAAGGCAGAAACTGATGAATGAATGAGACTTCAAAATAAGGTTTTCCCCCACTATTTTAGAATACTTCCAGAGGTTTTCAGATTATTCAGAATAACAAAACCATAGGAGATATGATTACAGTTTAAGCTCAGAGAGAACTGTGCCTCTAGCCAATGAGAAGCTGCAGATGAGTGTTTCTGGGGTGTACTATCCCATCCATTGTAATCAAGTAGAAAGGAGATGAGGTGATAAGTTTCATGACTTCAGCCCAGGGTCATGCAGATTCTCTCCACTACTCTTTTAGATTTAAATGTTTATTAAATAGCGACTATAAAACAGATGCTCAGCCTGGACATGTAGTTACACTTATGCAAGGAAATCACCCTATATCTTGACTACAAGTCTTGAAGGCCAGCCAGAATCTTTAGTTATGGGATGACTTCAGACTACTCAGAAGACACTCCAAAGTATCATAATTGTTTCTCTGATAGGAAAGCCTCTTTAGTTCTTGGAATTTTAGATTTATTATAGAGATATAAAAGTTGATACAGTCTATTATTAATATGGGTATCATTTTTTCCAAGCTTTTTCTAAAGATATTGCCAATTTTGTTCTTTAGAATATATGAGAATTATAAAGTTATAAGTACCAAAAGCAAATAGATAAATAAGTAAACATAAAATTTTTGTATAGACTATTTATATATATATATGTATGTATATATGCACACACATACAAATATTACTTAAGTGACATTCACATTATTTTCTTAATATAATCAATGTTTAATATAAACAGAGGAAACATCTTCATTTTCTACATGAAACTATAGTAGACTTCATGGGAAGATACAAAAAAGGCTAGAGATAATATGGTCTTGATCTTCTTTTCACTGGAGGGATGTGGTTACACATGCCCCACATACGACTCAGAAAGCATTCACGATTCTGGATTACAATAGTATCAAGGAGAGGCCCACATAAGGATAGAGGAATGGAGGGACAATGGGGGAGAGGCAAAGAGGACAGATGACAAAGAATGAGGACAAGTTTTAAATTCTACCAGCAGTGAATCAACTCACTTTATGTAGCAAATGTCCTTGCTTCCCTCTGAGATGATTTGAACACTGCTGCAAAAAAACCATAAAATCACAGGGCTAGAGAGATGGTTTTAGTAGTTCAAAGCACTGGCTGTTCACATAGAGGCAGGAGTTCAGATTCCAACACCCACATGGTGGCTCACAACCAACCACAGGGTAACTCCAATTCCAGGGTGCCAGGTGCCCTCTTCTGGCCTCTGTGAGCATTGCATGCATATAGCACACATACATGCAGACAAAGCATTCATACATATTAAAAATAAAAATAATTATAGATAGATATAGATAGCTACATAGATAATGTGTACACACACACACACACACACATACACATACACACACACACAGAATTGTCTCTGTGATTGCACAGAAGTCTCCCTGTACAGCTATGCTTGGCCTATAGAACCAGTTCCTTATCACTCATTACCACTTTGCAGCTGTACCAAAAGGAGCAATCCTGCAATGCCACACTGCCTGCCCACAGTGAAGGTGAGCCAACACAATGGTCAGGAGCTTTTCTCTACCTTCTGGACCCTCAGTGCTGGTTCACATAGACAGATGGCCACTGGCCACCTATAAGGATCTTCTTGTTCAAAAGTATTCATATGTACACAACTGTCTCCCTCAATACAATACCCCATTTCATTAATGTTATGAATCATGAACACAAACTGACTATCCTAGAAAACTAAAGATTTATGTCTTGCATTTGAATATATCCAAGACAAGTGCTGAACCCTCAGTCGGATAATCTGTTATTCCAGCATACTGAAATATACTACCAGTGCAGTGCTGTAGTTTTAAACTCAACTCTGATTTCACATCCCAATTCTTTAAACTTAGTAGCTCTTTATATTCATCCACTCAAAAATCACTTATTATAAGCCAGACAATAGGAGAAACTGAAGGTACAGTGATGAGAAAAACATGATGAGTTTCAGTTCACTCAGAAATTGCAATGGACAGAATAAAACGTTCATCAAGAATGATGAAGGGCATGTTCTATAAAGAAAATAAAAAAGAGTTTAGGTTCCAAGAGTTTGGGAGAAAGGAAAGAATATCCTCAGACAGAATAAATAGTCAAGGGATACTTCGCTGGAGCAATGAGGTTTGCTGACATGTAAAGGAAACACAGGAATGAGAGAGGCTTAAAATCATTAAAATTAAAACTTTTTATCATTAATCCAACCATCTCTCAAATTCTAATATTTTGTATCAATATATTTCTTCATGTTTTGTTAATAATAGAAATGTGATTATGTGAAGACCAAGTTCTGTTATTCTATTTCATACAATACCACATCTTTCAAAAGCAGGCGATTGTACCTTGTTTTAGGATCTGTTCAAAGATTCAGTCAGAAGAGTCAAGAACCCGACAGAGTTTAGTTAGATGGTAAGCAATGACAGGGGCCAGGGACCTCTGCTTAGCGTTTTAACAGTTTTTGTGCTAATGGTACAATAATGGAAAGTCACTAAAACATGATACAAGGTGAGTTTTGTTTTAAGGTCATTCTGTTTCTCAAGTGGGTTAACCTTGTGAAAGAAATGTTGAAGTGAATTTATACAGCAAAAGATGGTAATTAGGGTCCATCCCCTGGAGCCTGGTCAAACGACCTGGAATCACACCCTTAAAGAAAACCGAATCACCAGCTCAGCATAGCTATCAATTGCCAATATTCCCCAAGCTAGGGTTGGTGTTTCTTGCTCAACTTGCCCCACCATGTTGGAAGCTCGAGCTTGCATAGGTATTGTGCATGGTCTCACACCTAAGAGCACTTGGGGATGTAAATTACTCATTGGGTCCTACAAAATACTGGTAGAGGGCATGAGTCTGGGAGAGTAGCACGGTGGGAGTGGAGATGGGGAGGAGTCTAAATATGATCAAAATTCAATGAATCAACAGGGAAAAGCAATCATCAACGTTGCCCAGCTGTGAATCCTGAGAGCTACAATAGCAACTTGTCTGGTAAGATATAACCACTGGGTACAATCATAGTACACATGTTATGAGAAGAACCAACCACTTTCTGATTGAATTTAAGGTTCATTTTAGAAGATGGAGTCCATACCTGACACTGATATCAGGTTTAGGAACATCTGACTAGGCAGGTCACAGGTCACAAGGAAAAACCTACTACTGTTATTCTGCTAAATGGGCATACTATTAAACTAACTCCAAATGACTTATTATTATACCCATAGATGAATGTGGCTCTCAATTCTCAGCAGAGAAACATCCTTATGTAGCAGATGGTGATTACACAGAGACCCAGAACTGGCTGACACACAGAGAATAAGAGACTGAATAGGACACATGTATCAAACCTCTGTCTCCCAAGGCTCAGGTATCATTGCAGAAGAAGGGACAGAAAGATTGTAAGAGCCAGAAGTGGTTGGTGACAAGGAAATATTGGTTTCCAGACAGCTGGGCAGTGTTTCATATTGAGTCACGTTAATGGTGACACCATGCACAAGACCTATATAAGCTAAAGCCAGACAAAATGCCAGGATACAGGTGGGAGAGCAGGGAGTTAGAAGTCCCAGCCCTAGCTGAGACACTATTGCCAACATGTGTTTCTTGGAAGAGGGAGAGTCAGTTTTCCTTAAGGGTATGATGCTGAAGAGGTTAACCAGGTTCCAGTGGATGGACCCATACTGAAGGACACTTGTGGACACAAATTAGACTTGAAAGACCTGAGTATAAACAAACAAATACATTATATTCTTTCTATATATACCTAATATATATATGTATATATATATATATATATATATACATACATATAGAAGGAGAGAATATGAAATTAGGTGAGGAAAGGGTAGTAAGAATATGTGCAGATAGAGAAAGGGGTTCAAATACGATCAGAATATATTATATAAAATCCTCAAAATTTCTACAAAAAATTAAAAACAAATAAATTCAACAAAATTAAATATGCCACAAAGAAAAGATGATTTTCTACAGTTACAGTACACAGATAGAGTCATGGATATACTAGTGAGATAACAAAAGAAAAATTTAAACTTGTGTGCTAAAATAGATATAGGTGGACAGAACAGAGGAGACTCTGAATGTTTTAAAGTTTTCTGGCTTGCCCATCAGGACGGATGATGGTTACAGGCATTAAGACAGCTATCAAGCTGGCAGAGAAAGGCAATGTGGGTCCACACTTGGCAGTGTTGAGTTTGAGACCGTTTTGAGACACCTAATATGAGCGGCAAGACATTCAATACTAAGGGAAAATTGAGAGTTTGTGGAATATATCTGAATTTCAAAGGAAATGTACCTGTTGAAAATGTAATTCTGGAAATTCATACATAGAGGTAGTCATGGGACCTGTGGTTGCAAGGAAATCACCTCAGAATACAAGATGAAGTGCAGGTTCCCAATTCTATCAGAACTAAAGGCATCTTTCACATTAAATTTTTTATTCCCATTTCCATAATGAAATGATTTACATACATAATGAGATAATATTCACATCATCTCATTATGCTTCATAATGTGGAAATTATTCACCTAGAGTTTTCTCCCAGCTGACCAAAGAGATGATTTGAGATGTTACGTAAGATATAAAAGATAACTGAATAAATGTATGCTGCCTAAGCTTAATTAAAACATAATTCAAAAATAACTATACACATCATTATAAGTCAGATCAATTTTTCTTCAAGCTTCAAATGTTTTGAACTTTAGTAGACTATTTTTCACAGTGCATAGTCTCATCTACATATTTTTATAACAGAAATACCATATTCTCCAGATAAAGTCTTAAGTATGAAAAACAAAGTTATTTTAGTGTTTTAAGAGCAATGTTGTACTGTTAATTACTGATTAAAATTAATTAGCATTTACGATTATATGTGTATACATATATCCATAAATTTAAATAAATATCAATGAAACCATCTACATAGAAATTAAAATATTATGTAAAATATTGTGCTTCTAAATACTGGATGGAGGAAACAGTATGTATTCAATCAGTTTAAATGAAAATGAAAATGAAGTTAAACAGGAAAGTTCCTTGAAGGACTGTAGAAAAATGATTTTTTTCACCATATTGAATCAAATGCTGAAACAACAAAAGCAAAAATAAACAGATTATACTGATACAGTGATGCTTCTGCATGGCAAAGAAAATAATTAGGAAAATAAAAAGGCAGTTTATAAGTACAGGGAAAATCTTTGTCAGTTATGTACTTGGTGAGGAGTTAACCACCAAAACACATGAGGGACTCAAATAACCCAACAACAACAACAACACAATTATAAAATAAGCAAAAAGTTAAAGATGTTCTAAGAAAACATGGAATGCCCAAGAAAATACCCCTCCACCAAAACACCCAGCACCACTAATCACCAGAAAAATATGAACTGACGGAAACCACAGTACAGTATCCTTTCACATCGCTCAGAATGTCTATTAAAACCAGGTCAAGTACAGTCAAGGACATGGAAGACCTGAACCTTTACACTTCATTAGTGGGAAAATGTTGCAATCATCCTGGAAAATGGCAAGAAGTTCTTCAAAAAATTAAAAATAAATTGCCTACCTAATGATTTGGTAAACCCTCTGCTGGGAATTTGCCCACGGGAGAAATATGTGCAGCTCCTAGAGATATTTACACTACCACGATCATTTCAACTTTATTCAAACCTGTAAGATATGCAAAACATAACTGTCCCATGACAGATGACTGGGCAAAAAAATACAGCATATATATATATATATATATATATATATATATATATATATATATACAGCATTCTTGCATTCTTCCTTAAACGGGAGTTACTGTGATTTGAGACAGGTTACATGAAAATGGAGAGTATTATTCTGAATGAAATAACACAGACACTGAAAGGAAACTGCTAGATGTTCTCATTCATATGTGAAATCTAGGAAAAGACTAAAGCACAGTAAAATGATTGTTTCTAGGAGCAAAAAGACAGAGCAGACTGAAGTGGCAACGTCAACAGACCCTATGTTCTTGTTGGAATTACTCGCTCCAAGAATCGATTGTTAATATTTTGAAATTTCCATGTAAACAATCAGATTTGAGAACAAGGAGAGCCCTGAGGTCTTTTACTAAATTTAACTTTTTATTGAATTCTAACAAATACTCAGAAAAGAGAATAAATACATGTGTACAGTTTAACTCATTCGCACAATAAAAACGCATCTGTTTAGCTACCTCCTCTTTCTCCCCTCAAGATCCTTAATGTGAATGTTTGTTTTATATTTTTCAGGTGGGGTATTGAGACTAAGTCTTGTGACACAGCCCAGGCTAGTTAGGAACTTACGTTCTTCTGGACTCGGCCGCTTGAGTACTGGTGATATACATTGACATTGTACTTTCTTTAGAAAAATTGCTTAAATTTATATTGTAGCTTCGTATCAGATGAATCCCTATTTTTAACTATAAATAACATTATTTTTTAGTTAATTTCCTTAATTATTGTAACATTGGCCTTGTGTGTACCCTGTTTCCAGCAACTCTCTTAAATTCATTTATTAATTCAAATAATTTATTGTGATTTCTCTATCTGCTTTTCCCTGGCCACAGTCTTGGAGCCATTTCTAACATTAGGCATCTATGTCATATGAAGAGCAGGGACCTGACAAGATCATCCAGCCTTTATTTGGGGGGCGGGGGAACAGTTCTTCAATTATCTTCCTTCTCAGTTATATTAATAATTCCACATCTTTTCATACAAACTAACTTGCTTTGAGGTAAATTTTGCTTTGCTAGTTTAGGGTGGGTTTCTGACAAACATCTGGAAAGGACAGTGTCAGAGGGGCCCAAACAATGCTTCGCATTGGTATTCTAGAGAAAATGACCTGTACATTCTGCTTACCCACAAATAGAAACAGAGATGAGATAAACAGGCAAGGATAGGGCTTCGATATCCTGGTAAAGTGAATTAGGAACTGCCTTATAGACACCTAACTGAAGCCCCAAGTCTCCCTGACCGTGTAAGATAAAATGAAGCATGGTGATGAATTAGAGGGGTTATTAAATTTGTCAACAGAGAACAAGGAAAATTTGTAAGATTAATATGTCAAAGGTCATTACTGGACCTGAAGTCATCCTTATAACAAAAGGATATGTAGTAGAAAAATCCAAGTTCACTGAGGACAAAACTTATAAAACTTGATAAACAAAAGTGCTTTTAAGAAGCAAATCAAAAATGTAGATTTTTATTAATAGTAACAATATAAAGGCTTGCCATGTGTTGAGTATCAAGCCAAATGGAGATTTCATATATGAAAATACTGAAGACTAGAGAAATTAATTTGCATATGATCATAAATTCAATAAGAAATAAGACCTGAATAATATGAATCTAAATATAATATCTTCACCAGAATGCTTACAAACTAAAAGCTTCTTATGGTAGTGTTTCTGACAGTGTGACTCATTATACTAATAATTAAAATTCTTGAGACCAAGAAATGCAAAATATTCAGTCCAGAGGTGCTACTACTGATGATTATAAAAATGTTCCCATAAAAGACAAGAAACTTAAGTATTTAGGAAGGAATTAAACAGAACTTGGAACTAAATGATAACAAGGCAGGTAAAGGTTTGCTATTAATAAAGCACATATTTAAAAGTGACAAATCAATTCATGAAATCAAGTTTTCAACATTTTGCTGGGCATGGCACAAGCCTTGAATGCCAGTACTCTGGAGGCAGGGGTATGCAGATCTCCATGAGATCAAGACAGCCCAGCTATATAACAAATTCCAAGCCAACTGGTGCTACAGGGAGACCCTGTCTGAAAAAAAAATTAACATATACCTTATGCATATCAAGATATGCAAAACAGAATAAACTAAAAAGAATACCTTCATTCCTCAAACATCTCATGAGTTGCTTGGCTGGGTAGGATGTTAAAGTAAGTGGAAAATAATGGTAAAACTAAAAAAAAAAAATACAAAATATGCTCGTATTCAAAGCAATTTTATTTATGTTACGTATATTTGGTAAGGTAAATTTCACACTTTCCTAAGTACACCAGATCTCAGGCGATCAAATTTCTCTGATTTTAGAAGAAAACAACCCTGGATTTTTGTGTTAGCCATTCTTCCTCAAGTCCTCTGTGAGTGCTGGCGTTGCTATTCACTACCTCAATTTTGAAAATCTCTAGAGACTAATTTGAGTCACCGAACTTATGTAACATACCACTTAGCACTAACAAAATAAAGTGCAGAAAATGTAGTTGCTCCAGTTACTTAACATTAAGCTGTTAATGAAGAACAGAGCTCTGACAGAGATACAAGGTTCTGACTCAGTCCAAAATGACTTCAGCTGTGACTAGAAACTTGAGAGAGCTGCAGTTAGTTTTTATCTAGCCATCTAAATTAATTACTGCATGGAAATTTAAAAACTCAGACGATAAAAGGAATAAAAATGTATCTGCAAGAGAGAATAAAGTCAACTAATTACAAAAACTACAGTTAAGATCCTAATCAAGATTACAGAGCAAGCAAGTAGCGCTAAGATTATAAGGGGCGTCTTGACACATCTTAAATTAGGTTGTTAACTTGGTTCTAAAGACATATTTATGACTGTATCTTTTGATGAAGCACATTAAAATAGATAATTTTATATAGTCAAATGAATTCAGATGTTTTAACTGAACAATGGCATAATGTGATATCATTCTATTAGTCTTTTTATAGTTAATAAGTATTAAACTGAATTATATTGTGTTGCATATGAATAAAAATGTCCAAATAAGCAAAGGAAATACCATTATCATTAAATCTTTGTTATTCGCCTGTTTTTCCATATTAGCTTTTGATGATATGTTTAACCACATAAGAAACAAGATTTCATTCTCGGGTTAGTACTATTTCCCTCAACATTACTATCGAGAACGTAAGATGCACTGTCTTAAATGAAATTTTTACCACCAAAGAAATCAAATTTTTACTGGATATGCTAATGACAATCACTTTCCAAAAGCACATTTTCCTGAATAATGATTATAAAGCAGATAATATCCTGTTTTACTGTAGTTGGCACACAATGGAAAATATTCTTACAGTTTAATACACCAATTGTAGGGCAACATTGTTGCTACATTCATAAATGCAATAGCAACCATTTAAAATTCAATATTGAACTCCATTCTTTAAAAAAAGAAACTTTGGCTCTTCAAGCAAGAAGCAAATTATGAAAGACAAGATCCAATAGGTTGAGGCCTTTAAAATGGGAAACAAAAATAAGAAAAGCATCATATTTTAAAAAATAATTTATCATTTTTATTTTATGTATATGAGTGTTTTGCCTTCATGTACTGTTGGAACTGGAGTTATGGACTATTGTTAGCCACCATATGGGTGCTAGGAACTGAACCCTCATCCTCTGGAAAAACAGCAAGTGTTCTCAACCCCTGAGCCATCTCTCCAGCCCTAAAGCATCATATTTTAACTAATCAGCAGTACTAATACATTATGAAAGGTTTAAGAAGATTTTTGTTTGCATGCATCATAGATTTTACTAAACAGCAAAAATGAACTTTTTGTTACCTGTTAGGAAAAAAGAATCAGATTGCAACCTTATACCAGTTATATTAAAATAACTTTAAGATATAAATATAAATTATAAAATCATGAAAATGTTAAAAAAATTGTGGTCATTTCATTTCAATAACCTACACTGAAATAGAATGCTTTATGAAAATATGAAAAAGAATTCAGTGAAATAAGAATGATGAATTTGACAAAATAAAAATGTAAATTTCTATATTGAATGTTATCATAAAATATAGAAAATAGAAACTATCAAAATTATTTGTGAATTATGTGGTAGAGAGTAACTTCTTGTCCTTAGTAAACAAAGAGATAATTCTTTATTAATCATAAAAGAAAATAAACAACATTTTAGAACTTCAGGGTCTCTGGAGATGACTCAGAGTGGAAAGTGCTTGACAAACATGCATGAGGGCCTGAGTTCAGATGCCTACTGCCCACATAGAAACCCTGAGTTGATGAACACATCTGTAACTCTGGGAGAGGACCTGTGAGTATACAAGAGTATCCTAGAGCTCCCTGATGAACCAGTCTAGCTAATCAGTAAGAAGCAGGCCCAGTGAGCAACCATGTTTCAAAGGTAAAATAGTGAGCAGTCGAGGAAGACATCCGCAATAGACTTTCGGCCCGTGTGGACATGAACATGTACTTGCAGCGAATCATGGCAGACCAGACACTACACATGTGTGCATTCCCACATTTGTGCATGCATGCACACATGCATTTTTTTTAAAAAAAGAACTCAGTCCAGAGGCTGGCTAAGTGGGTAAGGACAGTCGTTACCAAGCCTAAAGGCCTGATTTTAATCCCCAGGACCCACAGAGCAGAAAGAGAGAACTAACCACTGCAAGCTGTCCTCTGACTGCCACATGTAGGCCGTAGTATGTGCTCTCCCACATTAAAATAAATAAATAGTAAATAAATGTAAACACTTTTCATGAGAACTCCAAATATCTCATAATATACAATGTGTTAATTCACTAGTAAACAAAGAAATGCTTTTAAAATAATAACATCAACTATTTTCAAATTTCCTATTAGTTGGTAACCGATGGGTAGATAACTCATACTGGTGAGAACAAGACAGAATGGGGAAATGAGTGACAAGCTGTGTGTGCTCTGGCCTACTCTCAGCACCAACTGTTTCATCAGAGAGACTTTTCCCTCTGTGGTGTGATAGATACCTCCATATTTTGCATACCATATCAGGAGGTAAAATGAAAATTTAAATTCTTAATACATATTAATGCCCTGAGAAATTTTATTAAAGTTCAAAGTATAGCACATAGGATGTTCAGAAAACAGTGCATGGAACCTTAACAGAACTGTAGAAATGGAGACCCAGAACATCAGCCGTTAGAGTGGCCTAAATGTACAGAGGCCACTTGTTCTTGCTTTTCCCCTTGAGCGTATCCTTTACTTCTGACAAAATAACAGATACACCTCCTGCAAATTGACTAGACAACTGAGCTATGGCATCTGTGCACAGATAACTGTCCCTTTCCCTAGAGGCTTTAAGCATCCTCATCTTACCATCTTGCACCATTTAATTTTCAGTACAGTCTAACACTGAATTGTACTCTAAATCTGTATTTGTTCATGTTTACTATTAAGAGGCAAATATGAAGAAAATAAACTAAATTTTGGACAATGGATGCGAATTTTCTTCTGAATATTTGATTCTATCCTTAACAGCAACAAAAAAAAAATTCAAGTTAAGGCCAAGTAAACAAGAATTCATTAGCTTTTGCTAACAAAAATGCTCATAAGGCAAGAAATAAAAGATAATTTCCTTCTGGTTATCACAAGAGAAAAGAAGGATCTGTGCCATCAAATGAAATAAAAGATGAACCAACAGCAGCCAAACCCGTACTTTCCCGCCTTCCTTGTGAGAAAGAAAGGTCCCAAAGCCTCTAATATATGGGTTAACTGCCTTCAGAAATGAGCAGAAGGGGGAAGGCAGCCTTGCTCTAGTACCCAAGAGTGTAGCACAGCGGAAAGTACCAAGGAAACATGAGCTGTCATCATCGACTGAGGCTGCTGTTAGCAGTGTGCTATTTACCTCTGGAGGATAAGCTGTGAGATCAAATGGTAGCTGTTAGGCTTGGAACAAGAGGAGAACGATTGCCCCCAAAAGACTTTCCCCACAGAAGTAACCATTCTGTGCTCACTCCATGCCAGCTAAGGAGTAAAACACACAGGTCCTAAGAATTGTCCATCTTGCAGTGAGACATTGGAGAACAGTGTGTCTGTATGCACTCAGGGTGGACAGCAGGAAGATCTGGTATCACCTCGATTTTTGCTATCCATATGCCAAACAGATCGATCATTCCAGCTGTATGCACAGTAGAGGCAATGAACAGGGAAGTTGCCATCTTTTAAAAGAATATAGCAGTTGGGGGCTGAAGAGATGGCTCAGTGGTTAAGAGCACTGGCTGCCCTTATAGGAGGCCAGGGTTCGATTCCTAGCACCCAGCTGGCAGCTAACAACTGTCCAGAACTCCAGTTCCAAGGATCCAATGCTCTCTTCTGGTCTCTGCAGGCATGGATGGGTGCACTTACACACATGCAGACAAGATATTCATACATTTTTTTGAAAAATTTCAAAAAAAACCATGAAAGACGATTTATTTCTCAAATAGTTTTAGAAGACTAATCTATAACAGAAATTGAGCAAGTATCCACTCCACAGCTAAACAGATTGCTTCTACAAACATTCTGAGGACAGTACATGATTAAAAGACATAAGATGGGGACTGGATAGATGCCTCAGTGGTTAAGAACTCATAATGCTTTTGTAGAGGACTTGAGGTTGATCCCCAGCTTAGACATCAAATGGTTCACCATTTCCTCTAACTCCAGTTCCAGGGATTTGTGGCTTCTGTGAACAACTACACTGATGAGCGAGCACAACCCCACATAGACACACATGTGTACACATCATTAAAATAAAAATTAAAAAATTATAATCTTAATCAACACAGAATAATCAAATACATGGTTGTACCGAATGATGTGTTTTAATTACTTCAAGAATATGAAGGAAACTCACAGGTTTTCTGTGTTACCACCCTTCATTGGTGTGCAAAATCTAAAACTGTCTTGGCCTTTACCTTTTAAATGAAAATGTGTATGCGCCTTCAAGTGTGCAACAGCGCTATCTGTGAGCAATAATGCACTCTCTTTGCTTCATGTAGCAGGCCGTTCTCTACTGCTTGTCATCTCAGAAATGGGTAAAATAGGTCTTGGAAGACAAATGGAACACGAAAAGCATGAACACACTCTGCAGCACTGATCTGACAGTGTCATGTGATAGATTCTTTGTATCACAGCCCTTATCTCTCATCATCACTGCAAATGCATCATTTATCCAGGGTTTATCCTCCATGAACAGTAAGTTCCAAAGAAAGCAATAAATACCACGTCAGCGTTGACAAGCATTACAAATGCCAAGGGAAGACATGCCACATGGAGGCAGCCTTGCAAATGAGATACAGTGTTAAATGAAATTTTAAATCAGTACATGTTGAACTTATTATTTAACATGGATAAAATAAATGCATTGCTTACTTTTTTCTTGTTAACTTACAAAGCGACATGGAGATTATTATAAAAGCCACTCATCATGAGTCCATCTGCTTTAGGAACAAGGCATAAACTACATACATACAACTGGTTTCCTCAGTACATGTGTGTGCACAAAATAGTTCCACAGTACATGTTACTATAGTTTTTAAAATGGGATGTTTGCATATCATAACTGTTCACAATAATGTCTTACATTATAAATGATCTTTTTATTCTTAATGTATTCCTTTAAATAACTCCTTTAATTCAAAATCTATGATCTAAGGACAAACCACAGTGTAATCCATATAAGCAGGCTGCATATGATATAGACTGTTCTTTTCAATGGAAAATCATGACTAATGAAAAAGTTAAAAGAGGAAAGAGTATTACATGGCAGCTAACAACTGTCTGTAACTCCAGTTCCAAGAGATCTGGTGCCCTCTTCTGTACTCCATGGGCATTGCATGACATGGGTGCACTTACACACATGCATGCAATACACTCACACACATAAAATAATAAGGTATAATAATAAGAAAATAAAATTAATTTAATTTAAATATACTTTTCAGAATATTATTTTTCCTATAAATTGTATTTCTTCTCTTCTTATTTGTATTTGATGTCACTTAGTGTTAAATACATTTTATAAGCTTCATTTGAAAGAGAAAAGAAGTGGAATGAAAGCAGAAAAGACAATAGCTAAAATAATTATGATAATAAAAATATAAAATATTCCCACAAAAAAATTAAGAAGGTGCCAAATAAAGAGTGAATTTTCCCAAAGGGGTAACTACTCTTTTCAGAAGCCACTAATTTAATATACATTTCCACGGAAGGCCTAGGACTCAAAGAAAACTGGAATGTTTACCACAGCAGTGACAAGAGGGACTAAAAATAAACAGCCTGTTGATCTACACAGAACTCCTGGGTCCCGTCATCCTACAAGCCCATCACAGAGCTCCTGTAGCATACAACCAAGAGCCAGCCCTTGGGGAAAATATTCATTTATAAAGAAATTGATCAAAATACTGGTAATTAATGTAGGTACTGGCCTTTGTAAAGACGACTGAATTATGGCATTTCAAAGACTCAAAACAATAATCAGCTACAACTGGCTCATTATATATAAATTACACAAGACAATGTAACAACTAATCTATGCAGACAGCCAACTCATGGTTTATACTTAAACATTCTTAATATTCAATGTAAAATTAATAACCAGAAGCCATTTATGGTATGCCTGAGACACTGTGGAAGAGAATGTGTTTTAAAAAGCAGGATTCCAAAAAAAAAAAGGAGTACTGCCAAGGTCAAGAGATAATGCAAAACTCTAATTATCCTGAAGAATAAGTAACTTTCATTAAGGTGCATTAAACAAGAACAGGAGGCCATGAAAAAGGCAATCAGAGCTCAAATAATTAGAGCAATAGAAGAACTCATGAGAAATGCAAGAAAAGGGAGATACTAAAGGTTAAAAGGTGAAGCAGAGATGAGGTACGGACGACAGGAAAGGAGGGGGGTGTGGGTGGGCTAACCAAATTAGGGATGTCCAGCAAAGTCATATGGAAACCCACTAGCTAGTAGGCTAATTTCAAAATACTACTTAAAAAGAAGAGTTGGAACAGAATTACCCAGCATGGGTGCACAGTGTTGCTGCCAGAAGTCATGGGTTTTTAAATGAAAATCACAGTACAAGGCATGGGATGCCTCATTCTGAGTTACTAGTCAGGGAGGCTCCAGAGGTCTCCAAAACCACGCAGGCTGTTGTCCTTGACTACCTTCATAATTACTGGCACAGTGTTTTGAATGAGGGATATACCCCACAGGTTCAAGTATCTGGTGGTGCTGTTTGGCCAAGCTATGGAACCTTCGGGAGATACAGCCTTTCGGGAGAAAGCACATCACTGAGGAATGGCCTTGAGTGTTCATAGCCTAGACTGACTTCTAGTTCACTCTGTTACTTGGTATGCTCAAAAAATGTAATCAGTTCACTTCTTGCTCTGGCTGCCATGCTTTCCTACCATTATGAACGCTCTGGAACTGTAAGCCATGGAAAACACTGCAATAAGTTGATTTTGGTCATGGTATTTTATCATAGCAGCGAAAGGTAGCTACTGCACGTGGCAAAACATTATTGCCCAAGACACACATTCGGACTGTAGGACACCAGGAAACATTCTCTCTGCTGGCTAGCTTTTGTGGTGCTGGAAGCAGCTATGCAGGCTGCTGTGCTGAAAAGGCACCAATGGCACTGAACCCTGTGGCCAACTACTTTCTTAGTGGACTTGAGTTGTGTTCCACAAGAGGAAATTTCATGACTGGTACTATAATCCTGGGTGAAAGCACATTGCTGGAGAAGTCATACGCCCCAGAACAAAGCCAGCTATTGTTATTTTGCTAAATGGTCATATTGTCAAATTGCCTTCTAAATATTTGTTTTATACCCCTCCACCTGGCCTTTCCCAGCTTTGTCAGAGAAGTCTCTTTTAGCAGAAAGGAGCAAAAATAGAGGGCTGACTGATTAAAGGACAAAACACAAGACAGTAAGTACTCAGCTCTAAATGGAAAGTGTAACTCTCAAGTCCCCCAGTACCAAAGCTCAGGGAGCATTACAGAAGAGGAGGCAGAAAAAAAATGTTAAAAGCTACAGAGCTACAGGATAGAGAGTGCAGTAGAATGCTGTCTTCTGGACATGGCACGGCTACTGTTAGGTTCATGAGCTCACAGCAGCTATGGTTCCCTGCATACAAACTGCACAAGATCGGGACAGCCAAAATTCCAGTATGGATGGGTTAATGATCTCCAGTCCCACCACTCACTGGCAGTGGTTAGTAGATGAAGTAGGGAGAATACGACCCCTGGTAGGTTGCCCCTACTCCAGGAGATGTCCCCACACCCATGCAATACTACACCACGAGTGGGCAGTACTAAATGGACTTAGTGGGTTATAAAAATAAATTTTGGAAGGGGTGTGTTAGAAAGAATGTAAGACAGGTTTTGGGAGACGGGAATGGTGGGGTGCATATGATAACAGTGTATTATATACATGCATGGATGTCTCAAAAATAAAGAATATTTAAAATCAGAACTCTTGAAATTGAATGCATCATTTTCAAGAAATAGATAAGATAGCAGAATGAAGAAGGAAAATACATGAAAACATTACATTCCTTCCAGAGGACCAACACACATCTAAGGTATCCACAAAACAACAGATAAAAACCCATCTTTGTCTGTAATACATGATTCTAAGAGGTCCAATTACTGAGTAGCAAATTGAGTTTAAAAAAATAAAAACGAAAGATTAACACCTTTATTTATCATGGTAAAATTTCAAAACACAAAAGAAATTTAAATGAGGGGGAAAAATTCCTAAAAGGACAGAAAATTAAACTGGCTTCTGAGTCCCTATTAGCATCACTAGATCATGCACTTTAATGAAGGTAAGTCTGCAGTAATGTGAATAAACAAATGAGAACTCTCAGAGTCTATTTGTGCATCTGTCTATTTATACAGGTAGCATTAGAAATGTATGTGAAGATGGTATAGTAATTCGAAAAGTTGATGCTGCCAGGTTAAAACCGTGAAAAAGTGTGGGAAGGCATCCAAAACTTTACCATGAGAAAGAATGTTACATGTCATTACCTGGCGGTAGCCTGCCAGGGTTGGCTGGCTTCCTGATCACTAATTCATATTTAGAGGCATGCACCAAGAGGGGCAGCCACTTTTAATCTTCTGGAGTCCTTGAGGAATGTTTCCATCCACGCTCTAGATGGCATCGCCCTTTAGGAATTCTTCTCATTGACTGTGCACTGACAGGAGCAGTCCACACTGAATTTTCTCACCTCTGCACTAAGCTTTGGGATGTATGGATATCCACTGTGCATTCATTATTCTACCAAGCACTGACTTGGCAGAAACAGTATTAGTGTGTCACCAAAGAGCCACCCTGTTGTGTGTTTATCTGCATTGCACTCAGTTATCCTCAAACTAGTCAATGACTTGACTGGCATCTTCAAGCAAATCTGCCTTTAATTCCCTGAGAGTCGATAGAATTTCATCAGCTAGAAGCAATGCCAGTGCCAACAAATGGCACGTTTCTAAACTGCAGTTTTCATCTCTGCCCTGTCTTAAAAGGAAGCCGTTCCTCAGAATTTGACATTAGACTTTCATTGTATACCTTTTCTATTTTTCAAGAGTGTTGTATTTGGGGTTTTAATATTTTAAGACTTTGAATTTGAGACCTCAGTCTTTAAGGAATTGGGAATTTCGGCATTTGGAACTATGCAGTATCGTGTCTTGTGTCAGAATCAAAAAAGAAAAAGACGAGTATATATTCCTAGTTTTTCAGCAAACAAAATTCAGCCAGAGTAAATAAAGACGAGGTTACTGCCATTCTGTTTTTGTCAAGTCCTATAGCTAGAGCTACAATTTGGATCATAAATATCACCCAAAGGCGCATGTGTTAAAGGCTTAGTTTCCAGAGTGCTGTTACTAGGGGGTAGTGGGACTGTATTTAGTTCACTGGTGAGGCCCCTTCCTCTACCGCTCTTCCTGTGATTGTGTGGCCACCCTGCCATAACCTCCTGCCACACTGTGCTGCTTCCTCATCAGCACACAGTAATGTAGCCTAAAGATCCCAGTCATAGAGATGGGTTCAAGAGAATCCCCAGAACTGTGAGCCTTAGCAAAGTTTTGCTTAAGTTGATTGACCCAAATTATTTTGTTAGTATCAGAAAGCTTACACAGACAGCAAGAAAGCTTTTAAATACAGGCTACAGATTAGGTTGGAAATGTCATTAATCATGAGCTGCATAAAAGCATAGATGACATTTTTGGAAGAAGGGAAATGAGACAACAGATACCCACACAGTTCACGCATCAGAACTGGGTTTTAAACATGTTGGTTACTGTAAAATAAATTATGTTATTTCCCTTGAAGAAAATAACGACAGTGATACCAAGCAGAATATCTGAATGCTAAAAGTGAATGGATTCATTAAGCAATGGAGCAGAAAGCAAAGCCTGCACACTAACCCATCTAGAAAAGCTCACCGTGCCCTGCCTTACTTTTCCAGCAGAAACTTTACTGGGAACATTGCCCTACCACTTTCCCTTCCTTCCTGTCTTCTGCCTCCTGATCACCCAGCAGTATTTTCCACATGGCATACTGTATGGTAACTCTTTTTCAGTGTTCTATGACATGAAAAAACAATGTCAAGCAATAATACCTAAAACACCAACTGCATACTGTGTTTATCACAGTGAGCTTAGGGCCATAGACCAAGGGGTAGTTTAACAGTGAAAAGTGATCTGGGTTTCTAATGACCTTTTTGGTCTTTGACTTACTTTAAGCTCTTGAACTAAGTTTATAACTACTTGGACTCCAGCTCTGAACTGGAGGATCCAAGAATTTGTTGATTATCAGCTTAATGAAAATGGTGAGCTCCAGGTTCATTGAGAGACACTGCTCCAAAACATGAAGTGGAAAGTGATTGAAGAAGACATGAAACATGGAACTTTGGCCTCCACATACTCCTGCAAGGGCATGAACACACACACATGCACACATATGCATTCTTCCCCCTCACACACGTACCAAAAATAAAAAAGAAGAAGCAAAATAAGACATACCAGCAGATCTCCTAAGTACCAAATCTGTCAGGTTATCTTCATTTTATAAGATAGATGAAAAGGACTCACTATTAAAGGCTATTAAATTCACTATTAGTGGTAACAGTAAGTTCTTATTATGAACTTTCTTTCTGATGCTTATTTTTCTGTAAGAACTAAAGATGTTAGGGGATGAGGAATTTGACCCCCTATTTCTCAATTCTGGATCTTTATCTTTCTACCCTGAATGCCTAGAACAAAAGAACTGTCAGTCAAGCATACAGCCAAAGGACCCTTATGCCAGTATCAGCCATACTAAGTTGTCCACTAACAGCTTGAGGAAGCTAAATCATTTTTGCAACTTCCAGTTCCTTTTTCCAGGTCTTTTTCAAATTGTAATGAACTGTCATTGTCACAAGCCTCAGAGAACTCTAGATGACCCTGCAGTCATTTCCACCTAGATGAGGGGGGGCACTTCCCCCTGGTGGTTTATGAGGGTCTATCCTGTGATTAGTGCAAATGGAGACATGCTGTGATTGGCATAGATAGTAATGCTCATTTGCATGAAGGGTTTGCTATGGTCTTTCCTTGGCTGCATCAGTAAACTGCCAAGTTCACTTGGGGAGTGTGTTGAGAGACGCTTTCCTATGTTTCCTCCCCTCATGCTGCAGCATGGTGTCCAAAGAAAAGCTTCTCTTTAGTGGTCTTTTCTTGCCTACTTTTAGTTGATAGAGCAAGTTGATCTGGTAACATGCAGAAAGAGGCACCCAAGATGGTGAATAGCAGTGGCCCGGGCTGTGGAGCAGCAATGGCAGCAACAACAGAGGAGCTGCCAAGATGAATCACAGAAGTAGAGAAGGGCTAGGGCTTAATAGCTAAAGAGCACATGGAACCACAGGACTGGCAGCTGACAGAGCCAGTAACAGAGAAGCAGCAATACCCCCTCCTGAACAAGGACAACTGTGACAGCGGCCAGAGGAACAGGAGGTAGACAACAGGAGGTAGAACAAAACCAGTGAGGGAAACAAGGGATAAAAGAATACAGGAGTAGAGAGAGTAGAGACCTGAGGCTGAAGTGTTTCGGGTACATAGCCAGAGAGGAGACACTGCAGTGCCTGGCTGCTGGAAGAATTCCAGACATCTGTGAAGTTGTTAGCACTAAGGGTCTGAGACATCACAGACCAAGGAGATCTAACAGTGGCCACTATCAAGAGTTGAGAAATCCCAGCTTCCTAGGTCTATATAAAACCATAACACTTGTAGACATAAAGGTCTTTGTATTCAGTGCCCACAAAAGACATAACCCTACACAGCACCGCCTGCTGCTGCTCCACAATGTTCCCAAATGCCAAGGGATAAAGGACCCTCAAAGACCAGAAGTTGAAGAGCTTTAACCTTCCTATCCGTGACTGTGACTACAATCTGTAAGCAGCACAATGAACCCCAGACAGCTGATTAATACACTATAGTTTTCTTAAGCCATCAGTCCCCATCTCGTACCTCTATAGATAGCTGCATTTATTCCCAATCTGGCATCACAACTTCAAGTTTTTCTGGACTTTAGTTCATTTACCATTGGAAATGACCTTTCTATGCTCAAAGTAAGTTTTAAATCCCTGCCCACCCGTAGAGGAAAACTTGAATTCTTAAGCCTGGCTTCACAGGGCCTGCATGACCTAAGCCAGGCCACCTGTCACCACTGTATGTTCTTTGCATGACCCCTGGGCCACACTGAGAAGCCTGGACAGTACCTCAGTACTTTACTGAGAATCACTCCTTATCCTCACTTCCTAGCTTAGTCTAATTTATCCTCAACAGGCTACAGATGAACTGCCACATTGTGCAGACACTTTGGGGATGCCTCCATGTCCAGATGGCACATAGCTCTGTACTCTTTAACACAAACAGTCTACTTCCCACTTCAGAGAAGGTTCTATAATGACTATAATTATTTTCTCTCCAACTGCTAGATTCAAAGGCCTAGAAGCTATGCCAAAAAATTGGTAGGAACTGTGTTTACTTTTATTACTATGCCCAAATCAACCAGCACAAAGTACTACTGCAAAACTATTTACTGTTGAAAAATTAAGTAACCTTTAATTCAGTGTTGCATTCAAGCATTAATACAAATGCTAGTACAAAATTATCTTCAAGCCAGTAAATAAATGTCATTTACGAAGTTTACATGCTAAATTTGAATTTAATTCCTCCTATCTTCCTCCGTCCCCCCTCCCCTCTTCCCCCTTCTCCCCCACCCTCTTTTAGAGACAAGGTCTTACCACACAGAGGCCTGGGATGCCCTAAAACTTCTTAAAGCTGAAGTTGGTCTTGAATTCAACACTCCTATCTTAAAATTCTAATTGCTGGGATTTCAGCCATGTGCCATTGCATCCGGCTTATACTTTTCTCTCTTGAGAAAGTATTGCTTGAATATTAAATGTGGAGACTTAACATCTAATGATTAGCTAGATGAAAAAAATAATTTGTTAATTTATCTCTCTGTAGTTTCTTAAGCATAAAAATGTAATATAGAATTAAAGACACAGACAAAAAATTAAAAACAGAGTTCAAAGGAACATGACTTTCAAAGCTACAAACAGTTTTTAGGTAAGTCGTAGGCTATCACCAGCTGCACAGTCAAGTTACATTGTAAAACACAGATCGTACACTATACTAAGATGGGAACTGTGGAATCAGGAATTTTATACATATATAGTACATTGAAAGAATAATTAGAGATTCGAGCCTTTGTTTAATATTTACAAGGATCTACATCAAATGGGGATGCCTTTTAAGCAGCTATTACTTATTTTGCAATTGAACTGCTTAGTCTTCCTATGTGCTTATATTTTTCATTAGAAATATATGGGAACTGTCTCACATTTCCAAAATAAGATCATATTTCTATTAATCATGAGGTAGTAATTGATTCCTAGACTATATTAATTTTCTAGCCCAGTTTTTTCATTGTTGTTGTTGTTATAGTTTTGGGCTTTGATACGATGTCTCACAAGTTATGTCAGGTTGACCTGTAACTCAGTATGTAGCCCAGCTGACCTCAAACTCTCACCTCAGCCTACTAAATACTAGGAACGTCCATCCTGCCTGGATACTTATATCCCTATTTTAAAAAGAGCATTTGATGAGATTGCAGGATATTAGAAAGCTTCTTC
Organism: Eospalax fontanierii; assembly: GCA_035773235.1. NCBI lineage: Eukaryota > Metazoa > Chordata > Mammalia > Rodentia > Spalacidae > Eospalax > Eospalax fontanierii. Next base: position 25,630,388 of record CM069530.1, read on the forward strand.
ATGTCAAAGGAAATAGTGGAAATCAAGTAGAGGCAGGTTTCAAAATGTAAGAAAGCCTTTGCTAGCTGTACATCTGAGAGGCTTAATACCTAGAATATACAAAAAGAAAACTCAAAAAACAAAATAAAATGAAACAACCCAATAAATACACAGGATAATGAAATGATCTGATTGTTTTCAAAAGATGAAATACAAATGACTAATAAATACATGAAAAACGTTGAACATTACTTGCCAACATAGAAATGCAAATAGAAAGTACACTGAGATTCCACTCAATCTAAGCAGGATGGAGTTCCTAGGAAAGTAACAAATGCTCCCTTGTGCAGATATGGATAAACATGAACCCTTTTATACTGCTGGTGAGAATGTAAACCAGTCCCGTGACTAAAAAAATTGGTATGGAGCCTCCCTAAAATCTAAAAATGATCCTACTATGTAACTCAACCAATACTACTTGTTGGTATTTATCTAAAACACTCCAAGTCAGTGTCTCACTGAGATATTTTCACACCAATGTTTATTGCAGTACCATTTATAATAATCACGTTATGTTTCAATAACAGGAACAGATAAAGAAAATGTGTTTAATGTGCCCAGTTGAAATTTGCTCAACTATATTTAAGAATTAAGTTATGTCACTGAAGAAAAGTGGATGTAACTAGAGATAATCATATTGAGTGAATTACATCAATCTCAGAAAGCAAATATTGTACCTTTTCTCACATTTATGGGCTCGATATGTATCAGGTACATAAAATTATGTATATGTACAAATGGCATTAAAGTACAAGAGAAATTTCTGGGGACAAAGGTAGGGAAGAAGGAAAGTAATAGCTTCCGGGGAAGAAAAGGCATGGATATAATTGCATGAAAATGACCATATGTGAACTTAAAATAATTAAAAGAAAAAGTCACTCAAAATGAGGGTTGAAAACCCCAAATTCACAATCTAATAAGGAATACCAAGTTGGTAAAATTTACATTTATGAATGTTAATGTTGCTGTGATAAAACAACTCTGAGCAAAGCAACTCAGGGTCAAGACATTCTCCTTCCTTCCTCTAAAATTCCTACCATGTCGGCTCCATGCTTGATCAAAGATGTCAGTGTTGAAGCATAAGGAAATAAGAAGAGTTTATTAAAGACCTAGAAGAGGAGACAGAGAGGACAGAATGCGACAGTATAACGTGTTACCTAGTAGCACTCCTGAAGGCAATTTTTAAGAATGGAGGAAGGCAATATTTACTACAGTAATAGTTAGGAATTTTAGAAATGACAGGTGCATGGTACTTACAAACAGGATGACTGGCATACTCCCTGGAATCAATGATGGAAAAATTACATATTTTATAATAAAACTGATAGACAAAAAGATGAATACAAGATCTTGAAACCAGAGAAGTATAATTAGTAAACTATACAAATCTAATTAAAGTATCTTTATAAAGTAACAATAACAATGTCAACAGCAAAATTACTTACCAAACTCAAAATATGTTAAGGAATGTTTTGATCTAATTTACTGTTTTTGAAGAACTTTGTTATTCAAATAATTTTAACTAATTTTATTTTAGATTATATTGCATTTATAGGCTATTTTTTATTGAGTCATTGTGTATTTCATACAAAACATCTCACTCAATCTTAATTTTCTTTATTCCCATTCCCCACTGGCACCCCTGAGATAGGTCCCCAACTGGAATTCATACATTCTTTCATCTGTGACTTGACTAGTTTGTCAAGTTAGTGTCCTCAAATTTTCCACAGTCAAGGTACATCCACTGAGGTCTAGTCAGCCTATCTGGAGTCCCTTGCTTTAGAGAGACTAGCTCATCCTCATATATAATAATCAGCTGCCAATATTCCTTCAGCAAAGATTGGGGTCTGCTACCAATTGGGGTCTGGATTTTTGTCTGCTTGAGTTTGCATGCTTCTTGACCGTGCTGAAATTATTGCTGTAGGTTCATATGAGCAGAGTCCCTGGAGCTTGCAGGATTCCGTTTCCATATGGTCACCCCCTCCTGCCTGGCTCTTACAACCTTTCCACCTCCTTGTCTGCAATGGCCCCTGAGTCCTTTGCACTTTTTCACTTTACTGGGTGAGTGAAACTTAATATAGGAGTCCTGTCCAATACTACATACTCTACAGATTCCTAATCTCCATTTTTGGGCCATTTGTGACCTTTTGTGTGACTGGCCCTCTTTTACATGAGGGAGCTTCATTAATGAGAGTCGAGAGATTCATTAGTGTCCCATTTACTCCTTCTTTCATGCTGCATAAGCCTTGGGTATAAAGTTTGCATTGTAGGTGTGCCGCCTAGGCATGGGGAATTCAGGGATAATGTCTGTGTGTTACCAGTTGTAGTACTCTGTAGTAGTCTCTGTCTCATGCAACAGAAGCTTCTTTGATGAGTGTTGACTGAGATACTTGACTGTATGTATATGGATTCATATTTCACACTTAGTAAGAAGTTACATTCCTCAGGTGTGGCTTTCTGTGTGCATTACTCTGTTGTGTGGACTTATATATTTGTTATTTCTATTTTACGTGCATGCATGTATTTTCTGCATGTGTGTGGGTGCACCCATGTTGCGCGATGCCTGCGGAGTCAGAAGAGGGCCTCAGATCCCCTGGAACTAGAGTTAGGATGGTTGTTAGCCGCCATGTGGGTACTGAGAATTGAACCCGGGTCCTCTGCAAGAACACTCAGTGCTCCTAACCACTTAGCTACCTCTCCAACCCTGAAAACGCGTTTTTTTTTTTTTAAATGACAGAGTGTGATGTACACAGAAGGCCACAACCGGCTAAGTTTTAGAGACTAAGAGACTGCACAGTGTGTGTCCCTGGATAGGACTCCTGTATTAAAACTCACCAACCCACAGCTCAGGGACCATTGCAGAAAAAGGGGTCAAAGACTGTAAGAGCCAGGGCTGGTTCGTGAACATAGAGAAACAGTGGGTCTCGGGCCCTGGAAGCTTGCTCATGTGGACTTTCAGCAGTGGCGGCATTGTGAACAGGACCCGTGCCAACTCAATTAGACAAGAGTCCAGTGTGGAGTAAGAGAAACGGGTTGCAGGCTAGTCCTAGCCTAAGAACTGCTGGCAACTGACTACTGCTCAGTGAGGGAGAATAGGTCTTCTTAAGATCTCTAGATAGGCTGACTTAGACTTCAGTGGATCAACTTGCACCAAAGGACATTTGGGTAGAAAAGCTTGGCCAGAAAGGCCTTAACATGTATGACAGAATACATGAGGTCCAGTGGGAGATATATGGGGACATGGATGGGGACGGGGTCTAAATTTGATTAAGAACTATTGTTTGAAATGCACAAAAACTATATTAAAAAAAAATTTTAAAGAAAATGTCTCATAGACATGGCCACAAGCCAGTCTAATGGAGTAAATTCCTCAACTGAGATTCCCCTTTCCAGGGGACTAGTTTATATCAACCTGATAAAGCTAATCAGCCCAGTATCCAAAAATAAATAACATCCACAGTTCTATTACATTAAAAGGAGGAAGAAGTTGCAGGACAACACTTTTTATAAGTGCATACGGTTCCAATTAGTTTTACAAAAAATTATACTTTATATTCAAAATAAAGGACTTCTGTAGCATTAAAAAACTCTTACAAAGAAAGGACTAAACCACAATTATAAAAGACCATGACTTTCTGGAAATTAAGGACTAATTTTATTCACAACGTAGAAATGACCTTGCTAATAGAAATGAGGCTCATAATAAAAATAATAAGCTAGATCCATCAGCACACAATCTAAATCACACAAGCAAAATAGAAGTGGAAGAAAATACTGATTAGAAAATACACAGCAACATTTACCACATTGAAATACTAATGGAAAAAAAGCATCTCAGAAGTAGAAAACACAATACTCAATCATGATTCAATAAACTCTTAATAGTTAAACACGTTTTAAAAATTACCATTAACATATGATTATAAAAAACACACTCATGATAAAACACAAACAAATCTTGCAGGAAAGGCGGGATTTTTTTAGCCTGATAAATAATCTCTGCCTAATACAGCAGATGCCATTATATCCTTTCATGATAAGCAGGATTAGAACGCCCAACACTTCTATTTAACTCCTTTGTGCAGTTCTTAAAAGCAGTATACAAAGAAACACAAAAGTTTCCAAGATTAGAAAGGGAAAATCACAATCATCACTATTCACAGATGATACCATTACTTACAAGAAAAATTCCATCAAACCTACAAACTATGCAAAAGAACAGCTTAGAAAGGTTGCTGTTTAAAAGTGATTCCTGGTAAGCAAATGCATTTTATACAGTAGTCACAAACAGAGTACATTTTGTATTTATGTATGAATGCAAATGTAAATATTTGTGAGATACTATTTGTCAAATATGTTATTGGAACTGAAAATATATTATAGCATTAGAAAACAAAAGGTGCATATTCCTGCTTTTGTCGAGCTGATATTTTAGTGAGAAGAAATGCAATGAACAACAGTTACATAATAATTACAACATAGTACATAAGAAAGATACAGAAAGACATTCATAAGAAAACAAAAATAAAGCCGGAAAGAGGCCCAGGAAGTATCAAGGAATGAGTGAGAGGGTTAAAATTTAGACTGCATGGAAATGATGGTGCAAACCTGTCATGTCAGTACGAAGGAGGCTGCGGCAATGATGGTTTAGAGAATGACCCGAGGAAGAGCGATACAGCGAGACCCTGTCTCAATAATAATGAAACTGAATCATATCACATTTAAACTGTGTGGCCATGGAAACTTTCTGCATGGAATTATATTAAATGGAAATGTCCTTGAGATAGCTGAGGAACAGTCCAACTAGAAGAAGCTTCAAGTGCAAGATGTCTCCAGATGAGGGCCTATGTGTTCTATGAACGCACAGAAGACCACTGTGGCTGTAATCTGTAAACACTGGGAGAGAAACAGTAGAAGCAGAGAGAAAAACAGGAGCCAGACCACACACAGCCTCAGAAGTCATCACAGCTGGAATTCTGTCAGTGACTCCAGGTAAAGCAGGAAGCCACTAAGAAGCTTGCAGCAAAGAAATGTCATGGATTGGTGTAGAGAAGTTGGGAGGTTTCTGCAATGATCCTAGTCAGAGATGAAGGGCAGGCCTACAGGAGCTAGAATTGCAGTGAGGAGAAGGGGGAGGAGGGAGGGAGGGAAACAATGCTGGTGGTAAGAAAGAAGAGAGTCCAGATAATTACATACAAGGAAATAATTTCTTTACATACCAAGTATGACAAGAAAAAGAGACAGAGAAAAAAAGACGAACTCAAGGAAAACTCCCCCAATTTTTGTTTGTTTTTGACTAAAAAACAGGAAAAATGGTATTTCTATTAACAAGCATGGAAAAAAAAATAATTGTGGCAAGAAATTAATATCTAACTTTGGTTGTCAAGTAAGCTGTTGGATATTTAAAATTAGAATTCAGAGAAAAGATCTCAGAAGATAATGTAAATTAGTCACTAATGGGAGGCAGAATTTAAAGCCATGTCACATATGGGAACTGAGTGCTGGATTACTGTCCTGGATAGCTTCGGTTGTCAACTTGACACACCGGGAAGGAGGGAACCTCAGTTAAGGAATCACCACTATTGGTTTGGTATGTCTTGACTGTTGAGTGATATGAGAGGTCCCGGTCCACCTTGGGTGGTGCCACCCCTAGGCAGGTGGTCCTGTGTTATATAAGAAAGCAGGCTGAGCACAGGCAAGGGGAGCAAGCCTGAGAACAGTGTTCCTCCAAGGTCTGTGTCCAGGTTCCCTTCATGATGGACTGTGAGCTGTAAGCCAAATAAGCCCTTTCCACCCCAAGTTTGGTTTAGATCAGGGTTTTATCACAGCAACAGAAAGCTAACCAGAACCTCTACTTAAAGGGTATGGGAAGGTAGCAAACAGAAATGATGTGATGATATCAGAGACGAGCTGCAACATGCCTAAGAAACGCTGTGAAAGCACGAAGCTAAGACACATGGACAAGGATCCCTGCATGACAGGTGTCAAGAGGTGGGGAGCCCAGTGCACAGGAAGCACTGTCCATGTGAATGCTTAAATTGGGAAGTCTGTGGAAGGAATCGTTTTTAACAGAAGTGGCACTGTCCCAAGGATTGTTTTTTTTTTAATTTACAAAATTTAACCAGAGAAGATACGCCTGTAATTTAAAAAGTATGAGTGGAATAATCTGATCAAAATGAGATTTGGGGAAGGGAATATTCAAGGAGACAGGAGGGAGGAGCTGGAAGTACCAAGAGGAAGCAAAGAGAGCACAACCTGTGCCGTGATTAGGAAGAGAGTGAACAAAGGAGCCCCACGACGCGGTATGCTGGAGCTAGCTAGGGATCCTGGCCGAGAGCACCCGTCTCCACTCCTCCTTCAGCGTTTGGTGATGTTGAACAGTGTGCTTCTAACATTCCTCCTGCTCCTCTTTCTTTCTCTCCTCCTACCCACAAATGACTATTAAGCATTTATAAGAAATCCACAGTCTGTACAGCTGTGACTAGGGGAAAGCCAGATTTGCAATAGTATAGTAGCGGGTGGAAATATTAGAGTAGAAAACAGAGAGAACTTTGCTGTTCACTAAACTTGAGCTGCAGTAAGTACAAAGAGTAGGAGAAGTCAGGAAAAGGGAAAGAGATATTGGGTCAGAAGGGTGGTATGGGAAGGCTAAAATTCTAAAAGTAAATGCTGAACTGGGAATCTTGGGTCGCTTCAGAAGTCTGAAGAGCAAGGCGGTAGGGTGCAGACATTGATCAAGACGGATGGAAGGTGACAAACTCCAGAAGATGTATTGTTCAGAATCTCCCAACTGGATCCTGCTGACAGAGACGAGATGTTCCAGGTGGTCTTTTCCTGAGTGTTTCTACACTCTGATGTCTCTTGCTTAAGGTGCCCTGCAGTGACGTGGACTTACTCCAAGTCTGAGGGTTCCCTCTCCAGCCCTGCTGAAGGAGGCATGGAGTTGGGTGGGGTGCTGATCTTGTACTTAGTTTGTTGGCTCCCTCTTGATTTCCATTGAAGGAGGCCTCAAAGCCAAGAAAGGAAAGATTTATTTTAAAAACATAACAGCACAGGTTCTTCAAATTACATTTCATTCAAAGATAGATAAGATCTGCATAGAGAAAAAATTAAAGGGTAAATGCAGGACATTTAAACAAAATCAAAATAATGTGGGGCTATAAACTATAGCCATTCATGCATTAAAAGACAGAGTTATAAGGATGCAGAATCTCCCCACTGATATATAAAATCAAAGACATTCCTATAAAAGAAGTATAAAAAATGTAAGGAATTTGGCAAGCTTCTTCCAAATTACACAGAGAAAAAAAATTAAGGATTGCTAGAATACTTCTGAAAAAGATAAAACATAAAACGAGAGCAAGGAAATAGTGTTAAGAAACATTTAAACATTAACCTAAGCAGAAGCTTTAACAACCATAAGCTATACAAAGGTGCCAAGGGATAAAAGCAACCAATAGTCCTAGTCACCTTTTATAAAGCCTTTTATGAACCACAACAATAACTGTCCAATTGAACACAGGGCCTGCTCAGTGAGAGGTAATTCTTGCTTGGTACTGTAAACTGAGCCAACTGCTAGTGGCTGGAGATGTCACAGACCCTAGAGGACAACCCACTACTATCATTTTCCTAAACCAGCTAATTTCCACCTGTATTCTACTCATACTTATCCTTAAATCCATAGATAAGGACAGCTTTCATCCCTCAGCACAGGAAGCTTCTATAAGTGGCAGATGAAGACTATTACAGACACCCACAACTGGTCAAAGTACAGAGAGAAAATAAGTGACTGTGTGGTACCCAGTCCCAATTCATACATTTACAAAGTAATCCCTACATCTACACTCAGGGAACAGCACATAAGAGGTGGTGGGAAGATTATAGGATTTAGAGGATCAGGATGTCTGCTGTGAGACAGTGTCTTCCAGACAAGACAGGAAAGCTGCACCCATGAAATCTCAACAATATGGCTGCATAAACATAACCTGCATAATGACACTAGCTGACATGCCAACATAAATGGGGTGAATTTCACAAGCTCTTACCTTTGGATGAAGAGCTACAAGGGAGAGAGAATCGGTTTTCTCTAGGCCCTGACAGATTATCAAAAGTCAGGTGATCAGTCCTAAACATATGTATCCATGAGGAACACTAAATGGACCCATCAAGCAGAGAATTATGTATGTGTGTATATGTATATATACTTTTATATATGTAATATGTAATTATGTATTACTACATATGTATGGTTATATATATGTAGCAATAATAATTAAAGAAATCATTAAATTGAGAGGGAGTAGGGAGGATGTGGAAGGAGTTAGAAAATGGGGAAATGGAGGGGTAGAAATGACGTAAGTACAGTATCCACGCATGAAATTCTCAAATTTAAAAATACATCAAAACAGTAAATATGAAAGCATTACACATGCAATAATGATATATTATATTGCATTATATCACATTATAACACATATTAATATAATATAATGTCTACAATATATTATGTAGAATATAAAATGTAGATTTGGTCACAGGAGCAAAAATATTCACCAATAAAATGTCCAGAAACAAAAATATATATACAAGGTTATATGGTCTGTGTATAAGGTGCCGCAGAAAAGATACACTTAAAGTCTTTGTCTCTAGCCAGTAAAGCCAATTCTTGACAGACTATGATTCAGTCAATGTATTAATCTCCTGACAGAATCATAATTTGATGACATCATTGGTGAAAATGAGTACATTTCAGAGCTGGCCTAGTCAGAAGAAAGGGTTGTTGGGTGTCCTTGAGCACTGCACCTTTTCTGGGGACCTTGTCTTTTTCAGCTTTGTGGCTACGTAAGGATGAGCAGTTCTGCTCCACCACAGACTCCTATCATGATGCTCTGCTTCTCAACAGAAGCGGAAGTAACAGAGTCTACTAACTGTGAACTGAACCCTCAAAAACTATGAACCCAAATATTTTTCTTTCTTTTAAATTCTCTCAGGTATTTATCTATTTATTTGTACTATTTATTAACAAAATAGTAACACATGGGGATTGATTAAATGATAGAGATAGTACTACAGACTGCTGAAGAATCTCCTAATGAATTATGCTGTATACATAATTATATAAATTAAATAAAGCAGAATGTCTACTACAATCCATGTTAAAATATCAATTTTAAGATACTTAAATATTTAGAATAGGAAAGCTAAATTGTATTAAGATATAGGAATCCAGTGCTCCCATGCTAATTCCCTAGAAGTAGAAGCATAAACTTTAGAATTGATACTAAAGGTAAAACTGGGATTCTCAAAAAACTAACTACAAGGCAAACTGCTGGATGCAGGACTGACACAAATCATAGTAGTGGTACTTTACCATTTCCTGCCACTGGAAACAAAGAAGGCGACTCTGGCCTGACTCCTAACAAAACAACAAAAGTAGTATTTCTCAGATTACTAGAATTGAACTAGTAATCATACATGAAAGTCTCTAGATGTGAGGGACATTTGGCTGCAACCTCTGTTATCCCATTGATCTTCAGGGTTGACTCAGATGATCCCGCTGGCCAGAGGGCTGTTCACCTCCTCCCTCGCCTCTCCATGCATGTCCCTCCTAAAGCTGCACACACAATCCACTATGACCTTTCCCTCTAGAAGAAGACTGGTCTTCAATGAAGGGTAAACAAGCAGCTTGGCTGTCCTACTGGATGCTCCAAACAAGCGCTCAAGACAATATCTAAACACTTGAAGATTTAAACAGAACACTGTTAAAAAAATATTCCATGAGTCAAAGAAGACTCAAAAGAAACTGAAAGAAATTCAGAGAACTGAAAGAAAATAAAACACCACCTATTAAAATATATGAGATCCAGCTACACTGTTCTGAGAAAGCTCAACGACTGTTGATTATGGTATAGACAATAAAATGTCTCAAATCAATAAGCTTTTATGTCAACAAAGTAGCAAACCAAGAGCAAAATAAATTCAAAGTAAGCTCAAAAGTAGAAAGAAATAAAGATAAAAAATCAAAAAAATAAGCGAAATTGCAAACAGAAAAAACAATTAAAAAGTTTAATGAAACAAAATACTAATTCTTTGAAAAAAATCATTAAAACTGATAAATTTCAATCCAATAAGATTAACAAAAGATGACATATAGCACTAAAATTATGCAATGATGAAGAACGGGAATCGCAACAGATCTTGCCATCATTAAAGATAAGGGAATATTAGTAACTTTACATGATAAAGAACCTAGATGAAGTGAATTCATCAGAAGACACAAACTATGGAACTTTCTAAACTAAAATACTCTGAGTACCCTTAAAGTTACAAGGAATTACATTAGAAATTTAGAGTCTCCAAAAAGTAATCTGAGGTTCAAATGGTTTTATTGGTGAATTTTATATAATATTTTTAAAAGAACTGATAACTACCCAGTAGTAAGAATATAATAGTTAGAGCCATACAACAGCTTGGATCAATTGCAGATGACTTATGCTTAGAAGATTAGCAACTTAATAGTAAAATGGGCAAAAATTTATGAAATGTTATTTCACAGTAGCTAGAATACAAACTGTCACTACTCAAATGTACATATTGTATTTAATTATCAGAGAAATGATAATATCTAATGAGGTAGCATTTTATTCACTAGACTGGCAAATTGAGTACCATGGCGATATTGAGTTGGGAAGGATGTAGAGCATGGGATTTTATGTGTAGGTTTGTGAACATGTACAATAGCTTTGAAAAGAATATGATAATGTTTAATTAAACCCTTATCTCAATTACATACCTAGAGTATTTTCCTACAAAAACACTTCTACAAGTGTCCAGGAAGCTGTATAGAGTAATATTTATGGCAGTCCTACTTAGACTAAGAATTTGGAAGCAACCCAAATGTTACTAGCAGTACAGTGGAAAAATAAATATGAGTTGAATTACAGCCATGTACAACATGGAAGAGTCTCACAAACAAATCATCAAATTGAAAAGCAAGTGACATCAGACCTCATCCACTGTATTCTCCCATTTTCAATTATATATTTTACATGTATCAGTGTTTTACCTGCATGTATGTAAGTGTACTAATGCCATGCAATGCTTATGGAGACCAGAAAGGGGTGTCTGATCTCCTGCAACAGGAGTTTTGAATGGCTGTTAACCAGCATGTGGGTGCTAGGAAGTGAACCAGGGTCCTCTGGAAAAAACAGCCAGTACTCTTTATCAGTGAGCCAGCTCTCCAGCCCCACACTATATTCTCTTAACTGGCATTTTTATACAGATTTAATGTGTATTTATAGTCAAATATATAATAATGTAAACACTGATTAAATATATTTATATTGAATTGTAGTACATTTAAATGTATAAATTCACAATTTCAATAATTTGTATGTTGAAATATATACTGTGTTGGTCTTTTGTTGCTGTTGTTCTTGTTGAAGTTTTTCTTATTGTTGGGTGCATGATTTAGGGGGATTTTGAGGGGTCTTTATGAGACAATGTTTTTCTATGTAGCCCTAGTTAGCCCTGAACTCTCTTGATCTTCCTGCCACCTTGGCCTTCAAAGTGCTAGGATAACATATGTAACATCATGCCTTCTGCAGATACTGTAGTTACTAGATGAAATTTTTTATGCCATGAGTATGAACTTTTTCCTACTAAAATCTCTTTTTTTACATGATCTGTGGTTATACATTTGTAATTCAAAGTAAACAGTAAAGTTTAAACCTGACAATAGTTGGAATTTCTTAATTGCTTTTTTTCTAATTCCTACTTAGTCTCAGAATATAAGCACAATATAGTTAATGTACTATAAGAATTTGTATTTATTTAATTTTCTATTCAGAAAAGAATTATAAACTAGTTTGCTTAATCCTTATATATTTAACATAGTATAATGTTAGGAATAAATATTTTGTTAATTTATTTCCTCAGAGATTTATAAATGACTAATTTCAACCAGCGAAGACATTCAACACTGTTTTGTAATTATTATCAAATAATAATTTGTAATAACTTGTACCCCATCATAGACTTTGTAATAATTTCCATGTTTTCAAACACTGAAGCAATACAAACTATTTTCTTAACCACTTAACATATACTAAAGAGGATGATCTCATATTATAATAAACATTTAAAATTACTGTAAACATGTCAATTAGACCTTTAACTGATGCCAGAATAGCAAGTTTACTTTAGGCAGAAGATAGCACCTGCAAAGAAATTGTGAATACACTATTACACAAAATGCAACCAACAACAATATAAACGTGCAGAGTGCCGCACTTAAGTGAATTAAGGCTCTTGAAGTACACTATTAATGTGCTAGAGCAGCTGTAAGACAGCAAGTGACAGAAAGACAGACAGCACCCTACCAGCATTAAAGGAAACCTTTCTTTCCTCTTTACATTCTATATAGCTCTATAAACTACCATCTATTTAAATATAATCCCTGACAGATGTCATGACACATATATTGAGGAATGGATTTTGTAGATGAGCAGGTAGTATACAAGTTACACTGGAAGATGAAGCAGAAGGACCACTTGGATCCATAAGTTCAAGACAAACCTACAGAACAAAGTGAAAGTGTCTCAAAAACAAAATTCACTTTTTCATTAAGTGAATCAAATACACAACAGCAAGAAAAGAAGCTGAAAGTTGTATACAGTATTAATGAGAGCATGTTCACAGCTTGAAATGTGTAACAGATGTGCAAGCGTTAGAACATGGGAACTGACAACCACGATTCTCTAGTCTCCGTATTTCCATTTGCATATAACCTGAGTCAGGGAAATTAAATTACAATCAGAGAAAGATATTGCTAAGTTTTCAATACACTAATGATGAAATGACTAAAATGGTTAAAAAGTATGAATTCAAAGTCTTTAAAAGATTTCTAGCTGTGGGGCTGGAGAGATAGCTTAGTGATTAAAAACACTGATTGCTCTTCTAGAGGACCTACTTTCAGTTTGTAGAACGTACATGGCAACTAACAACTAACAGTCCTTTAACTCCAGTTCAAGGGGATGCAAAGCCCTCTTCTGACCACTGAGGCACTGTATGTCATGGGTAAGGACACTTATATTCATGCAGGCAGTACAGTCATACACAGAAAATTTAAAAATAATAAACTATTTAAAAAGTTTTCAAGCAATAGATTTATATACTAGTTAAAACAAAAGGTAAAGTAATATTAAAATTCAAAATCCCTTTCAAGTTTCCTGAATTCCACATGTGCTCCAGCTTAAACTTGCAAAACAAAAAAATTGACTGTAGAATCTGCATCTGAGGGAGAACATAGTCTGCATGGGTTTTTTTTTTTTTCAGTTCCATTCACCCACCTGCAAATTCCATGATGTCATTTTGTTTAAGCTGAGTAATAATGTAGTGCCTCTATTCACCACATTTTAATCTCATCTATTCGCTGGTTGTTTGTCTTCTAGGTTGATTTAACTTCCTAGCTGATATATGCTCAGAAGTAGAAGAGCTGGGTCACATGGCAGTTTCATTGCTAATTTTTTGACCAGCCTTTCCAAAGTGGCTGCACTACTTTACAGTCCCACAACACTGTGTAAGAATTCCCATTTCCCCATATCCACTCCAGCATTTGTTCTCCTTTGTAATACTGATGATGACTGGTCTAACTAAGGTGAGATGGCATGTTAAAAGTAATTTAATTTGTATGTATCTGATGACTAAAGATGTTAGAACATTCTAAGGGGGCAGAATGGACATGGCTGCCTAGGGAAGGGGGCGTGGAAAGCAACACGGAGACCCACTGTCTCACAGCCCGAGCTGGAAACAAGAACAACAACAATTGGAAAGACAGTAGAATGTTTGTGAAAATTTAAAAAGAGGAAGGAGTCCTAGGGTTAAAGGCCTGAGCAGGTGTGGATGCACAGGACATGGGGTACAGGGGCAGGTTTGGGAGGGGTGGCTTATCCCAAAAAAAGGACGTATAAAAAGCCTATGCAAGCCCACTAGCTGTAAGCCAACTTCAAAATACAACTTTCAAAATAAACAGTTTGAGGTACTAGAGAGATGACTCAGCAGTTAGGAGGAGTACTGACAGTTCTTGCACAGGACCCAGGTTAGATTCCCAACAGTCACATGACAGCTAATCACATCCATAATTCCAGTTCCGGAGGATCCAACTTCTTCTGATCTCTGTGGGCATTGCACGACATGAGTGCAATTACATATACTCAGGCGATACACTCACATATGTAAAATAAAAAGAACAGAGTCTTCCTCCGCCCCATGTCCTGTTATTCTTCTAGCCCTGGTCATAGGTCCATTCCTACTCTTAGCACCTCAGATCCTAGACTACTCTTAGTACAGACCAACCCACTGTGTCCTGAACCCCATACTCAGACTAGGTCAATTTTTCAGTATAATTTGTTATAGTCTTTACAGGTTGTCCCCATCCCCAACTTGCCATTATATTCCTGTGACCTCCCATCTACATTGATTTTCCTTTCCCCCAACCTGCCTGGATTTCTGTGAGCAGCTCCCTTCACTGCTAAGTCTGACATGCCCACAGACCCTCCCACTCTCCTCCCACGTGAACAACTCCAGTCTCCCCTAGTCCCACGTGCTGTTCTTCTAACCTTGGGCATAGGCTGGCTTCTGCCCTTGGCACCCCACATCCTAGACTACTGTCTTAGTCCAGACCCACCCACTGCATCCTGAACCTAGTACTCAGACCAGCTCAATTTTTCAGTCTAGTTTGTTAGAGACCTCACAAACCCATCCTCAACTTGCCATTGCATCCCTGAGTCCAGATTTCAAACCTTGAAGTCCCATCCAACTTGCCTTGGATTCCAGAGACCAGCCTTCTCCCCTGGTAGATCTGATCCTGCCCACTGCATCTCTACTACTACAGTGTTGCAACACATCCTGTTCTCCATCTAGCCTTGGGCACAAGCACACTATTATTCTTAACGCCCTCCCCCGCCCCATTTCTTACCTCTGCTGTGCTGTGAGCTCTCCAAATCACAGCATGCCCATCCCCACATTAGTACTGTCTGCAGCCCCTCTCACTGCTATAAGGCTAGGCGTCTGTGCCCTTTTGTAGGGTCCTCAAATCTTTGGAGACTACCTGAGAAAGCCTAAATTCAGCCTCTGCCTAGCAGTTTTCCAAAATTGTGCTGTCTGCTGGCTAGAAGAGCCCAGATTTAAGAGAGAGCCTGAGGGCATCTGATCTTGTTTAACCTTTGCTTTTGAGGGATCTCTGGAGGAGCTGGACTAGAGACATATGGTCCCTCCAATATAAAATCAAAAGAGAGAACCTGAAGCTTTGACCAACCAGCTTTTTATACCCAATAAGAAAACAACCAAGTGTCATAAAGTATGCAAACAGAATCAGACTTCAACTGAACAAAGGAAGGCTTGAGTCTTACATCCGAATCACAAACAACAAAAGAAATCTGCATTCCAGGATCACAACAAAACATAGTATGAAAACCCAAATAACATGTCCCCCCAAAACATCAGCACTTCTACAGAAGAGTTCTACAATGAGAATTCTATAAAGATAACCCAAGACACGGACTTTAAAAGAACAACCATAAACATGATCAAAGAATTTAATGAATTTAAAGAATATACAAACAAACAATCAAAGAACAAAAAGAAGGTAGGGATAAACGTCTGACTGAATTCACAAGAGATAGAAATATTAAAGAAAACTCAGTAAGGAACTCAGTAAGCTAATTTGAAATGACAGGAGAAAGCCTCACCAATATAATGAATGAAATGAAAAGCAGAATATCAAGACTGGATGATAAGATTGAAGACCTGGAGCACCCAACCAGATTATTAAAAATTTGAAAAGACATAGGAATGTAATATGAATGAAATGTGGGATACCATGAAAAAAACAAATTTATACAACATAGGCCTAGAGGAAGGAGAAGAATCTCAGGATAATGGTATTGACCAGATCTTCAACCAGATTGTAGAAGAAAAATTCCCTAAATTAAGTAAAGACATTCCCATACAAATACAAGAGGCACATAGAAGACGAAACACGTAGGACCAAAAAAGAAACTCCACATGGCATATCACAGTAAAAATCCAAAGCATACAGAACAAAGAGAGAATTCTGAAAGCTGCAAAAGAAAAACAAAAAGTCACATATAAAAGAAACCCCATAAGAATTATAGATGACTTTTCAATGCAATGCAAACTATGAAATCCAGAAGAATCTGAACTAAAGTAGTCCCAGTTCTAAATGATCATAGATGCCAACCCAGAATACTTTACCCAGCAAAAATATCTACTAAAGTTGAAGGAGAAAAGACAAATTTTCCATGACATGAATAGGCTGAAAGAATTTATGTCCAGAAAGCTAGCCCTTCAGAGAATAACTGAAGCAATACAAAGAGCTGAGGAAACAAATGACTATACCCAAAGGGCAACAGAAACAAACTAAATTAAGGAATAACTGGGGAACCACAAAATTAGACCAAAGATGCAAACAGAATTTAAAATGATGGAAATCAATACACACATTCAATAATAACTTTAAATTTCAACAGCCTGAATTCCACAGTCAAAAGACATAGGTTGGTTGAATGGATCAAGAAACAAAACCCATTCTTTTTGTTGTCTGCAAGAAACCCATCTCACCTTCAAGGACAGGCACTACCCTAAGGTGAAAGGATGGTAAAAAGGAAATGGCAATAGAAACAAGCAGGAGTTATCATTCTAGTATCTGACAAAATATACTTCAAACTAAAACTATTCAGAAGAGACAAAGAGGGCCACTTCATTTGATCAAAGGAACAATTAACCAAGAGTTATTATAGTCATGAACATGTATGCACCAAACTCTGGTGAATTCAACTTCATAAAAATACTACAGGACTTTAAGACACAGATAAATCCCAACTGACTAATAGTAGGGGACTTCAATACTCTATTGCCTCCATTAGACAGAGAATAAACAGATACGTCAGAATTAAACAATGCCATACATCAAATGTACCTATCAAATATCTACTGAATATTTCACCTAAGCACCAAATAGAATATATATTCTATTCAGCACCCCACAGAACTTTCTCAAAATCAACCACATCCTGGGGTACAAAACAAACTTCAACAAATAAAAAACAATTGAAATACTTCCATGCATTCTATGAGACTACAATGTAATAAAGCTTAAAATCAACACTGGAAGAAGTCATCATAACCTCACAAACATATGGACACTAAAGAACATACTCCTGAATTATGAATGAGTCAAAGGAGAAATTAAGAAATATAATTATTCCTGGAATTAAATGAAGAGGACAACACAACCCAACAAACCCTCTGAGATAATTTAAATGCAGTCCTAAGAGGGAAGTTTATGGTTCTAAGTGTCTACATTGAAAAAAACAGAAGTAGTACAAATAAATGATTTAATATTGCAATTCAAGAATCCTGAAAGCAAGCAAAAGATGAGACCCAACCCCAGCATAGAAGAATAAATAAATAACAATAATCAGAGCAGAAATTAATGAAATAGAAACAAAGAAAAGAATACAAAGAATCAATGAATACAGGAGGTGGTTCTCTGAAAAGATAAATGAGATAAATGAAACCTTGGCCAAAAGAAAGAAAGGGCAACTCCAAATTAACAAAATCAGAGATGAAAGGGGATTATAATATGATAACAAACAACAAAAAGATTCAGAACATTATAAATGAATACTTTAAAAACCTACATGCTATTAAATTTGAAAACCTTAAAGAAACAGATGTATATATAAAATCATGGGAATTACCAAAGTTAAACCAAGAAGAAATCAACAGCTTAAACAGATCCGTAACATATAAGGAAATTGAAAAAGTAATACAAAATCTCCAAACAACAAAAAAAAAGGTCTATGCCAAGATAGATGGATTCATGGAAGAATTCTACCAAACATTCAAAGAAGATCTATATTCAATGCTACTTAAATTATTCAAGAAGAAAGAAACAGAGAACCCCCAAATTTCTTCTATGAAGCAAACATCACTCTAATACCCAAACCAGGTAAAGATACAAACAAAATCAAAAACTATAAATCCATATCCTTAATGAACATAGATGCAAAACTACTCAAAAAAAAAAATACTTGCAAACCATATATAGACACACATCAATAGATCATTCACTATGATCAAATAGGCTTCTTTCCAGAGATGCAGGGGTGGTTCAATATATGTAAGTCAATAAATGTCATAAAGCACATAAAAGGACTCAAAGACAAAAATCACACGGTCATCTCAATAGATGCAGGCAGGCCTTTGACAAAATTCAACATGGCATCTGCAGGCAAACAGATGGAATGTGAAAATGTTATGCTAAGTGAAGTAATGCAGAATCAGAAAAACAAATGACTTATGTTCTCTCTCATATGAGGATCCTCGCAACAATCCCTTAAATGTGAGTATGCATCTTGACGTAAGTACATGAACCCAGAAAAAGAAAGGAACCAATGAGGTAAAGGGAAAAAAGGAACCTAAGAGTGAAGAATAATAGGAGACAGGTGTTAGTAAGGGAGGAATACATAAAAGGAAAATATTTAAATGGAAGGGGGAGGGAGAGTCATACAAGGAACTTTTGAGACCCGATTTGGAGCAATAAAGCTGGAATTGACCTGGAAGCCACTTCCCCTGAAAGCTAGCTCTCATACCTCTGGAGAGCACATGCAAGTAGCCAAGGGATAACATCAATCAATGGTGCAAAACCAGCTTCATGACCAAATAACCACATGGATAACTGACATAGCAATCGACACTAATACAATAGTGGCACTTTTATCTCGGGGCCAATCAACAGCTACCTAATCTGTCTTAAAGACCACTCAATGGAAGGAAACTCATGTGTGGTACTGTAATCATTGCCAAATACACATGATTGAAGAGGTTATAGATGTGAGAGAATTCCCCAAGGTGCTCACATCCATAGATTAATGTAACTTCTTACTAAATGCAAAATATGTATCCTTATATTTACAGTCAAATATCACAGTCACTACTCATCAAAGAAGCTTCTTTTACACCAAACAGAAACTAATACACAGTACCACAGCTAATCACACACAGACATTGTCTGTAAATTGCCCATGCCTAAGTGGCACATCTACAATGCAGCCTGTATATCCAAGGCTCACACAATATAAAACAAGGGGTAAATAAGTCACTAGTGAATCTCTCAACTGTCATTAATGAAGCTCTCTCATGTAACAAAGGGCCAGGAGCACAAAAGGTCTCAAATGGCTAAACCATGGAGATTAGGAATCTGCAGAGTAAGGGTCCCTGATAGGACTCCTATATTAAGTTTCACTCACTAAGGGCTCAGGGACCATTGTGGAGGTACCAGTGAGGAGGTGCATGACTATGTGGAAGAAGAATCCTACAGGCTCCTTGGACCCTGCTCACATGAACCTAAAGCAATGCTTTTGGCACACACAAGACCCATGCAAACTCAAGCAGCCAAAAACAGAGCATGGAACTGGGGAAATTGGTAGCAGAACCCAACCTTTACTTAAGAAATATTGGCAATTAATTGGGTGAGGATAAGCTAGTCTTCCTAAAGTGAGAGACTCTGGGTAGGCTGACTAGATCTCAGTGGATGAACCTGCACCGAGGTAATTTAAGGACACTAACTTGACATAATTGACCTTAACACAGATGAAAGAATGTATAGAATCCAGGAGGGCTAGAGGGAGATGCCAGTGAGGAAAGGGGTGTAAAGATGTTTGAGAATGACTGAGATGTTCGGTGTGGAATGCACAATGACTCAATAAAATTTTTTAAATAAATAAATAATAAAATTTTTTTAAAAAGATTCTGAATAGAATTGCCCTGCATTGGTAGACAATGTCACTCCCAGAAGACATGGGTTACTAAATTAAAATCTTAGTACAGGACTTGGGATATGTCCCTTATAGTTATTGGTCAAAGCAGCAGCAAAGGTCTTCAAAGCAGCACAGGTTATTGCCATTGTCTTTGGTTACACACCTTAACTGTGTGGTAAGACCCTATGCTGAAGGCCCACCCACTTTGACTGCAGTACACAGGGTGATCTCCCTCAAACCAGGCAGGAAGCTTTCTTCCTGCTGGCTAGCCCCCATGATGACAGAAGGGACTATGCAGGGGGGGTGGGGGGAATAAATCAGTGGTCTTGCCTGGAGCTGGACTCTGTATGCTGCAATACTGACTTTCCAAGGAAGACATTCTCACTGGTGTAAAGGCCTGCTTTACAGGAGGGAATTTCATGCCCCGTACTGTAATCCTGATCAGAAGTTCAGAACTGGGGTGGTCTGAGATCCTAGGGTAATACTTCCCATTGCTATTTTGCTAGAGAGTTACACCGTCAATTCCTCTCTGGTGTTTACATTTATACCCACACACCTGAGCCTCCCTCAGACTTGTCAGAGAAGCTTCATTTGCAGTTGGCAACAGATAGATGCATAACTGTTCTAAGTGCTAACCAAAAAGGACTGGGTGTTCAGTCTTCAATAGGACATCTGCAGCAACCCCACCACCACCAAGCCTGAGAAGTGAAGGCAGAAGAAGGAATGTACAGCCAGAGGAGGAGAAGTGCTGTGAGATGCTGACTTCTGGACATAATATGGCTGGAACCCACAACAGCTGCTTTTACCTCCACAAAACTTAGAAGATTGAGCAAGCCCAAATCCTGAAAGACATGAATAGATGATCTCCAGGCCATTCCTTTACCAAGGCGCTACCGACAGTTGTTGGAGGTGCAGGGGGAGTGGAGGAGGATTATCCCTTTTTGAGGATTAGTCACTTGTGTTATTCCCACTTTACAGTGGATGGCCCCCCAATCATGCCATATGGGCAGCATTAACTGGACTTACTGTATTAACAAAAAGAAGCATGACACTGGGAGGAGGGTGTGTTAAAGGGAAATAAGGCGTTGAAGGAGAAATGTGGAATGTATGTGATATGTCATTGTATACATGTATGGAATTCTCAAATATAAGGAAATATTTTTAAATTAAAGATCATTTGTCTTGCATGGGTAAATAACCTTTTCTACAGAAATGTTATCACTTGTTATGTATAAATTCTGTTATTGGATCTGTAATAGCAAAGATAATATATATCACGTTTTACCTCTTACATTATATTATTGAATACTGACCTGACACAGACTCTTTGATGAATATCACATTCTTTCCAGTTCATAGCGATGGATACACAGAAGTTAAGTAATATATCCATGTTTCTACCGATAATAAAGTGTAGATCTCGGATTCACACAGATTAGGCTTCAAAGTACTTCATACTTCTAAAACAGCATCTGCCAAAGTAAATGCTGTAGAACACTAACAAATGCTACTCTGAGGGTAATGGATCATGATAGCCAAGACATAAAAGATCTGTTATGAAATGACTAAATGAAACCTTCAAGGAACATCCCTTTGTCCCCTTAAGAAAACATTATATATCATTTCAAAATATCCAAAGGAGTTAAGATAAATAGGTAACTTCTCATAACTTAAGATAAAGCTATTATATTGGCAGTGTAGGGGGTATATAAACTAAGTTGTAAAAAAAGCTATTCTTATGTGTGTTATTGACTGATAACTTATAGAATAAAACTATTAATCACTATTGATGCTACTTCTATGTCATTACTTTATTGCTAAGGTATATTCTAATGAACACAATATATCACTTTCTTAAAAACTGAGGTGCATTAAAAGCCTTCTATATAAATTCTATGACATTTTTAAATACTACTGGCTAATAAAGGCATTTCAAGTAGAGAATTATAGGTATCTAGAAGGGGACATAACACATTTTTGCAAGCACAATTCTCGTCACTATTAAGTTTTACCTTAAGGCACAATTAGCAAATCCAAAGTTTGTATTATAACAATGTAGCTATGGTTACAACTACAAAAGCACTAATCGGCTTATTCACGTATGTACAGACAGGATCCCAAGTATTAATTAGGCAGTCTAAGGAAGAAGAGCATTTAATTGTGACTGTGTCCTGTTTTATCACAGGTAAGGAATTTGTCATTTGTGGTCTCTTTGAACACTGTGTGGCTGCCACAGATAGTTATCCTATATGCTGCAAAGCATAGAGGGGTACTGCTCAGAAGAACCCAGAATCCTCCCATCCTGTCCATAATGTAGGATCTGAATATGTCTGTGAGCATGAAAACTTGAGAGTGCTCATTCTGTGCATTGTCCCATACCTGTCCCTGTCATAGGTGCCAGAGACAGTCTATGTGGTACTTCCACGGACCCCTGAACTCTCATGAGACTTATTCTCCTGCTCAAATGTGGAACGACTGACCTGACAGTCACTAGATTAAACAGGATGCATGTGTTATTGGACAGTGTTTGCTGAAGACTGCTGTCCAGCATGACCCCGTTTTGTCTTTATCAAGTTGCTGGAAGAGGGTCAACAGGAAGCCCTGACTTCTGCGAGGCAGCCACAGGGCTGGCCCAGCCCGGGAGGTAGGATAGGTGACTGTGGCAGAAGCGACATGCTCCGGTGTGTTAAAAGTTATATTTAAGGGTGGCACTTAAGCTTTAGCAAAGTAGTTTTTATAATAGCTATTAATAATTGTTGCTAAATCATCTGTTGTCTGAGTAAATAATCCAAAATCTTGAGTATATGCTTTTAAATTAACTCTCCTAATATTTTTTAAACTTTTGTTTAAATAGTAAGATCACGTGATTTACTTCTAAAAATTTATTTTGGGTCTTCTAATGTTTGATATTTGAATTACTAAATTTAAAAAAATATTTTAAATTTTTATAGTAAAAGTGTTTGTGTTTAAATGTTTGTTTTATCTTCTATCCATTCATCAAATGTTGGATGTCCTCTGCTTCCATCCACATGGACCATAAATGTCCAATTTTTATAGATTTTTAATTGAATCACAATGCACATGACATGAAGTGTATCATATAACCAGTTTAAGGTTAAAGTGCAGTGACAGAAAGACACTCATAACACTTAAAAAGATACAGTTGGTAGTTAGCAAAAATACCTATCAGTTCATGACCCATGGGTAAGTGTTAGTGTGGAAGAAAATGTGAAGTGGTAACCTCAAAATTGTTCCTTTCCCTAATCAAGACAATCAAGAATAGTGTCTCACACTGTTTGTCTCACTGAGGGTTGGTGGACACTGGCAAAAATTAAATACAAGATGGAAAGGTGGTAGCACCCATCACATCATCAGATCCACACATCACTCCACCATCTACCTTCTATGGAAAAACAAGAGAGAAAGAGAGAGAGGGGAGAGAGAGAGAGAGAAAGAGAAAAAGAGAGAGAGAGAGAGAGAGAGAGAGAGAGAGAGAGATCCTGGAGGCTACAATAAACTCCTGAAATTTCCACAAAGCAGCAGCCTACACTGAAGTTCTGTCTGTCATTATCTCTGTGACAGCAGATAAGTGAATGCTTACCTGAACAGTGTGCAGCCACTGAACTGGCAAGCGTGTGCTCTTCCCCCTTTCAGAAAGCAGAAGCAGAGGCAGTGTGCATTCACGTGAGATAGGTAAATGTTCATGTTCTTTCCCTGGCTAACGTTCTCACTCGTGGACATAAAAGAGTCTGTAGGGATGTTTAATATCTTGAAATGTTAGGATATCACTAATCACTGTACTAGTCTGAATTGATACTAATCTGAATTGATAAGATATTGAATGATATTTAATAGTTTGAATTGCATGATAAATGTGTAAAAGAAGTAGTTTGCAAAAATAGGAGGACAAAAATTCCTGTGTCTCCTCCTTTCCTGCTCTATGGATGTGTTTGAGGATAAAGACAGCTTTGGAATGCCAGAAGAACTTAAAATGCTCTCAGCTTATTATAGAAGCCCATTGCTGCCTCTGTTCATTCATAATTCATTTCTACTCAAGAGTGCCAACCACAAGTCAAGATCATTCACATGATGTTCTTACAGCGTCAATCAATGTTTTGGGTTTTGAGAATTTCATGTGAGTATTATCTTTGCATTATTTCTCTCCCTCCTAGTCTCCCACAAACTCCTCAGTGTTTCCCCACTGTCTTCCAATTTCTTGCCCTTTTCTTGACTATTATACATATATATATATATATATATATATTTATAATTATACATATGTGTATATTTATAATATTTATAACATACTCATGCACAGAGTCCATTAAGTAGTATTCATGTGTACCTGTGTTTAGGGCCGCCAACTAGGAGTTATATAACCCCTCCAGGAAGTAGTACCTGGAGAGAATGGCTTCTCCCTCCCTCAGCATGCACTGATTGCCTGTAGCTCTTTATCTAGAAGTGGGACTTTGTGCCACTCCTCCCATCCACATTGGCATGTAAACTCATTTTGTCGTTATGCAGATCTCGTTAAACCAACATACTGAGGAGATTTCATTGGTGTAGCTTCCCTATCATATATTCAATGCATTAACTAGCAGCAGAAGTATGAGCCAGATTTATATGAACTTTCATATACTGGTTAAGATTTAAAACCTCTTCAAAATGAATAACTTATTTAGACATCAAAGCCAACCCATGAGACCTCTTATTTCTTTTTGATTTGCATTATTAAAATCTAGGAACAGAGTGTGAAGTCAAAATACTCTGCACCCATAGCATTGTGTAAGGAGATACATTATTATGTGGACATATGGAGGGTGCTACACATGGTATCTTTAACCTGAATAAATCAAAATGTCCCCTCATACATGTTATATGGCTACTGATTTGCCACATGTTTTCTTCCTGACTCCCATGCATAAAGACAGTTAAACCAAGTTTTCTTGCTTGGCAAAGTACCTAATTCCTCTGTCTCAGGACAACATAAATTTCCTTACTCACTCTTAAAATATAGTAACTCTAGAGCTTGAGAGATGGCTCAGTCTGTAAGAGCACTTCATAGGCAAACAAGAGAACCTGAGTTTGGATTTCAGCATACACATAAAAAGTAGGGCATGGCTGCACATGCTCCTGTAATACTAGTCCTTTGGTGAGAAAAATTGGGAGGATCTCTGAGGCTTGCTAGCCACCAGCCCAGCTCCAGTTTAGTGAGGAGCCATGTCTCAAGGGAATAAAGTGGGAAACAATAGAGCAGAACACCTGATGTCTTATTCTGCTTCCTCACACACCTACACACACGTACATACCATATATATATATATATATATATATATATATATATATATTACTTAAATGATTCTATTAAACAAATTTGGCAAGTATCCTAGGTGCCATAATAAGATGCAAGTATATAAAAGGAATAAACCTTAAGGAGATGTTAAGACCTGGAGCATATTGAGAAAACACTACTATATGAAAAGAAATACACTGCATTTTCAGTCCTCCTTCTTGAAGAAGGAGCATGATTTAAACCTAGAGAATGCTCACAAATGTTGCATCCTTTGCAGCTTATGGTATAATAAAAAACAACCTGGCCCTACGATCTTTTGGCCCAGTTGAGTCAACAGTGCTCAGAATATCTGTGGAAAAGATGTATGCTGTGATATGCCTAAAGCAGCCCCAGTAACTGAACCACAGTCCTCTAGAGAAGACATCTCATTTTCATTGATAGTCAGTCTTATTTTTTTTCCTTTTAAGAATTAGTTCCTAGTATGGCTGTGAGCTCTGGTAGAGACTGAAGATTCTTAACATTAAGTTACTGCATGATCCAGATTCTTCAGAATTAATACAGAGTGCACTCTAGTCTTCAGAGGCATGAGTCAAGACATAGAGAAAACAATTCATGTTAAAAGGAGGAATAATAATTAAAATTGTACTATACACATAAAAAGCACAAACCACACACAGAGAAACTCACTTAACATTTCTTGTAGCTGAGACATACATCTCCCTCAACAACATGTGTAGCTTCTGGGGAAGTTCACCAGGAACAGCTATCACATAATAGGAGAGATCGACTGGTTCCAGATAGTCTTATATAATCTGCCACCTTAACTACAGGTCAGCATTCACTAGACTTACAACTCGGTCGGTGAAGGAAGTGCTGAGATACAATAGCAAATAGAAAGGCTTCATGCGAACAAAAATTTGGCATCACTTTACCAGGAAGGAAGGCGAATATGTGAGGCTCATATGTACTTATTTACTGGCAGTGGATATCAGTGTGACTGATTGGTTAGAAATTCAACAAAGAATAACTTTGGAACACATGAGGTAAGATCTAGGGAAACAGTAGCAAATCTCTGAAAATGGGCAAAAGTGTGAGAATGTCTATGACCATTCTGTACTAATTGAAAGTCATTCCCTACAGATGGGTCTTCTATTGGATAACGAGTCCTATCCTGGTGTGGCTACTTTTTCCCTTGGCTCTGCCTCTGTGTGTTCAATGGGCAGAAGCAGCCATTATATAAAGATGGAAGCCTTGCATAGGCTCAGTTATGGTGACTTCTACTAAGCACACTTGATCTGGCCATTATCCAATGTAAAAGCCAACATGTAACCCTTACTACAACCTAATGGCAAGTTTATTATATTGGAGCATCTCACTTTATAGGGCTATGGCTTTGTTTCCACTGGAGAAAATACACATTCATTTGCTATTGCCATTCGGGGTTCATTCAATAAAACACAAATCTGGCTATAAGTGTTTCTCTAAAGCTTCCCAGAGGGTAGTAGGCATTTACAAAAGCACCAATGATACCTCAACTCTTTCAGAAATGCCTAGTGACTGATTTTTAGTGGATGTTCTTTCCTCAACTGCCCAAATACCCATCCACCAGTCAAAGAAGAGATTTACAATCACCCCTTGATTTATATAGTACTGTGGCCCAAGTCTGTTTCCCAATAAGCTCTATATGATTGCAGATCATTCTTTGGATACTTAGAGCCATTTTTGAGTATCTACTTAGGACAGACATGTTTACTTTCATTAGGAAATCTCTAATTCTTTGATTTATGAAATATTACTATGACATGATGAATACATAGAAGTCATAGACCTTGTCACTCCTGCCAAGAGAGTAAGAAAAAATCTAAACACATTCTTGTGAGAGCTACAGAAATCAGTGCTGGTACAAAACACAAGACAGATACAGAAGACAGCTACCTAGCACCGCCCCACTTCACTTGCCAGTTTGGTCTTAGTTACAAATTTTGGGTGCTTAGTACATTTATACACACTACTTAATAAGTTAATTTAATTAAGTTACTTAATAAGTTGTAGTCTGGAATTTCAACTGTGACTCTGGGTTCAATACATGTCTGCCATGATGTCAATGTACTAAACCCACATACTTGCAAATGTCCTTTATTCTCATAAAATATCACAAAAAATATTTCTGAGGAAAGTATACATATCCTAAAAACATAAATATCACTTTGATCTGACACCTACTGAACTGGTGATAAACTTTCTGCAACATCAAGAGAACAGACTAACTTATGGAAAGTTTTAATTATCACATGTTTTAAAACAATAACCTCCAATGATATTCTCATGTCAATGAAAAGCAGAGCATGCAGAAATAGAAGTATTTTCCTCAATGTCACATTTAAAAGGCAGCTTGCACAGAATGTTTTCTTCCTCAACCATGACCTCTTCTACAAGGTTGTTTAATCTGAAAGAAAAGAATGCTTCCATCATGGCAGAAAAGAGGATGCCACCAAACTGAAAGTGAAGTCTACAGTCTGTGAGACAGGAGTTCCGTTAATAAGTAGAACTGGGAAGAGATTGGATGGTTCATGTTGATTGGGCTGTAGACATATGAGTCTATAGACCTATGAGTCTGTAGATATATGAGGTTCTTTAAAAATGTTAATAAAAAAGAAAGAAATGGAGTTATTGTCAAATTGTAATTTTTGAAGATGAATTCTAGAACTCTTAGAAGAAAACTGAAGCACAGCTTAGTGCTCCCACATTACAACATAAATATCAAAGAAAAATTTCAGCAACTCAGAATAGCAGGGTCAACTAAAATGACTGTTCAGGACGGAAGATAAGGGTCGGTCCATCAGTTAAGAACTCCAGTAAGCCAAAGTGGTGGCTAAGCAAAGGTAAGTTGTGAATGAGCTCTAAAGGGAAGATAAATGGCAGCTACACATCATGACTGTGTACCTATGGTTACTTTGATTATGCAGGTGGAAACCAATTATTGTTTTCTTGCCTCTCCCCTAGCATTAGTGCTTGGAAGTTTTCCCACATTTAATCACATGTCTTCCATAGCTACATCTACAACTGGAGACCTCTTTATTCAACACTAAGTACTACCAGATAACCCTACCCTCTGGATTCTGGTAACTGTCCTCTAACTGTGCCCCAAACGTAAATGATGGCAGTATTCTATATTATGCAATCTTGGGACATTTAGCTATCTGGGTCTGACAGCTTAGCTTTTCTGTCACCTGTGTAAGCATTTCCTTATTAAAGTCATTTTGTTTAAAAGACAGAAAGCAATGCTATTTCCTAACTATTTCAGAATGGCTTTTTTTTTCCCTGACATTGACTAAGTGACAATGCAAAACATCAGATAAATTTATAAATAACTGCTTCAGAAAAACAGAAAAATGATCCCACTTCTCTATCTCTTCCTCTCATTTATATGGAGGTTACTTAATGTTGCTTTTCCATACAGGCTAAAACTCCCACATGAATAAAATGTAAAAACTGTGTGGGGTAACATGCACATATATGTTGGAACTGGAGAGAAAACTGAAACCTATAATAGTGCTGGAGTCCCTTTCTAACTGCTGGCAAGGTTGGCACTTTACCACCTGGGAGAGTGCAGTGCAGTGGAGTGGGAGGAAAGACAGCACTGTGAAATACACCAGTGTGTTCCAACGCTACCTTCTACATCTGTCCTATTTTCACCCAATGTTAGCTCAGCATCCTGCTCATCCTGCTTTCTGCTCTGCTTCCCTTTCCTTGATAGATGTGCCTCTTACCCACCAGCAGAACCCACAGCCAGGGCCCACACATTCATCAGTGTGGAAGACATTTATGTCAGGAGCTTTAATAAAGATGCAGAACTAAACATCTATAATAATGAATCAGAAACAACTTGATAATGTGCTCTAATCCTTAACACATTAAGGAAAATTATCTACAAAGGATTACTGAAGATTTGAAGGAAAAATATCAAAACAATGTTAAAAATAAGGATGGAGATAAACAGTCTAAAGAAAACAGAGGATCAGAAGACCATCTTTAAAAAGCATAGTTATATTCTTTAAAAATCTTCAAGGAAATATTGTTTCATTGACCTATTACTAAACTTCTCCACTAAAATGAAGACATTGGTGGAATGGAAACAAATTAGGGAAATTAATAATGGAATTTTCAAAATAAAAACAAATGCAGTAAGTTAATGTTTATGCACTGGATAAAGTCAATTCCCCAATACCCAACTAAAAGACAAAGGTCAAAAGACATACCAAAATTCAAACCAGAGAGACAGAAATATGGGGGGGAATAAGTTTTATGAAATACCGATTTAAGAAGCAAAAATATAGCTATTACTAGTTTAAGAAGTGCAAAAAAATAAGGGATTCAAGCGAACAATAGGAAAAGAAATGGTCTGGGACAAAGGGAGTGCACCAGGCTGGAGACTGAAATAGGCTACCAGAAAAATGGCAAGCAAAAGTAAATAAATGACAGCTTCATCTTGTCATTTTTTTTAATTTGACAACTCTTTTAAAAATAAAAACAGCTAAAAGAAAAATTCACGGAAACACCAAGGTTCACTATGTTTTATTTTCCAGAAATATTAGACTACTTGTAAAACTTTAAAGTATTTGCCAAAAATCACTGATTCTTTTAAATTTTCCATAATATTAAGGAGGAAGGAATAAAAGAACGTGGAAATAGAGAGGATAGAGGATATATAAGGGTCCATAGAAAGCCCTCTTGTAAGGCCTACTCCTTCAAGAGTTGGGGAAATGATACACACTTCAAACTTCTTCACGAGAACCCTGCCCACACTGTGGGTCAGTGCCTCACTTGTAGCCTATACCTGCAAAGTAAAGAATTTACCAAGGAGGGAAATCATGCTTCCATTCTAACAATGGAGGCCATAATGAGAGGCCAGGAGCAATACTGACCTATAGTTGTTTTTAGCAGGTATACAAGGGGATGGCCTAACATGGAAAAAGATGCAAGTAAGAAGGACGCTCTGAACGGTACCATTGGGGGCACTACTGAGAGGCAGCCCACAGGAATCACTGTTACAGGAAAGGGAATTCCTTAAAGGGGTGACAGGGGAGTGTGAAGATATCATCATAGTACCCATTAGACTTGAAGTACCTGTCAGGTTCAAAGAACTCAAACCTTGAATCACAAGATGGTTCAAGTTGAGTAAGAACTTCTCCACTCCTCTTAAATTCCCTTCCTCTTCCAACTTCAATCTTGCCAGCTAGACCAGAAGGAATAACGGACCACAATCTACTAGTATCACCATCATCTCTCCACCATGAAGGAGGCCCAGAAGCTCCTAGCTTTAATATTATATAAGACTGCATATTCAGTTTACTATTTCTAGATTTTCTTTGCTTCTTTTTCCTTTTCTTGTTTGTTTTTTGAGACAGATCCTCCCAGTATCCCTTTCTGGATGGAGCTCACTACATAGGGCAGGTCGGCCATGATCTCACATACCCTCCTGCAACCACCTCCCCAGGATTGCCATTGAAGGACTGTGCCACCAAGCGGGGCCTCAGTTCTGTGCTTCTGAACCACTGATGTGCAAACTTCTTTGCTACCTGACACTGAACTAATTAGTTTCACAAAGCCAGAAACAAATTTTCTTTTAAGAATTGGGGTTAATTGCATCACTAAGCAGCTTGAAAGTTCATCAGGTCACATAAATATAGCTACTTTGCTATCAAACCTCTCATTTGTTAAAAATATTAGCATAATAGTGTGCTGTACCACATGTGGAATTTTTTTATTACTTTCCTACAAAACAAGAAATCATACCAATACCAAGAAATGGTATCTTCTAAAATACTAAAGCAATGCTGATAAAATTCAAGTGACAATTAATTTGTCTATAAACTACAACCATCCAAATATCAAGGCAAAATGGGGATATTTCAGGTGTATAAACACGAAGATGAGGAGATAACTCAGATAAAAAGGAAGCACAGTCTATGGAAGGACAACATAAAAAATAAGTAAGGACAGCTGAGTATGAGCCAAAGATGCACAGAAGACTGGCCATATTTAATGAGCTGACTCTGGGCCTGTTTATTTGTCTATGGCTCTACTCAGAATGGTTAATTCTGGGAGAATCGTATTTGTTTACATAAAGTCCATTTAAATGCAGTTTTATTGAGTTAGCTAATGAATTAGCTAATATTAATTTACAGAAGATAGAATTAGTACTATAACAATGCAAATATTACCAGCTATGACATTATGCATGCTAATATTACTCAAAACAGTGCAATACTCTAAATGTCTGTTTCCACAAAGGCATACTTAAGTATCATCTAAAGTCAATAAATACACAGTGATTTGGTATAAGAATAATTACAACAACACACTTAAATAGTAACAAAAATGATTGTTTCGTGAGGAAGAAATGAATTTATTACATTCTATACTCAGGCCCTTTTTAATGCCCCAAATGTTGTCATGTTGCAATTATTAACAAAATATTGCAATGCATCACAAAAAAGAATATACTGTGTATAATACATAATGTTCATGTTTTATATTTTCGTATCTTTTGCCATATAACATTTCAGTCTTGCATTGTAAAATGTAGTCTAATAAGAGTTAATGGATGACTCAATAAATCACTCTAATAAGCATAATGTATTACCCAAAACTGTGCATACGTGTGTGTGTGTGTGTGTGTGTGTGTGTGTGTGTGTGTGTGTATGTATGCCAGCAGAGGAAAATGATCCTAAATGACAACAGCCATTATCACCAAAAGTTCTGAACTTCTAATGATCAGTAACCCAAAAATCATCCAAGGTTGCTACATCAAAAGCTTAATGTAATCGAAGCTATTTTCTTTATTTTAATATGTAATGCAATACAGGATTTGAATGCATACATTAGAGGAAAAAAGAGTATTATCTATGTAAATTCTAGACTTTGAATTTATAAAAATATGTTTATCTAGACTACTACTAGAAAGTTATTAATTTGAAAATAGTTTCACTTTAAAATAAATGTCAGAGCTAAAAGATGGTCCAGCAGTTTAGAGCACTTGCTTCACAATTGTGAGGGGCATAGTTCAAAGCCAGCACCCGCATAGTAAGTTGGGTGTGTCCTACAATTACCTGCAACTCCAACTTCAAGGGATCTGATACCCTCTTATGACCTAAGCACATGCACAGATGCCTATATTCATACACACACACACTGCATATACTCACACAGATACAGATACATAGAAACAGATATACACACATAAATTTTAAAGAGTAACAATCATTTTTATAAGAAATATTGTTATTACTTTTTGCATAATTTCCATAACAAGGAACTAAACCCCTCTGATGATGTATGTTGATTGTTAACTTTGTGGGAGACAAACCTAGGTTCTCTCTAAGGAATTTGCTAGGTTAGGTGAGTTTCTGGGTACTTCCACAAGGGATTATCTTGATTGGGTTGAAATCTTTCCTATACGTGGGCAGCACAACCTCTAGTCTGCCTGACTAGTGGCTGCACAAGAGGAATTGCTGAGCACAAACTCATTGCTCTCTGTTTGCTGATTGCAAAGGAAAAGTGACCAGCTGCCACAGCTCCTTGCCTGCATGACTTCCTCCCTCTGATGGGCTATCACCTCAAAGTGTGAGCCAAAATAAACCTTTCTTCCCTTAATCACTCTTCTCAGTGTATCTTATCGCAGCACTAAAAAAAGTAACTAATACAACCTTTAATATATTTTGTATACTTTTCTTTTCCATTTTTATTTCTTTGACTACACATTTAATGCCATTTTATACAATTTTAATTCCTACTCTGATAGTAAAGCAAAGGTACTGAAAACATAGAGAAATTATTAAGTGGTAAATAATTCTATTCACTGCTTATTAAAAGAAGAATAAAATGAATATGTTATACCATAAGGAAAGGAATAAAAAAAGTCATTTCTTTCAGATAGAAGTGATTTTGAATACAAATGTAAGGAGGTTTGTTGACCAATTATGACTATGTTGAGGTATATAAGCAGAGAGATTCACTGAGCTGATTCATTGATAAAGTGGACACATGTCCCTGAGTTATGGAGCTTCTATTTCATTCTATAAAAAAAGCATGCAATACAAAAACTCTAAATTCCTTTTTAGTAAAATAAAATGACACTATATGAGTTGTATCCCTGTAACAATCTGAAAATTAAATATGACTTAATGGAAACATAAATAAATATCATACCTTCTTATCATCTTTCATCTTTGTTTTATATGCATTTTCTTCCCGGATTTGAATACTTTTCTGAGTAGGAACTTCTGACTTACTTTCTTTCTCATAACTATAACCAACTGTAAGATAGCACAATTCATTCTTAGCATTTAAAATGTTTACCTGTAGAAGTTCTGTTTATAACTAAAATACGCAGACAAAAGTCCTATTAATATTTTCACTTTAAAAATATTAAACTAATAAAACTACCTAAAATGCTTCAAGTTTGGTTTCAAAATTCAGTTTCCAAGAATGTAGGGTGGCCTTATCTAAGGTCTATAAAACAGAATTGGCAGGCAGTTATATAGCACAGAGCCAATCTCCGACTGGGCTACATCCAAACTTTACTATCATCAAGTGTTGTGTGCTTATAAACAAAGATGAAAAAAGCCAAAGTTTCAAGGAAATCCTAACAAGTTAACATGTTAGATTATACAATTTTATTGCATATCCTTCTGAGTGTCAAGAAGAACAGGTAGGAAAAATACGAGAGCAGACTGCCACATGGTTGTGGTGTTTGTCTCCTGGGACAGAAGCAGTCCTACTGAAATCATGAGAGAGGGGAATGAACCCCAGGAAAAGACAACTTTGCATTCACATCTTTCTCTACACACCTATACTCATCTAGGTGTATGTAACTTTCTTTTTCTAAATAGGCAATTAATTAAAATTAATTAATAAGGGCTTATTCACAGACACAAATAATAAAACAACACTGTGAATCCTAACACTAGACTTACAGTACAGGAAAGATGAGGAAAACAAAACCACCTGTTTCATTTCATTGCCACCGCTCTCTTAAAGAAACTA
The DNA here is from genome assembly GCA_035773235.1 of Eospalax fontanierii. Classification (NCBI taxonomy): domain Eukaryota; kingdom Metazoa; phylum Chordata; class Mammalia; order Rodentia; family Spalacidae; genus Eospalax; species Eospalax fontanierii. The sequence goes on from CM069530.1 coordinate 25,664,612, forward strand.
GAGCCCTGTCTTTCACCCTGTTCAAAAATCAATTCAAAGTGGATCAAAGACCTTAATATAAGACATGACACTCTGAAATTGTAAAAGTAAAACATAGAAAAAGTAGTTCAAGAATAAGGGCGGGATTTCCAGTACCTAATACTGGTTGCCTCAGCCATACATTTTACTTTAGAAATAACTCTAGTCTGGTACCAGGTAATTCCATGACAATCAGACCAGAAATCCTAAATCATATTCTACTTAAAATAAGTCTTTACCCTGTCATATCTAGATTTCCTATCAATCATTTGTTAAGATTCTGATTTACAAATAGTTTCCACAACCCTCATTACCTTTTAAATAGCCTTAGAATAAGGTTGAGCAATCTTCATCAATATTAATAATTAGAGATTCATCTTATTCTAGTCTTACCTTTGATTGCAGGAATATGAATCTGTCCTATGTCTATGTTCTTCAGTGTTGCCTGGAGCCCAGAAATCTAAAACAAAATAATGCAAACATATGGCATTACTACACATTAAACGAATTTTAGAAGGTTAAATAAAATGCAGTCTAAAAATTACTTCTAAAATATAAAAAAAATGTTAATTCTCTATTGAATTCATGATTATAAGTTTTAAAATATCAAACATGAACTTTAGCAAAAAGACAGCATTATTTATTAAAATTCAGTTCATGGACAATTATTAAATTATCCACTATACACTAAGCCTCTGAAGCATGTATTTCACAGAATAATATCCTGAATCAAGAATGCTCTTTATATCTCTGAGATTAGTTCCATTCTACTTTGAGAGAGGCTTTGCCTTGGTTTAAATTTCTTCAAAATGTATCTTTGGATCTATAAACCATGGGATAATTATTATTCAGGAAATAAAATACAAAGAGCTATTTTGTACTCAAAACACTTAGTTTACCGTCTGCCCACAGATAATCTCTGTTTCATTAAATTAAACCTGTATTGTAATTAAAACCTTTGTTAGCTGTATGGCAGACCTTTACCTATATTTCCTGACTCATTCACTTGAATCTAAAATTCACCATTTAAAGCTATCTTATCCTTTATTATATGTGATTATGCAAACACAAGATACTTTCCATTCACTTACATACAAATATGTACCTTTCTTTACTACACTGAATATTAATTTTTAATTAGTAAAAAATAGCAAATAATTTATAACTAGTAGATTAATGCTGATGAAATCCTTAGATAAAAATAAATGGTATATTAATATCTATTCCCAGAAGTCAAGTGGATTATAAACTTTTTAAATTAACTTATCAGACTAGTTTAAGATCTATGGAATACTTGTTCACACAGTACTGAAAAATCTGGTGTGTCCCATGTCCTGTTTCCTTGTAAACATGGGAATGGTACATTTTTTACAAGAGATGATTCAGTGTTTATACATTACTATGAACTAAAGTCCACTTGTTTTCATTTGTGCTCCTGGAGTTCATCCAGACTGCTGCCTTTCACTTAGTCATTCTGTTCTCCTGGTCTCCTCTAGACTGGAATGGTTTCTTAAACTCTCCCTTATTTTAATGACCTTGAATATTGAGATTGAGAGAATTATTGGTTAAGTAGTATTCTCTAGGATGGCTATACACTTAGACTTTCCATGATTAAACTACAAATATGGGATTTTTCAGAGGAAGGCAGCAGAAGAGAATGCCATTTTCAGCAAATCACCTCACAGGTTATTTGCTACCAACTAGACTTAAAATTGATGCCCATCTGGCTGAGGTAGTTTTCCTGATTTCTTTACTGCAGGGTTACTTTTTCTCCTTACATCCACTATGCCTCTGGAAGCAAGTTATAAAGTATAGCCAAAACTTAACAGAACTGTTAGATTCCTCCTCCTAGTGAGAAGAAAAATTCACTCAATGCTATTTGAGATTCCTCTATATGGGTGATTGACCTCTTCTCCCCCATTTATTACTTAATAATTTTTATAATTACAAAACCATAAACATTTGTTTTGTAGTCTGCTGTTCTAAATTATAATCCAATACTCCATTGCTTATCTTCTTGGTCAAACTGCTACAAGTCACAACAGTCACTTCCAAAGATGAGGAATGTGACTCTACTTTTGGCTGTTTGGTTAACAGCTTTTAAACCTTATCCTCTTCTAATTGCCTTAAACAACATAAAGAGCACCTTCTTGGTACCAGTGGCAGATCAGAACTATACAAGTCCATCCCACCACATGAAAACTCTCATTCCAGCCCACACATATAGCCTCAAACCTCAAGCCATCTCCTTCACTTAAAGTCTAATACATTTCAGATATGTTTAAGAGAGTGTGTTGCTCTTCCAAAGCACAGTTTAGTAAGTAATAAAATACACTATGCCTTCTCTGTGGGGATGGTGTCAGCCATCTCAAGATATGCCCACCACAGTTCCTTTCTCCATTAGCATAATATAGTGTTTTGAGTTTCATGTCTTCTCTCTCTCTCCCTCTCTCTGTTTCAGACACACACACACACACACACACACACACACACACACACACACACAAACTTAGCATTGCCTTACTCTCTTGCATAACAAGATCCACCAAGTGCTCCAGGCACGTGTATTTTCTCTGCTTTGCCATAAATTCAATCACTTTTCCAAGAAACTTTGGTTGCTTTTCTACTATTAAAAACTGATTCTAGAAAATAAGATCTGAATATTATGTATTCTTATTACTGTCAGATTAGTGTTTACTTCTAGATCTCTCAGCAGACAAAACTTGAAGCAATTTATTATCTTAGAGTATGTGTGTATACACATGTTCAACATTCAGTCTTTCAGCTATTCTCAGTCTGAAGGATTCTGCTGTGATCATTCATGCAGGGACAACTGACTTTGAGCGCCATGTGCCAACACAGAATTCTGTGGATGGAAAATAATTCTGCTTCAACTACTGGCATGTATGTTGAATGCCCTGGGAAGAAATCCAGTGCATCTAAGTCCATCATAACCTCTAGCCCAAAACTGAAAACCCTGTTTTACATGAAAATTGAATCCTAATGCATAAAATCTTACTCTTCAGATACTGAAATACTCTACTTTTCCTAGCTCCACTGATTATTATAAGAGAATCTGCTAAGAGAAGTGTGATTTTAACAATATAAAATTAAGCCACATTTATAAAATGTACTCTGAGTAAAGGTCTTGTGATCTCTGTATTTGTTACTTTTTCGTCACTGAGACAAAATACCTGACAAAAGCAATTTAGGGAACGAAGGATTTATTTTGTCTCCTAGCTCAAGGATGTTGTCCATTTTGGCAAAGCGGGCATAGCAGCAGGGGCCTGACACAGCCGGTCACTCTGCATCCACAGGCAGAAGCAGGAAGAGATGAATGCCGGTGCTCAGCTGTCTGTTACTCAGTCCAAGACATCAGCCCACGGGACAGTGTCATCCACATCCAAAGTAGATCTTCCCTCTTGGATTAAACCTTTCTGGAAGAAGTGTGCTTCCCTGTGATTGTGAACTAGTCAAGTTGACAATGAAGATTTACTGTCATAATTCTACCTCTTTTAACAGGCCCCCTAAACATATCATTTCTAATTATAACATTCTGCCTCTAACCCATAAAGGCTCATTTTCACCTTAAAATGCAAAATGTATTCATTCCTTCTTTAAAAGCTGCCATAGCGCTGGATATTTCCAACATTTAAATATCTACGGTTCAAAGTACACTCTGAAAGTTAAAATAATCTCAACTTTGACTCCTTATGAAATAAAAAGGTTATACACTTCCTGCATAAAATGGCACAGGGTAAACATTCCTGTTCCAAAGCAAGGAGAGACTGAATCAAAGTGAGACAGAAACTCAGCCTGACAAATATCAAACTCTGAAGCTCCAGGTCTACATCTGGCTCTAGTGATGAAATTTTCTGGTCTCAAATGGGATTGGGCAGCCCTACTGCTCCATTTGGCTGCCTGCCAAACATACAGCCTTTCTCCTGGGTCCACTTTGTGCCTGCAGCTTTCTTTGGCAGACATTCCTTGGTTCTGGCATCTGCAACATAGTGGGATCTCTAGGTTCACCTTCATAGCTTCATGAAAAGTCCTCTCAGGGCCTCCCTGAAAGGAATGTAACTCAGTTACGCACTGCTTGATCTCAGTAGCTTTCTGGAGAAAGACTTGGTGCAAGTCTTGATGTCCCCATAATTCTTTCTTTTGTATGCCTCCAAAAGCAATACTTCATAGACATTGGGACAATGATCTGCTCTCAGCTTGAGATGTAGTTTGTCCCCTTTGGACCATAAAGACACATCTCCATGTGTCTTTAAATCTGACCCCAGGGGAATTATTTCCTCAAGTGGCCATTTTTGGTGCAGAGATCCCCTGTGGTGGCATTCTGTTGATGCTCTCTCCTTCTATGTAATGTTGCAATGTTAAAAGCCATAGCCTTCAGTGGTTAAGCAGGGGGTTCATTATCCTCAAGGCACCTTTCTCATTGTCCCAGTACAGAGCTCTTTAATAATTATAGATGCTTAATCTTCCCTCACATTGTCCATAGCTTTAAATTCATTCACACTCTGCTCCTCAAAAAGTGACCATGTTTCACACTTTTCTGGTTTCTCTCATTTTAAATTTGAATAAGAACAATGAGAAGTAACTCTGCTACCATCAGGATGATACACTGTATTAAAATTTCCTCTAACAAACACCTTAGTTCATTATTTTTCAATTCAATCTCTCTCATATTCATAGGGCATGGGGAGGATGCAGTCAGACTCTCTCCCGAAATGCCTCTAGCTCACTCCTTTAGCACAGAATCCTGGTTTCCTTCGGAAATCTCATCAGCTGGGCTTCTATGGTCTGCATTCTCATCATTACGTTTATCTTTCAAACTCCTACCTAGTTGGCCCAGCAAGCTCCATTTTCAGTATTCTAGGACTTTTCTAGCCCAAAGTTCCAATTTTTCCACATTTCTCAGAGAAAACAGTTGCAAAGTTTTGCCGAGATCCAGGCGGTCAGGTTTATCACAAGAATATCCCCCATTCCTTGCTATAGTTTCTGTATTACTTACTTTTCTCATTGCTTTAGCAAAATCCCTGACAAAAGGAACCTAGGGAATGGAGCTGTGCCTCTGTCTCTGCAGTCCATGCCGGCAGGAAAGGCCTGGTGGCGGGAGCAGGAGGCAGCTGGGCACACTGCACACAGACACCGCAGAAAAAGAAAAACTCTGGTACTCAGCGTGTTTTCTTCTTTTTATTCAGTCATAGATTCCAAGACACGGCATGGTGCCACCTAGACTGTATTTTAAGGAAAATCTTTCAGAAAGCACCCTCACAGACATGCCCAGAGGTGTGATTCCTTGGCAATTATAAATCCTATCAAGTTTAAATGACAATAACCATCACACCTACATACTTACAAGTCAGTTATATTTTTGCTCTTTTGAATCATAGAATTCTCATTCAAAATTATGAATACTTTCAATAGATTTGAAAAACTGAAAACAACTAAAATTAAATTTTTTAATTTAAGTTTTAAACTTTGAGGTTGCTTCAATGTTTATTATCTACTAAAAGAATTTAAAAGCACATGCTTATTGGATTTTTATTATTTATTATACTTTTACCCTTTGATATATAAACTGAATAGCATTAAAATGTCTAAATTCTTCCACTTAGGTATACAAATTATTGTATATATTTGAAGGAAAACATAGTGAGCTCATTAAAGTAAGTTAATATCAGAAATCCTGACAGAAACATGAGATTCTTCTTACTGCTTTCTACTCACATCTTACAAGTTCAAGTTAAAAGTAAAATTTCAGAATATAAGTGTATCAAGTACTGAATATAAAGACATCCAAAAATAAGTATGAAAGGAATTTATCCTCTATTGCAGATTACAAGAGAAATTTTCATACATCTTAAATATATTTTCACTGTACAATATTTTAAATATGTTTTGTGACTTCTTGTCACACTAATAGATTTACAGATCACAAGATGAATCAACAGCCACACACTCAGGGTATGCCTAATAAATAAGCTATAATAAGGGAAGAAGGGTTTGTTGGTAATAGACTAGTATCTGTGTTAAAGCTAGCCGCACAGGCTTGGCCTGTTTCCCAAGTGAACTACTATCTCTACAACTCTATGCTCTGCTCTTCTTTGCAGCCTGAGCTAATTAACTCTAGGATTATAATAGTGTGATACCTGACAGTCAATTTTCCACTAAGTAATTTTGATCTAACAGATTATAAGTTACATACTTCTTGATACAGATAGCAGATACTCACTCAGCCTTTCCTGAACCTGTGCCATTATCGTATAGGCTCCATCAGTCATGTGTGCATGTTCTGGGTTTCAACAAAATATAGTGATCAGAACAATGATGTATAACATAGAGTTCATTCTAAGAATGCTGGATTACACATCCAGTTTGCATTTACATCTATAAGACAATCCTAAAAGATCACTAAATGCCCAGTATCAGCTTTGCTTATAGTGAAGCCTATTTAAATCTGATTTTCTCAAATCATAGTAAATCTATCATCTTGAAAAACAGATGTAGTTAAGAGAATAAAGCTATTTTAAAATCCTAACTGCTCAATTTTCAATGCATTTTATGTTTTTTCCTCAATAAGTAGTTTCCAAATTGGAGCTTTCTTCAAGCTCAAGTGGAAACAGTTTAAAACTACCCTGTAATCCAGGCACTCAGGAGGCAAAGGGAGGTGAAGCTCTGTGAGTTCAAGGCCAGCCAGGTTTACATAGAGAGTTTCAGGCCAGCTGGGGCTACAGGGAGACCCTGTCTCAAAAAGACTAAATAAACAAATCTACCAAAAATACACAAAAATTCAATTAAAAAGTCTAAAAAAAAAAAGAAAAAGATACCAACCATGATAAGAAGTTTCATATTTAGACACCTAGGTTACTGAATCAATGTTTTACATTATGCTTGAAATAGAACTCATTCCTCTTTTATAGGTAGGACAGAACTATGCTCTTCTGTCCCAGCAAGACATTCCTGACCACTGGGAATTGGCCACACTTGTGCTGGTTTGGGTAGAGTTAACTCCCCATTGTCATGAGTCCAAAAACGGGCATAACAAAGATGCAGATCAGCCTTTATGGAAGAAGCAAGGTAGTGACATCTAGGCCACTGGCTAATTTCCATGAGATCTTTCCGATTTGGGAAATTCATGGTAGGCACTATTGTTTAGTACATCTATTTGACTTTAATGGATTGCTTCTAATACAGTTAATTTTTTAAATCTTTAAAAAATATTTCTTTTCATTTTATGTGCATGACTATTATACCTGTGTGTAGATAAGTACACTGTGTACATGCAATGCCAACAGAGGATAAAAGAGGATGTCAGATCTCCTGAAACTGAAGTTTGGGATGACTGTTAGCTACTAGGTGGGTGCTGGCACAGAACTCAGGTGTTCTGGAAGACCAGCCAATGATATTAACCACTAAGTCATTTCTCTAGTCCTTAATGAAGTTAATTATAATAAAGTTGCATATCAGAATGGCTCCTAATAAGCCTGCCCCATTGCAGGAAAGACACGCCAGACCATCCTATAGACAAGAAGATAATCAAGAAGATTGAAGCTACTTCTTGGCAGTTGGGAGAACAAAGACAGCTTAGTATAATTAATAGCACTTGGGATACCTGCAAGGTCTGAGGTAGCAACACTAGCCAGCGATTGATGGCCAGCAGATAGGTAAGGTCAACAGCTAAGAAAGTCAGACAGCTTGATATAATTAACACTTAGCAAGGCACCTGCAAGGTCAGACAGTAGTAACAATGATCAATTACTAACAGCTATCAGAGTCAAGGTCAAGCCAGAGACAGAGATGGAGTCTTCAACTAGCCTCTGCTGAGTGAGCACTGCATAAACAGCACATGGTGAACCTCCTAACTGGACCAGGGAAACATGAATAGAGCATATAGCTCTCCCATGGGCCAGGCCCGTGACAGCCCAGAGAATCAGTCAAGCTCAAGAGACTTCCTTGGCCTTTCACTAGTCTCTGTCACTGACCCATGGAAATGATGGACAAAGAAAACCCAGTGACTTTTTCCTTCCCCAGAAAGCCCACCTTCTCTTGGGAGTCTCACTGTTTTCTCACCACTCTATACTAATTCTTGATAAAACCTGCTTCCAGTTTGAATACTCCGCTGAAAGTCTGTCATTAATCTTCACTGGTATGAAACAATAAATTCAGTACTACTGTCCCAGTTCAATCATTGATGACCGTGAGAGTACAGAACCTTAGGTCTTTGGGTCATGTACAGCTGAATTGGCTGTCGCTCTCAAAATCCATATATCAATAAGTAATTTGCCTAAACTTGATTTGTACAGCTGTCAAAGATGGCATTTAAACCCAAGTTTCTTTAACTACAATGATGAGTATTTTCTTCTAATTATACTTTAATAACGTATTTGTTCATGTTTCAGCTAAATAGTAATTTAATCATAATCATTATGAGTTTTTAATGGATGAGATACTTTTTCTTCATGTGTCCAAATGAATTTTTACATAAAAAATTGTGAACAGTATTTTAAAATTTCTCAGAAACAAAACCATTATTTAATGCAGAAAAATTAATTATTAAGGGTTGGAGAGATAGCTCAGATGGTGTAGTGCTTACATCACAAGGCTGTGTTTGATCCCACATGAAAATGCCCACCTTAGTGGCCTTTTTATAATACTAGCACCAGGGCAGTAGAGACAAGAAACTCCCTGGAACTCCCTGGCCAGTCAGTTGATGAGCTCCAGGCCAATGAGAGACTCTATCTCAAAGGAGGTGGACAGCATTTCTGAAAATGACACAGGATACTGTCCTCTGGCCTCCACATATACATAAACACATGCAAAAATTTTCATGTGCATGAACAAACAAACTCACACATGTACACACATATAAAAATAATGATTCATAACTGTTTCAAGGTAGTTTGAATACTTCCCTACCTTTCCAACAGCTCGGTCTCTTTCCAAGGTGGTCAGCATTTTCTCCTTCAGTAATGCATGGTGCTTCTCATGTAACACCCTTATAGTTGGTTCATAAGATGCATAATGTAACTTCAGCCTTTAAAAATAAAAGGCCAGTCACAAAGGAGAGAGTAAAATAATTATACCAGTTATTTCCATCAAATATCCGAGCCCTTTTACTTTCATCCTATTTTTTGAGTGCTTATGAATAAAAATGAGTAACCACAGAAAGGTCAACACACCAAAGTCAAGAACACAGAAGTATTATTTTTTTATACTTCAGTCTACCTGGGGGTAAGGAATGAAGTAAAGGAAAAATAACATTTGCCTTAAGCAGTCTTCTAGTTCCTAGTAGCACATTTTGTTGTATTCAAGTATATACTCAGAACATAGATGCAGATCTTTAAGATTTAAAAATATATATTACAAGGCAAAGTAGGCAGTGCATGCCATAATCCCAGAGCTCAGGAAGGGGAGGCAGGAGGATTAGTTCAAGACAAACTGTGGCCACATAGTGAGTTCAAGGCCAGTATGTGCTACATGAGACCCTGTCTTATAAAACAAAAACCAAAGCAAATGAAAAAGAAAAAAAAAAAAAACAGATTCTTTAATCAAGTAAAAACTACTTTCAAAAAGATTAAGACAAACAATAGGTGATAAAAAAAACTGTACTTCACACCAAAATAAAAATAGTCTTGAAAACAAGTTTGATTAATCTCAGATTAAGAAAATCAAGGCTGGGCATGTCTTTAATTCCAGCACTTGGAAGGCAGAGGCAAGCAGATCTCTGTGAGATCAAGGTCAGCCTAGTTGTGAGCTCCAGGTTACCTGTGGCTACAGGGAGACCCTGTATCAAAAAAAAGAAAAAAACTAAAAGAAAAGTAAGTATTACAATACTGTGATAACTCATAAATGATCATTCAGCTCAACATATGATATAAAGACCTGCAAAAATTTTATTGGAAAATGCTTTCAAATATTTTTTATTGAAGCATGATTTACATAAAATAAAGCATACAGATCTCAAGTGTTACAAATAAATATTCACATCCATGTAGTCCTTGAACTAAAAGCAAGAATAAGCCCTTCCTTCCCTGAGTTGCTTTTTGTCAGCTATTTTGTAACAGCAATGAGTAAAGTTGCTAACACAAGTAGTATTCCCTTTAAATATACCTGCCAATTCAACAAGTATGACATATATTTGAAATAAATGCCTAGTGCCTATAAAGGAAATACAAACTAAGAAAACTCAAGTCAACCAGAAAAATGCTAGATAGTACTCTCTTAGAGCAAACAGAAGAGAATTTTAGTTAAGGGTTATAAAATAGATTTGTTATTTTTAGTAGGAAATTAGTTAAGGAAGTTAAGGAAGGGCTGAGAGTAAACATTAATAATACCTCCAAAATAGTTTCTAAATCATAAATTCAAGGTAATTTACATTCTACATCTTGAAAAGCCACATCTGCACTTTGTTCTCTCTGATTACATCCCAACAAGCATTCCATGATCCTTCATGACTTGGTGCGAATGCCTAGGGTACACTATTTTCCAAGGGCAGTGTTCTGACCCCAGACCATCCACTTCATTTACTCTTTAGAATTCAATTCTACTGGAAATACAACCTTGAAATTCCTCTTGCATGCCAGTCATGTTGAGATGACTATGTTCTGGCTGACAAAGCAACAGTGGAATATATATATATATATATATATATAATATATATATATATATTGTGTGTGTGTGTGTGTGTTTAAATTGTCTTCCACTGTACATCTCAAGAGTATGATTGCTTCTTAGCAGGACCTAAGCTTCCTGTGCTTCCAAAACGTAGTATAATATACAGTACTTACTAAATGTCCTATAAACTTAAATGAACAACTTTATTTGTACACTCTTATGATAGTCAAGTCCTAGCAAGAATTAAAATAACTAATAAATGCACCAAGTAATATGCTCAACTTACCCTTTGAGGTCATTAATCAATTTGTTTTTCTCTTGTACTATTCGTTTATGATGCATTCTATGAAAATCACGTTCTTTCCGAGTTTTAAGAAGATCTTCTCTGGCCTTGCTGCAAAATAAATAAATAAATAAATAAATAAATAAATAAACAAACCAACAACATCAATTTCTAAAACCACCAATGTCTCCTTTCTGAAAATTACATAGTCTTCAATTCAGTACTGAATGAGTAAAAATGTAACTGAGTAACAAAGACTGCACTATGGTACACATTAAGAGTCACATTCAACATAATTTTTACGGAGATCCTCGTGGAAAGAGGTGAAGGATGAAAGAATAAAACCTGTACTTCAAAAATATAATTCACTCATATATAATATCCTTTAAATCAAGACAGAAGATAACGTCAAAATCCTTTGACCGGCAGTATAAAGAATCTATCTCCAAAAGAATATTTTTGGTTTCCAAATCTGAAACACATATAAAACAGGCTAATTGAAGATAATTACAAATAAAAGAAAAAACTCTGCACTTCTTAGGACAGAGAATGTTAGATTGTTTAATTCTGATAATTGGGAAAGAAAACATTAACACTGGGTGGGGGGAAACAAAATTTCGTTAATTCAAATGATAAATATATACCAAGAGATGACAAATTACTAGATAGAATTTATCATCTTATGAAAGTGTGATAAGTATCCCTGATGCAATGCACAAATATTCTTAAATGGGTTATGTATTCTGAATATTCCTGACATAAAGAAAGCAAGTAGATTTATCTAAGCCCATGTTCTAGGTGAAATAATGATGGGACTGTTTCACTCACCTCCACAATACATAAGTTTCAGTAAAGTATAATTTATAATAATAATAAAAACAGTTCTCCGAACAGTGTTGGATAACTGACAAAGTCCTGCTTCCCTGAGACTGTCCCACTCTGAAAAATGAGCTGAATAAGAGCCCTGACTCTCATATCAAGATCAGAATGGAGGACATCAGCATCTCTGTGTCATAATATTTCAAAATTCAAATTCATATAAAACAAATGCACACAAATAGACCATCTTTAAACTGTGTCAGAAAATCCATGAGAAAAAGTGTCTGAGATGCTGCCAGGAAGTTTGTGGGATAAGGTTGGCTCTCCAGATTTCTGATGAAGCATATGGTGATCACTGTGATTTCTTGGAAAAAAATCAAATTACAGATGGTGTACGGGAATGAGTACTCATCCATATTCTAAGTTTCTTCTTCTCCCTATCCCTCCTTTTCTTTTTTGGATAAGCTTAATTGTTCTCTACTTAGCAAAGTTTAATTTTCATCATATTCAACTAAGCAATGTCCCATTAACATACAACACTGATTGATCAGCATCCTGAATCTGATTGTCAACTTCATTTTCTTTTTTAATAGTTTATTTTTTGTTTTATATGTGTGAATATGTTGTCTGCATGTAAGAGAACCCATGACCTGCAATGTTCACAGAGGTTAGAAAGTGTCAGATCCCCTAGAACTGCAGTTATGAATGTTTATTAGCTGCCATGTGGTGCTGGGAATCAAACCCCAGTCCTTTGCAAGAGCAGCCAGTGCTCTTAACAGCTGAGCCATCTCTCCAGTCCTTCATTTTTCATGCCAACTATTTTGTAATTACAAGAAATTGTAATTCATATAGTGAATTTTAAAAAATCATCTATGTTATACGGCAATGCTTAAATATTAGTTTTCCAGGTTTTAACGATATGCATACGTACAAGCATGTGATCTTTGCTATAGGAAGAAAAATCAAAATCTAAGAACCTATATATATATATATATTAGTTATTCTTCTCATTGTTATGACAAAATAACAAGGTCATCTTACAGAAGGCGGCAACTGATTTGTCTCGGAGACAGCGGTCACAGTCCATCGTATGAGGGAGTCTGTGGCATCAGGAGGGCAGGACTGACAGTCACATGTATCCACAGTGAGAAGAAGAAACTCATGAAATGTTGCTACTCAGCCTGCTTTCTCCTTTGAACTTATCCTGCGGCTCTAGCAAATGGGATTATGCTGCCCACATTCAAAAAGAGTCTTTCTAGATTCTTCTTACATCTTTCTAGAAAGACCCTCATAGGCACACTCAAAAATGTGTTTCCATAATGATTCTAAATTAAATGAAATTAAAAATGAGGATGAGATGTCACATCATGAATTTGGAAAATGATAAAATTTTCCCAGATCAGCTGGAGTACAATCACTTCCTATAAGCTTATTGAAAACAGGCTCCCATGGGTGAACTGGTACTGAGAGGCATCTGCATATAAATGCTTGACTGGACAGGACTTAACATGTATGATAAAATACCTGAAATCTGGTAGAGGGGGGCTATGGGTGGTGGGGAGTGCCAAGTGTGGTGGGGGGTCTACATATGAAATACACAAAAATTCATACAAAATAATTCTAGACTGAAAAGAAAAGCAGAAACTATTACAATATTTTAATTGTGCTTTTAGTAACACACACAAAAAAAGATACAAACTTTTGGAGGCACATCTTTTGTAACTACTAGTACAATGGTAACTTGATATTCATGGTATGTGATGACTTCAATGCAAATAATATCAAAGATTTTCATGTCAGATTTCTGTTCTCATCTATTCATAAAATTTACTAAAATATTAAAAATGCCATTATTAAAATCTACATTTGTTATTTTATTATTAAGTCATTTGTAATTTAATAGGTCTTTTCATATATATATATATATATATATATATATATATATATATTACCACAATCACTGATTCAGTTCAAAACCCAAGTGTCCACTAATTATGGAATTTTCAATTAGTAATCCACCACTCACTTGCTAAGAACTCAAGGAAAGGCAGTATCTAAGGCAGTTTTCAATTAAGAAAAGATAAAAATAAAAATGTCTCACCCCAGAGAAGGACAGGTAAATATACTGGACTTAGAATTCCATCCTATCAGGTGGAGGCCCCTATTCCTCGGAGAGAAGTCTGGCATGCCCACTACAACCCAGAACAGATACAAGGGAGAACGTGGCTGCAAAAGTGAGGAGACAGAAATGATGGAAAAGCGCTGACTCCCCCCCGCCGCACAGTTAAGGGACACAAAATGCCATCCTGGGAGTAAAAATGGACCAAGAAAGAAAGAAGACCCTTGCTACATTACAAACCTCTGAGTAGCAGCAGAAAAGGAGGTAACACGAGGAAGAGTCAGCAGGCCAAGAGAATGGTTGAAAAGGCATTTTGTTGTGAAAATATAAGAATCTCACTTGAATTCGTTCAATCAGAAACCTACCTCAGTTTCTAGTAGAAGTCTAGGAAATGTGTGTGTAAAGAATGAATTGCTCACAAACAGGGGGAGAACAATGAATCTCCAAAAAGTACTGCAGAAAGATACTGAATGAACTCTCGGAACACTGAACTTAAGCCAAAACATTAAGAGTTTCACAAACTATCTTGATAGGCTTATCTAAATGAATAGGAGCTTATCTAGAAATTATGACACATTTGTATGACAAATTGTGCTTGTGCTCTCAGCACCTGGAAAGCCAAGGTAGAAGGAACACAAGTTAAAGGTCAGTCTGTGCTGCACAGCAAGACAATGACTATAAAAACAAAATGTCTTGTGCTACCTGCCCCAGACTCTTGCCCAAGGAGCTGTACACATAGCCAATAAAACCACAGCAATCACCCATGATGGCCACTGAAATATAACCACTTGTCCTCTCCAGCTAAACTATGGTAACAGGTATTTTTTTAAATGTCCACTAAATAAAAGTGAGCTAGAAACTCATATCAAAAGATACAACCAAGGTCTGCAACAGCAGTTAAGAACACCGGCTGCTCTTGCAGAGGATCCAGTTTTGATTTCCAGAATCCACATGGTAACTAACAACCATTCAGAGGAATACTGACCTCCCTAGACATTGTACGGCATGGATGTATTTACATACATGCAGATAACATACTTACATACATAAAAATAAAAATAATAACTAAAATTTTTTTTTAAAGGTACAATTAGCTGGGCATGGTGGGACATGCTTTTAATCCCAGCACCCATGAAGAAGTGGCAGGTGGATCTCTGTGAGATTGAGGGTAGTCTGATCTACATAATAAGGTCCAAGACAGCTGGGGCTATAAGAAGACCCCTGTCTCAGAAAAAAATAAAAAGACACAATCAACAACTCAGCAACCTAACTCCACATGTCCAGGTCCCAGTGCGGAAACAAAAATAATAAGAAAAACCAAGATTATATGGTCCCTCCACCCCTCATCCCACCCCCACAATCATCAGTCATATGTAGTAGTGGTTGAAAATAATTACAAATGTGTTCAAAGAGTTCAAGAAGTTCAAAGAAGACATGAAGTCAATAAACAATCTGAATTAATATAAGCCAGGAACAAATTCTTGATGAAGACTAATAAAAATGGCTGAATGAAGTAATGAAGACAGTATGGGTTATGAAAACTGAAGTCAATAAAGAGAAATAATGAAGGAAACCAAATTGAAATGAAGCTGGAAATGAAACTTTAATAAGTCAATTGTGAAACTCAGGGCAAAGCCTAACAAACATAATGGATTACACAGAAGACAGAGTGCTGGGGCTTAAACAAAGTAGAGGAGCTGGATCATTCAATCACAGAGAACAAGTTTAAGAAAAACTGAGGAACTGAATATGCAGGAACTTTGAGACAGTTTTAAAGACCAAATTGTTGAAATATTGGTATAAAAGAAGAATAATTCCAGGTCAGAGACTTAGAGCGTATTTTCAATAAAATCATACAAGGAAGTTTTCTGTTTAATGAAAGAGGTGGCCAAAAAGATACAAGAGCATGGAACAGCAAACTGACAGTTTCAGAAAAGAAACTCTGCACATAATAATATAGTTAAGACATTAAATATAAGAATAAACAAATTGGTATTAAAAGTCACAAGTCACATATAAAGGTTAGCCCAGCAGAATAACAGTTAACTTCTTAATGGAAACTTTTAAAGAATCTTAGGAACTGGGATCAATGTACTTCAAGTTCTAAAAGATGACAAATGACAGTCCCAACTACTATACCCAGAGAAACTATCTTCCATAGTTGAAGGAGGAAGAAAAATGTGTTGTGATACAAACATCCTACAGCAATTCATGTCCACCAAACTAGCCCTAGGGCATACTGGAAGGAATACATCAGACAGAAGAGAAACAGAGCTATATTCAATAGGCTACCGGAAAAAAAATGACACAAAGCTAAATAGTAAGCAAAGAAGGACTAAGAAAACTGACACCACAAAACGGAAAAATGACAGCAATCAACACATACACTTCACAATACCAAATTCAAACATTAAGGGTCTTAGCAAATTGCCAAAGAAAAAAGTTAATTTAAAATAATAATATCACAGTTCCAAAAACAATCAAGTGATAGGCCCAGCTGCTCGGTTGGAGTAGTTTTAGCATTATGAGACAATATATGCTACAGGAACTTCTTCACAGCAATAAGACCTTGGGAAGCTGCATGTAAACTATGCTCATGTCGTGTTTAGCAGGTGCAGTGGTCATATAACAGGCTTTAAAGTTACTCAGAAAAATCCTTCAGCAAAATGGCTTATTTCCTTACTAAAACAAAAGATTACTCAAAGAAAATAGGGTTCTACAAGCTGTTGGGACCCTGTTTCTATGAACCTACAGCAATGGTGTAAGCATGCACAAAACCGATGCAAACTCAAGCAGAAAAAAACCCAACATAGAACTGGGGTAACAGACAACTTAGATGAAGAAATATTGCCAACTGATACTGCTGGATGAGGAAGAGCTGATCTAAGGCGAGTGCCTCTAGATAGGCGGACTAGACCTTAGTAGACAGACTTGCACTGAAAAATGTCTGGGGACACTAACTTGACAGAATAGGTATTAATACGAATGAGAGAATGTATGAATTCCAGTGGGAGAGGCTATGGGAGGCTGCTAATGGATAAGGAGGTGTAAAGATTATTAAGATTGATTGATATATTCTGTATTAAATACAGGAAAATACAAAAAAATGTTTAAAAAGAAATCAAACATATTGAGCTGAAATAAATTATATATTAAAATATTGTAACCAAGGTCAGAGAGAGAGGGGGGACAGAAAGAGAGAAAGAGAGAGACACTTTCACTTGGGGGCAATTTCCAAATGATTTTTCACAAAGTGAAAAACCTTGTCACACTGTCAAATATCACAAAATGATTGATATGTTTTAAAACTATCCCTAATGAAAACACAATAAGAAAGTTGTGACATTCAAAAAAATAATTTAAAAATAAGAGCTGTGGCAACAAGTAGTTCAATTGCCTCTAATGGTCCAAAGACAATAAACATATTAGGAACACTGTGAATCATTCTAAAAGGTAAAATTTCACGAAAATCAACTTCAAATCTACCAAACTGTCGTATTTTCAATAGCTCAATGAATTACATAAACGTGATTTATTTAAAATATGTAAAATGTAAAACCACAATAAGTTAAAAATTGCTTGAAAAAATAATGCTTGAAGCTCCCCAACCAGAAGGAGAAATGTGCAGCAGTGCCTCAGCTCACTTTTAATAGACATTTGGAAATCTGTTTGTGCTCATCCCAGGAGAGAAAGCATAGGAATTGATTGAAGTATTAGACCTTAAAGTTTTTTTGACCATTAAATTGGTTTTCAGGGACTTGCTCTCTGTTTGCACAAATGAAGTCTACTCAGTAAAACAATTTAAGCTCATTTCACACTGATGTTTCTTCTATTATGACCTTCCTGCTACCCATCTGCTTAATAAAAGGAAAATGAAAGCTGCAGTAAAGAATAGTATGTAATATTGATAAAAGCAATTAATATTTCAAACTCATTGCATTTTCTCATCACCTTAGTAAAGCACCACTGCGTTAAAAACAACTTTTATAAATGCAGACAGAAAACACTGAGATTCTGTTTCAAATACAATGAAGTCAGGGTTACTCAGTGAAAGCATCTATTTAAGTTCCTTTATTACAGTGAACATAATTTATACATGCCAAGTCTTGATGAGATAGTATAATAGAGATCAAATCTCCCATCTCGGGGCACCACACCTATCCATCTAAAATTCAGCTATGTAATATTAAGGTATGTATAGCTTTATCACATTATGAACTCTGTTTGTCAGTATAATATGAATGGGATTTAGTCACGTGGTCTTATAATTATGTTTAAATGAACTGAACAGGCCCAGTGAAATCATTTTATCAAAAGTTTTGAGTAATTACTTTGTATTGGCCATTTACCAATGAAATTATTGAATTATTTTGCTAACACAATTTAGCAAGATAAAACACAGAAGAGTTTCTGTTTACTTCCAGCAACCAAAGCAGGCCATCCTTGTCCCATATTTCCCCCACTGATAACAATGATTATATAATTACTAAGTATTTCATTATCCTCAATTGGTGATAAATGAAATACTCTGACCTACTAAAATCAATATTGGAATAATTGTTGAAGGACCAAATGAAATTCTGCCAGATTAAAGGAAAACTTCATTATATTTTTAACTGCAAAATGAAGGGGTATACCCAGGTCCAGAAAAATACCTTCTTAATTTAACAAGCAATTACCTAAACACTAAAGCATGAAATTTTATGGGCTTTTTTATTATCTTTATTTTCACAGTGTTTGTTTCTGAAAGTCATTAAATTAAATGGGTCTTCACAGAAGCTGGACACTATTTGACCTTTAATAGAAATGAATTTTGCACTCAAAATTATGGCCTCTTACTAAAGAACCTATTATTTCCTCAATATTAATTGCAATTTAATTTTAATTTCCATTGTGGCTATATTTTCTGGCAGAAGGAAACCATACTAAAGTGTTTCATTATTTTTATAAAACTACTTTTCTGTCTTCAAGTTGTTAATCTCAGTATTATTTTCTGTGAAATACTTGGGGCTCTTGATTGACCTTCTGAGGTCTTTGTTATATTTTCTTAATGTAAAGATTCAGAAAAGGAAGACAATACTCTAAATGTGGATTGACTTAACTTGACAGAACACTGCTTACATTCCCACCATAGTAAGAAAATGATGCTGGAGCTGGAGAGGCGGCTTAGCGGATACGAGTACTCACTGCTCTTGCAAAGGACCTGGGTTTGGTCCTTCCAGCATCCACATGGTGGCTAACAGCCATCCATAACTCCAGTTTCAGAAGATCCATGCCCTGTTCTCACCTCCTCAGATATTGCATTACATCATGGGCTACACTTAACAAACATGTAGGCAATACACACACAAACACACACACACACACACACACACACACACTACACTTAACAAACATGTAGGCAATACACACACACATAAAAAATAAAAATAAATAAAACATTTTTTAAAAAAAATGATGCCAACTCCAAAAAATATTATCAAGACAAAAAAAGCAACCAATTACGTACTCTAAAACTTATTAAATTATAAAGCTGAACAACAGATGAACAATTATTTAAGTGCCAACTATGTGTGAAGCACAGTGATATACAACAGGGGCATAATGGACAGGAAGCCCTGACTTTATTACATGAAGCTCACAGAACAACAAAACAGACATCAATTAAATATGAAAGACATAAGTTTCAAGATGTTTCATACATTTACAGTACTAAAGACATTGCACTTATTGTATAGTGTGTCATGCAAACAGAAGACCCACAGTTATGAAGATATCAATCTTCTTGTTCACAATATACATTATATATACATATAGAGATATTATTCCCCCAAAACTTCATCTTCACATAATACCAGTCCCAATTTCATTCATGACTTCTATCAAAATTGGAAAAATGATTGTAAATTTTATGCAAAAATGAAAACAATCTAGAAATAGCCATGATATCAGGGAGAACAACAAAGGAGGTAGGGAACAACCACCTGTTACTAAGATTTCTTAAAACTACAGTAGCCAAGAGTATGGTGAAGCATGACTCAGCATAATAATGTGTAGGAACAGAGCCACACTTACAGGGCTGAACATGGACCCAAAATTCCATTCCCCCTGGGTTCCAGTGGGTGGACCCACACTCAAGAATATTTGGAGATACAAATTAGATTAGATAGGTAGATGACAGGTAGATAGAGATATTGATATAGATATATTAGAGTCAGTTAAATTAGGTGGGGAGCAATAAGGAAAAGTGCGAGGCTCTAAAGACCATCAAATTATATTGAAGTCCCCCAAATTCAATTACAATATTGAAAAGAAAGAGAAATGTATACACATTCCCACAAATAATCTGTCCATGCGTGTTCATGGCAGTTATTTTCATAACAGAAGTTAGGAGCAAAATGAAACAAGATTAAACAAACCATGCTATCTAGGATACAGCAGATTTCATGCTAGGCAACTGAGAAGCATTGATGATGGACACAAAATCATGGGTAATTCACACAGATTTTGTGTCAAGTGTAAGAGAGCAAACACACAAAAACATTCAGTGATTCCATCTGCAGTGTCTTCATTTTATTTATGGCACGCACATGAATGTGCACCACGTGGGAGCTGCAGTGTCATGGCCGGGTACAGACATCAAAGAACTACTTTGGGGGAGTCAGTTCTCTCCTTTCATGTTCACATGGGTTCTAGGGATAGAACTCAGGTTGCCAGGCTTGTGAGACAACTGACTTTTCTTCCAGAGCCACCTCACAAGTTGTTTTAAAATATATCAAAGCAAATCAAGGTGAAAGAAGTCATAACAGTGATTCTTCAGGCAAGACGAGGGTGGAGAAAGACATTTCTGGGTGGAGAGTTGAAGGGAACTGACACAGGCGTGCAGGCCTAAGAATGTGTCTGTTTTGACCAGGTATGGCGGTGCACATCTTTAATCACAGCTTCTGGGAGGTAGAAGCAAGTGAATCTCTGTGAGTTTAAGGCCATCCTGGTCTACATAGTCAGTTCCAGGTCAGCTGGGGCTATAGGGAAACCCTGACTCAAAAATTGTATGTTTTCAAAACAAAATATAAAGCAGCTATGAACTGTCATTATGATCTAAGTCATAAAAGGAACCATAAAATAGTATGTGGTAATAACTTTGTATAGGGTAGGCTATGGATAGGTTCAAATTAAATAAGAATGATAAAAGTTGATGTTTTAAACTGATAACCCCATTTGACTTGTTATTTTATACTGTTCATTCTTTTGTGGGTGATAAGAATATGACACACAACAACCTAACAAACTTTATGTGTAAGTAGGTGTGCGTATGCATATCTTTGTGTGTATGTGTTGTTTGTGTGCACTTGTGCAAGTGGGTGTATGTGTGCATGTGTGCAAATGCATGTACAAGTCAAAGATTAACACTGTCCACCTTTTAGTTAAGAGAGGGTCTCTCACTGAGGCTAAAGCTACTGATTCACTTAGGCTGGCTGACCAATGACCTCAGCAGATTCACTGTCCCCATCTCCCCAGTGCTGCGCTTGTAGGCACAACCTACTGTGTCTGGCGTTTTATGTGGAAGCAATCAATCCAAACCCAGGTTCTTGTGCTTGCACAGAATGCAGACTACCAACTGAGCCATCTGCCCAGCCCCAAGATGTAGACTAGATTCTTGACAGATTTCTAAGTATACAATACACCACTGTTGACTATGATTAATTTGACTCTTTTTTGGGTTCATGTAAGTGGAATCATGCAGTATATTCATTTAGCATACAATCTTCAAAGTTCATCTATGTTGTCACACACTGCAGAATTTCCTTCTTTTGCAAAGTTCAGTAATATTTCATTATAATAATATACTACCTATTTTTAACTATTCATCTATCAATGGATATTTAGATTAGTTCCCAATTTTAGGTGTTGTAAAAGTGAATATAGGAGTGTTAATTTCTTTCTGTGATCCTTATTTCAATTCCTTACGGGATCATTATATCATGTGTCGATGGCTTCTACTTCACCCATTTTCCATTGTGGCTACCTCAGTTTGTATTCCTGTCAATAGCATTCAAGGTTCCAGTTCCTTCACATTTTTCCAATACTTGTGATTATTGGTTTTGGTTTTTACAATACAACCTTGAAAAGTATTAGATCATTTCACATTTGGTTTCAATTTGCATTTCCTTCATGATTAAGTGTTGCTGAGCATTTTTCATACACCTGTTAGCCATCTGTGGGTCTTCCTTGAAGAGATATCTAGTGGATTTGGTAGCTATTTTTCAAACACTTTCTTATTTATTTTTTGATGATTTTGTTTAATATTGATTTATAGGGGTCTTGTATATATTCTATCAGCAGTTTCTTAGCTGTATGACTGGCAATTATTTCCCTTTGAATTAGTCATTTTTCTCATTGTGGTGACAAAAATACCTACTAAAAGCAACCTAAGGAAGGAAGCGTTTATCCCGGCTCCCAGTCTAAGTACAAGCCTCTCATGGCAGGGAGTGTGGGGCAGCAGGAACAAGGCAGGTGTCACATCACCCTCAGTCAGGAAGAGGAGTCAGGTGAATGTGGATGCTCTACTCGTTTTCTCCTTTTCATTCAGTCCAGGATCTATTTCATGGGATAGTGCTACACAATTCAGGAAAGGTCTTCAATCTTCTAGTAAACATTAATTTGGAAACAGCCTCATAGACACACAAAGATGTATGTTTCCATGGTGATTCTAATTCTAGTCAAGTTGGCAGTGAAGACTAATCATCACAACTCTATACCTTGTTAATGTGAAACCAAAGAACGTCATTTCAAACTGCAATATTCTGTCTCTGCTCTCAATTCATCTCATAATCCTAAATCAATTTAGTTTTCTATGAACATCCCCATAGTCTTTACCAGCCCCAATGCTGTGTTCAAAAGTCCAAAGTCAAAACTCTCTTCTAAGACACAAGGCAACCTCTTACTTGTGAGCTCATATCAAATCATACTTTCAATTTTCAGTGGCACAGAATAAATATTCCTATTCCCAAACAGAACAGTAGAAAAGACTGAAGTGCCAGATCAAAGCCAAAAGAAAACCACCAAATCTTGCAGCTTTAGTTTGAGTATTTAGGAGTCCAGATAGAATTATCTGGGCTCCAATGGCCTTATATAGACCTGCCCCTTCAACACTTCCACCTACAGTGGAAGTGTCTCATTTAGGCCAGGTCCAGTCTAAACCTTAAGCTTTTTTTGGTGGCTACCACACTCTGGCATCCCCAGTATCCTAGGTCTCCACTGTACCTTAGCCTTCACCTTTCCAGTGGCATAGAACGACTTCTCAGAGCCTCCTTACAGGAAGTCTGACCCTGGCACACACTGCTTGGCCTCAGAGGTGTTTGAACCCTTGGTAAAGCCTCCATGACCACTTCCTCCTGCATATTTCACACCTTCAAAACAGTACCATGTGGATAATAGCTCTAAACTCTGATGCCAAATCAACACTTGCCCTTGGCTGCCATTTTGCAGCCGGTAACTCCTTTAACAGCAGCCTTAATTCAGGGTCTCCCCTTTAAAATGAATCTGCATTTTTACAAAATGGAACTTGTGATGAGTAGATTTTTGCACTCAGGGAACCTCTCTTACTGCCCTAGCACAGACCATAAGTTTCTCTTTAATAGGACAGATCCCTTAGCACTTAACAGCTGCTTTGGCATTCACTAGAAACCAAATGCAAGACAGGTAACTATAATATGCCCAACAAAAAAATTACAGACTCCCTAAAACATAAGGTTTCTGTGATTTTTTTATGACTCAATGGCATAGTTCTCAAATATGAAATTTGTAGATGATAAGGTCATATCACAATGTCAAAATGTTGGACACTTGGACCATCAACATTGTCTTCCAGTTATAAACTTTAACACTCCTTTCTTCACTACACCATCTACTTTTGATATGCACTGTATACTTTCTTCCGCTCTCACTATAGACCGATACAACATCAGTGAGAAGTAGCAGCCTGAATGTTCTCACGTCTTGAACTTTCACCTACCAATCAAATTCATTTTATTATTTTTGAATTACCCTCTCTCGGGCTCTCAGGATAGAGGCAACATGCAGTCAGATTCTTTACCTGAATATGCAACTCTAGTGGGTTCGTGATAGAGTTCTCATCCCCTCATAACCCTGAAGAAGTAGGCAGCCCTGTCAGCATTTCTCTCAGTGTTCTGATCTCACAAACTCCCATCAAAATAGATCTCGCAGAGTTCTGGGGCTCCTTTAAGCCCCAGCAGCAAATTCTTCTACATTCTTCCTAAAAACCAGTTCCAAAATCCTAAGAACCACATGGTCAGTTTTATCACAGAAAAGGCCTACTTTTGGCACCAATTTTCTACATTAGTTACTTTTTATAACATCTGTGCAAAAATACCCAGCAAAAGCAACTTAAAGAAAAGAGTTCATATGGCTTATGGTTTGATGCTATAACGCTATAGCCAAGGCAGGAAAAGCATGGCGGCAGGGACATGAAGTGGCTTATCACACTGTGCACACAGGCAGGAAGAGATGAATGCTGGTGCTCAGCTCACTTTCCCCCTTCTATTCTGAGGCTGTATCAGTAAAAATGTGCTACAAGATATGGTGTTACATCCTCATTATGGCTATGCCTAAATAAAGAATAAGCCTAATTCTTAGAGTTAAAGGCCAAGAGTGGACAGAACTCTGAGAGTCTGTTCCTCCTCATGACTCTAGAACTGAGCTCTAGAGTCAAGCCTCAACAATACTTTTATTCAAATAGTTTTTCTGTCATGAACTGAGGAACCAAAAGCTTGGATCCACCTATATTGTGTCAGAGAACCCTGGGCCTAAAATATCTCATAGGCAAAATGTCAAATATACTTCTTAATTTTCATGTTTCCAACGAGGATACAAATATTAATATGCTGTTTTTCAGTGTTTTACTATACTAATTCAAGCACACCCATATTCATCCACTATCTTGATTGGAGGGCACAGTGGGGTTCCAGGGATCAAGGTCAGGTGCCCAGGACACAAAAGCACATGGCTCAGTGAGCTTGTCTGCATTATAAACAGTAGGTTTTTGGTACAAGATTAAGTCAAAGTCAGTAGTCCAGATTCAGTCCATGCTATAAGTCATTCCTTCAATAAGGAGATACTTCAACCAAAAGTGCTTCAAAATCACATCAGGCTACACAATCACTCAGTAGAATAAGCATTAAATATCTACTAAGGGTCAAGAAGTCTTCCATAAAATTTACCACAAAAGAGAGAATAATGCAAACAAATAGTTTCCTGTTCTAACTTGCTAGATTTTAAATTCTACTGAATTACATAGATTTGAACAATAACCACAAACCACTGGAGCTGAAACTGGAATTTGATATTTTAGCAAACATAAATAAACGTTTCAGTTGAATGATGCTTGTTTTAATTGTGGCTTGTTTTAACATTAAAATAACAATTTGCATGAGTAATACCTTATGTAATTTTGATTACAGTTTTTCAACACAACATTAAATAAATACCCTATAATCACCAATGGTTTATTTAGCATTACTGGAGGCACAATATAGTACCTAAACTGTCTGTGTCAATTCAAAAGCAACTTAGCCAACTGAAGAAGTAATTCAGAGGAGAGGAGGAACTGAAACAGTGTAGGAGGCAGCACCACGAAGAGCATGCCACATCAAACTCCGGTTGTATAAACCTTCTATTCAAAGTCACAGCAAGCACAGAGGCAAAGCGTAAACCACTTCTGAGAAATGAAACCAAGGAGAGAAAACAATAGTTCTAGTAACATATTCTTGTGGATCAATATATACACATCTTTACAAAATGCAAAATTCTAAGTGGTATTCCCACAGCAAAGCCCTCCTATCAATATATAAAACAAACCAATAGGTGATCATTCAATATTTCTTTGTTTGTTTTTTGAGACATGGTGTCTCTGTAGCCCCAGCTAGACTGGAACTTTCTATGTACACCAGGCTGCCCTTGATTGCACAGAGAATTGCTTGTCTCTGCTTTCCAAGTATTGAGATCAAAGATACACACCACCACACAAATTTTCTTTTATTGACTTCAACTTTTTTGAATTTTTTTTATTTTTTGTATATGAGTATATTGCTTGCATGTATGTAAGTTAATCTGAGTCATGCAATGCCGATCGAGTTCAGAGAGGGTGGTGGATTCCCCTAGAACTGGAGTTACAGATCGTTGTTAGCCTACATATAGGAGGATTGAACCTGGGTCCTCTGCAAGAGAAGCCATTGCTTTTAACTGCTGAGCCTTTTCTCCAGTCCCATACTGCAACATTTTAACAATGCTATTTTAAAAGCAACTTTTTTCAAGTAAAGATTTCTTTCACTTGGCAATATAAAATCATATTAGTTTATACTAATTTTAAATATAGCTTTAAAATATTTATGCTTCCTAGTTTTTGTGTTAATATGCCTATATACCAATTATTCTCAAATATATTTAATGAATAAAGCATGGACCATATCTAATCATGGATATTTCCATGTAATATTACCTAATCTAAGTAGAGTCCCCAAGTCAATATCTTTACATAGTTCTTTATCAGAAATATATCGGCTATTCATCAAACATCATCCACCAAATATTTCTTCCATTAATTTTAGAAAGAGAAATATATGGGAAGATTATTCTTTTTCCATTGATAAGAGTCTCTTTTGTATATATATTCATTCTGGACATTATAAATAGGGACTTCTTTTCAGAAATTGTTTTAAAGTTTTGAAAATATAATTTGTGTTAATAAAAATATGAATAAAAAATAAAAATGTAAAATGTTACAATTATTCTGAATGAAAAGTCCAAAAATATGACCTGAAGCATTAGTGCAGTTTTTATTTAATAGTTTGTATGTGCATGTACATGATGATAAAGTCCAAAAAGATACTCAAAAAAATTTTGAAAGGTTCACTACTGATGGTGATACTATGAATGAACCCTAAGAAGTTCTTTCTTTTTAAATAGGCTCTCTCTAGAGAGGTCTTCACAAGAGGGTCTTGTGATGTTCCACATGCCTCCTACTTCCACATATACTTTGCTTTTCCCATTTAGCAATAGACCCACCAAAGCAATACAACTGTTACAACATGTAAAACTAACTGCACACTACTACCATAATAGGGCACAACTAATGTTATTCTCTTTAAGGAATTCAAAAACACTGAAATTCTCCTACTAAGAACAAATTAACTCCATCCTTCCACTCTTCCATTAATTTAATTATTATTTCTGAAAGTAGCTTATCTTTACAAGAGAAAACTTCACAAACCATGAAAGATTATCATATGAATAAGGCAAGAACTGTTGTGTAACAAGCTCACCACATGCCACTCAGTACCATGTGTTCTGTTCTACTGGTGAGTTGTACTTGTGAAGAGGTCAATTTGCTTGTGAAGCTTTTCACAACTAGAATATAAATATGATTCCACACTCCAGAATTAAATTTCTCAATGCACTATCTACTTAACCTAACACTTTAATTTTAGTTAGCCTAAATTTTTAAAAAATGTAAAGGTCATATAAAAACATACTCAGCTGCCTGTCTGAAGTGCTTCAAATCTTTCTTCAACTTTTTGTTCTCATTCTCTAAAAACATAACCTGGTTGTAGACATCTGGAACAGTACCAAGAGATTTTAGATCAGTTCCTCCCTTCTGGATTAACTCATACCTGGAATGAAATCAAACAAAAGGCATTTTTGTCACATTTGTATTAGAAAATTGACTGTTATAACTCAAAATATTGTCTCATAGAATTTTATAGTAATTATTTGGCATATTATAGTTATAAATTAAAACCAATATTAACATATTGTTAAAATTAAATATCATTGACTTTCTATGAACTAGCACAAATATGCCATATAAAATACA
Organism: Eospalax fontanierii; assembly: GCA_035773235.1. Classification (NCBI taxonomy): domain Eukaryota; kingdom Metazoa; phylum Chordata; class Mammalia; order Rodentia; family Spalacidae; genus Eospalax; species Eospalax fontanierii. The sequence continues at coordinate 25,692,365 of CM069530.1, forward strand.
ACTGGCCATCTCTGTGTTCCGTGCATCTAAAGTCTAGTGAAGTTTTCAAATGGTCGTAGTCCTTATCTCATGGAGTTTCTAGACTAGTAGCAGATGGTGCTGTTTTAGAGGGAGAGAGAATGAAGACAAGAAACTGGCAAGGTGTTTACTACTTTGTACAGAGTATTCATGATGAACAGTATGACTGACTAAGTGATACCACAGCAGAGATTTGAAGTAAATGCGGGATGCCATGATGCAGATCTATAAAGGAGTACTATCTGAGACTGGCAGAAAAAATAAGTACAAAGGCTCTGAGACACAGACATGGTTGGCATGATCAAGAAAGAGTGTAAAGCCAGTATTTCTAAAGTGTTTGGAACTGAAGCCAATAAAGTAAGCAAAGGAGACATCAAGAAATGTCAGGACCAAAGGAGGAACCCAGCGAGAGCAAAATGATTAGACTGAATCAGGTTGAGGCCATGGGAAGGTGTTGAGAAAAGAAATAGTGATCAGATTCATGTTTTAAACGGATGATTCGTTTTCAAGAAACAGACTCTAAAGGAAACAGCATGTCCCAGGAGAGAAAGAGCAAGAGCAGTAGGCTGAACAAAGAGAAAATCGGTAGAAGTTATAAGAAGGAGAACCTTCTGGACATGCTATGGAAGCAGAGCTAACAGGATTCTCTAATGAATCAGCTGTCAAGTGACAGCACAAGTGGTAAGTCAATGATGACTTCAAGGCTTTTGACTCAGTAACAGCCAGCCATTTATGAAGTGACAGTGAAAGCAGGAAGAACTTGTAGTTGGAAGAATTAAGCATGGTTTCCATTAATATTAAATATTGTATGCCTACCACACATTCATAAGAAGAAAATGTTAGATATGCCTGTCAGAAGTCCAGGGGGACAGTCAAGGCCTGCAAAAAAACTGTACTTTATCAGAATATAAATAGTATTTCGCAGTCATGCCACTGGAAGAGACCAATTCAGGCAGCCAAGTGACCCCAAAAATGTAAAATTCATAGGGCTAATCCATAAAACACTCCACTGTTTCAAGATCGGAAGGGATAGGGGGACAGTAAACACTACCGAGAAAACACTTAGGTCAGAGCAGTACTGGAAAACAAGGGGAAGCTAGAACCCAGGGGTCAAGTGAAGAATATGCTCAAGATGGGAGAAATGCATGACTAAGCATCAGGACAGAAGGCTGAAACAGTTCCCAGAATTGGCAATTGACAGGCAATGCACAAAGATTTCGCTGGAGTACCAGGGATGAAAGGCAGCCTGGAGCACACATGAGCAGGAATAAGAAAGAAGCGACAACTTTCTCAAGATATTGTGCCAGTAAAGCAGAGATTAGGAACCCACACTGTGCCAGAATGACCTTTACAAAATGGACATAACCTGGACTAAAGACTTTGAAGTAATCCTGCAACCAAAAAGTTACTGTTTATAATGTAAGCAAGCCCAGTGAGCCATGTGCCCTTTCTATCATCTGTGTACCTGACCTTCATCCCTCAGGACTCCTCCTTGCCCCTCACCCAAGATAAGGAATGAATGTATGTGTTCATGTTTCACACACCAAAGTGCTGAAAGCAGCGTCCTCATTTCATTAAAAACAATGAAAAATTTGAGAAGTCTGGTAATGGTTGTGTGTGTGATGTTCTAGGCTCAGTAACACAGGGAAAGATTCTTTGACTTCTACTTCCCCATTTCATGACAGAGATACTGTTTCAATAAAGAATGAACACAGCCAATGATGGGGAGCCTCATTCTGAGAGACATCTGAAAGAGCAGGTGCATAGGAGTTCAGGTTCACTCTTGGAGTTATGAATGCTAAGAGCCAAGAAGTTTCTTTTCAAAGCAGCACTATAATGTGGCTTAGAAACTCTGGCAAAGACAAACTTCAAATAGGAAATACATATTATATGTGAGATATTATTGCACATCCATATACTTATGGGAATGTTCTAACAGACAGGGAAAGAATAAGCAGGTAAGAAAGAAACAAATGGAGAGTCAATGTCCTTGGGTAGGCAGAGGAGCTGGGATCTCAAGAACCACAGGAGGTTGTTCACAGAGGACAGTCTGTGCAGTTCAGTCCATAACAGGAGAGCAAGAGGTCTATTGAGGGCAGAACCACCAGGTGGTAAAGAGGTAGGTGGGGCATGTGAACCTTCTATATTCTCTTCATTTAAAAAAGAAATTTTAGAGAAGCATTAATAAATTAAAGACAGTTAAGTTTCAATCACTGCATGTTGAAAATGCATAAAGTTAGGTAAAAAAATAATTGGGACATAGAAAAAATGCTTCATGCCTAAAGTTATTAAAATGATCCTTACAAAGTTTGTTCTAGGTGTGCTAAATATTAGTTAACAAACGTTACTATTTTCATAGTAGAAATCAGAACTTTATTTACATGTTACATATTACATAATGCATATGTAACATTAATAAATAATATTGCATACTTTGCATATATTAACATTAATAAAGTCAAATATTGGTGTTGTATTCTTTACCTACTATAAGAAAATAATATTCTTGTAGATTATTCTTAATGTTAAAATAACTGAAACATGTTTACTATTTTCTATATCATAGAAAATAGTAAATAGTCATTTAGTCATAAATTCATTATTTTATCTATATTTGACACAACTTAGAAGAGAAGACATAAAGAGTTACTGAATGTTAATTGCACTGAAGTGAAAACCATAAGATTTTTTGTTTGGTTGATTTATTTATTTTTGACACTGGGTCACCCTGTAGCAACAGCTAACCTGGAACTCACTATATATACTGGGCTGTTCTTAATCTCACAGAGATCTGTCTGCCTCTGCCTCCTGAGTGATGGGATGAAAGACCTGAGCTACCAGGCCTGGCTTGACAGCAAAGTTATTAAATCCTATAATTGGTTTCAGAAGCTTAATTTAATGCTGAAATTACAATTCACCAAGTAAATTATTTCTATAAGGACAAAAAGAAAAAATATTTTTCTTTAGATATGATGTAAAGGAAATACAAAAGTCCATCAAAGTTCTTACCACTTACTGTTGGGTATGTACACTACTTAGAATTATATAAAGATGGAGAATTAGCTGTACATTTCCATGAAAAATGTTCAGTGTTTACAGAAGATTGACTGCATACCAAGAGTTTACAGCTTACTATGACAAATGAACACCATGATAAAACACCAATAAAGACGTAAAGGGTGACAGAAGAGTGAAGATTAGTTTTCTATCCTATAGCAACAAAGACACAGAATGGAAAACACAGGAGACAAGAACGTTTCAGTAACAAGTGTGAAGTATGAACTTCCTTCGTGTTTTCAGAGGGTAAAAAATATTTCCCTGGGGCTGGGAAAGATGGCTTAGTCGGCAAAGGACTTGTCAACGAAGTATGAGGAATTGAGTTCAGATTCTCAGCACCCACACAGAAGTGTCTAGCAATGAGCATGCCTATAATTTCAGTGCTGAGGAGGCAGGGAAAGGAGGATACATGGGGCTTGTTGGTCATACCATGATGCAGAGTGAATGAGTCCATGTTTAGTGAGAGATCACTCTCAGAAAAAAAAAAGGAAGTGAAAGGAAGTGAAAGAGACCGAGGAGAAAAACATGACCTGACGTCATCCTCTGTCTTCTGTGTGCACACACATGCATTCACACACACACACACACACACACACACACACACACACACAGAAAAAATATTTTACCAAGAAAGAAACTACTATTCCCCATACCAGTGAAGCAATACTGACAGTCCTTCACAGGAAAAATGTAATATACCTGAAAAAGTTTGTGCTGCTTGTGATTTCTCAAGCCAGTGGAGAAAACAAGGACAAATTTGAGCTCTAAATCAAGACATATGCTAAGCTCTCTCAATCTCCAACCAGGAATTGCCATTAAGAGACTGGTGCTTAAGATCAGTCTAGCTTGGATGCCTTTGTGATGCACTGACTGTGACTGGCTGGCACTTACTGAGGCAGAATTCCCTCCCTCTCTAAGCCCATTTCCTCATCCATGAAATTAAGATTTTGCTTATGGTTACCTGCTACATACAGTTTTGAGAAGAAATAGGAGAAACCATGCATGAGAACAGACTTGAGAGTGATGAATCTAAGACTTCATCATTTAAAAACTTTTGTGGGATTCACATTTAAATACCATATTATTTTTGCATAAATTTAATTGAAATATTCCTCTACAAGGCTTTCTTCTGCATATCACTGTATATATGTGCTCTATCCTAGCAGACTGGGATTCTGTGAGAGTCAGCATGATAGATGAGCCATGATATTACTTAGTGGTGGGGGATAAATAATGACATCACACACAACGAGGAGCCAACTCCTTATCAACTGAAGAAACAGGAATAGGTATCAGTGATAAAAGCACCACTAACTATATAGTATGAATTTCAACTTCCCTGGAAGTTGTAACTAATTTGGCAATATTTGAGTCATTATAAGTTTGCTAAATTTTATCATCCAAAAGTTAGCGTTAATCTGTATTCATTAAATTAAAGGAACATATTAGCTCATAACCTATTTAATTAATCATTAAATGCCATAAATAATTTCATGTCTTTTTACCTTTGACAGAAATTTTAATGTAAGCCTACCTTTAATGAAATGGCAGAAACAGAAATAAAACTGAAGAGGACCAAGGATTGCAAAGGAAATAAAAAGAAAGCTTCAAAACATGAACTAAAAAAGGAAGAAGAGTCAGAAAATAGCGATAGTAACAAAACAAGGCAAAGAAGGTCACTGACATACATTACTGTTAGTGAAGACTGACCATATTAACAGTCAGAAACAACCCAGTACAGGGAGGGAATGAGGCAGCACATACTCAGGTTAAAGTAATCAATCCAAAAATTAAAAAGAAAAAAAGAAAGAAAGAAAGAAAGAAAGAAAGCCATGGGAGTGGAGAGAAGTTTCCGCAGTTAAGCGGACTGGTTGGTCGTGCAGGAGATCCGAATCCAGGTCTCAGATCTAACTAATCCCAGAACTAACATCATGGCTAATAAACAATGTCTGTAACTCAAGTTCCAGGGGATTTAATGCCCTCTTCTGACCTCAGTGGACATTGCAAGATATGGGTGCACTTACATACATGCAGGCAATATATTCATACACATAAAAACAATAAATAAATTTTTAAAAATAAAATAATGCCATGAGTAAGGCCAGCCTGACCTAAACAGTAAGCCCTAATTCAAAAATTCATTCATTAATTAGAACTAATGCATTCAACAGTACCATATTATAAATCTGCTATGTGTAGAGTATGTGACAACTGCAGATCAAAATCCAAATATCTGCTGTGAAACAACTGTCCAGTATTGGGATAACAAACACCAAATAGCAGCTAAGGAGGAAGATAAAAGTAGTTGAATCACAGTATTAATAAATCTATACATGCGTTCTATGAGTTTTACAGGAAAAGAATCAATCGGCTGCATAAGTAGAGAAAAAAGCATTTTATTACAAACTTTTAAGATGATAGTTTTAGTAAGTTATTTAAATAAAACTATAAATACCATTATGTAAAAGTACAAAAAAAATTTCCAAAAATAACTGTCTTATATAACACCGGAGACCATTGCTCTTTTTTTTTTTAATTTGGAAAGCATTTGTAATTAAATATTAAAGGATGCTGAATGAAAATTTCTTTGCAAAGGATCCCATGACGTGTGTGTGTGTGTGTATGTGCATGTGTTTGTGTGTGTGTGTGTGTGTGTGCATGCAATGGTTTCACCTGAGAGTGAAAGGTCCTGCCAGGTCCTGCCTTAAAACTTTGTTTATTCACCCCTAGAAGATCCTGCTTTGTAGGGCCTGAGTGCCACCATCTTAAACACCCCTAGATCACATACCCTATAGCCTATACCTCCTCCCCCACTCCCTCCCCTGACCACTATTCCAGGAACTAGCTAGCTGCTGCAAATAGCTGATCCTATTTTACGGAATGCAGCTACTCCCGGCTCTCAGGAATGCATTGCCCCATAACCTAAGTGCAACTTCCCTATCTAACTCCCCCCAAACCCTTCCCCTTTCGCGGATTTTGGCTTTAAAAACTCCTTACTCTGAACACTGGGGGTCGATCTCCCCTGACCCTGCGTGGTTATGAGACGACCCCAGTGCACTGGTCTCCCGAATAAAGGCCTCATGTGTTTGCAGCAAGAACGGTCTCTGGTTGATTTTTTGGGTGTCGCCGTATCCCGAGACTTGTAGGAGTGTCTCCCCATTTCGGGGTCTTTCAAGAGATGGTGAATTTCTATCCAACAGATAGATTCATTCTGGTTATTAGTGTTGTGAATTTGGTAGAATATGGAATCACCTGGAGATAGGCCTCTGGGGATGCCTGTCAAGGTATTAGCTTGATTATGTTAAGTGATGTGAGAAGGGCCATCTTAATTATGGACAGAACCAGTCTCTGGGCAAGAGGTCCTGGACTGTAAAGGTGGAAAAAGTGAGCTGAGCACTAGCATGCATTTACTGCCATCTGCTTCCTGGCTGTGGATGCCATGTGATCGGCTACTTCTACCTCCTGCTGCCTTGATTTCTCCATACTGGACTTCACCCTAAACTGGGACCAAAATAAACACTTTCTCCCTTAAGTTCCTTTTGTGCTTTATCACAGCAACAGGAGACAAAACTAAGATGCTCACTTGTCATTTAAAGTCTCTTAAGAGAGTAAAAAGTCCACATGTGAATGTTGTTAATGTTTCCAGTGAACTAGTCATTCCCACAATTGCTCACCATTCAGCCTGAAAGCAATCCAGTGTCTTGGCCATTCCCATTTTGATCAGAAAATTGCAGAGAAAGTCTTCTATTGCTTCATGTACCACATTCTTTGGAGGGAGTATTGTTTTCTGCTCCTGGAATTTAAATGGACAATTATTTATTCTGTAAATGTATTTTGTGTTTGTTATGTATATGTGTATATTTATTCTGTATTTATTCTGTGCAGAAACTCATTCAATTTCCAACCATTTTTCTTAAGTGCTATGTACCCGGGACTATTTTAATCACTAGAGACAAAGCATTATTGAATCAAAATTACTCTGTTCTGTAACATAGTAGTTTAGTAAATGGAGACAATATCGGTAACTAGTAAAATCATTTACACCCGGGCAGGTAGTGCAGAGTACTGGGAGGAAGGACAGTAAGAGCAAAGCCTTGAAGACAGGGAAGTCCAAGCCTACAGTAAGTTTGTGTGTGAAGTGTGGGAGAGCTATATATGCACAGTAATAAAAGAAAGTTTCACTTTTAAAAATGAGATTGGGGCCATAATCACAAAGACACAAAGGCCATGCTGGAGGAAGCGCATCACTGTGGGTGGGCTTAGAGAGTTCTTAAGCTTTGCTGGGGATTTCCAGGCATGCTCTGCTTCCTGTGCCTGAAGATGTGTTTAGTTTCTGTGTCTACTCTAGCTACTTCTGCTGCCATGCCTTCAGCCATAATGGACTCTTGCCCCTTTAGAACCATAAGCTAAATAAACTCTTTCATAAGTTCCCTTGGTCAGTGTTTCTATGACAGCAACAGAAAGCAAACTAAGACAGCTTCCTAGAAGTATTTATATAATTTATACCTCCAAACCTGGAGAAATAGGTGAAAACAAGATACATATGAGAGCAAATTGTAAAGTGTTAGGAATTAAAAATAGTGAAATGGAAAAACTAAGAAAAGAAATACTAAGAGAATTCAAGATGTGATAATTTTATTAAAAGAGTGACATGGGGTGGACACCTGGAGAGATGACCGAGTGGTTAAGAGCTACTCTTACAGTGGATTGGTTTCAGTTAACAACCATCTGTAACTCTAGTTCCAAGGGAATCCAGTGTCCTCTTCTGACCTCCAAGGACATCGCACAACACAGGTGCACTTACATGCATGCAGGCAATATACTCATGAACAAAAAAAATAATTTAGAAAGAATAGATTATGGGCAATTACACATATGTGGTCCTCAAGAGTTGTTGAGCATTAGCAACCACTAACTACATTTTGATATCCTGCATCACTATACATATCTGCTCTTTTCTTTCATGACTTGATGACTCTATTCATGTCTATATTCATGTCTATTTTCTGGGTAGCTCTGCTGCTTTTGAAATATGTTTGCCATTCACTGTATTCCAAAGTGAATATCCCCTATTAACCTTTTGACTCATCTGTGCTGTGCTTCTCTGTTGTTGTGGATACTGGGGAATCCATTCCACACACACTCAAGTTTAGCAGAAGCGCTGCTGATGATGGAAGGGCAGCACTACTGCCTGTCTCCACCGCTATTTCAAAGCAGGCAGTAACAGGGCTTGCTTCTTCAGGCAAGTGTAGCTTGAATTCTTTGAATGTTATCATTTCATTGGCAGGAAGGAACACCATTTCAGACAAATGATCCATTTTTAAATGAAAATTTTCCTTGTTACCATATCATGTGACCAATCTACCCATTTGAGATTTCAACCAAACATGCCAGGCTGAATGGGAAAAAGCAAAAAAATAATAATAATAATTGCTGATAACTTCTTAAAAGTTTGCTTTCAGAAACCTTATTATATCTAATTCGAAATCTGTTATCATGACTCAGTGATTCAATTTGAGCTCTTTTTCTTTAGCAAAATCCATCAAATCTATAATCATTCATAACATGTTTCATTTCATCCAGTTATTAATACAGAAATAAGTAGACGAGTTCTAAAATTCTAGGAGCCCACAGGAACATGAATTGTAAGTTGCCATGGTCATGGCATTTTATTACAGCAATAGAGAAGGAACTAATACAGTAACAGACATCCTACTTCTCTTCTTTAACCTAGAAACTGTAACATAGAATGCATAGGATGTTTACAGAGAAACACACCAAAGAAAAAAAAGTTCTTTGTGGCTCCATATAATACCTTTAAAATTGCTATGCAAAATGTAACATTGATGCCCATTAATAGTAGCTTCTGTGATATACAAAAGTGGTAGAATGAACTGAAATACATTTTGGAGCTGTTGCATGAGTTTGCCCCCCGCCTCCCCCCGGCCAGCTGGACTGTGTTCATCTGCACCTGCCTGCTTGGATCGCACAAACAAACTTGACCGTTGGGGCTCTGTAGGAATGGAGGAGCTGGAAGAGTCAGTCACCCGTTCCAACCAACCAGTGACATGAGTTGTACGTAGGAGAGGGACTAAGGTATGAGCAGAAGAATCTGGGAGGAGACTAGTCCCATTTTTGCCATCTTGGGCAGCTGGCAGCAGGTCACAAGGTCCCTGATGAAATATAGAATTTGCTGTACAGTCTCTGTAGGGGAGCCCCCTCCCTTGCCCATTGCTCTGCAAGTAAACTCAAATAAATTCTGGTTTCCCAAACTATAGTTTGGAGAGGAGAGCAGGGCTGGACACCACTTGTGCCTCCCAGAAAGAATTTTATCAATGGGAGCCTACAAAAAAATCCTGGTAGGCACTAGAGAAATGTCTCAGTGCTTCATAGCATTTGCTGCTCTTTCAGAGGAACAGAGTCCCAGTTACCAGAGCCACCTTGGGTGGTTCACAACTGTCAGGGGAGTTCTCTTCTCTTCAGGCCTCTGCATGCACCTGCAGTCAATGGTGCATACCTGAATACAAACAAACCTACATAATTTAAAATAAAATGAATCTTTTAATATAAATTCTGATAACTCTGCAGTTTTATAATAAGTATTTTAGAGCCCAAACCAGATAACTTGGAATATGCTGCCTAAAACTATTTTAAAACATTATATAAAAATGATCTGAAGCCCCATAATTAAATGTCATGGGAGATGCCAAGGTAGCTGAGGACAGAGAAGCATAGAAACCATAATTGTTAGGTGAGAGCATAGTATTACTATTGAAAATAACCATTATATAATGAAATGCTCTTTTGGCTTCTTTGTTCAATAAACAAATGCATTTTGGATAAGATGGAATTGGGAAAACTAGAAGAAGAGGAGTACTTGTTGCCTGTCATTTCTAAAATGCCTACATGGCCTCTAAGAGTATGTACGTGTGGCTACAATACCTTAGACAGGGCTCCATTCTCAGTCTCCTTTCTGTCTGTCTGAATACAACCATGTACACATCTTAAGCCCCCACAAAGAACAGAAATATAATAATCTGCTATTTGTGCTTACTATATTCTTATTTATATATTAACACATATAATCCTGTCAATATACTTATGGCTCAATCTACAGTCCTGCGTTTGTACACAACACACATATACATAAACACATGTTCCTAGCTGTGCTCTCATAATTTTCTTTTATCTTAACATATAATAATATGCTGGACATTTATTTATTTATTTGGTGAATATTTCCCAGGTATCAAGCACTGTAAAAAGGGTAGGTATTGAATGTAAATAAGGCACAGTCCTTTCTCATGGAATTGACTGAATAAAAAAACACAACATTAGAATATATATATATGTGTATATATATATATATATATATCAGCAAATTGATTAGTGATAAAGTTAGATTACAAAAAGCCTGTCATAAATCCACACATATACACAACCAATTATGTACATTTATATAATTTGAGTAGCACTTTTATCTTGATTACACATTATATACACATCCCATTATGACTTTGTAACTAAGGAGGGCAATAAAATACTTCAGAATACACACACACACACACACACACACACACACACACACACACACAAAGCACTACAAGCAAGTTTTATAGATTGCTTAATTATCCAAAAATATTCTGTTAACATAGACCCAAGAATCTATCGAGAACAAAGGTAGATGCAGATAAGATTGGAAAACTATACAGTAAAACATCAAAAAGTCAAAGGTGGGGCTGGAGAGACTGAGTACTGTTCTACTTTGCTTGCAATTGCTATGACAGAAACACTCTGATGAGAAAACCAGCATGCAGAGGAAAGGGTTTGACTTATAAGCACAGCCCATCTTTAAGGGAAGCCAAGGCAGTCAGGACAGGCACCTGAAGCATAGACAATGGAGTGCTGCTTACCAGCTTGCTCCTTTGGCCTGTGCTCAGCCTGCTTCCTTTTACAACACAGGACCACGTGTTCAGGGGTGGCACTACAGTGGGCTAGGCCATCCCGCATCACTCAACAATCAAGAAAATGCTCCACACACATGGCTACAGGCCGGTCCACTAGATATAATTCCCCAGTTCAGGGTGCCTCTACCCAGGTGTGTCACACTGACAAATACAGCTATCCAGCACACACAGTGATTAAGAACACTGGTTGCTTTTGTAGAGGACCTTGCTTCAGGTTTCAGCACCAACGTGGAGGTTAAAAACCACCCATAACTACAGTTTCAGTGGATGCAACGCCATCTTCTGACCTCCATGGGTATTGTATCTGCATGGTGCACTTATATTTAGGCAAAACAGTCATGCACATAAAATAAAAATAAATAATCTAAAAATTTTAAGAAGTCAAAAGCAGGTGAAAGGCTAGAGCAATTAAAGATTTAAATAGAGGAGAGCAAAATTCATATTTTCATTTGGAAACCTTCTTAGGAGGGAATTGAAGGAAGCATGGTATCAGCAGCATCCATTAGTTCAATGAAAGGCAGAAGGTAGATCTATGATACACACAGTGAGTGGTGAGAGGGACGGGAAGGACATGAGATGCTGAGAGCATAAAAAACGTGCAGGTCATAAAAATTAATCAGATGTTGAGTGGCAGAGAATTACTGGGTCACAAATCAAAATTAAGTATCCTGATAAGTTTGGCATTGTTCTAGAGTCAGTGAGTGCCTTTGAAGACTGCCGTTTCCCAGCATAGAACCGGAGAAATGGGGAACAGCACCCAACCCAGCGGAAGCACTGCTGGCAGCTGATTACTGCCAGGTGACAGAGAGGGTGAGCTGATCTTTAAGGAAGAGACTGTGGATAGGCTGACTATACTCCAGTGAATGAATTTGAACTGAGGAACATCTGGGCCTACAAACTTGACTCCATGGGCCTTAATAAATGACAGAATATGTGAGATTTGGTGAAAAGGGGCTGTGGGGGGTATAAAGATGATTGGGATGTTCTGTATGAAGTATACAAAAATTCAATAAAAATAGACATAAAAAAAGGAAAATATATATTAACCTCAGTTAATTTGTGATTTCACAGCATTGATTCCTTACTTCCCATAAATCAAATTTACTGGCTTGGATACCCCATAGTCAAGACTTTGAATACACAGTTTATTGTATTATTCAAAATAAATATGTACATCAGGAAAATGGAAACTCAAAACCAACAGATATGTTTATCATGAATTAATAACTGAGTCTGTGTGAGGAATAAAATTGCTTTATGCCATAAACTCATTAACAACAGGAAAGATTTTAAATAGTGCACTAATTGCTTATGAGATCAAATTGTCAAAGAAATATACTAATATACTAATCCACTCTTACTTTTCTCTATCAACACAATTCTTACACAAAATTTTGATATTAATTTTTAAAGGTTGGAGGTAGAGCTCAGTGGTAGAGCATTTGCCTAGCAAATACAAGGCCCTGGGTGCAATACCCAGAGCTATGAAAAAAATTATCTGATATTCTTAAAATACTTGAAAATATCAGAATACAATTCATAAAAGTTTTCATGGTTTTTGCACTTAGAAGGCTTTTACACTCTTAAAAATTGTTAAGGACTTCAAACAGAATCTGTTTCTGTGACCTATAACAATCAAGAGTTTCCATACCAGATATAAGTAAATTAGTATATACTTATTTATTTTAAAAATATCCACTTATTATTTTTAAATTATTACAATAAAAGTTTTTATTTTTAAATTTTAATTTAATCATAGAACAGTAATCAGTAGCCAATATCTCCTCATCAAAGACTCTCGTCTGCTACCCATTTATCCAGTTCCATGCTGGATTTTTGTCTGCGTGAGTTTACATGGGTCTTGAGCATGCCAAAATCACTGCTTAAGTTCATATGAGCAGGGTCCCAGGAGCTTACAGGATTCTATTTCCATATGCTCAAGCCACTCCTTACTGGCTCTTACAATCTTTCCACCCATTTACACAATGGAGTTCTACTCAGCAGTAAAGAAAGATGAAATCATGACATTTGCATGTAAATGGATGGAATTAGAAACTTATGCTGAGACAATTAACATAGAATCAGAAAAGGAAACTATGTTCTCTCTCATTTGTAGTTCTTTACGTATGTAAGTATCCTGATGTAATTGCAGGAACCAGGAAAATGGAAAGGAACCAGGGAGGGAAAGGGAAAGAAGGAACCTAAGAGAGAAGAATAATAGGAAACAAGTGTTACAAGGGAGAAATAAAAAGGGGGTTATTTAAATGGGAGGGAGAGGGAGGATTATACAAGGAATATGAGGATAAGAGAAAAGATGGATCTCAACAGAGTTGGGGAAAATTGGGACCCTTTAAGGGGGGAAGACATGGAGGGAAGGATAGAGGTGGGGGGGAGAAGGGGAGAGAGAGGAGGAGGGGGGAGAGAAAAGGGGAGAGAGGGGGGAGAGAGAGAAAGATAGAGAAAGAGAGAAAAGATACATAATGCCTATCTAGTGTAAAACACCAGAGGTACTCATGTTAGTCTAACAACCTAATGACAAATACCACATACAGTATCTCTGGATGTGCCCACAGTTGAAAGCTATATAACAAGAAACAGTGCCATACAGGAGAAAACTTCCTTTAAGTTGTTAGCCAAGATGATTCAAGAGACTCTCAAAATTACATGGGCTCTTACTACAGCCCTTGATTGCCTCCCAGAACTTGAAGGTAAAAACCATACTGCTGAAGACGAACATACTTTGGAGACTGGATTTGGAGCAATGGAGTGGGAAGTGACCTGGAAGGCACTTCCCCTGAAGGCTAGCACTTATAGCTCCAGAGAACACTATGCAAGGAGCCAAGGCAGAACACCAATCAATAGCACAACACAGATTCATGACAAAATAATCCCATGGATGACTGGCACAGCATTGACACTGGTGCAGTGCAGTGAGGTAGCACTTCTATTTCGGGGCAGCTACCCAATCAGCAGCTACCCAGTAGGTCTCAGAGCCCACTCAATGGGACTAAACTCCTGTACTGTACTGCAGTCATAGCCAAATACACATAGCTGAAGAGGTCACAGAATTTAGAGATCCCCAGAGCTGTCACATCCATAGGTCAAAGTAACCTCTTACTAAATGCAAAATATGTACCCTCATATTTACAGTCAAGTATCCCATCACCATCCATCAAAGAAACTACTTTTGTACAGACAGAGACTAATTAATACACAGTACTATAGCTGGTCATACACAGACATTGTGAATTGTCCATGCCTGAGCAGCATATCTACAATGCAGCCTCCTCACCTAAGGCTCATGCAACACAGAACAAGGGATTAAAAAAGACACAACAAAGCTCCCACATGCAAAACAGGGCTAACAATACAAAAGGTCACAAATTACTAAATCATGGAGATTAGGAATCTGCAGAGTGTGGGTCCCTGAACACAACTCTTGTATTAAGTCTCACTCACCCAGGGCTCAGTGACCACTGCAGAAGAGGGGGCAGAAAGACTGTAATCAAACTTTTATATGCAAATATAGGTCAACATATTTTATGAAAAACACTCCTTCCCAAACAAAATTTAAACGTAATGTGAAGAGTGCCACGGTTCAATCTTCATTAACATTCCGGGAACTGAAAACCATGCCATACATATGACACTGCTGCTTGGGAAAACCATCAATCAGATGTCTCTAAAAATACCTAGACCATCTCAAGAAATTCCTTTAGTCCACATAATTTCTTATATAAAGGGAAAATGGAAAAGAAAGTGAAGGAGAAAAAGAAGGGATATTTCAGGAAGTTTAACAACCATTGATTTGACTCTTGAAAAATTCTAATTTTTATGAAAACTAGATGCCATTAAAGCTCTGTTAGCACCAGTGGAGAGCAGAAACTCAAGAACCAAAAGAGCTAAAGAATTATCAAACAACAACAACAATAATATACTTACAGGAAGGTGCACAGTCTATATAAGGAAACCTAATTTATTGTAAGTCGACATTTTCTTCCATCAAACTGTATATAAATATCTCCAAGGAGCACACACAAGGAAATGTATGGTCTATGTATATATACATATACATATACATATACATATACATACATATATATATATATATATATATATATCCCTAGCTACTTATATCAACCCATGGAAAATACTGTAGTTTCAATAAACATCCAAAAACTAAACTACCCAGTTCATATATTAGTAATATTTTCATTTCCTGTTTTTTCCATTCTTTCAAGAATCACTTTAAATATAATGAAAATACATTGTATTCAGAGTTTAAACCACTATATGTATAAGAGAAATGACAAAGAGATGAGCAGTGAATGAACATGCTCTGACTTCACCTCATGAATCATTGCATTGAGATATCCAACAGATTAATGAGTCTACATAACAGACTACACTTTGTGTCTTCACAGAAGGAACTTAT
The DNA here is from genome assembly GCA_035773235.1 of Eospalax fontanierii. Classification (NCBI taxonomy): domain Eukaryota; kingdom Metazoa; phylum Chordata; class Mammalia; order Rodentia; family Spalacidae; genus Eospalax; species Eospalax fontanierii. The sequence goes on from CM069530.1 coordinate 25,707,842, forward strand.
CCACAAGCTTTGTTAGAAGTACATTTTATTGGGGCTGGGGAGATGGCTCAGCAATTAAGAGCACTGGTTGCTCCTGCAGAGGACTGGGTTTGAAGGTTCCCTACCACCACATGGTGGCTAACAACCATCTGTAACTCCAGTTCCACGGAATCCAACACCCTCTTCTGAACTCCACAGGCAATGCACAGCACAGATGCACTTACATACAAGCAGGCAACAGACTCATACATATAAAATTAATAATAATAAATAAAATTTTTTACATAAAAATGCATTTTATTATGAGAGTTCTGCATTCATAACAGAATCTAATCAATTGTGGCTTTATAAAATCTGTTTCAGCATTTTTTCAATTGTAAGTTGGACAGAGAATTGGAAGACTTAATGGATTTCCAGACAATAAGTCTAATAAATAAGGAGAGATTAAAATCCAGTATAATATGGGGCAAAGTTTAGGCCACCATCTTGTACTGAAGAAATCAAACTTGTAATTAAATAAAAATATATCCTTTTTAATGTATGCTGGTATGAAATTAGGAAGTGCTTTTAAAAATATTTCCTCTAATTTCATTAAATCGTGGTCAAATTTTGTTTAATTTTATAGAGCTTTCAAAAGTCTTATTTGCTTTCATTGAAATTATAATAAAATCATATCCCCTTAACAAAATTAGTTCAAGGTCTGCACAGGAAAATGTTATGACATACCAAGCAGTCAGTGCATGATTGAATACCCCCATGAAAAACAAAAATCCAAAATGCTTTTAAAACCTACTATAAAATGTTTAAGAATAAACAGGAAAGCTTACTTTAAGTGGTAGTACTTTGCTTCATAACTAACACATTCAATGTCTAAATTACTTTCCAAACTTCATATAAAAAAAACATTCCTGCTAAGCTACAGGCTACCATAGTGTGCAAAATTCTCACCAAAATCTGAGTGTCTCTGTCCCGCTCTTGAACCATATGAATTGCTTTTGCAAGATCTTCTTCACCTTCTGGAATGCTGAAATTGTCATCTGGGATCTAGATTGAGATAAAGACAAGGACAGGAAGTAAAGGCAGATGAAACATTACAGAATGCTTCCCACTTATCTGAGGAACACATTCTCAAATATTCGGCAGATGCCTGAAACTATAGTTCATTTCCAACCTTGCATATACCATTGCTCCAATATATATCTATGATGTTTAATTATAAACTAGGCACACTAAAAGATGGATAGTGATAATGACAACAACATATTGCAATAAAGTCACTTAAAACTTATTCTTTATTTCTGGAGTTTTCAAGTCAGTATTTTCAGACTGTAATTGGCCATTGCTAGCTATAAAATATAGAGTATGATACTGAGCAGTCTCATGTGATCACTTGTACTGAAGAAGTTAACTCTACAACTCTTTAAAAAGCATCCTTTTTAATTAATGCTGATAAGGAGGCATATGAGAGAATCTGTCTATATTTCATTTCAGATATTTACATCACAAATTAAAACATGAAAGAAATATTCTCTGCACCAGGCATACTGGTACATCTCTTTGATCTCAGCAAACACAGATGAATCTCTGTGACCAATCTCTGTGGCCTCTGTAAGGCCAATCTGGTATACACAGTGAGAACCAGACCAGCTGGGGCTGCAGGGGACTCTCTACCTTCTGTCTCTTTCTCTTCTCTCTCTCTCTCTCTCTCTCTCTCTCTCTCTCTCTCTGTAAAATCTGGGTAACTGACAAGCCAACATTTTACTTCCTTGTAAATATGTCTAATAAACTGAAGATTAGCTTAAAGGAAACTGCATTTAACTACACTGGAAAATATCATCTAACAATTCTGTTGGAAAAAAGTTGTCATGTAAATGCCACCAATTTCTCCCTGATCCTGGGCTTTTTCCACATGGCTTTTCATAACTGACCATGGTAAATCACTAATTTACTACAAAATAAAACTTCGAGTCTTAAAATTGTAGAAGAATGCAGTGAATGTGTGGTTCTTACGCTAACGTCAATTAATGATCCTTAGTGCCAGTCCTATTTCTACCCTTACACTGAACTGATCCAGTAGCTCCATCTGGCTCATGCAATGCTCACTTTACCACGAGCCTGCCTCCTATGCTGTCCTGCCTCTTCCTGGTCCAGGCCACACATTGCCAGGTTTGCTTCCATATGGTTTCATTCAGTCTCTGACATCCAGAAGGACTTTATAATTCATTCTCAGAAGTAATGAGAGGTCTTCATGAGAACACTGAATTAAAGGAGAGCTCTGGGATAAAAGCGCATTTACAGAGCTGAATTTCAGGTAGAAGGAAAAAAAGATCCTGGGTTCCAACTGGCACTGGTGATCTGGAATTCCCTTCAAGAGAAACTGAATGATGGGAAGAGGTTCCTAGACAGGAATGGTGGTCTCTGAAGGCATGGACCAAGCAGGTGATACAGAGCTGAATCTGAAAATGAGGAGCAGGGAAACCAAAACAGACAAAACATTTCCCAGTGTAAGGTTTAAACAGCATTTTCTCAGTTCATTCATAATCAACTAATAGCTACTTCGGTTCAAACACTAGTATCTTAAAGAAAATAATTCCTTATGTATTTCAGAACATAAAACAAATAATTCATAGGAATGGCAACAATAACTTATTAATAATGGAAATTGTTAAAAAGCAAGTTACCTCTTCATATTCACATTCATCTTCAGATGCTTCAGTTATGGTGACCTCTGAATATCTGTCAAGTTTAAACTCAAAATTTATGGAATAAATTGATTTGTCCTTACAGTATTAAGCAAGTTACATCACTATGAAATCTGTAATCACATGTAACTTAATTTTCAAATTTTTCTTCTATTTAAAGCCTATAAAATTATATAATAAATTATTTTAAATTATTTTGTTATTATAGTATTAACTCCATGAAAAACTACATTTTTGTACATTTTTATTAAATTTTTGCATATTTCACACAAAATATCTTAATCATCTTTATACCCCTTCATCATTAGCACCCTCTGAGCCCTACCCCTATCAGATTTCATCATGCCTTCTGTCATTTATGTCAAGTTAGTGTCCCCAGGTGTCCCTCAGCAGAAATTCCTCCCCTGAGGTCTGGTCAGCCTATCTAGAGTACCTCCCTTAAAGATCAGCTCTTCTTCACCCAGCAGTAATCAGTTCTGTAATCAGTTCTTCAGGTAAGGTTGGGGCCTGTTGCCGATTTCCACAGTTCTATACTGAGTTTCCTAGTTGAGTTTTCATGGGTCTTGTGTATGCTGTCATCATTGCTACAAGTGCATATGAGCAAGGTCTTGGGAGCCTGTAGGACTCTATTTCCATGGGAAAAACTGTATCTATCTGTCTGCCTACTATCTAGCAGTTTTCAGCTTGATTCCAAGAATTTTGATAAAAATATAAAGTATCATAGGCTAAAATAAATTAGATTAGAAAAATGACGAAGAAGATCGCTCTGAGAGGAGAGCACATGCCTTGAAAGCATGAAGGCCTGAGTTTGTTCCCACGAATGCACATAAAGGCAGATATGGTAGAGTATCTTTAATCCCAGTGCCCCTAAAGCCCTAAAGCAACATAGGAGGTGTAGATAGGAGAGTCTCTGGGCTTGGGGGCAGCTAGTCTGTCACATGCAACAGGAAGCAAGAAGAGTCCATTTCTAAAACAAGGTGGAAAGCTAGAACCAACACCTTAGGTTGCCCGGACCTCCACATATGCATGGCATGTGTTTATGGCAGGAGACAGAGAGAGAGAGAGAGAGAGAGGGAGAGGGAGAGAGGGAGAGGGAGAGAGAGAGAAATTGGAAATAAGGAAAAACATAACTTTAGTTATCTTAGGCAAAACTGAAGTATCAACAGCTCCTAAATCTCCATAATTAGCATGAATTTTAAAGTATTGTGAATGAAATAACAGAGCTACAACAATATTTATAAATAAATGAAAAATATACCCATGTTTTCATCAATCAAATTTACCAAAATCTTTACTTTTTAAATACATGTCAGTTTTTGATTAACTTCTCCTTATGAATTTTCTTATTTAAAAACATCTATTTATGCATATGTGTATGTTTCTGTATGAGTATATACCGTATGAGGGCAAGTACCCACAGAGGTCAGAGGAGGAGAAGGGGGCATCAGACTTCTTGGAGCTGGAGCTACAGGTAGTTGTGAGCTCCTGATATTGGCTGCTGAGAAGTGAATTCAGTTTCTCTGGAAGGGCAGCAAGCACTCTTAATGGCTGGCCCATCTCTTCAGCTCTCATAATTTTTAAGCAAATATAAACTATATGTCAAAATTAAGTCTTTTTAAACACTCAAAAAGTTAAATAACGGTGCTGGAGAGATGGCTCAGATAGTTAAGAACATTAGGTGTTCTTGGAGAGGACCAGGATTAGATTCTCAACACCCACATGGCAGATAACAACCATCAACAATTCCAGTTCCAGGGGATCCGATGCCCTCTCCTGAACTCTGTGGGCACTGCACGTCACAGTGCACTCACATATGTGCAGGCAATACACTCACACATAAAATAAAAATAATAAATATCATATTTCTTAAGTAAATATACCAATGAAAATGAGTTTAACCAAAAGAATTCTAAGAGCACTGATTTAAGACATTTAAAATCTTCAAGTGATTCTAATAACAATTAAAATTTTAAAATAAAGAAGTAACAATAAATATCAATAATGAATTTCAAAGAGGAGGTTTCTTTCCACTGGTTGGCTTCTTATTTTAATTACACTGAATTGATATTCTAAGCTTAAATAGTGTGAACTTGACAATTTCATATACAGTAATCGTTATGAAAATCAAAGATGAGATTTGTCTATTTTTTATTTTGCTGCTGGTTATAAAACTTGTCCATTTTATCTCTGAAGAGTTAATGTATATGTGACAACTTCAGTAATTGGTAACAAGAATAGATAACACCCAGTCTGAAAGAAATTCAGTACTTTCCTATTGTCCATCTATTAAATTGTTTGAGCCTTATCCTATGGGGCTATAACTATTATCACCTACATTTTACAAGTAAAAAATCAAAGATACAAGTCTCCAAAGCTAGTACTAACCAGAATTAGGAATCAGTCCTAGAATTTAGGCTTTTCTCTGTTGTACTGTCTTTTCATTGCATCCCTGTGTCTATAAAGACCTGAAGTGTTACCAATTATCTTCTACAGTGATCTAAACCTCTAAACCCATTCTTATTGCTCAGCTTCATAAGTACTCACTCTTCATGGCCTGCCTATTCCCATCACTTACACAAGTGAGACACTTCAATCTAATTTAGCTATGTTCAGTCCTCAAATGTCAGATGTTTCTCCAAAAGCCAATGTTCTATTATCAAACATGAGTGTCTTTCCCCTTAATGTATTGAAAATTAGTTGGGCTAAAAATAGCTAGTTCAGGCACGGGAGAGATGGCTCAGCAGTTAAAAGCGTCTTACAGAGGACCCAGGTTCAATTCCCAACACTCAAATGACAGTTAACAACTGTCCATCTGTAACTCCAGTTCCAGGGAATCCGATGCCCTCTTCTGACCTCCATGGGCACTGCATGACATGGGTGTACCTACTTACATGCAGACATTACACTCATACATATAAGAATAAAACACTTTTAAAAAATAGATAATTCAAAGATTAAGCAACCAATGCACAAAATTGTAAGTGCCTACAGTCTATTTCATAGCTTTAATAGGTCCATGTCAAATATGACAAGGAGGGCCATGCCTACTTACATTAGTTATCTATGGTTTCCAATAGGCTTCACTTCATTCTGGAATAATGCCTTGCCAGCAGCCCCTCAGAGAACACCAAGTTTTCAGCAGCCATGTCTTTAAGTTGTTTTATCTTTCACTAAAACCCAATTTAGAGTACTTCCAATATTTGTCCAATCCCTCTTTCCAAGACCATCCTGATACTTTAAAACATTTCTTAGGTTAGTACCCCACTACAGATACCAAAATCTGTGTTTATTATTTATTGTTACATAACAAAGTTCTCATAACATATGGCTTAAAAGAATAAACAATCGTTGTCACTTGTTATAACACAGGTGGGCAACAGGACATGATACTAAGGAAAATAAATCCAATACAGAAAAATAAGTCCACACGAGCTCACTCTTTTTTTCAAACTGAGAGAAGTTCAATTCATAGAAATGAAGAGTAGAGGCAGATCACCATGGGTTGGGATGTAAAAATGGAGAGACACTGGGCAAGGAGGACAAGCATCCAGTTATAAAATAAGTTCTGGAGCCTGAATGCACAGCTTGATGGCTTCATAAAAAATAAAATGTGGCATACGAAATTTGCCAAGAGAAGAGATTTTAGACATTCTCACTACACCAAAAAAGGGGGTTCATCAAAAAAGTCAAACTAGAACTACCACATAATTGAGTTTGCCATGCCTGTGTGTACATGACAAAGCAAAGACAACATATCATCACAGAGATATAGGTGCAGCTATGTATATTGCAGCTCTATTCCCAATAACCAAGATATAGAATCAACTTAAATGTTCATCAACATGAAAAGATAAAGAAAACATGTTACTTATCATATAGAGTGGGATTTTATTCAGCTATAAAGAAATTATGTCATCTACAGGAAAATGTAGCAGAAGATCACGTTAAGACTCAGAATGACAAATACTGTATGTTGTCTCATATGAAGAGTCTAGAGAAGTACAGAAATAAATGAGGTATAGGACAGGGAAGGACACCGGAGGCAGGTGGGAGATGGAGCAAGAGGAGATGCCGGGGAAACGGTGAGAAAGGTACACGATGCACATGTATCAAAATGTCAAATGAAGCTTGTTCTTTTGTGTACTAAATAGAACAATAAATAAAACGGTAAAGGTAGTTATGAGGCAGGTATAGTGGTTTGTTAATTGTGGTAATCATTTCATAATATACTATGAATATATGTGTATTAAAGTTGTAAAACTTGTATACAATTTGTATTGTCAATTACATTTCAATAAAGTTTACAAAATAAACATTAAGCATTTATTATCAGAAAGTTTCTTCAAGTCAAGAATTCTTTAGATACTTATCTGGAAGATTCTGAAAGTCTTTTGTGAGATGGAGTCAAGATGACAGCAAAGATGGCAGTCATCTAAACACTGAGGTAAGTCATCAAGATCTATTTCCAGCATGGTTCTTCGATACTACTCTAGTTGTGCACTGAAGCCCCTTAATTTAGTCTTCATATGAATCCCTCCACAAGTTGCTTGAGCATGTTTAAGATATATTAAAGTCAGAATTAGCCATCCATCCTGTGGAAGCCATAACTGCTTTCATAACCAAGCCTCAGAAGCCACACATTGCCATTTCTTCGATATCTTATAGGTTACATAAGACAAGAATATTCAGTATTGGGAACTAGTCCAGTGTGTGAGCAGGTAGGGGTGTAGCTCTCCACAGTGCAGTACTTTCCTAGCAGACATGAGGCCCTGGGTTCAATCTTCAGCACCTCAAAAGCAGAACATGAGCACTAAGAGGTAGGAAACATCGGGCATCACTTAAGAGACATCATTTAGGGACTAGTTACCAAACTACCTCAAAGGATTTCAAAAGCCTTAAAAGAGGCAATGCCAACTTCTGGTCTACTTTGACTTCTGTTGCTGTGGTAAACACTAGCCAAAACCAACTTGGAAAGGGAAGAATTCACTTGACTTATAGCTCACAGGCCATCATCCAGGGAAGCCAAGGCAGGAGCTCAAGCAGGAACCTGGATCCAGGCACTAAAGCAGAGACCATGGAAGAATGCTGCTCTAAAATGCCACTGGGATTATAGTAAAGTCTCTACAAATATTTGTTATCCTTTTGCTCACTCTAAAAAGAGATGAGCACATCTTGTTCCACTTTCCCTATGTTAAGATGACAGATAAATGAAAGTGATTCTAAATATCCATCCAGCCCTATATTTATATTTTTCTGATAATTTTTAACTTATTTTACTAAAATTCCCAGAGGTTCAGTAACAGGAAGTTAGCCTCACTCCTATAGAAACATAGACCTCTTCTGAGAACAGCTACTCCAAGGTCATGTGAACAGCAATTCATTGTCTATAACTTTCCAGAAAAGCAAGGCCATCATACGTAATAAATTGCAAAGCAAAGAAAATCTTGTGCATAGACTTCAAATAAGACAAATAAGTCACATACTGGCTATGCGAGGAAGAGAAGCCACAGCATAAGTCGTTGACAGAGCAAAGTGGAGAAAGTGAATGGTCCTCAACATATTGGAAATATCAAGCAACACTTGTCACTTCTATCCAGAAAATATTCTAGGCAATAAATTTTAATCTTTACCGATGAGTTTGTAAGAAAAATAACTATCATTTCATAAAGCATGAAATGATTTCACCCACATTGTTAGTATAGTTATTTTCAAAAACCCTTTGAGACCAAATGCCACAGAAATAGTCATTTCTAAGTTGAAGTTGAAGAAATTAAGAGATTTGACCAAGGTCACAAAAGCAATGAGTGACAGAGACAGGTTTCTTCAATTCAAATGCAAATAGTTTTCTGTCACGGACACAATAGCAATATATGATTATACTGATATCCTAGTTAAAAGGAATAAGAAACTTGTGATCAATATCCAAGGTGATGAACCCACATATATGTTTCCCAAACTCCCAATGGCAATTTACTAGCAGCTAAACAAACTCGTGTAAATAGCTCAATTTGAAGAGCACAGAGGAAAACGAAGTACAAAATAGCTAGAGGCTCCAGAGCCAAAACATCAATTTAACCAAGGTCAAAAAATTAATAAGAAAAAAAGATCAAATACAGGACAAAACCCTCAGAAGAGGAGTAGATATATTTTTGATATCTTTAAGTAGCTACAGCATGATTTGCACAGAAGATCTTCCAAAAGCACTTGGCATTACATGCAATGCTGCAGACTTCTTAAAGAAACAATTGTGCATGGACACGTATATGTGCATGCATCTATAGTCTGGCTAGCCAGAAACACGTGGGCAGATGTACAAGCTGATACTAAATGACTCTGCAGCAGTTTGCAAATGTATTTGTCATGGGAAAAATAAAAGTAAGTGAAAGTGGAAATTGGAGGAAAAGGAGGAACAGAAATAAGACACAGAGGTGCAGCATATCCCACCGGTTTCACAGACTTTTAAGCTCGAAGTCATAGACTTGACTCCAAGCTTCCTGGCAGTCAGGGTAAAGGATGTTACCAGATGTCAACTCAAGATGCACCATGCAAAAACAGACAAGCTGCTCAGCAGATGTACAGGATTTCCCAGCTCTAAAGTCTCAGAGAACCTACACTCTTGGGTTCTCATAAAAAGAACACTGTATTATACAGATATTGATTCGCCTTGGCCTTCAGGACAGCCTGAAAGACAGAGTAAAGAAAGAGCTGATGACAGGCCATGTGTGCAAAGTTTGGATAGCATTTCTTCAGACAGCAATCTTGCCACAGTGGAATGGGAACTCATCAGCAATTGTTGAAAGATAAAACCCTCTATCCTACAGCTTCTTTCACTGAGCAACTTTTCCATCTGTAATTTAATCTCCGAGCTGACCCACTCCTACAGGAAACACCTGTACAGTTAAGCTGCTTACAACTGTCACCAAGAGTTCTTCCACTGGAAAAATAAGTGAGCGTTCTCAGTCAAATCATTTTCATGATGCCATGCTGGCTCTCGGCCCTCTGAAAACTCCCTTCCACTAACTTCCTGGTATTCTTTCAAAGAATAATCTAACAGTTTAATGCAGTTGCAAATTTCATTTTTCCACCTTCTCTTTTGCTGACAGATCTAGTTTTTACTCCTAGTTTTCTATCCTGACCTCACTCCTGCCTTTTCTATGGATTTTCTTTCCTGCCTACCCTGAAGCCATATTCCACAGTACACAACACACACACACACACACACACACACACACACACACACACACACACACAATTTCCAAGTCAAAGTCTGTATCCTGGAGTCACAACCTAATCACCAACTACAGCTGCCATTCTGCCATATCTCCACTTGTTCTGGAAGGAAGTGAGGAGAAATTGTGAGTTTAAACAGTATAAAACATTCTCTGATATTTGGCACCATGGGTAGAGGTGACTGGAGGTTTCCAAACTAGTATATTCCACCTTAGATCCTGATACTGTAGAACCAACTACAGAACGGGTCAGTGTAACACCTGTACTGAAACTGCTGTGGAGCCCGAAACCTCTCACAAAAGACACAACTTTCGTGCCCAAATGCCTCAGAGGAACATCCCTGCTGACCTAATGGAGCAGAGGTGACATGATATGAAGGGATCCACATATGTTCTTCAGCAGATGAGCTAGAGCCAGAAACCAAGGAATAATTTTCAGATGTGAGCAGTTTATGAAGTTCTTCACATGCCATCCTCTCTGTTGCCACGTTTGTAGGTAGTGATCATGTCCAGTAGCAATGTCTTCATAAAGAACTAAAATGAAACATGCCTAATTACATTTAATATGATTTTCCAAACCTACCATAGGTTTGGGACAGAAATCACTCAGCAAACTTTGAGCAAACCCTGAGCAAACATCAGCTCAGAGTCAATGTTCACAGAAGCAATTTTTAAAAAGTCTAGCCCAGATCCTTCCATCATTAACATTATGTTTACCAGACTAAAAAGGTACAATAAATAGCACACACCACAGTCATCTTGCCTCTCTTAGAAATGCCACCCTAAATAAAGTTAACTGAGAAAAATAGTTAAGAGATGACAAATAACTGGCATATCCTGGTTTGCCTTCAATTGCTTCAAACACTGACCAATACCAACTTGGGGAGGAAAGGGTTTATTTCGCTTATATCTCCCAAGTCACCCAGTTCATGAGAGAGTCCAAGGCAGGAACTCAAGGCAGAAACCTGGGGGTAGGAGCTGGAACACAGGCCACGGAGGAATGCTGCTTACTAGATTGCTCCCCTAACCCAGGCTCACTCTACTTTCTTATCCATTAGACAACAACCTGCCCAGGCATGGCACCACCCACAGTGGGCTGGGCCCTCCCACAGCACTCAACAATCAGGAAAATGCCCCACAGACATGGCCATAGGCCAGTCCAATGGAGGCCACTCCCCAGTTGAGGCTCCTTCAACTCATGTGTGTCAAGTTGACACCAAAGCTATCCAGCACAATTGACCCCTTGTCAACTTGACACACAAAACACAGCATTCTTAAAAGAAAACCTTTCCATTTCTTGTCTCCAAGATATGATGCTAACATTAATATCATAGCATTAAGACAGTACATCCTTAAAAGTCCCAGAGTCCTTAAAAAAATCCAAACACTTAAAAGTTCAGTCACTTTTAAAATCTCTTAATTGTGGGTTACTGTAAAAACCCAAAACAAGTACTGTCTTATTTTAAAGTCAGGTACACCTAAGCAAAACCTAAGTACAGCAAATAGCTCAAGACTAGACGTCTGAGATTCACTCACAATCTTCTGGGCTCCAAAGGGCTTCAGCAGCTCCATTTCTCTGCCATCCACAGCACACACAGTTCATCCCACCCAGGCCCAAGGCAGCTCCATTCCACACCTGATGCCTCTCTTGGTGGTCATCCCATGGTCCTGGCAAGTCCAAAACGCTGAGGAGATCTCCACTGAAATGGAGGCTGCACCTTCACCAATGGCTCTTCTGGCCTCTCCTGGTGCTGATTCTTCAGTCCCAGACAAACAGAACCCACAGATTTGAAATAAAAAATATCATACAAACAGCCCTGACAGTTTCTGCTTCCCTTTGAAGTTTCACAAGTCAGGCCTCCATCGTCTTTCAGTATAAGTGTTCCAAGCTCCAAAGCAACAAACTCTATTCAATGGCTTTTCTAGCCCAAAGCTCTGAACGTTTCCACAATCCTTCCTGAAACACCGAGGTCAGGTCTGTCACAGAAATACCCCACGATCCTGGTACCATCTCTGAACTTGTTTGTCTTCAATTGCTATGACAAAACGCTGACCAATAACAACATGGGGAGGAAAGGTTTATTTTGCTTACATCTCCCAGGTCACACAGCTCATCAGGGAGTCCAGTATAGGAACTCAGGGCAGAAACCCAGAGGCAGGAGCTAGACAGAGGCCATGGAGGGACTGGAAGAACGCTGCTTACTGGCTTGTTCCCCTGGCCCAGGTACAGCCTGATTTCTTACAGAATAGACAACAACCTTCCCAGGGATGGCACCACCCATAGTGGGCTGGGCACTCCCACAGCACTCATTAATCAAGAAAATATCCCACAGACATGGCCACAGGCCAGTCCAATGGAGGAAATTTCCCATTTGAAGCTCCCTCAACCCAGGTGTGTCAGGTTGACACCAAAGCTGTCCAGCACAACCAAGTGTTCATAAGTCTAGAGAACTATCAGGTCCACTTCACAAAGCCACTACCAAGTCAACGGAACTGGCAATAACAAAAGGCTACTGGCCACTCCTGTTCTAGGTGGTTGCAACACATCTGCTCAGAAGCTGAGAAAGGGCTTTCCTTCAACATGTAAGAATCATCGTTCTTATGGATGGCAGCATGAGTCGACCTGACTTGTAAGCCAGGCGAGCCAAAGCTAGAGGCTCTAGAGATCATTCTTATTCTTTCTGGACATTTTGTGTTTGTTTTTGAAACAGAGTCTCTCTACGTAATTAGGTTAGCCTGGAACTGCCAAATTTCATGCTGCATTCAACCTCTGGAAGACTGGGATTACAGGTGTTTATGGTGCTCAGACCAGCAGCATGTCGGGAGCTTGTTAGCCATGCAGAATCTCGGCCATCACCTGGATTCACTGCATTAAAGTCTTCCTTTAAAGATAGATGTGCGATTCATTAAGGTTAGCCCAAACCAGAGGACACAGAACAAAACACAGGTTTTCTCATAGCCTGTGACATTAATACATGCAGTTTTCAGCACTGGGGTTAGTAACGTGGCTTTTGGTTGACTTTCAGAATGCCAGTCCTTTTGTTTGGATAAATGTAGGACCTATAATCTAATGTTTAAGTACAAGTTAATTTTATGATAAATGGGGAGTATATTGTGTAGATAGTAACTATTAAGGAGTTTACAAATATCTTTTTACAGTGATCTAATGTTTAAAATAGGTATGCTTTTATAACCTTAGAAACAGAGGTTATCTAAAGTAATTTTTAAAGAAAGAAATCTTTAAAAGGAAGATTGAATAAAGACAGGGAAGGGAGAAAAAAGGCAAGAAGGAAGTCTACAAGTCTGTTAAATTAGCTAATTTTTTAACTTAATTACATTTGTTTGGGCCAAAAAAATAACAAAATAAGAAAAATAAGCAAAAATGACAAAAGCTCAAATTTAATGAAAACTCAGCAAACATTACTCCTGCCATGAAACCTACCTAGACTTAAGAGACAAGTGGGGCTCAAGAGGGCTCAGTAGTCAGGAGCACTGGCTATTCTCACGGAGGACCCAGGTTCAGGTCCTGGCACCCACATGGAGTCTCACAATCTTCCTTATTTCAGTTCCAGGGTATTCAACACCCTCTTCTGTCTTCTGCCTGTACCAGGCATGCAAGTGGTGCATTTACATACATGCGGGCAAAATGCTCATACACATTTTTTTTTTTTAAAAAGACAGACATGCATCTTAGATGGGATATCAGTCTCCTTTAGAGCCCTGTTCAAGGACATAGATCTTAATTTCACAGTTACAGCCACTGGGACTATATCCAGGGCTAATGGCACTGAAAAGCCTGGCTTGACTTCTGTCAGTCAAGAAAAACTACTCCTGGGGGCAGGGGAGACCTTTTCAGTTTCCAGCAAACTAAACACACAAACTTCTCTCTAAGATGCCAAATTCTCAGCACCAGAATGTATAAAATGATGAAATAATCAAAAGCTAATTTAAAGAGCCAAAAGAAAGGAAGGTAGGTAAAAAATACCACCCTTCAGTGTTCCTTTTACCCACAATGTCGGTTTCACTTTCCTTACTTGATCAAGGTTTTCATTTTGACAAATAAGACCAAAATCAATTAACCTTTAACTATGTTAATACAAACTCACCCCCAGCAGACATCTGGCAATTGAAACTGACCAAAACAGCCACAGCCACTCCTTAACAGGGAGCCTCTAGTCACTGGTACAATTGAAACTTTATGCAAATTGTGACTTATAGATCATTCGTTGACAATGACTAGCCTTTCTTTACAAGTTCTGTAGACAACAACTTGACCCCAGATACTTTAGAATGCTGCAAATACTTCCTCACAAGATATCCTACAAAGAATTCATGTGTTCCCTAACCAGATGTCTAAAAGCTCTGATAGCAGCTAAGTAGGATAAGAGCCATATGATGTATGGTGCATCCTACCTTGTACAAGTGTAAAACATGAAAGCAATTGCATAGTGAAGCACCTCACAGGAGAAACAAGTGCTACTCGTAACAACTAGCAGGGTGCCAGGAAAGTTTGCCATGAACTTAGGAACCTTTTTTCCCTGAATATATTCTTTAAGTCATTTACAAAGACAAGGGGGCCTATATTCATGAAAGCATTTTCTCCCATCATGAATCCGGGTTATGTGCGTGGTTTGGGCCACATTAGTCTATACACATTCTGAATCTTTAAGAAAAGAGGGTGATTTCCTGGAGAATTCAAGTGAATCTCATTCAAAACCTTGTCAATAGTGGCAGGTCACCATCTAGTGGATTAGGGGAATGACATCAGTCATAAGTAATGGAAATCCAGGACCACATGTAGCAGGCTAGAGGTGATTATAGATATATGAAAAGTAGAAGACATGAGATTTCTGCTTCATTTATGCATGTTATAATTTCTATTTACCCAAGAAGAAGCCTGAGAGCTAGAGACTTTAAACCCAAGGAAGTCTCACTTCAGCAACTATCATAATTGCCTTAAGAAACAATGTCAAATAACATTATCCTGTCAGTTCTTAATTACACATGTGAGGAGAGCCCAGGGATACAATGATGATTGGCATTCACAAGTAATCCTCAAACTTCATTTTAACTAAGATTTAAAGTCTCTCCCATGACTAAACATCTTTCCAAACACTGAATACAGCAGAATTGCTGGTTAAGAGTTTGACTTTGCTATCCCCTCGCTATTCTTTGGTAGAAACAGGAAATAGTAATCAGTCAACCAAAAAGAGATAAAGAAAAGCAAAGAAGCTAGCTATTTAACAAGCTGGCTAATAAAATCCTGAAAAGTATACATTGTTTACATCTGTAACTGTGATGCAAAGAAGTGTTTGAAAGAGGTATTTAAACCACAACAGGTGGCAGTTTTGATTCAAGGATCTTCCCGTAATTCAGTAAATCTGAGTTTATTGCTTAAAGTTTCCTTATTTAGGAACTTATTTATTTTACAAAGATATCTGCAAAACTACTTGCCTCAGGATAATAACTAAAGTACGTCTACAGAAATCACTATTGTAAACAAAAATAAAAATGTTTGATTGCTATTCACTAGCACTTGAAAACTATATTTGATACACATGAACTCAGAAAGAATAACTTGAATGACTATTAACTTCAGAAGGAACATTATGGACAGCCTGTTAAAGCACCCATATATTAGTTTCAAGATATTCAGACATGATTCCTGGAAAAATCATTTTGTATCCAATACAACACTACATATTTTGTGTAACTTTTCTACTGAATTCTTTGTGACGCCCTAAAATATGACTGCATAACTTTACCTGAGTCAGAACAAATTAACCACCTTGCTAAAGTCCACAATCATTGCTGGATCTCAGTATCTTGAAGTAATGGGGAGGTGTGGCTATAACTGGACCAAAATAATAATAATAATAATAATAATAACAGGAGATTTGGGGTTTCTTTGACATCTTTAGAGATGGCCATCTCTCTTTTATCTGCTGGAAGAAAAGTCAGATGGCTTTTACTCCCAAACATGGCTCATTCACACAGAATGGTTAATGTGCCACCTAGAGAACGGAAGCTCTAGATCGTCCGAAGAATTCGTGAACCTAACTGTCCTCATAAGGCGATTCAATTTCTCTGGATCCTCCATTTACAACTACTATCTGCTTTCTTCCCAGCATCAATTGCTATCATTAAATAAGCAAAACTAGAAGCGCTCGCGAAGAAAACTCGGCTAAGACCAAACACTTAAGCACTGGAAAATTGAACCAGGCTCATGGATGGAGTCTGGGCTTCCGTTCTTTAGAGCCCAGTGACAGAGATCTCTGCTCATCTCTTGACATCTGACGGTATTCTGAAGGCTGGGGAGTTTATGTAAAAGCATTAAGTCAAAGGAGAATTCATTCAATTCTTAACCTAATAGCAGCCCTCAAACCTAAATGTACTGGGTGAGTACGGGCTCCTGCACGGTCCTGGAGGGATTCTCTCCTCTCCTCGGGGCAGCAGATGAACCTCCACTCAGGACCTCCAAGGGGAGGCGCGGAGAGGGGCGGTGGCTAGGACTGCGCTCCGCAGGGGGAGCCGCGCTGGCTCTCCGTCTCCGCGCAGGGCCCAGGCCGCCACCGGAAGGATACGCTCCAGGTAGTAGGCGCCCTCGGTGGCCACCGGCTCCTCCGTGTCGCCCCCGGGCATCATGCCAATGCCCAGGGCCTCCTCCAGCATCCGCATCGGGGGCACCCCACGCGGACCCGCCATCCCAGCGGCCGGGCACCAAGGTCGCCCTGCAGACTGGCGACGCCTTCCCGTCCGCAGCTCTCGCGAGATCCGGGACCCTTCGCCCCCGGGCAGGCACCTGAAGGCCGGCTGCCGGAGTCCCGGGTTACTATGGCACCGCGATGCCTGGTTTCATCAGAGGTCCAGGCGCAGCTAGTGGAGAAGACTGGGGGCCGGAAGCAGGGGCGGGCGCGCATAGGTTTTCTTTCGCTTTGACCCTGTTTCCTCCTCGCTCCCCCCCCCCCCCCCGGACATTCCTCTCTCTTGTTTCCTACATGTTTCTTAGGTCCCTGATTTTTAGATGTGTAGGGATCCTCAACGTTTCCTGAGAAAACTTTTCGGAAAGACACTCCTCTGTAGCTAGATGAAGGGGCATAAAGCTCTAGAAATCATGATTGGCCTACTGAGGAGCTGCCAGGTACTGGTCACTTAATAAAGAATAAGCATGCTGCCCAGTATATGCCCTTTCTTGCAATCTTTTAATTCTTTTATCTGGACATCTGTTTTGAGTTTGGTTTCATCCCCTGAGGTTGGTAATAGACCCAGTAGCACCAATTTATAGAATTAAATTTTGGTAAGGTGAACCCAAAAAAAAATTTTTTTAAAAAGTGAGCTGAGCTGACAATGACCCTAACCTAAAATAATTCCATTAAAAAAAAAAAGTGAGCTGAGCTGACAATGACCCTAACCTAAAATACAATAGATGATATTTCGGCAGGGGAGTTCAGAGATGTGTGCTTGACCTAAGTGGTAGGAAGGGGAGGGAGAAAGGAGAAAGGAACAGAAAAGGAAGCTGAAGAGGAGAGGGAGAGGGAGATTTATCTAATCACATGTCTGTCATTGTGGTCATTCTGCATGTATCTAAGCATCTAAGCATCGGTAAGGCCCTCTTTCTTGAAGATCCTTTTTATTTCATATATTTTGATGAATACTGATTACTAAACCATAGCTTTATAAAATTATTTATTACCAAAGAAATATTAGTAGCTTCCTAAGGGGGTGATTGAGAACCTGAAGCTGAATGTCCAGGGCTGAATTAAGGGCCTGTTTCCATTACTTAGTAGTTATAAATACTTGGGCACACCATGTACTTGCCTCAAGGCCTCAATTTCCCCATTTGTGGAGTAAAAATAATATTACATAACTCAAAGTGTTGCTACGAGGTATAATGCAACATAGCATTAGTAACCTGGGAGGATCATGCAGCAGTAAGAAGTACGAGCTGCCTCCACTCAGTTGGTTTTAGGTGGTTATGTTCTTTAGAACAGGGTCACCAGGACACCTAACAATTGAAGAGTAACACTCTGGTATTTTTTTTAATAAGACCCTCTTTGTCATTTTCTCACATCAGACCTTCTGAGTGCTCATTAAATGTAAGGAACATTATAGGAGACTGGTGATCCAGAAGAGGAATTCTAAAGGTAGAAAATCTGGTGTGTAGGAAGTCTGTCAAGGAAGAATTTGTTAGGTGGTTCCCTATGAATTGAGTCCTGAAACATGGCCTGGGTAAGGAGTGGTCAGGGCCGTGTACTATTGGCATGCCTAGAAAGGTAAAACCATGAGAATTATGTAGGACTTCTCTCAGAATATCTAATGTTTACTTTTCGTTCATTTCTGCTGCAACTTCTCTTCGGTTTTGGAGGAGGTATCTCATTATTTACAGGCAGTTTCATATCTCAGCTCTTACTTTTGTCTTAAATAACTTAAAGTCCCTGAAAAATAGGTTCCTGTTCTTAAAAAAAATTAACACCTGTCTTACCACCTATCTTAAAAAGAAATGAAATATGCAAAAAAAGATTCATATGTCTGGCACATTACATGTTTTCTATAGGCAAAGTAATTAAAATATACAGTGAATGTGTCAAACCCAAATCGAATAGTAGTAAAGAACTTTATATATAAGGAATAATTTTGAGGTAAAGCATAAATGGTTTTATGTTTTTGAAATATTAAATTCCTGAATAAAAGAAATAATTTAATAATATATTTAATTAAAATTTTTATTTTATTAAAATAATTTATTTTATTATTTATTAAAATAATTAATATTATATTGATATTATCGCCAGAATCTTCTGCATAAGATATGTGACAATCTATCCTGCTTTGGAAACAGCCCCATTCATACTGTTTCAGGGCTCACAACTGATTGGCAAGTCCATCTTCCTGACATGCGCCTAGGTCCCTATGCCCTGCTGGAGAGCCCCCAACTTGCTGGCCTTGAACCATCTGATCCCTCTAAATAAAAAAATTAAAAATGAGAAACTGAAGTACAGACAAGCTATTTCTTTATTCCTGATCAGAGAGCAACCAAACTACATCAACAATAAAAATTTAAACAAAATTCAACTCAATAAAATTAAGCTAAAATTTCATATCAGACACAGAAAAGAAATCCATATGTCCAGATGACAATGCAAAAATACGAATAATATAAAAAAATCAAGATAATATGTCCCCACAGTCCAAATCCTGATAGACATATACTACAATGAGAACTACACAGAGGAATCCCAGAACACAGAATTTACAACAATTTTAAACATAATTAAATCAATGACTTTAAAGAACACATAAACAACTCAAAGAACTCAAAGAGGGTAGGAACAAACTCATGGCTGAACCTAAAAACACAACTATATGGCTGAATGAAATGACAAAGGCAATTCAGGACTTGAAAAGTGGATTCAAAAAAGAGATATAAATATTGAAAAAAATTCAGGCTGAAATGAAGATGGAATATCAAATCTCAATAAAACAATTAGAAATGACTGGAAAAGTCTCCTCAGCAGAAAGAATCAAATGGAAAATAGAGTATAAAAACTGGGAGATGCAGTTGAAGAATTGGAATACTCAAGCAAAGAATATGTTAGAATCGGACATCAAACTCTGGTGCAACTAATTTCATATAAGCGGTACTCCTGGACTTCAATAAGCAGATTAACACCAACTCAGTAATAGTAGGGGATTTCAATATTCCACTCTCTCCAATAGACAGTATAAACACAGGAATAGAATATGCAGGAAATGTGGGACACTGTGAAAAGACTAAATCTACACACCCCATAAGCACAGAGGAAGGAGAAGAACCTCAGGTCAATGGTGTTCAACGGGCTTGTAGACACAAATACAAAAAGCACACAGAACACCAAATAGACAGGACCACAACAGAAACTCTCCATGGTATCCCATAGTAAAAAATCTGAATGTACAGAACAAAAAGAAGGTACTGAAAGCTGCAAGAGGAAAAACGGGATACAAGAAAACCCATCAGAATTACAGCTGAATTTCAATGTAAAATATGAAAGCTGGAAAGGGCAGAAACAAAGTATTCCAATGATCATAGATGCCACCCCAGAATACTTTTTCCAGCAAAACTGTCTATCATAGTCAGCGGGAAAGAAAAATCTTCTGTGATTCAAATAGACAGAAAGTATTCATGTCAAACAAACTAACCCTACAGAGAATATTCAAAGCATTTCAAAGGACTGAATAAAGGAATATGCCCAAGAGGCCACAGAAAGAAAATAAGTAAAGGTATAACTATAGAAACACAAAATTGGATAAGAATGCAAACAGAAACATCTTTCAATAAAATTTTAAATATCAATGGCCTAACTCCCCAGTAAAAAAAACACAATAGTAGAATGGATTAAGAAACAAAATCCATCTTTTTATTGTCAACAAGAAACTCATCTTAGCTTCAAGTATAAGCACCACTTCAGGCTGAAAGGATGGAAAAAGTATTCCAAGCAAATGGCACTAAGTAGGAATTGTGATTCTAATATCTGAAAAAATAGACTTCAAAGTAAAATCAATGAGAAGAGACAGACAAGGCATTCCGATCAAGGAAGCAATTGACCACGAATACATTAGAATCATGAACATATAGGCACCAAACTCTGGTACACCTAATTCCATATAAACAATGCTACTGGGCTTCAATAAAGAAAATAACACCAACTCAGTACCAGTAGAGGATTTCAATACCTCACTCTCTCCAGTATGTCTACGGACAAAGAATAAACAAAGAAACATCTGAATTCAATGGTATCATATATCAAATGAACTTAACAGCTATTTACAAAATGTTCCACCAAGCACCATAGAATACACACTCTACACAGCAGCCCATGGAGCTTTCTCTAACATTGACCGTATGGTAGACACAAAACAAACCTCAACCAAATACAAAAAAGATTAAAACCAACAACACAAGAAGCTCTAGTAACTGCGTGACCTTATGGAAATAAATACAGTACTGAATGATGAATGGGTCAAAGATGAAATCAAGAAAGAAATAAAAATATCACTATAATTAAATGAAAATGAAAACACAACACAACAAAATTTCTAGGACACATAAAAAGCAGTCCTAAAAAATGACATTTATAGCCCTTAGCAAGTACTTTAAAAAATTAATCAGGGGGTTTGAGAGATGGCACAGTGGTTAAAAGCACTGACTATTCTTGCAGAGGACCCGGGTTCAGTTGCCAGCGTCCACATGGTGGCAAACAACCATCTGTAACCCCAGTTCCAGAGGACCCAATTTATTGAATCTTTGAGAATTTCTATGAGTAGTGTCAGTGCATTATTTCCATCCCTTTCATCTACCACCAACTCCTCCCATGTTCCCTTACTCCCTCTCAATTGGTTGTCCTCTTATTTAACTATTACTGTTACATGTACATACATTTATAAGTATATATATTTATATATCATGTATGATAAATATATATTTATGTATATATAAATGATATATTTTTATGATATATATGATGCACTTTAATGTACATTTACTGGTGTTCATGTGTAGCTTGGTTTAGAATTGT
This sequence comes from Eospalax fontanierii, assembly GCA_035773235.1. Lineage (NCBI taxonomy): Eukaryota > Metazoa > Chordata > Mammalia > Rodentia > Spalacidae > Eospalax > Eospalax fontanierii. The sequence continues at coordinate 25,729,307 of CM069530.1, forward strand.
ACATGTAATAAGATTCAATAACACTATCAGGGAGCTAGTCCCTGGAGAAAACTGATCCTCCCTCCCTAAGCATCCATTGATTGCCTGTAGCTATTGAGTTTGGACCCAATAATATTCTCCCCATCCATCTTGGCATATCAGCCTATTTTGTCATTATGGAGATCTCATTAGACCACCATACTGTGGATTTTTCATTTTTTAGCTTCCCTGTGTTACCTAGAATGCATTAACTAGCAACAGGTATCTAGTCCCTCCAGTTGTTACATTCTTTCTGCCCCCCCGCCCCTTCTATGATGTTGCCCGAGACTTAAAGATAGAAGCTGCACTGTAGATGTGTCGCTTAGGGCTGGGTAACCCACAGGCACTTATTCTCTGAATTTGACCAGGTGTGGTCTCCATCTGTTTCAAAACAGAACCTTCCTTGATGAGTGGTGAGAGGTCTGTTAATATAAGGATATATATTTAAAATAGAGTAAATTGCATTGGTCTAAGGAAGTAACAGGAGTAGGATTTTTCTAGGCTGACATCTCCAGCCATGTATACTTGGAATATTTACAGTAACATGCTTAATTTCCCTTCTATTGAGAGGGCTTTAAGTCCAATTACAAACTTGTTGATTGCCCTCAAGATGAAAGTACCACTACTGAACTAATTGAGATAGTTTGTTGGGACAATTATTGTTATGGCTCATAGATAATACAGTTGGGTAGGATGCTTGATTGGTTTTTTCCACCGGCAGTTTACATAGAGTTAGTCTTCAGGACGGTGGTTTCCAGGTCAGTTCAAACTCAGTTTCTCTAAGTCCTATATCCAGTGTATGTCATGTCTCCAGCAATAGGGTCTTACCTTCAGGTTCTGGGAGACAATCGGGCTATGGCAATGGCCTATGCTATTTTGGGAGTCTCTTGGACACCTCTGACCACAACTCAAAAGGAGGCTTCCCATGCATGCCACTGGGACTTTTAATATATAGTGTATAGCTATTCATATGCACTCACATTTATATTGTGTATTTTTCAGTAGGCTGGTTAACATTTCCCATTGGTTTTTACACCACTTAGGCATTATATATACATCTTTCCTGTCTGTGCCCCTGCGTAATGTTTCCTCATTTCTCTACAGTTAAAGTAACCCCACTTCCCCCATTACATGGTTGATAACTCCTGTCTTCTACCATCTCCCTTTCTTGAGCTTCTTCTTCCCCTTCACCCTCCTTGCTCACTTTCTGTTTCCCTGAATCCTGTGGTTATATCAGGATATATACTGACATCTAAGAATTGAAGCTAGGATCCACAAATGAGAGAGAACATGCGCCACTTGTTTTTCTGGTTTATATTACTTCACTTAGCATAACACCTTCTTGTTTCATCCACTTACTGGCATATTCCATGATTTTTTTTCTTTACTGCTAAGTAGAACTCCGCAGTGTAAATGTGCCATATTTTCATTATCCATTCATTGGCTGTGGGATATTTAGGTTGTTTCCTTTTCCTGGATATTGTGGAAAGAAGCAACACACATGGCTGAGCAACTCTCATTGCAGTAGGATATTGGGTCCTTTGGGTAGATGTTAATGAGTGGTGCAGCTGGACCATATGGTGACATTTATTTTTAGATTTTAGATCTCTCCTCACTGATTTTCACAGTGACTGTACCAATGAGCAATTCCACTAGCAGTAAAGAAAGATTCCCCCTCTCCCACAGTCCCCAGCATTTGCTGTCATCTGTTTTCTTGATCTTAGATTATGACTGTAGTTTTAATGTACATTTTCCTATTCGTGAAGGATGCTGAACACCTTTTATGTATTTTTTAGTCATTTTTATTTCTTTTTTTGAGAACTCTGTTCAGATCTGCAACCCATTTTATAATTGGGTCATGTGTTTCCTTGATTCTTTGTTGAGTTCTTTGTATATTTTGGAAATTAATCCTCTATCGGATATATTGCTGGCAAATATTTCTTCCCTTCTATAGACTTCCTCTTCACTTGATTGTTTCCTTTGCTGTACAGATGGTTTTTAGTTTAATGAGATCCCATTTATCAATTGTTGATAATATTTCCTGAGTGAACAAAGTCCAATTTAGAAAGTCCTTTTCTACACCTAGGTCTGGTAGGGTACTACATATATTTTCTTCTAACATTTTGAGTATTTCAGGTTTCACATTAAGGTTTTTGATCTAGTTGGAGATTATTTTTGTATGGGATAATATTCTTCTACATGAGGACAACCAATTTTCCCAGAACTGTTTGTTGAAGATTCCATGTTACCTCCAATGTGTCTTCTTGAACTCTTGTCAAATGTCAGGTGACTGAGATTGCATATTCTCCTGTTTGGGTCTTTGCTTTTATTCCACTGATCTACATGTCTGTTTTTCTGCCAATGCGATGCTGTTTTTATTACTGTATCTATACAATAGGGTTTGAAATCTATGTAAATACCTGCCACATTACTCTTTTTGATCATGATTTCTTTGACTATTCTTGGCCTTTTGTGTTTTAATATAAATTTTAGAATTTTTTTTTCTATTTCTGTAAAGAATGTCTTGGGGATTTTGACTAGATTGCATTAGATCTATAAATTGCTTTTGGTAGGATGTTCATTTCGTTTCAAAATATTAACTCTATCAATCCAGGCCTCCTTCTTCAAAGATTTAAAGTTTTCACTATAGACTTTTCCACCTATGTTCATACGAGATATGGTTTTGGTATTCAAGTAATATGGGCTTGTAGAAGCAGTTTGGGCATTCTCCCTCTGTTTCTATCTTTTTGCATAATTTAAATAGTGTTGATTGTAGTTCTTCGTAGTTCTGGTAAAATTCTGCTGTGAATCATCTGGACTTCGGTGTTTTTTAGCTTTGTATTACTATTTCAGTCTCCTTATTTGTTTTGAGTCTAAGTTTTGAGTCCTAGTTTAACTCTGGGGACTGACTGAATCTAGAAATTCATTCATTCCTTTTAAGTTTTCTAATTTAATGGAGGAGTATAGGCTTTTAAAGTAATCCCTTGTAATGTTAATGCTTTATGCCATGCCACGGCGAGTTTCTTTTCTGGTCCTGACTATTTGGTGTTCTGTGTGTTTCTAGTATCTGTATGGGTATGTCTTTTCTTAATTAGGGAAGTTTTCTTCTATAATTATGTTGAAGATCTGATCAGCACCATTGTCTTGAGATTATTCTTCTTTTATGCCGATAATTCAAAAATCTGGTCTTTTCCTGATGTTCTGTCTTCCATTTGAGTCATTTTTCTGGTAAGACATTCTCCTGTCTTCTCTAATTGGCTTATTGTGTTTTTTTTTTAATTTCATCTTCATCTCAGATTGGATTTTCTTCAATATTTTTCTCTTTCCTGAATTCATTTTTCAAATTCTGAATTCTCCTTGTGCTTTCATTCAACAATATATTGGTATTTTCTTGAGCTTCATGCAGGACTTTATTCCTATCTTCTTTGAGTTTCTTAACTTGTTTGTGTGTAATTTAAAGTCCTTGAAAATGTTTTCTCAGGTTTATGATTGATCTTTTAAATTCTATGGCCTATGTTTCCTCTGGATAGTTTAATTGTAGAACAATTCTGTAAGATTGGTAGGATTTGGTTGGAACATGTTATTCTTTTTATTTTTTACCTTTTTACATCATTGTCTTTTTGCATTGTGTCCTGGGTATATCGGCTGCTGTTGTTGTGTGTTTAATAGGAAATTCTAACCTGCCTTTGTTGTGTAGAAATTTGGTTATGTTTTTATTGCTGTCATAGCTTGGTTGATTTCTGATCAGGTATGACTAGATACTTGGTCTATACTTCAAGTTCTCATATTTATTTATTTATTTATTTTTGGTGGGGATGGAGTAATTCCAGTCTTGTCTAGTGTGCCATGTTCAATCACAATTTGAACTGTGAGTACACAGATTGGGAAGGAGGGAGTGGGTGAGTTTTAACTAGTTCACCAGAGTAGTCTGGAATGGGAAATAAGTGGGTTCCTGTATTGGTCAAAAGGGGAAAGATAGACAACAAGTTACCAGTTTGTTTAATTACATAAAATGGACTTCAAATTTTAAAGTCACCCAAGATATTTGTTGCCCAATTATAATTTAAAGTACATTCCACAGAGACCAACCACCAGTATTTTGAAAAGTTCAAAATAAAAGGTATTTTAATATTTAATTTTTGTAAGCCTTTTATTATCTATGATGGAGGAACACTATTTTAGAACCAAAAAATAATAATCTTATATCTAAGCAAAACCAATAATTAATTAACTTGAGATTTAAAAAAAAGGAAGAAAGTCTTTGTGATGACTGCTAATATCTTAATAGTGGTATGTACACATTTGAAAATTGTCCTGTCAGATTCTGGTATTGCTATGGTGCAAATATTGCCTTCATTAAAAAGGGGTATGAAAATATTATTAAGAGAAAACAAAAATTTAGGTCATGATAGTGGTTTGAGTTGAGATGCCTTTTTATACTATACATGCTCATTTGGGGCATATTTTACAAGCTTTCTTAAGGGGAAAAGATAAGGAGAGCAAGTGCCTCAGCATTTTAACACATGACCAGCAAGCTCTCTATTCTGCACTTTGTGCTTCTGAAAGAGGTCAAGAAAGAAAGCCACGGAAACACACGAATGGAGTAGCAATTACAAAGGACAACAAATTCAATCTCCTCCCAGTCTAAATGCTCCATTTACGTAAAAGTAAAATTATTTTTAAAAGCAAAACCAGAAAGGAATCTGACAATGGATAATATCCTCTCCACATTTATACCTTCAAAACATAAAATACTTATATGCAAATATATTGCAAAGTACAGTTCAATTTTCAGAAGTTATGAGCATTCATTTGCTACCAAATACAGATCACTCCATTTATTGATGTATCTTTTCATAAAAGTAGCTGTCTTATTTTCTTTCAAAACTTCACAGTAAGTGGTAGCTAGCTTTAGAGTGTCTGAATTCTCAGACATAGTGGTAATTCTGATGAAAATTATCAACTTCTTTCAATCACACTGTATACATGTTTCTTTTTACACTAGCATGCATTTGAAAATCCATCCTTCCCTTTTTCTTTCACTGTGAAATTTCAACCAAGTGAATCTGGTCTCTCTGATGTGAAACAAATGGTCCAAGCTCAACCCAAGATAACATCTCATTTCTTGGGGGTACAGTGAAAATTTCAGCTTTCTAGTGTCCTTCTTGGTTTCTAGGTTTTTCAAATTAAAAAGAATGACAGCTTCATGGAAAGAGATACAACTCTGTTGCTGAAGACAAGTTCACATACAGGACTTGGAGCAAGTGAGTTAGAACTGACTTGGAATCCTCCTCTCTGAAGACTAGCGATCATTATATCAAAAGACACTATGCAAGCTGTGAAGGGAGAAAACCAATCAGTGCTCCTACACAGCTGAAATGCTCCACATCACAACAATGACCATCCTAGCAAAATATCTCTGTTGGTGCAATAGTGACACTTTTATTGTTTAATCAATAGCTGTCTAATTAGACCTAAGCCCCACTCAATAAGAGGGATACCATGCATGGCACTGTAAACATAGCCAGATACACATTTGGAGTGCACATAGATGACAGAGCAGAGCCTACCACCCCCAGTTTCCTAAACCAAAGTAATTTCTTACTATATTTTAAATACTTATATTTCCAGATCAGTGTAGCTCCCCCCATTCATCAAAGAAGCTTTGTTTTGCAACATATGGAGACTATTACAAAGTTCCTCACCTGATCAAAACGCAGAAAATTAATGACCATGTGGTGCCAAGCCCCAATTGACACATGCATAGTATAAACCCTACACCTAAGGCTCAGGGAACATCTTAGAAGTGGAAAGACTTTAAGTACCAGTGGGTCAGGCAGCCTGCTGCTAGATACTATATTCTATACCCATGCAATCTCCACAAAATCGTTGCCTAAACAAGCTTGGCCTATCGATAAAACCAGTAGACATACTAATGCTAATAAAGGAAAATTTACAACGTCTGATTTCTAGATGAAAAGCTATAGGTAATCAATGGATGCTGAGGTAGGGAGAATCAGTCTTCTCCAGAGATGAGATTCCTGATAGGTTATCTAATCCCAAGTGGTCACCAATAAACGTGTATGAATGAGCATCACTAAATTGACTCAGTGCACTATATATACATATATACATATGTATATGTGGGTAAATATGTGTTTGATGTAACAATATGATAATTAAAGAAGAGGACAAGAAATTGAGAGGGAGCGGAGGGACGTGGGAAAAGTTATGAGATGGGAACACAAAAAGGGTAGAAAGAACGTAAATATGGAATTCATGCACAAGATTCAAAAAATACATTTTTAAAGATTAAAATTACACAATGATGGGTTCACATCAAAAGGACACATCAGCCTCCTGAAGGAGCTGCCAATGTGCAAGGCTAGACCAATGAATAAAAGAATGTTGGAATTTAATCCAGGTTTAAAATAAGTATTTGAGATCACCCTGTTATTAAAAAATGCTGAAATAAACAAGTAAATGACAAAATGGACAAACCTATGAAAAGTAATTGAAAATAATGTATGTACATAGCTACTCCACACTCAAGGAAGTGGAACATTTCTGTCTACTTCTTAATCAGGGGCTACATATAGTGAGCTCCTAAAGAAATGCAGTATGGAAACTGAGGCATGATGTTATAGCAGAGAAATATGATACACAGGGCCAGACATTAGGAGTCCTAACATTTCATAAAGCTATTTGTGACTTACACCTGTAATGAAATATCTCATTAAGTAAATGCAAATGCATATATCCAGCATATTTGATCATCCTTGTGTTTATCAAATGTAGTCTTCACTTCTTTTATAGACATTTCTCCATATTTTTCTCCATGTTTGTAAGCAGCCCACATGGACCCTGAGCATCTTTCTGAGTTCTTGCTGAATGTGCTAGATTAAAGGCTTATCAGTCATAAGCGCAGCAGTTTCTCCAGTCAGAGATGCAGTTAAATAGGCCAAGCAAATCAGAAGTTGACTACCTACCTGCTAAATCCTCAGTTCCTGGCAAGGAGCACTAGTTTATCTGCTGCATCCTACAATGTTTTCTACTTTTCCCCAAAGTGGAGGACTCTTGGCTTTCTCTGGGTTTCCGTCCTACAAATGTAAGACTCTGTTTGTGCCGAGGGATGTGGCCTTCCACATCATCTCTGTAGAACACAGGGAGCTATCACAAATATGATGTTCATATCGTTTGCTGCTCTGTCAGTAAGAAAGCTCTTAGTTCCTGATCCACATGTCTCACCGCTTCTATTAATATCTGTGGAACAAAAACAACCTAAAGGTAATTTGTAAATAGAATAAAGTCTCAGAGCCTTTGTAATGCATATAATCCTATCTGCATATTCAAATATAAATAAAATTTAAAGCATACCATTTTGATTGATAGGTGTTTTGTGGTGATGTGCTGGTATTATATTTCTTATGTGGCATCATATATTCTTTTTCTGCTGCAAAAATATGTTTAGAAAATTGTTTTAGTCAACCTGAATTGACAAAGTTTATGTTTTTAGTTTTAATTAATAAAGCTTCTGCTTTAGCTGGATTTTATTCTTTGATGTACATTTGATGTACATAAAATGTATATGATGTACATAAAATGTAGACTACATTTTACCTTCTCTGTGGCATGCAACCATGAGTAAGATCCGTAGTGCTTTGCCTTTATGGTGCAAGGTATACTATATTTTTATTCCTAAATAAACAGTGAAGTAAATAATGTCACTTTCATGCTTATTGCCATTTCAATTGGTATTTTAAAATACTTTTTATCCTTTTCTGTTTTCTATTATTTGTCAATTTATAACACATTTAGAGCTTCATCTATTCATTCTATTAACTTGTTATTAACTTTATAGTGTATTTTGAAATGAAAAAACTTTAGTTTTCCCTGAATCAATTAGACCTATATTTTCTCTTATGTCTTCTGAGTTGATAATCTTGATTAAGAATATTTTGCTAGCTCCTAGTTATACTCCAGACTTGATGGTAATTTCCTATTGCTGAAAATACCACACAGTTGAATCTTAGAACATGGAGAACCAATCTGGTACTGGCCTGGAAGTTTCATCCCGACTGACTAGCTTTCAGAGTCTGGAAGGTACTCTGACACTACTGGAAGAGAAAAAAGTAACCGTCAATCTTACCCAGCTGTGAACCCTGTAAGCTGCAATAACTGGCCTGACAAGACATGCCCACTGGTGCAACCATGGTATTAATGTCATGGGAGTAACTAAACTCTTTCTGATTGAATTTAAGCCCTGCTCAACAGGAAGAAACCCATACCTGGCAGCATTACCGGGGTCCAGTTCTGTGACTAGACAGTTGTAGGATCAAGGAGATAATCTACTATTATTTCACTAAGTGGACATAGTATTTAACTGATTCTTTATCTTTATATACCCATAGATTATTGCATTTCTCAACCCTCATCAGAAATGTTTATTTTGACAAATGATGGTGATTAACACAGAGACCTACAACTGGTCAAAGGGCAGTGAATAAGAGACTGCTGAATGTTCAGCTGTGAGACACCTATCTCATAATCTCTCAAGGCTCAGGGAATATGGTGAAAGGGGGATATAAAGCTTGTAAGAGCCAAAGGTGGTGGATGGCTACAAAGAAACAGCATTTTCTGGACACAGCAGGCAGGGGTACATATGAACTCACAGTGGTTGTGACAGCATGTACAAAGCCCAAGGAACCTCAAGCCAGATCACGTCCCAACACAGAGAAGGGAATTGAGCATGATGTCACACCTCTAGCTGAGGATCTGTTGGAAATTAATAACTGCTGGAAGAAGAAGAATCCATTTTCTTTAAAAGTATGTCCCCTGATTGACTGGGTAGGGAAAGGGACATTGGTCCTAGGAGGAGTTGGAGGAGAAGGGAGGTGAATATGATCAAAACACATTGTATGAAAGTCTCAAAGAACTAATAAAAATTTTAAAAGAAAATATTTTGACGAACCTTAGATTATATGAACACTTTCCTTAATATTCTTGCACATTTTTCAGCTTCTATTTTCAATATTAGGTTCTTAATTTATCTGTAGTTTACTTTTTGTCTAAGAAGTAGATTCCAATTTTATTACTTCTAGGTGGTCAATAACCCCAGAATCTTTTTTAAAAATCACTTCCTTTCCTCATTAAAAACATCATCACCTCAAATTTTCATTTAAATGGGGCGAGTATTTGTTTAACTGGATACGTTAATCTAGCTGTGTGATGTTTTTATTTGTGATTTTACTACAACACAGTGAATTTATAGCTAAAAATAAGTAACTGGAAAATAAACTTAAATTTTGGTGGAATACTTATTGTATTCCTACAGTCTGGTTGCACAAATGCCACATTGATTTGTGCTCAATGATCTTTGGATTGTTTTTAAATTCTAGTATCTAGAAAGTCAAGTTCACTTTCTTGTTTCTTTTTAATATTTTTTATCTTTTTTTCATAAACCCTTATTCATAAATATTTCTACTCCCAAGTGAATACTTTAGAATTCTGACTGAGATCCCAGTAAATTTGCGTATTACCTTAGGAAGAATTTCCTTCCAAATAATATTGTTTTTCTATCCAAAAACATAGTAGGCCTATTCATTTTTTTCAATCTTATCATATGTATTCCAAGCAGATTTTGTATTTTATACTATGAAATTTCAAGCAGCAAAGATGTCAGAGAGAGTGGGCAAGGGGTAAGAACGCACCTTTGCTTTTAGTTACTATGACTTCCTTGATTTAAATAATTTTGTTCTGTTCTGTGAAGCATTCTCAACCACTTCTTTGACTTATTTAATAGATACTGAGTTTAACTAGTGTCATCTGAAAACTATCTCCAAGTAAAATTCTTTTTTTTATTTTTGTGCTATTACAACTCATTTCAAATCAACACATCTTTGTTGATTGCTTCCTCTTGCTATATACTATAACGCAGAAAATAAATGACAAACATGGTGCATTCGAGTAAGGGTTGAATAAACAAAGATTCCAGCTGACCTTGTCCCATCAACTTCTCCTCCTATGTGACCGCTTGCTTTCTCTCCTTTTTCACTCATGGTTCTTTTTTCCTTATGGTTATATTACTCCACGTGAAACTTTGACCTTTAGGAGAAGGGCATAGGGACAAAATATGGTAGTATGTTACCAGAGCACCCTGCAATAAAGCCTGACCCTGGGTCTGAACAATTCACTCACATTAAAAGAAAACAATAAAATATATAGAGATAAATGGGCTCAGTGGTGGAATCAACTCTTTTAACCAGTTGTGTCAAAACAGGGAAAAGAAAAGTTTTCAGTCCGTCTGTGCCTTTCCCACAGTAGTGTTAGCACTTAAAGAGGAAAATGAAACAAATCAAAGAAATCTATATCCTGAGATTTTCTTTCTTCCAATCTCAAGGCTTGTTGGATAGATGGCCCATTTTCATTCCTGGCAAGGAAGTTATTAGAGCAATCCCAATTCCCATGTCTCACTTACATAGTTTAATTCAGTACATATTTATTGATTCTTCTATGTTGAATGTTCAGTGCTATGTGTTCGTAGCAGGAGCAATATAGGAATTCAAAGAAGAACAACCCTTGTTCCTGTGTCTGAGACTTAAGATCCATTAGATAATTCTAACTGGAAATTCATTGAAGAAAGAATTACTCCTCTAGTAATGCAGTCATAAAATTTTTAAAAAATTAACAAAACAAAGAGAGGGAGTAAAAACATAAGGCAGGCTAAGAATAAAATGGAGACTAACATAGGGGGAAGATCCATAACATCAAAAGTGGAAACATGGACTCTGCAATATATTATATCTGTATAGATTAGATTCTAAAAAAAAAAAAGTCCTTCTTTCAAGTGGTTCTTTAAGTGTAGTTCTTACAAAGAAGCAGCAATATCATTAAGAACTGGTTTGAAGTACATATTCCAGGACCAAAACTCTATTTATTGACTCTGTTTCAGCAAGCTTTCCAGGTGACCATGACAGACTTTGAAGCCTGAGATCCACTAAGCTGCCAGACTTTTCCTACTAGATTTCCAACAGGTACTCTCAGGAAGTACCAATGCAGAGGCTGCAAAAACAGCACTTGTAAACTAATACTGGATATGGTGCTTTCTTCAAATGATTACCAGATATTGGAGTTGTCTCTAGCCTGTCATTAAGCAGCCTGAAGCATTACTAACACTTTATAGTAACTGATTACCAAATTTTGATCTTTAGATAATATAGCTCCATTATTGCTTCTAAGTCACAAAAGCTTTTCTCCAGAAGACAACTGTGCTTTTTAAAATTTTAATTATCACCCAAAAGGGATCAGGTGATGTTGCTGCAAAGTGGTACAATGATATTAATAACCCAAATGGGTATTATCTACATTGATTGGAAGCATACCTATAAAAGGTAGAACCAGCAATGAATACTGTAAAAATACTAGAAAGCCTTTCAACAGCCTTATGTTTCAACTTCCTGAATAACCAGGAAGCATAGCAAAAGGAAGAAAGAGAAAATCTTACTGTGCTACTGAACCTATGTTCAGACATACATTGGAAGTGTTTGACTTCAAATTTCTTTAAACAAGGTTAAAATTTAAAAGCTGACTATAAATATATAAGATGCTATGATTTGAACGTCTCCTCCAAAACTCATGTTGAAACTTAATTTCCATCATGATAATATTAAGGGTGAGGCACTTTAGAGTGGTCAGGTCATGAAGGCTCTAGCCTCGTAACAAATTAATTCTGTTTCTGAAGGAGATGCAGGTACCATGTTCCTTTCTATTTCTCAGCCTCCAGGATCCCAAGACAAATCAACATCTCTTGTTTATATTCACCCAGGCCATGTGCTCTACAGCTGCAACAGGAAACACACTAAAACATAGTCTTGTAATCTCTTTCGTGGCTGATTTTTACAGTACCATTGCCACCTGTGCCTATAAAAGAGACTGTAAAGTTCTTCATCATTTCCTGGAAAGTGATGTGGTATAAATGGAAGTGAAGACATAGATGCAACTTTGTGAACTGACATTCAGTGCTTGATAGAGTCATAATTGACAACAAACTGAGAAAAATACTAAGGACAGAAAGAGAATGTGATTGACTACAGTCATAACAGCCTAGCCATGAAGCATGAGCACTCTAGAGCAATCATTCACCAGCAGAGTGGCACTGAGAGAATTAAACCTTCATGGGCCTCAATTACTTATCCATCAAAATGGGATTATAAAGTAATTTATATGAAGTTCAACATGGTTCTGGAATGCTACAAGAGCTCAATAATTCTTATATATATATATATATATATATATATATATATTACTAATAATTTTTCAGTCTAATCTAGTGTTGGATGCTTTAGGCTTAGTAGATCTGCCATTTCTCAGCTACTGGCCTCACAGTAAGGCTCCTGGAAAGCATTCCCTCCACAGTCCTCCCAAACCCCCACCACTGCCATTTCTGTTGCTTACAGTTTCTCTTTCAAATATTTAAGGAACTGAGTGAGCAAAGGCAGGAAGCCTGAGACCAGTGATTTTTCAAATGTGTTTTACTTATCAGCAATATTCCCTAACACCGTCTCTAGTCTCCTATTTAAATCTGTTTTACAACAGAAGATAATTCTTCCCAACAGAGTTGAAATCTTAGTGAGGAAACAGTTTCACTACAGAAGATGACCCAGACATATAAGAACCTTACAGTCCTCCAATAAGCATCTCCAAGTCCCATGACATTGGCAAGGAATTAGTAAATTCACTTTTACCTGTACTACAGCACACTCAAAATATTTGAGAATGCTTAATTACCTAATCACCAAGATAGAAATGTCAAATACCGGATCACAGGTTCGTAACATAATTTTGAAATTCTGACACCACAGGAAATGTCTCTTTACCTTTCTGATAGTTAAAGTCTAAAAAATGCATTATTCCTTCTATTTTCAATGTATTAAGTAAATGTGTGAATACAAATAACCCACCTTGGTATGAAAAAGGGCAAAATACCAGGGCTGGGCTCAGCAGTCAAGAGAACTGGCTATTCTTGCAGAGTATCTGGGTTCAGTTCCCAGCACCCACATGAATGCTAACAACTGTCTGCAACTCCAGCTCCAGAGGAATCCTAATTGCCTCTTCTGGCCTCCAAACACATTAAATACAAAATAAATTAATTTTTAAATTTTTGATGCTTAAAAGAACAAAATACATCAAAATAAAGAAAAAGGCATGGTACCGTGCCACCAAAAGAATAAGTATTCATGGTTGGTTCTTTAGAATTTATGTTCTTTTATTTATTTAAGAATGTATTTGCTCTCAAACTACATCCCACAATATATTCTCTAGAGCTACTGTAATGATGCATATATGGTTTTACTGTTATTACTTAGTCAGAAAATATTTAATAATCATGGTGAATTCAAAACAACCAAGTAGCCAACTCATCATTAGCCAAAATATACTGGTCTGGTCAAAAAGCAAGTCAGTATTATATTGGAGAGATATGCAATTTTTCCCATTGATACAGACATCATTTGTAAATTTCAAAAGGTTAATTTCTATCCTTCCTCATCCATTTCATCTACCATCTGTCTGAGGGTACAGATTTTTTTCTTTACCTCTTCATCCATTTCTATATTCATCTTCATGGTGCTAAGCGAAGTATTAAAAGGTTTCAGCTCTTACTATTTCAAAGCTCCTTGTCAGTTGTTCAGACACCCTAGTTCTTTCCCATATGGAAGACAGAGCAGTTTTGCTGCCAAAAATGTTGAAAGAAGTCAACATCTTACTTCAAAGTGACTTTCTAAAGGGACCTCCCTCCCAAAAACACAGACTGTTTTCCTCTAGGGCTGTGGGATCATTGCATGGGAACAAATTGTAATCAATCTCTGTCTTATTTATTAGAAATGAAAGTTTTTCTTGACTCAAAAGAGAAAAAAAAAATTCTGTATTGAATTTAGCTCCACACCAAAAATAGATTAAATCAAAGCTGTAACATTTTCCTATTTAGAACTGACCTTTGTTCAGTGAGTCATGTGCAAAACTGTCCTGGTAGATTTGAAATCCTGAAAGAAAGGGAGAACCAAAGCTGAGGCAAGGTTTAATGTTTGTTTCTGTGAAAATACTGTACATAAAATCATAAAAATATTAAGAAATTATATAAAACTAGGAGAAAAATCAGAGACGTTAAAGAGCATCCCAAAATCTAAGTAAGCAATGTAAAAATCAAAGCTATCTAGAACATTTTGAAGTTCTTATTTTATCAAATTGTATACAATTGTTTAATGATCATTTTATAAGAATATATTTTACCCATAAATATTAAAAAGCAGGATGGGGTGGGTGGGGGCTGGAGAGAGAGATTAAGAGTCTTTCTGCTCTTGCAGAGGGATGGGAACTCCGTTCCTACCATCCAATGGAGGGGCTCACAAAGACCTGTAATTCCAGCTCCAGGGTATCTGAAGCCCTCTTTTTGCCTCTGAGGGCATCGCATGCACATGAGGGCACAGAGATACATATACTTTTTTTAAATAAAATAAATATTTTTTAAGAAAAGATTAGCATGTGACTCCTTGTAAAAAGAATTATGCATTCTTTAAATGCTTCAGCAAAGAAGTCTGCACCCAGGTGATGCAGGTTCTTATTATAACCAGCTTCTGCTTCACTCTCCATAAGTCAAAGGCATATAAGACTCTTGGGCATATTTTCAATATTTCTAGTTTGTAACACTGTTGCTGCTCTTTGTCATGTGGAGAGAGACAAGGAAGAGAAGAGGTGTTCTAGAGTCTGTACTTCGTGATAACATAGCGGTTTTCAATATTTATATAGTTTGTACCATTTTAGATAACTGTTCTCACTTCTCCACTCATCAACACACCTATATGTAGTATTGGGCCAGAATTTATTTTATTGTTTCTAAACGATATATGACATGTTAGAATTTTCTATGCACAGTGGTAATTAATGTTCCCTGGGGAAAAATACCAAACAAAACAAGATTTCATTAAGTTAAGCAATATATCTTTCACAGGATATATTTTTTGCTTGTCTTCTGTTCTAGTTACCTTCTATTGCTATGATGAAGACACTGACCCAAAACAACTTCGGGGAGAAAGGGTTTATTTGACTTACAAGCACAGTTCATCATCAAGGGAAGCCAAGGCAGGAACCCAGGGCAGGAACCTGACACACAGACCATGAGATATGCTACTTACAGGCTTGCTCCTCCAACCCATGCTCAGCTTGCTTTCTTATACAACACAGGACCCACTTACCTAGGGGTAGCACTGCCCACAGTGGGCTGGGCCCTCCCAATCACTCCATCATCAACCAGGCCACGGAGGCAGCTCCCAAAATGAGGCTCCTTCAACCCAGGTGTGTCAAGTTGATAACTAAACCTACCCAGCACATCTTTCAAGGGTAAGTCGAACTTCTCTCCAGGGTAGGTGATATTGCTTGGTGATTAATTCTAAGTGGATATAAAACTATCCTTTGAAGAGAATTTAGTTAATATTAAAAATAACATATTTAGGCTTTAGACTCAGACCCTTACTGTAAATCAATTTACGTACTAGAGAAAATCCTTTTTAGAAGAATACGCTAGCCAGTGTGGTGGTGCGTACCTGCAATCCTGGCCCTCAGGTAGCAGAGTAGGATCATCGGTTTCAAGGGCAGCCTGACTTGCAAAGTGAAATCTCATCACCAGAAGAGATCTTACCACATTATACCAGTGTTGTTTATGGAAAATATTATACATAAGAGGTAATAATAATAAAATAATTTAGTACAAGTTGTTACAACATGTGCGGTTCCAGGGAGACATCAAAAGCAAATCAAAAAAGAACTCTTTTAGTAATAAATGTTTTTGAAAACGTCAGAATCTTAGAATTATAAAGTTTTAGACTAGGAAACTTGAAATTGATCTTTCTGACACCTTTCCTTTGTACATGACAGCTGAGGCACAGATCAATGCGTGAGTTCATGGTAGACCAAAGAGATGGCAGCCAGTACACTTCTATCAAGCTTATATATGCATTTTCTTACCTATATATAAATCTAGTCCTCAACAGAATAATTCTAAGGTGTATCACCTGTCAAATCTTACACCAAGACCATAAAAATCCTGTTGATTCAAGCATTAAAGCTGCGTGCATTAAACTTACTTTAGCAAGCGAGAATCCCATCTTGGCAGTCTTGGTTATATATTAGAGGGAGATTTAGAAAAGAATATTCAGAGACGTTTAGAGACTGTGCTCAAGGGGTTTCCGACAAGTCTTTCAAGAGGGAAACTAGTTAAAACTGTCAAAGTTCAAGTTAATGTCTTACTAGGTTTGGATTAAGAAGATGAAAGTCCTGATAAAGTAATTAATCCTGTGAGAACTGAGTTGTTTGTTTAGGTGAGCAAACTGGTGTACTGATATTCTGACTAGCTATTATTTGACTAGATAAGCAAACTGTTTGCTCAGAAAAATGGCTTTACATAAATTTTTGAAGACAACAGCTAAGATGTTTATTAGTTAGAAACCTAATTTAAAATATCCTGACTTCAGATAATATTGACATAGGTGGTTGCAGACATTTTCTGAGGTTTCCTCTGATCTCAAATCACATATTCAATTGATGTCTCATTTGGTTTTCATTAGAAAAATGAAGACAAAGTTTTCTCTAAATAGTCATAGCATCTTAAACTCTTTACTAGATGGCTATTGTTGAAAAAAAACTGTAGTCTTCTGGACAATTCCAAACCTCATGACAGACAGCAAGCATTTATTTTTTGGGTCTGCAGAGTGAGTCAGCTGAAATCAACTAGCAGATTGGCTCAGCTGGTCTTGACTCCAAACTTTGGATTGAATCCAAGTATTTTCAAGTGTTTTGCATCCTTCTGGGACAACAGACTAAAGCAGGAATGCAAGAGGTCAAAATCAGCAATTCAAGAACACTCAAGGTTTTTACACACCCCACATTATTAAAATCTACAACCAAAGCACATCTCAAAATCAGTCTCCAAAATGTACCCTGAAATCATGCCCTAAAAGTACCTGCCAGGAGGCCACAGGAAGCCTAAAGAAATTGGGTCTAACAATTCAATCTGCTAAATCCTTTGGAAAACAAAAAGCTCTTACATTTAGCCTTCTATCAGCCATCGAGATATGAGAAAAATCTCTAATTCAGTATGGCTTGACTAATTAGAAAACCCCTATGTGGGCGTGGAAAATTACACAGATATAAATGACTAGCAGGGACAGCTTCTGCCCCACATCATCCATTGTATCTTTTCCACAAAGAGTTCATGGCTGTTCAAACTAGAATCTAATAAAGACTTTGGCATTAGCCCAATCAAGGAAAATAGAAAGTCCTATAAGTTGGATTTCATGTGAGATTGTTTCAATGTTAAATCAATGAGATGCACCCAATACATCTATTAACTTGAAATAAATCTATATGAGTCTTATAGAACTTTATCACTTCCTCTGAGATACAGCTCCAACTCCAATGCTGCTTGACTATTCAGGTAGTGCCCAAAGAGCCTTCACTCTCACATTGTACCCTTCCAGCTTTGTTTCCAAGCTCCCACTTGTTGTTTCCAAAACTATAGTGTTGTTCTGCTCCAGAGAGACTGCGTAGTCTAGACTTCACTACTATAACAAATGGAGAACAGTGAACTATGGGCTTCAGAGAACTTAAATTTTGAAAGTGATTAGCAATTGCAATCAAATTATCAGTGTACAAAGTTTGTTTTTTCTTTTTATTGAATTTTGATAAATTTAATGCAATATATTTTTATCGTATTTATATCTCCTCCCCTGTCTGTAACTTCCCTTGTCACCCTCCATTACTGCCCAATTTCATTTCATGTACTCTATTACATGTACATATATATGTAAACATGGATGTCAATAGGCCAGTAGAGTCAAATTTGTGTACCCAAATGGCCTTTTTCGTTTGGGTCCATTCACCCATTCTCTAGAACCTGGTCGGCTGGAATTCTGTCTGGCTTGAGCTTCCATTGGTCTCGTGCATGCTGACACCATTGCTGTGAGTTCATATGAATAACTGTCTAGCTATCTGGAAAACTGTTTCTTATGGTCATCCACCACCTCTGGCTCTTGCTATCTTTCTGCGTCCTCTTCCACAATGATTCCTGAGCCTTGGAAGGCACTGGTTTACAATACAGGTATCCAATTCAGGGATAAGCAGTCTGCAGTCTCTCATTCTCTACATGCTGGCTAGTTGTGAGTGTCTGTGTTAATCCCCATATGCTGCATAAGGAAGTTTCTCTGGTGAGGGCTGAGACATGCATTAATCTATTGGATTAACAATAAGTCATTAGGAATCACTTTAGTAGCATATCTATTTAGCAGAATAATTATATTAGGCCCCTATGGCTTGTGTCATATCTAACCACAGATTCCTAAGCCTGATATCAATGTCAGATATGGGCCCCATCTTATGAAACTTACCTGAAATCCAATTAGAAAGTGGTTGGTTACTGCCATAATATTCATTCCTCTATTGTACCAGAGCACATATCTATCCAGGCCAGTTGTTGTTGAAACATGGAGAACTGACAGCTGGGTAAGACTGATGACTAATTTTCTTTACAGGTAGCATGCATAGCACCTTCTAGCACTGTGAAAGCTAGCCAGTAGAGAAGGAACTGTGATGTCAGAACTAGCTTAATTTCTCCTTGTTTGTTCTACAGCTCATATATGTATCATCTTCTGAAATAGGGTCTTACTGTCAAATTCTGGTGGCAAAATCTAAGAGCCAGGGCAATGACCAGTATTGTTTGAGGGTCTATGAGATCCCTGGTCAACAGCTTCAAATGAGTACTTTACTTTGCTAGCATATGATGTCTAGTGGAGGCAATGTCCCCTGTTATAGGGTTGCTCCTTTTAATTTCTTTTTATGGTGTATATGCTTTAAGAAGCTTCTGTACTGACAGACTTCCATATGGCTTTTTCCAAAAGGCTTTCAGTGTGGTGTTGACCATGAAGGCAAATATCATCCCCCAAAAGAATGAATGTCAAAGGATCACACAAGTCATTTTCAGTCCAGACACAGAACCAACCTAGCTCATAAACTGTTGACAGAGTTCTTTTCATTCACTTTCACAGTATTGCCAGTAATTTTTGAACCCTAGACTATAGTAAATGATAATAACAGATAGAAGAAAAAACAATATATATGCAATTCAAATTTTTAATAGGAGTCCTTAACTCTCCAAAACAACAGCATTAACTGTGAAAATAAAGAAGTGCACTGTCACTGCTGCTACTGTCCTTCCATCCCACCTGTTGTTAAGGGTTAATAATAATAATATTAACAGTAATAAAATAGTACTCATGCTTGCTAAGATCACTATTATTGAAAAATAAAGTGTCAACATGCATGTTGAGAATTTCAGCCTTGTCCATCAGTGGTGGGAATGTTAAATGGTACACCTTCAATATGAAACAGTATGGAAAATCCTTAGAAATGGAAAACAGACCTGCCTGTGATTCACAAGTCTCACTTCTGAGAGTTTATCAAAAGGAAAAGAATGCACTAATTCTGAGAGATAGCTGTTTCAATATTCACTGCAGAGTAAAGCAAAATAAGTATCCAGTCAGGGAAACTAAGTATCCACCAGTAGAAAACATATCTGTGTATGTAATGTATACATATATTGTATATACACACATGTGTATACAATGACATGCAATTAGCCTTTAAAAAGGCATCCTTCCATTTGAGACAGCATGGATGTGTAAATCAAAACATTATGCTGTATATTATTGTAAAAATATATACAATTTTTATCAATTATACATCAGCAAAGCCGAGGAAAATAAATTACTTCAAGGTTATCAGTATGTCATCAACAATTAGAGTTCTAAGTTATATCCATGTGATTCTACATACATCTCATTACATCTAGAACACATAAACTTAATGTTTGTTAAACTTTACTTGAATGCTTAGTTATCAATATTTGCTGCAGCTAAAGTCAGGTCCACATCTACTTTTTCTACCTATGGTAAAAAAGGAAAAGAAAATAATATAAACATTCTATCTCTCAAAAACTAGAATCTTTTTGCTCATGTTCTGAGTCCTAGGAGCCTCCTGGGACTCGTTTATGCAATGCCTCTATTCTTGGGAAGAGAAATAATTTTCTATGCGATCCTATATAAGCACAGTTCCTTTTTCTGCATCATGGTACCTCTTTAGTTTCCTTGTCAATCCAATCCCCTTCAATACTAAAACAAGCCACATTCATGCAATGCCATTACCAGGTAAGACAGACATACAGCTTTTGGCAAATTCAGCTATAAAAACTCTAGATGCATCTCAGCCCTTGACTATTTCATGTCTGCGGGTGCAGTTACAATTCCATTTCCTCCCTCAGTTGTCAGAGCTGTACAACAAACTCCTCAGTTACATAAATCTCACAGAGCAGCTAAGAATACAAAAGCTTCATCAATTTATTTCCCATAAACACCAACTATGTTGTGGAAAGCAGAAATATTTCCTTAAGAGAATGTTCTGATTGAGGTACACCTGGAAAACTGTCTTGGATGGAAAGTAGCCTCCAACAAAGAAAAAGAGGAGAAAATTCCAAAAGTTACTGAATGCAATTCAGTAATCTGCTAGAGCTCTTTACAATATGAATGTAGTAGGGAATAACAAGGAAGACGTTACTAGTAACATTGAATCTTATGAGACAGAGTTTTCTCTAGTTCTACAGACTGAAAAACTTGCAGATTGGTTAAAAACTTCCCTAAGGATGCCAGACAGCCAACTACTGGTACTGAGATTACCGATCAGATGCCTTCAGGCAGGGTGGCATGTCCAGAGACTGTGATTGATTAGAACTCTTACAGCCGATTGCCAAAAGTTCCTTGTTCTTTTGTATGTAGGAAATTATCAAAAACCCCAAATTGGATGTTACTACTCATCTGTCCTCAAGAATGTCCTTACTAATGACAGTTCACACTACTCCAAAGACTGAATGTTGATTATGTACCAAACATTGTACTAAACCCCGCATATGAATTAGACTTATTTTGCCCTTATATATGTTCCATTTTTACCAACCAGAAAACATGAGATAATTTTCCTATATTATTTCCACAAGAATAAAGCTTTGTACTTATTCTGGTTAGATAGTGACTCAAGTGAAAAGAAGGGATTTAGCCAGATAAGCACTTGCTATGTTCATGGTGGTATTATTTATAATACCCAAGAACTGAGAATACACCAATTTTCACCAATAAATGAATACTAATAATTTATTTCTATGTCCAGTAAAATATTCCTCCGCTATGAAAAAAGATTCTCAAGAACATTCTACTGAGGAAAAATATATGCCCTTAAATTGCATATACTGAATGATGCCATGCATATAAAATTCCAGACCTACAATAAATGGGATAAAAAATGAGCTTAATCCAGTAGACCATACCTTATGTTCCCAAGTGCTACAAAATAACTTTTTTCCATACATCTTTGAAAAGGAAACCTTTATTAACTTTCAGGTTTAAAAGTCAAATTGCTGTACTGACTTGCTAGAAATTTTCTTTCTAGTTTTTAGAAAACTGAATTCAATTTTCTGCTTATTTCCTTTGACCCAACATGAGTCTACTACTTTAATCTTCCATAGCCCTAGTGATCTTCCTCTATGGAAGTTCTGGTTAAGTGTGTTCATTTTACATCAATGAAGTTAATGTTTTAGGACTTCTAATTTCTTCTTCAAAGGCCCTGAGAGAACCCCTAGGAATATATTTTTAAAGATTATTTATTATTTCTGTGTATGTGAATATACATGTGTGCCTGCATCAGTTTATGAGCACCATGTGTGTGCAGGAGCCCATGGAGCCAGAGAGGGGACTGGATCTCTGAACCTGGAATTACAGACAATTACGAGCTCTTTTGTGAGTGTTGGGAACTAAACTCAGATCTTCTGGCTCTTAACCACTGAGCCATGTCTTCTTTAGGACTGTATTTTTAACTACTGTAAACTAAGTCATCTGTCTCATTCCACTCGAACATCCTCCTTATATCTTCCTCCTGTAAGCTTGCCACCAGCAGGATTTGCTTCCTGTATACACTGGGTCCCCTTGCTGACTTAGCCACTATTGTATCATAGTGTGACATAGTACAGGCTTTCCATGTGAATAAATCCTGTGACACTGGGAACTTAAAGATGGTGTGCCATGGACAAAAGAAAAGGAATTTAAATGTATGAGTTCAAAAACAAAGCTATGGGGGCTGGAGAGATGTTTCAGAGTTTCAAAGGACCAGTCGACTGTTCTCTGTTTGCTTCCCAGCACCAACATGGCAGCTAGAAACTGTCTGTAATTCCAGTTCCAGAGGATCCAATGCCTGCTTCTGCACTCCTTGGGCATTGTATGCACAGGCAAAACATTCATTACATAAAATAAAAATTAATAAATACATAAAAATTTTAAAGTAAAAACTAATTTGTGGATAATTCTCCCAATTAATCAAGCCTATTATCTATTAAACAGTGAGTGAATTATTCCATCCCCATGTCTGACAATTCAAATATTAGCCAGAAGAAACTCAATAATGCAATATTTCCTGTTATAAATATTCCTTATGTTTTAATATTATAAATATTATATTATATCGTTATAAATATTCATACAGGGTTGAGTTCATTGGGGCATCTGTCAAAGATGCCATGTGATCTATAGTAACATGAGCAGCAGCATGTTAGAGCTGGAGGTGTCTGTGTGTAAAGCCATGTCTCATTTATTGTAAAATATTAGTTCTCTGTACAACCAGCACTAGGTGGAAATAAACATCAAAATTAATAGCAAACAAATGTCAATTTAAACATCATAAAGAAAAACTGACTTTCTCATTCTCTTCAAAAAGATGTTAAAGAGCTGAAAAGATGGTTCAGTGGATAAGAGTGCACACTGCTCTTGCAGAGAACCCAAGTTCTGTTCCCAGAACCCACAATGGGCAGCTTACAACTGCCAGTAACCCCAGTTTTAGGGGCTCTGATGGTCTCTTCTGGCCTTTGTGGGCATCCCCACATGTGGCATACTCTTACACAGATACATGTGTGCACATATAAGTAAAAATAAAAATATTTTTTTAAATAAGCTAAGTTCAGAAATAGTAATAAGATGAAAAATAAGATTGAGTATAATACTGGCAAAATGAGTATTAAAAACAGTAAGTTAATAAAACACTGTAACGTTTTTTTCTAGGTTTTGTGATATTTGTATTTTCTGCTTGTCAAAATTTGTAATTTATTATCATTTGCTTATCATTCAAAATAACTAATTCTGTGTTCAGTTTTATTTTCCTAATTCTATATTCTTTTCTCTTAAAGAAGAAGCCCCAAATTCCTTTTAAAAATGAATTGTGAGCTAAAGAATAGAAATAAGGCTGGAGAAGTAAAATTGCATGTAAAAAGGCCAGTGGAGCAGTTGTCCTGAAGGATGGTGATTTGCCCTCTAGATGACATCTGACTATTTCTGGAGACGTGCTGGTGGGACTGGAGGGACCTGGCACCTTGGACAGATATCAAGCATGTTGCTCAATACCCAAGACAGTTCATTGTGATAAAGATGGATCTGGTCAAAGCATCAGTAGTGGGAGGGTGGAGAAATCTTGGCCTAGACCAAGAATGCCAGGCAGAAAATGGCACCATGATGATATCAGTGCTGATACCCAGTTCCTGACGTGGACAGTGTGAATCAAATAGAAATTCGGGACAAGACAGTTTACAGAAGCCAATAATGTCGACTTGAGGTGAGGACGGGAGATGGGCAAACATGATGTCATCCTCTGTCCCTAACATTTATACCTGAAAAAGGTATTCATTTCTTAGTGAAGTAAGACAGAAAGTCAACCCTGAGTTCACACTACTATGGTGCTACTCTGTAATTTGATTTTGTTCCAGTGTTATCTTTCTATATCTCTTTGCTCAACTGATTTTTTGTCAACTGTTTTCTTTTTAAAAATTTTTTTATTGAATCATTTTGTTTTTCATACATGACATCTCAATCAGCCTTAATCATCATGTCCCTTTCTCCACTGTCAACCCCCCCCAAAAAAAAAAAACACCTGTAGCTGGAATCCACACATTCTTTCATCTATGTTAAGGTCTATTGTGTCAAGTAGGTGTTCCCAAGTGAACTCAGTGCAGATTCATCTCCTGAGATCTAGTCAGCCTACCCAGAGTCCCTTGCTTTAGGAAGACTAGCCCATCCTCACCCAACAGTCATCAGTTGCCAAGATTTCTTAAGCACAGGTTGGGGTCTGCCACCCATTTCCCCATTGCCGTGCTGGGTTTTTGTCTGCTTCAGTTTTCATGGATCGTGAGCATGCCAACATCATTGCTGTAGGTTCACATGAACAGAGTCCATGAAGCTTATAAGATTCAAATTTCTACACACTTCTTCACTCGATTTTACTATATTTCTGCCTCCTCTTCCACAGTGGTCCTTGACTCCTGGGTGAGTGAGATTTAATATGAGTCCTTTCCAGGGACCCATACTCTACAGATTCGTAATCTCCATGTTTTAGCCATTTGTGAACTTTTGTGCTCCTGGCCCTTTGTTGCATGAGGGAGCTTCATTAATGAAAGTTGAGAGATTCATTGGTGTCTTTATTCCTTGTTCTATATTGCATGAGCCTTAGGTGTGGAGGTTGCATTGTAGATGTGCTGCTTAGGCACTGGCAATCACAGACACTGTGTGTGTGACTAGCTGTGATACTCTGTAGCAGTCTCCAACTGGTTTAAAACAAGCTTCTTTGATAAGTGAGGACAGGGATACTTGACTGTAAATATAAGGATATATATTTTGCATTTAGTAAGAAGTTACGTTGGCCTCAGCATGTGACAGCCCTGGGGATCTCTCTAAGACCTATGAGCTTGTCAGCTATGTTATTTTTCTGTATCTCTTTGCTCAACTGATTTTTAAAAGATGAGAACTATTCTTGGTCACATTACTATGAAGATTTTAAAGGTGCCTACTTCCCATTATTATAGACTTCAATTCCATTTTTCTTTGCTTTTCACCTCCTTTGTAGATCAGAAAAGTTTCTAAAATAGGAGGATGTGTTGGGTCAAAAGGTCAAAGTGAAAGAATGAAACCCTGATCCATTCTTGATCTCCTTCAGATCACCGAATGACAATAAAAGAAAGCATGGTAGAGTGACAGTGTCTCTAAACAAGGCTGGTCCTCCAAAGGTAAAGAATGCAGATTTCTAGGGGCAGTAGGCTCCCATGGTACCTTGATCTCATTCAATAGGCAAGTATGACTGGTTGCATGAAACACAGGATACAGTTGGATAAACCGAGGCACATCCAGGAATTTTTCCCACAACCCCCTGAGTTAAATAAAATCCAGGTAGAGGGCTAGAGAAGTGGTTCAGTGGCTAAGAGCAGTGGCCACTTTTGCAGAGGACCTGGGTTTGATTCCCAGCACCCAGGTTGAGGCTAACAGTGGTCTGTAACTCCAGTTGCAGGGGATCCGACACCCTCTTCTGGCCTCTGCAGGCACTTCACAACACAGGTGCTCTGACACACATGCAAGCAATATACTCATACACATAAAAATAATAAAGAAAATTTTAAAAAATCAAGTCCAAGCAGGAGGAAGGGAAAAATAGAATCCTGGATTTAGCTGAATTTGCATTATTAGTTCATTTACTTATTATAATGAAATGACAGATTCTAGGTACCCTATGGAGAAAATGAGATGTGTTTAGCTCAGTCTTAGAAACTGAAATTCCAAGATGAATTGAGTACTTCAGTAAAGTCTCTTATAAAGATCCCTTGGCTGGGTGATGTCATAGCCTGTGCCACATGATGCAATTGTATACAAAAGGGAAAGAACATATGGTGAGCTAGGAAGTCAGAGGTAGGAGAGAGGCCAGGCTTCCTAATTATCTTACAGTAGACTTTTCCCTTAAAATTTTTCACCAGCTCTCATCTTCGCACACTGAAGACTTCAGCACGTAAGTCCTTTAAGAAAACACTTAAACCACATTCAAACCATAACAGAGTTTGAATCTCAAATGCCTGAAAGAACTCTCAGAAACCTCTAAAATGGCCCGGATGTGAGTAGATCATATTTTCTACACTTGATTATATGACTGACATGTTATCTTATAGATTATGCAGTTCATATGCTGCAAATACATTTTCTGTACTTCTCAACTAATTGTTGCATTGTCTTGATGAAACTTCAAACTATAAAACTAATATCATTCTGTAAAAAAACACCTTTAGGTATTGTTTTTAAAAAAAAGGCACGTAACCAAATAGAAGAGACTAATGTTTTTAGTAAGCATCTTGGTCCTTAGAGAAGGTAGAAGAGAGAATCAATATTTCACTTTAAAGATAGATTGATGGGGAAGCCCCTGACAGATTAAAAATTGAAGAGCAGATTTTCAGGCTATAATACAGTCATCTGTCCTGGTTAAGCTTTAATAAATAATTTTCTGAGCGGCACGCTGACCTGTGTAAGACACTGTGAGGCAAAGAAAGGGATACATCTTTAGCTCCAAGAAACACACATGGACCTCTCCTGCCTGACTTAGTACTGCACCAGAACATCAGCAGAGCTCAATGGCCAACTTAGAGACTGTTTCTAATAGAAACAGTGCCCAAAGCTTTGAACCTCATTGGCTTAAACCAAATTGAAACAGAAATTATTAGGAATAATTGTGCTTCAATAGCTCTGATTATCTTTAAGATTGATTCATTCAATACCAGCTATTTAACCTCAAATGCTACTTGTAAATACAAAGAATAATAGTAAGTTGGTCCTCATTCAGCAACATCAACCAGGTAGTACAGTGCATGATGCAAAACAACTAAATAAAATGCGGTGCTGGACTTCTTTGAATCTTCCTGTAAAGGATGTTCCACCTTTGTTGATATCATTTCTAATCAAGTATGAAACTATCACGCCAAATTTCTAAATTTTAACTTCATCCTTTACTAGTGTATGAGACATAATAAACAGAGGAATCAGACATGCATTCTTTAACTCTACATGATATTTTGGAATGAAAGTTGTGATGAAAGTCATCCCAGATACATTAAAAGAAAATCACATTCATCTAACCAGGACAAAAATTCAATGGACATCTGTCAATTTTCTAAGTTAGAAGCATAACCGCAAATCAAACAAAACCAGGTCATTTCCCATGGATTGTCTCCAGATTATTCTCCTATAGATGCATTATCTTACACTCTAAACCAGTGATGACAATCATAAAATGATAAACTAGATCCCAAGACAGCAAAATGAGAACCTTCCCAGAGCAAACTGATTGGAGCAGAACCAAAAATCGCAGGAAGGGACTGCCACGCTTCGCTGCTCCTGTGAGAGAACATTAGTGTGAAGTTTCTGAGAGATGTTTAGAAATCCATTTGTGCTTGTCAATATCATCCACCTTTTCAAGTCATTAATCCATTGGTGACTAATGGCTGACTCGGTATTAAAGCAGACAATAGGCACAGGCACGGCACATTGAGAGAGGGCGGGAGATAGTGGGAAACTAAGTTTTTGTTGTTGTTGCTATTATTGTTTTGCTTGTTTTAGGATCAAAAGTAGCAGCAAATGGATTTGGGATTGATAAAAGGACAAAAGGGCCATTGGGAGGTAATTTCTTCCATTTGTCATAAAATGTAAACACAGGTAATCTTCCCAGTAAAACTATGTTGTTCCTAGCCTTCAGGATGACTGCTGTGTTCACAAAATGCTAGGAGGGAGATTTAATAAATATCAAAGATGGAGAAAGAGTATTATTATCCTTATCATGAAAGATAGATTTTCCTCAGCATTGCCTCTGTAAGGGTTTTTGATCTCTCATGCCTGCAAAGGCACAAAATTATTCAAAGAAAATCATTACATGTAACAGGAATTAAGACACAAGAAAGAGCAGTTTAAAGCAAGGGTGTAAGAGAAAAGAATGAAACTTTGACTTCATTTCAAATTCATAGTGACTTTCAAGATTGATTTTTGGATGACCATCCCTCTCTTTAATTGGAAAAAAAAAATGACTGCAACATAGAGCTCAGCCCTCTGACTCAGCACATTGTTGAAAAATGACAACAGCGACATCTACTGTCCAAGTACAACAATGCTCCTTGGGAACAGGCTTTCCCTCCCACATTCACTGAAATTTAAAATTATGTGATAATGGGTATGATAGCTCTAAAAACATTTTTAATGTACACTTTCTGAATAGATAAGTTCATTCTATGTTTCCCTCCACCAAGTTACTTTTATGTGTATTTACATTATATATAACCATTTTACAAACATTAGTTTAAAAAAAAACTGAAAATTTAGCCTATATAATAGTAATAAAGAGTTCATGGAGGATTTTGAAATAATTGCACACTCATTCTAATTTTTTTTTCATTAGCTTCAAGACTGTTTTCTAAATCTAATTAGAAATGAAATTTTCCTTGTTAAACTTGAAGGACTTGTTTTTGTAGACAACAACACAAGGTAAGGTAGTAACAGAAACACATACATGTTATAAGTCTCCCATATTTATGCTAAGCAATACCAATAATGAGTACTAAATGATAATTGTGAGTCCCTTTAATGTACTTTATATATTAGCTATCCTATAGAAGCGATAAAGTCCCTGAGTAAACAGACCACTCACCAGCATTCTAACACTAATAAAGTGCATTTGTTATGTAAATCAGAAAATCCTCATAGACCTAGACATTGTCAAAATTAAATAGGCATGAAAGAAAATGTGCTTTAGGCAAAGAATGTTTTTAAAAAAACATATATACCATGTTACTAAGAGTAGACAGGTACTTGCTAAAGCTTATGACATGAGTTCAAAAACTGAGCAATTAATAAGGACTTTTTTGGTTATCCCTCAAAGATCTCAAGGTCTATTCCTTCCCCCAGCTCACCAGTCACAAAAGTTGATTCAAACAAGTGTGCTAAGAACTCAGTTTCCTTTTCAACTCATTTCCATTTGCACTTTTTCTCCCTCAGATCCCCTGTGCTCACACTTCTGTTCCCACTACAGAAGCAACTACACTGTTCTCATCATATTTGTTTCCCACAAATTAGTTTTTCTACTACAAAAATACAGCAAAGTTTCTTGTTTTACCACCTGATTGTGGCAGCCACTTGGCTATCACCTTGGTCAGAAGCAAATCTCATTTTAATAGAACCAAAACCAGGCAGCAAGCTCAATTTGCCAAAGATCTGTTACTGCCTCCTTATCACTAAAGTGAACCAGGAGTGATGGCCACACCTTTAATCCTGGCACTGAGGAGCAGCAAGAGGCAGGAGATCTCTGTGAGACCTAGACTGGCCTGGTCAAAATAGCAGCTTTCAGGCCAGCTAGGGCTACAGGGAGACCCTGTCTGAAAAATACAAAACTAGAGGCTGGAGAGATGGCTCAGTGATTAAGAGCACTGGCTGTTCTTGCAGAAAACCTGGGTTCAAATCCCAGCACCCACATGGTGGCTAACAACTGTCCATAACTCCAGTTGCAGGGGATATGACACCTGTTCTACTCAGGAATTGCACTGCACGGGTTCACTTACATACAGACAGGCATAACGCTCATACACATAAGATAAAAATAAATAAATTGCAAAAACGAATGTGAGACTTTCAGCTCCAGAAAACAAGGAAGGAAAGATGTGTCTTAAAACCCAGTATAAAAGGAATAATCAAGATAAAGACAGAGGAAACTTTCAGAAGAAAGGACAGGAGAAATTCCTTGTTTACAGGAGGATAATGATCCTAGAGTAGGTGGAAATAAAGTCATCTGAGTTTGCGTTTTTAATAGATAATGAAGCAGAAAGTGAAAATTCAGTATCTGAGCACAGAGAGAACAGTCCTACACTGGCAGCATGGCCCAGCCTGTTAAGGTGGCCTCACGAGAAGAAAGTAAGCAAACAGAGGGTACGCAGGAATCAGTATCACATAGATCCTACAAGTCACATCTCCCAACGTCATTGGGAGATCAATGCTGACCAGGTATGGGGTGGTCTAGGAAGTGTCTGAAACCCAGGAAGTGATTCAAGTCAAAGTCAATGATTTATCAGGAGCTACAGGACACAGTGATCAGCTAGCAGAACAGGTTGAGTAAAATCAGAACTTGGCACTGAAGACCCAGCAGGAACGGAAGGTATATAGGCACGAAACCATGCAGCGTGCACCACTGTGAAATGCTGGTAGCAGGTGGCACTAGCTGGTAAGAATCTAGAGCCCAAGTTAAGATTCTGGAACTGGAGTTACAGAAGGTTATGAGCCACTGTGAAGGTACTGGGAACTGAACCCAGGTCCTCTGCAAGAGCAGCAAGTGCTATTAACCTTTGATCCAACTCTCAGCCCAACTCTTAACTACACTTAAATTCCTGCTACACAGATCAGTCTCAGAGTGAATCCGACCCAGGTTTCCACAAATAAAAATGCACACAAGTGTGGATATGTTAAATGGAAAGTGCAGTATGGGGAAGAGATACAAAAGGGGACTCTGCCCTGGAGGAGGAGCCTTGAATCCCAGAGAAATGTCCCTGAAGGTCTCCCAAAGGGAAGTGATAACCCCCATTGTTGGACGATAAGAGGGCAGGGAAGTTGTGCCAGGCTGGGCAAACCTCTCTGAGGAATGTTAAAACACCCAGTTTGGTGGTTTGGCTCAAAGGCATAACCATCTTCACAGAAGAGTCACTACCGACAGACAAGATGCATGCTGGCTCCCTGAGCTCTTCTTGCTTCCTGAGCTCTCCATGCTTCCTGGAATTCCATGCTGCAGAGGGTTGAAGCTTTGGGGCTTCCTGTGGAGGAGCATGCTTACCCAAGGCATAAAAGGATGGCACTGGGGGCAAGAGGGAGAGGAAATAACCATGTTCTTAATCTATACCAAGCAATATCCTTAAATTCATTAAATTTTCAAGCATGGGGAGCAAGCCTTTATTCATAGTATCAGCACTTTTCGTTTGGAAATAAAACATAATGAACATGTTTCTTGATTAAATTTTGTTGATGGTTTCCGTGTTTCTATATTTTCATTCCAAAGTTAAGTTTGAAAATAATTAACTATTTAACAATCCAAACCAAAGGGCTGAAGAGATGGCACAGTGGTTAAAAGCACTGGCTACTCTTGAAGAAGGACCCAGGTTCGATTCCAGCACCCAGAACCATCCATAACTCCAATTCCCGGGGATCCACCGCCCTCTTCTGACTTCTGCAAGTATTGCATGACACGAGTGAAATTACATGCATGCAGGCATACCACTCCTTCACATAATAAATAAATAAATAATAAAAATAAATAAATAAAATCCAAACCAAACAAAAAGATTTGTTTGTTCCAATTCTGAAAAGCACCAAAAGATTATTCCAATGTTTGTCACTGTGAACATATTCTGACTCTGAGGTTTTTAAATGAGGATGGGAGAACTGCATCATGCATGGTGGGAGAGGTGTGAAATCCAAGCACTCTGAAGTCTTGAGGCATTGTTGAGTTCCAGGTTATCCAGGAGTATACAGTGAGAGACCCTGCCTCAAAACAAACAAAAACAAACAAAATTAAGTCTTTTCAATGCAATAAGCACTGATTTTGTCACTGATAAAAAATGTACATTTTTATAGAAAATTAATTAAGCATTATAAATATTTGTTCTTGTTTATTTGTGTTGTTATTGGGGGAGGGCATGAGACCACAGTGTGTATGTGCATGTAACAGGTAGACTTTGCAGAGTCACCTCTGGTTTTCTCCTTCCATTTGGGGTTTGAAATCAGGCCTTCAGGCTGGCTTGGCAAAATTTCTTACCTGCTGAGAATCTTGCCAGTCCAATTATTTGTTAAATTGGACCTTAGAAAAACTATAATTTATTCCTTTAAAATATATCTGTTGAATCTTTATTATAGCAGTAGAAACATGTTGAATGGAAATATAAAAAGATCTCTCCACAGGAAAATATTCTCTAAAGTAAGAAAACACATTATTATATTCCTAGCATGCAGAAATTATTTATATAACATAGAAATAAATTTATTTTACTCTCAATATAAATCATAATATTTATTTCTGAGCAAAAAATATTGGTAGCAATAGCAAATGACTAAACATGTATACATAATCGCCAATTACTTTAAATCTGTAGTATACCATTTACATTCACAATTCATTAGCACCGCCTTGTGGCCATGCCTGAATATTTCTCTTCCAATATATTGGCATAGCTGAGAGAATACTTTCAAGGTTTTAAATAGAATTTGAAAAAAAATTTAAAAAATCAATAATTATTTGAAATCCAATTCAAATAAATTATTTATTTGCATGTAAAGTTAAGCTATAACAAATATCCACATAGATATAGATTTGTAGAAGACACATATGTACATCAGTTTCAAAATATCATGTGGATCTGTCCTTCAAGAACACCTCTTTTCTCTTCTCTCATTTGCAAAATTAAACGGAGGCTTTTTAGCTCCCTATAACCATAATCCAAAAGTGGAAAGTGGTTCTCAAATCTGACTGCACATTACACTTACCAGGATATTGACAATTACACCAATAAGAATGATAATATCATGTCTAAGTGTCACACAGAGAGTTAATCAGAACTCCCTGATATGGGTCTGGAAAAGGACAGTTGTGCAGGTGATGTTTCAAAACTCCAATCTAAAAGTCAATCAGGATTCCTCACTTGGGAAAGGAAATATAAAACAAACGGAGAGAGAGATGAGACTCCATTATCGGGAAGTGTGAGAATGGTAATGTTGATCCCCCACCCAATGGACCTGGTTCTGCATGGGCTATTTTACAATGCAAGAGCAAGGACAGGTGCTCTAGCTCTTAGAAGCTTCAGCTCTCTTCTATGGAGGAACCCAATTCACTCATAAAAATATATTGTGCAAAATGAATAGAGATTTCATAGAAAAAGATGTGGAGAGAATGGCTTTTCTTGGGGAAACAATGTCTGTCCTCACATTTTAATCAAGTCCTGAGTATATGGACAGGGCTTTTTTTTTTAAGTTCTAGAATAATAACTTTGTAGTTAGAAACATTCAAAATAATTGGCATTTGCATCTTACATGTTTAAAAGTGTTATATGAACTTTCAGTTCATGTGTGAAACGGAAGCTTTTTAAGTGGAAAGACTAGTTTTTATCACCAGAAGATATCTAAAAAGACTCTCAGTTCATATTAATAAGACTGAATGTAATTGAATGTCAGCAGATTCAGTGATTTATAAAGTACTTCATGCCCTGTGTATAATAAAAACTCTTGGCACCAAGTCCTAATATTTGATAAAACATGTTAGTGACTTTATTTCCAACAGCCAACTTGACCTAGAACCTTCTATCATTTTTATAGTGATCTACTCTAACTCATTTCTACCTGTGCCTAATGTTTTCATCTTAAATTAAGAGGAAAAGATTGTAGAATTTGAACTTGAGCTTTTCCTCTCCCTTCAGCAACCTGATACACTTTCAAGACAATAAGTAGTTTAGCAAATAAGTGAGAACCATTCATGCTCGAATGAATGTAAAACTTTCTTGATGCCATTTTGTTGTTTTAGTTTAGTATTTGTTTCTGTTTTCTTGAGACAGGGTTTCATGAAGCCTAGGCTGGCCTGATTTTCTGTTTAGGCAAGTCTGGCCTTGAACTCCTGATCCTTTGGACTCCACCTCCCCGCTACTGAGATTATAGACTTGAGTTGCCATGCCTGCAATGTAAACTTCTTGGAAGTAGACACCTAAGAAGAACGAACATTCTTAAGAAATATTAATTTTTTATAAAATAATTTCTTGAACTCATATTAGGGAACTGTTCTATGCCAATGGAATGTCTATTTGCTTTCAGTGACCCCCCTTTTTGACAGAATTAAAGAGCATTTATATCCAGAACTATTGGATTATTGCATTAAGTTGGGTAATGAGTAAAATAAAATAAATCTAAATTCAATTAAAAAGTCCATAAGGCTATAATGTGGCATGAAAGACAGAAAGTGGCAAATATAGATTAAAAGTAAAGGGCATTTTGAAGTTATTCTTAAACCAGCACAGAAACACTTTTCAAAATATTTCAGTAATTCTAGCACTTGGGGATGTGGGCAGAGTCCCCCCAAGTTCTCTGCTTTAAGTATAGTGGATGTGTTCAATTGCTACAAGTTTGTTATGTGATTGAAATTTGTATTGAAATGTTCATGAAGTACTCATTAAATAAAAGTGTTTATTGTATTGAGAAACAATTGTAATTGAAACTTTTATACATGTCGAATTGGATGAACACATGGCTCAACTCATTTTCACAAACTGAATACATCCATCATCACCTTGTGTATGGCATAATGCAGTGTGGGCCTTAGCCGGGCCACCTGCCATGAGGAATAAGAGAATGGCTTCTGTGGATGTGGCATTCCACTCTGGCCAGGCGTGACACTAGCTTCCACTCGGTGCCGGGACAACCTGCCTACGAGACAGATTACTATTGGCCGCAGTTGGGAACCACCCCATAGGCAGATTGGTTAACCAAAATCATAAAACCCTTTGCACTTCCTTGAATAAACTGAGTTTGCTGCAGCTCACCCTCCACATGTTTTCCACATGTTTTCACCCAGCTCCTGATGTCTGTGTTTTGACTCCATGCCTCTCATCCCCTCTTGGCAGAGACCCTGCCTCCCAATCGCCCGGCTTCCCTAAGCAAAGGGACCCCAACAACCTTGCTCAAGAAAGAGGATATTACTGATTTAGTTAACATTTTAAAATAATCTCAATTCATTGTACTCACATTTACTATTAATAATGTTGTGAAAGAAATGTATCAATCAATCCTGAGAAACTGGAACTGTAATTTGAAAGCAAACTCCCAGAGCCTGTCAGTCCTTTAAAAAACTCTAATACATTAATATTATGATACAACACTTCACAGCTAACTGTGTATTAAGCATGCTTCATAAATTCCTTGATGGTCATATATTTTATACAAGAGAAAACAAAGAGTGAAAAATACATTTTGATAAAATTTCAAACATTTCCATCTTTTAAAATGTAAAATTAAAACTTAAAAAAATTCACAAATAATTTTGATAACCTTTGCATGTCTACTTTGAGTCCTGCTAATATCAAAAGAAGGCTTCCCAGACTTTAATTTCAAATGTTACTGTGCGTACTGCCCACCTGAAGAATACTGTTGAAGGTCAAATCTTGGTTTTCTTTCTAGCCTGGCGCCCAGGAATCTGCATTTGTTTCCTGTTGCTGCCAGTGTTGTTAGCTGAAATGTTCTTTTCTAGCAGTAGCATAAGCTACTTGAATAGGGGTTTCACCGCACATCTTGTCCTTCTCTTTCTCGTTCCTTCCCAGTCTTGGGACATGCCAGTCACTTCTCTCCTTTCTTCATTCCCTAGGTTGCAAAATAAAAAATAAAAAAATAAAAGTATCCATTGCTGTGGATTATGACTTCACTACTAGTTGTGGAAATTCCCTCACACACTTATCCGGGCCATTCTCTACCACTCCCCACACCTGCAGCTTCCTGTGAGCGCTTGAATTTTGGAGCATGGTTTTTGACTCCTTACAATATAATAATGCCCACCTTCTTCAGTGGGGGTCTGTGTGCTGAAGTGAAGTCTTTGGCTCATAAATGTCAGAAAATTCAAGAACTTTTCAATTTTTTAAAATCAATCCCACTTAAAGTCAAACCCACCCCAGAGCTACCTACTACAGTCATGCTGTCACATTGCACTTGATCAAATAGTTTCTAATAAACTTTGTGGAATCCTGAAATAGTCCTCATCATTAAGCTTTGGTTTGTTTGAAAAAATCAGTTCATTTAGTAACAGTTCTGCAAGATTGAGGTAGAGTCATTTCAATAATAGAAAGAAGGGGCTGTGATTTCAAGTATGAAAAGATGAGTCAGTGCTGACTCTGAAGTTTATAAAACACCACCAGGGGAAGATCGATCCCTTCGATCGATGGTTCAATTGTCTAAACTTGCCTTATATAAACGACTGACTTGAAAAACTTCATAATTAGGACAATTAATAAAAACAGTGTCTAAAACACAACAAATTTTCCGCAATGCCAAATTTGTAGAATGAAAAGAAAGAAAATTTTACCAGTGTGATTTATACATAGAATTATTTTTTTATTAAAACATTTGCTTAGAATGGGATTTCCCAGACCTGAAACCCCCTTTCACTGATAACAACTTATAGAGATATGTAAATATCAATCAGAAAATCAGTTAACTCTAAGTGTTTTCAATATAAATACATATATTTTACTATTTGTGTAGGTGAATTGTTTCAATCCATCTCCTTAGTAACCTATCATAATTATTAATTCTCTGGATAATTTGAAACACTGGTAGTCGAACTTCCAAAAACAATTAAACATAATGGTCTGCATTTCTGTTTCATTCTGAACATGGCATGATTTTTCGTAATGTAAGAAATGAATGACCTGGGTCATGACTTTGTCCCTATCCTTAATTAGCCGGTGACTTTAGACAGTCAAGTAAATTCTGACTTCTGATATTTTATTCTGTGACAAATACTTGATGCTAGATAAGAAAATTTTAGGCATGCTGGCAGTTGGCCCAGAATTTAGTCACGTTCTGACCTTAAAGCTGGACCGTCTGGAGAAGCCTTCTCCAGCTCTTCTCCTCACTGCTTGTGGCCTGGCTCAGCACTCATTCAGATATCTTGTTCTAAGACTGAGAGTCAGACTTGTACCCTACCTCCCTGTTAACACTTGAAGCTTTCTTCAGAATCCTTTGTGCCTACGATCCCTTTGCCTCCCAGAGTGCTTAGACTTTTGACTAACGCTTCAGAACAAGTCTCTTGATTTTGAAATTGGTCCATCTGTTTGGGCTCCACCTAATTCCACACCTCTCCTGACCAGTCTGCCAATCTAACTTGGTTTTGCAGAGTCTCCAGAATTTACTCAGGATCTAGCTTGTTAAAATAGTGAAGTTTTTCAAAACAGCCCTGATCTGAAATGTCACAGGCCAGGCCTGGCATGGTGCTCTGAGGGTGACAAACTGAAGATATTGTGGTAATAGGTTAAAAAGGTCAGATGGGGAAAAAAAAAAAAAAGGCAAAAGGAAGTATCTTGCAAGACTTTTGTTTTTGTTTTCTGCCCCTTCCTCTTCCTTTGAGACAGGATCTCACTACATAAGCCAGACTGGTATCAAACTCCCTGTGTATCCCAGGCTAGCCTCCAATTTGTCATCTCTATGCCTCTGCCTCCCAAGCACTAAGACTACGAGTGTAGGCCAGCGTGTCCTAACAGAATGTCTGCTTTATGAAAAGCAGCGAATGAAAGAGCCAGGGTGATATAAACCACGGCAGCCCTAAAGTCATAGTTTACTTTCTATAGGTCATTCAAATCCACACTTCTCTGGTTAAGTATATTTGCAACCAATATCTCTTCTAAGAGGCTGTCATTTAAATAAGTAGGAAATACATGGAAAGAAAGAACCTAATTCAGACTGGCCACTCAAGGTTTATTTTAACTAATTTACTTCTTCAAATTATTTTCTCTCCTCGACCTCTCCTGTAAGTCTATATTTTATAAGAGCAAAGGCCAGCACGCGCAGTAAACGTCAGCTAAGTAGTCCAACCTGCTCTCATCTTCATCTAGTTAGAATTCTCGATGAGTCCAGATTATTTAAATTTTTTATCTTATTCTGATCATTTGCTTATTTTTGACAAGTTCTTTTTTTAAATATTTTATTTGGTTTTTATTTTATGTGTATGTGTGTATTGCCTTCCTATATATAAGGCACATTGTACAGTGCCCACACTGAGGTCAGAAGAAAGCATCAGATCCCCTGTAACTGAAGTTAAAGATGGTTGTTAGCCTCCATGTGGGTGCTGGGAACCGAACCTGGGTCCTCTGCAAAAGCAAGTCAGTGCTTTTAACTGCAGAGCCAACTCTTTAGGCCCTAGAGATTTTTTGTTTGTGTGCTTGTTTATTTTTTGTTTTGGGGTTATCTTTTAAAAATATTTTTTATTGAATCATTGTGTGTTTCATACAGGACACCTCAATCAATCTTAATCATCTTTATATCCCTTCCCCTCCCCTAAGTGGAGTCTATACTTATTTTGTCATCTGGGTTAAGGTCTATTGTGTTAAGTTAGTGTCCCCAAGCGACTTCAGTGCACGTTCATCCACTGAGGTTCAGTCAGCCTACCCGAGTCCTGGCTTTAGGAAGACCACAGGGTCTCCTAGTAGTCCCAGCTGACCTGGAACTCACTATGTAGACCAGGCTGGCCTTGAACTCACAGAGGTTCACCTGCCTCTGCCTCTGAGCTGCTGAGATTAAAGGCATGCGTTATCATGCCCTGGTATGGAAATTCAAACTTTTTAATGCATATCAAGTTTGTGGTTTAAAGGAATTTCCAAACTAGATCTCAATTTTGCATTAAAGTGACTAGATATTCTGAAACTGATTTTCCAAAGAGAACACTGAAGAAAAACTGCTGCGGACTCCTTTTAAGTTCATCTCTCTAGCCAAACTGTTTGGAGGTAATGGCTGTGTTAGATAAGCAAGTTTTTTTTCAAAAATGAAGACAATTTAGATGTGATTAAACAGAGTAAGTTAGACTCATCTCACCTCCCAGGCCATTTCAGCAACTCCAGAAGTTTCCTAATACCTGGTCTCTGAACCATTGAAATTCATTGCCTCGCCCTAAGTTATTTGAAAAAATAGTCATGACTAGTTGGTAAAAGAAATGAAGCATATAAGGCAGACAAGGAAGCATGCTCACGTGCTGATTAGTTCACCTAAGCGCTCTTTTATTTTTCCTAAGAGACAAAAATTGAAAAAAACAATAGACAACATTATTTAAGCCTAAGAATAGGGATATGCTTTGCTTTTAATTTAAAAAAAATATTATTATTATTATTATGATGATGATGATGATGATGATGATGATTCTATATATGATGTCTGTGTGGGCATGCATGTGGAGATCAGAAGACAACTTTGTGGAGTCAGTGCTTTCCTTCCACATTTACATAAGTTCCTGGGATTGAACTCAAATTGTTAGGCTGTTACCTTGTGAGCCGACTAACTGGCCTGGGATCATCTTTTAATTAAGACATTCCTTGATATCTGTGATATCCTGGAAAAAAATGAAACCAGTCTCAAACACTGGTAATTCTTTGAAGCATATGTCACAAGTAATTTTGAAAATCCAATAAATGTTTATTGGAATACTGTACTACTTTTTTTTAAGTCAATAGCCAAAATAGAGTGGCAGCAAATTAAAGTGAAATGCATACATTTCCAGTACCCCTTGAAATTTCATATAAATAACTGCTTCACATATGCATGCACATACTGATTTTCACTTAACGAAGATCTCTCTGATTATAAATATGCAACAGCAACTTGATCCTTATTTTCATACTCATGCAGTAATTGTGAGCTGGAGATTTAAAAAAATAACAATGTTTTAAAGTGGAACTGTTGGCTGGTGAGATGTTTCAGTGAGTGAAGGCACTTGCCACCATGTTAGACAACCTGAGTTTGACCTCCAGGATTCATATACTACAAGGAGAGAATCAGCTTGCTCTCTGAGTACCCATCCAAGCTGTGGCACATGCACGTCAGCTTAATCCTAGCAACAAAATATCTACATAATAAAAAGATAAATGTGAAAAAAATACACATTACATAAATAAGTGTTGGGTTTTTTTAAAGTAGAAATTGGCCTGCATGGTGGCACATGCCCTTGATCAATCCCAGCACTCCAGAAGCAGAGGTAGGTGAATCTGTGAGTTCAAGGTTAGCCTGGTCTACATAGTGAGTTTCAGGCTACCTGGGGCCACATGGAGACCCTGTTTTTTTAAAAGAAGACACACACAAAAGTAGAAATGTGGGGCTGGAGAGATGGTTCAACAGTTAAGAACACTGACTGCTCTTGCAGAGGGCCCAGATTTGGTTCCTATATGGAACCAAATGGAGGTTTGCAACTGTCCTTAATTCCTGTTCCAGGGGAATCTGATACCCTTTTCTGTCCTCTGTAAGCACTGCACACACATAGTACACTTAAACGTAGGTGAAACATGCATACATATAATATAAGATAGACAAATAATTATTATTAAAGTAGAAATGTCTAACAGGCCACGAGTATTAACCAATGCTCTCTCAAAAGAGGATTTTAGTGCTAAATGTTCATTTATTTTTTTAAATCAGGCTCAGTATTTTTTTAAGTTAAATAAGAACAACAGGTTCTACAAAAAATGAAGCCAGCAACAAAACAATTGGTTTCAATTATCTTTCTTATTCTTTTAAATATAGGTTTGTTTTAAGATCAAAGAAAGTTTCCTATCACTGGCATTATTTCATTATAGAAATAAATCCTTCAAGTCCCTGTTTGTGCACACACAGTAGAAGAATTCTTCTATATTTATGAAACTTTATGAGAACTTGGCACCTATATTGACTTTTCCCATTTACCAGCCCAATTCATTTTAGAAACAAACTCACTGTCTTCTTTACTGGATGATCCATTAGATTTTGAGGAATTAAAATGACCATTATATTTCATCTCACTCCTTAATATTTTGAAATGATCTCCACTCCTAAAATAGAGGTATGTCTAATTGTTTCTGTGTAACTAGGGCTCAAGAGAGACATCTTGGTTTTAGAAAAACTTTATAGTTTAAAATTACCTTGAGAGAAAAGCCTTTGCTTACAGTTTTCGCAGCTCAGGGACATTGAAGGTGGATGCATCTGATACTCTCATTCTTTAATGTCATGCCATTTACTCTTGAACTTGCATGATAGCTTTGGCCGCACCCAAGCTCCAGGACTGAGGGTGTCACACATTTATCAGCTCAGCCCTAGGTTGAGCAATAAAACTGCTTTTGTTTAAAGCATACCTAGCAGATGAGTAATGAAGTCGCTTACCCAAAGCCAAATTCCTTTGTCAAAGAGATTCGGATTGCCCAGTTTCATTTAACAGCCATGCTGGAACTTAACTTTACGAGCAGCGGTAGAAAGTGATTGCTCTTTCAGACACACTTTTGTTGTCATCGTCGTCGTTTCTCTGAAGAACAGACAAGTTACCCATGATGTATTTTCAACTGCTTTTTTTTTTTCCACAAGGCACTCTATTTTGATTTGTGGTGTTGTAGCCTTAGTATTTAAAAGTTGTGAGGACTTTTGTATGTTTCTATCCTTTGGCTTTGTCTATTTTTTTGAAAACTTGTTTGTGTTTATTGACCAAAGGAGCCAGAGTGCACGAAGAAGGCAATTCTTTGAGGAAATTTATCCAAACTTAAAATTCTTAGGACCATTACTCAGCTGTATAAACAATTTTGCCCTGTGGTATGACACAGGAGTTAAGACATGTGCTCTATCAAAGTGTGGAAATCCAGTAACAGTAAGAAATTAATTTCATAGAAATTAGATGCTAAGGTATGATGTCTTTCTGTCTGCCTATCTGTCTATTTATCTCTCTATATATCTACCAATCTATCTATATATCATTCAACTACCTACTTCCCTCCTTATCTGCCTATGTGCCTGCCTTTCTGTCTTATTCAGACAGCATCTACTATCTACAGGACATTTT
The DNA here is from genome assembly GCA_035773235.1 of Eospalax fontanierii. Lineage (NCBI taxonomy): Eukaryota > Metazoa > Chordata > Mammalia > Rodentia > Spalacidae > Eospalax > Eospalax fontanierii. The sequence continues at coordinate 25,770,872 of CM069530.1, forward strand.
CTGATTCTACCTTCTGTGCTCCATGTTAGATGGTTCCCTCCAACTTCCGCGGATCAGATGCTTCTTGATGGAGGAATAACGTTTCTTAAAGAAAATATTTTAAAATACATCCTTTCTTTACTCCTGGAAATAGTAACAAAAATGCCCATGGAAAAGTTGGTACAGACATATTTTTCTAGTATTATATTTATAACCCGATAGCTTGAAAATTAACAAAGTGACCATCAATTCCTTGTCTGGTCATCACAATTTTGCAGCCTTTGAATATATTTCAATCTTAATTTTATGCTTTTTTCTGTGACTTTTCTCATCATTTTTCTTCTTTTTTCCAGAAACCATTTTTTGTTCTGGTAGATTTTGACTTTCATCTGACTATGACAGGTTTTGGTGCATGTTTTTGTAAGGTTCCTTTCTTGGGAGCCTATGATGACAGGCTGCTTTCTCTCTTGCATACAGTTGATCAGTCCTGAGTCTTGGTCACTGGAAGCTGAAGCTGAGGCTTGGTCTGCCTTCGATTTTATCTGTGCTTTTTAAAACTTACTTCTTTAACATTTCACATTCTAATATTATTTCTCAATTTTTTTCCAGCTACCCAGAATAATATTTTCAAACTACCCAGAATAAACCAAACATCATTTCTAGTTCCTGGTGATAAAAGAATTATATTTGCTTACTTACGTGGGACTCAATAATCAAGAACTGTCTAGAAAATGACATGTTAGCCTTAATGTCAAATGAGGACAGAACCTTGTTTTAAATCTGTAAACTTTCCCTAAACTAGCAGAGTAGAATGCAGGCTAATAAAATATATGTTGAGCATCACAACAGAGGATCAATGCATGAATAAGAACATGGAATTTGCTTGTATGAACTTGCAGCAATGGTAACAGCATGCACAAGACCCATACAAACTCAAACCAGACAAAAGCCCAGCACAGATCCAGGAAAATGGGTAAGAAACCTCAGCCTTAGCTGGGGAACTACTGGCAGTTGATCCCTGCAGTGCAAGGGGGCATTGTTCTTCTTTAAGAGAGTGATGCTAGATACGCTGACCAGGCTCAAGTGGATGAACTCACATCAAGGAACATCTGGGGACACAAACAACTGAATGGGCCTTAATATATATGACAGAATACATGAATCCTATTGGGGAATCTATGAGCTGGGTGCAGATAGTGGATGGGGGGGGGCTTTAAATAGGATTAAGATATATTTAATGAACTTCACCCAAAAATCAATTAAAATATACTGTAAAAATGAAAAGTAAGCATAAGCCTTTCTTTACTCCCAGCCCTCATAATAACTGCACAGTTCATTTAAAAGATTTTCATAGTTGGACCCTCAGATAATGACTATGGCTAAAGACAGGATATCAAGCCATCTAGTTATCTGTTATATATATATATATACATATACATATGTATATATATATATATATTTGTATTTTCAGATTTTGCACTATGACAGAAAATGTAAACTGGAGGAGGCTGTTCCACGTTTTTCTGCAACATTCCTTAGAGTTATTGAATGACCTAACAGGTGCTTTCCATGTGATCTCTTTAAGTCTATGAAAATCCAAAGCAGTTGATGGAAACAAACCCTGTATTTGTTTCTACCTTCTGAGTAATTAACTGAAGCAAAACACATGGATTGCTAATCTTACATGCCGTGATTAGGACAGAAATAAAGACTTCCATCAGACTAGATTACTTCTTCATTGACTAGACTCAGAAATATCGCCAGAGTTGTTTGGCTTGTTTGAATCATATCAGAACCTCTCATTTCACAGGTTTAAGTGAAGCTGTACCTCCCCCTCACTAAAGAAGAGACTATGAAATTGAGAGTGTGCCAATCAGCATGGGAAAAGGAGCCACCATTCTTTTACTGGTTTCTTCACTCGCAAAATTAGATTAGCTAAAGAAACAAAAGACATTGTGTGTTTATGGATATATTTCCACACTTAAATGCACAAACACAGAACTGGGAGGACCAACTGGACCCTTGTTTCCATTGTGAAATGTGCTCACATGATTCCCTCTGGCCGATTGAACTTCTTTATTTGAGCAAAAGAATAAGGAACAGCGCGACCTTCCCCACATAAAAATGAGATCTAATTGATGTCCCAGCAGGAAAAGATGATTACTATCTTTTCCCTTGAGTTCACACCTCTCTTTCCTGTAGGAACACAGGTTTTTAAAGCAACTAATTATTCTAAACAGAAATGATTCACTTAATCTCAGTCTACCAAACTTTTTCCTTTTTTTTTTTTTTTTTTTTTTTAATTTTTCAGAACTTCCCCTAATATGTTAACTTGGAGTTAACAGGGATGCAGAACACAGAATAGCAGAATTAGAACAGAAGTTGTCTCAGAAAAATGAATGATTTGACGCAGTGATTTTTACCTCTTCTGGAAATTCGTTCTCCTGTGGTTCAGTGAGCCATGAGGGAGACAAACTGAACAAAAAGAGGCTAAATCAAGTTTGGACACTTTAAGAAAATGGAGTCTTTATCTCAAATTGTTATCTTAAACCAACAGTTTTCACATTTCTCATGTGATTAAAGTACTGAGTTTCATTTTAAAAAATGACTAAGAGAAAACCTGTAATCTTGGTGAATTAATCAGCGCCTTCCTGATTAATTATAATTACTTCAGCAATTAACTATGCAAAAGAAAATTTCAATTTTAATTAACATTTATGTTTTCTAGTCCACTCTGTTTTATAGACAAGGATTTTTGTGATTTCTATTCATTCTGATGTCTTCACATTGAACAGAGAAGAATTAGGATTGTAGGCTCTCAAATTCTAGTACTCAGAGTGGCTCGACTGATAAAGCAAGCTGATAGTCACAGACATAGAAGCCTATCATTTCCTTAAATTGAACAAGCCATATTTTCCTTACAGTGGTGAACCAAGTATTATGTCATGATACCAAAAATGATGCGTGTGTACTAAACAAAATTCTACTACAAATTTTCCAAATTTGTTTCCAAAAAAGAATATTCAGTTACTGAATTTTACCAATTTCTGAATCAGGTGCCAGTATTAATGACTGACATATTAAAAAAAAATTAGAAAATTAGAATACCTTATAACAATTAAAAATACTTTTGTTAAAACAAATTTATTGATATATATTTCTATTGTGCTAAATTTTAAAGTATTATAAATCCACCTTTTTTGTGCTAAATTTTAAAGCATTATAAATCCACCTTTTTATTCTTTCTGTCATAGTATTTAAGTAGCATTTTATAGAATAATATACATTTTATAATATCAGTTATCCCACAAGCTACTTATTCTAGAACAATATGGAATTAAGTTAATGACTGCCATAGAAAATCTTAAAAATGTAGTTTTGATTTCTAAATATTTGTGTATCTTCTAACTTGTCTAGAATAAATACATAATATGTTAAGAACATTTTTATTTAATGCTAGAGATTTGAGTTCATTCTGATCATTAGTCAGCCATAGAAGTTTCAGTTCTCCTACCTTTTGAATAAAATATCTCTCAAGGAAATGTTCACAGAAACAAAACAAACAATGAAATTTCCTAGCAGTGTAAAAAATTAAGAAGGTACATTCACTATGTGAGTTTCTGCTGAAGGAATCACTCTGAAATACAGAATGAATGGAAGAAGCTGAGAAAGGATGAGGATGGCCAATCCACTGGAGATGTCTCCCTGCACTCACTGGCTACTTCCTGCTTCCAAGGAATCTACAACAAAGACGAGTGGCCTCAGGCCAAAAAACAAAGCACTACATTATTCATGAATCTCAGGACAAGAGTATCAGAACTGTCCATTCCTTGCATCATGTCTTCACTTTCTAAGAGAACTTCTTTGTGTTCATAGTGACCTTAAAGGGTCAGCCAAATATGAAGAACAACTGTATGGAGCAAGATTAAAAAAAAAAAAAAAAAAAAACGGGACCAGCATAGAATACCAATGCATATCTCAACTCTCATCTTTGGATGGAAGGAAGGAAGCTCCCTCCCTCATGCAACAGAGATCGGTGAGCACAAAGAGCCACAAATGGCCTAAGCATAGAGAATAAGAGTCTGTAGAGTGTGGGTCCTTGGACAGGACTCCTATATCAAACTTTACCCACCCATCATTCAGGGACCATTGCAGAAGAGGGGTCAGAGAGATTATAAGAGCCAAGGAAGGAGGTGTGTGACCACGTGGATACAGTCTTTCAGGCTTCTGGGACCTTGCTCACTCAAACTACAGTAGTAGTGTCAGCATGCACAAGATCCATGCAAACTCAAGCAGACAAAAACCCAGCATAGAACTAGGAAATGAGGAGCAGACCTCCATCTTAGGGAAAAAACTATTGTCAACTGATTATTGCTGGGAGAGGAAAAGCTGATCTTCTTTAAGGGAGTGACTATAAATAAGCTGACTAGACCCCAGTGGATGAACTTGCACTGAGGGACATCTGCAAACACTAACTTGATTTGATAGATCTTAACATAAATGATAGAATGCATGAAATCTAGTAGAGAGGGTCTACGGGGAGGATGATGATGGGGAAGGGCGTATAAAGACGATTAAGATGTTGTATGTGAAAGTCAAAAAAAAATATATTAAAAACTCCAAAATTTTTAAAAATAAGTAATAAAACTTTAAACAAACAAACAAAAACAGGACCAGAAACAGAAACAAAAGAATCTGGACTATCAACAATGACTCCGAGGAAGAAAAAAACAAGCCAAGCCAATCAGAACACTGACAGGGCTCAGGGTCAGAAGCAAAAGTGGCGATGGAGGTTCTATGACCTTCATACAGAAAATGAGTATGAGAACTTTCTTCTCTTGCCCAGAAGCTCTTATTAAAGCACAGCCAGTGAGATGGAAATAACTGCATCTCTGAGGAAGAGCAGCAAAGCTAAAAACACACATATTTAGCCCCAAATCACCTAAAATCATGAAATTCCGAACTCTCCCAACTAACTTTCAAAGCACTGTAAATAAGGTAGCCAGGGATTTTAACAACAAGTGGCAAAAATAATTAATCAAAGGGAAGCATCAACGAACAATAAATTGAGATCACACGCTTCAGCTCAGTTTTCAAACTAACAGTTTATTTATTTAATGGTTTATTTATTTAACTAACGTGTCCCTTGAACCAATGAAAGTGACAGAATTATCACTGGTGCCTTTCTTCGAATTTCAGTGTCTTTTCAATGTTTATGGTTTACAACATCGAAATCTGTTAAAAAGATAATGAACAAAAAAATCTAGAATCCACTACAAGGACCCCGGGGCGGCCGGCCTATCTCAGCACTGTGGGTGCAGTTTGGTTTGTCTTTTTATTAGCAACTGAGAAGAGGATTAATACCTATAACTACACACATTTTTCAGTATTATGTTTTGCAAATAATTTAAAATCTAAAGTGTATTAATAGATAATTATTTAGTCCCCAGATTATTGCTAACAGTCATCGAATTTTTTTTTCTTATATGTCCTTTGCATTCCTCTTGAAATTTCTACTTTAAACTGAACTTCTACTAAATATCTGCTTAGAAAAACAGACAATATTCTAAAGAAAGGACAAGATCCGTTACACTACTAGGAATCTGGATACTGCTAAATCCACTGCCAGATAAAGATAAGGAACTGTCCACAAACTAATAGAAACCATGTTTATTCGTCACAGGATAATCTTTTACTGATATCTAACAGTACAAGCTTGGTCTATAATATGTGCAATTATGTCACTATTAAATATTTTGTATCTTCTACCGATTACTAAACAGGCCTCCCTCTGTGGCAATCAGCAACCTATAAAGTTGAGGAAATGGTTTTTTTGTAAGAAAAGCCAATTAGCTTAGCTTTTGCATCAAATAGCCTTTGATTTGATACTTGATATTAATTGTTTTTAACTGTGTGAATGTTATGTTATTTAGTATGTCTAAACCACAAATGGCTCCTGGCAAGACCTCATACCATTAGATCAAGATTAGCAGAGGAAAATTCAGAAACACTCATGAGGATTGTTTGTGCTATTTTATTTTGTCAGATATGTTTTTGCTCTGTGGGATAAAAGTCAGTTTAAAACAGCACTGGATGAAAAAAAAAAAAGAAACAGACTGACCGCAGGTTGTAAGCATGCTTAAGTGAAACAGAGGTTCTCAGCTCCTTCCTTGCAAAGGGGAGGTTTCTAACCGTCTCCTGCTGACTTCAAATGTGTTCACAGCCTGCACACAGCAGCCACAGTGGAAAGTTACCAGTGTGATAATAATCACTTAGAGTGAGACTGTGGTGCAGACCCTCTTCCTCCAACCAGAAATCCCCTGAGTAAAGGCGTCACCCCCTGGGGAGACACAGAGATGTTAAAGACACAATAACAGGTGTGCTTTTCCCTGACATTCAGAAAAATTAGGTATGATAGCATTTCATTTCTCATTTGCCCAGAGCGCAAAGAACAGCACTAGTGAGCGTAGTGCCAAGTGGGCTTCAGGCATCAATTTAGAAGCATCTTAAAGCACATACTAAGACCATGTTACGTATTATCCTGGGAATAAGATGAGAGTTCATGTTCATAGTCATTACATTTAAAATGTGAGGTTCAGGACAGAGCAAGAGCCAGTAGTTCTGTTTTACTTTTTCACTGTTTCCACGTGTTACCTTCACCATATATTACTTTTGTAGTTACTTTGAAAATCTCTGTTTATGAATACTTTCAACAATTTTCTCTGATAAAGGTGAACTATGCTCCTTGATTTATAAAAAGTGTTTCAGAAATAAGTATACATAGTAAAATGCCCTTCAAGGACCAGCATCTTAAGGATCATGAAGTCACAGAAGAAATTTTGAATTAGATTCAACATTTATGTCACTTTCCAGATTAAGAAACGCTTGATCCTTTCTGGGACACATTTTATGCAAACAGCTCTCTTATAATATTATGACACAATGAAACATTCCAATATGACTTGTATTTAAGAAGTTTAATAAATGCAAACCTGAAAATAGTCTTGAAAAGTCTTGAAAAACACTTGCTAAAACAAACATATTTTTGCTCCTTTGTACCAAGGCACCAGGCAAGGCCTTCAACACACTCACTAACAGGAACCTGGCTCTTCACAGTACTGAAGACTCACTGAGTGGCGGGGACAGGAGGAGATATCTGCACCCACCACGAAGGTAGAGGTGGAGGTTTCCCTCAGGATCTAGATGTTTTATGCATTCTTTCACATGCCCATATCGTGTACTCCAGTCAAACTCACACAAGACTGGCAAACAAAATTTCTGAGAAATCAATAGTGCATTCTAGCACTCTGACAGCCGGTGTCAGAGAAAAGGTAGTGTTCCTCTCAGATTTAATTTTTTAATTAATTTGTTTTTATTTTGTATGTTTGAGTGTATTGCCTGCATGTATGCAAGGTCACCTGCATTGTTCAGGCATAATTTAACAGAATTTGGGAGATTAAAGGATAAAGCCCTGGCATGCCCAAGCCTATTAAATATAAGCCTACATTTAATCCTTCACAGGGACCAGGAGTCCCTAGTTATGACATATTTGTACAGCAACAAAGATCAATAATAAATAAATAGGGCTGGAGGGAGGGCTCAGTGGTTAGGATCACTAGCTGTTCTTGCAAAAGACTCAGTTTGAATCCCTGCACCCACATGGCAGCTAATAACTGTCTGTAGTTCCAGTTCCAGTGGATCTGACGTGCTCTTCTTTCCTCTGTAGGCATAGCACAACACAAGTGCACTCACATATGTGCATACACATCAAAATAGAGCAAATTTTAAAATAATTGAATAAAAAAGACTAGGATTATAGTTCAGTAAGAGTGCTTACCTAATATGATCAAGACCCTGGGTTCAATATTCAGTGCTGAAAAGGTTTTATATATATATATACATATATATATATATGGCAAAATAATTTTAAAATCTATATCCTCTTTGTCTAATTCCAAAATTGAGAATTCAGATTATTTATTTATAGTTAATAATTTTTATGCAACAATCAATTTTCATCCTTGCAATATGCTAATTTAACAACTTGGGTCAGCACCAGCATTAGGCAAAGTAGAGTAGTTGTTTGCTAATGTGGATATTTCACAATAATTTCTATTTTCATAAAAGTTCAATGCAAGGACATGGAGATAAGAAAACTGAAAAACTCAAAGGACAGTAAATTCTAGCTAAATGAATGCTCTTTCATGACCATGTAGAGCTTTTTCTACAGTAAACACTTTTTAAATCAAAGCGAATTACACTTATGTTACTGAGACAGAGATCGGGGTATGTGAATGCTGCACCGTCACTCCAAAATTCTTGTAAGTAGGAAAGAGTTAATTCTATATAAATGTATAAAAAATGAGGCATACACATATTAATAAATTAACAGGAGTCTGTAGCTAGGCCAGGAATAGAATCCAGGTTACATATTTTTAGACTAGTGCCTCTGATTTTCACACACAATATGATACTTACCCATATGCTTTAAAAGGACACAGCTTTCAGTGAGGAGAGGAGCAAGAGAATCTGAATAACCCCAGAGCAGATCAAAAATCTGTATGACACGAGCATAAGTGGATTTGGAGTCTTCTCTTCAAAGCACTCACGTTCCTGCATCTTTTGTTCCTCCCTCTGCCTTGCTCTCCACCTTTTCTTACTCTAAGGAAAGGAAACCAAAGGATGGAACAGCAAGGATTACAGCCGCTGTTATAGTCTAGGCACCCTGGTAAGAACTTGACACAAATTGTTTTATGTAAGGGTCACCACAATTCTATGAGACAAATGTCATTCCCAGTTCATTGATAAAGTAACTGAGGCTCTTTGACTTGCCAAAGAAAAACTTGAGTTCTTTAAATACATTTCTGGGGATAATGAAAAGCTGATAATTCAGCTTTTTGGTTTAAGTTGGGGTTTACTCCAAGTTCCTCTCGAAAAAAATAAAGGTCAGGGAAGATAACTGAATAGTGACCAATAACAACTCACTCAGTTGGTCTCACTTTCATATATAACAACAACAACAACAAAAAAACTCCAAAAATTGTGTAGCTCTGGCTGATCTGGAACTTACTATGTAGACCAGGCCAAATATACCAGGTGGGTCTTGAACTCCCAGAGTTCTGCCTGCCTCTACCCTCTGAGGGCTTCACCATGCCCATCCCTGATTTCACTCTTGACTTTCATGTTAACAAAATATTAATGGGTTCATCAAGAAGCAGGACAGTGAAAAGGAGGTTAGCTTTAGGAATAGACCTCTGGTTTTAAATACCATCTCTGTGATTTACTACTTTTTGTTTTACATTACAAATTTCTTGTCAATATTTTCCTTTGTTTAAAAATAATATCACTTGTCCCTATCTCAAAGGATTGTTGTGGGGATAAACACAGGTGATAACACATATAAATGTTTAGTTTTTCACATGGCACATCAACAATGACCATTCTGGAAAGCCTCTAGATGTTTAAGATCTCAGGAAGGACCCCAGCATTCCTGGAGCCAAGCATCTTCTGCGATCTAAACAAGAGTGGCAGGCAATCACAGATGAGCCCCTGCTCAATCACGTGTCCTCAAGCAGTCTGGTCATACTTAGCATGAGGAATTTGCTACACATTTTGTTTGGGTCTAAATTGGCTCTATCTAACCCTTATTGACAACTGTTATACTATCTAGACTATATTAATTTACTGATCCTCAACACTGTTGAAAGATGCAGTGTTAACTATCAATATAGTTAAGGAACAGATATACAAATATCTGTATATAGATATTTATAGATATACATATCTATAAATACAGATATATATCTATATACAGATATACAAATTTGTTAACAGCTCCTTGAACAAATAACAGTAAGAGGTGATACATGAGGGCTGCAGACCCAGGTATCTGAGTAGAGAAGCACACACTCTCCACCTTCACGATGGTATCTCACTATGCTATGTGTGACTGTTTTATTCTCGTCACTCTCCTCACAGATGGCATCCATAAAACTTGTTTTACTGCCTCCCCATTCCCAGTAGTTCAGAGTCTTGAGGTTTTGTGTAGTATTAGATAGGCCTCATCCAGACCGTGTCACAGAAGAGAATAAAGGAAGGTCTGATACCTTATTATCTGGCAAGACTTTTGCTTTGGGATTAACACACAAAGGAGTTCTACACCGGATCACACTATTTGCTGCTGTGTGCCCCTTGTGTCAAGTCAGCATATTACTGATGTCTGTTGAGTATTAAAAATTGAAAAACAGTGACCATAAAATTTGACACCCCTCATTAAATTAAATGTAAAATGAAAATCTTGCATAAATAAATTTTAGTGTTAACTCTTTTTAACATGAAGGTTAATATACTAAGAATGGTGTATTTTAATATGCTGAAAGAATTTCTTCAACATTATGAGTCACACTCTGGTTAGGTTATATGTCAGCATCCTGATAATGTCATGCATGGTACAAATTCTTCATGAAAGCACTTTCCATATCTGCAAGCTAATCCAAGTTTCCAGTCTCTTATATTACGTAGTACAAGATTTGTTTCAAGTTTTCCAATTTTATCTGTAGTTGATCACAGAGCATGAGACTTTCTGTAACTAAATTAAGTGCACTTTCTTATAAAGCATGCATGCAAGTGGAAACATACACAGAAGAAGAACCACAGAACATCACTTTCAGTGATGTGTGTGTGTGTGTGTGTGTGTGTGTGTGTGTTTGAGGTTGTTTGTTTGGGTGAGTGTTTTCAAGACGGTCTTCTTACTTTGTAGCCCAGGCTAGCCTTAAATTGGTGATCCTCCTGCCTCAGTGCCCAGAGTGTTGGAATTAAGAGTATGTACCAGCTTGACAAGTTTTACTGCAGTCTTTATGTGACTCCCCAGGTTCAGCCACACTGTCTTCCTGAAGCTTAGAGGTATCTCAACACTGGGGCAGCCAGTAGGAGCCTAGAGTGGCCTCATTAGTTCATTTACTCCACAACACTAAATATTGTCATCTTCAATAAATAACACGTGTCCCAAGACTGGAAAGCACCAGGCAAATTTCTCTTCAAAGCTCTAGTTCAGTGGGCTAATATGCTGTTAAGCAATCACTTACGGTCTATATAACAATCACCTGCCCACACATATTCAAAGAACAGACCAATACAGTTTGTAATTGGGGCTTTATATGTAAGATATATCTGGAGTTATAATGGTTCAATTCCATTCTTCACTCATTCTTACTATCCTGTAAAGCTGTCTGTCCACGAAGGAGCTGAGGCAAATGGTGCCTCAATGCAAAGAAAGACATGTTCTAGGTTGTATCTACTTGATCAACAGGAATTGGCACTTATGGCTTTCCTCCAAGGTTGGAGTCTCACATGTACTTATTTATATCCAGTGGGTCAGATTTTGCACAAACCTATGCTGCCCTGTTATGGTTGGAGGGACCCTAATCACTTCTTGACTGCAGTAGAGATTACCATGATGATCCTGACAGTCACCAAACCCAAAGGCCAGCAGTTGTATGTGAAATCTGTTTAGACACAAGACATTCTTTCTCTTGCTCCCTATGGTTGGTACTAGAACTTTTTTCTCTGTCTGCTGATAGCTTACTGGGCTGCTTATGACAAATTCCATTTCTGGGCATTATGCATTTCTGAAAGCATAACTGAAAACTCTTTGATTATTGTTACCTACATGCCAGCGATGTGCTTACTGAATGCTTCATGTAGCTTGCCCCAATGCTGAAAGGGACAGCATGTGTTCACTGTCCCTCCGGGATTCCATTACTTCATGGATTCAGAATCACCACTCTAATTCACCAGGCTCATCTGGTGTGAGGATCAGTCAGGCCAGCAACCCCATTTATTCTTATCATTATAGAGGTTTACTCTTAAAACAAAATTGTTTTTATTTGCTGAAGACCGAAGTCAAGGTTCCCCCAACTCACTTCCCCAAATTTCAATAATTTTGAACTTCATGTGGACGGAGTTCCAAGTCTTGATCTATTTTCTACTAAATGGCAGCCAGGCTTAATTACCTCCTTCACCAAAAGCTTCAAACTATACTCATTAATAACCTTTGCCAAAGAATATACATTTTATACATTAAATCTACTTCTCTAGAAACCCTGTTACATATTTTAAAATTTGTGTTAACCTTAACATTTTTCATATATCACAGTTCATTTTAGAACTTAGCACCTCTGATATTATCCTGACAAGCAGAATCATCAAAATATTTAAGCATGTGGCCTTTCTTCTTATGTTTCACCAATTTAAAATCTGATCCTGTCAGTAATTTTCTGGGAAAGTTATACTGGTTACTTTCAGTAATTTATTCTGTTTTTTTTTTTAATTACCCAGCCAATATTCTAATGAAGAGGCCTATAGTGAAAATTGTCCTAATAATTGTCTTTACAGTGTAGAGGCTGAAACTATCCATGAGATAAGTCAACAACTTAAAGAATTTCCTACTTTTGATGCTGAAGAAATGGCTCAGGGCTTAAGAGCACTGACTACTCTTGCAGAGGACCCATTTTCTATTCCTAGAACCCACATGGCGACTATGACCTGTCCTTAACTCCAGTTCCAAGAGAATCTTATACCCTCTTCTGACCTCTTCAGCACTGCATGACATTGGTGCACTGTTATACATGCAGGCAACACACTCATAGACATAAAATTAAAATAATAAATAAATAAATAAATAATTATTTACCTTCTAGAAAGGAGATTTCCAGACAAGTCATTAAAGTCCAGCTTTGTCTTTTGTACTAGATGAATATAATCTGTCTCCTTTTATTTCACAAGTCCTCTATAATATAACAATAATTATTGATATTATAAATAATCATAAATATTATAAATAATAAAATATTATTTTATAGAACACCTTATTTATGCCAAAAATTTATAGCAAACAGTATTCTATCATCACAAAAACCCTGTGAGGTAGGCATTAACATGATCCACATTCTACAGATGAAGTATTTGAACACAGAGAGATTACAAATGTTCTCCACACCTTGGGGAATCCAATTGAAAGTTCAGTCAGGTGAACACTATCATGTCCTTCAGAATCTCATTTCTAATCTCCTTTAGTTTCACACAGAACTTTCCACAGTTCTACAGATTTTCACCAAAGAAGCATCTTTTTAGCAGATAACATCACCCTATCTTTCTTAGTTCTAGCCAAGGATCATCATATCCTTTTGTTGTGTATTCCCCTGGTGATTCCTCTTTCTGGGTCCCTCCCATCATTCTTGTTTCCTTATGCCACAATTTCAGTTTCACTTTGTGTATTAAACATTTTCCAACTTCTCTGGTCTCTGGAACGAAAACAGATGGTCTCATCAGATTAACCTAATAGATGCCCCATGCCAGTACATTATGTTTGAGAGGCACCAAGAGGAGCAAGTCTCTCAAGTTTCTCAATTTTCATAGATTTTTCTAAAAAACCAAAACATTGAAAGAAGGGACATTACCCGGCCAAAGTTGGGTGTGACTTTGTAATTCATTCAATTCAGTGCTGCCTATGGTTAAAACAGCTCCTTAAATAGTAATGTCTTGGTAGGTAATCAAGAGTTTAAACCATAAGCTCTCAATTTATTTACACTAACTTCAGCATACTCAAACATGAATTTAGTGTATAATACATTTTAAATATACCTGTGTTAGCAGTTTTCATTTCTAACTAAGGGGGAGGTGTTTTGGTTACACACACACACACACACACACACACACACACAGAGGTTTAGAATGGATAAAGACTAGAAAACTGAGATGAAAATTTCTACTTTAGGCAACACATTCTGGAAAACACATATACTGGCAGAGTTTACAAATTATATGCAGAATGAGAAAGCGTGCTTAAAACATCAAATATTGGAGGAAGGACAATACTGAAAATAACATACATGTCCTAAAAGTCTTCTTGAAAATATAGAAATACCTATTCAGATGGGATACACTCATCTCCCTTTAGTTTTACTTCCTTTTCCCGTCCTAATATAATGGACTTCTTTCATCCTATACTATGCTTGGTGAGGACAACGCAGTAGCTACTTGTGGTTGTTTATTTTTTTTTTCTGTAATGCTATTTACAGTTTTAAAAAATTATTCAGTTTCAAATGGAAGCACCACGGGCTTAGAAAAAGTAGCAACCGTTGTGAAGAAACAGTATTCAAAACTCAGGGTTTGTTGATAAAAATCTGCATGAGTAGGTTTAACTGGAAATCCAGGAAGGCAGAGAAAATTAAAAATTGTGGAGAATCTCTGAAGTTTCAAATGTGATATAGCTGTAATTATAACTGAGCTCATATCCTCTCCTACATCTGATATTCATATTAAAATCAAAATTCAAAGATAATGAGAACACGAAATTCCATTGTGCTTTCTATACTTCAATTATGAGATTATGCATTTGCAGGCAGGAGCTTGTGGGATGAGGAGACACCAGTTTAATAGGAAAGGAATGATCTCAAACAAAGGAGTCAGTTCTTTTCAGCTCTCTCCCTTTTAATATCAATCAACATCTCTGAGAAGGGTCTCCTCCGTATAAGCATACTATTTTGGTTGGGTTCACCTATGTCCTGCAACCCCATGAGGAGCTCATCCTCAAGAGAAAGAGGCTGGTAGCACTAAAGTGCCCCAAGCACGTGTAAGAGCCTGTTTGTAAATACAGACAGAGGTATGTTTCCAAAAGTGAATACTTGACACAATTGCCAAAAGTGTCCTGGTCATTACAACCAGCATAGCTGCACAGACATCCTCAGAAATGGAGATGGATGAGATGGAAGCGCCACTAAAAGAAGTTCCAAGTCCTTGATCAGAATGCTTGGGCCCCAGGTAGCAACATACCTACTACAATTAAAACATCTGCACCATAAACTAAAGAAAGGTAATTTGCTCTATCAGTTCTCTAACCTTCTTACCCATGAAACTGAAACGATGCCAATGTGGGTCTTTGTTTACAATTGTTCTATTTACATATTCATTACTGCTTCAGCTGCATCTCAAAATAGATTTAAGGCCATTTCTAAAATAAGTAGAGGGAGATGCTCATTGGGTAATGTACTTGCCACACAGACATGAGAACCTGAGCTTGGTCCCCAGTACATGTATCAAAGCTGAGTGCGGCAACATGCATGACTCAAAAGATGGCAACAGGCAGACCCTTGTACCTTGCTAGTCAGACAGCTTAACAGGATTGATGAGCTCCAGAGTACGTGAAAGATCTTGCCTCAAAAAGTAATGTAGAGAATGATCAAGAAAGATTCCTTCTAGCCTCCACCATCATGCACACACGTGCATGAGAATCTGCATGCACATCTGAGCACAGAAACATGTATACACATGCAAACAAATAAACATAATAGAAATATTGATATAAATTTAATTAAGTTAGAAAAAGGAAAAATGAAATTAAGCACAAAATAAAGTCAAGAGAAGAGTCCCCATTACCAAAAAGGAAAGGAACAAATACGTAAAGATTCATCTTCAACAGTGTTGTTTAGAGCTGGATATGTGTCAAAATCATCATATAATTTTTTCAATTAAAATCCCATCACTGCAGAAGTGCTGACAGAGGGAAAAATCTTTTTTTTTTATTCTTTTGTGATGCTATCCTCGTTATAATGCATAGAACCTTCACATGGAACTGAGGCTTGTGAACGGTTTCCTTCATTTTCTTGTCCCATTCCATGCACAAACAGCTTTCAATGTTTCACAGATGCGCTGCCTTCTAATGCAAAAATGAGCTTTAATAATGTTAGACATAGAAACTAGTTCCATAGCAACTATGACAGAAGCTTTTACATACACACATGTTTCTAGAGAACATGCTTGTTACTCACAATAGTACAAAGAACTTGCAGTAAAATTATCCTTTGCTTCTAGTAGGAGAAACAGGAGTACTTCAAAGATCCCAAGGTTATTTCTTAAGAGTCAATTTAAATTAAGGTGTATTATTTTGCAGTCAGGTTTCTGTCTTTTTAAAGCAGAGATTCAGAGCTTAAAGTGACACTAACCTCTTTTAGTAAAGTGACTTCAATGACTGTGGTTTTCAGAGAATAAAAAATACTAGGATAATTTTGTGACTAAATTTTGTAATTTTCTTTCTCACATATGAAATAATTTTATTCCTCTGAGAAAACCTGCTGAGTTAATAGGTAAGACATTTCTACTACAAGTACTAATAAATCAGTCACCCTTAGAGATCATAAAAAGAAAATCAAATTCTATTTTAGTGAAGTTTTCATAACAGCCTTTTGGTAATAATGTTGAAGAATCATGATATATTTAAGAGATATTAATTCCAGTAATAGTCATTTATCTTTGATGTCAGAGAGAGACAAAGGCTTGTGAAACAGAAGATTTATGATGACATATTATAGACTCACTTTCTAGATCTTCTTATGAAACATTGGATAATGAAGCTTTATCAACTTCCTTTTATTAAAGCTAAAAATATATCCTATAATAGGATCATAAACATTTAATGAAACTCACAGCTGTACTGAATCTTAAAATTAGGTGAGAATGGTTAAATAGTTTTTAGAAAAGTAAATCAGCATAATTAATACATTATAAGTTTACAACCCTTCTTGTTTTAATTTAATATACCCTTGGGTCTGCCCTCTTTCCTAAAGTCCAGACTCATATTACAAGCTTCATAAATGAACCTAGGTCTCCAAAATGAGTTGATTTTCTTCCTAAGCACATCTGAAACAGTTCAATAGAGAAAGTTCAAATCAAGAAGACAGAAGGGAATGTTGGACATTTCCTTTATTCTACCTACTGTTTTCTAGGAAGAAGACTGAAATTCTTGTTACTTCTCTCTCTTAAGTTGAGCTCCCCAGAAAGGGACTTTGCCATGAGAGTTCATGTAACTCTAACAGGAAATGATTTTCCGGACAATCAAGGAAGGAGGTAGATCAACAGTATGTTACCAAGTACAGTCACTTCGAGTGAAACTGACTCTCTCTCAAAAGGGAAATCGTATGGCAGATTTACCCTGCTCAAACCAATATGGCTAGACTGTAAATTCCTAAATCTTTCAGTGACACAGTAAGAACTGACTGCAGAGGGATATTAGCCCCCAGATCTTTCTGATAAAATGGAACAAAGAAAGTTCTAGTAGCTTGAGGCCAGTCCTCCAGGAAGAGACACAATCTGAAAAGGTAAACATGAATTATCTGGAGGGGCCAGAGTGCCTGGCATTGATAAAAGATGGAAGCAGGTGTGGTATACATTGTACGTCTGCCTCAGTTTTCATATAGGTCAGTAATTAAATGTAATGCTTGTACAAGTACTTGATACTAGTTTTGTGTTTAATGGTAATTCCTTCTCTGTGATTCCTGGGATTGGAGTATGGGGAAGTCAGTCACAGAGTACAGGGTGGTACCATGTGAGTGATGGTTGCAGTTCCTTTACTACACTGTGATCCACTGTTTATAAGACCAGTCTAGTGCATTGTTGACCAGTTCAGAAGTTCAATGACTTGAGTACTATATATTGTCCCCTTTAGTTCACCATAATCCCTTAACCATACATGTTGGAATTTGATTGATTCATATTCATATAACAAACAATCCAAAGTAATTGGTTCTTAAGGCAATGTTCTCTGGACCAGTGGTGCTAGTATCACTTGGCAGTCAGTAGAAACTATGGTTCTTTGAAATCATCAAGGATCCCACCAACTTTGTACTATAAGAAGACTGCTTAGCAGCATCCACCATCAAGACACAAAGCAAGACAAAGCAGCAAGACACAAATAGAAGGAGCCAGGGGGCTAACCAAGAGGCAGCTGGTCATATTGTGTCCACAGTCAAGTGGTAAAGCTAAATGGATGTTGGTGTTCAGATAGCTTTCTCTTTTTCTCCTTTTTATTTAGTTGGGATACCAGGCCATGGGACTGCCCAACATATTCAGCATGGGTCTTCTGAAAACTCCTTCATAGACATTTCCTGAGGTATGTCTCCTATGTGATTCTACATCTATTTAAGATGACAAGATTGGCCATCATCAGTTCATCCCCTGTCAACTTCCAAACACATCACTTTTATACATAATATTCCACAGAAGTCCTCAAAGGACCCCTGCCAGAATGTGTCCAAAGTCTTTATAATTTTAACATTTTTCAAAAGCCCAATGTTTGTTAGGTTAGGAATATAGCTCAGTGGTAGGGCATTTTCCAGTATCTATGAGACCTTAAGTTCAATTCTTAGAATTGTGAAAAATAAATAAATCCATAAATAAATAAACAAACAAAAACAATTTATGGCACTGGAGAGTCAACTTTTCAGTTAAGTGTGTTCACTGCTCTTGCAAAGGACCCTCATGCAGTTCCAAGTACCCATGTTGGGCAGCTCACAGCTGCCTCTAACTGCAACTCTAAGAGATAGGACACCCTCTTTTCAACTCTGCAGGCATCTGCACTCACATGCACAAAGCTCCCCCCACATATATAGACATAATTAATTTTTAAAAAAATATTCAAAGTGTCTTCTGAAACTCAAAACAAACTCCTCTACTTTTTTTCTTGGAGGTGTGTTTGTGTATCAGTGTGTGTGTGCATGAATGTGGGTTGTCTGCGTGTCTCTCTGTGTGTATGTTTGGGCATGTACACATAGCATACACATCTCTGTTAGTACAGAGAGCACACTGTGTATGCACATGTAGAGGCCAGAGATCAATACTGGGTTTCACTCTCAATTGATTCTCTCCACTTTAATTTTGAGACAGGGTCTATTACTAAATGTGCAGCTTCACCAGTTGACTAGACTGGAAGACAAGCATGTTCCTTGTACTGGAATTGCAAGTGCATACCACCACACCTGTCCTTTGGGTGGATGATGGTGAACCGAACTCAGATCTTCATGCTTGCTGGAGAGTAGGCACAATGATTAAGAGCCCTGGCTGCTCTTGAAGAGGATCCAGATTTGATTCCCAGCCCCTGTACTGTAGCTAACAACTGTCTGTAACTCCAGTTCCAAGGGATCTGATGCCCTCTTTCAGCCACTGCAGGCATTGCATAACACAGGTGCACTTACACACATGCAGGCAATGCACTCATAAAAATAAAAATAATTAATAAAATATAAAAAAAGAATTATAGCTGCTTTCTCTGCATCCAATTTGTCTTTATCTTTAAACTCACTGCTCCCATACCTTTCCTCTCTAAACTCCACATTTTCATCTTTCTGTTGTCTCCCATTTAAAAACTGATGAAGGGTAGTGAGCAATAATGATGCCAGAGACTAGTAGGCCGTCTTCAAACTTCTCCATAAGGGACTGGAGAGATGGTGTAGCAGTTAAGAGCACTGGCCACTCTTACAGAGGACCCGGGTTCCGTTACCAGCACCCACATGGTGACTAACAACTACTTGTAACTCTAGTTCTAGGGGAATTTGACACTCTCTTCGGACCTCTCCAGACACTGCATGACATGAGTACACTTACGTACATGCAGGCAATGCACTCATACACATCAAATGGAAAGAAATAACATACATAAATTTTAAATTTCCTCCACTAAAACAACTTGGTTGATTACTTTTGAAATAATGAACTTCACTTAACTTTTCAGATATGGAATTTGCCTTCATGAAGAAAAGTTTTTTCAAGGTACCCTTCAAATTTTCTTTGTGTGAACTTTAAAGAACAAGAAATTGGGAGGGGTAGAGAAATTAGGAGGAAAAGGAGGAAAAGGGACTGAAAATGAGCGAAATACATTGCATTCATGTATGATTCTCAAACAATTCATTAAAATGTTGTATTTTTTAAAGACTATAACTTTGAAATAAATTCCTGTTAGAAGAATAGCAACTGTAATAATTTACATCAATATTTTTGGCCCAAAGATAAATGTTCTGCTAAAGGTAGCTTCATCTTCTTGGAATGTGGAAATTTTATTTGACCTTGGAGCAAATCTTAACTGAAACAATCAGTTATTTTAAAAAAAGATTAGCATGGCAGATCCTGTTGACTCTCATAGCAGCTGAACTTGCCCAAACTGGTTCTGGCTGTTCCTTTTTCTGTGTCCAGGAGCCAAATCTAAAGAAGGTCTTGATTTCTAACATGTGCTAAGCCTGTTTTATTTTTTCTTAGTTACCTCAGTGGATTCATATTCTTTCATTTTCAGTTTTACTTAAAAACAATTTCTATGTATATAAATATGCAATTCATACATCTTAAACTGATATTAGGTATAAACATTCCATAAGAGCTTTACAAAAATCAATCTTGTGGGACAAGTCTCAAAATGAAACAATTCTCATAATGTTCCTCTAAAAATTCACTTGAAAATATTTCTTGTATTTCATTATATTTGATGCCTATAATTTTGTTAAAATATTATTTATTTTACTTAAACTACTCTCCCTTCTATACAAATGATCATTGAAAAGATTTGTTGTTAGGACAAGTTATGAATAGTTTAGTTTATTGTATTGTTTCTCATTGTGTAATTTATTAAAATGAATCTTTGGTCAGTGGAAGAAGAGATTAAGACAAAACAAATCGTCTGAGAAGAAGAATCAGCAAACTGATCTTTGAATTCTTGAAGAATGGTATCAAGAAAACTTTCACAGATGCAAAATGGAAGTGTAGAATCCCAACCACAAAAAAAAAAAAAAAAAAAAAACCCACAAATAAAACACCACGCAATGGACTGCCAGTTTAGTTTGTCATACCAAAAATTGGGTGACTTAATGAGAATTTGTTTCTCATAGTCTGGAGGTTTTAAAGTCCAAGATTGCCTTCTCCCAAAGCTACCATCTGGATGGGGCCATTCCTAATTTTCAACTGACTATTTTTTCATTTCCCACACATGGAGAACAGTGGAAACAATAAGTGTTCTCCTGTCTCTTCTTTAATGACACTAATACCATTCACAAGCCCCAGCCCCATGACAACTTAGCTGCTAAAGGTCATACCTCCTAATGCTTCTCCTACATTGGAGTTTAGGATTTCAGCATATGATTTCAGCGTAGAGTGAGCAAATATCCAGTCCTCAGCAGTATTTGTCCCTCTGTCAATATAAATTTCTGATATAAGATACTTGAAAGGAAATGAAAATTTAACACTAATTTGTATGGCTAATGCCTCTGGGATGGTTTGCTAAAGGCCAAGGTGCAGAGTCACCTAGGGATCTGACCGTTCAGAGCTTCCAGCACAAATCCAGCACAAACAGCATAGAATCTGATGTAAAATCTCTAGGATTTTTTCTCAATGTATATTTTTTATTGAATTTTTGTGCATGAACACAACATCTTAAACATCTTTATACCCCCTTCCCCATTGGCACCCATCCGTAGACCCCACCCCACTGGATTTCATGAATTCAGTCACTGATGTTAAGGCCTACAGAGTCAATAGAGTCAAGTTAGCACCCCCAAACGTCCCTCAGGGCAAGTTCACCCACTGAGATCCAGTCAAGCTATTCTCGAGTCCCTCCCTTTTTGCATCTTTGCATAGGGAACCTAGGCAGCATTCATGCTTTCTTATTTTCTTCCCCGTTCAGGCCCAGCACTCATTCCCTAAGTCTTTTGGTTTTGTTTATAGTAAGTTTTGCCATCAACCCATTTCGAAAGTCTTGTTTTGTTGTTAATAGTCAGGTTTTTGGGGTTTTTTTGATAGTTTGATTCGCTGATTTTTGCGTTCGATTCTCTTTTTCTACTTGAACTTGTTTTCCCTATTTCTTCCGCTACCCCTAGGATTTAAAGAGTAGACAGAGTTAAAGATGTCTCCTTAGGAACATAACATAAGTTTATGATAGAACTGCAAATTTCTACTGTAATGCAGCCACTGAAAATTCAATTCTAATTATAAATATTTATACTGTCATTACTCCTTGACTTACCAATTATTTTAGGATTTGCTCTTTTTAGTTTGCTGAGATAGAAAGATCTTCCACCCCTTACTTCATTTATCAATTGATTGCATTCTAGTCTGAAAGTTCATTCTATTTGATATCAATTTCTGGTTATAGATGGACATTTTTTAAGCCTAATAGGTAGGTTACCTTAATAACAGTCTATGTGTATGTGAAATAATATATATTTTGTACTTATTTTAAGAGGTTGTATTAACCAATAGATCAAGTTTTTAAGTGTTTTATTTACATATTTTGACCATCACTTTTTTGCTTATTTTAACATTACTATCTTCAAGGAAAGTGTTAAATTCTTCAATTCTGAAATCTTATTGTAAATCTGTTTTTA
The DNA here is from genome assembly GCA_035773235.1 of Eospalax fontanierii. Taxonomy (NCBI): domain Eukaryota; kingdom Metazoa; phylum Chordata; class Mammalia; order Rodentia; family Spalacidae; genus Eospalax; species Eospalax fontanierii. The sequence goes on from CM069530.1 coordinate 25,793,047, forward strand.
CTTCATATATATTTTAATACCATAGTTTCTCATGTCTGGAGACTGGAGAAGTGTTATATCTGTCTGGCGAGTTGAAAGTTATAATTACACGTACTATTAATTATAATATTTTAAAAATCTATCTTATGATATTAATGTCCTTATGCAGCACTATTACTGGTAATTATGTTCTGATGTTTCATTTTCAGTTCATATACATGCACACTGAAGTATATCTCCTGTGAACACACTATATTAGTATTGTTGAACTTCAAAAATCTTTAATTTGAGAGCTTTTCCTTTAAAAAATAGTACAATGTATTTTCTGAATGTGATGTGCAGTGTATTTCAATTTTTCTCCTACCATGTTATTGGAACTGTCTTTACCACACACTTCTTTCACTTCTTTTTTCAACTTTTTTGTCTTCTGAGGAGCTGAGTGATTTTTTTCATTCCTCCTTTATCCCTTAACTGGTTTAGAAGTATAGTTATGACTATTTGCATATACACATGTAAACATATACATACATACACAAACAAGGAACAATGTACAAAGAATCTCTGTAAATTTATATTGAAACCGGTAACAGTGGTTGCTCTTGAAGGGAGCAAATCCTCACATACAGACTAAGAATTAGGCAGAAAATACCTTTTTCTTAATACCCTTTGTAAAATCTGAATGATATATAATGAGTATAGATGAATACACTTTGCTTTAATTTAACACATCTTCTGCAAAAATAATCAAGAAACTTAGAATGTTTTAAACCCAATTTCCTTGTTTTGACAACTTGGTATACAGTGTTATTGGTTATATTTCACTATTTAACTGACAACCAAAATTCCCAGAAATGCTCAAAAATAAACATCCATTTCTCAGTAGTTAGTTCTTGAGTGGGCAAGATTGCACTTGAAGATTCTGAGCACTGGGCCCAAACTATGCCTGGGTCCATGTTCTACTCTTGATATATCTCATCTTTGAATCAGTGGCTATCAGAAGTATGTTCTTCCATTGCAAGAAAGCAGGAAGAACGAGAGCAAACATAAAGTTCATGAGCATTTCAAGTCTCTTCTCTCAGGTCATCTGTCAACATTCCATTGACCAAAGCAAGCCACAAGTCCGAGACCAACCTCAAAGAAGAAAAGAAGTACATTTCCCCACAGGGTGTGGAGAGTGAAGCCTGAATAAATACTTACTAAATAAAGTCAAATCTATCATTTGACTGTCAACGTCCAGTGTTTAAATATCTCCCAAATTAGCTTCTTTTTTAAGTATTGAATCATGTATTTCATACAGAACATCTCAATCAGTCTTAATCATCATTGTAACCCGTTCTACAGGAACACCCTTTCCATAGCCTCTCAACTGGAATCCATACACTCTTTCATCTGTGTTAAGGTCTATCATGTCAAGTTAGTGTTCCCAAGTGACCTCAGTGCAGGTTCATTCACTGAGGCCTAGTTAGCCTATCTGGAGTCCTTCACTTTAGGAAGATCACCTAATCCTCACCCAAAAATAATCAGTTGCTAGCATTTCTTCAGCACAGATTGGGGTCTGCTACTCATTTCTCTAGTTCCATGCTGGGTTTTTGTCTGCTTGACCCATTTTGCATGGGTCTTGAGCATGACAAAGCCATTATTGTAGGTTCATGGGAACATGGTCCTAAGAGCTTGTAGGATTCTATTTCCACATGGTGATGTATCTACTGTTATAATTATTGGCTCTTACAATCTTTCCACCCCTCTTCTGCAATGGCCCCTGAGTCCTGTCCAGGTACCCACTCTCTGCAGATTTCTAATCTCCATTCTTTGGCCATTTGTGACCTTTTGTGTTACTGGCCTTCTGTTACATGGAGAAGCTTCATTAATGAGAGGTGAAAGATTCATTAGTGTCCTCTTTACCCCTTGTTTTATGTTGTATGAGCCTTAAGTGTAGAGGTTGCATTGTAGGTGTGCCGCTTGGCCACGGGCAATTCACTGACATGTTTGTGTGTGATCACTTCTGGTACTCTGTGTTAGTCTCCGTCTGGTGCAACAGAAGCTTCTTAAGAATATATATTTCACCCTTAGTAAGAAGTTACATTAGCCTAGGGATGTGACAACTTTGGGGATTTCTCTAAAATCTATGACTTTTTCAGTCATATGTATTTAGCTATGATTGTAGTACCACACATGAGTTTCCTCCTATTGAGTGGGCTCTAAGATTAGTTAGGTAAAAGTGCCACAAATGCACCAGTGTCAAGTGCTGTGCTAGTCATTGATGTGGTTATTTGTTCATGAAGCTGGTGTTGGGCCTTTGATTAATATTTTCCCTTGGCTACTTGCATAGTGCCCTCCAGAGCTATGAGAGCTAGCCTTCTGGAGAAGTGTCTTCCAGGTCAGTTCCAGTTCCACTGCTCAAAATCCATTCTCTAAAGTATGTCCTGTCTTCAGCAATAGGGTCTTCCTTTCAAGTTTGTGGAGGCAATCAAGGGCTATGGAAATAACCTGTGTAATTTTAGGAACTTGGACCACTCTGGCCAACAACTCAAAGGAAGGGTTCTCCTGTCTGGCACTGTTCCTTGTTATGTAGCCTTCAGCTGTGCACATGGACTCCTGTAGAGATATTGTGGGTGGAATTTGTCATTAGATTGTTAGACTAATATAATTTCCTCTGGTGTTTTATACTAGCTAGGCTCTCTCTCTGGCACGCTCTCTCTCTCTCTCTCTGTTTCTCCTTGTCTAACCTCCCTCTGTGTCTTCCCCATTTAAAATGCCACCATTTCCCCATTTGTCCTTTGATAATACCAGTCTCCTATGGTGCCACATCCCTTGGAACTCCTTCTTTCCTTTTATCCCTATAATTCTGTGTATAGCCCTCCCTACCCATCCCATTTAACGACCCCCTTTTATCTGTTTCTCCCACAGTAACACCTGTCTCTTACTATTCTTCTCTCTTGGGTTCTTTCTTTCCCTTTAGCTCCTTGGTTCCTTTCCATTTTCCTGTTTCCTGCAGTTACATCAGGATACATACTCACATATAAGGGCTTGGTGCTAGGATCCATAGTTGAGGGAGAGCTTAGATAATTTCTTTTTCTGAGTCTGTGTTATTTCACTTAGCGTAACAGTTTCTAGTTCCATCTATTTACTTCCAAAAGTCATAATTTCATCTTTTTTACCACAGAGAAAAACTCCATTGTGTCCATTGTATAAATGGACATATATACATCCCCAGCAATGACTGAGCATTCCTAATTCCTCACATCCTCTCCAGCATTTGTTACTGTTTATTCTCTTGATTTTAGCCACTCTTACTGGAATAAGATGAAATCTTAGAGTGGTTTTAATTTGCATTTCCCTAATTATTATCAATGTTGAACAATTTTTAAGATGTTTCATAGCCATCTTTAATTCTTCTTTTGAGAACTCTCTGCTCAGATCCTTATCCTATCTTTTAATTTGTTGTCTTGATTCTTTGTTTTTTGAGTTCTTTATATATTCTCGATGTTAAACCTCTCTCTCAGATGTGTCACTGGTGAAACCCACTCTGTGGGTTTTCTCTTCAATTCCTTGACTGTTTCTTTTGCTGAACAGAAGCCTTTTAGTTTAATAAGTCCTACCTGTTGATAATTGATCTTAATTCCTAAGCAACTGATGTTTGATTTAGAAAGTTCTTTCCAATACCTATATCTTGGAGGTTACTGCCAATGCTTTCTTCTAACAGTTTCAGAGTTTCAGTTTTCATATTGATCCATTTGGAGTTGACTTTTATATATCGTGAAAGACAAAGAGATCCAGTTTTCCCAGCACCATTTGCTTAAGATACTATCTTTCCTCCTGTGAGTATTCTTGATCCCTTTGTCAAATATCAGGTGGCTGAAGTTGCATTTACTCATGTTTGTATATTCAATTATATTCCCTTGGTCTATGGGTCTACGTTGTGCCAGTACCACACTACTTTTCTGACTGTAGCTCTTTAATATAGTTTGAAATTTGGTATAGTAATTCCCTCTGCATTGCTCTTTGTGCTCAGGGTTGCTTTGGCTATCCAGGGTCTTTTGTGCTTACATATGAATTTTAGGATTTTTTTTTTTTTTTGCTAATTCTTTGAAAAATGTCATGGGATTTTAATTGGGATTGCACTGAATCTGTATATTGCTTTTGGTAGGATGGTCATTTTCCCAGTATTAATTCTTCCAATCCATGAGCATGGGAGGTCCTTCCATCTTGCCATTCCTCATCAATCTCTTTCTTTAAAGCTCGAAACATTTCATTGTAGAGATCTTTAATATCTTTGGTCAGGTTTATTCTGAAATATTTTATGTTTTTTTGAGGCTATTGTGAACAGGAATGTCTCCTTGTATTCTTTCTCCAATTGCTTGTTATTGGTGTATGGAAAGGGTACTGACTTTTATAAACTAATTTTGTAACCTGCCATTTTACTGAAAGTGTTAATCATGTCTCGGAGTTTTCTGGTAGAATTTTTGGCATCTCTTAGGTATAATATATTATCTGCAAGAAGGGATAATTTTACTTCTTCTATTCCAATTAGTACTCAGTTAACTTCCTTCTCTTATCCTATTGCTCTAACAAGAGTCTCAAGTGCTATAATAAAAAGGAGTGGAGATAGTGGACAGCCTTGTCTGGTTCCTGATTTTAATGGGGAATGCTTCTAGTTTTTCTCCATTTAGAATGAGGTTGACTGTGGATTATTTGTATATAGTTTTAATTACATAGAGGTATGTCGTCTCCAGTTCAATTCCCTCTAGGACTTTAACATGAATGCATGTTGACTTTTGTCAAAGGTTTTTTTTTGTTTTGTTTTGTTTTGTTTTTTCTGATTCTATTGAGATGACCATGTGATTTTTGTCTTTGAGTCCATTTATATGTTTTATGACATTTTTTGACTTACACATATTGAACTACCCCTGAATCTCTGGAATAAAGCTGACTTGATCATGGCGGATGATCTTTTTGACATGTGTCTGTGATTTACAAGTATTTATTGATAATTTCTGCATCTATACCTGTTAAGGATATGAGTGTTATAGTTTTCTTTTTGGTTGTATCTTTACCTGGTTTTGGTATTAGAGTGATGCTGTCTTCATAGAAGGAATTTGCAAGTTCTCCCCCTGTTTCTATCTTTTTGAATTATTTAAGTAATATTGGATATAGATCTTCTTTGAATGTCTGGTAGAATTCTGCTACAAATCCATCTGGGCCTGGGCTTTTTTTAGTTGGGAAGTTTTGTACTACTGTTTGAATTTCCTTATATGTTACAGGTCTGTTTAAGTGGTTGATCTGTTTTTGGCTTAGCTTTGGTGATTCTCCTGATTTTAGATATACAATAATTTCTTTGAAGTTCTCAAATTTAATAGCATATAGGTTTTTAAAGTATCCCCTTATAAGGTTCTGGATTTTTTTGTTGTCTGTTATGATGTTTCCCCTTTCACCTCTGATTTTGTTGACTTGGAGTTGTTCTTTCTTTCTTTTGGTTAACTTGGACAAGGTTCTGTCTTTTTTATGTTTCAAAGAACCAGTCTTGGAGTCATTGATTCTTTGTATTTTTTCCTTTGTTTCTATTTCAATAATTTCTGTTCTGATTTTTGTTATTTCTTCCTGTATGCTGGGTTTGGGTTTCTTTTGTTGTTGTGCTTCAAGATTCTTGAGCTGCAATGTTAAATCATTTATTTGTGCTGATTCTGATTTTTTAATGTAGGTACTTAGAGCTATAAACTTCCATCTTAGGACTGCTTTAAAGTTTCACAAAGGTTTTATTGTGTTGTATTGTCCTTTTCATTTAATTACAAGAGTACTTTTATTTCTTTCTTAATTTCTCCTTTGCCCCATTCATCATTCAGTAGTGTGTTGTTTAATCTCCATGAGTTTGTGATGTTACTATGACTTCTTTCCGTGTTGATTTTAAGCTTTATTGTATTGTGATCTGATACAGTGTATGGAATTATTTCAATTTTCTTGTATTTGTTGAGCTTCATTTTGTGCTCCAGTATGTGGCTGATTTTGGAGAAAGTTCTGTGGGGTGCTGAATAGAATGTGTATTCTTTGGTGCTTGGGTGATATATTCAGTAGATATCTGTTGGGTCTATCTGACATATGGTATTATTTAATTCAGATGTCTCTCTGTTTATTCTGTCTGGTTGACTTGTCTAAGGGAGACAGTGGGGTATTGAAATTCCCTACTATTAGTCAGTTGGGATTATTCTGTGTCTTAAACTCTTATAGTGCTAATTTTATGAAGTTGGGTGCATCAGAATTTGGTGCATATATGTTCATGATTATAATATCTTGTTAGTTAATTGTTCCTTTGATCACAATGAAGTGACCCTGTTTATCTATTCTGATTGGTTTTATATCTTTTGATTAGTTTTACTTTGGAGTCTATTTTGTCAGATATTAGCATGGCAGTTCCTGCTTGTTTCTAAGTGCAATTTGCTTGGATTATATTTTGCCATGCGCTCACATTAAAGTAATGCCTATCCTTGAAGGTGAGATGGGTTTCTTGCCCACAACAAAAAGAAGGATTTTGTCATGTGATCCATTCAACTAGTCTGTGTCTTTTGACTGGGGAGTTCAGTCGACTCATATTTAAAGTTATTACTGAAAGAGTTTATTGGTTCCCATCTTTTAAATTTCTGTCTGCATTCTTTGTCTAACTTTGTGGTTATACTTAATTTAGTTTCTTTCTGTCGCCCCATGGGTATACTCATTTCTTTCTTCAGCTCTTTGTACTGATTCAAGTATTCTCTGAAGGCTCATTTTCTGGGCATGAATTCTTTCAGTCTATTCATGTCATGGAGATTTTTCTTTCCCCTTCATCTATAATCAACATTTTTGCCATGTATTCTAGGTTGGTATCTATGGTCATTTAGCACTGGGAATACTTTGTTCCAGGATATTCTAACTTTCATAGTTTATATTGAAAAGTCAGCTGTAATTCTGATAGCCTTTCCTTTTGCTTTTCTTTTGAAGATTTCAGTATTCTCTCATTGTTTGGTAAGCTTAGTTTTTTTATTATGACATGTTGTGGGGTAGTTCTTTTCTGGTCCTCCCTATTTGTGTGCTTCCTATTTTCTATGGGCATGTCTTTCCTTATTTTGGGAAGTTTTCTTCTACAATCTGTTTGAAGATCTGATCAATACCATTATCCTGAGACTATTCTCTCTCCTCTATGTCTATGATATGTAAATTTGGTCATTTCTTGGTGTCCCACATTTCCTGCATATCCCATTCTGTGTGTTTTTTAAAATTTTCATAATCTTTGCTCGAGTGCTCCAGTTCTTCAACTTTATCATCGAATCTTGACATTCTGTTTTCCATTTCACTCATTCTATTGATCAGACTTTCTCCTGTCATTTCAAATTGGATTGTTGAGTTTTTTACTTTCTTCTTCATTTCAGCCTGTGTTTTCTTCAATATTTCTCTCTTTTGTGAACTCAGAAGTTTATCCCTATCTTCTTTTAGTTCTCTGTTTGTGTGTTCTTTAAATTCATTGAATTCTTTGATCATGTTTATGCCTATTCCTTTAAACTCTGTGTCCTGGGTTATCTCTATAGGGTTCTCGTTGTAGAACTCTTCTGTAAGACTGCTGATATTTGGTGGGAACATATTATTTAGGTTTTTATTATTATTTTTCATTGTAATCTTGGCCTGTGAATTTTTTTGTTATTTGTGATTCTGAAGTGAGACTCAAGACTTCCTTTGTTGAGCTGAACTCTTACTTGGTTTGTATACTTGATGTGACTTGGTTGTTTTCTTATTGTTTATAGAAAGCTGATTGGTCCTCAAATTCTCTCTTTTAATTTTATATTGGTGGAGTCAAATGGCTCCAGTACAACTGCTCAAGAGTTCCTTCATAGGCACAAGTTAAGTGAGTCCAGGTGCTCTCAGGCTCTCTCTTAAAGTCTGGGCCCCTTTAGCCAGCATGTACAGCACAATTTGGAAAGATTTCTAGTCAAATTCAGGCTTTCTCCGGCAGTCTGCAAAGGTCTGGGCACCTACTAAAGGGCACGGAAACCTAGCACTGCAGAAGTGGGAGGGGCTGCAAAGGGTACCAATGTAGGGGGATGGGCACAGTGCGATTGGGAGAACTCACAGTCAGGCAGAGGTAAGAGCAGTCCAGAGATCTGGAGGACCAAGAGTAAAAGTGTTGCTGTGCCCAAGGCTAGAGAAGAACAGGATGTGGGGAGGGGGGGGTTGCAGTTCTCACGGAGGTAAGGGAGCGGAGATGCAGTGGGCAGGATCAGATTTACAATCGAAGAAGGCTGTCCTCTGGAATCCAAGGCAAGTTGGGAGAGGACACTGCCAGAGTAGAAGGCTGGTCTCAGTTATGCAAAGGCAATTTGGTGTGGGGACAGCCTGTGAGGGCTCTAACAAACTAGACTGAAAAATTGAGCTGATCTGAGTGTGGAGGATCAGGACACAGTGTGCAGGTCTGGACTAAGATGGTAGTCTGAGATCTGAGGTGTTAAGACCACCTAAGGGTCTGTGCCTAAGGCTTGAAGGTTAGTTTCTTTTTATGTCAGAATTTACTTAGATTTGCTAAGACCTAACCAATTTCTTTCTAAACATTGCTCTTCGTGTTCCACTTTTTTAAATTTAGTTCAGTTTTCCTCTTAGTAAAATAAATATTTTTGTACATAGTTCTTTCTGCAAGAGTCCTTGAGTAATGAACTCATTGTCTTTGCCTAGAAATGTGTCTTGAAGGATAATTTGACTACTTACGGAGCTGAAGTGGCTGAAACTTAGACTTAATAATTAAGCAGGTAGCTAACCATATAAAAATAGGAATTCACATCTCTGGCAAGTTTTCTATGCTACAAGTAGAATTATCAAATAAACTGCTTTAAAATAAGAAACAAGCAAGTATGGATATCCAGAATCAAAGAATTAGTTGAAAATTGGAGGTGAAAAACCTTCCTGCCCTCAGAGGTCATTCAGTTTGCCAATCTAAGGAGACAAAAGCTTGCTTATCAACTATGATAGCTGTATTAAGGCAGTTACTTGGCAAAATACATCCTATTGACCGTATGTAACATCCAATAGACTTCATTGACTCTATACTTTTAACTATTATTGACTCTAAGTATACCTCAAGAAAACTATAAAGCCTTCTCATAGTTAATATGCTATAAAATTTTGTTTATTTTATATCAACAAATTTCAGAGGAATATGAATTCTAATAATATTGATAATAGATTAGAATGAAACATTGGATCAGGCCAAACTTACCAGCATGATACAATTCCAATAAGCTAAATTTTAAGTTTTTGTCTTCACAGAATTATAAACTTATTGATAGACTTTAGTTGAACGTGAAATTCCAGAACTTCTCTTGGCAGTGTGGAAGAAATACAGTTTAGGGAGATAATAATATCAGAGTGCACATGGCATAGGTGTTTTGCACATCCACCTTCCCGTTGTGTCTCCTGTGAGGGGTCAAGTGTATTCTTTTAGCACGCTGAGATGTGGAAGAGAGGAGGTCACTAGCAACTTTGAATAGTTTGGCAAAAAATGACCTCGGTAGTCCAGGGGTAAAATCGAGAGAGATGACATCACTGAAATACACTTCCTGATTTCAAAGTGCAATGGGATCTGGAAGTGTCAAAACGAAGTAGGTATCATAACCTAATAAAGAGATCTAGATTGGATAGTTGACTATAACCATTTATACTATATTTCATGACACTTTAAATACTCTGTTAAGTAAGAGAAGTATCTCTACAACTCTAACATGCACCCACACACATGAAGAGACATCTAACATCAGCACTTTATATAACTCTATTATGGATGTGAAAACATTTTTAAATAGCAAAACAATTTGGTGACTTGCAATAGGTCTTAAGTGGGAGTCTCTCTGTTAGTTACCTTGAACTAGTAACTAAACCAGAAAGTTCAGGCAAAAAAAGAGTCTCAAGTAATCTCACTCTCTAAATATAGTAGCAAGCAATTAAGTAAATCATAGAAGCTAGAGACTAAAAGGCAGCTGGACTGGCAGTCCTTCCCCACTAACTACCCTCCCAGCTGTGTTCCTCACTGTCTATAAACAGAAAACCAGGCAGAATGAAGTAATATGGTTTGTACTTACCCTACTTCTCGTAGTTAGAACAATGAGGTGAGCTAGGCACTTCCCTTCTCAAAGACTTATAAGAAAAACAAGCATCCCTTATAAAATTTTGGAAGCACCTGCCAGGAGTAAAGAGTAATATTTGATCCAGTTTAATCAGTGGATTTGTTGGGTTTTCCTGAGCCTATCACAGCCATGAAAAATAAAATTGAAAAATGATTGTGGGACAGACAGGGAAGCATTGTGTCCTACCAGATCTCCTGGCATTTTTCATGATAGGATGTCTCAATGTTCTGCGCACGAGGAGCACAAATATACCCAAGTATGAACTATTTACCGGTCTTTATAAAAGCTCTCCAGGTAAGGAGAGCATCAGCAGGCAATAGCCATAGCAAACAACAGTGGGATTGTATGGAGCACAGAGTCAGTGCAAACTGACCCAAGGAAACAGAGTCTTTGCCAAATGCCACGATACAATAGAAAAATTTCGGCAGTGAGATGAAAGCAGTCATTCAAGAAAATGAAAAGGTTTTTTTAAATTTATTTTCGCATGTGTGTGGTGTGTTCATGTTTATTGGTATGCATGTTCGCATGTGTGGGATGCATATGTGTGTGAGTGACTGGCATCAGGCACCTTCCTAGATCATTCTCCACCTTATTTATCATGCTGAAGCAAGAGCTTGAAGATTATCTACTCTGGGGATTCCCAGTCTCTGCTTCCAGCTCTCTAGGATTACAAGTGGACCACCACAACAACTCCATTTTTATATGAGTTCTGGAGATCCAAACTCGGGACCTCACACACAAGCATTTCACTGGCTGAGCTGTCTCCCCAAGTCTCATGAAAAGGTTTTTAAATATTTGCTTTATATTCTATTCAAAAGGTACAATAAAAAATGTAATTCAGTAAATAGTTTCATGAACACTCTACCACCAAAAGTGAATCGGAAAGAGATAAGGATGACTTCAGAAAGTTGGCTTTAGATAATTTGAAAAATGGTTATTCTGATCAAAGGAAAGAGAGTTAGAAGAAAAGGAGCTGGAAAAATGACAGGTTTGACTTTAGAAATTTAACTTTAATAGGAGACGGTAATTTCCAAATGGAAGTATTTAGGAGGTAACTGGAAGTGCACAAGAGGCACTAAGAAGGAAGCCAAGGGTGCAGTTATGGTCGTCCTCAGAAAGATAATCACTAAATACTGTGTATGAAACAGAATGTGTTCTCCATGGCAGAGAGCTCATTAAGGACACTGAGACATCTCACCAAGTCATAATGCACAGCTCGCTTTGTCTCCTTCAGTACTCAAGAGGAAATTAAAATATTTATATATTTCCCTAAAGCAATGATGAAACTATCAAAACAGAGTAACCATTTATCTGTTCTTACGACTTTGTTAATGAAACAAACTCTTGCATTTGATGATAATGTTCTACTTTAAATCAAATCACTTCTAATATTTATGAAAAGAACATGCCTTTCTTTGCAGGAAAGCCAAACTTTGTTGAAAGCTCCTGTCACTTAATTTCTCCAGCCTTGCTATTTAACCAGGCTGGATGTGTCCTTAATGACTAGACAAGTTTCTGTCACTGTAAAATTAGGCAACTAAAACTTCTAAACTTTTAGAAAGTTGAAGTTAACTGAGGACTGTGGCTCACAAGAATAAGCGCAGGAGGAGAGTATGTACATATAGATCTGATTTCCTAAATACAGTCTTTCTCAATGAAAATAATACTACATAGATCTTTTGACGCATAAACAAAGCTCTTGAACAACTCAGTTTGTGGAGACTAAAAGGATTAGGCTGTTCATTTCAAATAGGATGAGTATGTATACATGAACGCTCACGGTGTTTAATAAAGCACGCCATAATATGAATAAAGAAGAAAAAACACCTTTAGTCTGAGCGCAAGGGTGTTCCCCCCATGGCACTTCATGGCATTTGTCAGCTCATTATCAGACTTCAGACTCCCATGTCAGCATGTCAGAGTTCTCTAAATTCTGACAGAATTAAAGCAGTGCCATTTGACATAATTGATATTGTACAGTTAATCAGGAAGTGGCTCCATCACAGAGTCACAGTCTCAAAAGGCTTAATTACTGAACCGTGAAGGCTCAGTGCCATCTGGACATTCCTTCCCAAAGTTCTGTTCCCGGATTTTATGTAGGGTTCACAAAAATAACTTGGTCCATTTAGAAATCATGCCCTCGATTTGGAAATTAAAATTGTTATTTTTGGAATCTCATTTGGCCTAGAGATCATAGAAACCTTATGAAAACTAAAGGAGTAATGGCAAATGAGGAAAAAAGGCAATAAAACTGGATTCTCTGGAAATTATTTTCTTTATATAATATATATTATGTATATATAATATAATTATTATATATGTATTATATAATTTTTAAGAGTCCAGACTATCAAACCAGATGACGAGGGTTCAGACACCAGTTCTGTTACTCACTAAGCATGAGACTCTGACAAGTCACTGAAAGGTTCTGTGCCTCCATTTCTTCTTCTATAAAATGAGTTTTAGAATAAGGATTGAATATTTGAAGTATTAAAAAGGCATTTAGAGCTATGCTTGACACATTGTAATATTATTTTTGCATTTTTAAATTTTATTTAATCTGAAAATTTCACACGTTCTTGATGTCTTTTGACCATATCCATCTCCCACTCCCTTCTCTTCAGCCTCTACAGACCCCCACCATATCTTACTCCTAAGTTCATGTCCTCTTTTATTTTTTAATTAATAACCCATTGATTTCAGTGATTGCTGTCTATATGTGCAGGGACATAGGGTTAGCCACTGGAGCATGGACGGTGTACAAGACACCACATGCCTGAGGTCTTTCCCTTTCTGTTATTGTTTTGGAGTCTATTCAGCTGACTTTTTGACGTTTTTGATATTAAAAAGACGTTGTTTTATTTCAACACTTTTATGCTGTCTTGATTCACCACAAGTTTCCTACTTTGTTTTTTCCCAATTTTCAGATATTCTTGGGAATTCATACACAGTCACTCTTTCTACAATTCTATTGGCCTGTTGAATATTAAAAATTGTCTCTGGCCCTATGATTTAGGAAGTCACAGAGCTGAGTTTTTCCTCTTGACTTACTTGCACTGTGAATTTTAGCAATCTATTTCCAAACTGAACTATTTTTAAATCTCTTGAATAAAGCCACATGGTGGCCTTTTCTATTCCTGTTGCTGCTCTGTTAATCTGGATCTTTACCACTTTATGTCTAGTTTATTATAGTAGTCTTTCTAGAAGATTCCTGACCTGAAATCTTATCCTTTCCAAGCTGTTCTAACCAGATCTGATGAATTTTCCCAGTCCACACCCCTAGATATAAAGTCCATACAGCATGAACCAGTTCTGAGTGTCATCTAGGCCTCCTTCCTATCTCACTCAGCCACGTCCTCTGCCTTCCCTTTCCCCACTGAACTAAGCTTCTGTGATCCTTTAGCTGTTCCTAGAATCTTGGTACCTTTGCCCAAGCTCCCCTATGGTAATATCTTAGCCTTCTGTTGCTCATCTTTGCTGTCTGTCTGTCCATATATTCAGGAATTCAGGATATCAGCTTACTCTTCACCTTGGTGAGGTGACTTTTTAACTTCTAAGTGACTTATAATTGATTTTCTTTGCTATATACTCTCAGAATATTTCAAAAGCACTATTATCTTCATGACAACTCTCTTGACGCATTTTGTGGCCACTGTTAGCAAACCTTTGAAGGTGGGGAGGGTGCTCAGTCACTGTTGCCCCAGGAGTCTAGTACAGTAACTGACATATGAAAGTTAATTTTGGTGGTAGACAGAATGAGTACCTTTACATTTCCTTACAATAAAAATGAGAATAATATTTTAATTGACTAATACTATAGAATGATATAAGTAGATAAATATCTGAGATTTACATTGATGAAATTGTTCTTCATGAAATAAAAAAAGAAATGCATCTAATCACATATTGAATTAGCTTTAATCCAGTTTATCAGAAGAACAATTTTGAGTTTTTTACATTTCATTCAGGAGTTTTGTTTTTTTTTTTCATCAACACAAAAATGTGCTTCTGATACATAATCACAGCTATTTCTATCTAATCTTTATGTTTGTGGTAGTCTCAAGTTTAGAAATGATCCTTTGTTAAGAGGTTGTAAATGACTAATTTTCTTATGAAACAGTTTCAATTACCTTGGGGGAAAAAAATCAGAAGTTTTGCAGTCTAAAACTGCGCTTACTAATATTCACTTGAGAATGCTTTTAAACAGCAAATATCCATTCTATGTAAAAAAATATTTATTAAATTAGTATAGTAAAAATTAGGAAAACTGATGATAAATGTCTAAAAGTTTCTGACATTCTTTACACTTTGGAAAATAAAGCATGAAGTAGGAAGGTTTTTAGTCACCCTTCGAAAGTGGCTCAAAAGCTCTAACCGCCTAAACCATTAAAAACATTAAGACAAATGTTCATGTTAAACTACCAAACTAGAGGCTGGAGCAATGGCTCCGTGATTAGGGGCATTGGCTGTTCTTACAGAAGTCCTGGTTTCAATTCCCAGCACCCACATGGCGGCTAACAACCGACCCAAACTCCAGTTCCGAGGAATCTGAGTCCCTCTTGTGACCTCTACATGCACTGCATGAGACACAGGTGCAATTAAATATATATATGTTTTATATATATATTTATATATATATATATATAATATACAACATATATATTCAGGCATAACATTCGAACACATAAAATAAAAATGAATTTTAAAAAACATTTTTTAATTAAAAAAAAAATTACCAAACACACACACACACACCAATAAGAGGAAGGAAGGAAGGAAGGAAGGAAGGAAGGAAGGAAGGAAGGAAGGAAATGGAGTCTGATTCCTATGCCAACTTCTGAGCTTGTTCAGTTTTTGTGTCCTTTTTAATGTCCAAAGCTCATGAATAACTGGCATTGATCGATTTCTAATTCAATCACCTCTGCTGATTTTAGATCTATCAAAAATATATTTGAAGGAACAATTTTCCTCCTTCTTAAAAGTCATATAAATATGACATAACTTTCTGTTAGTTCACAAACAACTCATGAATAGGACAGTGCTCCTCTGTGAGAAATGCACCCGGGGAAGGGTCGGGCAACAGTTGTTCCCGACGCTTCTAAACTCTGGTTCCCAGCCTGAAGCCTAAACAATTGCTGTTTTCATTTCTCTTTCTTTTCTCAGTTTGACATTCACCTTCCCCAGTACCTGAATCCTTTTCCACACCCGATTCCCTCCCCTTGCCTATCTTGCTGTGCTCTTACAGCCAAACACCTCATTCACAGATCCAAAATCAAACCTGAAGATTTAATTGCACTGTGGCGTATGTAAAGAAAAACAAGAAAGGCAAGATGGCAGAGTAAACTGTTTAATCAAAATACCCGAACTCTTGCTGTCTTATTTACAATCCTTTTCAACATCAAATGCAGAAGTCAGGCATGTTGGTACTAAATGGACTTACAATCAATAATTTTTCATCATATAGCACAAGGCTTGTTAAAGTGGTTGAGAATGCTGCTTCACTCCCATTCTGATGCCAGTGAGGAATTTTTAGCATCATGAGTATGTTGTGGGATCAACACACCAGATTGATTATTGAGTCCGTAAAAAGGAAACTTGAAAATATAATTTCAACTTGTGAGGAAGTAAAAACAAAAAGAAAATAAATTTGACAAAAATGACACAATGTCAGGTAACACACAGATGTCAATAAAGAACTTCATATACTCTATCAAATTTGAATAGGTTTCATCTTTTAAAATATGTCCATTTAAAACCCTATGTCCATTTTTAACTATGAATAAATAAATCACAGTCAACACTTTATGTTGTCAGCAAACTTTATGTTTCTCTATGAAAGAAAAATTACAGGTTTAAAAATTTTAATAGGTATGTCCTCAATATTGAAAAGCTGGTGCGCCCTTTTCCATACTTAGCACACACGTCTACTTTAAGAAACAGACTTTGGAGTCAGTCTCATTTGGTGGCAGGGTGCCTATCTCTACCCTGCGGTCCTGCTTCTCAAACATTCTCACCAAGTGTCAAGGACCCTCAGTTGCAACATTGCATTTCTTCAAAAATTTCACAGGAAAATTCCTGTCTGTTTCCCAAACTTTTAAACTTATAAACATTATATTGAAGGATGTCCTCCCTGCTCTTGAAAGCTCTTGATTGAGCAAAAATATATTATCTATTTGCAGTCCCTAATTTTCTATTTTAAATATGCTTTTCTGTATATAGAATATGTTATTTGCCTCAGTAAATGGTTGTGTTTGAAACAAAAACAGCTTTTTAATTAGCAAAATAGTGTGCATTCAATGTAAAAAATTCAGACCATTTCTAACATGTAACATATGTCCTTCTATTTATGCCCTATACATAAATGGGAACTTGTTTTGCTCACCTAACTTCTGTCTCAGAGATTCTGTGTCCATATCAGAAAGATTATCTACTGGTGTATGTACTCCTTTTGTTGTGGTTATCCTTTGGCTTTTTTGTTGTTGCTGTTTTGTTTTTTGAGATCAAGTCTCACTGTCAGCCCAGATGGCCTGAAACACATTATGTAGACTGACTATCATTCATCCCACAGAAATCCACCTGCCTCTGCCTCCTGAGTAATCAGATTAAAGGTGTGGCTATTTTTATAAATTTCTTTATAAAACCTGAAACATCACAATATATAACTGATCTCTTCTTCGGCTTCTTCAGTTTCTTATTTACTAACATTAAATTTATTCCCCCACCCCAGACCAGAACCAGGTTTTTGGGTTTCGTTTCCTCGTTCCTGAACTTCCACATCAGCCCTACAACCTTCCGGCCTTTACCCCAAAACCCCACCTTTAACTTTCCCACCTTCTGTAACGGTCAGGAAGGCCTCCCTATATAAACCCCTGCCTTGGCTCTAATAACTGAAATACCCACCGATGATGTAGTATCCCGGGAGGGAACTCCTCTGAGCCACCTGAGGTCCCGTTCAATCGTCCTCCATTCTCTGGCATGGCTGGAGCACAACAGCCATGCTGGAGATGGAGACCCACCCACATGTGGGTATAGGAATGACTTTTATCAATGGACATAATCTGGATTAATGACTTTAATCAATCCCACCAAAACCATATAATCTTGCATCTTGTGACCTGAGCACCTGATCTTGTTTCCTTGGTAACCTTAATTTGGTACTCCATCCAAAAAGATAACAAATGAAGAAATGTGAGTATGTTTGAGAAATAGCATATCAAAGTGCTGAAAGGCAGTGTACACATCTCCACTGCACACAGTGAAGACTGGAAAGACACGTGACCTTGGGTAACTGAGATAGTCTAGAACTAGGGCTGAAAAGACAGGAGCATCTGTTAAAGATGGAGTCAAATTTGTACTTCCTCAACTGCAGCTGGAGAAACTATTTTGAATAAAATTCTTCGTGTGATCTGACTTGAAGACATAGATCTAGAGACAGAGTTCCATCCAACAGTTCTAACAGCACAATTCCAAGAGGGAGACGGTTGCAAGAAATATCTGGGAACGAGTGTCTTCTGAGTAACAGCACATTCTTAAAAACTCATTTGGAATCAGGCCTACCGTTCAGGTAATTGTAATGTTGCCATAGTAATGTTTAATGTAGGGAGGTATGTACATGCACTCGTATGCACAAGCATATGGAGTCCAACGGACAACACTGACTGTTCCCTCCATCACTCTTCACCTTGTTTTTTAAGATAGGCTTTCTCATTGTCCTGGAACTCATCCAAGAAGTCCAGGCTAGTTGTCCAGGAGCTTCAGATATGTGCCTTTATCACCTCCCCCAAACTGGATTTACAAGCACACCAAAAACACCTCACTTTTTTTGGTGGTTTTTGAAGAATGAACTCAGATCATGTTAATTGCTGAGATATCATCCCAAGCCTGGACTGTTACTTTACAATAAAATCTGAGAATGCACATTCTTTTAGCGTGTTATGAATAGCCAACTATTCCTGTCTATCCTTCACATATATGTACTAAATCCCACCAGGGATGGAACTCAACAGGGCTTTGAATAAGCAAATCAATAAAAAGTGATACTTCTATTGTTTATTTGAAAGCATCCCATTTCTAATGAGATTAATGTCATTCCTGCCTTTGAAATGATGCATAGAAAGTATTTCCTGTTGTGGATTAGATTTTCCTCCACTATTCATGTTCTGAAGCCTAGTCCCACTGTACTAATATGTGGAGATGTGGGCCTTAAAAGGGTTAATGAGCTTTTAGGTGTTAGGCCCTAACCAAATGTGACTGGCATCTTCGAAAGAAGAAAGAGAAACCATGTTCTAACCTGTCCTCTATTCGTTATGATTTCACCTTTTCCATGAAAAAACCCTTAGTTTTTATTTGCAAATATAGTTCAGAGGAAATTAGAGTTCCAATATTATATTTGTGGACATGGTAGTCATTTGATCCCAAGTAATTTGGGGGAAACCCACCTCTTCTGAATTGAAATGTCACTTAGGGTGCGTGATAAATTTCCACGGATTTTGCACTTGGGTTTGAGGTTGGGTTCTGATGTCCTCCATTGTCCTGTCTGTTTATTCTGAGGCCTGAAGCTGGAAATGCTGACTATCAGTTTCTATTGTCATGGTTTAATAATACAGTTTAATACAGCGGAAGTAAATTCCTTCTTTTCATTCTTGTTTCTAAGAATGCTTCTGATATTTCCAAGCATTTATTAAATAAAGATTATATTGTCACAATGAAAATGAATTTCAAGTGAATTTGAGGAAAACGTACATCATTGCAGTATTTGTCCCTCAACCAGAACAGGCAATAGCTCTCCATTCTCACACTCTTTTAGGTCCTTCACTTGGTTGGTTTGTATTTTATCTTCACACAGGTTTTATATATTTCTAGTTAAATGTATTCTTAGCACCCTTTGTAGTGGTCCTGGGCTTCCTAGAGGGAGAGAAGAGGCCCTGCTGTGTTGGTTTGCGTCTGAATCTTAACCTCCCTTCTCAGATTGATCTTATTTCTAAAAACGCCGTCCTTGAAGAGCTTTATGGGCTTCCTGGCCATTTTATTCTTGGGAATTCTATGACTTAAAATACGGAACCAGAAATCTTGAAATGAGAGGTCTCTCCCTGCTTCACAACATCCACCTTGTCACTGATTCTCAATAGCAGCAAACGTGACCTGGGTAAGCTTTAGTCGCTTAGCAACAAATGGGACTAGCCCCTCCCCTCCCCATTCTTCAAGAAATAAAGGCTTAAGCCTCAGGGCCCTGAAGGGAAACATCATTTTGAACTCGCAGTAAAGAACCTTCCGTCTTTAATCTGCCTTTGCTTATTTCCAACCCACCCCCACCCCACACCCCAAGCTGCATTCCAAACTTTGGTAACCGGATGGATTTATAAAAGGATATCTCATCACACATGGAGGTGTAGAAGAACTTGTGCTGGAAAGCGCCCCAAAGAAGACAGAGCACCAAGAATCCCCATCTGACCTATGCTGCAGGATAACCTCATTCCTGGTCAGGATTCCAGCTTTCTGGTAAAAGACCTCTGCTGTCATTCAGTGCTCTCAGAAGAGGGACCAGGAGCTGGGGTTGTTTCCTGCTGCAAAAGCACATTTCCCTGTTTCCCATCTGGCATCTACTGCAGGTTTGGAAACCTGTGTCCCTTTTCTTGCTATTTCATTTATGGCTACCAAAGTTCTCTGCTTACACCAGCACCACTCTTCAAGTTCCTGTTTCATTTCCCAAATATAAAAATGGCATCTGATCCTCTCTAAAGTCTTTTCATCCTGAACACAAAGCAGAAGTCACTGAGTTGACTTTGGTTAGGTGTCTGTCCCGGCAAGATTCATCTCCAATCACGGATGGGCTAGATGATGTTAAAGGGGACTTTAGACCTTTGCTTGGGATCCTGTTACAACAGCTGTTGCGAATGGACAATAGTGATTAGCTTTGCTCCTGTGTCATTCTTTATTTTGAATTTGCA
Source organism: Eospalax fontanierii (assembly GCA_035773235.1). Lineage (NCBI taxonomy): Eukaryota > Metazoa > Chordata > Mammalia > Rodentia > Spalacidae > Eospalax > Eospalax fontanierii. Next base: position 25,813,106 of record CM069530.1, read on the forward strand.
AGCCCTTTGTTTCAGCTATGTGTTTTTTACACTATGTATCAACTACTTTTTGACCTAATTTAAGGGTTTATATGTTAGATAAATGATTTCCATCCTATTTTCATTTTGATTTAATGATAGAAATATCTAATTTCACAACACAAACTAAATGGATTAAATTATATCAGTGAAAGCAATCAACACCGAAGAGGCTATGTTAGGTGCTGTCCTAGTTCCTTTGTATATAAATGGCATGTTACCATTTAATGCTTTGTATTCATTGTTTATCATACCTATTTTGTAGATGAGGAAACTGAGGCACATCCTAGTAAGAAATTTGCCCAGTATTACATATCTAGTAGTCAGGAACTAAGATGAAAGCTTAGGCTGACTGACTTGGCCAGCTCCCTGCCCCCTTTGTTGTTTCGCTTTTCTTCACCTTAGGCTGTTTCCACCACTTTTATGTTTTGACCTGTGCCCAGCTCTGTTCTCTCTGCTCTTCTACGGTGCCCTCACTCTTGTTCTTTGCCACTTTGTATGCCCCATCTCCTCATTAGGAGGCTCCTTCCTTCACCTGAGAGAACTCGGTCACTATCAAAGGGCCCCCAGAGAAACAAGTTAGCTTGGGCTGGGTACTCTCTACATTCCAGAGATGCCAGCTCAGTCTTGGAATGCTGCAAACTACAGGTAAAGCACCTGGGAGGCACCAACTACAGGTACTGGCTCAAGAGCTCAGAGGTATCAGCTTTTCTCAGGGCCTGTGGGTAGCTCCCACTTTCCCAATTCCAAAATTAACAGGTTTTGCCAGAACTTCTACTTCCCATAAGACTATTACTGAGTCTAAAGGGACAGCCTTTGATTTGGTTCTAAGCACTACTGCATTTGGAAGAGATTCCTTGACTTTTGTGGTCTCTCCCCAGGTCAGCATGGCCCTTCTCCCCCTTTAGCACACCTGTCCTACTTTAGTCCTTGCTTTAGTTTGATCAAAGAGTGCCTTCTTTCTTTTGGAGAGAGATAATGTGCCCTTATCATTCTAGAATTGTTTACTTCCTTTTGACCTTATTGTTGATAACTTTTATTTATTCTTTCTACAGGAGGAAAAAAATTTTATTTCTCCATTATCACCTTTAAACCTATGAAGAATAAATAACCAGCAAAACTGTGGGGGTTTTTTACATAGATTCTGCTTAAGCAGGGTTTCCAAAAAAGTAAATTTGAAGAAAAATAATAATGCTAATATTTTGTAAAATAAAATCATCAAGTATATGTATACATTATAAGTTAATATTTGTCTACCAGGAATCTAAATGTCATTATAAATGGCACATATTTATCAAAAAATCCCACTGAGACCAAGAAAAACATTAAAAGGAAATTACCATGCTATACAGCACAAAGTTCGCCAGTTTCTCGTTTGTGATTTGTATTCTGGGATGTAGCAATGAATTAGATTCTGGATGTCTGACAAAATTTCACTGACTCCAGTAAAAGTCAATGGAAGTTATGCATGCATCAGATCATGTTCCTTAAGTTATTTAAACTTAAGTATTTGGAGTCGTAGAGAGAAATTGATCAAACTCAGGCAGTTTATAATTAATGGGTAAGCCAATCAGCATTCCAGAAAGTTTAATTCCAGAATTTATGCCAAAAACAAAAACTTTAAAAACTAACAAAGATACAGTAAACTCACTTGCCAAATTATGTATTTTTATGTAAGAAAGGCAAACCTAAAAGTACAGCGATGTTTTCTTTGTAAGGTGTTTTAAACATTAGCTGAAAAAAAATGTTCAGTCCCCAGAGTTACAGTAGTAAGAGAGGTCCCATAAGAAAACATTTCTGGCCAAGGCTGGTCGATGTGGAGATCTAACATTCCAATGGGGCCTGGTCTATCATCAGGCCCAAAGAACAACCCCTGGGAATGCAGGTTTACCTTTAGCCGTACTGACCATATATGCAGAATTAATCACACTTTACTGAGATAATGTATCGTTGCTGCCCGAATCCCTCCCTCCAGTGCAGGCACTTCCCAGGCTCCACACACACAGCTTTATGAGTCTGTCTGCTTTTCTGAATTCTTCAGAAAAGTATAACATTCTCCTTTTCTTCTTTCTATCTCTTTGCTCAGCGTGCTTTCCCTAACACCCCGGGCTGCTCCAGCCTTTCGGGTTTCCTTAGTCTTTCTCTAAAGCGCCTCTCTCCAGCCTTGTGACTGCTAGTCCTCCATATGCCTGACCTTTCTGCCTACCTTAAACAACATGGCTTTTTCCTTCTTTTCTTCATCTTCTTATCTCTGGTAGCGGCTGATATTTGCAACTTACCTACCCTGTTTTTTTGTTTGTTTGTTTGTTTCTTTTAAACCCTAGTAAAATTGACCTTAAGTTTCTGTTTACGTCCATTCTTAAATTTTTTTACTAATAAGGTTCCTAAGAAGGGACCCTGATTTCCTATAAATCATGAGGTCGAATCATTAGCTACGCCTTTCTTGAAATTTTACTAATAAATGTATATGTATGTGTGTATGGATGTGCATGTGTGTGTACCTGTGTGTATGTGCATGTACATGTGTGTATGTGTGCATGTATATGTGTGTGTTTCATTCATGCTTTACAAACTAGCATAAGAAAAACTTGTCTTTCTGTTGCCAAAACACAACGGCAAAAAAAAAAAAAAGAAGAAAACCCTAAACATTGTATCTGCCAAATCTCATGAAATGAGAGATCTTTCTCACCACTGGAATTCTCTAGTGGACCAGAGGAGTGACATGGTAAGAATTATTTCTGGTTTTGCAAACTACAGTTATGAAAATCATTAAGATTACATTTTTACCAGCAACTGCTGACCACATATCTGGGAATTTGGTATAATTTTCACAAATGAGGCAGCTAATACAATTTTGTTCTATAACTTACCCCAAAATAGCACCATGCCTTTCAGGGAACATCCTAGGTCTTGGACAGATGGACTGCTGCACAGGAAGTTTTATTGGTGCTCTGCAGGGTAAAAGGAGTGTTGTAGGGTTTATCAACCTGTGAAAAAGAAGGGAGTTAGGGTAGAAAGAACACAGAACAGAAAAAGCAATAACCTTCTGTAAAAGAGAAAAACTCTGTCTTCCATTTGGCTATAAATGAATTATTCAAGTTTTAATGTGAAATATTTTTTATTGCTTTTTAGTTATACTTTATACATCTTCCAGAGAAGAAAAATATATCACTTAAAAAATAACAGCATATAGTTGAAAGCTGACCTTCTGTCCTCAATAAGTGGGCAATTAAATCAGACAGTGTTGAATATTGAGCTGTGACCCAGGGTACTTATGCTCACCTTCTCACAAAACTAATGCATGGCTATTTAGGATGTAATTTTTCTACACTGAATTACATCCATGATAAATTATTTTTGTGGCTCTTTTTGCTACAGCTGAGATGACTGCTTCACTTAAGAATATTAAGGTATAATGAGTTTTCTTTACCATATTTTGGAAATATATTTAATTTTTTTTTCTTCTGACCTGTTCACATCATATTTGAGGACTGATCACATGAAATATATCAATGGTCCTTATTTACTGATATCTCTATGAACATAGACCAAATTATTATTCATACTACTGACAACTGGGTAATGTCCCTTGAAAGCATAACTCTCAATGTACCCCATTCCACAGCAACACGCAGTGTGCCAGGTTCTTAATTCAATGATTGAAATTAGAGAGTCTCAAGTTAATCAAGAATAATTTTCATATGCACTGAGAAACATAACTAGGAATTAGGATGCTTCTTACTTGCCCTTTGGTTGCTATGACTGATATCGGCCATGATAAAGAGGCAACACTAACAAAACACGGTCCCACTCTGTGTCACTTAAGACAAATAGCATGTAATATAACATGCAATGAAAAAATAAATGGCAATGACCCAGAGTAAGGACTACTGTTGGGTAATAAGCCCCAGTGTCAAAAGGGCCAAACAGGTACTACAGGTGAGAGAACAGACACTGTGTAATACAGCTATGTAGCAGGGTAGGTAGTAAGAACTATGACAAATGAGGGTAAGCATTTTCAGAAACAAGGTTGCTAGCTGCAGCTAGGTATACACACTTTTATCAGAACAGAACTATTTTAAACATTCCTTAGCTTACCCCAATCTATACTCATGTCCTAGTATCCTGATCCCTCCCATGTCATTAAAACCATCATATACAAATTATGGAAAATGTTGTATCCCAGTCCAAGGGGTTCATTTGAATTCCACACTGTTATGCTTAGAATCTTATTTGGTGTTCCTAGTTGGATATTTCAAAACAAGAGATTCTTGATTCTGTCTTTTCAAAGTCAAATAGGGACCCATTTTTTCCCATCACAGTGATTGACTCCATCATTTGCAGTATCTTAAATGAAAACTTTGACATTCTCCTTGGCACTAGTCATTTTCGGGCCCCTGATTCCATGAGGGAGACATGCATTCTGGTACGTCAACCAATCCAAGTCTACTTCTGTCTCTGCTGTGGTTGATGACTGATAGCCTTTGACAGTCTCCCTGCTTCTCTTCTGGTTTTCTTTTCTGGATTTTTCTACAAAGAATGTGGAAATTCTTTTAGGAAATAAAATTCATAAACACAAAGTACCTCCAGAAACTTTCAGCACCAACATGATGACAGTGGAAAGAAAAGACTCTTCAGTATTCTTCTACATTGGAGAGGCAGTGCCTTCTTCCACTTCTGGAGTTCCACTCACTCCACATCAATCTCATCTCAAGCTCTAGAGCCCTTCACTGCAGTCCAACATGCTAAGCTTATTTTCTTGTTAATTGTCCGTTGTTGCCTCTGCAACGACACTCCAGAAGTGCAGCTCTTGTTCTTCACCATTATGTCCACAAGGGATAAACTGTGCCGGGCACACAGTTGTTGTTTAAAAATGAACAGAGGTCACTAGGAGTGAAAACTAGCATAGCCACTATGGAAGCAGGTGTGGAGGTTTCTCAAAAAACTACAACAGCACTGCTGTGTGACCCAGGTACATCATCCCCGGCAGTATACCGCATCCTGCCACAAAGTGACTTGCACATTCACATTCATTGCTTTTCAAACACAGATCCTAGCTACAAATCATTAAATATGCAGATCTAACTGGAAGTAGATTTGGAGAAGGTGCAGAAAACTAAAAAAGGTGGCAGGAGAAGAAAGAAAAGGGAGGGGAATTTGAGGAAAGGAGTCAGGGAAAACAATATAACAAATGAGATACTAATGTGGAAAGGAATATAGAGGGCAAAGGGGCACAGCAGGGAGAGTGGGGGCGGGAAAGTGGAGGGAGTGGGAAGGGAGAGAATCAAAATGAAGTATGTATGAAAATATCCTAAGGATTCACAGTTATTTTTAAAGCTAATTTTAGAAATTGAATTAAAACAATGGATGAGTGGATAGCTAAGATTTAAATCTCGTTACATATTCTCAGAACTTCTGTTTTTGCTAAATGGTTTGATTTTTGTAACACTGGTAGGTCATGAAGGATTCAGGAGTCAACAGCAGGGACTTTCAGTTCTAATGTTGGAGTAAGAAGTTCTCGAAGGGTTTCATGCAGAAGGTTCACGTTTAAGAAAGATGCTTTGACAAACCTAGATATTTTAATACTGGGAAATCACTTAGGAAAATCAGCAATATTTCAGTAATATGCTGGTGACTGGGAACAGAGTTGGAAAGAAACAGGGCTAATTACAAAATTATTATAGGATATTCATGAGGAATGGACTAAGTATCGGGGGTAGAAGATCAATGGACTGAGAAATTAAGGATAATTCACAGATACCTATCTGCAATAGGTGCTAACAGGTATGAGGAAACTCTTAAATTTGTTGAATTTAGATGTCAATAGGACCTATCATAAAGCCAGTTAGATATACTCAATGCAGAGTTGTAGCCTGGGGGTTTAGATGCCGGACTCCTTTGGTAGATAGCTTAGCATTGGAGTTACTGAAGTAAAGTTCATCCAAGCAGACCATGAGGCTTCATCATCAAATAAAACCTAGGATATAACCCTGAAGAAAAACATGGAAGACACAAGCAAAGAGGAAAAAACGTGTAAAGGTGAGTAAGAAGGAACAGGAGGTGATTATAAGCAAAATTCACTGTTGTTTGCCCAGAAAGAGCTAAAGCAGTTTACTGAAGTGCAGACTATGTTCTCAATAAATAGTTTTTGTAACGGAAGACTCTGAATCAAATTGCATCATCATTCAAAAGAGCTAATGTGTAAAGCCATAAGAAGAGAGTAGATAGGCAATCTGGAAAAACATAATGGGTTGATCAATAAAATGTCATGCTTCGTATTAAATATGGTATATGATAAATAAGCAATAACGGATGGCAAGGTGCTGGGAAATGTCAAGTTGAGGAATGAAGACAGAAGAAATAAAAGAAGGGGGAATGAAATGTCATGTGAGGCTAAGAGCCTGTATGACCATTTCCCCTGAGTCTTCTCTCCTTACTCAACACGTAGCTGTAAAAATTTGCAGCAGTTTGAAATCTCCAGAGGTTGTTCCTTGTCAACATATGCAGAAGACCTCCACTCAAGCAAGCACAGTTTCACATGGGTTTCACGATAATCCAGTGATGTTTGCACTAGTTCTTATGATGAGGAGACAGTGATTTACTGGCAAAATCAACAATTTTCAGGGGTTGTTTCAGGGTACTGTTGCAAGGTCTCTTAGCTTATTATTTGGCACAATATTTTGCAAATGGTGTTTATTTTCAATGTAATTTTACATAGAATACTCAGGATAAAAGTGAAAATAATCTTGAAAAATATCTTGTATAACAACTCACATTTATTGAGCAATTATAAATATTTCAATACGATCTATGTAGCAAATGATTTGATCCCTTCAACAACTGTAAGAAGTAACTTACTGCTGTTGTGGTTGCTATCTTACAAATGAAGAAGTTGAGAGCCAGAATCTGTATGTTTTGCTTGTTCAGTGACAGATGCAGAAATTCCTTCTCTAGGAGTTCAGTACCCATGTCATTTTCCTTTCATCTAGTCTGCCTCCAATACCTCATCATGCTGGCCAGCCACTAATGTTCATTTTATGGTTAGAGCTAAGTCTTAGACCAAGAGTCATCCCCATCATTTTATATGATACAGCATTAATATTTTTATATTTACAGTTGAAGCAAATTCTATTGTGCTGTTTTCTGAACTGAGCAATCCCACAGATACTAAACTCAATAATGAAGCACTTACATATAGATTTTAATATGAAATAAATATAAAATTGTGATCAATATTTAATCTCTTACAAATAATGGGCTTATTTCCATTTCCTGGTGAGAGGACCTCTAGAGACCAGATCAGCTGACAAAGCCGACGACTAGGAAGGGAACACAGATCGGTCAAGTATCTTCAAAATAGCTTCAAAGTGCATGTCCACTCCACACTGAGATTGTTTAAAGCATGCACAGCATACCTTCTAAGTTCATCTACCCTATTTCCCTTCACAGTTTTCTATAATTCCTTGATCTGTGTATTTATTGGCTGATGACATTTCTGACTATACCTTATACTCTTAGAAGACTTTAAAGAATCTAGATAATTTTTTTTAACATTTTTATATTTAAACGGATAATTAAATGTATTATATATTTGAATTTTAAATAAAACTTAATGTCTTTATATTTTAGCATTTAACAGATTTTAACGTGATCTGATAAACATAGGCAGTATTATGAACAGAGAGAGGAATTAGAGTCTGGTGTGCCTAAGCCAAGTATGAAAATCATTGGCTTGATTTTTCAAAAACAAACACATCCCCGTAGTTCAAATAAATGACAACTGAGTTTGAAATACATGAATGAGAACTTGTATTTTCAGGTCTGTCCTGTGAAGAGCGGTAAGTATAGAGGTGATAGAGGGATACTTGGAGTCACAAAACACAGTCAAATGCAGCTGGAAGTAGCTCTCAGATAAACTGACACCAGAAATCTCTGACCAGGCCAATCTTTGGTGTACTAGTAGCCAAAACATAATGAGGAACCAGGGACATTTCATTCGGAGAGTTGTTTTTAGTTGTGTGTGTATGTGTGTGTGTGTGTGTCCTTATATATATATATATATATATTTTTTTTTTTACAAAACTAAGTTTTGTTTCAAAAAGTCAGTACAAGAAGGACAGAAGAGAGGAGGTAAAGTGTGGTGTTGAAATTATTCAGTATCTTGACGGCAGTAATAGACACAGGAATGAAAACATGATTGTCAAGAACTTCATGAAAGTTCAAATATGCACCACACATTTCAAAGTAAGCACAGATAAAACTGGGATGACTAAATAAGATTTGGGGGGAGTGTATCAATATCAATCACCTGATTGGAATACTATATTATGGTTTTGCAAAATGTCATCTTTGGTAGAAACTAAGCAAGACACACGACTAGGAATCTCTCTACATTATTTCTCAGAATAGTATCTGAGTATGCAGTTATTTCTGGGAAAATTTCAATAAAAAGTAACCATAGAATTTTAAATTAATTTCACTAACCAGTAATTTAAGATAGAAATATCTTAATTAAAAAACTGTACTCTTCACTTGTTGAATATCTTTTAAAGACCAATACATCTCTATCTTATTTAAAAAACTCCTTTAGGGCTAGACATAGTGCTCTGCGCCTGAAATCCCAGCTCTTGGAACTGGCAACATAGACCACTCTAACCTTGAACATAAAGAGATCCATCTACTTTGTTTCCCAAAGACTGGGATTAAAGGACTAAGCCATCATGCCTGGCTTATTTTATTTTTGATAATTTTCTAACATATCCACTTATCTGTTAATTTATCATGCGTTCATCTACATATTTAATCATGGACTGAAAATCAATGAGCTGGGATTTATCTAGAGCATGCCCTTGGAAATACTGACCTTCTGTTTTGTTTTGTCAAGTTAATCCTCCCCAACAACCCCTTGTCTGAAATATTAGTTTTTATTACACAGTAGCAAATATATTTTATTACACCTCAAAGTAAAAGAAAAATGTAATTTTGTGTAACCAATAATCTCGCTTGAGTGATAATGATAGTAATATCAGAACAATGTTGTAGAATACCACATAAGAATAAAAAAAAGCACTTATTAAATAATTATTATATACAGAATTAATTGAAGTGGTTTAACTTTACTAATACATTCAAAGTTTATGTCATTACAAAAATATTGATATTAAATAATTCCCATCCAATAGATGAGAAAATTGAGACCAGGAGAAATTAAGTATTCTGGCAAGACTGAAAACAAATATAATAAGATGATATATACAATATAAAAATAGTAAGAAATATCAGGACCAAGTAAAATTAAATATCAAGATCTGAACCAAAAGCAGTCAAATTTCTTCTGCTCTTTGGTCATCTTCCATGGATGTTGTTACAAATCTCTCCTGCAACAACATAAAGCCATATTAACTGACTAAAATGTCAAAATATTCAATTTGGTTAGAATTACGCCTATAGAATAGATAACTGATTACTGTTGAAATCTTTAGTTGAAATTTAGATGAATGGCTATGACATCATACTTCGTGGTCCATGATAAAAAAAAATATAAGGCAGAAGTCAAGTTTAGGTGCTTTTTTATAAACAGAAAGCAAACAAAATAAAAAAATAATATGATGAATTTTTATTCTTTTAGTGAATTCATCAGTAAATTCAACAGCTCTTTATTTTTATGTAATAACTACAGCATGGTGCTTCTGAGATCAAATGTATGAATTTATTTATTCATTCTACAAGTTATTTATTAAGCATTATGGACAAGTTCATACTTTGAAAGCTGGGCAGAACATGCATGCATGTAAAATGGAAATATATAAATTCCTTGTCCTTGAGGTGTAGAAGAGGGAGCAGAAAAATTTTTAAGAGTCAGGGGTGATCCTTTCAGGTTTAGCTGACCCTTCGAGGTTGTCCTTAGTCTGTTTTATGTATTCAGTTTCTCATTGTTCCCCCCAAAGAATCACTCATTCTACTTAAACTGCTTTAATTGTTAACCCATGAATCTGTTAGTGATTATTTTCATCTTTTAATTCTTTCACTCTTTCTTCAAAGGGAAGAAGCAAGTGTAGAAGGATTCTATTTACTGCTGAATTTACTGGCTCTGTCTCAATTTCTGAGGAATCTCTCAATAATTTGAGGTTGTATAGCTTGTATTTTACTCTTTATTAAACTCCTAGAGATACATGTCTTACAAAGTCTTTGTATTATCTACACAGTGCTAAGTACAGCTGAAAAGCATAGTTCAGAAGTATTGAGTAAAATGTGGTTCTAAAGTGGCAGATACCAATTCCAACTTAGAGCTTCTATCACATGGCTATGCATCGTTTCGTTTAAGCTATCCTGCTTTTGGAGAGAATAATGTACGCTATGAACAGAAAGAACCATGTCAAAAGAAAGTTCATAGTATCGTTTTCTACGACTATGTGTTGTCAAACTTGCAGGCTCTGGAATTAGCAGAATAGGGGTTTGAATTCAATCTTACTAATTATGTATGAATGGGAAAACTTCTTAATTTTTGTTTAAGATTCAGTCCTTCATCTTTAAAATGAAGATTGGAACAATACTAATCACATTGGATTATTTTGTTTTGTTTCGGTCTTTTGAGATAGAGTCTTATGTGACCTCACATTCCTTATCTAGCTGAGTTTGGCTTAAATTCCTGATCCTCCTGCCTCTGCCTGTCATGTGCTGAGATTACGAGTATAAGCCATCACATCTCATTTTACTGGGTTGTTTTAAAGTGTTAAATACTAAGACTTTGCCAAACATAAGTACTCAAGAGATATTAAGTGTTCTTAGTAGTAAATACCCATAACATACGAATCTATTATTTTAATGGATTACTATGAGACTAGGTGGCTACGTAGAACTGAAAAAATTCTCTCTATGTAGTGCACTATCACCCCCCGAAATGCCAATCATTGTTATATGGAATATCAACTTATATATTTTACAACAGATGACTTGCAAAGACCTAAAGTTACATGATGTCCAACAATCGGGAATCTGTAGTGAGAAGCAGATACTTTTTCTGTGTGTATGGGTATTTGTGTTTACGTGTATGTAGGTGTGTATACACATATGTGTGTTTACATGTGTGGGTGGAAACAGGTTTACATGGATGGGCATGCACATGTGGGGGTGGGGTCAAGGTTGAAGTCAGAAGTTTTCCATAATCGCTGTTCACCTTTATTTACTGGGGCATGGTCTCTCAATTGAAACCAGAGCTTGCCGGTTAATCTAGCTAGCCAGTGTGTAGCAGGTATCTCCTGTCTCTGCTTACTAGGTGCTGGAATTGCAGATGGAAGACATACCTATCAGGCATTCACATGACTTTTAAGGATCTAAACTCTGGTCCTCCCTATTATGCAACAAACACTATCTACTTTATACCAAATTTATCCCCTATGGTAAGTTGCTGCCCAATTGTGCCAGGGAACAAAAGTTCTTTGTAGAAATCGTTGCTCACTATTGGTCCCATGCATGATCAGCACCATAACCTCTATTGACAAGTCTTTCTATCTTAAATCTCCCCTTAGGTGGTAGCGAATCTCAAATCCATAGCACAGCCAATCATTTGCATACTCTAGAGTCCAATCAGAAATGTTTCCAAATATCCTGTGGGAGAGCTATAGTTTACTTCTTGGTCCACTGTGTAGAAAACACACAAGTCTTAAATTAAAGTGCTTGTGAGAGTAAATTTATGCATCAGATTAAATGAGCTAAAAGATATGCCCACATGCTTGGAAAATCATTTCTGAGGATCTCTGTTTGGGTTGGTGTTTCTAGAAGAGATTAATAGTAACCCAAGTAAAGATCACCTTGACCAAGCCTTCCAGGTACTAAATAGGGCAAGAGGACAAAAAAGGGTGAATTCTCTCTCTTTTTGGGCTGGGACATCTATCTTCTGCTTTAGAATACCTGAGCTCTGCAGACTTTGTCCTCTGAACCCTATGACTTACATTACTTCATCCTCATCCCCAGTCCTCCTCAGTCTTCAGAGGCAAGCTGTACCACTGCTCTTCCTATATATATTATAAATTATGTATTTGGTTCTGTCTCCCTGGAGAACCTCGACAGGTAAAGTGGTAGATCGTTTCCTCCTAAATCTTCTCCACTGCAGTCAGCTTGGCGATCTCTTCATACTGTCTACACAGAGCAGAAATCAAGTTTCTAAGGGTCAATTAGTCAATAAATATCTACTGAGTGCTACGTTTTGTCAGTCACTTGGGTATATTGATGACAAGCTGGATTTGAAATGAAGCCTATCAGCCCCTAAACTATGTGCCCAGAAGGACAGCTTTAAACTCCTTCATGTTTACTTAAGTTGGCCAGAGGTCATGCCTTTGGATTTTTACTTTTAAGCAGAATACTTTTATGAACCTAAATTCCTGGATACACTAATGAAGACTCTTGACTTAGGTCTTTAGATTATTTCTCTGATTCCCTGACCACCTGAAGTAATATTAAGCACACATGGTGATTTCAAATAAAAAATAAAATGATGCAGGTAAATGGATGGAACTAGAAACTGTTCTACTAAGTGAAGTAACACATTCATAAAAACAAGCAATGCATGTTCTCTCTTATGTGTGGATCTTAACTCCAATCCTAAGATACAAGTGTACCCCCACCATGCATCAGAAAAAGCTTCTTTTTTCAACAGGTAGAGACTGTTACAGAGTTCCACAACTGGTCAAATGCAGAGAATGAGAGTCTGTAAGATGCTCAACCTTAAGTGATACATCTACAATGCAACCTCTACACTAAGATTCAGTGAACACAGTGGAACAGGAGACAGAAAGAATATTAGCACATCTCCCAACTCTCAGCAGTGAAGCTTCCTCATGTAACAGATGCTGTTTAACTTGGAAAGTCACAACTGGCCAAAGGACAAAGACCAAGAGACTGTAGTGTGTGTCTCTGGGTAGAACAACTATATCAAACCTCTGCCAGCCAGGGCTTAGGGACCATTTTGGAAGAGAGAGCGGTAGAAGATCCTAAGAAATAGTTTTCCAGGTGGCTTATACAAACTTAGAGCATTGGTGACAGCATACACAAGATCTGCCCAAGCCCAAACCAGACAAAACCCACTGTAGAAGTGGAGAAATGGGTTAGAAGCCCCAGCCTTCACTGAGGAACTATTGGAAACCAATGACTACTGGGAGAGGAAGAAAGAGTTGGTTCTCTTTAAGAGAATGTCACTAGACAGGTTAACCAGGCTCCAGTGGACTCACACTGAGGGACATTTGGGGATACAAATTTGGCACAGTAGGCCTTAACATATATGACCGAATGCATGAAATCTGAAGGGGGTTCTTTGTGAGGGTGCAGCAGATAGGGGAGGAGCAGATATATGATCAAGATAGATTGTATGAAAGTCACAAAAATTCAATAAAAATTTACAAAAAAATAAGCCAGGCATGATGGCACACGTCTTTAATTCCAGCACTCGGTAGGGAGAGGCAGGTAAATCTCTGTGAGACAGAGGCCAGCTTGGTCTATATAATGAGTTCCAGAGGGGCTGCAGGAAGACCCTGCCTCAAAAAGACCAAAAAATTTCAAATAATAAAACAAAGGAATTCATTGAACAAAATTAATCTTAATACTGTGGTGGGAACCAGAGAGAAGGGAAGAGACTAAGAGCACTTGCTGATCTTGTACAGGATCGGTTGACCCATATAGTGGCTCACAAGTTCAAGGGAATCCAGTGCTCTTTCCTGCCCTCCAGGGTCACTAGATGCATGAGGTTCACTTACATACCTGCAGACAAAACACTATACACCTAAAAATAAATAATTTTTAATTAAAATGATTTTAAAACTACATTTCACTTATATGCCCTATTTTTTAAGATCATTTCTGTTTTTTCCTATAAATACAAAACTTTCCTAACTTGGCAAGTTTATTTTTAAGTCTATGGTCTCTGACACATAAAAATAGAACAAAAATATAGATTATCATTCGTGGTACACTTCAATTTTTCTATTGCTTCATATTCTCTCCTTACTGTGAAGTTACTGGAAAGGAACATGAAATATTAGTCACTGTATAAACCAAATTTAGAATCAATCAGATTCAAAGGTAAAAGTCATTCTAACCTCCGTACTGGATAAAGAAAAGACATAAATGAATTGACATACTGTGATGTCCTTCATACACAATTGTAAGTCTGACATCCTGTCAATAGTATTTCAGCTTCGAGATGAACAGTGATGACAGCTTGTTGCCAAGATATTCATGAAGAGTCAGCGAACATGTTCTGTGGGAGATGGGTCTGAAGTGGAGCTCCAGCTACGACTGGTACTAAACTGATCTTTGTACACATGTTAAGTGTTAAAATACTGTTAGACACAAACTTTGCCCAAGATATGAAATTCTTCCTGTCTTGGACTGAGATGATCATTGAGAACTGAGCATGGACTGACTACACTGGTCAATAGTGGTCCAACATCATACTCTACCTCAATGGCTTCAAAAACACTATGTGTGTACCCACAAATGTCTGCAGAAAATTCCCTCAGGTTTAAAAGAAGAAATTAGAATTTGAACATACATTTATGTTTATCTAAAACTAAATGCATCAAAAATCTACCGATGGCTAGATAGTTAATGCGTGAGTGGTACTGATAATCTCATTGGGCAGCTACCTAATCCCCCCTCCCCTGCACACACACACACACAGTACCCAGTGCTCTCAGTCTTCTCTTTCAGGGCAGCCTGCTTTCATCTAGTAACGCTTAAAATGGGTAAACCTGGGGTACACTAGTAGGCTGCTATGCTTTTAAGAAGTGTCCCACAATATTCAAAGACTTGGTCCCCAGGTTGGTGCTATTGGGAAAAGGTCAAACTTTTGAGAGGTTTGTTCAGAGTAGAAAGCCTGAGTCATTGAACAAATGCCCTCAAAGTGGATGATGGGATATGTCCCCATTCCTCATCCTCACTTTTGCTTCCTGGTCATGAAGTGAGCTCAAGTTCCTTCCAGGATGTTGTTGCTGCCTCACCCTGGGCCAAAAGCTATGTAGCACTGATGACCGACAGGAACATTGTAATCTGTGAGTCAAAATTAACCTTCCATCTTTCAGGTGTTTGGATACAGTAACGAGTAGCTGACTAAAATACAGGACTATCTGGCTTCTTTCAGCTTAATGCTGAATTTTGGAATAGCCTGGAATCTGCTGTATAGACCCTTTGAACACTGAATCCTCCTGTCTCTGCCTGCTGAAAGCTACGCTGTTACAAAATAGACTGCTTAAAATGAAAAACTTTGCCACATGCCACATGCCTCATCACCAGTTTGTTTGAAAAAGAGGCTCCATTCAGGACTCTTATTACACATAATAATTTCATCTTTCTGGGAAATGTGATGTTCTGTAACTGAAGGGTTAGACAGTGGTAATCTTTTTTCCTTCATTTTTAACTTCTTACAGTTCACATGTATGTGGTTAAGTGATTTTTATAGATGTGCTGAATTGCTGTATTGTCAACTTGACACACCTGGGTCGAGGGAGCCTCAATCAGAGAATTGACTCCATTGGACTGACCTGTGGCCATATCTGTGGGGCATTTTCTTGATTATTGAGTGCTGTAGGAGGGCCCAGCCCACTGTGGGCAGTGCCATCCATGAATGGGCATGTGATCCTAAGTTGTATAAGAAAGCAAGCTGAGAGTATGTATCATAAATTCTCTCATGGTAAGGCCCAGCATTCAGCCCCACCCTAAGCCCAGCTTTGAACTGATTACGTGGACAGAGAATGCTCCTTTAGAGAAATTAATTTATTCTAGGTTACTAACAAAGGATGTACCCCCGGGGAGGGAGATGGAGATTTTGTATGGCGGAGCCTGCATTTCGATAAGTCCCCCAGAACTCTGGAACACAGAAGAATGGAGCCCAGCCGCTGCTTCCACCTCTCTCCTTCCCATTCTTCCACGCGTTTCCACGAGACTTCCCCGCCTTAAATCATTGGTTAATTGGCTATCAATCACATTTGGAAGCCTGTCCCTCACAGCTGAGAGACAAAATCACTTATCTACACAACAGCATGGGTTAGGAGAGCTAGCCAGTAAGCAGCATTCCTCCACAGTCTATGCTCTAGATTCCTGCCCTGAGTTCGTGCCTTAGCATCCCTTAACGACAAACTGTACTCATAAGTTAAAAAAAAACCCTTTTATACCCCAGTTGTCTTTGGTCAGAGTGTTCTGCCACAGTGATCGAAAGCAAACTAGAACAATACATATGTCAAATAATTTGTGTTGTTCCCTCAAGACACATTCTTCCTCCCTTTTCACCTTTCTCTTTGCCTGGGAGTTTGCCCTCAATGGATTACATCCAGGAGCTGGCTCTCTGTTAGCTTCTGTTTGGTAACATTTTCTGTGGTGTTCATGGTTATACTACCTAATAGATACCTGCAAAAAGAGAAATAGTCTTTCCGTTCATCATAGAGATAATATTTTAAAAGTGAGTGAGATAGTAATTATCTTTCTCATGAATCACAATATGGGAGATGCCTTTTCAAAGAGGGTATTTGTGATGGTTTCTATTATTGTGGGGGGGGGGTTGCTGCTGTTGTTCGGTTTTGGGAATTGAAACAGTATAAATATATGTGCCATCTGGTTTTTGTTTTGTTTTGTTTTTGCTAGTTAAAGAACAACTTCTTAACTTCAATTAAGAAAATGAAGATGATCCACAATCTTAAACAACTTCTACAACTTAAATTGTAGAAGGATGAGAAATATCCTGAAGTCTTAGGTTCCATTCATGATCGTCTCATTCCCTTCTCTGACCTCACTTCAACCTGGAGTTGAGGGAAGGCACAGTTCAATTTTCCTTTTATCATCCCTGGGCTCAAGGTAAAACACTAGATCTTTGAAAGTTATCTTTGAAAAATAACTTTTCATATCCTGGCTTCTAGATCAATTAAAAATAGTTCTTTTTGATATGGTTAAAATGTTTCAGTAAGTTTAAAGGTGTTTATCAAAACCCAAAATGGTCAGTCTTTTGAGAATTACTAATTGAGGTCAGGGAAGATGGAAATTTAAATTTATAAATCATCTTTTAAAAAAATCTGTGCATAATTTTGGAGACAGCATTGAAAATCATAAGCCTTTTAGTGAAGATATATATCCCTTTCTTCCCCAGTCAGATTTGATCAGAGTATTCTGTCACAATGACTGAAAGCAAACTAGAACAATAGATATATCAAATAATTTGTGTTGTTCCCTCAAGACACATTCTTCCTCTTTTTGCACCTTCCTCTTTGCCTGGGAGTTTGCCTTCAGTGGATTATAAATATATATATATATATATATATATATATATATATATATATATATTCATTTGGCTATATCCCTGATTGTTTGGGGTCTTTAATAATAGCAAATATCAATGCTAAGTTTTACAATAAACTGAACTTACAAACAGATCTTTTCGTTGCTTAAAGAGAAAGCTTTAAACCAGGATTTTCAAAACCCTGTTTTGCTAATACAAAAAATAATAATGATTTAAGACATAAAGAGAGAGTCTGTCTGCCTTAATCACAGAGTTGTGGGCTAGTCATCCTAAGTTTGTAGTATGTTATGTCAGTGAAGATAAACCGTGAGTGTACCAAGGCACTGATAATTAACTGTCTAGTTATAGCAACTATTCCATCTTGTCAGTACAGAAATTGATACTTTGATATATAGTAGTATTAAAACAAACCCCCCCAAATAAGCCAGGTCTTTAATTCCAGGACTTGGGAAGCAGTTAGTCAGATCTCTGTGAGATGGGACCGGGTCTACATAGTGAGCTCCAGGTCAGCTGTGATTATAGGAAGACCCTGTCACAAAACAAACAAACAAAACAAAACAAAAAACAAAGCAAGTGCCATTGGTTAAGTGCCCGGACCACAAAAAATGAGGCTAGATAGAATCTAGTAAACTGGATATCTGAAAAGTTCTACCGTACCGCAGCAAAGTTCAGTAGGGTTGTCCTGAGAAAATGTGAAAGGCAGACCATGTAGTTATTGAGCCTGTAGCTCGTCTGAAAAGATCAGAATAATATTGTGTTGACCAGAACAGAGGCAAGAAACAGATGCACCCAGGTGAGTTTGGGCTCAATAGACAATAGAAAGAAAAAGAAAGATCAGGGATCAAGGATCTTACGTGGTTAAAAAGACAATAGCTTTTGGATGCAAAATTAAAAAAAAAAAATGGCCCTGAGTGACAAAGAACTAGTGAGATTTCTCCAGCAACTCAGCCCTTGAGTAAATATCAGATTACATGGGATCCTTTTCCACCTGGGCAGATTTTTTTCAGGTAGCCTCAAGGTACTTGCCACTCAGTTGAAGGAAACACATGGAGACTAGGAAACAAAGAGTAAGGCAAACATAATAACTATGTCTATTATAAACTGGGAAGTAGAAGCAAGTAGATCAAAGCCTTACTAAGGAAAACTTTAAGGAACTGTATTGTCAAAGAAACCATGAGCGAGGGCATAAAAAAGGCCCTGTCTTAACAACACTTTGGAAGGAAAATGCTGCCAGACCTGCAAAGAAAGGACATTCCTCAATAACCATTTCTTATACCACCATGAAAGAGACTGATTAACAAGATTCTCTCAGATTGGAAAGATGAGTGGGGGAGGGGGCTTGCCACCACACCTAACAACCTGAGTTCGATCCTGGGGCCCATATGATGGAAAAGAGAGAACCAACTCCCTCAGGTTGTCCTCCAACCTCTACACGACATGACACCCCAGTAAATATATAAATGTACTTTTAAAAATCAAAAACAGGGGGACTAGAGATGACTCAGTGGTTAAGAGCACTGACTGTTCTTGAAGAAGACCTGGGTTCAATTCCCAACACCCACTTGGCAACTAATCACTGTCCATAACTCCAGTTCTTCTGACCTCTGCATGCCACGATACATGTGCACATGCAGGCAATTACACTCGTACACATAAACATAAAAATAATTTATTATTTTTAAAGATCAAAAGCAGCAGAAGAAAAGAACTCTTTGTTAGACTAGCCAAAGATCACAAGAGTCACTGGGATTTCTAAGACAAATCAAGAATAAGTAAGAAACTGCCCTAAATCGAGGGTAAAGTACCTACCGAGAAGGATGTAATAATTTCTCTATTTCATTCACTGCTATATGTAGTCTGTTCTACCCTTTTCTGAGTGAAAGCGTTTATACTGCAGTTATTCTAGGTAGGCAGCACAGACTGTCAGGCTCAGAGATGCCTAAATAATGTGTAGGGCCCAGTGCAAAATGAAAATATGAAATCACTTGTTCGAAAAACAGCAGAGAAAAATGAACCCTTGAAAGTACTAAAACATGCAGCTTTTTCCTTTATTATCTAGTATTTTATCTTGCTTGTCATGATGTAAGTGCCCATGTTAACTTCTCAAGAGGTCAGTGTCAGATGGGTCCAAGAAATGCACAAAAAACATGACCTGGTTACCCTGGGCTCTGAGCTAGCTAGTATCAGGGACTGAGTGGGACACTGGATAGCCTTACTTGGGTAAAGATGACTGAATTTCATTGCATGGGAGAAGACTGAAATGGACTATTGATTCATCAAAACCTTTCTTTTTTTTTTCTCCAGAGCACAGATTCAGACTGGATATTCCCTAGCCATTCTGAGAGTTAAGCATTCCATAGGGCTAAGCTCTATACAATGGAATTTGGACAAAGACGTGCCATCGGTTCCATGCCTGACCAATGGAAATGTCCCCTATGAAATGCCCCCTATGATCTTCTCTCTTCACTCCCTTGTCTGAAAGCCACAACAGAACAATCAGCAATGGACTCACCTTCACTAAAGGACTGATTGAACAACAGATTAGAAAAGTTCTGAATCTCAGGAAATGCCTTGAACAACATGCTAATCCACTGAAGCTTGAAGAAAGTTTACTACAGTGTTAATTTCATGTAAACAGAGGAAACCTCCCCACTGAGAATAAAGTACTTTAAACTTGTTATGGGAGTTGGGGTGCTTAGATAAGGCAGATCAAACTAAGGATTACCACCTGACCTTGGAGACCCCATGGACCTATGGGCTGACTCTGGCCTGTGAAGGAGATTGTGCTGGTTGGAATCACTGCATGTCTCTGGTGAATTACATACAATCCTTGAGAATGAGGCTCCTGCTGAGTGTGGATTTTTAAATGGCCACAGTTTTAAAATGTGGTGGGCCAGGGTAGCTGTAGGAAAGATTATTTTCCTTGAATGAGTTTGTATTCTCTGAAAAGCTTTCAGTGATTCCCTCATAGTTTCTCTCTGTCTCCAAAACTTTATTCCTTATCATGACAAACTCTATTTCTCCCAACACAAAATATACAGACTACAGACACTGATTATATACACTTGTTTGTTTCGTGCACTTCGTTCTCATAAGGTCGACTGTGTTCCTCTTGGTAAGCCCCATGTCTCCTAGAGTTCTTAGAACTTAAAGGACTGAACAAAAGGGAAAAAAAAGACGTATAGTCTATTGTAACTCATTGTGATTTTTTTTAACACTTTACATTCTTTCCCTTTGGTTTCTGATTTATCATCTGGTACCACAGTGAGAAGATATCTTGCTTGCATGCCAAGTCCTGTGTGTGTGTGTGTGTGTGTGTGTGTGTAGTTCAGAGGACAATGTCAGGTGTCATTCTTCAGGCACTGTCAACCTATTACTTTGAGGCAATCTATCACTATCCTGGAGTTCACCAAGTAGGCAATTCTAGCTGCTTATAAGTAGGTGCCACCATACCTGACTTCTTCACATGGGTTCTGGGAATCCAACTCAGATCCTTGTGCTTGTGTGGCAAACACTTTATTGCCTGTGCCACCTTCTGCTTTAGGCAGTGGGACCTCTGCAACACAACCTCCCCCACTGCCCTCTGGCTCTTACCTAACATTTTGACATTTGCCCCGTCTTCTCCCACTTCTGTTTAGGTAGATCCTCTTGATTCAGACTCTGTGTCCATCCTCACATTCCTGACCTATTTTTAAAAATATATTATTTATTATTTTTATTTTGTTTTATGTGTATGAGTGTATCTCCTACAAGTGCATCTGTATTGTGCAGTGCCCATCGAGGTTAGAAAAGGGTGTCTGATCCTCTAAAACTGGAGTTATGGACAGTTGTGAGCTTACATGTGGGTGCTTGGAATCAAACCCAGGTCCTCTGCAAGAGCAGTCAGTGTCCTTAACAGCTGAGCCCTCTCTCCAGCCCCTTGACCTATAGTCTTTGATGTACAGTTCTGTATTTGCAGCAAACATAATGGCACAGGTTTTATACCCAGACCCGTGATCATCCACTGACTGCCAGTCTGAATCCACTGTGCCCAGTGAGCAGCCGCCTCTGAGCTTAGCCTTTCCAAACTTTCTTAATTTAACATAGACTCATTTCCTTAGGTTCAACCAATCAATTCTCCCAAACTATGGTTCCCATCAAACGAACACTTTTTAAAAGAAAAGAGAAGAGCTTAAATTAAATGGGTAAGGATTTATTTGAAAATATTTTAGTGACACTAGTAATTACGCATTAATTATAAAGAAGAACTCGAGGGGCTAGGGATGAGGGATGAGGCCATTATGACCTATGTCAATCAGGTACCCCAGTATACATACGTACATAACAAGTACTGGGCAAGTATTTCTTTATGGGTTGTTTAATGTATTGAAAACTCATGATTTTGAGAAACACAGATTTTCACAGGCATTATTATGCCAACATTACAACTACCCTGAACAAATAAAAGTCTTATTCTTAATGTTTTTAAGAGTGGGCCTGAATTCAAAGGTCACTAGTTCCCCTAGCTATCCATTAGGATTTGTCTCCCAGTCTGTCTGTGCCAATGGAATTTTCTTGCCCCCTCAGTCTGTGCAAATTGAGCTGTGTCCTCATCCTGTGCTGATGGAACTGCCTCTGGAGCTCTGTTTCTCCTACTCTCCTGGTCAGGCCACATGCATAACTTATCCAAAATGATTTCTCCAGCTTCCTTGGGGAACAACAAGTTTAAGTCCCAACCTTATCTCAAGAGTATCCCTAGTAACTAATTCGTCCAATGTCGAATTAGGTTTTTCCCAACCTCCACTGAAACAGTGAGTGGGGATGATGCTGCCCACATTCATTCATATATTTTTGGGTGGAGTAATAAACCGAAATTGCCAAGGAGACGCCCCCATCATCAGACCTGAAAGCACATGGTTTTCCTGGAGTCAGTTAAAAATCATTAGTCTAGATTTTGTCTATAAATAAAAGTCATTCCTGCAATGTAGTCAGACATGCCACACAGTCTGCCTCTACTTCGAGGCATCTATTAGCAGCCTCGGCTTGCTACCCAGATGACTGTGTTCTGAGGCCCCTCGCTGGCAGATTTCATCACATATTGACAGGCCAGAAGTGGATGAGTGGATGCAGTACCTGTTCATAAAACAATTTCAAGTAAAGGCTTCAAGTTCCTTCCAGCTATTATTCAAATCTATATCACTGTTGACTGCAGAACATAAAATACCAAGATCTCACAGATTTTCTCTTATTGAACTGATACTAGTCAAGTCACATGACAGGGCACTGATAAAATAAAAGGCAAGCCACCTTAGAATTTCTTTCCTCAAGCATTCTAATTTTTTTTTTCTTTAAACTCTTCATATTTAGAACAGGGAATCACAGGGACATTAAAAGAATTAAATGCATATGTTGAAGCTTCAGCGCTTTGAAGGTATGGACCCCAAGCAGTAGTGAATGCAGATCTCTAGGAAGTTATCATATATCAATTTATAGCTAAACACTTCGCTGCTGGGAATGTTTTATAAATCGTTATGATATTTTTAAAGAAGACAAACTGGTTGCCATGGAAGTGATTATGATGTCACAGAGGATGATGACTTCTCGTAATCTATAAACAGCGAGAGCAGATGTGCTTGTAAGAAACAAAGATCTTGTTTCCATACAAATGGTCTGAAAATAAAACACAATGGGAGAAAAGTACCCAGAGCCCATAACATAAAGAAAAAATTGCTTCTAAATAGAATGTTTTACAAAGTTTTCCATGACGCCTCAACTGCTCCTCAAAGCACAGGCAGCTTGAAAGTGGAGAGCAGATTTGAAATTACAGTAGTCACAAAATTAGCATTCAGTTTGCATAATCTCCCCTTTCAAAGGTTTCATGCATACTTTATGCATCACAATTATAGATGCAGGTAATGATAGGGCTTCTGATTTCCCTTTGTTATTATTGTACTTAGCTGGATAAGTCTTAATAAAAATTGCCTTGTTAAAAATAAATCGTAGCCATAATTTGTTAATTCTATTGAAAGGATCTTTTGTCTTTTGTTATAAAATACATTGAATACTTTCTCTAAAACACATATAGGTAGAATACATCTACAGTTAGTAAAGAATCCAAGTTCAGTACCACTTAATAATCTGCAAGCTACAGTAACTTGTACAAATAAATATTATACACCAATTGTTAAATTCACTTCAATTATTAGACTTTAAAAATGATATTCAAAGTTTATGATTATTAGCTGCTATGAGAAAAATGTATTAAATGAATGGATTGTGTCAAAATATAGTACAGTGTTTCCAGCCCATCCCTTTGGATTTAATCCTATAGAGACCTTGATGGTCACTGAGAGTCTCCTAAATTAATTCCTCCAATTCTCAAATCTCTCTTTCTTTCTCTCTTTCTCGCTCTCTCTCAACAACTTGAAATATTTCTTAGAAGTAATATTTATATAATGAAATGAGTTAATTAATATAATTCTTAGTTCAATAACATTATAATGTACATGAATGTGCCAATAAAAATGTAAGTTCCTTCTCTTTCTCTTGATTTTTTCCATATTTTTCTTCCTTTTATTTTTATGTGTATGAGTGTTTCTGCCTGCATGAATATAAATGTACCCCATGTCATACAATGCCCACAAAAGTCAGAAGTGGGTGTCATATCCCCTGGAACTAGTGTTAGGGATGGTTCCATGTGGATGCTGGGAACCAAACCTGGGTCTTCTGCAAGAACAGCCAGTGCTCATAATTGCTGAGCCATCTCTCCAGCCTCAAATTTTAAGTTCTCATGATCAATATGAACAGTAGAAACAGATGAATGAATTGTTGTGATAATTTTTAAGATGTTCTTCTCTTAAAGAAAACTCCCAGATACCTTTCTAACCAAAAAGGAAACATCAGGACTAAAAACCTGTTAAAGTTCTGTAATGCTCTGAGGTATGCATTCATCTGACTTTCAATTTAAAGTCCAAATTAACTTTTTTTTAAATTGGGAAATACAAAATATTATAAGCATTATAATAAAGGAAAATAAGTAAAACTAAGAAAAGAATTAAAACTAAAAGTTTACTGTGCCTTTACTGTCTGAGTTAAAAGAAATTGAGAACAAGTCAACAGGTGTTCCTGGAAACTTAACTTTAATCCTAGTTTTAGTTCTGTGATCATACTGATCATTTATTATTTTAAGACATAAGGTCACTTTAGAAAATCAAATATAGTGAATACAGCATTCTAAAGAGACATGAAGACACTAATGTTTGATATGTATACTAAGAACTAAACACTGCAGTCCATGGTAACTTCTGAAAACAAGGGTCCCAAATACACAACAATACTGAAAAGATGAAAGAGAATCTGAATAGGTGCTTGTTTTAGAAGTGTAGATGGCAGAAATAGGTGAGCTGATTTAGGCGAAGTGTAAGGGTCTACATAAGAAATAACATAGGTTTCTGAATATAGAAAAAGAAGAAAAATTCATTAAACAAGTTTGTCTGATGAATGGTTAGATTAACAGCATTGAGATATTTAATTGTATTTATGAAGAATTCCATCTTTATGAAAATTTGATTAA
Organism: Eospalax fontanierii; assembly: GCA_035773235.1. Classification (NCBI taxonomy): domain Eukaryota; kingdom Metazoa; phylum Chordata; class Mammalia; order Rodentia; family Spalacidae; genus Eospalax; species Eospalax fontanierii. Next base: position 25,837,954 of record CM069530.1, read on the forward strand.
CGAAGGTAGTACAAAAACTGTGTTTTAAGAAATAAGAATTTTACAAAAGAATGATCCATTTTCCTTTAAGATGACTCTAACAGTAGAGAAGAATACATATAGAATGAAAAATGTCTTTTATTGCAAATTAAGGGATAATTTTATTGATATTGGGGTTAGAACAGTAGGTGCCCAGTAAGTCTGTGAGATAGCATTTGGAGGAGCAACAAACTGTTCTGTAAGTGACACAGGAGAATGAAAGTCACATAGGAGCAGGGTGTGAGTGATCTTCTCACCTACGAAGAGTTTTTCTATAGATATTTTTGGTATCTTTGATTTGACTATTAAAAATGCCTTTTCCCAAATTGACTATTTTTAAGATTCCCAACAAGGGAAAACAAATAAAAACAGGCAGTTTTTAGTCTTAGAGAGTGACAGCTTATTTGGGGAATTGTCCTAAATGATGTATTCCCCTCCTACAGCCAATAGTTGCCACATGAGGTTTTTTTCCTAGGTGAAGACCTAGCTGAGGTCTGGATATAGAAACCTAAATGTGACATATTTCATTAAAAGTATTGCATTTCTGAAAAGAATTCATGAAAAATGGATACCCTGACCCATGTGGAAGAAAATATCTTTTTCTTTTTATCTTTATTAAAATGACCTTAAATATTTTGGGAAAATTAGAACAAATATTAGGAAGGAAATCAATAGAAAAACAAGGTACAAAGTAATCCTCAGCTTTTTTTTGAGGGGGAGGTGGGTCTTTTAGAGACATGGTCTCCCTGTAGCCCAAAGTGGCTTGTAACTTGTTATGTAGAATGGGCTGGTTTTGATCTCACAGAGATCTGCCTGCCCCTGCCTCCCCAGTGCTGAGATTAAAGGTGTGCACCATCACGCCCAGCAGTGCTCAGCTTTTATGTCACTGTTGTAATGAACTATAATATCTTCAAATCACACAGACTTAAGAATGCCATTTGTAAAACTGCTAATGAGACTATTTGCTTGCTTACTTAAGGAAAAAGATAGAGTGCTTACCAGGGAGCACACATTATTCTTAGCCTTCAATCACATATGGATGTGAACTCATTTAATAATTTATTTAAACTCATGAGATAAGTTCTCTTATTTGTATATCCTTGGAAGAGATGAAGAAACAGAAATTAAGAAATGTGCACAACTGTGAAATAACACAGTAAATCACAGAACCAAATGTTGATCTTAGGTTTCCTGGATTGAAAGTTCTTGATCATTTTCTACCGATGACACTGTTGTCATTACCCCCTAGGTCAAACTGCTTTTGGAGCATTAAGAAGGGCCAAACACACACACATACACACACACACACACACACACACACATACCTCATAGTATATTCTTATTTCTGAGTGTTATGATTTCAAAAGCTTTGTACTCGTTTTTTACAACCAGAATTTCTTGTTACTTTTTCCCTTATGTTTTTTTATTTTATGTTTTAAGATTAAAAATTAGTGTAAGCTTCCTTTTATAATTGACTTACTTCACCCAGCCAAATACTTTTGAAATATGTCTAATATACACAGAGATAGATATGAGTGTATTGATACATGTTGTGATTTACAGCTGCAACATATATCTTAATGAAATGATACACCAGAATTTATTTACTCACTCTCTTGACCAGTGGCTACCAACTCTTCTTCATTTTTGATCATGAAACCCATCCATAGAGGCTAAAAGTACATTTTAATTAACATAGAAACAGTGAGATATAGATGCATCTCTGAAATAAAAGTTTAACTTTTAGATTATCTTTTGTATTATGTGTGATATATTGTATTCTACTTTGTTTAGCATCTGGCTATGACTCATTAAATACACAGCCCACTGATGAGTTATAAACAGGTATCTGGAAAACACTGATCTATAAATTTAATTTTCAAACTTCTACAATACTTCAAATACCTTGATATTCTGGTAGGATGGAATGGAAGCTATGGTAGAGGAGGAGTCAAGTTTAGAGATTTCAGGCACTGAAAGGTGTAACTTGTGAATTTTGGAATGAAACTAACATGTTAATAGAAATATATTGAACCTTTGGATTGCTTAAATACATTAAACATGCTGTCAACCAATCATGATTTCTTGGCTGATGTCTTCTCAGGAGATAATACTAAAGAAATTGCATATGGATTTTTTAAGTGAAGCAATTAACAGTTTGAAATGATTTTGCAAGCTTATGTTAAAGGATTCCTATGGCTAATGTGTTTATAAAATGGAATATATTTTTATTTTATTTCATTTTATGTGTATGAATGTATTGCCTGCATGTGTGTAAGTGCACTCATGTCCTTCAATGCCCTCTGAGGTCAGAAGAAGGAGTTTGATCCCCTGGAACTGGAGTTATAGATGGTTAGCCATCATGTAGGTACTGAGAACCAAACCCAGGTCCTCTGCAAGAGCAGCCTGTGCTCTTAACTGCTGAGTTGTCTTTGAACCCCCAAATTGGAATGTTTTAAATTGCGCATTCTAACTTACATATTTATTTGCTTCAGTGACTGAAGATTGGCCACAGCTCATGCAATGTCTTTACTTACATTTCCATATGCTACAACAATGGACTTTTCAACTCAGCCGTGTTGCCTTGTTTACAGACTTACAACTTCACTGAATAAATACCTCCTTTGGTGATGAGATAATGAGAACTTCTATGTTGAATAAAATGATCATTTCTTTAACAGAAAATCTTTAATTCCAATGTGTGTTACAGCTGTTCTCTCTGAGTTGGACATGACCAACACCATCTTCAAGCAGAGTGCCTGTGATTACCTGTAAGAGGGCCTCATGAGATCAGGCCCAATAACAGTCCCTCATAGAGGGACTCCCTCAAAGATTAAACTGAGGCAAGCATTTGAGAGGGGGTGAGACTCCAGTGGTGCAGCTTTTCGTGTGTTGGATGTGCTGGGGCGGGACTTTCCAGTGGTAAAGCTGCCTTTAAGTCACCCATGCACCCGCAAATAAACTCACCAAACTGTACTTAGGTTGAATCCTTCCTTTGGTCTGTCAGTGACCTTCATCTGAGGCAAATAGATCACTTCAGGGAAAAGCTCCATATCATGGGTGTATGTTAGATTGATCTTAACATTGCACTTTAGCCTATGGATGTGACAAAGGACAAATGGATACTATTGCTTCTAACAATCGTGGTGATTTCAATTTGGTTTTAATATTTTCAAGTGATACAAGTATTGTGATCTTTTTGTCACTAGCTCTCAGTGTGCAATGCTTAGCAAATGTAGTGACTTGATGAACAATCCAATCTTCATGTGATCCTGAGGCTTTAAGCTACCTTGCTTTCTTACCCTAATTTTGAAGGAAGTATTGGAGTCAAATTGTCAGAGGAAGCCAAATCTTGCCTAAGCTCCTAATAAAGAACACACAACACATGCATGTAAGTCAAGCCTGTATTAGGATATTATTCTGATCAGTGGCCACAAATGGCAGTGGGGGAACTTGGATTCTGGCAAATGGTTCTAAAGATCTCTAACTCAATTCTTTCTTATTGTACTACAATAACTGCTGTAACCATTGGCTATAATATGAAGCTATAAATAATACTGAGCACATTTAACCTCAGAAAGTTTGGCTGTACGTCTGACTCCAGATTGGAGTAAGAAAGTTGATACGGAATTGAAGCATAATATGGAGCTCCTACTGAGGTCAAGACACCCTTCTGCACTCTCAGTTTCCACACTGCCTTGTCCCTCTTCTCCCCTGCCTTGAAAATCCACTGCCCAACACTTCCACCACCAATTCTTACTGTGGTCCCCAAGGAAACAAAGCAAAAAGCCAATGTACCCTACATCCTCCCATTCTTCAACAGCATCTCTATTTTTTCAGTGAAAGACCTCTTCTTTGAAGCTACCACTTCCTTTTAATCTAGAGTAATTAGGTAATTTCACACAGAAACCAAGACCCTTTTAAACTTTATTAATAATCATGTTAAGACTATAGGTATAAGTTCAGACTATTTTTGAAAATAAATTCTTTAAGTCGCCCTTCACGTAGTCACCTCCTATAATTCACTTTGCTCTGGATTAGAATAATGATCAGCTTCCTTTTTACATCTAAAGACCCTTCCACAAAACCCCCTGCTTTCCCTGCATGTTAGCTCCCATTAACTCTTCACAACCCTTCCTTCTTGCTGTTCTTTATTAGCCTCCCAGGGAACTCATTTTCCACCAACCCTTGTACCTAGGTAGCACTGAATTCCCTTCTATTTTCCCAAATAATTACATTCCCAGTTATTCTATCACTTGTGGATAACACAGTTCTTATTGACTCTGTTTCTGTTTTGGTTGCTAGTTTTGATTGCTGTTGTTGTTGTTGTTGTTTTGGCTCCTATTCTACATCATATGATCTTACTTTCTATTAGAATTGTCCAGTTTCTGTTCAGTCTTTTTTACTAACCACTAGCCTTCCTCAAACACAAGTGTTCATTCTCATCAGGCCTGCAGTCTCAGAACATCTCTCTACATTTTCCTCTCTTGCAGTTCCTGATCTGTTGGTATTTGCTATGCAGCCTACTCTTTGGCACATTGCTCCAATATACTTCTTTTAATGTGCTGAAGTCACTTGATTCAATGTCTTCCAGTTCCACATCTGTAAAAAATTTTACAATGGATCAACATTACAAATGTTGATCATTCTTTTCTAGATGATCCCTGGTATGTAGGAGCTCAGTTATAAGTATAGTAATAGGCATATTTATGGCTTTTTCTGGTTACTAGGCTTAAATGAGTCTTTTACCATGCTTATTAATATTTCTGTGACTTTTTATTTAATGGCTTTCACATTCTTTGTAGTCACTATTTTAAACTCAATCTGGTTGTTCAGTCCTTTATCTTTAGTAAATAATATTGATATATTCTTTAAACTTTCTCCATTTGCCATTGTGAAAATAAAAATTTTACTTGCATCTGTGTCCATCTTTCTTTTCACGTGCAGGAGATGGAACCTTTCGTATTTGACGTCAGTCACTCCATCTGTATATCAGAATCTTCTTTCCTGACCCATCAGAGACTCTCCTTAATCAATTTTCTATTATCTTCAATCTCTTCATGCTATTGACAATTTCATATCAGTATTGGGAAATGCTGAAGTCACTTTAAAAGACAAAACCAACCAACCACCTAGCCAACCAACCAACCAACTAACCAACCAGTCATCCAACCAGATAACCAACAAATCACCAACAAACTAACCAACAACCAACAAACTAACAAACCACTTACCAACAAACTAGCAAACCAATTAACCAACTAACTAACCAACCAATCAACTAACCAACCCCATTCCTTCAACCCTGCATGGTCCTCCAGCTAAATATTCGCCTTTCCTCTTGAAGTTAATCATTTTTATTGTTCATACTCACAGCTGCCAGGGCCTGGCTTCGTGTCCTCTTCTCACTTAGTCTCCCTTTCTGCTGCTGTCAGCATCACAGACAGCACTGGATGCCTTTCATCTCTCCTTTCTCATTTTTAATTTTGTTGGGCTTTCTCCTCACAACTTTGTAGACCTTCATTTGGACAGGATATCCCAGAAATACTGGGGTCTCCATGAATCACATGAAGAATGTTGACTTTTATGGTGGCTGAATGATTCATTGAAAGTCTAAAGCAGGTAAGAGGGGGAACCTATCATCTCAAGGGTCACTGTGGGATACATTGGTTTTGTGAGCTCCAAGGTCAAGTTTGGCTATTAGTTATGAGAGGTTACAGTAACTCAAACAAACAAGTACACTATTTTACTATTCTTAGAAAGTAGAACTATAGATTTTCAAACTATAAGAAATAGATGTAAAATCTCAGAAACATTATTTGTAGGGGGGAAAAAAAGTTTTCAAGCATATTCTCTCCTCACAAGATGATCATATAGAAAATGAAAATATCCAATAGCTGCTATTGTTGGTTTTAGACTTGAAGGGTTTTAGGTAGACTAATGGCAACAGGCCTCACAGCATGCGGGATCCAGCTCCACATCAAGAACGACACCTGAAAGGATTTCTAAAGACTTGCAGGGAAGGTGTCATGTTCATAGCATGCTGTGAAGTATGATTCCTGTCCAAATATCCAATCAGTTTGATGTAAAACATTACTATTCTAGTATACATATAAGGAAATTATACTTCTTAAAATCATCTTATGAACATACAGATATTATGCTTATTTTATTTCCTGGTTACCTTCAAATATTTCTGGAACAGATAATTCAAGATGTCCTAAACTTTAGCAAAGTTCCCCCAAAGTCACTGATAAGCCTCCTTTATAAAGTATCTCTGTTATCAAGTAAAAGCCTGATTTTATTTTAATTAAGGCATCAAACCCTCCCTTCCATAATAAAGTATATATTCTACATTGTTTAAATTCACATTTTGAATCTATAGCATTTTATTTTATTTATTTTGCTTTATGAGACACAGTCTTTCTATGCAGTACTCCTGGCTGTCTTAGAACTCACTATATAGACCAGGTTGGCCTTGATTCTTGAATCACAGTGATTCTTCTGCGTTTTCTTCATTAATACTAATATAATGGTTGGGAATATAGGTCAGTTGATAGAGTACTTGCCCAGCATGCGTGAAGTCTGCATTCGATCCCTATCACTGCATAAACTGGGCATAGTGGCACATATTTGTAATACTACTACTTAAAAGGTTAGGGCAAGAAGATCAGATATTTAAAGATCATTCTCATCTATAAAGTGAGTTCAAAACTAGCCTTAGATATATGAGGCCCTGTCTCAAAAAATAATACACTTACCTTTTATACTCCTATATCTTCTCTAGTTGCAATTGTGAGACAAAAATCCTAATTTCAGAGACTTCACTTATATAATGTAGCAAAATGTTCAAATTGACTTTTTCCTTAAACCCACAACTGCTTTCCATTGTGTTTCTAAGAATCTAACGTATCAGCTAATAATGCTATAACAATTTAAAATTTCAGTGTTTATCACACAACACCATTCATTCATTCTTTGCACATATAGGTTTGCACATGGAGGTGGTGTGAGTCCATAAAAGGGAAAAGTATTGCCCACAAATTTCATGAGCATTACCTCCTCTGAAACAATGTACAAAAATGCTCAGTGGCCCAGAATTGAAAGGTACGTTCTTATACTTATCTTCATATTATTAATCGATTCATGAGGTGGTTATTTTTTTCAATTCATTCTCACTTCTTTCATGTCATTCCCTGTTCAGAAGAACTCAAGATGGTTATTAATGAGTACCTGGTAATAGAATTCTAATATCAGATATGCCATATTTCTTACATAGATTAGCACTAGGTTTGCCAGAGTTCCATACCAATTCTTCATTTGACTTATCTTCTAAGAATACCCTGGATATTCAGTTTTCTTTGAAGAGATTTAACATTGGACAGTTACCTGAAGGGCAAAAATTAAAGCAACAGGTTTGTGTGACTGCTGAGGACATCTGACTATGTTGGACATAGTAAGTATGATGAATATGAACATAGACATTTTAGGAATTAAAACGTGTTTGACACTACCTGATATTGTGGGACACAGGAGCATCAATTAAACCTCTAAGCTTAAATTTCTTCATGTGGAAAATAAGAAAAATATTATCTCTATTATAAATGACAGTAATTTTAAATGAGATGATGCACAGAATACCAGCTTACCTGGGTACCTGGGATAAATTAAATGTCTATAATGATGTTGATGGATGTGGCTCGCCTGGTCACATGAATACTCCAATGTTACTGGAACGGCATCAATATAAAATGCTCACCAGATATGGTAGTACACGGTTATAATCCCTGACCCGCAGAGACAGAATTAGGAGAATCACTCCTGGTTCAAGGCCAGCCTGGTTCACATAGTGTGTTCTAGGCCAGCCTGGGCTACCTAGCAAGACCCTGTCTCAAAACGCCCCCCAAAATAAAAATAAAATAAAATAAAATGCTACAGATGCTGCAATTGAGTTATTTGTCAATATTATTGTATTTAAAGCAATACAATCTTCCATACAAACAGTTTTTGGAAGACAGTTTATAGGACATTTTGTGATAGTCTACAGACTGGGTCTTTCCCAGGTGTCTAGTGCCTTATAATGACATCAAATTTTAAGAACTCTTTGAAGGTTGAACATAGCAGCTAGGGGAAAGATACCGTGATGTTATTCTTCCTTTCTGAATCATATCTTAGACAGACAGTTCAGAAAGCCACACTAACTTCTATATTAGCTAACCTTTCTCTAAACCACAATTCTTGAGAATTGAGAGGAAGTGACATTTGACTTTAATGCCTGTAGATGACCTTTCTTTTATTCAAATCTCTTTTTCATAGTACACGCTCTCTTTCAGAGTTATCAAACAGCAAGTGGTTCCCCAGTTCTGCCCCTACTACCTAGACTGCCACCGTCTGGCTACAGAGGTCAGAATCCAAGATCCCTGGATTTCTGAGGGTAGAGCATTCTTGTGTTCTTTTCAGTTTATGGAAGATTTTTTTAAACGAATAATTAGACCGTGCTACTGCACAAGAAGTTAGTTTAAAGGAGATGAAGCTTCTCACAAATACTGGGCATATACTTCCTGAAGCTTCTTACAGGATTAAAAAGACAGGATCGTGCTGTTATTGATACTGGTTTGACTACCAAATATTTCCCCTGAGGCGCAACCTGTCAGCTCTGTGCTTTGGTGTACGTCTTAATCTCACAGAATTAATCCAGCCTTTGGTATGACAGAGTCCTTCCATTTTCACTTCCAGATTCCAAAAGAAAGTCATCATTTTGGGTTTTCCCTCTCATCCCTGGCAAGACACCTCTTGAATCTAGTTGCTAAAGATATTCTCAGTTATTGTGGTGGTTTTTTAATCCTATTTCCAATGAAGTTCTCACTAGACTTTTCTTCCTTTTTACTGCTATTCTATATTTCTAAGCTATGTTTCCACAAAATTGTATCTTTCTTGTTTTCTTGTGCTGATACTTGAGAATTCCAATAACTTTACTATCCTTTTTGTGTGCTTAAATTTTGGGTTTCGTCGAACTTCTTTTTAAATACTTCTAGACCTGGCTTTTGAGTACCATTACTTGACCTAGCTTGAAGCTTCGTTTTTGCAAGAATTGAAGGAAGATATTTCCACAAATGCTGAACACAGTTGCATTTTAAAAGCAATGGTAAGGAATCTTAATAACATTAAAAATATATACGCTTCCATTGTTTTTTTTTTAAACCCTGTAAGTCTTTCCCTCCTTTGTCTAATTTCCCCAGGGTGAGACTCCCATCTGCACTGGTGCTCTGTTCTCGTGTGTTCTACATCATGCATATACTCCCCAGGAAAAAGTACATTATGTTAGCAAGTGTGAAATTAAGTAATCTTAACATTTATAGAAACATGGACATTTCTATCAGAGTCTTATCTCTTACTGCAAAGTGATGTTCTTTAGAACCAAGAGCACTACTCAAGATAAACAAAATGAGAAGACCCTTATTATGTAGAACTTATGTGTAAGCCATCCAGACCCCAGAGTACCAGTGTAGTCAGGGAGGCAAAGTTGGGAGGTACTAATATGCTTACCTAGGAAATGGTTTGGGATTGCTTTCTTTGAAACTTTGGTTCTCTTTGTGGCCTCCTTGATTCCTCAGTGACTATCCAGGTAGAAAATGAAAGAATTTCTTCTTTTCCTGCTTAAACACTTCACATTACTATACCAGCCATATTGGCACATGCCTTTAATACCAGATTCAATTGTGGAGGCAGAGAAAGGCAGATCTCTCTGAGTGTGAGGCCAGCCCAATCTACATAGCAAGTTCCAGGCCAGTCAAGGCTGAACAGGGAGACCCTGTCTCAAAAATGAAACAGGTGGTACATGCCTTTAATCCCAGCACTCAGGAGGTGGAGGTAGACAGATCTCTGCCAATCTGGTCTACATAGTGAGTTCCAGTTCAACTGGGGCTACAGACAGACCCTGTCTCAGACCAAAAAAAAAAAAAAAAATCAAACCAAACCAAAAAAAAACATAACAGAGAAAGAGGTAAGAATATCAGACAAAGCTGGAATAAGTCTTCAGTTTTGAAACACACACACACATATATATGTATATGTATTTCTAAAAAAATTAATATTAGGTAAGAATTACAATTTTCAAGGCTGGAGAGGTGGATGACTCAGAAGTTAAGTGACCTTCCTATTTTTCTAAATGTCTTAATTCAATTCCCAGCACCTACATCATAGGGCTCAAAACTGTCCCTTACTAAAGCTATAGGGATCCACCACCTTTTTTTGGTCTCTACAGACACATAGACACAGACACAGACACACACACACAGACACACACACACACACACACACACACACACACACACACACACACACACCAGGCAATTACATGCACACATGAATAAAAATAAAAACTAACTTCTTAAAGAAATGCAATTTGCTAAATTGCCCCCCACCTCATAACACTGAAAGTAAGATCTAAACTTTAAAATGAAGATCAAATTCCTTGAGGAAACAAAATAAAAAATGAAGTGACATTTTATCCAAATTAATTTAAAGGTAACTGCTTTTAAATCTAAAACAGTTAATACCAACCATCCAGAAGGGGGGGAAATACTCGTATTTTATAATGTGCCTTTTAGCCACACTACCCTGTAAAAGTTTCTTTTTGCTAATTGCACTTAGCAGTTATAAAATTAAATCAGTCACATTCTTTGCAGTCGATTTCTTCCTGAATTGTCAGGTAGAAAGATGGAATCATTTGTTTTGGAGCTGGGGAGTTATGTAAGTGCACTTTAATCAAAACTGCATTTAATAGAAAAGTTTACATTTTTATGTGATTTTAGCCTCCTTTATAATTGATATTTGTATAATTTATTTGATAATATCTAAGAAGGCATTCACACCCTTTATGTGGGTCATCGGAGCTGACACATTAACTGATACATGTAACATGTGATTTTAGCCTCCTTTATAATTGATATTTGTATAATTTATTTGATAATATCTAAGAAGGCATTCACACCCTTTATGTGGGTCATCAGAACTGACATATTAACTGATACATGTAACATATATATGTATATATATATATATATATATCTGATATATGTAACAGGACTTACAAATCAAGATCTAACTAATTCATTATGGAATCAGAACTGACTTTTGCTATTTCTTCTTCCTTGAGTTTACTATCATTCCATGAGTGGAGGGTGAGTACTTGCTTTCTTCTTCATTCATTCACTCACTTAATGTTTATTGAGTATCAATTTAGTGCCAAACACTGTGCTAGTCCCGAGGAATTGATGAACAGGACAGACATAATCTCTTCCCTTAAGGGGTCACTTTGTACCTGAGGAACTAAGTTTTATTTTAATAGCTGACATGTGAGAGGACATTACAATTATATTAGAGAGGAAGGATGAAAGGTGCTAAGATCGTACTGGGAAGGATCAGCTTCCATATGTTTGGACAGAAAGACAAGAAAGGAATGATTATGTGAGAAATGGCAGGAGGGATGTTTCCCCTCTAGGTTCCCTGTAGGTTGTCCCCAATATGAAAATTGATTCTTCCATCTTGATACAGTGGCCTCTACTTCCTTGGTAGTATGTTTTCTGGTGCAGTTTAAGTATATATCTACTTAACAAATTGTATACAGTGCAGCTATGTCCAAGGAGACAAGAAAATGCATTCTTTAACAAAATATTACAGAGGGAAATAGCGAACAAAGTAAATTTCTACAATTTAGACATGGGTTCTTTCTCATGAATGAATTTCATTGTGAGTCTAAGTGCCAAGACCACAGACACCAGGGACATGAAAAAGAACAAATTTTCATGCTTCTGGATAAGTTGGATTCATCCTGGTGTAAAAATGTGAAAGGCCCATGTGATGTTAAAAAAGGGAAACATGAGCCAAGATGGCCTAATTTTCTTTCTACATATACCTTGGCTACCCTAAAATTTGTGCCTCCTTAGTCCTTAAGTATCTCACTTCAGGGGAAGACAAGGAAGACTGACGGTAAACAGTCTGAAGGTTTAACCGCTAGAGGGAGAAGGTGTGCCTCTGGTTACAGGCAGCCAATGAAAGCAACTCATTAAAAGGATAAACTTCAAGGGATCTAAGTTAAGCTGTACTCAGCTGGGGGCAAGGGCTCTATGAACTATGGCAGTTTGGGGGAACTTGAGAATAAATCCTTAAGACTCCAGAACGCATCCTTTTCTACAGAAGGATTCCATAGCTTTAAACTATCACGATATTTCGTTTTAGTTCTGAATGTTTAACCAATCTTTTCTAAGGATCTCTATAACTTTGCAGATACTTAAAACATTAAAACATACTTTTGAGGATGGGAAATTTATAAAAGTTACATTACTATTTACATACTGGGCATTTAAACATTACAAAGTGAGTTCCATTTTTTTTTCCCCTGAGGTAATTTTAGACTAGAATCTTTGCTGTCTATTGAGTTGATTAAATTGCCCTGTGGGTTTTCTTTAGCCTTTCCCAATCTCACTTTAGGAAAATTAATTTTATTCAGATAACTAGCAGATAGGCTAAAATTTTAGGTTCAACAACACCACAGCTGCTGCAGCTTTCCTTAAAATCATCAGAAAGTGACTCCAAGTCTGAGCCAAATGCATGCTCTCCAATGAAAATTGGTTTATTTTGCTTGCTTCATGCCAGGTTTCCCATAATTAAAAAAAAAAGTGGATTGTTCATATTGGTACAATTGTTTAATAAACATAATGCACTGGATAAGTTTTATTAAAAAGTAAAATTTAAAGATACTACACCAGTTATTATGGTCCCCTTTGTGCATCACTGTGAATGAATTCCTTGCTCACGCCAAAATCTAAACCCAAGACACAGAGTGGTGCTTAAGATGAAAGTTGATTTTATTTTCAATGTGTCATATCTCCTGCTTCAGCAGAAAAGAGAAAAGAAAAGAAAAAAGCCATCAGCGCCTATTTCTGGAATTCTTTAGAGGAGCTGAGGCGCACAGAGCCTGCTACTACTTTCAGGATCGATTTTCTTCACAATTTGCGATACGGTTTCTCAGAAATGCTGTTTGGCAGTCTTGATAATTTCATGTGTTTCCAAACTCAACCCACACAGGCTACACCGTTCAGTATTTTCAGCTCCTTTCATTTTCCCTTTCCCTTTAATTATAGAAGTCTCTATTCCCTTTTTTGTGGTCAAGAAAGATACTAAATGCTGCTATTTGTAGACTGAATATGCATTTGTTTTTCTCAGGACGATTCCTATTCTTTCTCCAAATCCCTAGTGCAGACGCTGTGATTGACGGCACTGCTAGGCAACAACCTAACAACTCTTTCCGACCCGTCCTTTGACTTTGGTGGATGTGGCACATGCTGGGCAGGGAGGAGAGGGAGAAATGAAAGGCAAGTAAACACTCTAATTTTAAACTTGCACTGTGCAGCATTTTCCAAATAGAGATAGTGGAGCTTCATGTCAGACCTGACTTTCTTTCCCAGTGCAACCCTAGGGCCCCTGCCCTGTGCTCGGAGTTCGGGTCCTGCGGGGGTGCGCCGAGGGGGCTCCGCGAAGCTCCAGTGGGCGGGACGAGCCGCGAGCTCCTCGCGGCGCCGCGTCTGTCCGGCAGAGCCCAGTTGGAAAGAAAACTTCCTGCGGCCGGACACAATGAACCCCGCGTCCCGGCGGCTGTCCCCCGTGGGAAGCGGGCTGAGAACGTGAGCCGGCCCCGGACCTGGGGCGGGGGCGGGGCCTGAGAGGAGGGGGCGGAGCCGGCAGGGGGCGCGCGGGGGGCGCGCGGGGGGCGCGGCGCGGAGCCGGGGCAGCACTTGTCCTGTAATCGATTGCCGAGCGCGCCGAGCGGCCGAGTGCGCAGACACGCGCACCCGCCCGCCCGCCGGCGCGCTCACGCGCCGTCTCCCACGGAGCCCGGAGCTCGGGGCCCGCACACACGCACGCACGCGCGCGCGCACGCACACCCGCCGGCGCGCGTCCCCGCCGTCTGCTCCACGGCCGCCGCCGCCGCCGCCTGCCCGCCCGCCCTCCGCCCGCGGGCGTCTGCGCGAGCCCGGCCGGCGGGGGAGATGTGCTCGGGCTCCGCCGGATCGGTTTCTCGGGGTTTGACCAGCTGTCCCGGGCTAACCCTGCTCCTCGCTGAAGATGGAGGAAGTAAAAACAGGATTACCCTTAGCTACAGATCCACTGCCTTAGTTTCCACCACCAACTGCAGTGCACAAACACACGTTAGGCACAGGAAAGAAAGAAAGAGAGAGGACACACTAACAGTAAACACAAACAAAAGGGTGATGGGATTATTTTACTGCACGCACTGCTGAGGTAAATCTCCGCTTGGCTTTTTGCGTGGGGAAGAACAGCTCTTGTTTTATTTGTCTTCTGATTCATAGATTATATATAAATTTGTGTATGATTTGCAAAGGGGGGAGTGTTTTCAAAGTTAAGTGTAATTATGTGGCATCTCGTTTTGCACTGTAATGTGATCAAATGACTTGTTGCTGTTAACCAGTGGTAATAAGAATAATATAGGTGTTTTTCTTTGGGAGGGATGGGTTGCGGTTATGAGTAGGGTAATGATTTCTGTAAAGGACGCTCAGGGAATCGGGTTGAAGACGACGTCCTCTGCCTTAATTTATCATTCCCTCTTTGTAATCTGCTTCTGGGATGTTAATCGATTAATCAGTTCTCATCTCTATAGCTGTCATGGATTTGGACTTGGTTTTGCTTTGTTTTAACTTGAATTCCAAGAAGAAAGATTGGATAGCCTGGCATAAATTGCAGCTGTCTAAATAGAAGGTACTATCCTGATCCTGTTGGAATTGAGAAAACAAAACAAAACAGAAAACCCGAAAATTAAAAAAAAAAAAAAAAAAGGTATGACACTTGTATGAAGGCAGCAGTTAAATCACTTTGACAGGTTCTGGTGTGGGTGAAAGAGATGGAATGAAGATTTAATTTCTGTCTTTTTTTTTTTTTTTTTTTTTTTTTTTTTTTTGCCAGAGGCCACAAAATAGTCCTGTGAAGTTGGCCTAGGTTCCTCCCTGGGTTCTGCCTGACTGTCCCTCCCCTCGTGCCCCCCTCCCCTGTTTTCTTTCAGTTTTCTTGTCTTAGCTTTTGGTCGATTCTTAAGGAACCGGTGGATCAAGTTTGTTCTCTTCTTCTTAATCGCATTGCTGTAGCACTGACTGACCTCTCTCTGTGTTTCTCTCTCTCTCTCTTTCTCTCTCTCTCTTTTTTTTTTCCTCTTTCCTGAAAGTACGTGGTGCCATTCCTGAGTGACTTTTCCTACTAGACAATCCCAAAGGGACGAGGGGGAGGGGGAGGGGGAGGGGAAAGGGAGGAGGAGGACTAGGAGGAGAAGGAGGAGGTTGAGGAGGAGGAGGGGGGTGTTCCTTCTGTCTCATTTCTTGGTTTTGTTTATCAGCCGATCTGTTTGCTGGATTTGGGCTTGGAATGACCCACCTGTAAAGTGCTTTCCCTGCCTCCTCGCCTTGAACTCTGCAGGGGGCTTGGCTTGGAGGGGGCCTGGGAGGGAAAGAGAGAAGGGGGGGAACACAAAAAAACTTCTTTCTTTCTCTCTCCGTGTGTCTTCAGCCCGACATTGTCACCTCCTCTTTGAGGGGTTAGAAGAAGCTGGGATCTCACGACAGAGCTGGAAATGGTGATGAATCTTTTTTAATCAAAGGACAATTTCTTTTGTATGTACATTTCGTTTCTCTTTCTCTTTTTTCTTTTCTTTCTCTGAGGGTTTAATAACTATCTCATTGATGGGGCAGACTTTTTCGCTTCTAACTGACGTTTCTTTCTTTTTGAATATGAGTGTGTTAATGTGTACATTTTTAAAGCGATAAACTCATTTGTAAAATCTCCGAGGAAACTGCTCCTCTTTTAAACTTTACGGATTTCTTTCTTTAAAGCCTTATGTAATCATAATTGAAAGAATTTGATAAGAGTAGAGCAGGTTGAAATTTAAGTGCTATGTAGTTACTGAGCTGAGAATTTGATCTGATTATTCCATAAAGAAAGAAAGAAAAGTTTTTTGGGGTGGGGGGGTAGAGAAACTGCTGGTGAAGGAGGGGAGGGGAGAGAGAAGGGAAGTGGTTTTGGAGACAAGAAGTGAAGCTGCCTGTTTTCCAGTAAGTAATGGAGAAATTCCAGGAGCCAGGGCTAAATATACTTGGCGATCAATACAGAAATGGCTCATTGTGAATAATTTAGCTGCTGGTGCTGTGAGAGTTTTGAAACTAAAGGCAAAAAGAACCAGGGCCAAAGGGAAAAAAAATAAGTAAAAATCTCTTCAGGACTTGTCAATTCTTTAACTTTTTCCTTCAAAGAATCCAATTAGATTATCGATCTTTTCATTATGTGAATCAAAGCTAGGGGGTGTCATCTCATACAGTTTACTTTAGTTTCTGAGAATTAAGTTCTGTTTAGTGTTACTGGTGCATGAAAATCATTCCTCATACTGGGGGCTGCGCGGGGGCGGGAGGGTTGGGGGGGGCGTGATCCTCCCCTGCACAGCAACGCTTCTGAAATGTTGGAAATCCGAATGTATTAAGTCGGCTTGGCGTTTTTATCCAACCATGGTCTGGCAGGAAATTAAGGCTACGTTGAACAGGTGCTTACACAGAACTTGGGGTAGGCTAAAATGTCAGTACTAGTCAGAGTTTGCCAACTGCTGCTCAAGTCTTCAAGATACAGTTGAACTCTAAGTTTTTTTGTTTTGTTTTCTTATGTTTGTTTGTTCTCCCCTCCCTATTAGAACATGATGAACCAACTTACAACAATTGTGAATAGAGCTATCTGTATACTAGGCAAGTGCTCAGACTGTAGTGTGATTGTGGGAAGTAGTGAACGGTAAAAGATTTAAATAGCTGTTAAAGTTGGTCAGTTTGAGGTACACTCTCCATATGTTTTTCTGAGGAAACAGGTCAGTTTTGATTAAGAGAGCCATTCTTTCCCTGCTCCGGCCACCTTCACAGCACACTTATCTTCCCTGTCCTATCTCCAGCAGGAATCAGATCATTTGCAGAAAGAGTTCAGTGACTTGCAAATGAGCACATACAGTCCACAGTAGTATGTTCCTTGGGACAGGTTGCAGGAGCAACATGGACTAAGTGCTTGGGGCTTCAAATAAGTTAAGAATTTAATGGCTGATGCCAGCAGGAATCCTTGTGTTAAGGCTATAATCTTTTGTTTTACAGCACAGCACTTTGACTATGGAAACAGAGACTATTGATGACTACATAACATGTGAGTATTCATTTTCACTAATTTGTCGTGGGTAATAAAGTTAGCTTCATGTTACCTGTATGTTAATTCCTGCACTACTTTTTATTGTGAGTTCTCTATTCTTATTTACCGTTCACAATTCTCCTTTGAATGAATTTGAGAAAGTAATAACAGAAGCAAAATAAGAAGAGACTATAGAAATATACTTACTAAATAAATTAAAAATAATTGTGCCCTACCAGATCTGTACTTTTCTATTTGATTGATTTTTCCATTTACTTTAAAATTAGAAACCTAACTTTTCCAGACACATCATGTGAGAGTTCACTTCTTAACATTTTTTAAGCAAGCTCTTTTTGGAAATGTCTACCTGGTATTTTAGAAAGTACTCCTTGTTTTCACTAGAATGATTTTAGCCATCAACTACTTCATAGGCCCTGTTTGGTCCTGTAATAGTTTAGGATAGTAAAATTTTGTTAATTTTTTTTTCCATGGGCTGATTTGTAGCCTCCCGCATTTCATCCATTTACTCTGTATTTGAAATTTCTTATAGTTTTTCGTAAAAGAAAAATATCTTCCTTAAACATTTAGCTGTGCATGCCTCTGTGTATAAGGCAGTCTTAGTAATAAGCTGTGATGTGACAGTAAATAGAGACTAAATGATTTTAATTTTGAAAACAGGTGACAATGAGCTTTCACCTGAAGGGGAACACTCCAATATGGCAATCGACCTCACCTCAAGCACACCCAATGGACAGCATGCCTCACCAAGTCACATGACAAGCAGTAAGTCTTTTGTGTTTTTTGTTTTTTTCCCTTAAGTGAGAGATTTGAATTTGTTAGGTCTGTGGGGTCTGCTGACATTGTGGCTTAGCTACCACCATAGCTCCTGGTAAGAAAGAAGGACACAGATTTATTCCTGTCATTCTAGTATCTTAAAACATGAGCCTGCTTACTAGTCTGAACTATCCCAACATGGCATTTGGGAGCTGGTGCTTACCTTTGTCAGGTAAGAAATGTTAGGATTTGCTGATGATTGTTTTGATTGCTAGGTTTACTCTAGATTTGTTGTTGTTGTTGTTAGATTTAAAAAAAAAAAAAAAAAAGAAAATGTGTCATTTCCAAAGGATTCTTCATAGTTTAAAAAAAAGAAAAAGAAAAATTGTTGCTTTGGTATAAAATTAAAACATCAACTGTAGAATGCTAGTGTTAATTGCTTTTTAAAAAAGGACTTAAAAAGCATGTCAGAGTTTTCCTCCAAAGCATTAGAAGGGAAATGTCATTGGAAATTTGTGGAGCTCGTTTACATCCATTTCTTTAGCAAAGGTGAAAGCATTTTGTTTTTTGATTGTCCAGAAAAGAATATGTGGAAGGATGATTTGACCTTGCAGGACTAGACAGCTTTGGTGGTCTGTTTACTGTTTTGCTATGGAATATAAGATATACTGTTGTGTGTAATAACAGAACAGTTTACATGCTGTCAGTGTTGGAAGACAGAATACTTTTATTTATTAAGACTATAGTTTATCTCTTAATTAAAATGTTTTATCAGGTTAGTTATCAAGTACAAGTGGTCTGTTAGCTCCTTTTAGATGTAACTTTGAAATCATTTTCCCTTTCTGCTTTGAATATATATTATATTTTTATATAGAAAGAATACAACTTATAGGAAGCTTAATTTGATTTATAACTTTTCTACTTGGGTGGTATATGAAGGAAATACTTTTTGCCTTTCTATTTTCAAGATTTAAAAACTTAAAAAATGAATCAACTATTTAATTCTCAAATCTGATTATTAGAGACAACTTTTCCTTTCGATGTCTCTCTCTACTCCATCTTCAGTTATTTTAAAACTGCAAACTTTGTAATTAGTAAAGACTTCTGAATTATAAAAAGAAGTATAGAAATTATTCTTTGAATACATTTTTTTCAGTTCATTAGCTTTGAGTGATTTTAGCTATTGACTTGAAATTGTGATTGAACTATTTGAATTTATTCGCTTTAAAAGTTTCTTTCTTTTGTGAATGGGAAAAAATTATACAGAAAATTTCAGTCTGAAGGCAGCCCTTGAGATTCCTCTGTGATACAGAAATAAAAAACTAATGAAGTTACTGAATGATTGCATGTTGAATTTAGTGATAATCTCTCACGTCATTGTTTTTGCTTGTTGGTGGAGAAGTAATATCACGATAGCAGAATAGGCAAGAGAAAATTTTACATTTTAATATTTAACATTACTAGTACTTTGAAAGACCATGTTTTTATTTCTTAATGACAGTGTGTTCATAAAATTTTCTAATGAGTTAAGATAGGTTTATATATAGTTTCTATTGTATTCTAGCTCATATTTTTCTGTTGTTAAAAACACTGACTATGTGTGGTAGAGAGTGAATCAGACTTGACTATCAGTACCTACTTACCATAAGAAAATCAACAAGAAAATGCTTAATTTCTCACTTGGCTCCTTGTGATCTGCTTTTCTAATTACTTCCTTCAAAAAGGCAGTTCGCTCCTCTTTTAAAGTAAGCCTTACAAAGTGTAGGAATGATTAATTTGAACAAACGAGAACTGTTTTTCTGACATTTGAGTTTTTCTCATTCAACAACAGCAAAAAGTTTGGTAAAGAAATTTTGTGGATTTTGTTTTCTTCATTTACTAGCCTGTGGCAATTCCATGTTAGTTCAATTTTTGGCTAAGATGTGCGGGTTTTCGGGTTCTTTTCCAGAGTTGCAGGTGAAATATTTTGGCTCTCACTTCAGAGCTGTCTGTTGCATCCTTTATGTAGCCTCTATTTACAGTATCTAGGTTACCCACTTAGGTGTTAGATGGAGAAGATACCCATTTTCCTCTCTGTTAGATCTAGGAGAATATCAGCATTTTAGATTGCCAAAATAAATAGAGCTAGAGAGGAACTCTTGTCTGTTAATTAGAACAGAGACCTAGAATCGGTCACTCAGATGTTGGTTTGTGACTTGGAATAATGTTTTGTGCATGGGGGCCTCAGAATTCACCTGTGTCTGAAAGGACTGAATTTCTTTATCCTTTCACACATATCCTTGACTTTGTTAAATGAAAATAACTTGTCTTGTATGTTTAAAAATGTCTTCAGATATAGTTCTTGAGAGGCTGCTTCTTCAAAACAAGGAATTAAAGTTTTGGTTGGAAGTTTTAAAGACAGAAGTAAAGGTGAAAAATTTTAGGATATAATAAGATAGTCTTGGATAGCAAGAAGGAAGGATCTAAAGTAAGAGGGGAAATAATTCTATTTAAATTGTTTAGAATAAAGTAAAAGGAATAAAATCATACTTTTGCCTTTCATAAACTAACATTGTGGCCATAAAGCTTCAGTAAGATGTAATAATCCATTTAATTCTGACTTTAGGAAAGTGGTCAGTGTTACTGGAAGGTTCCAATCATTTGTTTAGGGTGCTTGGCCACTTTTCTAAGATGAAGCGTATCAGTACACCTTGCTGCTAGCTATTGTATAAAAATAATGACACTGGCTATTATTATGTGACAGTGCAGAACAGAGTATCTGGGACTTGGGAGAGAACTAAAAATGTTATAATGCCTGACAGTTGGGGTTTTAAAATTCAGCAAATAAGATAACCTTCAAGGAAGTAATAGATCTTTGTGATCTTAGCATCTTATAATGACTCCTTCCTGTGCTTTAGAGTGATTGTTCATAGAGAACTTTAGAGTTTTTCGTCTGGAATTCAGATCTCTTTGATAAGGTTTAGGCATTGTTGCCCGGGATCATTAGTGTCCATATTGAGTTTGCTGACACTCTTCGGTGTCAGGGATGACAGTTGTGCCTTGATGGCTACTATAATACATAGTGTTACGTGATTTTAGAAATGGAATCTGGACATTAAGAGTCTGAGATAGACAACTCAGACAGAGCAGTATAAAAATAATCCACCTTGTCTTCTAGCCATCAGATGATACTTTGTGATTCCATCTATTTCTGTGTTAGCACATTTCTAATTCTTGTGGCTTCAGTATCAGTTTCAAATTATTATATACCTGCAGCTGAGTATTTTTCACATTTGCTTTTTAAATTATATTGATTGATTTATTGATTGATATATATCCATGTACCACGGTATAAGTGGTGAGGTCATAGAACAATTTGTGAGCTTTGGTTCTCTCCTTCTACCATGGGGTTCCTGGGGATCGAATTCAGGTTATCAGACTTCCCGACAAGTGTCATCCACTGCGCCATCTCACCAGTCCTCTAACATTTCAAAATTCATTATTAATTTTTCTCATATCTACATTTATAATGCCAATAAGTAAATTTCCTTAGCAGGCCGTTACTTAAATGATCAGAAAATATCCTGTGACTTAAACTTTGTTACTTTGAGACTCTTAGGTGGTTCAGCTGTAGTCAGTTTGATGGCCTGGTGGCGCGTATGGAATTGGAAGTAGTAATTCTAGTTTTACAAGGCTCTCAGCAATAATCAGGTCAAGAAATCTAGTTTATTATTTTCAGAGTGTTTTACATTTGTTCTTTTCTTAGCTAGTTTCTATTTTTAGAACATAGCAAGGCAGAACTATATTATGATTTCTATTTCTCATATGTGGAAATTGAGGCTAGAAGAAATCAATTGACCTCTTCCTTTGCGTAGAGGAAAGATGACAGTCTCAGAGCTGGGATGTTATCTCATGGGTTAGTTAGACGATTGGTGTCTCTGCAGTATCATCCTATGGCGGTATCTGCTGTGTCCAACACTGACCCATGTTTTAGTGACAAAAAGCATCTCAGAAGTAGAGGAATACAAACAAACATAAGGCTGGTGTGGTGTCAGTGATCTTGTCAAGCTAGCTTTCTAAAATATAGTTTATATTATGGGGTTCCCTGGTTTTCTGAGCTGTCTTCTGTAGCTTAGCTTGGCAGTCACCCTTCGTTTGATTTCTGTAGGACACACCCTAATATAGCACCAGTTGAACTTGATATAAACCTAGCTGTGCTTAGAACGTGGTAGTGAAATGCACATAGAGACATATATCTCCAGCGGACCCAACTTTTACTTCTCATTTGTTAGAAAATTTTAAACAATAACAAAAAGCTCTGATTTAATGTCTCTACAATTCCTAGAGTTAAGTGTCATGATTGTGTGTCAAAAGAAAATAAAAGAAAAAGTTACAAGGAAACGAATGTAAGCACAAGTTCTCAGGTAAAGTGTGACATCTTTTCTTGCACCTCATTCCACCGTGACTACTCTATTTTTTTTAGGCTGCTTAGAGGTGAGAATTAAGATCTGTCTTTGAAAAACAAAACAACTTTCTGTGGAAGGGTTATGCATCTTTTCCCAATTCTGAATTCTGTCTTTTGAAGTATTATCATTATTATATTTAATGTAATATGATTGATTATGTTCTACTGGAAGTCTTCCAGTAAACCAGAAGGAGTTAAGATCTTTAGATCCAATGCTTTTCTTCTCTTTTGATACATTGATATAGTTTGAATATGGATGGATTTTTTTCTTATGATATTATTGAAGATCAGTGATATCACAGTCCAAAAGTGAGGTAGAATGCATTTGTTTTCTTTATATTTTTTTCTATCAAATGTATTGTTTATATGCACATAGATGTATTTTAATCTGATATTACTTTTCTTTCATGAATTGAGACTTGGGACATCTCCACTTTGAAACAGATAAGAAATATTTAGAATTTTTTTTTAAAGTCTGATAGCTGCTGGATTGGGGGGCTAGACAAGTATAATCTATTGAGGGTGCATCAGATGCTCAGAACTATGAGAAAAGCTTTCCATATTGTTTACTTAATATCCACCAAAAACTTCTTGAGGTGGATAAATAATTTCTCTGTGTTATAACATAAAACTAAAGGTCAAAATGAGCTCAGAACTTAGTGTTAAATTCCTGCCTTGCTACTCAGTTGCCGTGCCAAGTTTGGCATTTGCCTTGCATCTCTGAGCGCCATTTTCCCTATCTGTAATTTGGGGATAGCCAGAACCTCCCAGTGGGCCCTAGTGATGTTTAAATGAGGCAGTGTGGGAAGTTCTCAGCACAGCTCCAGGCACATTAGCACGATCCCTGCATAGTCACTGCTGCTATTGCTCAGAATACTCAAGTTGATTTTTATGTACAAATGACTCATAAGGAAAGGGTTTGTTTTCAGATCCAGATCTGTTTGAAATCTGGGCCTTTTTCTCTGGCCTGTATTCTTCATGAATCCGTGGAGGAAGGCATTATTTCTGATAAGTTAGTGTAAAAATGGAAGAAAATATCACTTGTTACTTAATGCATGTATGAAGATTTGACTTGGGAGGAGTAGAGTTTGCCTATGTATTGGAATTTTCTTTTAGTGGATTTCAGGGTTCCTAAATAAAGTTTTCTGCTTTGGGTATATATAAAGGAAATTGTTGTTTATCATTTGTGTTCCAAAGACACCAGTCGTTTAGACTGAACAAAGAGAGAGTCTTCTTAATGGAATTTCCTATTCATGTTGAGAATCAGTTATTTTCTAGAGAGCTCCCATGTAAAACTTAATCTCAGTTAATGCTTCTGAGAGTATGATAAATTCTTTTTTAAACATTTAATTTATTTTAAATTCTGTATATGTGTTGGTGAATGCACATGAGTGAGCACTGAAGTGACAGGTGGTTGTAAGCCTCCCAGTGTGCTTGTTAGGAACTGAAGTCAGGTCCTCTGGAAAAGCAATATGCTTTCTTAACCACTGAGCCGTCTCTCTACCCAGGGTACAATAAATTCTTCTATGATAATATCTTATCATGTTGTAGGCTGCATTGTACATTTTCACGGTGACATTTTAGGTGTTTTAAATTTGAAGTACACTTAAAATATGATTTTGGCATTTTGCTTTATCCTTCTAATTGGTTAATTTAGAAATGTTTCCCTGCTGTCTTTGACATGCCAGGCATTGTAAGGTGAATCCCGAGGCACACACCATTCTTGTCCTGCAAGAGCCCTGCTCTGCTGGGACAGACAGAAACCTAAACTTGGTATTATGTTGTAGCAAGCTCAGAGTCTTGATTCTAGGAGCTCAGAGGTCATATGAGTTCGGGGGGATTTTTCTAGAGAAAGGCTGTTTGAGCTAAGGTGGATTACATGTAAGAGAGTTAGGGGAGAAGTGAAAGATTTTCTTTTTCCAGAAAATTGTGTCCTCTCAGCGAGAAGTGAGAAAAAGTGTATCATATTCTGGGAAAGATACACAAGCAGGTTGGCTCTTCTGGTTGTAAGCTGGCCTGCAGGAATTTGAAGCCAGAGATGACTCTGGAGAGTGAAATAAAGGCAGACAATGGAATATCTTGTACGGCAGGAAACCTGGCTTTCACTCTGAGGGAGGCATGTGGCTTTAGTTTTTCATAGACAAGAAATTTACTGACTGTAACATGGGGAGAAATCGTGAATGAGGTGTGAGGGTCTTTAGTAGGCTCTTGTCATGACCAAGCGACCATCTGTGGGAACTAGTGGTAAAAGGGAGGAGTAAGAATAGAAGGGTTGGGGTCACGTTTTCAAGTTGACAGTGAAGTTATAGAGATGAGGGAGGTAAGAATGATAGTCCCTAGATTACTAGATCATTGATGATGTGTTCCATCCCCGAAGGCAGGAAATATTTGAGGAAAGTTCTAGGAAAAGACTTCTTTGAGTTTTGCTCTGGAAACAGACCTTGGAACATCTGAAAGGTAGGATCTGGGAGTGGATAGCAGTCATTAGAGGCACAGACTAGACTTAAGTACACATTTTTATTGTGAAACCATGTCACTTTTCCGTTATCTTGCTCCCATATTGCTTTAATACTAGTATTTTTCAAGAGTTCATACTTTACGAATTCTTAGCATTTTGATCAATGACCTTATTTCCTCAATTACCCCATTAAATCAGAATTCTGCATTGCAATGGATAAGCACATTCTTTAATAAACCATTTTCCTAATAGAATCCTTCTCAGGAGTTGGGTTAATTTATATGATCAACTCACTGTTTTTTAAATATAATACCTAGTCCTTCTCTTTGAAATGTTTGTTGTATATACAATGTCATAAATTCTATGGTTATATTTTAAAAAGCCATGTCTAATATAGGTCATATATCCAGATGTTTATACTCTAATGTACTATCGTTATTCTGTCATGTATATCTTTCTTAACAAACATGTAATTTGTAATACATGAACAATTAACTAAATAGCAATCAGTTCTGCTACATAATAATCAAGGCATTTAGCACTGTAATTCCGGTTCTTTTTCAAAACTTTGAGATAAATATGTAGGTACTATTACTAGTTTTGTTTTAAAAGCTATATGGTGCTAGGCATGTTAGTACATGCCTTTAATCCCAGCACTGTGGAGGCAGAGGCAGGTGGATCTATGTGAAACTGAGGCCATCCTAGTCTACATAATGATTTCCAGACCAACTGGTGTTACAGGGAGACCCCGTTTCAAAATGAAAAAATAAGAGAAAAATAAATAAAAAATAAAAGCTATATAATAAGTGCACCCTGAGATAAAATTACCTAAAGAATAGTATGCTACAGCTGACACATTGATTAACATCTTATTGTTTTACAATATCTATTGAGTATTTGAGCTTTAAATTGTTTAATGCCAGGCATGGTGGCATGTGCCCTTAATCCCAGCCCTTGGGAGACAAAGATGAGAGAATCTCTGTGAGATGCAGGCCAGCCTGGTCCACATAGTGACTTTCAGGCAGGATGGGACTAGGGATACCCTGTCAAAATTTTTTTGTAAACTCTGATTACTTAAGACACCATCAAATTCCATATAAATGTTAATGACAAAAACACTTCAGAGATTTCTGATAGATGAAAATTTAGAACTTTCTGAATAGGTTTCTTTCATATTTGTACAATCGATCTAGCAAACATTTATTGGGCACTTATTTTTTTAATAAATAGCTGGTGTCTGGGTACAGAAAACTATGTTTGATGTCTTTTAAAGAGAGCGATGTCAGTCTTCAAGGGTCCAAATAAATTGATATTTTATTTCACAGCATAGGACTCATATCATATCACTCTCCTTTGCTAGGTCAGATCATTTCCTTCTTGCGAACTGACCTCATGGGTAATGGATGCAGATCATTTGGTGGGAGTTATAGAATTCAGGTGTTTAATGGCACAGTTTGATCAGTCTCACTATGGAGATGGCATTGCCATGGGGGTTGAAGTCCTGTGATGTGGTTGCTTCTCCCATGAACAGTGGTAGTTTTGGCTTTCTAGCTCTTCATTCAGCGACAGATTTCCAAAACTGTCCTTTTTTCCCCATTTCCTCAGCTAACTCAACCAAATTCAGCATATAGCCTACATTAATACATATAATCAGGATATGGCAAATTCTTGCTGGCCTGGGATCTATTCATTTTCTTTAATGTGATTTATATTTCTGTCTCAAATTTGTTAAATGTTGATTTTATGACTTAACTCAGTGAGGCAATCTCATATTACCTGTAAAGGATACCTCAACTCCTATTGCCATAAATCTAAACTTTGATTCACAGAAACGTTGACAGGTTATGTGGTCTGCAGTTTAAGAGATCTTAATGGTGGCTTTAGATGAAGAGAGGAAATAGAACTGTCCACCTGGGAAAGACATCTTCAGTGAGCTCCAGATTGGAAAGAGCTTACACTTTGTGTTGTGGGTCAGAAGATGATCAACGAAACAACAAAACAATATTTTCTTGGACTCACTGAGGTAGTCTGACCACAATAAGTGAGATTGTCTCACAAACTTATAATATTTCATGTTATCTAATAGAAAAGTTGCCTTAATTATTAAAGAACATTTAAAAACCATATATCTGTATTATGGGTCCACATGTTGCTTATAAAGAGATAAATCTGAGATTTTCCTGGCTGTCACTGAGGGCTGTATCATACATTGTTTGTCTCTGCAGTTCCCACACACAGTGTGCCGAATAGAAGGCCAAGAACCATTTATTGAATAAAATGACAATTTATGATTAGTATATGGCATGTCTATATAATTAATGTGCTTTTGACCTATTTGAAGAAATTTAGAAATTTGCTTTCTTAGATGGTAAATAACTCTCAAATCCTAATTTGCCTGTGACTTTTCTTTCTGAGTATGTGTTTATAATGTCTCATTCTAAAAAAGATTCTATCATCTTCAAACAAAGATGATCAGGAAAGTGCTAAAGAGCTCTTTAGGCTTTCTGATTCTGTACAGTCACCTCCATGAAATCTAAGACACAGCACTGTAAGTGCTGTTACGAAGCCCTCTTCCTCTTCATTGCCTCTGCACTGTCTTTACGTAGCACGTTTCCAGTTTACAGATTGAATTCCATATGCAATTTTAAAGGCAGTTCTCTGTCAGTTATTTAAATCTGTTTTAGTAGCATGTACAAGATGAAATGCTTCAATTAACTTTTCTTATGCACTGCAGATATTTTGAAAAGCATATAATTAATCAGTGAAAAGTCACGTTCTAATAAATTAACATTCTCGGTGTCGACACCTCTGACATTTTTGTCGTTGCTCTCTTATTATCATTGAAGTTATAGTTCCCCTTATGCTTGATAGTGTCAATGCATAGACTTCTTACTAAGATATCAAATGTAGGGATTGGTAATATTTTGAAGTGCCAGGAATACTATGTTATTCTCATTCAGTTGAATAACATGGAGAATTTCTAATTCTAAAGAGGCAACATTTATTCTACTATTGTATAAAACATTTTCTATTGTGGCTATTCTCATAACAATCCATGTGTGTTGTTGCTGTTTAAAATACACACACTGTAATAAGTAATATTTATATGTAGATCATGTTTCCTGTTAAATAAATATGTCTATATATGATCTTTTCAATCAGATCTGTCAAGATCTTTATCTATTAGATGGTCTGGTTTCCCTGGCTTAATTTTTAATACATGTACTAGTATTTTGGCTGAAAGTAGTGTTTATGTATTTTATAGGGCTGGGAATTTGTTTAAATCCAGATTGTAAAAGCTCCATCTATTTCTTCTAGAAATTATTAGTGAGATCATTTCTTTATCACCTGTAGTTGAAAATTGGGCTTTTAAATAGGGATTTTTAGGTGCTGAAAGATACGTAAACAGAACGTAATTATGTGGGGTACAGCTGAAAATCATACACAGCAAAAATACTAATAGCATTTTGCAATACAAAATGAATTTTATTATAATGTTAAGTTTTTGCAAAATATCTGAAAGCAGTGATTGGTTTTGTTTATATAAACAGAGAGCTAGAAAAAGAAATAGATCTAAATTCTCAAAACATGAAATACACACTTTTCACCCACCTCAAATATGGCAAATCCTCATGACAGTTTGGGGGTTCCAAATTTTGGAAACCAAATCAAACTAATGTGAAATATCTTCTGAATCCCAGTAAAATGAAAATCTGACACAAACTGTTTTTATGCTAGTTACCTACCACAGTGAAGACATTTCTGTACAAGTGTTCATGAATTTGAGTGGTTTTAATTTGGCCACTAATCAGCAAATCAGAGAACCGATTAGTTAAACAACTGATTTCATACAGTTTTACAAGATTATTTATGTTTTGTACCAGTGTACACATGAATGTGTACATGGCTTTGATGCAGTTTTGTGATTTGTAAGAGTAAACAGGCCTTAAAGCACTCTAAATAGCCCTACATTGCGTGGAACTCTTCTAAAGAACAAATCCATAGATTACTTGTGCAATTAATATGAAAAGCAAATGAATTCATTAGCTGTCTTTTAAAGAACTGAAATATGGAACTGTTCTACAAAAGAGCTGATTGTAGTTCAGATCCCATGAGTTTAACCTTGAATTTCATTGATAATGTATCCATGTGAAAATGATCTTCTTCCAATGATGATAAATGCTGAAATCTGGGGATATTTTCAAATATAAATGATATTCTTGTATTTATTGGATACACTTTAGATTTAATGATACTGTAAGATAGTTTCATAATGGCTATAACACAGTTGGCTTTCCAGATAGTGTTTTATACTCTGAATTGTTTTCTGGGTGATATTCATTTATAAATTTAGTTAGTAAGCACTCCATATGCACATATCAATGTTGAAATGATTTCTGGCAAAAAGTTAAAGGAGAAATTGTTTCATATAATGAAGTCTTAGTTGAAGGATTTAAAACTTACACTTAAATTTTGCATTCTATCTTATATAGAACAAACAAGTTTACTTTCTTTAAAAATATATATATTTCTGTTTATTTTATGTGTAAACATTTTGTCTGAATGTATGTTAAGTACACCAGTTGCGTGCAATGCCCATAGAGACCAGAAGAGGGCATCAGATCCCCCTAGAACTAGAGTTATAGTTGGTTGTTAGCTGCCATGTGGATACTGGGAACTGAACCCTGGTCCTCTGCAAGAGCAGGCAGTGCTTCTAACCACGGAGCCATTTCTTCAACCTCCGAATTTACTTTCTTAAAAGAGCATTAATCTCATTTTCATACCCATCAGTATAAGATGCCATTGAGTGTTGCTGTATTTTTCTATTTTAGAATTTTAAAATATTTTTTGTGTTGTGTTTTTTTTGTGTCTCTGTGTGCGTGTGGGTGTGTGGGTGTGCTCACCTCTGTCTATATGCATATGGAGGCCAGAGATCAGCTTTGGTGTCTTCTTCTGTTGTTCCCCACAGTATTTTTTAGACATAGGATCTCTCACTAAATTCAGAGCTCACTGATTTGGCTAGACTGGCTTGTCCATGAACCCCTGCACTGAGGCTACAGGTGAGCATCACCACAGTTGGCTTTTATGTGGGTTCCAGGAATCTGAACTCAGTTGCTTGTGCTTTACAGCAAGTACTTTACACTCTAAGCCATCTCCCTACACTATGTTGATGACTGTTGTTTTGTTTTCTTTTTTGTTTAGTTTTGAGACAGGGTCTCACTTTGTAACCTTGGCTGGCCTGGACCTCCCTGTGGAGACCAGGCTGACCTAGAGTTCACAGAGCTCTTCCTTCCTCTGCCTCCCCATCGCTGTTTTTAGAGGTATGAGCCACCACACCCACCTTTTGGTTGCTAAGTTTTTAAGCTAACATTTTTAGAGAGAAGCTGTTGTGTTTTGTTTTGTTTTATGAGTATACTTACTGTTAGTGGGGGTAGGACCTGTGAAATAAGTGTGAGCATTTGAAAAGAAAGAATAGAGGTGTGAAATAGTAGAAAAAATTAAAGATAGCTCAAGAAGAACCAGAACAGAGAACCCAAAAGTGAGGAAAAAAAATTCACTAGACTTAGTATAATCGATCTAGAAGACAGTCAAATGACAAGTAAAATGTGCGATCTTTTTTTCCTCCTATTTATTATTATTATTTTTTTAGAAAATGTAAATAAAAGAAAATCAGAATTTATGTCAATCAAGGAGCCTTCCTGCTTGAGGAACTTCGGTAGTAAGATAAGAATGGTTTTTCATAGAAGGTGAATGTTAAGCTCTGGGATTCAATGGGAAGAAACAAACTTCTTGAGATACCTGAAAGCTAAGAACTGGAAGTGGGTGAGGCCTAGACAGGTTGGTGGGAGAGCTGAGGCCTTAGGTGTGGGAGACTTAAAAACTGGCCAATAGAAGCAGGGTAAAAGTTGAGACCACAGGGCTGTGGATGTAGCTCAGGTGGTGGAGTGCTTGCCTAGCATAGACAAGGCCTGTGTTCTTTTTCCAGTTCCACATAAATCAAGCATGGTATCACATGCCTGCAACCAATCGCAGCATTCAGGAAATGGAGACAAGAAGATCAGGAGTTCAAAGCCACCCTCTGCTGCATGGCCAGTTTGTCTATTGTGGGGGAAAAAGTCAGAATAGGTTTTTAAGAAACTGGTGCTCTGACTAGTGTCACTTTGGAAACATCTTTTGGCTTTAACTTAACATAATATTTTATACTATACTTTGTGTGTGGTATACCTTAACTCCTGTCCTAAGTACTGTATTCTAAAATCATCAGAGATGCCGTAGACATTGGTCTCAGCTGCAATCTTACTCAACTGCAATGGGAAGAAGGTTTGGTGAATCTGTAAACCCGATCGAGACAGTAAGGACTTTCCCTGTCTCCCAGTTTTGAGAGGTAGCAATGAAGACTCCATTTGATTTTGGATATAGGTGATGGGCTTTTGCATTAAGGGTTTTCATTCTTGCCTGTTGATTTTCCCTTTTAGTCTGAAGTGTCTATCATCTAAGCATGGAGTGAAGAGACTCTTGAACTCACTCTTTGCCTAGAGGCTCAGAATCTCCATGTTGGCTTTTACCTATGGAAACATTTTTCTGGCATTGACCTGTGATACTTCATCAATGAAAATTTATGAGATGAAATAACGTTAGTATATATTACTGTTAAAGAAAAGGATTGTTAAACCCATAAATAAGATAAAGGTGTATATTTAACATGTTTAAGAGACACTGCTTTTAGGACTATTAAAAGGAACATTTATTTTTAAGATTTTTTTCAAAATGTTCTCACATCCTACATAGAGTGTGCAGACTACAATTGAACATAATATTTAGTTAGACAGCCTCATAAGAATCTAGTTTCTGATCCTACTTAAAAATAACATTTTGTTATTGGAAAATATTTGATTACACATTTTGTAAATTATGCAATTGAATGGGACCCCTCCTATCTCCCGCCCCCCCTTCTCCTTCTTCTTCCTCCTCCTCCTCCCCCTCCCCCTCTTCCTCCTCCTCCTCTTCTTCTTCTTCTTGTCTCCTTCTCCTTCTCTTCCTCCTCCTCCTCCTCCTTCATCTTCTTCTCTTCCTCTTCCTCCTCCTCTTTCTCCTCTTCTTCTTCTGTCTCCTTTCTCATTTTTCTCTTTCTCCACCTCCCCCTCCCCTTCCCACTACTCCTCCATCTCTAAATGTGGGTCCCCTGGATGGAAATTTCATCTCAGCCTAATTTGGAAAATCGGACACTAATATTTACCTGGTTAAGGGAGCAATGAGCATTAGAAACTACAAACAATCCTCCTGGAGTGGTGACTGACACATGGTACACTAAACAGAATGATGGTTTTTATCAGATTGTTTGTAAGAGTTAGGAGCTGAGAAAAGTTGACTCAAATAATAACAAAGGAGTAGATACCATACACTTATCTTAAATCACATTCATGTTAAATTGCCCTCTAAGGAAGGAGAGACTTTTACTTCTCATTAGCATCAGTTTTGTTTGTTTTTCAAGTATCTAAGTCTTTGCCTAAAAACTTGACACGATACCCGTGTCTCTCGATGAATGCTCTTTAATCTATCTGGGAGTTTTCAGGTAGACAGACTCATAAATCTTGTTTGAAAAGAAATGTGTACATAGATATAAGGCAGTTATTAATGCTGTTGTATTCAAATCAATTACTGATGAAATGAAAGTAAAATTACTTAATTAAAGCAAATTACAAATAAACCTGCTCTGTTTGTGAGGGAAATAATTAGAATGTAATTATACAGTAGTAATGTATTCCATTTAGGGATGGCAGTTCAGAAGCTGTATTTGCAGGCAGGTCAGGACTGCATGGCTTATGTACCTCACTACCAGCCTTGTCCAGAGTGATATTTTTTGTATGAACTTGTTTACTTGTATACTAAAATGTGCTGGTGAGTGAATTACTGATATCGCTCTGAAATTTCAAAATTTCCATACCAATAGTTCTACATGTATGAAATCATAGGTCATCTCTCTGATTCTTATCTGGAAGTCTCAAAACTTTGTATCAAATATGTGTCCTTTCTGTTTTTTCTGTAATCCTCTGAAGAATCAAGGAGAAAACTGAATGTCTTTTCAAAAATTTCATAGCAGACTATACATAGCTCGATTTTGTTTTCAAGTGTAGACTTTAACTGTCCTTTGGTCAGAGTTCCTGGCATAAATACTGAGTGATCCATCCCTATGAGTCATCCTTCCATCCCTATAGCTGACTCTTTTTCTTCAGCAGTAGTTTCTTCTCAACAGCTGGGATGGGGTTATCAACTTCTATCTTGTTCTCTCATTACTTGATTACTGTGGCTCAGCTTATCTCCCCTGTTGGATTGAAAACTGCTTGAGGGTAGGGAAAATGACTTTCTAATCTCTGTAACCTGAGCATAGCAGACAGAGTGGGGCTTTGGAGCAGGAGTATGTATCTTGCTATGCTGTGTTTAGTTTTCATTTACTAGAGTGCAAACTAGGATAAGTTGGAGCTTATCTTTCCCAGTTGTAGGGATCAATAAAATAACTTTCACAGAGTTTTTTTTTTTTTCTTACAGTGCCTAATATACTTCCAGAAACCAAAAATACAAGTTTCTCATTTTCACAGAAGCTAGTTAACACAGTGCTTAATATATGGTCGTCTCTCAGTTTAAAAAGCTACCTACTATCAGGCATTCTAAGTTAATATGTGTTGAATGATTGAATACATTAAAAATCCATCTTGGTTACTCTGGATAGCACTTGTTGTTACTGATGGGTTTAGTCAGTTCAGTTATGCTATCTACTGAGGACTCCAGAGATCAAATCACCTAGTTATTCTTACAAGGCAGAAAGAAGTGCTCTGGAGTGAGCGCTAGCTTAGACTTGAACTCTCTTCTCAGCACGCAGTGAAGCAGAATACAGTGTTGGACTAAAAGGTCAACATGCTTCGGAGCTTCACATGGCCTCATAAAATATATCTTTCAACAGTAATGCGATAGAATTTGAGATGATTCCACAAAAGACTTCAGAGTACATCTATAGTGAGTTTTGGTGTGTTAACATCAAGATGTTCATATACTAATTAAAGGGACTGAAACTTTCCCCCAGTTAATTTTGTCATTTATAGGTAAGCAGTGTAAAAGCTTGATGTTATTGCTACTATTATTCTTTTTAACTAATAGTATTTCTAATCTCTGTGATACAAATTCTTTCAAATCTAGATCGACCCTTTAGTAGATACATGGAAATGATGCGCAATCCTGCTGCTATTCTTAGTCAAATTTTATCCAGAATAGAAATAAAAGATCATGTAGAAGCCTATGAATCAAATGACTCTTCCTTGAAACTGTTAGACAGTTCTATTTATGCTTGATTGTGAGGCCAGACCTCGATTTTCCTCAGGCAGTTATGGTAATTATCACATTTGTCCATGATGTAATGATTATAATAGTACCTGGGGTCAGAAGTACAGCCTTTACAGAAGGTTTTATTTCCCCCTTAGTTTAATCCTTTCTTGAAATATTGTTCAATGTGTCTAAATAATGTCCAAGCAATTTGTTTGATGAATAATCATTATCCAGTTTTGCTAATGTGTTTGTAACAATTCCTATAGTTCTGAAAAACAAGGGAGGGCATGTAGTTGGGAGAATATCAGACTCTCACGTTATATGTATTTTAACAGTCCATCTTTTAAAAGTACATTTATTTATTACTTATTTATGTATTGTGTGTGTGTATTCATGTACACCATGTATGCATACCATGACCCATATATGGAGGTCGGAGGGCAAATTGTGGGAGTTGGTGTCAGTTCTGTCTTTCTACCTTGAAGGTCTTGGGACCAAACTCAGGTCTTCAGGCTTGAAAGTAAGCATTTTGCCAGCTGAGCCATCTTATTGACCCCAGGCCATCTTGTTAACATGTAATCTTTTCATCCTTCTTGTATCCAAACAAAATTGTATTTTATTTGCAAGCTTATGAAATGTAATTTGCTTGGAACAAAAATATGTGAATTAAGCTCCTAATATTTAGCTGGGTATACTATGTAGGAAAGCAGTGTATTTAATCCTAAGGGAACTGAATGTATAGGCTTGATCTGTAAACTTATAGTAACAATTTAATGATAAGAAGTCCTATCCATATTTGTGTTAAGAAGACCGTTGTGATAATCAATGAGTAGTTTTCTGTTTAATTTTTTTTCTTTTTCTTTGTACTGTGAGTTCTCTGAGTCAGTTACTATAAAAACCTTTGTTTGCTGGCAAGATTTGTTTTAAATTACAATTAAAAATTAGGGTGACCCCAGTGACCACACCAAACTCTAATGGAGACTTCCAATCCAATGCTTCTATAGATGGTCCTAGTTAAACTAAAGGGGTCACAAAACCCAATAGTCTTGAACTTGAGAAAAGGACTGACAGGGATGGGAGGTGGGTGTTGTTAGAGACCTGAAGGAGATAAGAGAAGGCGTGGTGCCAAGCATGGTTGCACAGGCCTTTAATCCCAGCGCCTGGGAAACAGAGGCTGGTGGATCTCTGTGAGATCGTGATCAGACTGGACTATATAGTGAGTTCCAGGGCAGCCATGGCTAAGAAAGACCCTGTTTCAAAAAGCGTCCCTTTCTCCCAAAAAGGGTGCGGGAAGAGATACATTATGTACAGGTATGAAATTGTCAAACAAAAATATCAAAAATAAAAATTTTGCGGTTGTAAAGAAAAAGAAATTGGGTGGTCCTTAAGGTTGGCTAGCTCTTGGGATGGCTGGCCCTTAGACAGCTGGCCCTTCAGATGGTTGGTCTTAGGATGACTGGGTACTTCAGCATTCCCCAAGATGCTTTGTTTCACTGCTAAGTATATGAATATTTGGAATTTTAATGTGCTTTCAGAATAATATATCTGAATGGTCACAGTTCTGAAGACAGATACTATTAATTGCATTTACCACTTTATTACCAAACATTTATTGCTCTAAAATGTCCTCCTTCCTGCTTGAATGTGATGTTTTAGCTTCCTTGCTGTCTCTGGGGCCCTGAGCTTAGCGGTGAATATCCGTTTGTGAGGTTCCATCTGTACACGCTTGGATCTTCTGGATTACTGCCTTTTGAGATAAAGGAGCTGATCCAGAGAGTTAACAGAAGGGAAAGTGAAGCATTTGCTTGAAATATGAGGTCTGTCATCCCATCTAAGAGAAAGAAGGGGAGAGTCGCTTGCCTAGAACTCCATGATTGGAACTAGATATCTAGGGATGGAAGATGTCTGCTACTCGCCTTCATCTTTGGGCAGCAAATCCAATCTGTCTTAGGCAGGTCCTCTTTTCTCTCACTTGATTTCTTTAGCTACTTTGGATGGATTTGATGACTTAACTGTGTCTAGGATCATTCCTTTCTTCAAATCCCATATCTAGTCCACCATGAACCAGTGGTTCCAGTTCTCAAATAGCTCTTGAGTTTAAGCAGGTTCATGCTTGCAACTTCAGTCTGCAGCCATTTAAGTTAAAATGTCATAACAGGTTCTAGCTGGTCTTTTGACTTCATTCTTCCTTCTCTCTTTCTGGTAGTCTATACAATCCACAGACCTGGACTTTCTAAACCCAAATGAGATTATGGTTCCATTTTTATAAAAGAAAAACATCTTTCCATCAAACGAGAATAAAATTGCAATCAGTTTTGAAGTGAGAATCTCTTCCTCCCTTCTTCCCTTTCACTAAACTTCATCCTGACCTGCTTTCTTCTCCTGGCAAGGCAACTTGTGTCCTATCTTGATGTCTCAGCATCATTTTTTTCCCATAACCTTACTTGAAGAAGCCGTCTTTTCCTAAGTCATTTCTTTGGCTGCATCTTTACTATAGGTGTAGAAGCCCTCCCAACCCAATCTGTGATATTTCCCCATTTTATTGCCTTTATTATATCTAGCAGTGCCTGAAATTCCTTAATTTATATGTCTCTTCTCCCACCACATATGTGAGGAATGTTATAAGTCTTGTTCACTGATGTAGTCTCAATACCTGAAATAGAGCCAGGAACACAGTGGACAATAAATGTGAACTTATAGATTAGTTGGTTTGCTGTCCTATCCCCTCTGTAAATAGAATTAGCACAGGGTTTTAGACTATGCTATTCATTCCAAAGATAGTACTGTGGAAATCTGAATGCTGAGGACCGAGATTGCAGGGAGAAAGTACATAATAAAAACCCTGCCTTCTGGCTATTGACCTGCTGGTCCTT
The DNA here is from genome assembly GCA_035773235.1 of Eospalax fontanierii. NCBI lineage: Eukaryota > Metazoa > Chordata > Mammalia > Rodentia > Spalacidae > Eospalax > Eospalax fontanierii. Next base: position 25,875,056 of record CM069530.1, read on the forward strand.
TCTTTTCAGGTTATGACCAACCTCCCATTTTTTGTGTGTTTCCTTCTTTTGTAACATATAGGGGTACTTGAAAGCTCTAGACCACAGCAACCCCTGTGGATCTGCTGTTTATCTGAAACTCTGAAGAAGCGGTTTTTACTGGGTCTCAAGTTTTGTAGAATCAAGTTCAGTTCTTCCCTTGCGGGGGCCCCATTGTTTTCAACGTAATGACTGGATGAACTTGAAAATTGTTCTTCAGTTTCTCAAAAATCAGTTCCTTCAGTTTTAAAATGAGAATAATAAAGTAATAATACCCCCAAAACAAGGTTTAAAGAATGAAATGCAGTGACTTGCGTAATGCATGGTCACTCATTTTCTAGCACCATTTGTTGATTTCATTTTCAGATTTTAAACATCTGCATATATTTTTCACACTATGATCTACTGTTCTGAAGGTAGGGGAATTAAATAGTAATACCTACTCAGTATTATCTGGAATATGTGTCACTTACATTCCAGAGAATATATTTATTTTTCTGAATTGATTGATATAATATTTAAAATATTCTTATCTATTAAACATACTAAAAACTAAGTCTACCATCTTAGAAATTTCACTCTCACAAATCTATTATTGTGTTTCACAAACGAATTTTGTTACTTTTGCAATGGTAACTTTGTATAGCTTTTCTACTTGATTTTGTATTATACTTAATAGTATTGTAATTATTATGGTTGATAATCATTGTAGTTTCATGGTCTCAGTACTTAGAAAATGAAATGATTTGTAAAAACTAATCACGTTTCATTTCTTTAGTACCTAGATATTTGGAAATAGACTTTTCTAAAGTTAGTTAATTCCATGGGAAAACTATACTTTATAATTCTTTAGATACAACTAACTCAAAATTTTGATGATAGATTAGGATACAAAAACAAGCCTGCTATATATCATAAATTGCCTTTATTTGGGTGGATTTGCTATCATCAGTACCTGACTGTTGCCCATAATATAGATCAAATGTGGTACTCTGAATGTGATTAACTATCTGGAAGAGGCAGTGTTAATCTAGACCCCACAACTGGAAAATATGAGGATTAAAAATTGAATTGATTAATATTTTTCACAGCATTATCAGTGAGTAAGGACTGTTAGGTGGAACTGACGTAATGGGATTTCGTTCAGAAAATAGTATCTTCATTGTGATGGTGTTCCACTGAGTATTTAGTAAAACGCTATTTATTGAGAGCAATTTAGAGTTTAAACAGAGATCTAGCCCTGCATCTTGGTTACTTATAAAGCTTTGGTGCAGATTTGGAAAGAAGTTTGGAGTTTTATGTGAAGCATGACTCTTAGAAATATTCCATTGATCCTGTCTCCACAAACTGCCAGTAATGAAAAGCCTTTGATAATGAGGGTAACAGTCTTCTACCCATTTTATGTACCGTTTTCTTAGCTAATGAATTGGAAGAAAAAGTCCACAAGGACCTGATCGTTTACCTCTCTGATAGTAATTTGCAGATGATGAAGAGCTGCGGCTCTTACTAACCATGTCCCATAATAACATTTGATGTAAGTAGCTGTTCGCCATTTTGTATTGTGGTTGGAGTCAGAGAAATAGAAAATTGGTCATTTCCCGGCAGATAAGCTGTAAGTTTCAGTTCAGGCAGAAAGCTGTATGTACTGTGATAGGTTTATAATTATTACCTGAAGATCGATGGTTTTTTGGTGAGTGTAAATTTGTGCAGCAGTAATCCATTAAGAAATCAATAATCATTCCATTCTGATGTGTGGTTCTTATTCACTGTTATAAATGTGTGCCAGAAGTTGAAACCAATGTATTATTTGAGGTGTGTGTGTGTGTGTGTGTGTGTGTGTGTATGTATGTGTAATTATAGTTGAAAAATAAATAAATTCTTATATATGTTATATACATGTTAGTGTGTGTTTGATTTGTGTGTTTATGTTCATGCATGTGCACATGCGTGTTCAGACAAAAGGTTGATCTGGGTTATTTTTCTTCATCACTCTCTGCTTTCTTATTTGAGACAGTGTCTCTTTACTGAACCTGGAGCTCACTGATTCTGCAAGCTGGTGCCTCTCAGCCCTGGGATTACAGACACATGCCACTATTTTTCTTAGTGCCTGAGAGCTGAAGTCAGGTCCTCATGCTTGTGCAACTGGCACTTACCAGCCAAGCATCTCCACACCCCCTCTTTTTTTTCTTTTTGATCTATTTATTTTCATTTTATATGTATGAGTGTTATGCCTGCATGTATGTAAGTAGACTGGTGTTGTGCAGTGCTCAGGGATGGCAGAAGAGGGCATCGGATCCCCTGGAACTGGAGTTATGGACAGTTGTTAAACGCCATGTGAGTGTTGGGATTTGAGCCTGAGTTTTCTTCAAGAGCAGTCAGTGTTCTTAACCTCGGAGTCATCTTTCCAGCCTCCAGTTCTTTTTTTTTTTCCTTCAGTCAAATGCCTTTTTCTTTGCCTGTATTCTTTTATCCCATAAGGCGTGCTTACTGAAAGTCTGTTTTCCTTACCTTTTAGAAGTTATTCCAACCTGTTTTACATGTTTCTCTCTTCTCTTCTCCAGTTTTACTTGGTGTTTATTATTGAAAAATATTTGCCCGTTTAAATTAACCTGTTATTTCTCAAATCTAGAAGAAATCCACTGCTGCTTGTGCATGGAAAGTTGAAGATTCATGTTTTTTAAATTAAAATTTTAACCTTAAAGCCATAATCCCAGAGAAAACAAATGTGGCATTTACTTAGTACTAGCACTTTATAAGCACTGAGCTAGATGTTGGAGGAACCAGGCGTAGTGCATTACTGACTCTACTCTCAAAGGAGTGAGAAACAAGAAGACATCAACACCAATAACAGAGATATGAAGAAAGGGAAAATGATGGGCAGAAAGGCAGCTTTGTAACCATTTACTATATATCCAGAATTTTGGTGTTTTGGTGAAATAGTGTGGGGGGATGATGCCTTGTCAGTGGGGTGCTTCTTCCCACAGGATGTTATAAGATTCTAGAGTTGGCGATACAAGAGCAGTCCATTTAGATAGAGATTCTAAATCAGATGTTGTAAGAACATAATATAAAGTGAAAACAGTGGAGAAACATATAAAATGAAAAGTTCAGTCTTTGGTTTCTTGTAGGATCAGTCTTTTAACTACTTTTCCTGTGTATACATTTGAGGGGGGTCTTTTTGAGACAAAGTCTTCCTGGTAGCTCCAGCTGGGCTAGAACTTACCATGTAGACCAGGCTGGCCTTGCTCTCATAGAGACCCCCTGGCCTCTGCCTCCCAAGTGCTTGGATTAAAGTCATGTGCCGCCACTCCCAGCTCATAGTTTTAAATATATATATGGACATTCAGGTCTCTACACGTTTTCCCCTTCTTAATGATAATGATAGGAAGATTATGTGGCACATATTGACCCTTAACTTGGGTTTTTTTCTCTTAGAAATTTGTTATATCTACCCCTTTTTCCTTGCTTCCTAGAATATATTATTCAGTGGAGGATATGCAGTGTTTTTCTTCACTGCTAGATTGATTTAATACTTAGCTGGTCTTCACTGATGGCCATCTAGGTTATTTCTGGTTTTCATAGGGAATGTCCATGTCTATCCATTTACTTTTGTACACATCCATAGGTTTAGCTGTGTCAGGAAGTCTTTGCAGTGACCGTTTTAGTAAATAAAGCATGACCAGTTTGTTTTTTGAAAATGTTACCAGTCTACATTACCCTCAAGAGGTGTATGTGGTTCTGCTTTTTCATTCTGACAACCCTGCTGTTTTTTGATTTGGGGGCATCTAATAGTGAGAAATGTCACATGGGTGTATTAAAAAATTTTAAATTATGTCTTTCTAAATATCATTTCAGGTTTGTTGACTAGAAAGTCTATGTTTATTTTCTGTCCCAGAAAATACTGTTGGACTTAGGGCTCAGGAGAAACTATAATTAAAAATGTTAAAACCTAGGAGAAATGAGATTAAAAATATTTGGGGTAGGGGTTGAGCCATGTTTTGAAGCATGTTTATTAAAACATATTGAAAGAATATAAATTGTTTGATTGATAGAAGTGAAAACATTTGAGGTCCTCCATGCCAGAGCAGATGAAGCTGCAATTGTCTTGTCTACCTTTATTCTAATGTGGAAATCACATAGGAAGCCTTCCAAAGTTATTAAGCGTAGCACTTTAATACATTTCAGAAGCTAATGAATCTTCATTGTTATACCTGGAACCTGGCCATTTGTGGAAATATTCTTTTAGGAGAAAAGTGTGTTTATCTAAAAAGTAGAAGTGGGCAGTAAAGATTTCAAAAAGAAACATAACCTTCTACTTTAAAATTTAGTTAATTACCACATAAACTTTCTGATGGGTTATAAGGAGATACACTGTGTAGAGGTATGGGAGTGAGAACTTGATTTCTTTTGAAACTGTCTGGACTGCTGAATAACTGTTCCTGGGAATTGATACATGTCTGGAATTGTCTAGACACTCACAGGCTGAAAGCTGAAGCCTGGTACCTTGTCCCTTATACATTTGCTAGGGAACTGGGAGGTCTGGACTTATCCTATCCAGTCCTCAGTTGGGAAGCAGGAGTCTGGTAGAGAGAGAGAGCAGGGGCAGTTCCTTTCCTGGCATGTTTCTACATGAGCAGCTGCTCGCCAGATGTGTTGTGGAGCTTTGTACGTCCACATTGTCCAAGAACTAGATTGCCGGCAAACTGTTAAAAACACACTAGAGGCCACCAAGGAGTATATTTTTCAATATGTTCACATTAGTGAGTTAAATTGTTAAGGTGATGACTCACTCACACTTAACAAGATTTGTTCTTTAACATGAAGACAACCCCAGAGAAAAACCTGACTGTCTTTTCCTTTCCTCTGAATGTCAGTTTGAGGAAATAGCTGATTGACTTGCTTTTTACTATAAAACCACGTTTTAAAACATTGGACATCCAAGTTCTCTTCTGGAGTACAGTTCCATGCATGCACATGTGTGTGTGTGTGTGTGTGTGTGTGTGTGTGTGTGTGTGTTATATCTCACCACTGAAAATGACTTCTGAATTAAATATTTGGAAAGGACCCCAAAGGTCATTTAGCACAACTTCCTAAACAAAACAGGAATGTTCTTGAGTGCATCTTGATAGATGGTCTCTGAGATTTTGCTTGACCATGTCTGTTCCAGAGAAAGGAAGATCTGCTGTTGTTTTATGATCAGCTGTGATTCTTAGAAAGTTCTTTCTTGTATTGAGTCTCCATCTGTCTTTCCAGAATGCCACTGTCTTTGTAACTATGTTTTTGCCCCCTAAGTGTCTAAGGGGAATTTTAAATGCACTGTTCTATATTAATGGTTTGAACTTTCCTGTAGATTTTTAGAGGGTTTTGTCTTGACCATTGTGTTTCTAAGACTATCTAAATTTCTTCAGAGGAATAATAAAGCGGGAGCAATGTTTAATGCAGATATTTTGTGTTTTGCCACTTTATCCAAACAGTTGCAATAAACCAGAATGGTAACCAGCAAAGGAAGACAAAATGCTGAATGTGTTTTCTGTAATTTAAATCTTATTTATGTTACTCTTATGTTTTTAAACTTAAAATTTTTTGAATCTTTTATAGATTATAGTAAAATAATATTTTGCTTGAAACCTATACCTGTTCTGAAGACAAATATCCTCAGCTTTGTTTTATAATTCAACACAAAGCTTTGTGCATGAAACTCAGAATAGTAACTCTGTTACTGTAAAACCAGAGGAGTTTTTTTTTTTTTTTTTTGAGGCAGGGTCTCTCTGGAACCCCAGTTGGCCTGGAACTGACTATGTAAACCTGGCTGATCTCTATCTCACCAATATCTGTCTGCCTCTGCCTCCCAAGTCCTGGGATTAAAGGTGTGCACTACTGTGCCTGGCCAAAAAGCCTGACATTTTTAGACATGAAAGTAGAGCTAACCCCCTCCCCCAAAAAATAGAGATAGAGAAAAACTTTGCCAAACTTCTATGAAGGAAATGAAATCATCTTTAAGGGTTTTGTTTAGCTTAGGATGTGAAAATTTACCTCAGTTTTTCAGGGGACATTGCTTAGGAAAGATTCCTGGGTGAAAAGGCTAGTACCAAATTTCTAAGAGTGGTTCTGAGCACCCGGTTTGTTCCTCTAAGGACATTAGCAATATCTGAATTGGTTTACAACTTCATATTTCTCTCTTGCCTGAGTGGCAGTTTCATTGTTCCTTTATTGGATTTACTGTTGTAATTCGATATGGAATTGTGCTGGGAAGCATAGATTTCAGTATGTGCACCTCAGCAAGCTCAATCGTTAGGATGGTGACTCACCCACACTCAACAGGGAAATTAGCTGGCTTTGTCTGTGTGAACATTTGGGGAGGAGCTGACCCCAACTACAGAGATACCACCAGAGTCCCAGGTCACCTGTGGCAAAGCCTAGCCCTGTGCAGGACTGGAGTCTCTCTTAATTAGCAAGGCTAAATTTGGTCAGGCAAATCTTTGCTTTAGTTTAGAGAGTTGCTGTATTTGGAAGAGTCCCTGACTGAGAAATGATTAGATGCGCATTTAAGAGATGGGCTAACTCATTTAATTGTTTAAGGCTTCCTAGGGACTGCCATCATGAAGAAATTATGTAATTCTTAAGAGAGAATGGTCCTTACAACCAAGTTATTTTAAAATAGCTGTGCTGTAAAGTGCTGGTTGCCAGTCTAGCTGATCATAAGAATTACCTAGGATAGCTTGCAAAAGTCAAGAGTCCCAGACCCACCCCAGCTACACTGAATCAGAATCCTCAAGGGAGGGGCCTGTGACTCTAATCTGGATCATCAGGCAGGTGACTAAGAAACTTTATCAAACAGCCGGGAATGCCAGTGAACTGACTGGGAAGGGAACAATGGTGCTGTAGTAGCTGAGGCTGCACCGGGCTATCCTCAGACGCTGAGGTGTCCCTGGCTTTGCAGTGGATGATCGAAGAACTTACCTGAGTTATGTCTTTAGGGTCTGGTATAGGAGATCATAGAACTTCGGTAAGAAAAATAAGTAGAAGGTAAAGATGTATCACATAGATAGCTTTTTTGTTACAGTACACAGACTTTCTACTTTTTTTCCTCTGCATTTTTTTTCTTTACCTGCCTTTGCCTGTTTTCTTTTGAGAACTTCTCATATCTTTTTGTTTGGGATGAATTATGAAATCATGTGTAGTATTTTCCCACTGCATTTGATGAGATTTTTTTTTCTCTACTTTTCTAGTTATCTTCTTTCAAGGTGTTGACGCAAAATAGACACATGTTCCTGTTTCAGCCAGGGAACTTGTGTATCTGTTGACACTTCAGAAATAATCAGTTTAGATTTCAACAGCTGCTTAGAACTGCTCTAACAAAGCTGAGATGAAACTATTAAGAATGACAATAAATATCATTCTACTTTGTCTTCTGTCCCACTAATGCACTGATGACAATTTTAAGCCAATTCTGTGGTTATAAAAGCTCTTTGCTAGAGTTACAATTTTCTTTGTTGGACCTTCTAGAAGTTTTCAAAATATTTAGTGACCTGCATTCCACAAGTCATATTCCATAGTTAACTAGAACTATTTCATTGAGATCCTTTCATCGGTAGCAATTCTATCAGTGTTAGAAAGAAAATTCCAGGAACAGCCTCCATGATCTGTCAAACAGTTTCAGGGACTCTAGCCTCCAAATTGAATGGCTACTAACTTTCAGCAATGTAGCTAATGGTGTCAGCATGGTACCCAAGTACTGATTAGCCTGAGATAGGAAGTCATGTCCCCATGACTTGCAGCCAAAAGGAAAGGAGAGCTACGCGTTTTAAATACGTTTATGCAAAGACTTAACTGGCTGACCTTGCATTTCTCCAGCACTCCGTGGAACTAGATTAGAAGTTGTATCAGGCAACTTAACCAAGTTGATAGAATAGAAATGCATTTAGAAAACATTTTATCTAGTAGCAATCCTAAAAGATGATGATTACACATCTTAAATTAGAACGCACCTTTGTATAAGTTATAATACTGCGTGGAAAGCTGGGCATGGTGGCACATGCTTTTAATCCAGCACTCTGGAGGCAGAGGCAGGTGGATTTCTGAGAGATTGAGACCAGCCTGGTCCTACTAGCAAGTTCCAAGACAGCTGGAACCCTGTCTCCAAAGCCAAACAAAGAAGCCAAAAATGCAGAGTGTAAGATGAGGAGGTGTAAATTCTTCCTTTAAAAGGGTGAAGTTTTGCAGAGTGAAATTGTAAATTAGAAAATTAAATATTTGAATATTTTACGTTTGGTTTCAGGCAAATATAATGGTTTGCAAATGATATCTGTATAATTAATGCACAAGGTAACACTGATAACTTAAGAAGAATTGGAGGGTGTCTTCCTTCTAGTTAAATTATGGAATTAATCATTTTTCTTTCTGTAATCTTTTCACCTCATTCTTTAATAAAATCTGTCTGATATTCCCCTTCCTGAAAACGTTAATGACTCCCTTTACCTGTGACATGAAGTCTGAGAAGCTCTTTTGTATTTTATACTACACCCCTTATTAAACAACCCAGCCTATCTTTTTATCTTTATTCTTGAGACTCTCTTATTCTGTGCTTTCAGCCACAGATGGTTACTGTGCCCTGGATGTACTGTGTTCTTTCTTATTGCCTTACGTTGCACAAACCTTCCTCTTTCTTTGAATTTCCATCCCTTTTCTCATCCACATCGACTTCTGACTCCTTTGAATTGTCATCTTCCCCTGTTGTCCTGCAGCTCTGAACATGCACAGTCTCTGTTGTGGTGTTTGCCATACTGTGTTGTTACTATCTTGTTTTACCTTCTGCATTCAACCTTGAGGTCCTCCAGAGGAGAGACTGTAGCCTCTCTTCATACCTGGCACAAAGCAGCTACAACTTTCCCCAATGTCTGAAGGACACGACACTGGACAGGGAAAGCCAGTGGATTGGGGTAGGGACTGGGATAGGAGCTACCCATGAAGTTAAGAGATAGAATGGCTTGTGGAAGGAAAAAAAAAAGAGGGTGAGACTCACGACTGTAGCATAAGCTATCTTCAATAGCAAATCCTTTCTCCAAACAAACAGCTCTCCTCAGTAAGGTCAAACAGGTGAGACTGCTCCTTTTTTGACTGGGTACTTTCTAAGTGCGTGGTACTCATGGGTTCGTTAGTGATTACATTTTTTATCCTTAAGAATTGTAGGAAAGGCAACTTCTGATATTGTTTCACCTGCCTTTATGGCAACAGGATACAGATGGGGTCCATATAGGATGGACACCCTCAGACCCAGATTGTAATACAGAGCTAGCTGGACCTTGCTTCATGCTTCTCCCTCTGATTTTGAGCTGACCAAGATGGATGTCTGTAGTTGTGCCTCAAGCAGGGTAGAGTATTAATAAGCAGAATTCCGCCGGACTTCCTTCTGTGTGTCATCTGTAACAGGATAACAGTGGTACACCCTTTCTGCTCTGGCGTTCTCATGTTTCTTCTCTCCCACACTTTCATCTGGCCTATTTGTGCTGGCTCACACCTCTAGTCTTCCAATGAAATTCCTCTGGTTAAACTGAGGGAAATTTGTTGCAGTTTAGTCATTTACCGTTTGTCAAGCTGACCTAGTTCACTAAAAAAAAAAAAAAAGGGTTGTGGTGGGTTGAGTACTTAGAAAGCAGGAGGGGGGGCCACCGTTGCTCTAGCAAGTGTTGCCTACTTAGGCCTGGCTTTTGAGAAGTTCATAAACTATCTTTGGGTCCCTTTTACTATTCTGTCTTCTTTTCTTGCCCTCTGTTTTGCAAATGCACTTCCCCAGGCCAGGCAAGAGGGCTCAGATTTTAAGAGTACTTGCTGCTCTTCTGGCCTGAATGCAGTTACCAACGCCAACATCAGTCTATCCACAACTGCCAAGGACTCCAGTTCCCAGGGGTCTGTCACTTCTGTCCTCCCTGGATACCTGCCTTCACATGTGCACGTGCCCCGATTCAGACACACACACACACACACACACACACACACACACATACACACACACACAAATAAATATAAAATCAATCATAATAAATACCCACTTTCCCTATACCACTTGTTTGCTTCTTTGTCATGCTGCTGGGTCCTGCCTCTTACTCAGAATTGCCCAATTCTGATATGTGTCTTCACAATCCTTTGACCAACCCCAAACCTGTCTGTAGGCACTAGGAAATTTTTCCTCAGCTTTCTGTCTTGTCTTGGAGCAATTCAAGGCCGTTAATCCAAGCTGAGGTTTTCAGAGAGTGACAGGGCTTAATAGATTACTGCTGCTTTGTGTATTGTGTGTATCGGCAGAAGTATCCCTAGAAACTGACTCAAATCAGAGTGGCAACTGTCTAGTGATAGGCAGTTCAGGCACTACATCCTGCTGGTGGCCTTGAAGCACATGTTTTTTGGCAGTGAATATTATTCCATGTTCTGTGAAATTTGTAGCATTACTTTCTACCCAATCCAACAGTGATACCAGATCTGAGTTCAGGGGTTGTTTCATTAGTATAGATTATCAGTACAAATGACTAAACTCTTGCTTACAAAAAGATTAATATTAAGATCTAAAGGTGACTTCTTGTCCATTTATTGACCTTTGGTGTAAAAAGAAACAGCAAGCTAACAATAATAAGTTATTATAAACAACTGATTACAAAATCATAAACAAAATTAATAAACAATAATTAAAAAATCAGAAAGAAACAAACAGGAGAGGTCTAAAACAGAAGCTTTGTACAAAGATTAGCAACTGTTTTTCAGTTTGTTGTTGCTAGTGCTTTTTACTTTTGTTTCAATATAAGGACCCACTAGTTATAGTTTATAAATCAGAACAAACTCCTTCTAATGTTGTATAAACATAACTGAATACTCCATATATAAGTGCTTGACACAGTCAGAAGGGCACCTTCAGCCTGTCTGTGCTAGATAAGTAGTGCTCAGTCCTCTATAATGGTAATTTGGCAATTAAATAATTGCCATGATCATGAAATTCTGCCATGGAAAATAATTTCTGTTGTTTTGATAAGTCCCTACAAAACCATAGCTTTCCAATATCCCTAAAACTGAAAACTCCATAGGAATTATATATATATATATATATATGTATATATATATATATATATATATATGTATTTTTTTGTGGGGGGAGAGGAGGAAATGCACCCAAGTTTTCTGTCTGTGTTGCATGTGTGCATCTTAGGACGGCAGGAAAAGCTGGTTGGAAGACGACTCAGTATAGTATAGTCCTTAATATAGCACAGTGTCTTTTAAGTCTGTTAATAAGTCTCTCTTCTATTTCATTAGAGATACATTTCATTTTTATCCTGATTATGGTGGTGGGTGTGTGAGTCCATAGATGTTATAGAACTGAGCTGTGGTTTGAAGATATCTCTCATAAGTCTTGTTAGAACTTTATTCCTAAATCCAGATGTTGGTATTTAAAGGTAGAGCCTTCTGAGAGGTAAGCAGGGTTAGATGAGGTCATGAGGGTGGGACCCCATGAGAAAATTGCTGATTACACAAGAAAATAGAGATCTGAGTGCCTGCTGCACTACACTATCTGGACATGTGATGTTGTCCAGCGTGTTATGAAAGAGCAGGAAAGCCTTCCTCAGATGCTGGCCTTTGGTACTTCCCAGCCTCAAACTCTGAGAATGACATTTCTTTTCTTGCTAAATTTCTCAGGCTCATGTATTTTGATTTAGTAGCATAAAATTGACACAGACAAAATGATTGCTAAAAGGAAAAAAATAACATTTCAGTTTCTCTCATTAAAAAGGATATGAAGAAAAGATTTTTCACTTGAATTACAAAAGTAATGACTCTGTTCCCCAAATAACCAATGAAATGACTTAGTTCCTTATGATTATCTGATTGGCAGAATTAATAGAGTCCTTCCAATTAGCACCATTCTTGAGGAAATGTATTTCAAATCACAAATCAGAAATTGAGAAGTACATTTTTTCCCATTCAGAAGCAGAGCTGGGGAGTAGAGCTGATGATTACAGTTCTGGTCTTAGTGGCAACACAGTGCATGCAATCAGAGTGACATAGACCCGGATGTAGGGCCGATTCAGAATGGGATGGGGACAGATGGTCAGAGCAAGAGGAAGGAATAGCGACAGGTGATTTAGGGGTATGGAGTTAGAAGTTCTGGGATACTATTGCACAGTGACTGGTACATTGGAACTGCATATTTCAAAAGTTAGAAAAATGGAGTTTTCAAAGTTTTTCTCTATTAAAATACCATAATTTTTGAGACGATAGCTATGTTTTACTTGATTTAAAGATTATGTAATGTATGCATGCATCCCACTAATATGTATAATTTTCTCACTAATGTAAATCAAATAAGGAAATTCATAATAAAAAAATGGTACGTGGAGAATAATTGTTAGAGACCCTGGCAAAACCAAGTCTTCATTGATGTGTATGTGGATTTGTGTATGTCCCATTCTATAGTAAAATATTTGAGACTAGTAAGGTCTAAATGACAAGAACTGATATCACAGTTTTGGAGGTTTAAATTCATGGCCTTATTGTCAGCTCAGTTCTGGTGATGGCCTCAAGTGCTTCATCTCATGGTGGATTGTTTCCTGGTAGGCAGGTGTGAGCAGGAAAAGCCATTGGGAGAGGTAACATGGTGAGATAGGAAGGGAGAGAGACTAGAGAGGGACCAGTCTTACTCTTTTATAACCCTTTCAGAGCTAACCAGGGTTCCATGAGCATTACCTTAATTACCTCTGAGAGTACTATGCCCCTACCCATGATGCAGTTTCTTCCCCCCACCCCCGCCAGACCTGATCTTGTAGTGGTTCCATCACCTTCTACTCTGACACATTGGGGCCAGACTTTCTTCATTGGAACCCTTCCTTGGTGGTAAATCAGATCAAATCCATAGCAGCAGTCCTTTGGCTCTTTGATATGCCTAGTATTTAGTACTGAGTAGGTTCTCAGTAGGTAGCATATAGCAAGTGGGGCTTTCATCTGCCTGTGCTCAAATGTAGACTCCACTCACCAGTGATATGATGTTGGACAAGTTGCTTAACTCTCTTCCTCATTTCCCTCTGCTCTGAAGAGTGTGAAAAGCATCGCAGTCATAGGACTGTTGGGGGATCAGTTTGGAATTAACCGTTACAGCTGGAAGCAGGTCTGGGAAATGTACCTGTGTCACATAGTAGATGTTTGCAATGAATGATAAGACCGGTGTTCAGTCACTGCTGGAGGCGCAGAACAACCCTAAGGCCCACTGGACTGAGGATATAGTGTTGTGGCAGTAGCTTATGTATATCTTACTTGTTTGGAGGGTTTTAGAGATTCTATAAAATTAATTTATTTCATAATACAGCACAGAATATAAAGATGTCTAATTTTTAAATAATTATTTCTTCTCTTCAAAATATTCTTTCAACCTTACCTAAAATGCTATTGAGTAAAATTATTAGGTAAGTCAGTTACATGAGGGTTCATAATACAGGTTAAATGTGACTAATAGACATGAAAATTGTGATACTTAAAAAAATACATTTTAAAATTTTTTTTTATCTATTGTAGTTATTATTTGTGTGTGTCATTGAACATGTGTAGAGGTCAAAGAACAATGTTCAGGAGTAAGTTCTCTCCTTCCGCTTTGTTGGGGCAGAGTCTATCCTTTATAATGTATTCCAGGCTAGCTGGCCACAAAACTTCAGAGTGCTCCTCCTGTCTCTACCCCCTGCCCCCAACCCTCTCCAGAAGCACTGGAATTACAGATGCATGACCCCACATCTCTCCTTTTTTACTTGGTTCCTGGGGATCAAAAGTTGCAGGGCATCAGGCTTGCATAACATGTACTTTTACCCAATGAGCCATCTCATCGACCCCTAAATCATATGACATAGATTTTATTATAATCATCTTAGAAGGATGAAAGTAGTTTAATTAAAGGGACAAGAATTTTTTTTTTTTTAAGTGAAGGGTATCCAGAATGGTGGCTCAAACCTGTAATACCAGCACTAGGGAAACAGAGGCAGGAGGATTGCCAACAGTTCAAGGCTAGTCTAGATTACATAGTAATTTCCAGACTGGTGTGTACTACAGAGTGAGGTGTATAAGATGAGTATAACAGAAATTTTTATGTAATATTTACTCCGTATCAGGCAAGTTCTAAATATTTTTCATATCATTCACTTAACTGCACTGAAATTATCTGTTCATGTTATTTTCTATTCCTCTAATCATAGGAATGGATGGGTGAAATTGTTTGCTATATGACTAATTTTGCTTAACAAATATTTCCAAATATTGTTTTGTGTTAATAGGCACATGCACACTATTATTTTAAACAGCGACAGAGTATTGAATTATGTGATAATCAACCTACCTTTGCATCATTTTTATGTTCCTGCAACTAGAGAGTTAAACATTTAGTATGTTGATAACATGCCATTGTTTCAGTACGTGGTATTTTATTAACTAGAAAGTCAGTAAACTATAAAGTATTTTTCCTTCATGTACAGTAAGGCTCAGGCAGTCATCAGTATTTTTAAGAGTTTAACTTGGTTTTGTATAAGATTTAGGTATTTGTTTTGCCATGTACATAATTTGAATTTCTTGGTTACTGACCTTTGGTATATTACAGTAGTCTAATGCCGTTTGGATTTGATGGGAAAAACTTGGTCTCATATCTCCTAAGCCTGCCCTGTGACAACTTGAGATCCGGTGTGGATTCCTGTGGTCCCTTTACCTATTCCATTAACTTAGTTCTAAGGCAGGAGATCAGAGTGATGGATCGGTTTCAGGGTGTGAACAGCAGTCTCTGATTATAATTTGGGAGATATGTGGATGTGAAGTTGATGGGCAGGCTGCCTGGTTAGCCAGGTGAGCTTCCATTCTCACACAGGCCTGTACTGATTAGTGTGCTGTCATTTGGAGAGATCTCACTCTGAGAACAGTGTTTTCCCAGAGTGCCAAAGAAATACATGGAAATATCCCATATGAAGCTTAATTCATCCATTGTTTCAAACCTATAACATTTTGTCTAGCAGTTCAGCATGTTTATTCAGGGGTATTCCAGGAGTTTCATTTTTCTCTCAAGCCACCTCTCTCCTTCCTCTAGTCTCAAATTAGGACTATTTTATATTTAAGGTATTAAAATATATGATTTTAAGTTCTGGGATCAGTTCATTGGCTAAAAATTCAGTAAATTTATTGAAGAGTCCTTGAGTTATATTAGGCTAAGACCTATATAGCAACATGAAATATAGCTTATCGAGTATGATTATCCAGCTATTTCACAGTTACCATGCCCAGCATTACCTAGCTCAGCTGTGATTTTGTTGTCTTTGAGCCAGATGTGAAACTGCTCTTTTGCAACTTTTAAGACTTACATGCATTTGCATCAATTCTAGAAATCTTTCTCTGAGCCAGTTCTTATGCTTTTGTTTCTTAAGAGGTCCCATGCATTCATCAGTCATACTCAGTCAGATATAATGGAGGAACTCTGTTCTTTCCGAGTACTCTCAGGGGAATCTCTTATTTGACCTGAGTCTCACATTCTTTCTACTTTTATTGGGATGGCATTTGGTTCAGAGTCTTGCAGCACACATTCAATGAATATGATCACTGCTCACTACATTTCTCAAGTCTATCCAACAGTGAATAAGTGGCTGGGATATGAAAAGGGGGAGAAACTGGTTTGCCTTAATATGTTGTTTATTCAAACTATGCTATAAGAATCTTTATAACAATTTACATAAGATTCTCTCAAAATAAATCTATCAGAAAAATTGTCAAAATTAACAAACCCCAGACCCCATTTTCTCTCCAACATTCACTGTTGTCTCTCTTTCTCTCTTCCTGAGTTTCTCCCTCTTTCTCATGTATATCTTTTTACTTTAGAGGAAGAGTAAATTTTTCTGAGAAAGAAAGCAAGTTTCTGTCAAGTTTGTGTACCTTTGCCTCTCCTTACTCAGGAGGTGCCAACCCTGAGAATATAATCCCAGTCAGGACTAGTAACAGGACAGAACAAACAAACCCCTCCCTTCACTCCACCCCCTCTACAATTAGGGAAATAAATTTGCCACATATCAATAATGCGACTGAAAAAAAAAGAATATTTTTAAAACTTGACTTCTCCCAAAGTAAATTAACTTTTGAACGTGACTTAGTTTTGAGATAAATAGACATTGGCAGTTATCACAATTGTTTTTGAGGTTGTAGCTGAGGTTAAAGTACTAAGCATACTTACCAGAGGTAGCCTATATCAATATCATTTGATATATATTTAATAGATAAATGCCAGCAAACTTATATAAGAGTGAAATTATGTCTAATCAAAACCTGTTCTTATGGTCTAAATTCCACTTTAGCGTAGACCTGCAATACTGCAAATAAAATAGAAGGAGGAAATAATTATCTTTTCTCCAGGCTGGATTTAAGATGTTTATATTTTTAAATGCTTTAAAGAGTAGGGTACTCTCTACCTACCATTTCAGCACACATCTGGAGCTTCTCTTACTGAAGCTGAGCCACAGATGTTCATGCGTATGTACAGACTTGGCAGATACAGTAGAAAAGTCAAGTCAGAATGACCACTGAGCACCTGGACACTTGTCCGAGGCTCTTGTTCATGTGCTTGTCTCCTCTTCATCTTGAATCCCAAAGCACCCTGTTAACTTGTAAATTTGGAGGAGTTAAGCTCACTGGTCCAATAGCAGTTCAGGTAAGAGACATTGAATTCATGGATCTCAGGAATTGGATGCTGATTTCCTTGTGTTGACTATGGTCATAATCTCTTACTCTGTTAAGTCAGAGACAGAAAAGAGAAAAGACAGTCAGAGTTCCAGGGTCTTCAGTTACATATCTCCCAGAACCTTGTATAAAAGTGTTGTTTTATCAATGTTATAGATTTGAAAATCTAGAGTATAAACCTACCTGTACTGGAGAGATTTATGCATTACTGTGGAATATTGACAAAGCATGCAGTATGGAATCATAATAGGTGGAGTGTTTTAATAATGAACGGATAAATTATAATTTCTTAGTATGTTTAGTGGTATCACAAAGGCCTTAAAACAAGCTAAGTGAGCCTGTGCATAAAGGGGAAAAGACGACTTAGTGATATAAATAGTGAATATTATTAGTTATTTGCAAAAGTCTTATAAGGAAGGCGTGGTCCAGATCTAGTGTTAAAAAGTCAGACATTTAGATAATATCGGCATGCCTACAATTACTTTTATTAGAATATAATTAGCCTCTGTCTTTAATTGTATTTTTCACTTAGAATTTACATTTTGGGAATGTTGGTTTTCTCTTATTAACTGTAAAATTATGGAAATGTTTTATCAACCCAAGCAATTTTTTTTCAAAATGTATTTATTTATATTAATTTTTACCATAAAACTATGAGGTGGAGGTGGATACCAATATTGCCCCCCTTCTGAGCATCCATGTATGTATAGGATTTAAAGCAGCTATTTGACAATTTTATACATATATACAATGTATCTTGATCATATCTACCCCAACATCCTATGTTTTTGGTCTTTTCTTCCATCCTTCCTTCTTTCAACTTTTCTTTTAATATTTTATATATTGTTTTAATTTATGTGTATGAGTGTATTGCCGGCATGTATGTAAGTGCACCCATATCATTCAATGCCCATGGAAATCAGAAAAGGGTGTTGAATGCCCTGGGACTGGAATTACAGACAGCTGTTAGCCGCCATGTGGGTGCTGGGAATTGAACCCAGGTCATCTGTAAGAGCAGCCAGTGCTCCTAACTGCTGAGCCAGTTCTCCAGGCCTTCATTCTCTCTTTCTCTTCCTCCCTCCCTCTCTCTCCTCTTCTCCTCCCTCCCTCCCTCCATTTCTTTTTTGAGACAGGGTCCTCTTATCTAACCCATGATAGCCTCCGACTCATGATCCTTGTGCTAGAATTATAGATGTCTGTTACCTCCCTCAGCTTGCTTTCAATTTATAAACGAGAAACTAAGATACAGTTAAAAGCCAGTACGAGGTAAGGCTAGCCCAGCATGCTGACTCATGCCTATAATCCTAACATTTGAGACTGAGGCAGGAGGATCAGGGTGAAATTGTGTGTCAAAAGCAAAAGAAGGGGGAGGGTGGCAAGGTCAAGATATAGGGATTCAAGTCTAGCTTGTCTGCTTCTAGAGTCTTAGTTTTTAGCTTATATAACAATATTTCCCAAACTGAATACTGCAATTTTTAAATCAATTTATTATCCTTTACAAAATCAATACAATCAACAGAAACCAGCACTTTTGTAAAATGGCATAGGATAGCCTAGAGAGTAGAATATGTGTATTAAGTGCATTATTTTATAAAATTTGGTCAAATTATCTTAACATACAATTCAAAGAATTATAAATTTGATTCAGACACACAAAGAGTTGCTCAACTACACTTGAAACAGAAATATTTTGTTGATATGGCACTTTTAAT
This sequence comes from Eospalax fontanierii, assembly GCA_035773235.1. Classification (NCBI taxonomy): domain Eukaryota; kingdom Metazoa; phylum Chordata; class Mammalia; order Rodentia; family Spalacidae; genus Eospalax; species Eospalax fontanierii. The sequence continues at coordinate 25,893,511 of CM069530.1, forward strand.
CCATTTTCCAAGCAAAACCCCAGTTTTATGATATACTTGGTAGCAGTGCTAGAGGGACACAGGGTCCTTCATCTGCTGATGATGGGGAGCATAGGAGGATATAAATGCAAACAGGAACAAATACATACAAATTTTCACATAAAATGTACATGTTAACTGTGAATTGTACGAATTGATTTATTCATTGCTTTCATTTATTTATTTTTTGAACAGGCTCTCCTTATAGCCTCAGATAGGCTGGAACTCATTATGTAGACCAGGCTGGCCTTGAACTTCCAAAGATCCCCCTGCCTCTGCTGGAATTAAAGGCATGCACCACCACCCGGCCCAGCTCCATGCTTTCTTTCATGTGAAAGATAGGAATCATTTTGCCAACAATATTCATTATTAATAGGGTACTGGCTAAACAAATTAGATAATCCAGTGATGGAATATTGTGCAAAATACACAAAAAGTGAAGACTCTTATGAGGATCAAAAGAGTTTCAAAATTTATTGCTAAGTAAAAGAATTAACTATTAAGGAACAGAAGAAATTAGCTACATTTTTACATAAAGAAAAATGATATATTTGCTGGTAAATATGTAATATGTTTAGAAATATATACATGAAAGTAATAAGTTGTACAAATATATACCTGTTTCTCAACATCAATAAACAAAATGTATAAGTAACAAATACACTGTAAAGTGAGATGAAGCATGCCAGCCCTTCAGTGCTGTGGAACTGTAAGAAACTGGTCTAATCATTCATCTCCCTCACACCCAGTTTAAATATAGGTTCCTCATACTCCAACCATTTATTGATAGTTTTAACTCTTTAGTATGGTAAATAATTTTAATTACATTTCTTGTCTTAGTTTCTTACACTTTCATGCAATCCATTTGTTGCTGTCTCTGTATGTATAAACGGCAGTTTTAAAACAGCATATGTACAGGGCTTGTAAATATAGCTCAGTGGTAAAATATTTTCCCATTGTGTCCACAATCCTGAGTTCAAATTCTAGTATATCAACAAAGAAAAAAGTAACAGAATGTTTAGTCAGAATCAGGCTAGGTTGGCTTGGTGGCTGACACTGATAATCCCAGCACTTTAGAGGCTAAGGAACAGAGTCTCAAGACTGAGGCCAGTCTAGGCTACAGAGTGAGGCCCTGCCTGGAAGAAAAAAAAGACAACAATGTAAAAATCCCACCACTTGTATCAAAATCAAGACAGTTATTAATTTTAAGGCTTTTTTTCTACAGTGAACAACTTTGGAATCTAGAGAGTTTAAACTCTGTATTTTCCCATGCATTAACTTAATCCTCTTAAAAAGATCAATGTCAAATTGTTATGCTGCAATATAATGGTAGTTTATTTTCACAAGAGTTACAGTATAAGTAATAATAATGAATACATTATAGTTAAGTATAAACGAGAACACTGAATAGCTGTTCAGATATGGAATTCAAGGGCAGCAGCCTAGGTTTTCTCCTTTACTATATGTGAATTATTTAACATTTTCTGAAATGGATTTCTTAATCTATATTCAAAAAGGAAACTAATATTTAGCTTGTATAGTTGAGATCAAGATTAGAAGGAATGTGTTCAAGCATAGGGAACATAGCATCTGAGCCCAATAGAAACTCGATATAAGCTCTTGTTTTCTCCGTAATTGTGTTAATCATGATGTGCAGCCCTCATACTACAAGGTGGGTGAGTGTTAACAGACAGTAGGAAATTTGCTATTTTAAATAAAATAGAAGTGATGATTATAAAACTTTCACTGCTATGACTCTCTGTTTGCTAAGAAGTTGGTAAGTTCATCCATTAAAATCCCTTCAAATTAATATGCTGAGAGTATTTGATATGAACAACTGTTACTTTGAAATTTTTGTTTGTCTAAAAAGTACATAGCCATCAGAAGAATGAAATGCAGCTATCAAAAGCCATACACTGTAAAGAAAGCTGTGGCATAAGACTTTTCTAAAATAAAATTTTAAAGTTATGCATATTTGCAAAGGAGAATCTTAAATTTATAAATAAAAGCTTCCCGTACATAAATATTATGTGTATTTCATAGAGAAAAGATGGAAAAAATATATTATTGTATATTGATAACAGTGATCAATTTTGAGAATTGAGATTCTTAGGGATTTTATTATCTGTTGTCTCCTTTACAGTGAACATATATTTCATTGTTATCAGGGGAAAAAAAACAATGTGCTTGCGAATATTCTTCGAAACTGGATTTTAGGAGGAAGAGAGTCTAAATATATGTGTTTCCTTAAAAAAAAAAAAAAAAAAAACAGAAACAATAAAAACAGCCAGACGGACGCTATATTAGCCCAGTGGAATCTTATTCCAAAAGAGTAGAAGTTGGCACCTGCAAGCACTCTTGGAACATTTTCCTATTGAGGAGGGCTTTATTTTGGTAAAGTAACACTACCACTATAGCCCAGAGGCCATGGCAGTGGAATCAGATCTCAGGTCACATCAGTTCAGTAGCTCAGAATGTAGCCCAGCTCCCTGAAGTTGTGGGCAACAAGAAGAGTTTCTCAGAAGTCAATCCCAGTGTCTTTTCATAAATCTGCTGTTCATGACCACAGGACACAGGGAATGGCAAGGGCAGCACAGTAAGCTATTGTAAACAGAGTTATCGCTTACCAGACCAGTGAGGAAGAGATTGTTAAAACCTGTGAAATTCCAGTATTATTCTGCTCAAAAAAAAAAAAAGAAAAGAAAAAAACCAGTTACTTTCCAACAAATCATTCTCCATCGTAAATCCTCACTAGTCTATTTCTTACCAGTTGTTGTTACCTAGTTGGCATTAGGCAAAGTACCCAATGTGAATACCTGGAATGGTAGTAAGTTTTCTACACTATTCCTAGCATTCAGTAGGCCGTCACTGGGTTTTTGTGTCTAATTTAGCACTATACTCCAGCTTATTTCCATTTCACTTAATAATGGCTTTGAAATGTTTCGTGGTTCTCCCCTTTTTAAGGATAGATCCAAGACCCAGGAAATGTCAATGAATTCACCAAAACCATACAGTGCTTAGACTTTAAATCTTTTGTACTCAGTTCAGTAAATGCACCATACCCTACTACATTCCACATTCCAGTATTCTTATCAATCTCTAAAGTGTCATCAAAAAGCCTTGAGGATGTCCATGGCATCTTCCAAGGAGTTGAGAAGTACATCCATTTGTATGTGTGTATGTATATTATCTATTCATATTGAGAGATGTTTCATTTAGATTATCACCAAAAATTTTAATACCTGAAGGCAGATCTCTAGTTCTCACAATGAATGAACTTAAAACAAGGTGTGCACACCTTACCTATTAAGTTCTATTTAGAGTTTTCAGTATAGTTAAACAAAATCTGCTCTTTTTGCAGTGAGAGAAACATGTAGAAGCAATTCAGATTTTGAGACATTAGTGAAAAGTGGAAAATTATGTGTAAGTACTCGTATTTCAGATGAGCCTGTGCACAGTGTGTCAGGGCTTCAAAGATACCAGTCTTCAGAACCTGTAACTCCAAAGCCAGGAGAATGAGCTTTCTTGTTATAAATGTAATAAATCTTGTCCAGTTAAAAAATGATTCTGTTTGCTCACTAAGCCTTAATGTTCTCCTGGGCAAGGGTTAGAAAGTATCTTATGAGAACCAGTATTTTCTTGTCCAACAGCTTGTGGTGCCCTGTCACTGTGTCTGAGGGAAGCCAAAGTATTTTTGAATCTGGCAGGTTAGTGTGGCCATAACAGATTGATGGAACTGTTGACAAAAGGGTACATTCTTCTCACCCCAGCCTCAAGTGATCAAGTTAATTTAAAATAATGTATGATTTTTTCTATTATAATTAATCAACAACATGCTATATCTGTTCTGTACCATATGAAGACTTTCTTAATGAGTGATATGGTGATTTGGATGAAAATTATAGTAGGTTTTTATCTGTTAGTTAGAAATTGGAGAGTTAATTTTCTTGTGTCCAGGTATTGCATATTAACTATGAATGCCTGAATATGCTCAACATAGCCTTAAATATGAAGGTGGTATAAAGTGAAGCTGGTATAATTTACTTTTACATTTCTGTAGTTTGCAAAGTATATTTGGATATTTGGTATCAAAAATGGAAAACAAACTGAGGTTGTAGATCAGTACTTTATTGTCTAACCTGGATGCTGATCCTCAATTCCCAGACCTCCAAAGGAAATCTACTAAAATGAAACATTTTGCTTAAAGGTAATTAGATAATTTTTATCAAAATATTTTATTATTTTATGTGTATGAGTGTGTTGTCTGAATGTGTGTAAGTGCACTTGTGTCATGCAGTGCCCACAGAGTCAGAAGAGGACGTTAGATTCCCCGAGAACTGGAGGTATGGATGGTTGTTAGCCACTGTATGGGTGCTGAGAATTGAACCCAGATCCTCTGCAAGAGTTACTGGTGCTCTTAACCACTGAGCCATCTCTCCAGCCCCATAGACCATTTTGTTATAAAGAAAAGGAAGAATCTGTTAAAAAGAAAAAAAAATGGCCTTCTTTTTCCATATTTTTTCAAATCACAGAAGAAATAAATGTATTTGGTTAATTGTTTAAATTTTAAAATAATAATTATTTTACATAATATTTTAGTCATAATATGGCTATTTAAAAATTTAAAAAATTTGTGTATATGAATGTTTTACCTACACATATGTAAGTGCTCCCATGTGTGCAGTGCCCATAAAGACCAAAAGAAGGCAGCAGGTCTCCTAGAACTGGAATTATAGGTGGTTTTTAGCCACCTGTCTACATGTATGCCCCTGTTCATGTGTATGTGCTTGCACATGTGTGCATTTGTGTGTTTGCATGTGTCTGTGCTGTGCTGCCTTTGCTCTCACGGTCTTCTTCCCCCCTTCTCAAATCTCTAGTGTATTTTCACTCACGGTGAGGTCAGATTACCTCATTGGGGAGCAGTCAGAAAAGAAAACAGCAAGGGGAAAGAGGGCTGGATCTAGAGGGAGTGACTGGGAGGGAAGGCAGTCTAGGGAGTTGGTTTCTATGGGTAGCTCACGGGAGACAGGTTGGCAGTAGAAGTTAAATCTTTTGGGAGGTTCCTGGGAATAAAGAATCAGGAATTGGATGTTTTGGGCACTCACTGGAATTGAAGCAAGCAGAAAGCAATGAAGGAAGTCTTTGCATGCTCTCCAAGGCAGCCAGTGAGGGAAAATCAGTGAGCTCCTTGCAGAAAATACGGAGACAGGAGCAAAGGGGTTTCTTTTCTCAGCCACCTTGCTGTTTGCTCGATTTAGATTTTAGTGTGTGAAATATCTACATAAGTATAGTTAGAAATGAGTGAGCTGTGGAAATCTATTTGTGTATGGGAATGTGATTCTGATTTCCTCTTCTTTCCACAGTCTTATCTGGGTATGGGAATGGCTGAAGGCTTTATTGCTATCTGTGTGTTGCACGCTATGTGGATCTTTTAAGGTGTGACCTTATCAAAACTGACATCTAAATGCAAAGGAAAATGCAGGGCAAGCTTGTTCTAGTTGGGGTTCCTGTCACCAGACCATAGCAGTGCTGAACAATGGGTGCTTTACCTGAATCCATTAAGCGCAAACAGTCCCAGTTTCCATGCATGTCCTATCAGTGTTTCAAATAGTGCCCAGTACTATTAGTACTATCCAACAAAAAGAAACCCAGCCAGCCATACGAAACCTCCAAACACCTCCTCATTCTCTTCCTTTCTTTTCATTCTTTATGAATATTTGGGGGAAGACTTTTGTTTCCACAGTTATAAAATGTGGAAAAACAAGATTACAAAGTCAAGGTGGAACAATGAAACTTTTCCTTCACTCAGTAAAATGATACTTTTGGCTCAAGGCCAGGCACACATAGGAGAGTTAAGGATGTTGAAGACAGGACTAGCCACAAGTTTGTTAAGGAATGGGCTCAGAAGGCCTTGTCTCTACCCTGTGGTTTTCTGATATATTTGAGTTTAATATTTTGTTCTTGGCTGGTTGGGAGTAGTACGTGTTACACTAAGCCTTACGACCACAGCAAAACAAAACTTTTAAAGCCTAAAAATAACCTACGATAAAGCTTAGCAAGTTTTGTTCTGATTGCACCAACAATGTGTTTCTAAGAGTTTGCAGGACCTATTCCAGATGTGGGAGAGTGAACTGTTTTTTCCCCTTGCCATTTTATCTTAATTGCAAAGAATATGTGAGGTGTGAGTATTAAATTTTAACAATGTACAATTCTATTCAGAAAATATATAGCTGAGAATACTAAAAAAAAATCTGCTTTTACTGCTTATATAATTATCACTCCTATACATTTCAAAATATGTTATTATTAGAAAAACTCAAAGTAATTTTAATACTTCCTTTGTACTTTGATTACTGTGATTTATGGCTAGTACAGAATTTTATGGAGTATTTGAACTTCATGTATTTCTCCAGTAACTGTTCTAAGGAATAAGATCTTCATCTGTGTCTAACTTAAAATAGCTTTTATGTTTGTTTGTGGAATTTTTCTGTTTATTTGTGGGTGTTCTTGTTTTGTTGTATTTTGTTTTTTAAGACATGGTCTCACTGTGTAGTCCTGATTGGCCTGGGATGCATTATGACTGGCCTTGAACTCACACAGATCTGTCTGCCTCTGCCTTCTAGGTGCTGGGATTAAAGGTATGTGCTACCATGCCTAGCTGTAGAATAACTCATTCTTAATGTAAACTACTTCAAATATTGTATTGCAATTTTGCTCTCCTAATTACTCAAAGTTTACAAAACAATCACTTAGTTTAGGTCAAATGTACAGTTTTGTATTAAAAAGATATTTTTATTCAGAAAATAGACATATAGGGAAGGTAAAAATTTCTTGTTCTTTTCAGTTTACACAAGCCTATTTGGCTAGGGTAGTAGCTTAGGTGGTGGAATGATTGCCTAACATACATGAGCCCTTAATTTGACCCTAAGCATTTCATCAAACTGGGTATGGTGGTTCATGCCTGTAATCTCTGCACTTGAGAATTAGAGGTAGGAGGATAAGAGGTTCAAGGTCATCCTTGGCTATATAGTGAGGCTACATGTGACCCTCATGTAACAAACTCATGTGGGCATAAACACACACACACACACACACACAAATAAGAAAGATTTAAACATCTGTTACTAGTCATCTTCAATGTGCATTCTTTGTGTACTAAATTTTCATTAATCGTATCTCAGTCATCATTCTGTTGATGTGATAAACCAGGTTATTTTGTGACCATTAATAAGATATTTTTGTTAACCTTTTATAATTGTTTATTAAACTATCATCCTGGGCATTGGAGACAGTCAGCTTGCTCCAGGCTCAGATCCAAGTGTTGCCATTCACAGTGCTCAGGATATATATATATATATATATATCTGTCTCTCATTGTTATTTACACATGAATAATTATCTACTGAGTGACCTGGTACAAATTACTTGCTATCTGTTTGCCTTAGTTGACCATATATGCATGTGTGTGTATTGCAAAGAAATAAATGATATGTTTGTCTCCTGTATTAAGAACATCTTGCCCACCCAGTATGAGCTTGCGAATCCAGTAGTTCCTTGTTTCCATGCCGTCTCACATCTCTTACTTCTGCTTATCCCACATTATTCTTGGTTTAAAAGATCCAGGTTTTGGAGGGCCTGTCTTCCCAGTGTTTCCTTCTTTCCAAAGCCTTCAGTGCCTTTGTGTGGAACAGCAGTGTTTCTACTTTCCTTTCTCTGGGAGACCTGGCACTGTCAAAGCAAGGCATAATATTTGGTCATTTGTTACATCAACAGTATGTGTTTCAGTAGATTCCCTTTCTAAGTATTGGTGTGTATATGTATGTCTATGTCTATGTCTATATGTATATTATGTGTGCAAGTGTATTGTTTGCATGGAGGCGTCCATGTCATGCAATACCCATGGAGGTCAGAAGAGGTCATCAGATCCCCTGGAACCAGAATTATGGATGGTTGTTAGCTGACCTGTGGGTGTTGGGAATCCAACCTGAGTCCCCTGCAAAAGCAGCCAGTGCTCTTAACTGCTGAGCTATCTCTCCAGCCCAAGTATTATATTTTTATAACATTTTGCTAAATGTAGATTTTTCATGAATTTAAAAATTTCTGATAAAAAGTTATTGAAACCATATATATATAATATATATATTACTGAGTTTTAAATTTTTATATTTTGTGTACATCGGGAACAAACAAAGAAGAGTTTACAAACACTCTCCAAACCTACCTTGTGAATGATGAACCTCTGTCTTATTCTGTTGCACTGCCTGTGATAGTAAAGGCCAATACACATTTTAATTCCATATTGAAAAGTTTGCTTGTAGCCTTTAGCTTTCTCTATTCTCTCTTTATGCTTCAAGAGCTTACTACCTTTACTCTAGCTGGATAAAAGTTGGACAAACAGATACCTTGACAACTGCCAACAGCACCACACCCTGGCCTTCCTGGGTACAGAAAGTAGTCAATATTTCTGGGAATATGTATTTGTCCCATATGAGAAATGCAACTCACAAACTCCAACTAAAATATAATATGATGTGATTTAAATATTAAATATGAAGTATGATTAAAATATGTGTATGAAAAGTATTTATTTATAGATATTACCAAAAAAGTGAAAAAAAAATCTAGATAGGAAATTCAGGTCGATTGCCTACAAATTACTTCCTGTTGGCTTACACGCTGACACTGTACTATGTGCCAGTTCTGAATACTAGTAACCCGTCATGGATCAGTTATCAGAAAAGGCAGGCTTATTTGTTAAGGGAGGAATGGCATTATTTCCCGTCCTTTAGACAGAACTAAAATGATAATAAAGTGGTAAGAGAGTGTGCTTCTTTACGCCTGAGGTGTGAACGTACAATTGTTGGTACCACTAATTTGATTACCATAGCTACTATCATTAGTATCGTGGACCAAATGTGAAACAAATTGTACTGCCCTTCACATATTATGGGATACAGAGATTGATTAAAAATACTCTCAAAGACCCAGATTATTCATTTGATAGCTGATTATAGCCTTATACCATTGGGAATTTAAAGTTGTTTTCATTTATGAGCGTTAAGCATTTTTAATCTAATTTGGAACCTGACAAAGAATTTTCTCTTTTTGAACTATGTAATCTATGAATTGTCTTAATAGTAGTAGGTGGATCAGTTGCCAGGAAAACCTCAGTGTGAAGTAAATTCATATATCATCATTCTTTTTTGTACTGTATTCTTTAGATGGATAGAAATTAAGATTTCACAGTTTCTGAGATATTTTTAAGGCAGGCTGAAGGTAAGAAGTAACTTACTAATAAACCACATTTAATTTTACTAAAAGAATATATTCTGTCCATCATAAGTTTCATTGTATTACATTATCTTAGAGATAGGAAATATACATTTTTTATTATTAATATTGTGTGTACATATGTGTCTCTATGTATAGGTTGCCCTAACAAGGTTCAGTAGTGTTGGTAAGTTATATTGGTAATTTGTCTTCATGCCAGAACTGATCAGGTGATCTGTTGAAACAGTTCCACTGAATAAGTATTTTATTTTCATAATAAAAGCTAAAAACAAACCATTATGTATGTATGTATATATATATATATATATCTACCTAATCTATCTCTCTCTATATATAGATATGTAGAAATATCTATTTATCTATCTCTCTCTCTCTATAGATAGATAGATAGATAGATAGATAGAGAGATAGAGAGAGATATCTGACTTTATTTTGTCCTTTTAGGCTTTCTCATTTCATAAGTATTCCCTTAACACACTTTTCATACTACCGAGATTAGTAGCAATTTGCCACGTATCCACGAGTTTATTGTAGTCAGAACAGTGTGAGGGGGCATCACCTAATAATTTAAATGTCAATCTATGTGGTTACTTTTACTTTTATTGGCCATGTCTCATAGGTAACTTTTAGTTTATTTGACAGTGTGGAAGTTATTCTATATTGTTCTGTATATTAAGTTACAATCTAGAGTCAGTAGTGTTGGCAAATGCCTTTAATCCCAGCAGTCACTTTGGAGATATAGGCAACTAGATCTCTGTGAATTTGAGGCCAGCCTGTTCTGATTACCTAGTTCCAGTCTAGCCAGAGCTACATAGTGAAACCCTGTCTCAAAAAAAAAAAAAAGTTACAATAGTTACTTTTTTAAATGACCTTTTAAGATAGTGCATTGAAAAGGGGACAATGTGGTATATTGGTTATTTTATTGTTTAATTTTCTCTCTACTTAGAATTGACATATGTGTTGATGAAACTTTTAGTTTACTATTTAATTACTTTCTGCCATTGCTAATGTCAAGTACTCTTAGGAGGGGTTCTGCTATTCACGGTACAATCTAGAAAGTGTTGTTTGCTGTTTTCCTTGAAAGAAATAGAATGACTGTTTAGAACGTTCATAAAATTTAGTATAGTAATAAAAATTGAAAATGTATATCTTAGATTAGTTTAATTTCATTTGTTGATCTATCTATCATCTATCTATCTATCTATCTATCATCTGTATATATTTGATGAACTTGAAGTTTTAAAAGGTTCTTCCATGAGATCATTTGAAAAATACTATTTCAGAAGGCATAAGATGAGTTAGCTGTGGTCAGTGTCAGTCAGATTAAATTCTACCTTTTAAAATATACACATATTTTAAACCAAATCATATTGCTAGCCTGTGTATATATAGATAACAATATAATTCATATAAAGAAAATTAAAGCATACATGAAAGCCAACTCTCGACTAAACTTAAGAAGCACAACTTTTACTCATATATTTAATAAGTTCATACATTGAGTGCTTAAAATTTAACAGGTAAAATGCGTAACAGGTGATTTAAAAAAAAAAAACTCAGTTAATCATCTAAAAGCACAATAGGGTAGGCCATAAATTATCCTTGAATTGAATTAGAGGTGTGGAATTGAGGGTGAGAAGGTTGTTAAAATGGTACGCTGATGGTCACTTAGCTAGCAGACAAAGCTAACATGAATACATACTTTTGCTACAATTCAATTAGGTGTTTGTGCTTACGTTTTTCAAAGAGGAAATAACACATACCAGGCAAAGAATGTTGTTTGGTGCATGTAGGCAAAGATTTTCTTGTTTTAATTAAAAAAGAAATATTTTCTTTTCAAAATGTAATGTTGTAATTTAACTACCTTGCATAAATTGTGATACTTTCTATTTTAATTGATTATTTTAGGGGCAAAGCATTTTAAAGTATTTTACATAGCCAGGCTGAGTTACATTAGTAAGTTAAATTTCCAAATTGATAATGTAATTAGTAATAGCAAATCCTAATGGATATTTTACACATTTGCATCAAAAGTTCAAAATGGTTATTAAATTTTCTTAGGAGATTAGTTATAGTTTTCAAATGAAAACTTCAGAAATCACTTTTTGCTTGTTATAAAGAAATTCCTTCTTTTTAATTATAACTATGGAAAGATACAAAAAGGCAGAGTTTAAACGCATGCACATTTCCACATCAGAATTACCTGTCATATAGATTTCACCAAGATGGAATGAAACATACTTTTTAATTTCCAGTGAATGTTCCATTTCACAGCATTATAGAACACTGGTACTGACAGATCTGAGCCTTTATACAGGCAGTTCCACACACTCACTGTGCATATAGGTCTCAGTAATTTCTCCGCATTATTAACTGCATCTTCTTATTATAATCCAGAACTCAGTGACCATTATCATCAACACATTTTTGAATGAGACACAGTTTCAAACAGATTGAGATCCACTGTTATTTCAATATGAGATGATAGAGCCAAACTACAAGCCTCTGCAGCCTGAGTTTAGTCCTTTCCTAGCTACTATCCTAGGTGTAACTTTCCAGGGACTCTGTTCTTCATTTTGTTTAACAGTCTTTTGGCATATCCTTTGGTCATTTCCAGCTCGTTACATTATAAGCATGTTTAGATTTCAGTATGCTAATCAAATTACTTCCATACAATAAATTCAGCAAAGTAGAGATGCTTCATTACATACTTGTAAAGATTTTGGTAAACATTTTAAAATTGCCAAGCAGAATTTTTGCTCCTCTTTAGAGTCTCTGTGCAAGTCTGTAGAAGCCTGCCTGCATTCCCACACATGATATTTGTATTCCATTCATTTTACTCACAATAAAGGATCTTAGAATTTTGTCATTTCAACATTTAAGCCCTTCTGTAGGGATTTGTGGTTTTATAAGAACATACTTATGAAACAGGAGAATGTTAGATAATTTCTTTCTTAGATGCTGAAGGAAATCAATTGAATACCTACTATATATTACCCCTCAGCATGCAATTTTGTTTAATACATTGAGAGTATTTCTATTAGGACACCCCCATTTTCCAGATGGGAAACCTAGTGAGTTCAGAGATAAGGTAACATGTTCTAGTTAGACATTCAAAGCCAGGAACTAAGTGTCTCACAGAACTCTATATATCACATAGAATTATCTTGTTTTACATGTTTTTTTTCTCATGTGGAGGATGATGGACATTGCTAATTTTGTATGTTAGGATAAGAGGTGGTATTTTTAAATTTGCATGCTTTTTAATAATAAGAGGGAAGAGATTATGTGATACTTGGTGTCTATGTAGGTTTTGATGCTTTTAGAATGTACCATGCTATAATATCAGGAACTGGTTAGAGGTAGAAGATGAAAGGTTAAGAGTTTTGTAAATCTTCAGTGTTATGTTGGTATAAGAGAGAAGAAAGAGACTTGTTCACACATTTTGATCATGATCTTATAGTTTGTCAATAAAAACTTTTGATAAGTAAAAAAAAAATTATGTTCAAATTATACTGATATAGTGATACACCTTATAAGTTGGAATTCATTTCCCTAAAAGGCTGATGAGATAAAATTTTTGAATGGTATTGCTGTTCTTTCTGTGGCCATAGATACTCAACTTCCAGAAAAAACTTGCATATAATACTTAGGGTATTTTCTCCACTAACATTTTTAGTTGTCTTTGTAAATAGAAGAGATGAAGGAAGGATAGAGGAACAAACCAAAGGAAGGAAGGAAGGAAGGGTAGGCAGGTTAGTTGGTTTTCTTTATGTATGGTCTGCAACTAAGTAAGTCTTCAATTCGTCAAATATGAAGGTAAACTCAGTTGGCTTTCTTTTTGTAAAACTCTTTATCTACTCTGTCTTAATTTGGTCATTTGGTCATTAATGTCCTTTTGCCTATTTGACTTTGAGCAATGTTTAAAGATTAAGGATAAAGGCTCTCAAGGGTAAGACTAGAAGAGGAACTGACTCCCTGGCTGTCTGCTGCCCTTCGGGGGGCTGGATAATGAAGAAACAAGTGCCTGCATGTGTTGGATTTGGTTAGCTGGATCCAGCTCCAGCAAAGAGACAGCTGAGGTCACGTCAGCACCTTGGAAGGCTGGGAAGCTGGAACTAGAGCAGCTGAGCCAATCCCCAGACAAACAGGTTTTAACCGGGACAAGAGTGAGAGAGTACTTGGCTTTGGAAGCTCCTTGCCCATCACCTCAGGCGGTGATTCTGTTTGTATTTGACTTTCTTGTGTTTGCTTATTTTTATGAAGACTTACCCCCATGTATGATAAAAGATAATTGCTAATTTCTGCCTCATACTTTGAGGGACTTTTCCTTCAGTGTAAGAAATAAAGGAAATGTTAGTTTTGAAATTAGGTTAAAGGACCATGGCAAAACTAAGGGGGTGTTCATTGACTGTCAGCATTTTGTGTAAGGTTAAATGAAAATTAAATGCAGTAGTAATTAAAAATGTGTTTAATTACTTCTAGATTGTGTAATATCAGACTTAAACTTTCTGTGACACTAGAGTAAAAGTTTCTTACAATTCTTAACAACAAAGTCCTATGTCCACTTCTAGTGGCTCCTTTATACCTTTTGAGTTACCCCATTTCTTTGTAACTTATTGATTTTAATTATATAGTGATTCTCAACTGTGTACACATGAGACTCGTCTATGGATGCTGAACAAACACTGATGCCCGAGTCCTACCTCATACCAATAATAAAGATCTTTTGGGGTAGGACTTGGGCATTTGTTATGAAACTGTAATGTCCTCAGGTAATTCTGATGTACTTTAAAGGCTCAGAAACACAGATTTGGAAACAGGTAGCTTGGCTAACTTCTGAGATCATCTCAGGCTTATTACTGCTTATTAACTCTTCTAATCACTTTTCTAGAAATAATCTAAAATGTGTAGGGTTTTTTTTTTTTCTCCAATATTGAAATGGTAAGAAGGTCCTTTGAAATGGCATGTTCTTAGATAATATTCAGTCATTAACAGAATATAAAGATGTTTGACAGTAGATATTGTAAATTTGTGATTACATCATATTGTACCAACATTTAATTATAAATAAATATTTATTTTTCCTTAAGTACATGCTGATGAGGGACTAAAATAAATGACAGTGAATGTTATTAACTGAACATGGTCATTAACTGACTGGTCATTACATACTTTTAGGAGGTAAGTTATAGCTTTTAAATACAAACTTCAGGCTGTGTGTTATGCGCTGAACATATGTAATATGCTCTGTAATATAGTAGGTGCTGATAAAGAAATACTGCTTTACAGTGCATGGAAGGAGTCAGGACATAAAGAATTTACTAATTAATTGCATTTTACCAAGTCATAGAAAATCAAGGATATAATCTTAAGAGTTATCTGAATAACCTACCTGCACATAAACACCATGTATGGACCTTACTGGATACTTAAAAATGTAAAATTAGGACTCGAGAGATGCCTCAGTGGTCAAGAGCACATATTGCTCCTCTAGGGGACCCTTGTTTGGTTCCCAGCACCCAGGTTAGGTGAATCAAAACATCTGTAACTCCAGATCCACAGAATCCATAGTCTTCTGGCCCGGTGGGCAATTCCACTTGCATGCACAAGCCTTCACATAGGCACATGCATATGCACATAATGAATTTTTTTAATCTTTAAAAACATTTAATATAGTAATTAGCTATGGGATTTAAAATGTAAACACAAGAAAAGATAATCCCATGAAAGAGATTTGTTACTATAGTATAGGTGTTACATAGCAGTATCTCTTTACTTAATCATGTTGTTTATATGTATTTTATTTATTCGGTAGTCATGACAAGATGAAATTTTATTTTAATATTTTGTGCTTCATTCTTCACTAATAAAATGGTTTAAATATCATGTTCTAGTCTCCAGTTATCAAACCAGATATATTCCCAACTCCCAGGGAATACTTGAAACCATGATTAGTATTGAACCCTATATGTATATTTTTTTCTTATGTGTATTTATCTGTGATAAAGTTTGATGTATGAATCAGGCACAGGAAGAGATAAACACTGATAATTATAGTAACATACAACAGTAACTGTCATCTGAATGTGGCCTTTCTCACAATATCTTACTGCACCACCCTTTCACTTTAAGAAGCACTTTGCAGCTTTTCTTTGTCATCCAGATTAGCAGCAGCATTCATGTTGTGTATTATACATTAGTAGTAGTATAGTAGTAGTAGTAGTAGTAGTAGTAGTAGTATTTGGTCTCTTTGAGACAGTGTCTCTTAGTCACAGCTGGTTTGGAGCTAGCTACATAGACCAAGCTGAACTTGAACTCAGAGAAATCCACCTGCTTATGCCTCCTGAGAACTGGGATTGAAGGCATGTGCCACCATGCCTGACTGTTTTATAAATTATTATGTAAAATCAAAGTGATTAACAGACACGTGACATATATAGTGTGGCTCTTACAGCAAAGATAGGATTCATGTCTTAGGTGGGATTGGGCTACTGTGAAATTCCACTATACTGTACAGAACCATTGACAATTTAAAACTTAGAATGTGTTCACTTCTGGAATTTTCCATTTAATGCTTCATACTGTGCTTGAATGGCAACATACAATTAAAACATTGAAAAGTAAATGCTCTACTTTGAAGCAGGGGCCACTGTATATCAGCTTTCTATATAAATGTAATGAAATATGTAAGATCATTTCTGACGACTGCATGTTTTTTAGAACCACTATAGTTAACTTCAACATCTAGAATGATTCTTCAATTTTCTGAAGTCACATAGTAAGCTAATGAAATAGCATTCCATCAAGCTTGATGCTATTGAATATTCAACGTTTCCTTTTATTTTCAAACATAAATTCAATTTAGTTTAGTCTTCAGTCACTGAGAAATTAGCATTTTTCAAATGTTTTAATTGAAGAACTTAATGTCCTATAGAACAAACTCATTTTTGAAATGCTTTAAACGATAACGAATAAATGTTCTCCTCTATTCATGATCAGTGAAATTCACATTAATGATAAATACCATATTCAAAACGCCCATGTTATTTAAAAAATTAATGTTCTGAGAATGTCTTACATTGATAACATAATGTTTATACATAACCTTACATTCATAGTATTTGTATTTTATACCATAATTATTAAAATAGAATATAAACTGATGTGTTTTTGAATAGAGATTTCATGTTAATATAATATGTATATTATTTGTATTTATTAAGCCCTCTTTAAGTTCTCTAAACATAAGAAACTAATTTACAAAAGGACAAAGGTTAGCATTTTGTCAGATATTAGAATATCTATCTGCTTGTTCTTGGTTCATTTGCTTGGAATACCTTTTTTCATCCTTCTACCCTAAGGCGATATCTATCATTGATGGTGAGGTGTGTTTCTTATAAGCAGGTAAAAAAATGGATCCTATTTCTAATTCAATCTCCTTGTCTCTGTATCTTTATGGAAATTTGAGAGTATTAACAGTAAAAGTTATTACTGAATGATCTAATTCCTGCTGTTTTATTGTTTTGTGGTATTTCCTTACACTTCTTTTGATTAACTCTTCTGCGTTATTTATCCTGTGGTGTCTTGGATATCTTTATTCTTTTCTTCAGACTGAAATATTCCTGTTAGTATCATCTGTAGAGCTAGCTTAGCAGTCATAAATTCCTTTCATCTGTTTTTTTCATGGAAAGTGTTGATTTCTCTTTCAATTTTAGCAAGTACTTTTGTTGGGTATAATCCTTTTGGTTGAAAATTGTCTTTCAGAACTTTTAATACATCTTTCCAGGCCCTTCTGGCTTTAAAAGTTCATGTTGAACAATCAGGTGTTGTTCTAATGAGTCTGCTTTTATAAGTGACTTGAGCTTTCTCTCTTGCAACTTTGAATATTCTTCCTTTATTTTTATATGTATGGATAGATTGTCTATATGTATATAAATGCACGCATGTTGTATGATGCCCACAGAGGTCAGAAGAGAGCATTGGATTCCCCTGGGACTGGAATTATGGCAGGTTCTTAGCCACCATGTGGGTGCTAAGAATAAGACCTGAGCCCCTCTGCAAGAGCAAACAACTACTGAAGCCATCTTTCTAGCTCCTGAATACCCTTTCTTTATTCTGTGTTTTGTTTGTTTGTTTTGTTTTGAAACAGGGTCTCCATTTAGACCAAGCTGGCCTAAAACTTGCTATGTAGACCAGGATGCCCTCAATCTCACAGAGATCCCCCCCTGCTTCTGTTCCCCAAGAGCTATTAAAGATAGATGCTACCACTTTGGGCCCTATTCTGTGCTTTTACTGTAATATGTCACAGGAAGTTTCCTTTCTGGTCTTTTATATTTGGTATTTTTATGCCTTTTTTTCACCTGGATGATCATCTCTTTCTCCAGGTTTCTAAGATTTTCTCCTATGATGTGATTAATAATATTCTGTATGTCTTGGCTTTCCTCCTGCTCCTCTTCTTCCTCCTCCTCCTCCTCCTCCTTCTCCTCCTCCTTCTCCTCCTCCTCCTCCTCCTTCTCCTCCTCCTTCTCCTCCTCATCCTTCTTCTCCTCCTCCTCTTCCTCTTTCTCCTCCTATATTTTGAGCATTAGGTCTTCTCATTGTATCCTAGAGTTCTCCCCCATTCTGTTCTTTTTTTAATGTATCATTGACTTTTACTGAGTGATCCAATTCCTTTTACTGTCCTCTAGGACTCATTCTCTGTTTTCTGGATTATCTGTTCTACTGGTGAACCTTTCACTGAAGTTTTTATTTGGCTTATTGAAATTTTCATTTCAAGCATCATTTCAATTTGGGTGTTCACTGGCAACTCTGTCCCTTTGATGAATTATATTTTCACATCTTGGATTGACTTCCTTTTTTTCAAGCATTATTTGTTTATATTCTCCCGGAGTCTATTCATGCCTTCTTTGAGTTCTTTGAACACACTTAGAATTATTCTTTTGAGTTCCTTGGACGTTCTTCCAGGTTGTTTTCATTGGGTGTCATTACTGTGGGCTAGTAATTCGTGGGAGGAACATGTTGTTTTTGTTTTTCATGTTGTTCTGTGTCTGTGCTGGCACTTGCACATCTGGAGTAGTTTGTTGGTTTCCTTCCTTCCTTTCTTCCTTCTTTTGTTCCTCCCTCCCTCCCTCCTTCCCTTTCTCCCTTCCTCCTTTTTTTTCTTGTTAAAGTCATTTTTCTTTTACTTCAGGTGTTCACAATGTTCAGGACAGGACTAAGTCTTAGTAGGGCTGATATCTGTGGGTGTTGTAGGTGGACTTGAGCCATGGAAGCAGGAGGTGGGAGGCTGTGCAGACTGGGCTCCTGGTGTAGAATGATCTCTAGCACAGTATGCAGGCCTGAACAGGGGAAGCCAGGATTCACTTCTTGCAGTAGGAGACCATGTGGATTGGGCTTCTGATGCAGGAATTCCTTGATGGCATAGGGAGGCCAGGGACAATGGTTTATGAATAACCATAATTAACAAAACACTCCATTTCATGCCTGACTAGGAAAGAGAGGCATGAAATATTCAAAGATAATACATTCTCAAGGAGCCAGCACTAGTGACCCACTTCATCCAACTAGACCCCGTCTCCTGAAGTTTCTAGAACCTCTCCAAATAGCACCATTACTTGAAAAGCATTGAGAACAAGAACCAGTGGAAGACATTTCAGGTTCAAACCATTTCACACACTAAATGTTGAGTCGGGCATGTTTGGTGTTGGTTTTTGTATGTCTCTGTATGCCAGTTTTATATAAGACGTTTCTTTGCCAATCAGAAAAAAGAAAAGAACAAAGTTTATACATACTTAGTAGCTTTTTGAGGGGAGGGACAGGCTTGACTTGAATTACACATTCTTAGTATTCTAAGACAGTTTTTGAGCCAATCTTTATGGCAGTCTGGTTGTGAAGTTTCAGTCATGTGGGATTTGAATACGGTTTAAAGTATGATGTTCTTAATCAAATAATATGTTCCATTCCCTCCATGAATAGGTGCACTTTTCATTTAAATTCTCATTTCATATACCTTCCTGCCTACTTCTAGGCTATTTGGGGTATGTGGTCTCATAGATTATGTAATATTTAGACATCATTATAACCAGGAGATGGGTTGCTTTTGACTATCAAATACTATTAAGGACTTTCTAAATGGGCTGTTCTTTATTCTGAGTCTTAATCTGAAAATGATGTTTCAATTATCTGTAACCATTTTTGTTAAATGGAAACAATGTCTTTAAATGAGCTAGAAATACTGAACTGGGATATTTTCCTGAGTTTTGATACTCCTGAGGTCCAGGGATATTTTTCCTGAGTTTTGATGCTCCTGAGGTCCAGGCAATCATTAATTTTTCTTTAGAAGTATTTCATGATGAAGTGTCCCATAAACTGAAATGTCAGTTGACTCATCAACCTTTTCTTCCATATATTTCTACTGGAGCCACAGGGAGACCCTGCCTGAAAAAACAAACAAACAAACAAAAAGGGGAAGGGAGACTGGAGAAATGGTTCAGCATTAAGAGCACTGGCTGTTCTTGCAGAAGACCTGGGTTTGAATCTCAACACCCACCTGTCCATAACTCCAGTTCCAGGGAATCTGACGCTATCTTCTGTCCTCCATGGGCCTTGGACGACATGGGTGCACTTACATACATGCAGGCAATACACACGTACATATGAAAACAAAAATAATAAATAAAATATTTTAAAAGAATTTTTAATAAAACTAAATTAGAAAAAGAAAAATTACTATAGTATTCTCAAAGATAAGTTCATTTTTACTATGCAAATTTACTTCTTTCTTTAGTAAATGGTAAAATTATATGTATACCAGAAATTACTTTAAAATACATTTCTTTTTTTGTAAATCTTTTATTGAATTTTTGTGTATGTCAAACAGAACATCTCAATCAGTCTTTATTATCTTTGTACCCCTTCCCCACGGCACCCTCCCATTACCCCTAACCGGAACTCATACCTTCTGTCATTTCTGTTAAGGCGTATCAAGTCAAGTTAGTTGTCTCCAGATGTCTCTGAGTGTAAGGTCATCCACTGGGTCTAGTCAGCCTGTATAGAGTCCCTCCCTTTAAGAAGATCAGTTTTTTCTCATCCGGTATGATCAGCTATCAATACGTCTTTCGCTAAGATTAGGACCCGCTGCCCATTTCCTCAGTTTTGTCGTGGGATTTTGTCTGTTTGACTTTGCATGAGTCTTGTACGTTCTGGGCACCATTGCTGTAGGTTCACATGAACAAGGGCCCAGAAGCTTGTAGGGTCTATTTCCGTATCGTCACACTCTTCTTCCCTGGCTTCAACAATCTTTCTACCCCTCTTCCACAATTGTCACTGAACCCTGCGTGGGTGGAGCCTAATATAGGAGTCCTGTCTGAGGTCCCCACTTTCTACACTTTGGCCATTTATGACCTTTGTGTTCCTGGTCCTCTGTTGCATGAGAGAGCTTCATTAATGAGAACTGAGAGATTCGTTAGTGTTCTCTTTACCCCTTGTTCTATGTTCCATGAGCTTTAGGTGTAGAGATTGCATTGTAGATGTGCCTCTTAGGCTTGGACAGTTCATAGACAATGTCTGTGTGTGACTACTTGTAATACTCTCCAATAGTCCTTGTTTGGGGCAAAGAAGCTTCTTTGATGGATGGTGACTGGCATTTATTTTGCACACAGTAAGAAATCACATTAGTCCAAGGATGTGACAGTCTTGAGATGTGTTCATTTTTTACGAAAACATTGTTAAGTTTTAGAATATTTGAAAGGAGCCTACTATGTGCATCCTTGAGATCCACTTTTCAAAATGGTCTTGAGCAATTTTTTTCAGTGCATATTATGTAACATTCTAATTTTCAGCCTAATGACATGCTTGATCAATTTCAATTAACTGTAGCCCAAATAAATTCATCCATTCAGTATTCATTTTTATATCCACGGGTAGAAAGAGCACAAGTATAACTGTCACGCTAATATTGATATTCGCTTAGTTTTCCCCAAAGTCTACAAGTGTAAAGTCAAGTATTTCAAATTGCATTTTAGGATGTTAACAAATAACTATAAATGCCATTCACAACTCAACAATTGAAAACTATAACCCCATATGCCACTTCCTCAAATGTATCCCCTTCATAGCATGCCTTGTATCTGTGGTTAGTATAGCTCTCTCCCCTGCATCAGGCTCAAAACTTGGGAGTCATAGATTAATGGTCTTTGTTTCTCATACTTCAAAGGTTGGTGGTATTCATTCCCAGCTCACTCCTATCTCACTTGTGCAAGAATTCTCTTGGTTTGGTCCTGTCTCTTTCTTCTTCCTGGCCCTTGTCTCATCTTACATTTTTTTTAAAGTTAACCTTAGGGCTGTTATTCAGGTAGCATTTTCAGGTTTAATTATATTGCTTTTTAAATTGCTTAAATGCTTTTGTACAAGTTTTGAGTTTTCAAGACTATTGAACACCTATTCCCCATCCTGTCCACGTGATAGATAGCTTACTACCTAACAATGCTCTCAAGGACTAGGCAGCCATTGAAGCTCTTACATTTCAGTTACCATGTTCTCTCAGAACCTCTTACAGGCCAGCAGACCTCACACTTAATTCGGGAGGTGACAGGCTGGGGCAGCAGTAATGTCCAACAAACGTTAGGCCCCTGAAGGAAGCTGTGGTGCTGTCTGTCAAGCTCTCTCTCGCTGCTGCTGCCTGGAACTGCAGCTCTCTACAGTAGGACTTTTCATAATTGTTAAATATCCAGAACATCACTCCTTCCATCCTCAACTTCCTAGTTTTTATAGTTTGTTAGCAGTTCCTATTGGCCTGATACGTCTAGTTACTGCTGTCTCCAACATTTTCAGCAAAGTCAGGAGCATTTCTCTAGTTTTCTTACTCCTTTAGCTAGGGAGTTAGAATTCAGTTCAAACTTTTCATCAATTGACCTCATGATGCCTGCTTAAGCTAGTGTTCTGCATTTCTCTTACATGAAGTCAGGTTGCTTTTCCCATAAAAGATCATTTCTGTTCTCATTTGCTTTTTAAATGACATTTCCCTACGTCCATTTTCACATTTCTGAAGTTCTCCATCTTGTGTTATTTCAAGTCAAACATTTCCTTCAAGTTCTGCCTCAGTTCTATTTCTAGTAACTCCCTGAATCTTTCACTAGCTTCCTAGATTATAATACCATTTTCTTCATAGAAACCAAGTAACACTTACACCTTTTAAAATATTAGTTCTAGAACTAGAAAATTCAAGGTCATATGATTGGTTTTTTCTTCCTAACACAAAAATATTTTCAGCAAAACTATGGTGTTGTATATTGAAAATATCTTCCCAGAATATGAAGCTGATTGTTCTGTTGGCTACTTCTAGTTAGTTCTTCCATTATTTAATAAAATATTTTTTAGGATAATTGTGTACCAGACTAAGCTTACTCTATAATAGTAATGAACAAAAGGAAAAAATAGTTCTGTATTACAGACAACTGTGGAAAAAGACAATGAAAATTGCATATATATATATATATATATATACACACACACACACATATATATACATATATATATATATATGAAAAAAATTGCAAAAGGTGCTTTAAAAGCAAAGAGATTATGGTCTTATAAGAATACCAAGGCCTTAGTTTATATTGATATTTAAAGGAGATAAATTGTAAGCTAAAGTGGGGATAAGACAGGGACTACTCATTAGTGGAGTTAGCAGGGACAAGAACATGTGTTTAAAGGTCTTAGTTTAGGAGAAATTTGAGTTTGTCATATGTTCTTGAAGGGGTAAGAGAAGGCAGATGGATCTCAAATGTGAGGCAGATGGAGGGTCTGAGTCATGCGGTGATAGAGGTCGGGAGGAGGCATACGATGATACATTCATGTACATCATGGGACCTATGGATTTTTGTCTTAAGTGAAGTGAAAAAATATTAAAAGAAGTTTGCTCAGTGACTTGGGAGAATTTGGATCATTTGAAGACTATGGATAGGAAAGAACAAGTTTTTGAATCTAGAAAGATTTTTTTTTATATATCTCTTGAGTACCTTTCTCAGGTAAACATAGAACAGGCATTCTTAGAGCAAAACATTTTCTGACTTAATTATTAACATCTGTACTGCTTGGGAAAGTAGTTATAGCCTATACTGCAAAGCTGGCCCTAGGAAAGAGATCGGCTTATATAAGTTACTCAGGGCCTCCTGTGAGAGGAAGAATAAATATCTGATGTCTTTTAGATCAGAACTGTGGGACACTGACTACATTCTAGTCTCAGGAAAGTAAAATGAGATGCCTCAAATAAAATTACATTGAGATTAGAAGCAGGGAGCTAGACTGGGCACTAGCATTGAAGAGATGAGATTTGGAGCTCCTGGTCTTGATGCTAAAAGTTTTGTAGACATTTGTTACCAGTTCAGATTGTCCCCTAAGGAAGAGTAGTAGATCATGTAAATGAAGACATGGCACTCTTAACTGAGGAAATCCCTAAGGGAAACTGAGTCATCAAAACATTGTGGCTTAAATAAAGAGATAAATAGGTGCCATTGCAGAGGGGACTAGCATTGCTGAATGAGAAGAGACCTATAGCCTTAGCAGAAAGCCAGTGCTTACACCCTTGTTGTATGGTATGTAGACTATACCTGTGGCAAGTGAAGGCACTAAACAGCTATGTGTAACGTAAAAATTAGTTAAGACCATAATTGCCAGTTTACAAAAAGATAGTTTATGCTGGTTTTTAGAAAACACCAATGGGGGAAAGTAGTGGATTTGAAGAGGCGAGCAATAGTTAGGTTAAATCTGTCAGCGGCAGAGAAAAGAGAAACATTTCTGCTCTTAGTAAGACCTCAGTTGTCTTTTGAATAGATTACTTTGTTCTTTCAAATCTATCCTTATTATTTTCTCCCATTTAAATAATTCACTTCCTTCACTAATTTCTTAACTCCATGGTTTTTGGAATCTGAACTCGCCCATTTAGAAGATCAGGAATATTTGCCAACTTGTATCATCCACAAGTATAGTAGACATGCTTCACAGTTTCTTTTCAGTCTTGTCAAAGCAGTCCTGAGGCATGTAACTGGAGACTTCTTTTCCAGGTCAGCATCCTTCCATTTGTTAGTACTCGTTGGGTATGCTTTTTCAACCTGTTATGAATATATTTCTCATATTATTTCCAGATATTTATCTTTTCTGACCTCAAGAATATCATGAGTTTTCTTCAAAAATATAATTAAATTCAGGATAAAAAATGTCCACATATTTAAATTACCAGTTTAATAATTATCATTAGGGAATCCATATTGAAACTTGCTTTTTTAGAAAGTTGTGACACAAATACTTATCTATCAATTTTAATAAATTCATTATATGAGATTTGCAGAATCAACCTCTCTGATTTTAAAAATTATAAGATCAAATCATTTTCTTATTCTGGCACCTTTCCCCCTTTCTGAAGCAATTTTCTAATGGTACTACAGGAATTTCTTGACCACTTCCATATCTTCTTTGGACCCCCTGAAAGATATCTCCTCTGAGCCTGTTTTTTCCCTGGGCTACTATAGCACCTCCCCCACCCCTTCTCATGGTGCTGGCAGTCTTTGGTGCTCTTTGGTTGTAAGCTTCTCTCTTTAACTTTTGTCTTCATTCATGTTCACTTGGCATTATCTGTATGTTTCGACCTATTTGGTGAAAGTATTGGCCCCACTAAATGCAGGATCCATCCTCCTCCAGTTTGGCTTCATCTGACCTTAATTAGTTCAATATGCAATTTTTCTAAATCCCTAATTTTGAAAGTGGCGTACACTCTTGGTGAAAATAGAGGATGGTATAAACTAGTTCATTATATGATTCTATCAAAGTGTGAATGCCAGGGTAAATGAGCCTAGGGCTGGTAACAAAAAATGGACATGCCTATTTCAGGTACATTAGAAAGATTTGAAGAAGAAAAAAGTACTTTATCACCTCCATATAGGCTGAACCTACCTGTTACAGACCTGACCTGGCTGTGACTTCCACATACAACATATGAACTTCAGCAGATTCTGGTAGCTGTTGTCTCCCATGGCCTTCATTACATTACGGACATTCCTTCCTTACACTGTCTCGAATGACTCTGGAGAGTCACTGTTACCTTGTTTATGTGCATTTTGTTAGCTGTCACAAGTACAAATGGCCTCTCCTTCTCCCCTGGCTGCGAAGCTTCTATCTCTACAAACTTCTATCTCTACAAACATCTCTGCAAAACTCTTCTGTGACTGCCCATCAGGAGAAAGCCAGTGCTCCTGTCTGAAATGCCATGTGTGGTTCTGGGTTTCTTTGTAAGAGCCTTTGCCTTAGCTCTCTGTCAAATCATGTCATGAGGGCTAGTACAGCAAGTCCCTTAAGCATCTTGAACATTTTCTGACCGTAATCTATTTTAGAGTTTTATTTCTTATGAGTCATAATTGTATCAATTTTTTGGCCCTTGTTTTCTGATGTGAGCATTTTCTCTTTAGCAAAGAGTCCAATGAAGAATAGATTAGGCTGTGCTTTCTTCTCTACACTTACTGTTGGTTACCCTCTGTTCTGTTGTCCCCTCCTTACCTCTACAGAATAAAGCTTGTTGTGCTGAATAGCTTTAGTTGTCAGCCTGACACACCTGGGTAGGGGTATTCTAAATTGAGGAATTCCCTCCATTGGACTGACTTGTGGCTATGTCTATGGGGGTATTTCCTTGATTGCTGAGTGACATGGGCAGAGCCACCCTGGCAGGTTGTCGTGTGTTATATAAGAACGTAGACTGAGTATGGGCCAAAGAACCAAGCCAGTGAGCTACATTCCTCCATGGTGCTTTTAGCACCTGTCTCCAGGTTCCTGTTCTGAGTTCCTACCTTGGACTCCCTCAGTGATGAACTGTGACCTGGGAGACGGAAGCCAAATATACCCCTTCCTTCCCAAATGGGTATTGGTCAGTGTTTTGTCACAGCAGTTGAAAGCAAGGCAGAACACTTGTCCTGCACATAAGGGGTCACAAACAGCAACAAGAAGCAGAGCTTAATTTGGAGAACCTGGTATGTCAGCCAAAATTTTCGTTTATTTATTATATATGAAGCATTAGATTTATTAACCTGAGTCATTACTGATAATCATAAAACTCTGTGTACTTTGTGTATTAGAGGAGCAGCAAAATCACTAATGTGGTTATAGTGTTGAACAATGAGAGGAAGTGTGGTAGAGTAGAGAAGGATCTGCATCTAGAAAAGCCATGCTGAGTACTCTGTGGAGTGAATGAAGGAAGCCATAGTGTAGGCAAGGTGGTATGAGGGGGCCTTCGTCAATGTCAGTTATTGTTGGCTTCTTAAGATTTTAAAATAGACTTTAATTATGTATGTGTATATGTGTCTATGTAACAGTATGTGCATATGTGTGCAGTTGTTCATGGAGGGCTGAGGAGGTGTCAGAGCCCCTGGAGCTGGAGTTGCTGGTGGTTGTGAGTCATCAGATGTGGGTGCTAGGAACCTCTGGGAGAACAGTGAGTGTTCTTAAGCATTGACCGTACATTGAGCCCTGAAACTAGGTTCTCAAAGTATGTAGCTGAATGTAGTGTCCATCGACAACAGGAATGGAGAGATGAGCTGCACAGTCATAAAGACAAGAATGTGAACCCCGTACACATTTCACAAGCCAGGTGTCCACAAACACCTGTAACTCCATCACCAAGAGAGCCAGCGCCTTCTTCTGGCCTCTCTGTGGGCACAGATGCACTCACATGCCCATATACTCACGGTAGACACACACACACACACACACACACACACACACACACACACGAGTCAAAATTGTTTATAAATGCATAATAACAAAAATTAATTAAAAATCAAAATCTGTTAGAATATATGATTTCAAATATTGCTTTTAATATTGTTGATGTAAGTTTAATAAAAACCATTCAATGAATTTTGTCTTGAGATTGGGGATGAGTTCTGGATATTTTTATCAAAAGACCCCAAGCATTCTTCTTCCTTTTTCTACTACATATTTATAAGAAGTGGTGATCACAGAATTTAAAATTATATACTCTAAATATTGATCAACCATAAAACTCATTGAAGAGCCACTGTGCCCTGTAGCATCAGATATTCAGGGAGGTTTTTATTCTGTATGTAAAACTGAAGAAACACATCCACTTTATTAGTATGTAAATTTCCTTTTATGTTTAATAGAAGCTACATTATATCAAAATTGTTTTAAAACAATTGTGTTATTTATCTTCAGTAAATCTTTGATTTATTTTGTGTACCTGGATATCTGGGGTCATGGTAAGATTTCTGAAATGAAAAAGGATCACAGAGTAGAAAATGTTTAAGCAGCCTTGGTCTAGAGCCCATTGACCTCCTAATGGATTGGAAGTGGCCTGTGAGCGACAAAAAGAGGTGTCAGCCATGGCTGCTGGGTTTTGCCATAAGTAACCCAGTGAATAGCCCTGTCATTTACTTAGTGTGGGGAATGGATGTGGACATTCACTGGAAGAATGCTATTTTGAATAGGTGGACTTTGGGATTCATTTTTAGAAGACACAAAGATGAATGCATCTTAATCAAAGTGTCTGAACCAAAGGATTAGAGAGTCAGAACATTCTTACTGAGCAGGGCCACAGAGAAAGTCAGTAACTGTGGTGGAGGACCAACCAGCCAGGAGATTTTATGACTTGACATCCTCATCTCTAAGGTGTTATATATGAGTTCTCTCACTAGGTTATTTTGAAGCTAGTGACCTGAAGCTTTGTGACCTGCTGCACAGTACCTGGCATGCAATTAGCAGCTAATAAAATTCTTCAGTTGTTATTATTGTTGTTGTTGGCAAAAGAAATATTGCTTTTAAAGCTGAGATTAAACGTTTGGAATGTGATTAGGATTTGAGCTAATAAATGATAATGATCCATCTTTTGCATAGACACATGCACATTTGTGCACACATGTGCTTGAGTTGCATTGCTATACCTCAGAAAGAACTACAAAAATTATAACATCAACTTGAATTTTAGACTCATGTGAGGGGCTTCTGATTCATAATTATGTCTAGTGATGTGAGATAGTACTTATGGATTCTTGAAGTAAGATCTGCAATATTTTATGCAAATCGAAGTTCCCACAGAAATAGTGAGTCAAATGCTTCCTTTGGCACTCTTGAGACTGCCCTTTTCTTCCTTACTCTACTTGGGTTAACCTCAGAATAGGTTGAGTTCCACAACCTTTGATTTTGCTCAGGTTTGCCACTTTCCTTTACCCCCTGTCTTAAAAAACCCCTAAGATTACTACTTTCAGTGAACTGGTTTTCTAGAACTTTTGTTTTGTTTTTGTTTTTGTTTTTTAAGAACAAAGTCAATGTATACTGCAGAATCTTATACTGAGAATCTCCTTATTGCATTAACAGATCTTTAAGGAGCAGAGGCCAGATCACTTAAGAATACCACAGTCTCTTCTTTGGCAATAGTGCTGAACCTGGAGAAAAGCCAGAAGCAGTCAGTGTAAAGTTAGATTCCATCCCATCATCCTAATACTTAATAATAGTTGACTGACAGGGATTGAAGAGTGCCCTCTTTTCCTCCCCCTCCACTCCCATTCCACACTAACCTCTCTAGGGAATAGCCATTCCTTTCCCCATTCCTAAAATTCTTTGCCTGAGCACAGCCAGGGGCTGCTCAGCTAGTGCCTCCTGTATAATCAAGAAAGAGGGTCCTTCTGAAACACTTGCTCATCCTTGTAGTCGCTGCTGTAAAACCAGAGATCTGCAAACATCTTTAGGAATGTGGGGGAAACATGAGCTTCCCCTCCTAGTGTTTATGTGGGAGCAATAACTGAACTCCTGTCACTCACCTGTACTAATTTAATACCAGGTAACTAGGGTCATTTCTGCTTTCTTCTAGCCAAATGAGAAGTGTACAATTATCTTAGTATGTCACTTATTATTTCTCAATATGAAAATATTTGGGGTGGGGTAAACAGTTGTAGTTAAACTAAACTGATTACATTTGCAGCTTCTAGGCCCCTCCTTTCTCTTTTTGGATTC
Organism: Eospalax fontanierii; assembly: GCA_035773235.1. NCBI lineage: Eukaryota > Metazoa > Chordata > Mammalia > Rodentia > Spalacidae > Eospalax > Eospalax fontanierii. The sequence continues at coordinate 25,922,836 of CM069530.1, forward strand.
AGGTATTTACAGGATATGAACTATTCAAACAGCTACAGCATTCCAGAGATTCTTTCCCTGAATTCTGCATGCTTACATTTAGAGTTATAGTTAAATAGTAAGAAATAGTGCCGGACATAAGATTCACTAGTAAAATATTTAGGTGGAAATTCAAAAGTATTTTCCTACATGCAAGTAATTCCTGTTCTTCGTGGGGTCATGATTCCAAGACTAAACAGCCTCAAACTGTGTAATTTTTGAAGTCAGAAGTTGGTGTTGCCCATAGTTTGGGTTAGCAATTGTCCTTTACCCTACACCTCACCACTTCAGAGCTACTTGCTAACTTTTAATCACCACCTTCTCAAGTTTAAGAACTTGGCCAGAGTGATCCCGGAAAGTCTCAACATTTTCCAGTGAGTAAAGTCCATCTCTTTTGGAGATCTTAACACCTATCATTAACAAAGCTGCAGATTCTGAGGACAATGCAGACAGGAGACCTGCCCTCCTCTGTGTATAGTAAAGCGCAGGAGGGTGGTCCCTAGGTTAAGTTCATTCTTAAATGGTGTGCATTGTCATTGTCTGGCTGGCTGGCCCATCCTGTTGCCTCCTTAGTTCTACAGGTTGGGCTGTGGTTTCAGGTGTTTTTCTCAGGTCAGTTTCCCTGTCATTAATGCTGCAACGCCTCTGCTAAGCAGATACCCACTCTCTCAGTCTTTTATTACACCACTGTGTAACCAGCACTGGAGACTCGGGGGCTGATGAATAAATGCCAGTTTTACGGTTTTTTGTAAATAAAGCTTTCAAAATAGTTCCTGGGAAAAGAGTATGATGAATAGATCCTAAACCACATTTTTGAGCAAAGCTTCATTTCAGTGGAATAATATTGAAATATGTCAGTTTCTACTGTTAACACACATCTGTTCATGCTCTAAGTTTCCAGTGCTGTCACTTGCCATGCTAGTAAATAAGAGCGGGAATCCATTCTATTTAGTAACACAAGGAATTTGGAAAGTGTTTAGTTGCTCTCTGTAGCACTTTTTAATAACGGAAGATGCATGCCATCTTCTTTAAAGGTTTGCCATCATGTTTCTAAGGGTTTTTATGGAAAAAAAGAAGAAAGAAAGAAAGAGAGAAAGAGAGAGAAAGAAAAGAAAGAAAGAAAGAAAGAAAGAAAGAAAGAAAGAAAGAAAGAAAGAAAGAAAGAAAGAAGAAAGAGGGAGAAAGACAGCTTGGGAAAAGGTTCAGTGTGATTCAGTAATTGTTCTCTGAACTGGTCTGTGCTGGTCTGTGAGTTAAGTGCGTCTGGAACACAGAATGAATAAGCCTGTCCCTGGGTCACAGTGTACAGTATAATAGAACAGACAGTTGAATCATTTCATGCCCCTTACAGCTGGGGAGCAGAGTCACCCTTCTGTTAGAAACCATTCGTTTTGCCAGAATTGGTCAGGAAGGGATATTTTCCTAGTGTAAATTACATTGGGATTGATCACTGACTGATCGAAGCTGGAAATGAGGATAAATGGGCATCCAGTGAGGGGAGCACCATAGAAACAGACTCTCCACATTATGTGCTTATAGGGAGAGTTGTTGCCAAGGTGGCAAAATAGGACTGGCACGTAGCTCAGTGCCATCCTCATCAAGGAAGGCCGGGTTCCACTTTGGCTTGCATGAAAAACCTTTAGATGATGCTCTTCACATCAAGATCTTGGAACTCTGGAGTTGAACTTGCTGCATGTAAGTTAGAAAATTCTTAGCAAAGACAAAAGATCTGTTTTTCTTTAAATGAGGTAAACCTCAAAAGTTTTTAGAGGAGTAACAGAGTGCTTCCCCAGCCCCTCCCTTGTTTGTGGAAGGTATGTTGTTCTGCCAAGTTCATGTTCATCTACCCATCAGAAACTTGGTGCTCCAGATTATGAGGACATCAGGTGGCCGAGAGAGACATGCTATCTGCCAGCATAGAACTTTAAAGACTGTGACAAAGTCATGATTGTTCTCACATTTGTTTCCATTTTAGAGCGGCATCAATGGTTTAAATTCATGTATTTTATCTTTGTTTCAGAAATACATTGTGCAGCCTCTCTTACTTCTGGTAAGCTCTTGAATCTGTGTGTTCCTAGGTCCCATGCAATAGTAAAATGATTGGTGAGTGGTTCTAACACTGACCACAGGGTAGAGTGATCTTGTTGAGGCCCCATGGGAAGGTGTGGGGGGGAGGCCTCTGTGTATCTGTGTCATCTGAGGGTATGCTTTACTCCCTGAAGTATGGAAATCTGTAGTGCTTATTGATCCAAAATTTCGAATCAGGGAAACATTCCAGGAGAGGGAAACTGAGGCTGACAAACATAGAGCTTGTAAGATTTGGGGTTTGAAATCAGGGAATTAGGGTACCACTGCAGGCACTTGCTTCTCTGTAGCTTAGGTCGGTGGTCATTGGTACCTAGTGAGTGCAAGTGTCAATTTGAGTCCTTACAACGCAACACCTGACTTACTCCAATAGTGTGTTTATGCCCCAAACTTAGATTTAAGTTAGATTTAAGTACTGTCAAGGTGTGTTTTCACTACTCAAGGCTGTGCTTAGTTGTGGTATATCTTACTATCTCATGGTTTTAGTAGTTTTTTTGCTGCATTTTAACAAAAGATTCTGAGACATTATTTTTTTTTACATCAGAAATAGAAAATTATCATCATAAAAACAGACACACTCTAAAAATAAAATGCTTTTTTCTGACTCTGACATTATAAATCTGCCAAGTAAAGCAAACCTTTTTTCTTTCTTCTCTTTCTTCCTTTCTTCTCTTTCTTTCTTTCCTTCTTTCTTTTTGAGGGGGGTGGTGTTTTGAGACAGGATCTCCCTGTAGCCCCAGCTGACCTCAAACTCACTGTGTGAAGCAGACTAGCCTTAATCTCATTGAGATCTACCTACCTTTGCCTCCCAAGTGCTAGGATTAAAGATCTGTGCCTCCACGTCCAGCAAAACTTCTTTGCAATTACAGTTTGCAAACCTCTTTTAGATTAGAAAAAACTTGAACTTTGAAAGGTGACAGAATTCCCCTATTATTTTAGGGATGTAGTGAGCTAATTAGCCGAAAACACCATGAAAAACCATTGTCACCAAAATTTCTGAGGGAGCCTCTTGTTGCTTGTGCAGAACTGACAGCACCATTCTATCAATCTTGGAAGAAAGATATTTGGAACTTGAGAAGTGGTCTAAGGATTTCTTGCATCTCCCAGACTGAGGGCTCTGAGTCTTCAAAATGACAAGGCATCCACTGCACATATGCAGAGATCCAAACCTGACAGCAGTAGTTTCAGAATCATCTTGGTCAGAGCACAGGCTGCTCACCTCAGGAAGCACCATGGCACAGACGGCACGGAGAGCGCTTCTCCTTTGTCACTCTTCTCTTCTGAAGCCTGACCTCTCTTGTCATGGTGCAGCATCACAGAGTCATTCAGAAAAAGCAACACTGGCAAGTCAAAGGGAACATTCACCTGGCCCTTACCTTACTGTGCATATATATGTTCATTTCTTTAGGGAGCTGTTTTATTTCCTTAATTTGGCTGTAAAGTCTTGAGAGCAAAGCTCACTCTCTTTATCATAGCTTTTACTTTGCAAAGACATCACAATAATTTTATACAGCAAAACCTCAGTATGCTTTTATTGCTACTGGATTTTATGATCAATTGTTCCATCCTGGAGTGTCTGACTCTAAACAGAACACTGAGGGAAATCCTAGGTTTCTGATTTCCATCGACCTTAATACCATCGTATGTTTCATTTCTTCATGGATCTTTTACTTGGTTTGCAATTTTCATTAATATATAACTTATTCAGTCTCCCCAACCCCCCATTTTTTGACAGCATTTCCTGTAGCTCCAGCTGGCCTGGAACTTACTATATAGATCAGGCTGGCCTTGATCTCACAAACTTACCTGCCTCTGCTTCCCTGGTGCTGGGATTAAAGACCTGTGCCACCATGCTCAGCATTTTGTTACTACTAAAATGCATCTAATGACCTGCCTGAAATTGCAGTCTGACTTCTAACCTTTACAGCTGAATATTCTTAACAGATTCAGAGGCAGGACCGTAAGAAGGGAGGGTGCTAGCTGTGAGGTGGCTCCCTAGTTTTCGATAGAGTCACATGTTAATGTCATGCCTGGTCTCACCTCAGCACCTCACTTCCTCCTGGCTGAATTTCTGTGATTATCTTGCAATTATATTCTACTTGCCCTCTAAGTAGTTCTTGATGGCTTGATGGCCGACTGGTTCACTCCATTCTCCCATTTCCCCATTTCATTGATAATCTTGCACTCCAACTTGAGATCCTCCTGCACAGTTTGATTGTCAGATCCAGTTCCATGTTTGAAGGAGAGGTTTATTCTTCCTTGGCAAGTCTTTGTCAACACTCCCAAGTGTCTCTGGCCATCCTCTCCCGTGTTTACATCCTAAAGGATGAGGTAGGTGTCAGTTCGGTCCATGCTCTCATCCTGTTTTATTTTAATCATCGATTGACTTTCTGTCTCTATTGGACCTTAAGCTATTTGGAATTCAATAAATGTTTGAAAATATGAGTGACTTGTGATACTTGCTCTGGAGCATTGCAGACCACTTACCCTGGTCTGCTATAGTTCAATTAAAGCTGCCAACACCATGCTCATATACCTCTCCTTCCTCTTTGTCTCCCTCTGTCCCTCCCTCCCTCTCTCTTTCCCTTGCTCCCTCCCTCCTCCCTTTTTCTCTCCCTACCTCGAATTCTCCCTTTCCTTCCTCTTTTGGCTAATATATTGATTTCAGTGTAACTTTAGACCATGGTCCTGTTTTTTGATTTCTGGGGTAATGTATGTGTGTGTGTGTGTGTGTGTGTGTGTGTGTGTGGTTTATATATAATCTACCTCTATATATCTATATATCTATTTATCTGTCTGACTTGATAAATATTGTACAAGTGAATAACATCTCTTAAAACTAGAAAACTAGTGTTTTCCTAATCTGTTTCACTCAAAAACAAATCCAACACATTAAAATAATGTGCTATAATTATAAAGGGATATCTAGTGATGAGAATTAAATTGGAGCAAGTCACCCCTCCATAAACATATGTATTGAAGCTGTCAAGACTATTAGAAATAGTTAGGAATTTGAGCCAAGGATATTTGGTACCCTATAGTTTAACTACCATTAAAGCATATCTTGCCATGGTTGACCCAAATACTTCATCTTAATTTGTTGCAGTTTTGAAAATGAATGTTGTTCCTCTGAAAATATTCACCAGAAAGGAAACATTATTTGATATAGAAAATTATTTGAAATTACATCTAAGCATTTGGCTTTTCTTGAGTATTATATTATACCTTTAGTCACCATTGAACAGTTTTCCCACATTGCTCATGGTTTTTCATCATTTCAATTTTTTTTTTTTTTTTTTAGCATTTCCTATTCCAACCATTTTTAGGGTTCTTTCTTAACTCTGACTGCTGCATTTTCGTGGATGTTGCCAGAGAACTTCGGGACTGATCAGCTGGTTTGCTCTTCTGTTTTCTCTTTGCTCTTAAAGTGGAAAACCTGAATTTGTAGAGAAGATGTCAAATGAACTTTCACGAATCACACCTAGCCTCGTCCACTGTCAGTTAACAGGCAGATCTTTTTGTCATTGTGCATGAAGTCCCTCTCATTCCAGATTACTTTAAATCAAAACCCAACTTCTTTGTGAGGTAGTAATAAAATGTTTATAAATTACTGCATTTGTACAAACTCTCTTTTCCTTATTCTCACACTAGAACCAAATGTTACAAGATTCTTGTCTGTCCATCTTTGGATCTGCCTGTTTTTATGGCTGTTTCATTGCATACCAGAGCTCATGCTTGGTGCTTATATCTTTCACTCCTAAAAGTATTTTTTCTTTTGTTCTTTCCAATTTTCTAATTGTAAGTTATAGAAACTAGTGTTGGGGGTTACGTAGATTTTTAAGTATTAATCAAGTCTTTGCTAAAATTGCTTATCAGATAAGGAATCAGATAAGGTAATTGGTTTCTTGAAAAGCTTTTGGCAGACTTCCAGGCAGTGGGAGAGATGATGAGAGCTGACAGGAAAGCATACACAGAGCATTGCTCATTTAGGGTTCTCTCCTAAAGGATGAGGTAGGTGTCAAACTGAGGGGCTGAGCAAACATATAGGCTATGGATGATACTTAGATGTCTTAAGAAGGCTAGCACTTTAGAGAAAATGGAAATGGGACAGAGGCACAGGGGAGAGTGAGATTTGCCTATTTAATATTTTTACTCAGACTAGCAAACATTGTACCCATTTGTGGTTCAACAATACCAGCTCTGCCATAAGTGGTTACAGAAGAAATTTATGGTGATGGTCTGTGAATGGAGTCTCTTCCTCTCCTCAAAAGAAAGGAAACAAAAAGTAAAAAGTGTAGCAGAGTAGGCCCGTTTACCTGTGCTTTTGCTTTCTGTGCTTTTTATTAATGACCATCAAAAAAAGTCTTAAACTGTGTACTGTTCTGAATTGAATGATGAAATCTCCCAACATCTGCCCCATCTCACTTTGGAACTTACATCAGTTCTTTGTCCTGCATACTCACACTGTGTAACTACCTGCCCATTAGTCACTTAGTAGCTGTCTGGATTGTCAGGGGGACTGTCACAGTGTCACTGTGCTTACATTCAAGTAACCCTTATTTTACTTAATAATGGCCCCAAAGCAAAAGAATGAGGATGAAAGGAGGCACTGGGCATAAATCATGGATGGACAGATTCCTGTGCACTGTGTGGCACTGCTGCAGGGCACACGGGAAAAAAATCAGCACGTGCCACTGGTTTGCTAACACCCAGCTTCAGGCAGAGGTCTTGGAACAAATACTTTGTAAATAAGGGGTAACTATTGTATTTGAAATCTTTCATTAGCGTTAATCTTAGGATGTCGAGCTAGTCCTGTCATGTTATCCTGATGTATCCGAAAGTAATAACCTTTATGGAGCTCTTGTTTACCAGAGATCTGGTGACAGAAAACTCAGAGAACACCATTTGGCCATCAATATAGCTGGTTAAAGTGAAGAGAAGAAAGACAGTATGGCAGAAAATGCCAAGAGTTCCACTGGTATTTCCATTACTGGAGGTGATGGGCTGTCCACAGGACCCTGAAAATGGGCCAGAAAACTGAAAACTAAGTGATTAAAATTCACTTAATTTTACCAAAATGTAGAATTACCTTTTTTGACTAACTTTTCAAAGGCTTGAAAAAAGTGGGAAAAATAGATCTCAGTCTTCTTCTAATTTAAAATAACATGTAATTTTTCCTAAACCATTGAAAATATTGATCTCATAGTTTTGAATATGATCCCATCCCATTTATTCTTATTTATAAATTAAATATTAAATTCTAAGGATAACAGTTGTAGTTGTATGTTTTTGTAGTTAAATGAATTTGTCTTTAGAGTCAAAAGGCACTTCATATAACCATATCTAATTAATTAATTTTAATTATTATTTATTTATTTTTATTTATGTGTATGAGTATTATGCCTGCATGATTTAAGTGTACTTATGTCATACAAAACCCATAGAGGCCAGAAGAAGACATTAGATCCCTGGAACTGGAGTTACAGATGGGTGTTAGCTGCCATATGGGTGCTGGGAACTGAACCTAGGTCCTCTGCAAAAGCAGCCAGTCATCTTAACCACTGAGTGATCTGTCCAGCCCCCAACACATTTAATTTAAATAAAAGATAGAATGTAAGTGCTAAGGAGATTGAAAGGTGTTCTATCAATATAGCAACATCTCAAACCATGTTTAATTTTTACAGAGGAAGTGTATTCCAGATGCAGTTATAATGATATGCCTCCAATTGGAACTGTTTCATTCATACTTTGTTTTTTGTATACTTAGAGATTTTATTTTTATCATATGATATCAGATTTTATAGTACAATCAACTTTTCACTATTATCAGTATTTCATTAAAACAGTATCAATGTTTTGAAATAAATGGAACATGTATAAATATTTTTTTTCTATAAAAGCGAAAATCTACTTGGTATGAAAACTTAATCTCTGAGAAAACGATAAATATTATAATGGAATTTTATGAGGTTCAATTCTATTTTTTAATATTTCCTTTAAAAAAAATCCAACTTATGGGAAGATGGGAGAAAGAAGATCGTTAGAAGTTCATGGGCCACTAGCCTGCTGTATGCACAGACAGTGTTCAAACAAGATACACTGAGGACTGGCATCTGAGGTTGTCCTCTGAATGCACACACACACACACACACACCATTTACACACAAAACACACCGCACACAAATCTAGTTTACTGTAATGATTTCACATGTATAAGAGAATTACAACAATTACTTTATAGTCAGTGATCTAAAAGTCAGATGCCCTCTGTGCTTTGAGATACAGCTGCAAATCTTGGTGATTCTTCCACTGTTCTCAACTTTACCCTGTGTCCCCGACCCAGCCACACTGCTGGCCTGTCACTGCTCTTTGCCTACAAGTGTATGTCAGTGCCTGAATTATATAAAGGTAGGTTACAGGAAATGGCTCATTTTTACCTCAAAACAGCTGATTAAAATATATGGTGTGTTTAATACAAATCCCTTAATGGTTCTTACACTGCTAGATAAATAATTTCTCTGAGGATACTTTTAGAGGAAAGTTTTCTATTACTTCAGAAAAGCAGAATTTGTACTACAATTCTCAAATGAGTTTGTAAATGGCAATTTGTATGTAACTAAAATTAAGAATGAACTCTGCCATTTTAAGGACCTTTGACACAACATAAACATCAAAACTCAAACGTGACATTACATCAGATGTGCATTTTCTGCTGAGCGTATCCCAGGAGCCCTTGGAATTTGCATTTATTTCTTGACTTATTTCAAGTGTCTCCATCAGCACCCTTACATACTTGATGGACTGACTGATGAACATACGCACGTGCTGTGCTATAGACACAAATGTTTTCCTTCACCAGTGCCCAGAATGCTTTAGGAAGCTTTTCCCACATTTAGTATTTTATATTTTCTGTGAATAAAGGGAAGTGGAGTTTGTTGAAATGCAAATTAGGACATCATAATACCAAAGAATAAAATGAAACTGAACACAGCAGGAAAATGAAGGGCCAGGGGTGTAGCTCAGTGGAGTGCTGGCCCAGCACATGCAAACCCAGTAATAGTATTCCTGGGATCTGAACCAATGTGTCTGTGTATTACTAGGAATGGCAATGCCCACCTGAAGTCCCAGCACTGAAGAAGTTGTGTGGATTGCATAGCGGGTTCCATGCTAGCCTGCTTTTCATAGGGAGTTTCTGTCTCAAAAGAAAGAGGAAGTTGAAAAAGTTTTTCTTCTATGAGATAAACAAAATAACATACTCTTAAAAAGATTTTATTCATTCTCTTTAGGTAAGATTAATTTATGTTAATAATAGTATGTAGTACAGTAGATAATTAAGGATCAATTAATTTCTATGTCATTTTGGATTGTTTTAATTTTTTCTTTATTTTTATTTTATATGTATCAATGTTGTGTCTGCATGTATGCAAGTGTACCTTTGTGGTGTAATGACTGCAGAAGCCAGAAGAGGTTATCGGATCTCCTGGAAATTGAGTTATAAATAGTTTGTAGCTGCCATGTAGGTGCTGGGAATTGAACCTGGGTCTTCTGCAAGAGCAACTGTTAACCACTGAACCAGCTCTCCTGCCACAATTTTAGGGTTTTGTTTTTGAAAAGTACATATATTACACAAATCTGAAATCACTGATGATTAGTTTTAAGAAAACAAATATTATTATTATTATTATTATTATTATTATTAGGATCCTATTTCCTGTTCTGAATGCTTACTTTTTAAATTAAAAAGAAATTATCTGTGTGTATATATGTGCACACACAGATGCCACTACATGCATGAATATCAAAGGAGAACTTTATGGAGTCATTTCTATCCTTCTACATTTAAGTGAATTCTAGGAATTAAACTCAGGTTACAAGAATTGTATGGCAAATATCTTAACCCATTTAAGCTGTCTCATTGACCCTGAATGTTTATATTTAATGAGTATATTTTAAATGTAATAAAATTCCCTATCAGCATATTAACAGTCCATTCGAAGTCTTGGTGAGTGAGATTTTTAAAGAGTGAATAATGGGAAGTTTTTCCTCACTGGCATAGCTCTAGAAAACTTGGTATTCTCTCACTCTATGAGATGTGTCAAATGTTGCAGTATAGAGCAAATTCAACAAAATTCAAACCTAGTTTCTGCCCAGTAAAGAAGTATCATCACCATTTATAAAAAGGTATGTGTGTTTGAAAAAGCATATTCACAGGCATGCAAAGAAGAATCAGTAGATCACCTTTAAGAATTTGTTGAATTTATACATGTCAGAATAATTTATTTTCTTTCATTTAATTTTATATTGACTTGCTGCTGAAAGGCAAAAACTAATGAAGAAATCCAAGTGCTATATTCTGGTGTTTAAAATAGAGATGGATGTTTCTCTTGAAAGTTTTTTTGCTCTTAACTTTTTACAGTCTCATTCTGTTGTCCCTGTGAGTGATCATTAGATCAGTACTCTGGATGTTTGCAACAAAATTATGGGGAATATGTAACTTTTCTAACTTTCCGGGTGTATTAAAACCCATGCAGAGGTTCAGGGTGTGATCATAGAAACTGGATCAAATAAGTACAGTTTTCTAGGCCTCAGACTGTGAAATTAAGACTCACTTTCTCTTAACCTCAGGATTTCCAGAGAAATTTTTTTAACCTATTAAGAATTTCCTTAATTTAGGGTTTTCATACGTTTGAATAGTTCCCTAATTCTTTAGAAGTTCAATAGGGCTTTCACTCTTCCTGACTTGCATATTGTTCATTCAACAGGAACTTTCCATTTTGGAAACCTAAGTCATACATTGGTTTTCTGCTGCTTTTCTTATGGTGTGAAGGAAAAACCTCTGAGTGTAATATGCAATCAGTTGCCATTAAGCTTGTGAATGATTCTGTGCTAATGTAGAACATTTTCATGATTATGGGAAAATGGATGATGTCAATAGTGAGGTCTGGTTTGCATCCCACTTTCCTGGAAGTGTTATCTGTTTACCTTCCCTAAGTTCTTCTGGGATAATTATGGAGTTACTTTATTTCTACTAAGTCAATGGCAAATTGAGATACTAATATTCGCCTCCATTTTTATTTATCAGATGTTATTTCTAACCGGCAAATAGGCTTAGGAATTTGACATCTAGTTCTGTTTGGATTGTCCTTAGCTTCTAGTGCCACATTGTTTATTAGTTTCCTTTATTAACTTTTATTCATGGTGTTTCTCAAGCAATGGAAAAATAGTCAGCATTTTCCATTGCCTTGAGTCATGGCATGCCACCATTGAAGATTCTAGAATTTTTAGTTTTCATATCTGTTCCTTTGTGAATCTTGCCTTCTGGGCCCGGGATAACATTGTGCTTATGCTGGATGATAGGCATGGCATCTCACCAGTTACTCACTCATGGATTCATTATTAAAGGAACTTTCAAATGACAAACTGATTAGACATAATTTGAGGATATAGTATAATGTTAAACTGAGTAAAAATTACAGAACAGAACATAATTGAGGCTTCAAATGAATGGATGTCAGTAACTTCACTTCATATACCATTTGAGATAAATTTTCACATCCTATTGTAAAATACTTGATTTTTATTCAATTACTCTTTTTAATAGTTTTCCATAAGAGCTTAAAATAAAAACATTAGAAAATTTAAAAATTAGTAAAAAAAAAAGTCTGTGCCAAAGCTTGAGAAAATGTCCTGTCAATGATAAAATGGAGGGAAATAAATCTGGTTCTTTCTCTTATACCTACTTTCAAAACTAAGGAAGTTTATGATTAAACAGAAGAGTAGACAGCCTTCACCTCCTCTAATTCAGAATGAGATGTGGTGATATATTCAACTACAAGACAGGTTTGCTACACAATGAATGGCCATGATAATAAAGTCTGTGAATTGGAGAATGTCTTTTGCATTATTTCCTACTATTTCCCAGCACTACATGTGTTAGCTAGTTTTACTGAATACACTGGCTGGTGGCAAAGAGAGTTTAAAAGAGAAGTAGCTGACTGGTAGGATACAGAAGGGACACCAGTGGAGATAAGGAGAGTAAGGCATGAATCTGAAAGGAATCATTTCTCGACCAATTAGTGACAGAAATCTCTGAGCTACTTAGTTCTTATTTTTTATCATTAGTGAACTTGATTGGGAAAGAAAAGAGAAGGAATTTTAACCTTGTCATTTGGTGCAATAATTCAAAATGGAACTGACAGGTGAATTTCATTAAGACAGATAATAGGCAGCATAGTGAAATCCTGCAACTACTATCAGTGTGAAGAAATTTTAACCAAGCTATTACTTTTTGACCAATGTTCTATTACTTGTCATAGCAATATTGTATTTAATGATGGTGAATATAATAGGTTGAGGCAGTTTCATTTCAGGTTTTCATGGTGTGTGTGTGTGTGTGTGTGTGTGTGTGTGTGTGTGTGTGTGTGCATATACACTCATTTTTAAGGTTTTTGTTTACAGTGTTACCTTCCTGGTCGAAAGGTAATTTGATAATTTTACTTATATTTGTAATGGAGACAGACTAGGAATTATTAGTGAGAACTGACTAGTGTATTTTCAACAGGAAGTACTCTGCATCAGTTGTTTATAATTTAAAGACAAAATCCACATAAGTAAAATAGTAGCGAATTGAGGATTTCTCTGACATGTGTTAGGGCTAAAATGTCTCGGTTCCATGAGGATTTGCATGCCTCTGAACCCTTCTTATTCTCTATTCTGGACTTTTATTATAATCCCTTCTGCTTTCGTAGACACTGTTGTACAGTTGTGGTCACCCCTTATCAATCTCCACTTGATATAATGAGAGTAGGAAGGCCTGACTATGGGTTTAATTGTCATAATGCTTTTGGTGTTTAGCAGTGTATCTGGAACAAAAGTTGTAAGCTATCAATATTTGTGTAGGGAATAAATATTCGCTATTTTCCAGCTTCAAACCAAGGGTAGAGTTTTCAGACCCATTCATTGCATTCAGTTCCTTTTCTCTGTAGATTTTTCTCCTGTTTTCCGATGATGCATCCATGAATTTTTGCATTTTCATCCTGGTGATGGACTGTGTTTTCTTTAATGTTTCCCATCTTTATTAATTCAATAACATTTTAGTGTCAGGTATTCATTAATATCTATTCACATAGTTCCTGGTGAATCTGAATGCACCATCACTGGAGAATGAATGTTGAGTTCCCATATTGTAGGATTCCTTTGGTACTAATGATATGCATTATGAGGGTTTGACTGGTTCATAGACACTGTTATTTGGCTTTGTGATGTTGTCCTGCTCTGTAGCTTCATATTCTACCAAATGAAGGTAATACCTCCAGGTAGATTTGTTTGGGAGTTAAAAGTAGTTAATGGCGTAGGCTATCCAACCAAATGGCCCTTTATAGGATGTTAGTGTTTTCCCATTGCTTACCGTTTTATAAAACGGACTCATGTAATGAATGAATTGCTATGGCCTCAATGATTGGAATCAACTGTAAAGAACCTAAACTTTTTGTTTCCAGGAGTTTTGTTGTGAGACTTTCTTGGATCCTTTTCCTTCTCTCAGAATGTTCTTCTCCTGGTATTACACTATCCCTTTTAGGAAACTCCATATCTTAGTTGGATTGTTTCTGTTCCCAAGTAGACTATGTCTTGCTCACCCTGTGTCCGTGTATAGATTCCATTCTGCAAATATGATTTGAGTAGTTGAGTTGAATTGCTCATTAATTTATCAATTTCTGTGGGAAAGCATGATAGAAAAGTAAAGTCATCCTGACAAGCTAGTGAATTTCTTGATCCCAGAATACCTTACCATACACATACTCTGCATATTTGATAAAATCAATAGTAAACATATATTTTATAAATCATGGAACCCAAGCTGACCTTAAAACTTGGTGTGTAGCTGAGGATGACCTTGAACTCCTGTCCCCTTCTCCCCAGTGCTGGGATTGTAGCTTTGCATCACCACATCCAGTTTATAATAAAATTTTAATACAGAAAGAAAAAAGTTAAGTTTTCTGTCTGCAAAAGCTATTTTTTAGCTTTTATAATGGTTTTCTCTCCCTATGGCTTAGATATTGCCATTAAACCTTTTCGTGACCTCTTTTTAGTAACATACCCCCCCATACGTAGTTTGAAAAATAGTTATAAACAGAAGGCCAGTGCTTTCCAAATTATTTTTAAAACTACACCAGAATATTGCTGTATTCTTAGTCATATTGTTAATTTGTAATTCTGATGTCACCTGGAGCTGTAAAATTTCATGAATTTAAGAAAAGTAATTCAATTTTTGGAGAGGTGATTTTTTTTCTTTTTCTCTGAGTATAAAAGTTGGACCAAATACTTGAAAATAAATCTAATATTTCATAGATTTATGTATATAAAACTATATATATATATTTCAATTAAAGGAAAGCTATCTTGCTATTAGGTAAATTCATCATGCAACAGGTTTAAACTACTTAGAAAGAGGATGATGTGGAAGAAAAGTAAGCAATGGCTTGGTCTTGCCAGGCACATAGTGTTCCCTTTGTTTTGGTGGCAACTCCTGTGGTTTGTTTAGGTTTCAGCTTGTCCCAGAAGGTGTTGGTGTGCTGAGAAGGTGCTATCCAGTGTCCTAATGAAACAGAAGACGAAATGCAAGGCACATAAGGTGTCTTATCATTTGTGCCTTCCTGGAGAAACCTAGCTGGAATTTCTGAGTGGTCAGCTTGACATTTTAAAGCCGGAAGAAGTTGTGTCATTATTTCTAGACTATCGCAATAGTTAGAGGAAAAAGATTTAAAGTTCATTGCAATAATTGCTGACAGCTTGCACAGAATGAGAAGTGCTTTTAGTAAGCATATGCTACCTTTAGAAAAGACAGCCTGTTAGGGATGTGAAAGGGAACAGTGGACTTCGTAAGATGAGAGGGACAAAAGTGTAGATTGAGGCACTTCTGTGCCCCAAAAGTAATTGCATTCATTTTGTAGATGGAAAAAAGTGAAATGACTTTTAATGACTGTTCCTGTATTTGTGGTCTTCAAGCAAAGAATGACTCTGGCTTCTAAAACATCCCTATATATTTTCAGTAACTAAAACTACAAAACTTGGTGGCTAGGTTGTTACAGGGAATAAGACGCAGGCAGTGTCACTGGGCTTGGCACAGGCCATGGGAGGTGCTAAGGGCGATGATCCCTGCTGTAACAGCATTCCCCGCCTTGGAAACCTGCAATTTGCCTCAGTCCCAGATGGGGAGGAAGCTAGCAAAAAGCCTGGAGCCATACATAATGACTGGGCTCACACCCTGACACCGAGAAAGAAGAAAGGAAAAATCCAGGAGTCTTCATAACGTGATTTGAGTCAAGGATGTTATGCTTTTAGTGAAGGCTGTAACACTTTTTTTCTTTTGTTAAGTTGGTTTGTTCTGTTTTTCTTTGTTTTCCTCCCTCTTCTGGATGGCAGCCAACATTCAACTGAAGGCAGTTAGTGCCTTAATCACACTGCAGTATCTTCTGCTTAAGCAGCAAATATTCACTGCTTAATAAAGAATATCCTACACCCACGCCAGTTAGATTTCCATGCATGTATATACATGTACACTCACATTCAGCCTGGTTTCCAGTGTGTATACTATATATGCACATGTGCGTGGACACACACACACACAGACACACACACACTCACTCTCACCCAAGTTTCCAATGTATATACAGTGTATTTACCATGGGTATATACACATCTAGGCTTGCAGTCTGTATTGCATACAATTCATCTACATACACACACACACACACACACACACACACACACACACACACAACCAGGTTTCCAGTATATGTACCTTGCATAAATGCATACGCACATATTTAAACCTGATTTCACTGTGACCTTCAGGAATACAATAAGACACAGCATTAGAAATGGTGCTTTTTAATCCAGAGCTTTTAAATATGTGATCTAAAAAATGAGTCTTAAACCAGGCATGGTGGCGCACATTTTAATTAATCCCAGCACCCTGGAGGCAGAGGCAGGAGAAGCTCTGTGTGTTCAAGGCCAACTTGGTATATAGAAGTCCAGGCTACCCAGTGCTACAGAGACTGGCTGCTCTTCCAGAGGACCCAGGGTTGGTTGTTAGTGCTCACAGGGCAGCTAACGACCATGTGCTTCTTAACTCCAGTCCCAGGGGATTGGATACCCTCTTCAGGCTGCTGCAGGTTTGCACACATGTGGTGCACATAAATTACACAGACAGAACACTCACACATATCAAATTTTTAAAAATTAAAACCTTAAAAATTGATCTGTATCCAAACTCTAAACCTAGGAACATGTTGTTATACTAAATGGGTTATTATGAATTTCATAATTTGTTATTTATATGAAATTGCAAATAGTTCATTATGTCCTGATATTTTACATTCCACAGAGTAGAGAGATCTCAAGTTCTTTGGCCTCTGGTGGCTTTTATTATTCTTCCAACTTAAGTCTGTAACATTTCCTCCATTTCATAGGTACGGGGACCGTGTCCCTTAGACCAAAAACTGTACAGTTACAGGTGACAATGACCAGACCCTCAGCAGTAAATTTCAAGTTAAAGAAATAATAAAACCCAGTGTGTATAGATTTGACGAAGCAATCAATTGACTTATCCAATCAGAAAACATCAACTTGTAAAAGAAGTCTTTTTAACTAGATGAAGTACTCTATTACATTTGATAAATGTAGTATCTTACCTTCATAAACTCAAAACACAATTTATATGTCCTTTAATTCTGTGTGGTCCGCTTGGCTCTAATTCATAGAACTATATCATTATTTTAACATTTCCTATACTTCAGTTATCAGCTTTGGAATGCAGGATGAAGAGTGATTTAGAAATGGAAACAGACAACTTCTGAGTAATCAAGACTTCCATTGAAAACAGAAGGGTGCCATGCTTAGTAACCACAGTTCAGAAATGCTATATTTAATTACTGAGCTTATGGAAACATTTTTTGGCTGTTGATGTCTTAGATTGTGCACTGATATTTTATAGTGAAAATCGGGGGTGTCTGAGTCTCGGTATTGTATTTGTGCAGAGTTGCTCACATGTAAAACAGGATGCGGGTGTATTTACATACATACATACATACATACATGCATACATTCAATTGCTGTGGGTGTGACAGACTTTGCCCCAGTGTCACTGGGCCTGGTGTATATTTATGGAATAACACAGTTTTAGGTACACATACACTGTTTAGTGCTTAAGTTGGACCCATTGTATTTTAATTTATCATGTCTTCGTTATGAAAATAGTCAAAATCTTTCTTTGGCCTTTTTGATATATATGCTGCATTATTTTACCTTAGTCACTCCCGTGTGTACCATCCAACCATAACGTAGGACCCATTGATAAGCAGCTCCCAGTCTTCTCCGCCCTTCTTCCCTCCCACCTTCTGCTAACCACTGTTTTATGAGATCACTTGCTTTAGATTCTGTATATGTGTAACGTCGTGCCGTATTTGTCTTCCTGCATCTGACTTACTTCCCTTAACATAATGATCCCAGTTATTTCCATGTCGTCATCACCAATGACAGAATTTCACTTGTTTATGGATGAATGATATCTTTGGCAGGTATATACCTTATTTTCTTTGCCCATTCTTCAGTTGATTGACATGCATGTTCTTTCCAACCTTGTCCTTTGTGAACAGTGCTGCAGTGAACCAGGGTGTATAGCTGTCCTTGCAGCAGACTGATTCCTTTTCTTTAGGATATGTACTAAGTGATTGTTGGATCATGTAATAATTTCATTTTTAAGTTTCTGAAGAACTTCCATACCCTTTTCCATAAGGACTGTCCTAATTTTCATCCCCAGTGTCAGTGCCCAAGGGTCTGTCTCCTCCACTTGCTCACTAACACTTGCTATCTTTTGTCTTTTGAATAATAGCCATTCTTACTTAAATTAGGTGATATTTCGTTGTGTTTTAACTCACACTTTCCTGATGACCAAACGTTTTTAAATATGTATCTGTGGGTCATTTGCATTTCTTCTGTAGAGAAACATCTACTTAGGTCTGCTGCCCATTTTAGTTTGGTTACTTAAGTGTTTGTAGTTCATTTCTTTGAGTTACTTACATGTTTGGATATTAACCCCTTGTCTTTTTTAGTTCACTCCTTTGGTTATTGTGTATATTCACCCTGAGGCCATGGGTGGACACCAGGTATCTTTCTCATTTTTTTTTTTCCACCTTATTTTTTAAGACAAGGTCTCTCACCAAACCTAAAACTCACCCAGACTGGGATTATAACATACACTGACATACTAGTCACACATCTTTTTACATGGATGCTGGGGATCCTAACTCAGTTCTTCATGCTTGCATAACATGCACTTTACACACTGAGCCGTCTCTTTAGTACCTTAACTCCTCCTTAAATGCATAGCTTGCAATTACTGTTTTCCATTCTAATTTAGATAGTCTCTTTACTCTGTTGAGTTTTGTTATTGTCTTTGTTATGTGGAAGCTTTTTCATTTGCTAAAAATATCATACTTGTCTAATTTGTTTTTTCTCCCCTCTGGCTTTAGGATCTTGCTCAAGATGTCCATGCCTACTTAAATGCCCTCAAGCAATACCCTTACATTTTCTACTAGTAATTTCATACTTACAACTCTTAAATTTAATAAAAAATTTTAGTGAATTTCAGTTCATTTTCGTAACTGGTAGGAGAGAGGGTTCTAGTTTCATTTTTCTACATGTGACAATCCAAGCACTGTTTATTGCACACTGTCCTTTTTCCACACATGTTGGTACCTTTGTGGAAAATCAAGTGAATATGGGAATGTGGGCTGTCTGCGTGCTCTTTGTATTATTCTATTGGTCTATGCCTGTCGTTCATGCCATTATCTTTTTGTTTGAGGTTCTGAAAATTTATAGTACTTCTTGGCATCCAGTAGTGCAGTGTTGCCTGCTTTCTTCTTTTTAACACATTTGCTTTGGCAAATTGGAAATTTTGTGGCTCTATTTTTGTGACCTCTTTCAATTTATTTTTTAAATTTTTATTTATTTATGTGTGTGTGCATGTGTGCCACAGTGCAGGGTTAGAGATTAGACGACAACTTACAGAGTCAGTTCTCTCCTTCCACCATGTAGGTTCTAGGAATCAAACTCATCAGGAGGCTTGTCTGCAAGCACCATCCCTCCCTGAGCCTCTCACCAGGACTAATTTCTTTCAGCAATGCTTTAGCACTGTCATTGAAAAGAACTTTATTCCCAGGCATTTTGTTAGTTTTTCTAGCTATTATTAATGACATTTGATTTTTGATTTCCATTTCAGATAATAGGCATATAGCAATGTTGATTTCTATGTTAAATCTGTATGTTCTGTATTATATTCATTCCATAAGACTAGAACACATGATATGTTCATAGTAATTAAACAGTGTTGCTGTTATTTTGAAGTTAATAAGTATCTGGCACAAAATCTGTTAACAATTGCATGGTAATTGTCCATATTAATTTCCTTTAATCACCACAGTTTTTTTTTTCTTTCTTACTAATCAATGTGTTTTGTTGGCTACACTTTTCTAATTGACCGGCCTTGCATCTTAGGGTCACATGTAGACCCTTTGTTCAACTCAGATCATAAAGAGTCTGTGAAATAATATCAAAGAAAGAATCTCTGGACTTTTTATATAACAAACAGCATTACTTGTAATTTCAGGGTTGTTTTCTCTCATTTTCAAGTGAAGAATATCATTGATATTTTCATTGAACTTGTAGTTGACTTTGGATATTGTGAACATTTCTAATCCCTGAGCCTAAGGTTTCTTTCTAGTTTGTGTGTGTATGTGCTCTCTATAATTTCTTTAAACAATGTTTTATATCTCCCCTTATATAAATTTTTTGCCTTTTAAATATAGTTAAATAGGAATTTTTTGTAGTGCTTACGAATGGGATTACTGTCTTGATTTCTATTTCCAAGGAATGGCTATTGCTGTATCATTAGGTCACTGAGTTTTGTAAACTGATTTTGTATCCTATATCTTTGCTGATCTTTTATGATAATATTTCAGTGAGGTCCTTGGGATTTTCTGTGTAAAAAAAAGAGCCTGCCATCTGCAAATAGTGACACTGTGTTTTCCTCCTGTCCCATAGATGCCCTTTGTTTCTTTCTCTTGCCTGATTGGTGTAGCTAAAATCTTCTCTATTATGTTGAATAAATATGGTGAAGTTGGGCGTCTTTGTCTTGTTGCAGAACTCAGAGGATAAGACTTCAACTTTTCACACTCAGCACTGGTAGCTGTTGTCTGGCTGTTTATGGCCTTCGTTAAACACCAGCTTGTCAGTATCCCCTTAAATGCACTTCTTCCTTGCTGCTTCTTATCTTTCCCATAGTGATGATTCCCCTGGCAGGGGCATCACTTGATGGTATGCATTTATGATTTCATCCAAACCTATTAATAAGCAACATCACTAATATATACACTATTATGCTTAATACTCAGAATGCATTATCTTGATTTTCTTTAAGCAAACAAACAAAAAGAGACTTAGGTGTCCTAAGGTCATATGAACAAATTTGGCCTTAAACCCCACGATCAAGAGTCCATGCTCCTAATATTTGCTGGCTCCAGTTGCCAGCGTGGTTTCTAGTCATGTGACGTTTATGTGGTGGGAATCATCCCTGCTCTATACAGTAGGAATGGGAAGATTTTTGTAGGTGACATAGCAGCCCACACTAGTAGTTTAAATATCTGTTATTCCCTGGAACTTCATATGTTGCTTTGTAATTGTGTTTTATCTCAGAATTTTTATGTTCCATGGTCCTACACACATAGAATATCTACTTGTTAGGGTTGTAAATAAGCATGAATTTTTATAAAAAAAAAAAAAAAAGAAAAGAAAAACAAGAAATGCCACAACCATGTTCTAGAAATAAAAATAGGCTCCAAATTATTAGCTGTTTGGCAGTAATCAGGGAATTTTCCTTAGTCACAAATTTTTCTCTTGGTTGCTATTTGGTGTGCTTTATTGACTGTACATTTAACGTTGACCAATCCAGGATGTCATAGGCCAAATGCAGGCTATTTGATGGAGACAGATAATGACGTGTTTATGAGAGAACACCAGGAAAGTACCTTTGTAGCCTTGATCTCGAAAGGTATGACCCAACGGTAGTTGAATATAGGGTATGGGCAGGTTTTGGGTGCCCTATCACTTCAGAGACCTTGCAGAGCTGCTGACGTGAGTCTCAGGGCTTTGGATTCTCCTTCTGTTGCAGCTACCCAGTAATGGAACCCTGCTCCGTTCCTTATCATGTTCTCTTTAGTGCATAACTCTGCTTTCTAACCTGGTTTAGTCCTTAGTGACCTCCCGTGATCCTGTACAGTGGCTCCCTTTGGGAGCGTGCCGACTGGGCTGCATCTCACAGTAATGATTTTACTTCATATGGAAGTCGGGTTAAGAATTTTGTTCTCCCCTGATTAAGGAGATAATTTCACAATACAATTTGCTCACACAGTTAGGTTAGACAGATGGTTGCCAAACACCAGTTCAAACTAGATGGCTCTTATGTGAGGTAAAATCCATGCTAAGAAAATTTGGCAGTATGTCCTGGTCTTTTTCCAAAAGAGATTCTCACACAATCTTCTCTTTACCTGGGACTGTCAAACTAATTACACCTGTATTAGTTGTGGAGTAAAAAATATGACGAGATGGTACATATTGTGCTAAGTTCTCATTCCTGAATGTGTTGACATTTCTTTTGTTGTTTGCTAATAACTGGTCACTGCCTTGCTTTTGGTGCCAGGTGACATAGCAAGAATTTGTTCCTTAGTGAGTACTGGGTTCCTGTCCCCACTGATTCTGAATAGCTGTGTGACATAGACATGTTATTTTATCCATCTTGGGATTCATTTTTCTCACCTGTAAGATGGAGATGAAAACATACTTGAGAGTGGCTCCATGAGTAAATCAGTTTATATGAATAGTGTTTACAGCCGCTACCTGTCCTACAGTGCTGTTATAGTGATGACATTTTGTATTTAAAACCTATCTCTGCATCATAGTTAATTTATACAAGGTCTCAGTAACTTAAAACTGAAGTAAGATGTATAAATCCTCAGCAATTCAGCAAAATTTATCATAGTTGGCTGGTGTCCATAAGGTTAGGTCAGGATATTGTTTTCCACCAAATATACACTATGTTTGACATTGTAGAGTTCAGACTTAATAGAAATAGTTTATTTTATTATTTTTATTTTATTTTGTGTGCATGAATGTATTGCCTGCATATGTGTAAATGAACCTCTGACATGCAATGCCCATAGAGGTCAAAAGAGGGTATCCAATCCCCTGGAACTGGAGTTATGGACAGCTTTTAGCCACCTTGTGGGTTCTGGTAATCAAACTCAGGTCCTCTGCAAAAGCAGCCAGTGCTCTTAACTGCTGAACCATCTCTCAGCCCCAGAGTTGACACATATATTAAGGAAATCACCATAATGTAAGGCTACATACACAAAAAGAATTCTGTGGCCTGACCACATTCCTGAAAGCAGTAACAATAAGTCTGCCCTCGATGGTATTCTTACTTGAACAGAGAATAGGATGAACGGGGGAGTCTGGGAGCTGGCTTAGTTGTTAAGTATCTAAATGCAATCATGAGGAACTGAGTTTGGATCCCCAGCACTCACGTTAAAAAAAAAATGAGGTGGCTGGAGGCTGGACTGGGCAGCCAACTTCTATAACTACAGTGCTGGAGGGGTTTGTGGGAGACAGGGAGATCCCCGAGCTCCTGAACCAACTCCATGTTCAGTGAGAGGCCATCTCAAAAAGTCAGGTGAAGAGCAATTGAGGAAGACACCCAAATTGGGCCTCTCCACACATGTGGATACCCAAACACATGAACATGTATGTACACCGTTGTCACTCATAAGTGCACAGCAAAGAAAGTGAACGAGGAAAAGTACATGGTGGTGTGACTTTGCAGCCTCAGAGGGCTCAGCTGCTGTTCGCTGACACCAGTGTGTGGCTTTGCTCAACCCTTCCGCAAACAAATACTTTAAGAAGCCTGTGAGGGAGCTGTTTTGTGAAATGTGTTGTTGTTTTTCTACTGCAAACAGGAAAAAAGGTCTTTGTCTCATTTGAAATTTTGCTGAGGAATTAAAAATAATTGCATATACTTTAGGATAACTTTGGTTGTGATGATTTTATTTTGTTTGGACTGTTGGTAGAGTCTTACTAAATAGTTGCTCTTTACATTAGAGTTTTAAAATCCTTTTGCTTTGTTAACACTATTTAAACAGCTGCTGGAATGTTAACACAGATTTAATCAGTTTGGTGTTTCTACCTATAAAGTTTAAAAGAGAGTTATATTAATGCAGAAGCAACTTCTACAGATGATTAGATAGAAGTATTGATTCAATTAGTGTGTCTTACACCGTTACAAGTAACTGGCGTTGACTGGGAGAAATTAGTATTTCTGAGTTTTAAAATCCCGTAAGTTCCTATTTTCACATAATAGAAACCAGTTTTATTTTGTTTCTAATTTCGTATGAATCACATTTTAGCCTTCTTTTATTTGGTACTGTGAAACCAAGATTACTTGAACTTCCTTAGTATTTGCTTCTGTTAAGAATGTAGGTGGGGAGATAGCTCAGTCAGTAAGGTGCTTTCCATGAAAGCATAAGGACCTAAGTTCAGTCTCCAGAATTTATGTAAAAAGCTGAGGTCGAGGGACTTGCAATCCTGGCAGTCTCGTGAGACACACTGACCAGCCAGCTTCATGCACCTGGCAGGTTACAAAGACTTTATCTCAAAAAAAAAAGGATGGTGTTTGCAGAACCACGCCAAAGTTTGTTCCCTAGCCTTCACACACACACACACACACACACACACACACACACACGCACACGCATGCATACCAACATACTTATCACCTCAATGTTTAAAAATATAATTGAGACACTAAAGTAAGTCACTAATTTGACAGAAAGTAATCCTGAAAACTCATTTTATATGCTATATGATTAACCCCTGTAAAGGGAGAAACAAAATCACAAGCATTCTGTATTATTTTCTTATCCAGGAAAATTAACTAATTAATTTTTGGTTATTAGAAGTCATACTCATAAAGAGTTTAAGTTGTAGAATGTTTACGTAACCAAAAATATTTTGATAAGTACACTTTTAGTTCTTGTTGCTATATTTCTAGAACTTTACTATCGAAATTTAATAAGATTGTTTTAGAAAACCAAATTCGTAGGTTCAGGATAAAAATTTATCCTCTCAATCCCTGACCATTCAAAATTAGCCAAATACACACCATAGATCTGAACAGTCTCTTTCTCAGCGGTTTAGAGCCCTGGCTCTCTTGCAAAGGACCCAGGTCTCTTTTTAGCACTTACATGGCAACTAACAACTTTCTGTAACTCCAGTTCCAGGGGATCCAACACTCTCTTCTAGTATCTGAGGGCTCTGCAAGCATGGATGTACCTACATACATGCAGGCAAAACACTCACATGCATAAAATAAAAATTAAAAACATTTTTTCTCAAAAATTTAAAATTATTTCATATTATTTAAACAATGAGTTGTCAGAGGTTGCCGAATCTTATATGTTACAATGATCGATATCTGAGTGAAATATCAGTCAAAAATATATAGTAAAACGCCCGATTTGTAAGGAAAATCTCCATAACATTTACTTCATTCAGTAAATTTGCTGTATAAGCAAATTCTGTTAGTGAAATGTCTGCTGTATTCTGAGACGTGAATTCCTTCATGAACTTTCTCTGTTCATATGGGCTTGTTAACATAGGTTTCTCAATAAGTTAATGTTCTTTTACTTTTTGTCATAAAACTTAAAAGAATTGAAAGAAAATTTAAGCAGTAGCAGATATTGTACTGAACCCCGGTCTTTGTGTACAACAAGCAGGCACTTTCCTTGAGCTGTACTACAGGGCAGTGTGATTTTTAAAGAAATTCCTTGTTGTCTGCTCTTCTTAGTTGATGGAGATGATCTCTGTGTGGCACACGTGACTGGGTGGAACAGCACTGCATCCCATCATTTCTATCTCACTCTCATCAATTGCCCTGCTCGTAGTTTTGCTGATAATGGTGTCAAAGGAAATTGCCATTATTAGATAAATTGAAATGAATGAAGTAATTTCTTCATAGCTTTACCTGCTAATGGAATTCTGCCTTATTTGGTTTTAGAGTATACTTTTTTGTTAATAATCTACAACTATATACCTATGTACATATTTTTATTCAGTTTCCTCCTTAATCTGCCCCATTAAGGAATGAAAGACATGGGTAGGGCAGCTCCCTGCTCCTTATTATACACCAAGAAACAAGGAGAATTATGATGCTTTGGGTGCAGTCAATGGAGAACCTTGTAATTGATCATTTGGCCTGTAAGTCATTTTTACAAATGGCTCTTGCATACCTCTTAAACTTATACAAAATAAAATTATACATCTTCCTATACCAAATTGTAAAAATAAGTCTATATAATGACTTATTCTAATACAAAATATTCTTATTTTATCTTATTCTAATATAAAATCCAATGTTAAAAATTTGAAACCTAGAGTACTATGACTATTAATTAAATGAGAGATAGTTGTATTAGCCTCATATATTATGCTTCAAATAGTAATAACACACCTCTTTTGATTAATGTGTAAATCTGAACTTATACTTTTTTCTTAACACTTAAACTTTGTCATTAAATAGCTAAAACATTAGATGCTTTGCCTTAATTAGAAACATCTTGTACTAAAAATAAATCATACAATTGTTTTCAGCTAGAAAAAACTTTTCTGTTTAATAGTTAGGACCTAAAGGCCAATTTATTTAACATATTGCTTTTTTAAGCATAGAATTTCAACCTATCTTTCCTCGGATTTATTTCAAATTAGTTGCTATGGATTTTGTTTCTATGTGGGCCTCCATTTTTGGTAAATTTTATCTGTGATCTGTATATTGAAATTCCTTGCATTTTACTGATTTACTTTATTAGGACAGCAGTAGAACACAGAGTTACATACAATAAACATACAATTTCTTGTAATATCAACATAGAAAGTTTTATTATAACTTTGTCGTATTTCTTTCTCAATTAGAATAGAAATAAACATTTTTCCCCATGTATTCAGTATATACTTCTAGGGAAAATAAATTTTGTTGAGTGTAATCTGATAATTTTTAAATGACATTTTTGCCAATGTCTGGTGTTAGGTTTTGATGATGTCCTATTATTATGATATACTCTCATTAGGGAAAGAGAATTTGATGTTTAAGATTGAGGCATAATCTTGATAATTCTGTTCTATTTTGATATTTGAGAGGTCTTTTATCATATACTAAAAATCTACATATAGACATATATGTGTGTGTATATATCTATATCTATCTATCTATCTATCTATCTATATATATATATATTTCTGGAGTTCTGAAGTGGAGTTCTGGCAGATTTTATGCTGATCAAA
Organism: Eospalax fontanierii; assembly: GCA_035773235.1. Classification (NCBI taxonomy): domain Eukaryota; kingdom Metazoa; phylum Chordata; class Mammalia; order Rodentia; family Spalacidae; genus Eospalax; species Eospalax fontanierii. Next base: position 25,949,383 of record CM069530.1, read on the forward strand.
CACAGTTAATCAAACATTACCTAATTCAAGATGAAAGAGATAAATCAAAATATTTGCAAAATATATCAGTAGTCTAGGACTACATTCTGTTGCAACAGGTTGAATGGGCCTCATTGGAAATTCTGGGAGAGAGAAGTGTTCCTAATATAATTTTTTTCAGATTTGAAATATTTGTATATACCTAATGAGCTATCTTGGGGATAAAGCTGATGTCTAAACAAAAAGTAATTTTATACACTATTTTTAGTGTGCCTGCCTGTTGACTACAGCCTGTCATATGTGGTTGGTTGTAGAAGATTCTGCTTGTAGCAACGCATCAGCCCTAAGTATATGTTGGATTTTAGTGATTTTGTTTTGGAATAAAGAGCCATTTAATCTCAGAAAGAAAAGTCTGACAAGCTGGTAGAAAGTGGCTAAATAATGCGGATGAACAGTTTTCAGAAAAGGAAAGAACATTTAAATGTTTAATAAGTCCCTTCTCTCATGATTTTTAATAAAATGCTGTCATTTCTCTTCTCAAAAAACAGTAAGATCACATCCATGTGTAAGTAAAGTAAGATTCAGTAAATGCGGTATTGGAGCTAGATTCAGCAAGGATTGCTGTCCCTTTGTAGATTGAAGAGGTAGTTTGCATTGTGTATATTAATCAAGCTCCACCAAAAGCTTATGAGATAATTATAGCATTATATCTCCAGCAGGAAAAATGCAGGCATGCCCCCTGTATTTACTCATTAATGCTCAGATCAATCCTGACACTCCCTGTCCTGATTTAAAAACAAAAACAAACAAAAAACAAAACGAATATTTCACAGGATGTATGAGTTCTCAAAGAAAACAGCTGCAGTGAAAAGAACTTTCTATAAAAACATATCCTCTGTCCAGGTAGTAACCAAAACCAATTTGTTTTGCTCAAGAACTTCAATATGAATTCTTAAGAAATTTTCAAGATCACTGGATAAAACACTGATACTGAGTTAAAGCCGGCCTGTGCTTTATGAAAAGACTCTGTCAGCAATCCTGAGCTACAGAATTCCAACTTTTCTGTGGGATGATCCAAAAACAGCAAACAGAAGGCATTAAATTTCTTAACAGTCGCAAGTGTCTACACGCATGCTATGCCATTCCTGGCCTTAGCTGCTTGGGGTTTGTAGAGATCAGCATTAGAGCACTTTGATTTGCAGCCTAATATGCTCCTTAGAGTTTTTCTTTTTAATATAGGAAACAAAAGCAGAGTAATTTAAGACATGTGGGGTCTGTGTACTGTACCCCACACTGATACAGCTCTTAACTGGATATTTGTGTTTAGTCTGATTTTAGGTCATTTGCCTTGACAGTTTGCCTTCCTATGTGACAGACATTAGTGGGATTAAGATCCTGAGTTGTTTCTCTTGCTCTGTTCAGAAGCAGGTTGACACAAGTACCCTGACAAGAAGCAGAGAATGTGAAGTATATATGATTATTAAATTAAAACGAGGCATGGCTCAGTGGCTTAAGCAACATTTAAACTTGTGCCTTCCGTGCATGTATCTCACTCTTGTTAACCTTGGTGACAAACTCAAAAAACAAGTAATAGAATTATTTAATGACTTGCTTAAAAGCAGTGTAACTGAATTAAAGAAATAAATATATGCACAAGTGAAGGACCCGTCTGTTGACCTGGAGCTTTCCTGAACTATCTTCACTCTCACCCAAGCCTCACTAGAGTGGCACAGAGTGTTGTATGGATCAACTTGGTCCTTGGTGATGGATAGTTTTCGACATCTACATCATTTACGTCCGTGCCATGGAGGGACAGAGAGTAGGAGAGAGACTGAGGTAAGCACACACAGCGCGTCTTAAAGGTCTTCCTTTTTAAATTCCAGCAAGTTCCGTAAAGCTAGAAATGCAGAGCGATGAAGAATGTGACAGGAAGCCCCTGGGCCGCGAAGACGAGAGGGGCCATGATGAGGGGGGCAGCCTAGAAGAGCCCCTCATTGAGAGCAGCGAGGGGGCCGACAGCAGGAAAGCCCAGGAGCTTCAAGGCGAGGGAGGAATCCGGCTTCCGAATGGTAAACTGAAATGTGACGTCTGTGGCATGGTTTGCATTGGGCCCAATGTGCTTATGGTACATAAAAGGAGTCACACTGGTAAGCAGCTGAACGTATACCCCGATGACTGCCCGTGGCATCTGATGTTGATATTACCTGACATCGATTCTCTTCCCTTTTTATTCAGGGGTGGCGATGTGAAGTTACCTTTTCAGAATTCTGCTAGTATTGGATTGCTGAAAAGCAGAGAGTAGCCTGGGTCTTGACTTCCAGCCTTCAGATCTGAATAGCATGCCAGAAAAGAAGTTGGGGATTCAATTTCCACAGTTCTTAATATAGCAATAATCTGACGAGGGTTCAAAAGGTCTAGGAGAATTGCATTGGGTAATTGAATCATTTGGATTTCTATACATATTTTACCATGCCTGCGGGCAGGTAATAGAGTTTTCTTCCTAGGATTTTATACTACAAAATGGCCGTCACACATTTATGTGGGGTGCCCATTTTCACTTTATCTAGGTAACTCTTCAAATATTATTTCCGGTCCATCTTTGCCTACTAGAGGTCTCTGTAGTGGGCGGGTACATTTCCTAGTTCAAGTATGGTACCATCTTTTTTGTAAATTTTTAGGTGTAACTCTGGAAAAAATAAAGGTAGTGTCAGATAGGACAAAGGGTGGCAGATGCATAGGTAGAAATGTGTAATCATGAAATTGGCTGAGGAAAAAGCCTGTAGAAATGTAATATATGCTGTACGGCATTGACAGATACATGTCCTTCCTGAAAGGAGAGGGCATTAAGTAAACTCTTCATATTGTTTTGTTGGAAGGAGAGAAAGAAGGAATAAAGGGAGAGAGGGAGGAAGAGAGAGTGAAGGGAGGAAGAAGGAAGGAAGAAGGGAGGAGCAAAAGCAGCAGAATAAAGTTACCCTTAAAGGAAAAGGAAGTTAGTTGACTCTGTTACAAATGTTTAAGTTAAGCAAAGAATGGTGGCACACCCATAATCCCAAGGGTTGGGAAGTAGAGGCAGGAGGATCAGAAGTTCACCATCATCCTTAATTATATGAAAGTTTGACATTAGCCTGTGCTCAAAAAACAAACAACAATAAGTAAAAAAAAAAAAAAGAAACAATGCAACAAAGATATTTTGAAGTTTCCATTAAAAAATGAAAAGAGTAGAGCTTTTTACTAAAACGTGGTAGAATTCTGTTTCAAAATACTAATAAGCAAAATGCTTAGAGTTTTAAAATGTAATATTCTTTTCAAAGAGAGAGAAATCACCCTAAAGAAAATTGTTTTAAAATTTCACCTCTAAATAATCGAATAACTTTATCTTTATATACGAGCTGTGTGGTTACTTTGAAGTGTGGTCAGCTCACATCTTCCACTTCACACCTTAAGAAAGCAGAGTGATTTCTTCCTGTGTCCCTTCCCTGGGTAAAACTATCAGGAAGACTGGACCCATGATCTGCTTGCTGCTGGACTAGTTCAGTTTCAATACACCATTACTGGTGTAGGAATAGACCATCAATTTTTAATGAGGGCTGACTTTGAACTATGGGTGGAATTTTGAAAATTACAATGAGAATTTTCATATTAAAGTAAACCTCATAATTGATATCATTTACATTCCCATGTATGTATGTTTTCTAACCATAGCCCATTCTACTCTTTGCTTTTTATGAATATTTTATTTACAGAATATCATGTTTTAAAAAGCATATGACTACTGCAACTTTATTTTTGAATGTCTTGAGGAAAGTTTAATTATCTAGCACTGGTATCTAATTGATTAAAAAAAAAAAAGGAAAGGTCTGTAAAATTATAAATCTGCTTTTTGTGTGTACCCATGAAATAATTCTGGTTCATAGAATGAGATTTCCCAGCTACATTTTTTTGTGTTGGGTTAAGTCTACCAAAGAACTTAACATCCATACAACATATAACTTTCCTTTGAATGCTAAAGTACTACAGTTCCTCTACAGTTGAACTTCACTTACTGTTCATTTGAATACTGAAGTTTATATTAAAAAATTTTGAAAGATCCACAATAAAACTTTTATGTTATTAGTTAATAAAATTCAAAGAACAAGATTATCTTTTCTTTAAAAAATTGGTCAATCAGTATTTCTCTGTATCTGTTATGAAATTCATGAGGATGGCTAGCCTTTACAACAATAATTCCAAGCTAAATCTACTTGTCACTTAATATTTGCTACAAAAATGGAGTGGAATTGTTTAGATACTAAAAATGAGCTAATACATATGGGGCCTGTTTATACATAGTTATACATATCTGTAGAAGTTCTAGAGTATGAGGCTTACTCGACAAGTATAGGCAAGAAGAATCGAAAAGACAGCCACATAAAGTACACCTTCAGCACCACCAACCTTTTTGCGTATTGGAGTATTTTGAAAATTAGAGTACCTTATTCAGATTTGCGAGTGTTTTGTTAATTTTAATAGACAGTCATAGAAAAGCTTGGAATATCACGCATGCTTTGTTAGTTGTGATGTTTTAAACTAGCTATTTAAATATGTATTTCTGATGTCTTATTTAATCTTAGGGTGAGCTCATGTTTTCAGTACTGTTTAGTAACAGGTTTATTTGTGTTTTATTAAGTTAGATTTTAAAAGTTTAGTCTGAATATAGTTATTCACCAAAAGTTTTCTCTGTAATCTCAAAAATTAGTATCTTCCATTAGAATTTCCTACTCTTGAAAGTGTACTTGTAGCTAAATAAAAGGTCAAAAATTCTAAAATGCTGCAAGACCTTTGGGAAGCTTTTTGAGCATTTTTATCTCAAAGACTAATATAAAATTGACAATGAAAACAAAAGCCACTAACTTTATTCCAGTTACGTGGAGTATCAGCTCTAAATGCACTTTTCTTCATCTTTTTCATACTCTACTAAAGTGTCAATTCCCGTGTCTTTCAATGACTTGCTCTCATTTCTTCAGCATCAGTACTTTAGTAAATAATCGGGTAATATTGTCATCAAATACTCCACAGGCCCTCTTCACTGGGAATAGTGGGTGAAGACAACAAATACAAGTACAGCTCAGTTCATGCATTAACATGAATGTATGAGGACATTAGAAATACAGAAAATACTTACTTTTATTTCTCTTGAGAGGCAGCACTCTGCTCTTCATGACTAAGATTCAGTACTCTGTTCTGTGCATTGCAGCACTGTGGGGCCATTCTTTTATTTCAAGGCTTCCTCCCATGTCTAGTTGGTTTTTCCATCCAACACAGGAACATCATTGTGTCTTTGACTCACAAAAGCAAGTTGATACACGGATATTTGCATTTCTATTGAACATTTAAATACAATTTTTTGACATTTATGAAATTATATAAATTACTGAAATATAATTTTTCCATAATAAAAATGCAAAAACCAATCCAGTGAATAACTAAAAATGAACCAGTAAATTGGCAGACTTGGTTTAAAGAAACTTCACCAGCCTGGACAATGTTGGAGCTCACCTATAATCCTAGCACTTGGGAAGCAGAAGTAGGAAAGATCAGAAGCTCAAGTTGACAGAGCAAGTTCAAGGGCAGCCTGGGCTATATGAGACTGTGCACAAAAAAGCCATTAAACAGAAACAGAAACCACAATCAGCTTTAGAATGAATATGCAGAGCACCGTGAACATATCTAACTTATTCCTCAAATTGTTAGTTGTGCTCACCAGTGGAAAAATTAACTGCCATAAATACCCACTTCTGCTTTTGAATTGGACTATTCAGTATTAGCAATATGAACAATAAATTTGTTCAGTCTTAAAATTTGTTTCACTTTATATATGAAGTTTTTTTTCACTTTATATGGAGAATGTGATATTTCATATAAAGTGTTTACTGACTCAAAAAGAGTTGATTCACTCCATTTGTGTTAAAAAAACAAATTAAAACCATTCAGATGCACTATTTAAAACCCTTACCAGATAACTGTACATGCATAGTCTGGTAAATAGCCCACCACTTTGAAAATAGTTCCCTAGTATTTTATAGAATTTTTAAAAATTGAGTTGATTTTTAAAAATTTGTTATTCTAAGTAGCTATGGATATATACCTTATATTGAAGTATTCTTAAAATATAGTTATATATACTAAAAAAAACAATCTGCTTTCTATCATCTTCAGTAGTACTGTTATTGAGAGTTTCACTCTAATTTCAAGTAACATTAGTGTTGAATACAATAAAATAACTGTGTCATTGAAATGATAATTGTCAGTTAATTGTAATCAAGACATTAAGAGTAATTAAACAGATTTCAAACTAAAATTAGGAAAGTCCTATAATTGGCAGCCAAAAATAAAAAGCATTGATAAGACTATCATAATTCACATCAGTATTTCTTAAAAATTTATCTGGTTGAAATCAGAGAACACTATTACTATAGAAAAGGCTCTACTAGTTCCCTTTCTCATGTCTTCTTCTTTATATCTCATGACTGTGGAACTGTGCAAAGGCCTCCTCACTAGAGTTCTATTCAGCAACACAATCATGTTTCCAAATGTACCTGGACTCTCTTTTTCACACCTTCTCTGAGGCGTGTCTAGTGAAAAGATTCAAAGACAGAACAGAGTATTTTGTAAATGTTAACACTAAATTAGCCCATTATTAGTCTCATAAAATTTAATTAGATTAGTTAAAACTTTTAAAACTTCTTCTGAAAAGGATTCCTTTTATTATTTCCTTTTTAGACAAACATTATTTTAAATAACGAACTACCTAACAGAGATTTAAAATATCACAGTTCAAACATCATAAATGGTTTAAGGACAATTTAAATCAGCTTGCTGCAAAGGCAAACATGTTTTCAAAATTTTTGTTCATGCCTGCTAATTTAATTCCTTTTAAAAGTTATTATACACTCATTTCTTACTTTCTTGGAAAACTTTACATAGAAAGATTCCAAGAATAAAACCAAACAATTGAAATGAAAAGTTTATATTTGTGTTTTCTTCTTTTTTCAAAAGGTTAATTTGTTGAAAAAGTACCTCCATCTTTGTTTTTATTACAGATTCCATGTCAGGGTTGGAGAACAGATAATCATGATTTTTAAAGTTGTACTCTGTTGTTTCTCTGACAATCAAAGAATCAAGCTAGGTTGCATCTGTGTGTATAAATTTTTAAAATGTTGATAACTTAGGTCTAAAACCCAGGTATACTGGCAGACACACCTGTAATCGCAGCACTTGGGCAGGCTAAGACAGGAACATCATGAGCCAGACCCCATTTCAACAAAACATTAGACCAGAATTAGATATTAACTGTTGATTATGTCATGCTTCATATGAGGGGTTTTATACTTTACCAAATGCATCAAGCTAGTTAAAAAAATGCAGTTTAAACTGTCTTTCATATAATGCTTTTTTTTTGCATACTATATCATTATAGGACTTTTGTGAACTTAGTTCTAAAAGCCTCATAGTTCTTAAGGAAAATGCTTAATAGTTACCATATACACAGATTACACCTTTTGCTATCTACTGTCAAAAGTAACTTCCAGAATCCAGTATGAACCTGATCTTATCTATTTTTTAAGTTCTTCAGTTTTGTAACAGAACTATATAATAGAGTATTCAGGGGTTGCTGCCAGAGGCTGACCACAGTTCATCTGTTTTATGATTTCTAACCTTCTTTTAAAAAAGAAATATTTGGTATGCATTATAAATGGGTGCATATACATATTAAGTTTCATTTCATTGTTACTATGAATGTTCCAGTTCAGGATACTTGAACTAAAACAATTCAATGTACATGCTATTAAGAACTATAGAAAATGGTGTTGGAGATATGGCTCAGGTTAAGAGCACTAGCTGTGCTTGCAGAAGACCTGGGTTGGAATCCCAGCACTCATACGGCTGCTAATAGCCATCTGTAACTCCAGTTCCAACAAATCTGATGCCCTCCTCTGTCCTCTTGGCACTGCATGGCATGAGTGTACTTGCACATATACAGGCAATCCAGCCACACACATAAAATAAAAATAATAATAAATAAAATAAAAGCTATAGACATTATCATTACTATGTAGCCTCACATATAGAAAAAATTCAGTCCAACTAAAAGGAAGTTTAATTTTGCCTACATTCTAAACTATTAGTTTTAGCATGAGATAATTTTACTATTTTTATATGTTAGTTGATCATTTAAAGATGAGAAAATTTCAAAGTATGAATATTCTCTTCATGGTTTGGTAATCTTCTCAGTTTACTCCTATGTGCTAGTTTTACTGAATCATTGCCTGTGTGTTTTTATGTTGTTCAGTGACATTTGTGACCAGTTGATGCTAATAAACTTAACTGAAAATTTAAGCTTAAAGAACTTTATAACAATTTCAGCAAGAGGCACAAGGTGAAAAATGTCTGTCAAATAGACAGATTTTCATCAAATAAAGAGAATGTGCAAAAAGTATCTGGGCAATCCAGGCATGGTGGTACGTGCCTTTAATCCCAGCACTCAGGAAGCAGGGGCAGGCAGAGCTCTGCAACTTCGAGGCCAGCCTGGCCTATATAGTGAGTTCCAGGCCAGCCAGGGCTACAGGGGAACCTGTCTCAACAAATATATATATGGGTACATAATCTTCCATAAACTTTCCCATGTGTATCAAGAATTTTTGCCATAAGTTTCACGTTTGAACAAGAGAATAAGGCTAGTTTGGCTATATTTGGAGGTTTTATTAATGACCTTTGAAAGCTTGTGCCTATTTGAGTCTATTTATGCCTGTCTGAGTCCTCTGGCTGACCAGATTCAGTTCTCAATGTATTATCAGATACTTTGTGATTGCTCATTTCTATGTCTTCATTCATATCTTAAAATTAATACTGCCTAATTACTGTCATTTTAAGACTTAGTACCATATGAAGACAGTCAAGTGAGTGGCAGTGCCTGGCTGTTCAGTTACTGGTAAATGCTATTTTTGCTGCCCTTTTCCGTGACAAGAATCTTGTCAATTTTATATTAAATGAGGAAATGACTATTTGACCTAAAGTGTGAGACTTTAGTATTAGCAGAACACATTCCTACGAAAAGTACAGGTTTGATTTATGTGAAAGATGAACATTGCAAACAGAGTTGGCTGTGGTTAATGGTTGATGGCAAGCCGGTCATTTGCAATAACCTACTTACTGTTTCCCACTCTGTCGCAGGTGAGCGCCCCTTCCATTGTAACCAGTGTGGAGCTTCCTTTACTCAGAAGGGAAACCTTCTGAGACACATAAAGTTACACTCTGGAGAGAAGCCGTTCAAATGTCCTTTCTGTAGCTATGCTTGTAGAAGAAGGGACGCCCTCACAGGACACCTCAGGACCCACTCTGGTAAGTGTCACAGTCAAAGCTAAAAAATGAGTATTCAAGAAAGTGTTAAAGCATTACATTAAGTAGCAAAAACTTTGGTTTATGGCTAGGAACAACCAGAGGGGTGTGTGTGTGTGTGTGTGTGTGTGTGTATGTGTGTGTGTGTGTGTTTATTAAAAATTGGTAACTCCTGCAGGATGCATATGGGTTTTTTATAGATTGATAGACTTGGAAAAAAGGGGAACTGTCAACCAATGAGTGTCTTATAAGGATATTAGAATAAAAAATAGCTCTAACATAAATTTTATAGGACATTTTAGTGTTATAGTTATTAAAGCAATATTTATGGTTAATCCGGGAAACTGAAGACCTGGTAAAATATCACACATCCTTTCTAGAGTTAACTAGAAAAGAAATGGAGATGTAATATTTTTTAACCACTACAGTTCTCAGGCTAGGACCTGAGTAGGGAAGAGGATAAAGAGGTTTAAGTTTTATTGAGATGTTCTGTATGAAATACACAATGATTCAGTTTTTAAAACTTAAAAATAAAGAAAAATCAAATCATTTTATTTTTAAATTTACAAACACTGTACTCATTAGAACATTGGCTCTTTCGGTAATTTATATTTCATTTTAACCCCCTTTGCTCTCCTAGCTTTCAAACTAGAGTCACTGAGAAACATTTCTCTGCTTTAAAAATGACTTAATAATTTAGAATGTTTTTTTGTTTTAAAAAAACACCAGAATATAAGTAGATAAAAGAAAAAGAATGGTCAAAAATCTGAATGAATCTCATCTATTTTTAGCATGTATCGCCAATATTGAGAAATGAAAGTATAAAATTAATAAAAATACTCTCAATCCAGTTTTAAATGCTTTTTCACTAATAGCATTAATTTTAATAAGAAGCAATGAGGAAATAATATTTTCATATGCAGAGGTGAATTGTGTGACAGAGTGCCTGTTTTATCCTTCTTTACATTTTTCTTGCTCTATTTAAGGCTGAACTTAATTTTTTAACATAAATATGAGTTATAGAAAACAATTTCAAACATTAGCTATTAAATTTGGACAGTTATAAAAATTAAATGTTCATATTAATGTACATATCAAAACAGAATAGTCTAAGTATATATTTTGCTTTCCTTCCTAACTTAAAAATAATTCACTTATTTCAATTTTATATTTTATTTAAAAACTATGTTGCACTAGTTATCACCTAAAGTGGTATCATTTTATTATGAAACATATCCTATATTAAAAGGTATTTTCAAGAGATTGTAGATAGTTCCTTCAGCTATCTATGCATTCTGGTTTATTAAGATGTGACTGAACTGAGCCAGGTACAGTGGTTCAGTTGGCATGCAAAGGCAGATGGACCTCTGTGAAATGGAGGCCAGCATGGTGTACATAGCTAATTTGAGATTAGCTGAGGTCACAGAGAGACTCTGTCTCAAAAAAAATCAAAGCAAAATAAACAACAATAACAAAAGAGACGTGACTAAACTGATTAGGGAACAGCTAGGCCTTAGGTTTTCTTAGAAATATATTTTTGTCTCACCTTCATACAATAGTTTTAAAATTCTACTTCATACTTCACAAAACTGTATTTCTATTATTACCATGGTTTCCTGTAATGTATTACCTTCTTGATCTTCATAAATAAAGATGCAGTCCTTATAAGTGTTATTCTGTTGTTTCACAACTTTGTGTACCTAATTGTAATTTCTGTAGATAAACAACACACTAGAACTGACATGAATAAGAGAGCTTACTATAGTGACAATGAGGGAGACTCCACATGTACAGCATCATCAAGGGTGATTCAACTCAGCAACCCTGACTAAAATATAAAATAGTAGCCATTTTCAATGTTCAGAGACACTAAAACAGAAGACGAGGCTGCTAAAGCCTGTGTTTCTCCTATTGGTCAGAAAGCTTAAAAGCATTTATGAAATTTTTTTCTTTCTACTCCCTCCCATCTTCCCTTGTTTGTACTCTAGCACCTGCCTGGACAAAGTTCCTTATCCAGTTAGTAAGCCAAGCCTTAATTCCTAAAAGTTATAAATCTTTGGAGATCCCAGGTTTCTTGGTTTATTATAGTTTTCAGTAACTAGAATTTATCAGGTAAATGCTTCGAAGAGATGCCACAGTATTTCCCTAATCGTACAAACATATTCTTGTCCCCATTATACAGAAACAACCTAAAACTAACTCAGCTTTGGGAAAGTCTGACCTCAGCAGTGGTGGTAGATAAATCCGTTACTGCAGAGCAGGGGTCCATAATTTCTATCCTTCTTCTTTTCACATGGGTCCTTAGAGCAGATACTAGGGTGTAAGGTAAGCATTGACATCCGTAAATTACCTTACTTTCTCTGGATTACTGAGGGCCTTGCCCACAGTGGATGCTTTAAGAAGGAATTAATATAGGGTACCATAGTATCACATTTTGTGCCAATTCTGAAAGATGCATCTTCTAGTTGTAGGCAATATGACCATGCTAAAGGTTATAACCTCAGGCAATATCTCCCTCCACGCAGAATATACAGTCAAGAATACTAGGTACATCCAGGCTGCTGGGGAATCCCTTTTCCACTGTCTCAAAGCTGACTTCTCCACATTGGGGCTGAAAGCACAGTAGTCATAGCTATAGCACTTAGTGCTATAGAATCCATTTTCAAACTGGACTTAACTCACTGTTTCCTTCTACATTAGCTGCTCATTGAGAACATCCCACAAGGTGATTGATGTGGACTGAAGGGGACAGATTGTCTGGTAGCAGTAGCTGTTACTGTGGTCACCTGAATCGCTCAAGAAGCATGTTGGCTTCACAAACCACTTTACCTAAGTTCCATTTAACAGAAAAATGCTCATATATCTGTCTTCTGCTGTGATACGACAAATCAAGCAGTGCCTAGTTCACAGGGTGTAATCTGGGCCTCTTCATCATCTGGAGTCCTGTATACTCGTATCCTAGTACTCGGTCATTATATGAATTCCTGTATCCTAGTATCCCAGTACTTAGTCATCACCTGGAGTCCTGTGTCCTAGTACTCAGTCATAATTAGCATCTACTAGCAAATCAAGAGCTGCTTTTTAAACAGAATAACTGTTGGTAGATCGAAGTTCTTTATGACAAAACCATTAGAGATTGGCACTCTGAGAGGTGTCACACAGCACCTCTCCTCACCATGGACCTTTCCAAAAATAGATGCATGTTCTGGATCTTAAAAATCCAAGGATAGAGGGTACCTGTCAAAATGGCAGGTATGTTGCAAGTCCTTTTTCACTCCAGGCTCCTCTCACAGCTGGTTTATTTCCAGTATCCAACAGAGTAGTTCAAAGGTAGTCTCTGCTGCTTCCAGAAACTAGTATTGAGCCTTGTTCTTCCTGATGAAAATTACAAGGAGCAGCAACTCATCACGAGGCATAAGAGCTCTCCTGCAGCCCAGGGCACTGGCTCATAATATTTCACCAGTGCAGAAAGTCCTTGAACTCTCAAGGCGTTTATCCACTGTCCCCCAGTCTTAGGACTCAGCTTGGCTGTTTACTACTTCCTGTTCGTCAAGTCCAGCTGGTGCAATGCCATGAACGCAGTTTCCAGCTCTGTGTCCCATGGTGTGCTCCGAGGAGGGGTTCTCCAGACTCTATTATTGTGGCCAGAGCAGAGTTATGAAGGTAAGATAGTGATAGTATATTGTCCCTGCAGGATGGAGGTCACTGCTTCTGAGTATCTTTGATAATAGGAGCTGTTTTAAAAAGAAATCAAGTTAACTCTTTACATGAGTGCTGAGGCTATGTTAAAATGTTGTAATAAAGACTTGGTTAGAATGGCATTTGCATTTGGCATTAGGCTGTGATTAAGTCTGCACTCATGCACAGATCCATCTATGTGGTGCATTGTTGGAATAAGCACTTTAAATGGTATTTGACATGACCTTTCAACCCCACTCTTTCAGTTTTCTGGAAGTCTCACTAGTTTCCGTAATTCACCTGGAGATGCATTATTTAGCCCTATCACTGAGCAATGGCCAAGAACTAGTAGTTTGGATATTGTTCATTTTATTAGTGGTATGATTCCATAACCTTTCACATCAGATTTTGGAGCTAGTCTTCAGCCTTATTTGCCCTAGGCCTAGGTAAACAAAGGTCATTTAAAGCAGATGAAGGTTCTCCGGTTCTCAGATTCCACCTTCCTTCAACTGGAGCACTTAAGGCCTTCATTTTCTCCTTTCACTTTGTATATCCCTTAGGGCCATTAGAATGAGCTTAGTCACACTGTGAACTTGCCTCTGCATGTTGCTGTAGCCGCATTAGCATGTAATTGCCATTGCTTCCCGAGCCCTACCCTGTGCCACACTTCATTCTAGGCCACCAGCAGTCACATGTGAAGGCTCACTGGCAATCCCGTTGCTCTGCTTTGCTTTGCTGTTGTTCAGATAAAACACTTGGAACAAAAACAATCAGGGGAAGAATCATTTTATTTCATCTCACAGCTAACAGTTCATCACTGAGGAAAGTCAAGACAGGAACTCAACCCAGGGCCTGAGACAGAAACCCAAACTGCTCATTGACTGCCCTCTCTAGCTCGGTGCAACCTTTCTTTTTCTTTTTCTTTTTTTTTTTCTATTTCTTTCTTTTTCCTGCATTTCATGCAATATATCCTAATCATATTTAGACCGTCCTTCCCTATCTGCTCCACTCAGAGCCACCTTGCTATATTTCATGCATTCTGTCATATATGTTAAGGTCTTTCAAGTCAAGTTTGTATCCCCAGATGTCCCTCCATGTGAGGTTATCCACTGCAGCCTGGTCAAACTATCTAGTGTCACTCCCTTAAAGAACGCCAGTTCTCCCTCACCCGGCAGTAATGAGTTGATGATAGTTCCCCGGCTAAGGTTGGGGCTTCTTACACATTTGCCCATTTCTATGCTGGCTTTTCGTCTGGTTTGAGTTTGCATGGCTCTCGTGCACACTGTCATCATGCTGTAAGTTCATATGAGCAAGTTCCCAGCTGCCTGGAAAACTCAATTTCCTTGTAGTCATCCACCACCCCTGGTTCTTACAGTCTTTCCACCCCCTCTTCCACCTGAGCCCTGGGTGGCAGATGTTTAATATCGGAGTCCTATCCAGGGACATGTACTCTACAGTCTCTTATTCTCTATATTTTTAACGGTTTTGGGTTTCTGTGTTGATCACCATCTGTTGCATGAGGAGACTTCGCTGGTGAGAGTTGAAAAATATATTAGTACTTTGCCTCCTGTTCTGCTATGTTCCTTCAACCTTGGGTGTAAAGGTTGCTTTGTAAATATGTCACTTAAGGCTAGGCATTTTACAGAAACTTATTCTCTGCTTTGATCTGTTGTGAAACTCTAGAATAGTCTACACCTTTTGCAAAAGAAACTTCTTTGATGAGTGTTGAGAAGTATTATTGTCTGTAAATATAAGAATCCATATTTAGTAAGAAATCACAGTAAGAAACTAGGGATACGACAGACATAGGTTTTCCTCTAGGATCTATGATTTCTCCAACCATGTGTGTTTGTCTGTGTTTATAGTACCACACATGAATTCCCTCCCTTTGAGCAGGCTTTAAGTTTAATTAGATAGCTGTTGATTACCCCAAGACAAAAGTGCCACTGTTATACCAATAGAGATAGTTTATTGTGCCAGTTATTGCTATGGTTATTAAGCTTTATAGCTGGGTTGGACCACTAATTTTCTCCCTTAGCAGCTTATATAGCATCCTCTGAAACTATGAGAACTAGTCATCAAGGAGGAGTCTTCTAGCTCCAGCTAATTTCTCTAAGTCCTGTGTCGAAAGTATTTCCTGTCTTCAGCTATAGGGTATTACCTTCAAGATCTGGGAGGCTATCAAGGGCTGAGGCAATAGCCTGTGTTGTTTTGGAAGTATCTTGGACAACCAACTTTCTTAATGTAGCCTTGAACCACCTAACCAGGCATGGCATCACCTACAGTAGACTGAACCTTCCCACATCAATCAATCATCAAGATAAGGCTTATAGATATATGTCCACAGGCCAAGCTGATGGAGGAAATTACTCAATTAATGTTTCTTCTTCCCAAGCACATCAAGGTGATAACTAAGACTAGCCATCACAGGCATCAACTCCGCAGTAAGGAGCCTGTCTAGCCATTCCAACTCTTTTTAAGCCTGAGGAGTGCGATCATTGCAGAATTCCATGCTGACTGTCTGGACAGCCTTAGCTCATTCCTGCTACCTGTGACTTTTAGTGTTCAGAGGTTCCTGACTACAAAGCAATGCAGCACTCAAATGCCATCACATTAAGGAGCATTCATTAAAGAACAGATAATTGCAGGAGGTTAGACATAAGAGAAGACAGTAAGAGTGTTGAAGCACTTAGGCTAACTCTTGAACAGAGTTACTAGCTCTAGACTGAAGAGAAGGGGATAACTAGTTGCTGGAATTTAGGAGTGAGGCCTTGAGCGCTGACTGTGAGTGGAGGAGCACAGACCCTGGCAACCAGTGAGCCTCCACTTTCCAGTTTCTTGCCCGTACTTCCCCTTGACTAATCTTAAACAGAAGCAAGGACAAGGAAGTCTGCTGAAGAACAAAAGAAATTAGCTTTCTGCAGGAACAGGGCAAAAATGATGACAAAATGGGCAAGGAACCAAAACAGATTAACTAAAATCTAAGAAGTAGTGCTTTAAAATGATTTTAATTGGATTTTTGTTTTTAATGAATATTATTATTGAAAGTATTTTGCTGCACCTTGTCTCTATGTAACAACTGTCCATTGTTTTATTGTATTTAGTAATTATAGTGGATATTAGTACTACATTTCTGCTTCCTGTATTATAGACTTGACACTTACCGTGTTAATTTCTGTTAATAGATGATAAAAATGGACCCAATATTGGTGAGCATTATGTATTTCATACATATTGCAGTTTTTAAGAAATGGAAAAACTTAAAAATGTCTGGAATATAGACAGTATATACCCTATAAGTGCTATATATGTGTATAACATATTTTTAAATTTTGTGTGATTTCTATGTAAACTTATTAATTTTCTATGTGCGATTCACATTCCCAGGAGGATATAAGGATGTCATAGTTTTAGTTGTACTGGCCTAGTAGCTGAGTAATTTATAAATTATACCTACCATTCATGAACAATCACAGTACATAAAACATCCCCATTAAACATCTCTTAAAATAACTCCCAATGGTAAAGTAAGGAAAGAAGGGAAAGAGGGAGGAAGGAAGGCAGGGAGGGGAAAGGAAGGAGGGGGGGGCCCAGGAAGGTGGAAGGCAGTCGATCAGGGAGTCTGAGCTGAAAGATGAGCTGAAAGTGAGCTTTGTAACTTTGTCAAGCTGTGTTTGAAGTCTGCCTAGGCTGCTACTCTCAATGACGTCAAATACGACTGTCAGCCGTTCAGTTCATGATCAAGCTTTACGAAGCAGTGGGTTTTGGGATTGTTTCTTTGTTTTATTTTCCCAGGTTATTTTAACTTTTTAAATGGACATAAGTGAAACAAATTTACTGTACGGATCTCCTGGACCCACATTTTCTCTGCTACTCCCTACTAACCCTTGTCTTAACAACTTTCCCTTAGAAATTTAGATTACGTACTAAGAATGTAGAAGACGAAAGGGGAAAGAATTGAAAAACTGAAATGTATTATCAACAGCTGAAGATCACAGTCAAGTTTTCAAACCAGTGAGAAAATGAGCTGCCATTTGAAAATCGTGCCCCAGATTTAAGTTGTAGAAACACTGACGGTACCTGTCCAACTTCGGCCATGAGCATGTGATAGATTTTTTATTACTCTGAAAAATTATCTCTACACAAATGGAATCATTAAAAACAGTTAAAAAGAAAATTTCAAGGTTAAAGGAAGTTTAGTCTTTGGAGAAATCAACAAGCCAAATACTCATTAAGATGCCGTTTGGGGAGCTGTAGAGATGGCTCAGTGGTTAAGAGCACTGGCTACTCTTGCAGAGGAGCAAGGTTCAATTCCCAGCACCCACATGGCCCCTAACAACTGTCAGTAACTCCAGTGTTAGGGGAATGAATTGGACGCTCTCTTCTGAACTCCATGAGCATTGTGCTTGCATGAAGGCAATGCACTCATATGCAAAAAAAAATAAAAATAGTAAATAAAAAAATATAAAAGAATATGCTATTTGGTCTAGTACTGAGTTATTTTCCAAAGTATATGTGAGTAAAATATTAAACAAGTAGATCAGTAGAGGAATTATTCTGATTTTAGATTTATTTGTTTTAATTTTAAGAATAAAATTATTCCATGTCTTCAATGATGCTTTCTAGTAAATTCTAAGTGAAATATTGATATTCACTTAAATAATTGTCTGGCATATAATTTTCTGTTTGTACATATCACTTAAAATAAATACTTGGTAAGAGCACTTGTTGTGATATATCTGTATCACAACCTTGGAATAAAAGAAATGGGAAAACTTTCCACTGTTTAAGTTCTTTGAGGTAGGATGAATAAGCCATGTTGTTTCAAATATCTAGTTTATTTCAAATCACTCTAAGAATAATGACTTTTTTATAATATTTTATGACCTATCCAATATTTGACAATTTTCAGTTCAGGAAATTTGTTACTTATGTCTAATTGTCAGTTTAAAACGATTTTGTCTTATAAAGAGGAACCAGACCAGATGTGTCACATAAATGACCATCTGTAAAGCAACCTCTTTTTCCCTGTTGCACATTTTTAGTTTGTTTTTATTTTTTAAATAAGAACTGTCTAGATTGTTCATGTCTTCTAATTCTTCATGTATTCAAAAACTCAGTTCAGAATTATTGAATATTTATATTCCAGTATTGATTTTTTAAAACATACCACTTAAATAGTGCAGTGAAGAACAAATACTGATTTTTTGTTTTTAAATATAGCTCATTAATACATTTTGTGTGAATATACCTTGATTTATCATGAGAAAATCACTACATAAATATTATGATTTACTTTTACTTTGAATATATTTGCACATTTGCCAGTAGGGTAGGAAACAATTCTGTAGGGACTTTTAAGGTATCATGCCTTCAGAAAATCTGACAAGACAGATAGCTTTTTCTACTTACTTGTTTCTTGAGTATGCAAAAGTATTGTCTGTCTTGGGTTGAAAGGGAGCTAACCTTTGACTATATTTTTAAAGATAATATGTCAGTTGCTCCAGTTTTAAATCTCATAGGAAACAATCTGTTAACTTTGTCAAACATAGTTGTTTCCTTGTGTGTGTGAGCATGCACATATGCACATGCATGTGCTTGTGATCAGATCCACATACACAAGTGTACATGAACATATAGAGGCCAGAGGTCAACTTCAAATGTTGTTCTCCAGAGGCATCTACCCTGTTTTCTGAGTTAGGATCTCTTACAGGACCTTGGCCTTAGTGCTTATCTAGGCTGGCTCACTAGCATATCATAGACCTGCCTGTCTCTGTACCACCTCTCACGGCCACCTCCGCAGCTGGGGTTACAGACTTGCACTTCCATGCTGGGAATCTGACCTCAGATCCTCATGGTTGTACAGAAGGCACTTTATCAGTACAGCCGCTGCCCCAACCCCAAGAAGCTCTTTCTTTAAAGCACAAATCTAAAGGTCAATATAATGATAGTCACATTAGACTAAACGAGGCTGGCTCATAAATTGAACATAGTACAACTTGCGCTGATGCCGATGAGCATTTTCAGCTTGCCCCGCAGGCTTCCCATGTGAAAGAACTGTTTTAAACTGATCTTAGACCTGGCAGCTGGCCCATTTTCTAAGTGATCTCCGCGGTGTGAACTTTCTCCACCCTCACACCCTCCTTTCTTTCCTGGAGGTGGTTGATAGAACTGGATTACACTGATAATCGCACAAACAATATCAGTTGCACACATGATTTGCATAACTGTGCTGTGCTGATTTCTTCCATCCAGCCCGGATAATGATGCCCCAGTGCCTCTCTGCCTGCTCTGCACTGAAGAGAGGGGTGGGATTAGTTTGTTATTCCCTGACTCTTAAACAAACACTTGAGGCTGTGCTCCTTGAAATCTGACCACCAGATAAAAGCCACTTTCAGTGAGACAAGCTGGTAAGACAATCCATTGATTTCTCCCAAGTAGAACACCTCTTTTTTCCACCTAACGCAATAATCATTAACTGTCTACTTTACTTTATATACTCTTTATAAAACAGGGGGGGATTTCAATAGAGTGTACAACTTTGTGTTTTATAAATAGTAATAGTTCTGCTTCTTTAAATTTCCTATATATTTCTATAATTCTTTATGAGGAATTTCTTCTGTGGTGTATTTCCATTTCACATAACTGTTTTCATTTCTCTTTGGTGTGAACATATTTGTTACTTCACTTGGAATCCTATCCTCCCTTGCCTTCCTCTGTCCTTAGGAGTTCTAAAGAAACAGGTAGAATTTACAGCTACTTTCTCATTGTTCTAAATATGTTTCAGATATTGTCCTGATTCAGTGTTTACCAGCAGTTTTGAGTTTCTTTGGATGCTAGACAGGACAGTCTTAAGTTGTTCCCATTTCACACTTTCCCTGCAACACTGAGTCTGCAGGTATGGTACATTTGTTACATCATGGCAGAAGTGGAGAGGCTGCATGCCAACCTCAACTCATTGTCATATAGTGTCCACGAGGGCACGAAACTCCACATTGCATGTGTGTGTGGTGGGGAATTGTTTGGGTTGTATTTATTTGTTCATTTCTGTAAGCTCTGTTTTTCCTACTTGATTCATATGTCAAAGAAACCTCTTTATCTATAGCCTGTTCTATCTTACAAATCTTCTAAGAAGACTTCTAAACGGTAGAAAATCAAGCAAATAAAAATACAAACTATCATTAATTATTACCGTATACACTTTTAGAATATTATTAAGATATAAATCATCTATGATGATAATAACTACATATATCAGATACAAAGATCCTAAACCTGGATCCAAACAAAGAGATTTGGTTCTATTCAATGTCTCATCTCCATCCTTTATCTAGTGTATTGATTTCATTTAATCAATGGAATGAATGAATGGACTTATTGAGATGAATATTCTTGTTTAAGATGAATGGAGGTCAGGAATATTTATTCATTTCCCAGACTCAGTCTCTCCATGTCCCTTTTCTGTTCTTGGAATTCGGTCCAGAGCCTTATCGTTGATAAGCAGAAGCTTTGCTATGGAACTCCTTTTCAGCCCTGTTTTCTACTGTGTAACAAATATTGGTCCATTAAAAAGAGAAAACAACTTTGTGATCCAGGTGTGGTGGTTCACACCCTTAATCCTAGCGCTCGAGGCAGGCAGATCGAGGCCAGCATGGTATACCTAGTGAGTTCCAGGTCAGCTAAGATTATAGGGAGACTCTCTCTCAAAAGAAATTGTTATAACCATTATTTCATGGCTTCTTAATTTGTGCTAAACAGCAACTTAAGGATATAATTTTTAAAATAAGGAAAATTGAGTTTAAAGAGATACATTTCCTAAGGTACCCGCAGATTTTATTATCACTTATTATATATAAAATACTAAATAGGTTCCCCACTTTACTAAGAATACACTTCTGCCATATTTCTTTTTCTCCATGTTTAGCCAGCAGTGAATTATTTGCATTACCGATTTCACACATATACAGGCTCGTGAAACTAAAGAATTGTATCATGCTCTTGAAAAACTATCCATAATGATTGAGGACATAAAGAAGGGTGAGAACAAAATAAATTTAAGAATTATCTTTGCAAGAATACTTTTAATAAATTATATCTGATATGATACATTATTTAACAGCATAACTCATGGTGCTCATTTAATATAAGCCTAATGTCCTTATGAAAACGTAAGCTGCAGATTCTGATCAGCCAGACTCTGAAACATGTGCCCCTCTATAAATAGACACCGTGCAGCTGCTTTCCAACGTATTCTCCATCTAACAGCCATAATATTATTTTTAAGACAATTAAGGGACTAGAAAGATGGTTCAGCGATTAAAAGTACTAACTGCTCTTGTAGAAGACAAGGGTTTGGTTCCTAGCACTCACATAGCAACTAACAATCATCCATAACTCCAGTTTCAGGGGATCCAGTGCCCATTTATGACCTCTGCAGGCATTGTAGACACATGGTATACTTATGTACATGCAGGCAAAACATTCCTACACATAAACTAAAAATAAGTAAAAATTTCAAAATCATTTTAAGCTGGGAATAGTGGCACACACCTGTAATCCCAGGATCTGGGAGGCAGAGGTAAACAAGGATTGGGAGTGGGAGTTCAGAATCATCTTTACTTACTAGAAAGTTTGAGGCTATCCAGGACCAAATAAGTCTTTGCCTCAAGAAAACAAAATAGATAAAAAAATAAATAAAACTAAGTTTAAATTGTGTGAATTTTCTAGTCAAAATATTCGGATGGTTTCCCATGGCCCCTGAAAGAAGACCAAAGTACATATCATGGTCATTGGAAATTTTGCCTGAAATTTTGCCATTCTTCATCACTGTAGGTTCACTTTCCTTCCTACCCTCCAGTTGTGTAGTGAGAGATGAGCACAGAAGTCTCTCCGTCTAGCTCCTCCCCTAGTTCTTGGCATGATTGCCTCTCCTTCCCCATTAGCTCCACTGTCATGGGAGTAGTGGCTTCCTTAAGCATGCAGGTAAAATACTGTCCTCATTACTGTCTCTGTCTCAGTGTCTTAAAAGCATGAATCAGAACCAGTGGGTACTTTGGATTTTTGTTTATACACACAATGCCAGTCGCTCCCTTCTCAGGTCTAAGCATCACAAGATCAGCTGTGGGCACATGGGCACGTGTTTGGCATGCAGTAGTGTCCCTGCATTCGCAGAACCTTCATACCCTCTCAACTTGACCAAAAGACCAAAACCAAAGACACTTCCCATAAGGGGAAGGAGAAGGACAGGGTGTCCTTGTTCTAATTGTTTTAGGAAGAGTTAATACTTTTCAAGTTTGTAAATCACAAAACCAAACAGACTTCAAGATATTTCTGCTTGTGAAATTAGATGCATCTCACAGCTTTTACTCACTCTTGATAAGAGACAAAGCAAGTGTGAGTGATGGTCTCTGCTAGCTGAAAAGTCCTTTACCAGCTGGAGAAACTCTGAAAAGTCCCAACAATGAAATAGAATTTAGTCAATGAATAGGTATTTCTTGACCATTCTAGATATTTGAGATAAAACAAATAAGAAAAAGGATCTTGCCCTGTGGAATTTATGTGCTAATGAGAGGAGAAAGGCAATAATCAGTGAACACAGTGAATAAGAAAACTTCCAAATGTGCACATGGGAAACTTAAGGTGCATAACACAGTGTTGGTGCTTAATACATAGCAACTCAAATTCTTTACCATTTAGCAGTCTTTATCACCCTCTAATATGCCACCAGTTTGCATCAACATTGTATAATATATCTTGTTTCCCATATACATTTTTATAAATTAGTCACAGAAGTTCTACATGTTATGTACAATTATTTCCTTATTTAAATTAACCTAGGATTCACACATAGCCTGTATAAGGGCTAGAATGTAAAATCCAGGAATATAACACACACACACACACACATACACATATGGAATTAACCTAATTTAAGTATATTTTACCTATACCTGTTTAAATATTTAATGTTCTTTTCCCAAACCACATTGATAAATTTCTTAGACAGAGAAAAGTTATTTGTGATAAATTTTAACTGACACCTAAATATAATGATATGATCTAATATAACAGATTTTCTGGAAAAAAAATCTCACTTTTCATGTGTAGATCTGTTCTTTTTAAGGTGTTATTTTTCCACTTAATCATTTTTTTAAATGTCTAGCATCATCATTATATGTGGAGATTGGAAGTTTAAGACAAAACATTTTCTGTGAACAATAGTTTAAAAATTGTAAAAGATAAATCACAAACAGGAAAGACACCAAGATTTGGGCCCTGTGAAAATAAAAAGCCTAAATTTCAAAAACTGCCTAAATTAAATATTTATTACATAGGTTGTAGAGGGTCTTCAAAGATATCTAGCTGCTTAAAAGCACTGGCTGCTCTTGCAGAAGACCCAGGTTTGGTTCCTAGCACTCACATGGCAGCTAACAACTGTCCCTTACTCCAGTTTCAGGGGATCTAACTCCTTCCTCTGGCCTCTGCAAGCATTGCATGACATGGGTCCACTTACATACAGGCAGGCAAAATATTCATACACATAAAATAAAAATAAATAAATCAAAAAGAAATAGATCTAAGAATGATGAGCAGTTATATACAGAGAGACTGATGTTAAAGATTGTAACATGGAGATATAATTTATAAACAGATAAATGTCGTGAATAATTTGAAAGGACAGCATACAAATGACTAATAATTTTTGTGTAACATTCACGTTCATGAACGCAAATTAAAAGGGAAATAATGTGTATTATATTGGCTGGCACAGAGGTTTCCAGGCTTTCTTGGTTTATTGTGGGGTTTTATTGCCTTTCTAACTTTTTTAATTTCTTTAGACTAAAATAAAAGCCTAATGGTTTCATTTATTACACAGATTCAAATACTTTAATAAATATTTGCATCCTCACAACCTAAGAGCCACATAAAAAATTTATTATAATATATAAATTGAGAAAAGACTTTTATATCATTATTAAATAGCCACAGTTACTTGCTAGTGATATTATATGTCTTCATAGGTACAACTCAGTTTCCTAACCTAGGAGCCATCTTGGACAACACCATGCCCATTTCCTGTTCCATATTGATTTGTATGTGGTACTCTTTTTTGCACTAAAACTATTGAAACCAAACTTCACAAAAATATATCACTGAATGAGTAAACGTGATCTACTGTTAAAACTGAGCAAGTAGACTGCATTTTCTCTGAGGAGTTTTGAAAATTACTGTTTACCTATTTGCCTCTGCTCCTCTTATGGGCTTCCTCAGAGACTGTCTTGCACTCCAAAGTACCCTGCTATAATTTAAGGAAATACATTTAGCACCTTAGTGGAGAATTTACTATTTTAATAACAGCATCCTTTTGTTAGTGACAGAATGGAAAAAATCCTTTCATACATACCTAGTGTGAATATAAATTTCCAGAAGCTTCTTTTAGTCCGCAGTATAACAATAGGTGTCAAAAACCTTAAATTTGGGGACTTGCATGGATAACTCAGTCTGTGAAGTATTTGCTGAACAAGCAGGAGGACCCGAGTTCAGATCCTCAGCACTTATATAAAAATCGGACACGAAGGCATGTGCCAGCACCCTCAGTTCTGTGGTGGGGTGCAGAGACAGGCAGATCCCAGCCACTCACTGGCTAGCCATTCAGGTCAAAATGGCAAAGACAGTAAGCTCCAGAATCACCAAGAGATTGAGTGGAGAGGTTAATTTAGAGGCCTCTGACCTCCACATGCACATGTCTGGATGAGTGCACCTGCTTACATGTGCACACACACACACACACAGTCACACATACACATATACATAAAGTAAAGGACCTTAAAACTATTCATATGCTAAGTCTATACAGCAAAACAGACCAGTATTTCAAGCAAAGTATAAAGGGTACATACAAAAATAAGAGTGTCATTTTTACCAGATGTTAGTGCTCATCTTCTTCAGATTCATTTATGTTTCTGTAAGTAATTACCAAAGAAAATTAGATATTAAAACCACCTCATACTTCAATCCCTACAAGAATTTATAAGTAGGTATATTCAGTTTTATTAAAGGAAAATTAGTATAATACATATTTACTGACCTCTTGCTGATTGTATGGATCTTGAAAGTGGTAAATATATTTTCTGTATATAGATGTTTCTTGGTATGTTTCTACATGTGTAGACATACATCCATCTATATAAAGAATAAAGCATTTACCAATGCACAGTATTATTGTAATTTGTTTTATAGGTTCACTAGGAAAACTCTTGCAGTGACCTATTTCAAGAAACTAAGTGAACAAGCCTTGGTTGTGCTATGTCCCTTCATAACACCTTATGAACTTATGGTAAACATTCCTGTTTAAAATTCATTATGGGTATTTGGCTTGCTATTTTTTCTTTTTGGTAGATATATGGGGGTTCTAGGAGTACAGAGGTAGGTAATTGTTTCTCATTTCTTATTGGGATAGATAGGGAAAATAATATTAAAATGCCAACTAATTCAGGTGTTTATTTTGTATTCATTTTGTATTCTAAATCTTCAGTTTCTAATTTATTGCTTAAGTCAAGGATTTGTATTTATATCTCTGACAGATTATGTTAATAATTCTGTCAGTATAGGATTCCTTTTGAAGAAGGTATTTTAAAGAAAAGCTGACAGTAAATTTTGTTGTAGCTGGAAACACTAGCCATACCATTTTTTATGCCTCAGAATATTTGGTGTCATAGTTTACCTTCTTAGAATTAGGTTCCTAAGAAATTTTGAGTCAATTGCCTGAATTACATTGGTACTAAAATTAACGAAATTTACATGATTTCTTGTTTTTTATAGCATGACTTCTCAGTATTTGTCAATTAAAAATGTAACTTTTGCTTCCAACTATGTTTAGTGTTGGGGCAAGAATTGCCCACCCACCTTAACCAAGTAGAATACTGAACAAGTCTATGAACTGAATTTTAGAAATAACAATAGGCAGTGTGCGACTATAATGTCTGAGTGAGGCAAAACAAATATCCAAGTACCATAAATTGTTGCGGCCAGGAGGTGCTTTTCATGCAGCAGTTCATCCAGCAAACCAACCGGGGCCATGCAGTCTATCTGAAGCTAGGAGCAGAAAGATTAGAGCACAGATGTACCCACGGGTGGGCGTAGAATCAGCAACTATCAGACAGAAGGAGTCTGAACAGAAAGAGGTCTGAACTTCACACATGGCCCATTCGGCCTTTTAGCTAAACAGTGATTTGTTTAGCTAAACAGAAAGTCAAAGGCCAAATACTTATAGAGATAGCGAGATAGCACCAGGCCAGCAGTAGCCAACTCTTACCTATCAAACTGGATGGAAAGACTTTATAATGCCAGCTTCCGGTAAATTCCTGAAAGTGCCTAACCTAACCCTATACCCTGGACCTGCCTTAAACCACAAACACAAAATTCAAAAAATCAGACTGATTCCAAGCAACATAACTGCATACTAGAACATGTCAACCACATTTTAAAGAGGTGCTAATACAAAAAGTTATAATATCCAACATCCCATTAAAAATTAACAGACATGGGAAAGTAAACTATGTCCTTACTTAGAATAATAGTTCCACAAAACCAGATCCAGGAATTACTGGAGTGGTAGATTTACCAAGCGAATTTGGTGAAATAGCTATTACTAATATGCATTACCTGTTCCAGAACATGGAGGAAGTATCGGCATGGGGAGAGTGAAAGTAGAGCTGAGAGGAGAGGAGTGGCGTTAAGGGCCTGTGGTAAAGAACCTCAGACTGCCCTCCTCCTCCTTGAAACCAGATGAAAAGGACAAGTTAGAACCCACAGTGTGTGGCGAATGGAAATAATGGAAAAAGAGAAAACAGGTAAAACAGAAACACAGAAAAGTCAGTGAAATACAAAGCTGATTTTATGAAATAACAATAAAATAGATAAACCAAGGTCAATTTGTGTTAAAGAGAGAATACACGTCATAACAACACTGGGAATGAAAATAAGCTGAAAAGTTTGAATCCCGTAGGTGCTAGAAGCCTACTATACACAGCTAGTATGAAGACTTCGATGCTGATACATTCAGTTAGGTGACATTATTTCTGTTTTCAAGGAATTTATCAAACCATACTAGTGAAGAAATCGAATCTTTGCCTAACCTTTTATTTACTCCAGAAATTGAAACAGAAATTGAAAAACATCCCCAACAGAAAACCCCACATGGCTTTATTGGTGAGCTCTTAACTGTTTAAAGAAAAAATATAGGAAGGTATCTAGGGAAAAGCCATGCCAGAGTGAAAAGAATAGAGCATTTTAAATGAGCTGACGGGCTTGCTGTCACCCTGATAGCAAAGCAGAGACATTGCAAAAGCCGAAGGCCCTATAGCCATAACCCTAGTCAACACAGACGCAAAATGCTTAATAAAATTTTAAGAAATTGAGTCTAGAAATATACAAAAATGATAATATCTCACTCTCAAGTAGGATGTATTCCAAGAATTTTTAAGTTGGTTTAACATTGGTCCATAATCAATACAGTTCTTCAATTTAACTGATAATTAAAGACCATATAATTGTCTTCATAATTACAAAAAGTCCTTTTGTTATAATTCAGCATTCACACACAATAAAATTTGTCAACAATAGACTAGAAACAAATTTCCTGAACATGATGATGGTCATGTATGAAAAACCTTCTGGTGATATCATGTTAACAGTAAAATGATGGACATCAAGAACAAAGCAAGAATCTCCCTCCCTACCTCTACTCGGTATAAAACTGAGCCTAGTCAATTCAGTAACAGAAAGAAAAGTGAAAAGACATGCAGACTGGAAATAGAACAGCAAAATGACCTTAAATTTTGATGATATAATCACCTTTATAGCAGCACCAAGAAGCTTACCAAAAAATTAAAAATGATTTCATTAAGAACTCAAGATGAATTAGTCAAGTCTATTTCTTTACAAAAACTGAGTATTTTAATTGATCACTTCTGTCTAACATACATCATCGTATTTTGATATGTATACAATTGTAAAATAGCTTCATTTAAACTATTTTGGCATTCAGTACTCACAGATCTATGTTTTTTTTATGGTTAAGACACTTAAGATCTATACTACTAGCAACTTTAAAGATTATATCATAGATAACCATAGTCACCATGTTCTACAGTAGATCTTGTGAATTCATTTCTTCTACCTTATGGAAATATTGTACGCTAACAACATACCCTACATAGCACCCAGCCATGCTGCACTGACCATGGTAGTGAAACTATCTCCCTAATATACTGAGACAAAATCAGATATATGTACCTATGTGGTAGAAATGAGCCATTAGCAATTGTAATTTAGAAAACTTTTATTTTAGCATTTATTATAGCATTCAAAATGTAAGAAGTACTTAAATATAATTTTAGGTGAACATTTCCCAGCTCCCACATCAGATGACTCACAACCACATATAACTCCAGCTCCAGAGGATCCAACGCCCTCTTCTGGCCTCCATGGATATCTACTTATGCTTAGCAGACACTCAAACACACATACACAACTGAAATTAAAAAGGACCTAAAGAACAGGAGATAGATAAAGCATAAAAACACCCATTTGTGCTGAGGGAGCCACACTTCTGAAGTTAACTGTCATTTAAATGTGTGCCCAGTCAGTAGTCCAGCAGGGATTTTACTTGGGTTTTTTCTTTTTGTTTTGTTTTTTTGGGTTTTGTTATTGTTGTTGTTGTTCTTATAAAAATTCATAAACTCACAACAAAATTTGACAAACAGTGATGAAGAAGCAAGGTTGTGTGACTTGTAATGCCTAATTTGAAGACTAACTCTATTGTTAAGACTTGATTTGTTGACTTAGGGATAGATACTGAAAAGCTGAAATGGAGTAGAGGCTAGAAATGTTCTGCAAATAAGTGGTCAAGTAATTATTTTAGTCAGAAAGGATATCATTTCCCATAAGTGGCATTTCCTATAAATTAGATACCCTGTTTTAAAAGAGTTATATTGATTTATACATATTTAAAAATTAAGTAGTCACAAACTATCTGCATCTTTAATAACAGTGTGTGTTTATATAGTGCATATATTTACATGTTATCTATGCACATATATAATACATGAAATGTTTTATAAATATTATATATGGAGCACACACATTTATTGCAAGCAAAGGGTCTTAAATCTAAACCCTAGATCAAAGACATGCAACTCATATTTAAGAAATTCCCCAACATCAGGACAAATAGAAGATATTAAGAGCTTTATAGTGGGGCCTGGAGGGCACTATCTGCTCTTGCCAAGGATCAGGGTTCTGTTCCCAGGACCAAGATGGTGGCTAACAACCGTCAGTAACTCCAGTTCAAGGGGATCTGCCATCCTCTTCTGACCTCTATATGCATCGCACAACATGGGTGCATTTACATACACACAGGCAACACACTCATATACATAAAAAATAAAAGTAATAAATAAAATATTTTATTAAAAAAAAGAACCTTATAGTAGGGAGGCCACATACAGAACCACCTTTATATCAGTCAATTTCAAAGAAACTGAAGATTACTAATTAATTTATTAAATTAGTTAGATTACTAATTTAAATGATTTTGAACCTAGAAATTCAATACCAAGGGTGCTGGCACATTGGACTCAGGCAATCAAGGGAGCCAGGCGTGAGAGAAACAATAGGCAGTGCAAGGGTGACAGTCACACAAGATGCTGTAGGTTCCAGTGGGAGCCTGGAGTGCACTGGGATGTGAGAAGGCAAGGAGTGAATGGTCGTGGCATAGTCCCAAGAGTGGTTTGGGATTCTGAATGTTTAGAACAATTATTATTAGGCACAAGGAGAGGGAGAAGTGACACTGGGCAGAAAACCACAAAGAGAAATGAAAAAAAATGCAGTTCTTAACTAGGAAAAATTTAAAGTTGCACAAGAAATGAAAAGGAATCATGATTGAACCAAATAATGTATTATGATTAATATCTCCATTAATAATGGAAATTTCCATTTAACACTCTTAATCAGAAATTATTCTTTAACTGTTGAACTAAAAGAAACATAAGAGGATGTTTGCAACCAAGTTGAATCCTTAAAGAAAGGCAATGTATCACCTCTAAACCTGATGAGTAATGGAAAACTGGTACAATATTTAGAATAGGGTTGGAAACACTTGTTTTGAGGGATTATAATTAGATGGTGGGGGCATTATCTATTTCATTAACTCCTTTTAGTTTAATTTTGTTTGTTTTCCTTAATGTATGGGCATGTAAAACTGCAGTAAAAATAAAAATAGTCATTAATTAGTTTTTTTAGTGCAAAGTAAAATACCAAGTGTCCTAAACAATTAATTAAACATTACCACAATTCAAGAATCTATTAGAGAATTCTTACCTAGTATCAGAAACATAGCAGGGATATGTTCAGGATACACTGTTCAGTAAAATAAGCAAATTTTAATGTACAATACATAAATCAGCCTCATAACAAAATGATGTGTTTTCATGCATTGAAAAGAATATGAGAAGATGATACAGAAATGCCAATGACAGTTATGTCAGAGTGGTATAAAGGCAAATGATTCCGAGTGAATTTTTTTCAAAAGTCATATGAATCCATTAGCGTTAGAAGTGATATAAGCTAGGAAAGATGGTGCGTGCCTATATCCCACACACACTCACGAGGAGGACACAGAGGAAAAATAGCATTGAGGGCTAGCGAGGGCTGCATGAGACCCTGTTTCAAGAAAGAAAGGAGAAAACTCATTGAGATAAAACTAAAAAGCTAGAAATTGTTTCCATTCATGAAAAGTCCATTTATTCTTTCTGTGAAGAAAGAGCCATAGTAAATGCTTGGAAGGTGCTGATGGTATATAAGATGTGGTTTCTCAATGTTTGAAAAAAAAAAAAAAACTTTCAAAGGAGTATAGTCATGGCAGAAACGTGGACTTTGAAGGAGCTAACTATGTGAAAGGAAAAAAAAATGAGGTATTTCTCAGAAGTCCTGAAATACTCTTCACTCTTCCATCGCTACCCCTGATTCTCTGAATACCTCTTTGTCTTCATTTATTACCCCAGATGTTCATTCCTCAGGCATACTTTCCAGTCTAGTCATCTCATTCCAAAGTTCTCTTGTGTGATATAAGGCATTATTCTTTTGCGTAATCTAATATGTTGCTTGTATATTGAGTATCTGTCCTTACTCTGTTTTGAAAACTTGGACACCATGAGAATTTGTTCTCCACATATTGGTTTCAGCACCTACTGTTCTTTTGATAAATAAAGAGAGAGAGAGAGAGAGACAGAGAGACAGAGAGAGATAGAGAGAGAGACAGAGAAATAATAGTATTATAATAAGACATGTCAAAAATCCAACAGTCACCCAGTATTGAAGAGGTGGGAAAATACAAGCGTACTTTTAAAATTCAATCTTAAAGCCATAATTACTGAAATCCCTGTTGGGTGCATGGAGAATAGAATGGGAAGAAGAAGGAACTCTGTTTTAGAACAAATCAATGCAAGATGGAAGAAAAAGAACACTTGAAATAAACTTCATAAAGAACTGGGAAAATGAGTTAACCTCAGTAAAAGCTTGTGATAGTTCATAGATTGTCATTTGACAGGATGCCCAGTCCCCTAGGAGATAAACTCTAGTACACCTTGAGGGATTGTCTAGATTAAATTAGCCTCAGGGCACACCTGGGAGGGATTATCATAATTAGGGTACTTGAGGTAGGAAGACCCACCCTCCCAGCCTCTGGAACCAATCCCTGAGCTTGAGTTTTATACTACATAAAAAGGAGAAAGGGAGGCTTGGGGCCTGTATTCACTGACGTCTGCTTCAAACTCCTGCTGCTTTGACTTCCTTTTCATGCTGGACTTGAACTATCCATCAGCTGAAACAAACCCTTTCTCCCGTTGAGGTGCTGTCATCAAGATATTTTATCACAGGAAGAGTAACTGAGACAAAAGTATAATGTCTTCTTCAGGTTATCGAGTTGAGAAGTAAACAAGGTTTAGGAGTCAATAGCAGCGTTGTTGAGCCCTGTTTCAATAGGTTAGTGTGGTATGAAGGGGACTTGAAGTAAGACGGAGGAAGTACGGAGGGAAAGGCAGAAAGCAGAGATGCCATAGGATCCCATGAAACAGGACTACATGAGGAATAATGGGAGGAGGCTGAACTGTTTTCCAGGGGACTGTTCCTATATTGTAAGTGCTAATGAGCTACAATTAAGCTGGTGGGCTTATTCGGTTGATATCCATCACTGTTTCTAGAAAATAATTAAATAGTAATAGAAAATGAAAACGTGTTAGGGAGTTCCAGATCTTGCAATAGAGCCACATGCAAATATCTATTAGTTACAATGTTTTTGACTAAAAATATTTTCTTATCTTTTAGTGCTGTCACATACGCACACTATTCACAGCCACTTCCCTGAAATTCTTGGTTTTGAAAAATAGAAATTAATTTCCCCAGTATTTTAAATAACTAATCTTGCCTTAGAATACTTTTGTTTAAAATGCTTTATTAAAATCGATTCTGAAAACTAGCTGTAGTTGGTGTGTACCTCAAACACAGTCCATGGGTTTGGGTTGTTTAGTTTTGTTTTTTAATCAGTAGTGAAATGGTTAGGCAACCTTGAGTACTTCTCCTTGAACCTTCTCTTGTGACCAGTGTCATCACCTGGGTTTGTAAGGTGACTGGCAATGAGAATGTTATCACATACACAAAAAAAAGAGGCCTCTGTTTGTTCTCTGGACAGAACGAAGGAATTCCTCAGGGAGTCCACTGAGAGTCACCAACCTGATTCACACTGTCCTGCAGCTCTGGCACAGACTTCTTGTTGATATTCATTGTTCTCAAACCATTCCAACCCAGAAATTTAAGTGCTCATGACAGCCTTAGGAATAACTGTGTATTAAAGCATGCCTCTGTCCACAAAGATTTTTTTTTTTCTTACCAGTTTTTCAAAGCTGTACACCATGAGCATCATAGTACTTATTTTTAGAGTCGTGTTGAAGCAATGGCTCCCTGACTAGTAGAAAAAAAAATTGTTTCTTGAATTTGAGATGCTTTGGAAAACATCATTATTGTAACTGAATTGTCAGGACTTTGGTAGTTCTTGCTAATAATCTTCACTCTGAATACCTCATAGGGTTATTCCTGGTATCACAAAGGCAGAGTCTGTACAGCACATATACACCTGCTACCAGGCTTTGCTGTGTGAACTACCCAGTCCAGGGAAAAGAGAAACCTACTCTCTGTTTTTATCTGTAATTCTTTGAATACTCGAATTCTTTCAGTTTTTCTGCTACCCACAGAAATCTCTACCTAAACAGTGATATTTCAGCTTGTTGCATTTTTAGTTTTTCTTCAGAGAAATTTTCAGTTCTTACTAAAACTCATACACACGTGAGTGTACACACACACACACAAAGAGCCAACTTAGCACATATATATGACAGCCCTGATTTGTCTTTTTAATGAGTCAAACCTGACATAATTGTGTAAACGGTAATGTGCTAGAAGGTCACATAATTTGAAAATTGATCATCTGCCCGCCACAGTCAGGAATATAGTCAGAGCGTGAGTTGATTCAGTATTTCCCTTGTTGCGGGAGGTACAACCTGCCTGTCTTCTTGTTCAGCTTTAGTAGACAATTTATTATCGTTTTTGCCTAAATTGGAATGTGGAGGAGGAAGAAACTAAGTCTGAAAGGCTTATAAATGTTTCTTCCAAAACCCTAAAAGCTAGCTGCTAATTTTGCTTGGGTGTAGACAACAGAGGTGCATACTAACCCTGAACTCTCTCCACAGTGGGTAAACCTCACAAGTGCAACTACTGTGGACGAAGTTACAAGCAGCGCAGTTCACTGGAGGAGCACAAGGAACGCTGCCACAACTATCTCCAGAATGTCACCATGGAGGCTGCTGGGCAGGTCATGAGTCACCATGGTGGGTAGAAACAGCATTCGGGTTCTCATTCCTCCTGTTCTGCTTCTGTAGCACTTGTTGTGGGCTGAGTCCTTCCTTCTTCCTTCTGCATGAAGACAGAATATTACTGTGTCTCACTCAGCTTTAGACCACATTAACTTTGTATGGGATTATCTCCTTCAGCAGTTGACACAAACTCTTTGGACTACATTGCAAACAAGCTTATTGAGTTTGTGTGACACTCCCGAATTATTTCTGATCGCATGTGTTTGAATTAATACAAGTGGCAGCCAGCTTGACTTTGCCAAAGGAAAGTACTGTTTAGTCTTCTCTTGAGTTTCTCCAGCCAAATGGCAGCAATGGTTCCATGTGATCTGTAGGGTTCTTGGAAGAACGAGTTTTCATCCTTTCTTCTCTTCCGGATGTGTGATGAGTGATACAACTTGAAATTTTTCCAACCTGCCTTTCCAAATTTATTTGGAAAATTTGTAATTTTACTTTCTAAAAATGTAAGAAACAATCTGAGAAAAACTGGGCTTATCTCCTTCCCCTGTCAGCAAAGCATCTTGATCTTCGCAATACTCGGATGGCAGGCAGAAAGGTAGTCCCTAAGTTTTGCTAACACCTGCAAACTTATTTCAGTTAATCAGCCTTACAAAGGAAAGTAATGAATATCAGTTTATTTAGATTTTTTAGTGTCTATCTTATATTACTAATTATATTTTTATGCTCATTAATTTCATTCATGAAAATAGAAACAAAAATCCTACCTTAACTAGTATTTTTATTTTTTTGATTTTTAAAAGGTTTGGCAATACTAAATGTTATGAAAAGATTCAGTCACTTTATAAATACTCATTGACTTAGACATAGCCAATTCAAGGATGATTTACGGGATGTTTTAGTTTTTATGCATATAGTATATATTGTGGAACTGTTTATTAGGTAGATAGTGATATGTGATTTTGATTGAGGAATTTTTTAACTTTAAATATTTTGATTATTTTAGATAATTAAGCACTTTCTTATTTTGAGAATGGATTCTGTCATCTAAAGAATCAGTTAGTTTGATTCATTGCTGTGAACAAATTCACCTAGTTTCATATTATTAGCGGTAGTAACTAATATTTCCTTAGACCTATCCATGTTTCAAATCTAACGTAAAATCAGCGTTTCAAGCTTGTACTATCTGGGTGGTTGAGGATAGCATAGGACCAAGTGTCTAGGGGTTATACAGTAGTGGCCCTTGGAATACAGTAAGCCTGGTCTGACATTGTGATATCTGAATATGTTATCCTTAGGTATAGTGTGAGAATTAAATATGATGGGTTATATGATAAATTCCCCCTTAATAGTTATTTTTTGCCATTAGATTTCAGACATTAAATAGTAAATAAACCATTCCCTGTAATGTTGTTAACAGTGTTAACTTAAACACTGTAGGTTATATTTGCCTACACAGAATACTGATTTGGTTTAAATTATTAAGGATAACTAGAGGCAGAGAGCTGACGGAAGATTAGGAGCTTGCCTAAGCTTACCAGAGACACCTTATAGAGTCATTACTAGTTTTCTGTGTGATGATTTCTCAGTATAATTCTAGCATTTGATGCAAATTCCATTAATTTGTTTTCCATTCATTCATTTCTGGAAGTCTGTATTCCATATGTACCCAAATAAGAACCAGAGTTTCTCATGACTTTATATTCTTGTTGAAAAGATATAACTACATAATTATCAACATTGTCTGTTGGCATACTGACCTTTCATAGAATTAGTGTCATATTTTATGGAGATATAAAGGAAAATATTCTAAATAACTTGGAGTTTGGTATTGTCCCTTCCCTCACATTGTTTAGCTCTTCAAGCATAGGCCCTTCATGAGGTGGTCCTGAACCTACAACAGAATGAGAATGAGCTTAAAGAGATGAGATGGGGACACTGGGAAGATCAGGGGCAAAGCCAGGGAGGGATAGAGGGTGACTGCAGGTTTTGATATTATAGACTTTAATGTTTGTTCTAAAACACTAGATAGTGTTTTAACCACATTTTCCACAGTATTAATGCCATTTCACACTGTGATTTTTCTGGGTTCATGGTAATATTTTGAGAGCATCATAAATCTTTTTCCTCACATGAACATGCTTTCTAGAGGATTGATGGCAGGAAGTAGCCCTGAGGGAGGAAACCCTGGATGAATGCTACTAAGACTCATTGTTAATCTTGTCTCATACATATGGCTTGACTTGTGTCTCAGAAATTCATATTTATCACCTTCTCTCTCACCCTGTCCTCTGTCTTGTCTGCTTCCTTGCCTTTCTTTTAGTGGTATGAATGAGGGTTTTAATCAGCATGACTGTCATTAACTCTATAAACTGAATTTTTATTCCATGTCTGACAAGTTATCTTTCCTAGCCTCTCTTTTTGAAAACTTATTTGTTCCTGTGTTGACTCTTCATGGAAAGACACATCTGAAGAAAACATAAAGGGCTTGCTGTTTACAATGTTCTATGGAACATTCTGGAAAGGGAAAGATAAAAGGACATACTTTAGTGTATACACTTACAATTCTGGTAGGGAATAATTCATGTTAAAAATAAGAAATTGAAATGGAGCAAAAGCTGTAATAAAGATGTCTACTGTTCTCTAGGATCACAGATAGCAGGTTTAGTGAAAGGAGAAGCCAAGGAAAGCTTCTAAACATGTAGAGCATCATATCTGAGCATAGGGGATGAGTGACAATTATGCATATCTGACAGCAAGCAGACCCCGTATTCCATGTGGAGAAGAGGCGTGGATGTATCAAAGATCATCATCAGATAATGCAAGTTAAATAAAGGAGTGAT
This sequence comes from Eospalax fontanierii, assembly GCA_035773235.1. Taxonomy (NCBI): domain Eukaryota; kingdom Metazoa; phylum Chordata; class Mammalia; order Rodentia; family Spalacidae; genus Eospalax; species Eospalax fontanierii. The sequence goes on from CM069530.1 coordinate 25,986,185, forward strand.
GGGAAATGAGGCTGAAGTAGTTGGTTGTGATACAAAAGCAGAGCTTTTTTAGTTAATCCAGGCTTTGATTCATGGCATGATTGATGGGTAGCCACTGGGTAATGTTTCATGTCTTCTAAGGAGAAATGTCACCAATGTAGAATATAGGACTGATGTCTGCCCTGCCTGGGGCAGCAGGTGGGCATGGGCAGAGACTAGAAGCAATGAAAGGGCCGTGGTATGACCAAGAGTAGGATGGATTATTAAAGTAGGTTTAGCGAGGAGACTCCAATGTTCTTCTAAGTATTGAGTTGGAAGAAAATGAAATTTGTTTATTCTTAGAATTTGAAATTTGATGGCATTTTTTGTTAAAAGTATCCATGGGAATACTCATATGTATATACCTTTGAAGCTTATCAATGTGATGAAATAATGGCAGTGAAAAAATATATACACTTTCATTTTGGTTATAACTTCAAATAAAGTCAAAGAATATTCTTAAGTTTGGAGTTTGCTCAAGCAAATGAAGCTATTGTCATATATAGGTAAATCTTTAGCCTCAATAAGCATCTTACCATGTAAGTAATAACTGAGATTTGAGACCCAGAGAATTGCATTGAGTTTTAAGGACCTTATATCCAGAAACTCTGTGTTGAGTTGCACGTGATTCATGAAAGCAAAATCCCAGATTACCTAACTGAGGAAAGAGGTATCACATCTTTCCCCATGGTGGAACTTACAAGTATATCAAACTTGTTTATAAAATGCCAATGTTCAAAATATATCTACAGAGCATTGATATACATAGCCCAGACCCTGAGGGCAGACCTCCCAGTAGTTGCACTCTATATTTGCTAGTGGCTCACTGAGAAACTTATTTTAAAAATCTCTGAGTCTTTGATTCCCCATTTGTAAAATGAAGATGTTAATAGCCCATGTTTCATGAGGTACTTGAACGTGTTAAGTAGATTATTAAATACAAAGTCTTAAAATGATACCACCTAGCATATGTCAGTTACTGTTACTGCCAGTGTGGTAGAAAGATGATAGACTTTTTTTCGTAAATGGCTGTTGAAAAGTAGAAGTTAGATCAAAACTCTGCCAAAATCATTGTTTTCAGTTCACATGAGCTTCATTGAAGTTGGAACAAGTCATCTGAGTTGAGGTGGATGTGGTGGGGGACAGTTCCCACACCCAAGTTTCATTTTGAGTGTTAGGTATGTGCAAATATGAAAATTCAGGGTAAGAATTAGAGTAGAACAAGCAGCTTTTAGACTACTCATTTCAGAAATGATTAGCATATTGAATTTGGGGGGCAAACCCCAACAACTAGTTTTGCTGCTTTTTTAGCAAATTTTATAGCATTTTTTTTTCTTACCAATGGTTTTCATTTTAGATATAGGTCAGTGCCATGTTGGTTCTTTGGTTCACACATGGATGGTTGTAGCTTTATAGATGTTTGGTTTTGTTTTTTGAGACAATCTTCATATCAAACCCAGGCTAACCTCCAACTTACGATAGTTCTCTTGCTTCAACCTCCCAACTCTTGGGTTTACAGGTATGAGCCCTATGCCCAGCTTGGAGTCATTCTTATTAAGATAATGAGTACTTATAAATCTATCACTGAAAACAAAAGTGAAGATGCTGACCATAATCTACATCCCGGTTTCTGGTTCTCACCGCATCATCACCACTATTTCACCCTCCATCTTTTTGGCTCCCTTATCTAAATTCTGCGGTCATCCTGGCATTTTTAAAGCAAACTTTGCTTTTTACAAAATCATTGATTTTCTTCTAAGTAATTTCTATAGCTTTTAAAGATCATATAACGCATTGTAATGTCTGCTGTAAGTCCTTGGTACATATTTTCCTCTTGATAATATAAGAAGTAATATCAATGTAGAAGATGACCTTATTACTGAATTTTATCTTGAATTTTTTTCCTAAACTCACATTCAACAGTTACACATCATTGCTTAATATTCAGAGACAGAGGGTATATTATTAAATATAGATTAAACATTAACTTTTTTTATCAAGCTACTATGTCACCCAATCATAAATTGAATGCTGATTTCTTTAAACATGGCTGAATAAAGAGAAACTACTTGTTGATGCTATTTACTTCTTCAAGATCAGCAACATGTGTTGGTTATAAAATAGGTCATCTGAATTATACTTTCAATTTTCTTCATTTTCATTTTTGCTTTAAAATTTTTACTATCCATCAGCAGGGTCCCTTATAGATGAGAATGCTCATCTCATAGGTTTTACATAGTAGGCCTACCCAAGTGAATCACTGCTGACCAGTCAACGGGTACCTACACTAAAGCTTTTAGCTCTTTCCTATGAGCACTGACTTTAATCCATTGATCTAACCCATGTGAAATGTTACCCTATTGTCAATTAAACATCTGGGACAGGATTTCTACTCAAAGCAACCGTTGTGAATTGCTTGTGTACACTCTGAATATCAATATTGATGCCCCTAGCAGTTGAGAGAAATAGAATGAATAGAGCGCAGCCCTGGAACTTCTGTCAGATGAATTAGAGCAGCAGTTTAGTGAGCCAGCAGGCCAGATTGAAAGGGGTTCCCTTTATACTGCTGAAGAGCCATTTTTAAAAAGTAAGCTAACCATCTTAAAGCTACACAGTTTTCTATGACTGCAAGTTCAGAACAGAATCTCCTGTGTGAAGGCTGCTTTGCACAGGTCCTGAGACTGCTGTCAGTAAGGCTAGAAGCTCATCAGTTAGAAAACTTTGCTGCAGGAAATCACATGAGTCGCATCATATATTGTGCTGTTATTCTGTCTAGTTAAGCCTTTCTCCAAAACAAGCTGATATATGTAAATTATTTTAGAAAAAAATAAAGTACAAAGGCCTTGAGAGTTGTGCAATTTTAAAGTGTTGTTGATTTTCATCTCTATAAAAAATACATCCAGAGGAGTACAATGAGAAGCCAGTTGAACACGTTGACCACTGGTCATGGCAAACACACATGCATACATGTGTGTATGTGTATTAAAATTGAAGCTATCCTCTCACAAAAAATTCTGTAGGATTTTTTGCTTTCATTCAAGTAGACTAACTTATTTTGTGTAACACAGATTGTGTAACAGATTGAGACAGTTTGTATATCTCGGTATATTTCAAATGTTGAAGAAATTACCAGAATGCCTCTGTGTTTTAATACAGTACCTCCTATGGAAGATTGTAAGGAACAAGAGCCTATTATGGACAACAATATTTCTCTGGTGCCTTTTGAGAGACCTGCTGTCATAGAGAAGCTCACGGCAAATATGGGGAAACGTAAAAGCTCTACTCCACAAAAGTTTGTGGGTAAGCAGTACAGAACCTTTGCTTCTTCACAGGGTGATTTAAGTTGGAAAAGAGACGATCACATGTGTTAAGATTATATATGATGTGTTTCATAGCATGGAAAAAAATACCCATGTCTTTTCTCCTTTAATATCCCTCAGCTGTGTGACATTCCATGTATATCAAACCCTTAGACATATGAAAGAATTAAAGGAAGACTACTAGAGGTAAACACCATCTCAGCATACATGTAAGAAGTAGCATGGGGAAACCTGTGTAAATAATCATACAGGATAAGCGAAGACGCTGGGACCATTGGCCACGTTTGGAATCTCTCTTAAATTTTCATTAGTTTTATGTTTTCAACTGCTTTCTGTTATTAATTCTTTTAGTATTTGATCCACAATTAAGAATCATTTAAAAATTTTCCCAACGTTCTGCTGTAGAAAAGCAATGTAGCATCCTGCCTCCAAATGCTTCATGTGTGGGTCTCTATATTTTGTTTCCTGTTTTTCATCCAGCCTATGATTTTGAACTGAAAAGATTCAATATCATATATTTAGACTTCAGTTTTCCTTTCCAGGCCCTTCCATAGTCTTTGGTACACCCAGTGTATACATTCTGCATGCATGCTATAAGTCAGGGAGTATCTCTGACGACACAGACTTATACATTTTTTTAAAGAATGTATAATCAGTAGTCAACAGAAAGAGTTGTTCAAGAACCATTATTCATCGTATGTATTATACATCTTTCTTGTAGTAATAGAGTTAAGGGATATGGGAAGGTAAAAATATAAAACAGATTCTCATGTGCTAGTGTAGGAGAATATTTTAGGATATCCTTATTGGGTAGTGATGGGAAACACTTTCAGTTATTTCAGGGAGGAAAGGATAACAACTGTGTTATTTCAGTACAGTCTTTAAGAAGACTTCTTCCAAAGTTTTAATTTACTAGCCAGTCACTTATCCCATTAAGATCAGCTAGCAGGACTTAGTAAGTGCTCATCAAAACAAGGCCAGTGGGTGACTCCAACTGCCATGGTTTATGTGGGGTCAGTTCAAGACTCTAGACCATCCTTGGTGACCTACAAGGGCAAGCTTTGTTTCGGTTTCTTTTCTTCCTTCTCATAGGCATCCATGAATAAAGGTGGGTGACACCAGTTCATTTGTTTTATTTTGATTTTATGTTATTTTATTTGTGTACATTTTTGTATTTGGGGGCCATGTCTCATCCCATAGCCCTGACTGGTGTGGAACTCCCTCTGTAGCTTCGGCTAGACTCAAACTCACAGCAGTCCTCCTGCCTCAGCCCTCTGCATGCTGGTGTGGTCGGTATAAACCAGCATGTTCGGTGCTTCATGTGTTGTAAACAGTAACTAGTTTGTGACAGATACATATTTATATCTAACTGGCCACTAGTGTAGTTTGAAAAACACGAAGTTTGTTATTATTTCTTCTAAATTTATATATTCTGTTTTGTGTAATATTTCATGTTTCCTGTGACGTAGACATGTTGCTCTCAATATGATCTGATTGCATTCCTTAAAATGAGGGGCACCATCTTAGAAAGGTACAATATAATCACAAAACATTATGTTTTTATTTCAATTTGAGATTTTTCTAATTTATAACAATTAGATAGTAATAGCGAACAGTAATAAAGTAACTACTGTGCTTGCTGTTGAAATGGAAATTCCCACCAATCTAAATATGTTAAACCCTTTCCCCGTGTCCTTCCAGTTCAGTCTGCTGTGTGACCTATCCAGCTCTCCAGACAGTGACTCCTGAAGTTCCGTGATTCCAGAAGCATGCCCGTCTGTCTCTCCCTGCCATGCTCATGCAGCTTAGATTTCACAGATCTTCCTTTCACTGCCCTGCTGGTACTCTTGACCCACTCTCCTTGTCCTATAGTCTTCTCCGGGTGAAACCTCACTTTGTCTCATGAGTCAGACTCAGCATCTTTCCAGATTTCTATCCAAGCTGCTGGTATTTTTGGAAAAATTCCTACAGCCTTATAAATCATTACTGTCACTACAGGAAAATGTGTGACTGACCAGTTTTCCCACTGTGGCATATAGTGACATTCCTTTAGTCTGTCCCCTGTAGTCTTCTCTCTAATTACCATCGTGGCCATTTTCCATATTATCTACTCTCTACACAGCTGGTATCTCTTTCCTTGCTCACCTTCGATCTTCATTCACAAGGAATAAAAGGAGGTGACGCAATTTCAGTATGGTATCATGAATCCTGAAGGGTTGTGTACATCCACATAAGCACTGTGTTCTTGTTTATTTCAGTGAAAGAAGTAACCCTTTTCTGCTTCAGGTCAGTTCTGGGTTTTGTGCTCCTGAACACTCCCGTCCTGTCCTCACACCGATATTTCCTCCTTACTCACTTATCTGTGTCCATGACATGAAAAATTCTCTCACTTCCCCCAAACCTGCCCCCATCCCACTTCTTTCGTCTGCTCTCACCTGCTTTCTCCTCTTCAAGAGTGGACTTGTGGAAGGAGTTCTAGGGGTCTACTGTCCATGCTGGTTTCGTTTTATTCACTTTCTAGTACATGTCGCCTGTCTCTCTTCCTCGGGCCCCACTGAAATCATTCTCATGGAGGTCGCCACCCAGTTCTATGCTTCTGAATGCAAAGGGTCATTTTTAGACTGTGTCTTTCATATGTCTTAAGGAGCATTTGCCATTATTGAATAGTAAATTCTTTCTGAAAAAAAACACCCTCTCCCCTTGGTATTTATGACGTTTTTCTCTCTTTCTTTCCCTCCTGCCTCTCTATTCCTTCTCATTCAGCTCCAACACTGACACAGAGCACTAAGGGATGAGTCTAAGATTCCACCTTGGCTTTGTCTGTGTTGGTACATGAGTTTTTACCTTCTTCTCATAGTCCACCTGTTGCTGAGTGCTCTCATTGACTCCCATGGTTCCTATATGTATCTCAGATGCACATCTCTTCTAAGTACTTACTGGATATAACTATCACTCATATGGAACCAGAGACTGAACTTACCGTCTTTTCTCTGTCATTGTCATCCATGAAGTTTCCCAAATCTGAAAACTCAGCTTCATGCTTCAGTCTCTCATTGCCTATGACTAGATTATCACCCAGTCCTAACAATAGTAGTTTTAAAGCCTCTGTCCCTTCCTTTGATCTTTTCTCTGTCTGCCCCACCCTGACACTAGTCCAGGCTGCCTTGATCACCGCAGTAAGGACTCTTGTTAACTTTTGTTAAGTGAGTGTCTAATCAGGTCACTTTCCCTGTTTAAGTGCTGAGAGCTTTAGTGCTTTCAGAATAAAATTCCCCCCTCTCCTGTGGAGTGAGCCCTTGTTACTGAACTCTTCTCACTCACCTGTTTCTTTTCTCAGTCACCGGAAATGCCTTTGCTTATTCATAAGTCCCACCCTCTTTCTCCAGTGCCTTCCTGCCTGCTGGCAGCTCTCTACATCTCTCCACAAGGCTAAAGTTCACCATCACACTTGTCTTCCCAACACCATTTCCTTCAAGAAGTCCTCAAGTTAAAGATGCCTCTTCTTTGAGCCCAGAATACATACCAATCTGAATTGTAAATGATTGTTAAATTGCTGTCCTTCTTTTCAAATTGTGAGCTCTTTGAGAACATAGGTCAAGTTTATTTGGCTTAACGTTGAAGCTTTTAAAGTTGCAATACCTAAAAGTGGATGCCAGGAGGTGATTACCTGTGTTCTTCTTCATTGTCTTTATTACTGTATTGTCACCTTGCTCTGCCTTTGGGCCATTTCTTCAAATCTGAACCTTCTTGAATGTGCTTTTTCTCTCATACAGTACTGTGGCTCTACATCTCCTATCAGTATTACACATTAAGCTTCTACCCACAGAAACATACTACACCTAAATAAGCAGTTTATGTATGTTTTAGAAAAACTTTATAAGTTTTACTTGTCAAAATAAATAGCTAAGTAAATACCACATTGTTTTAGTGGTAGACTTTTTTGAATGAATTGTTCCATCAGCTGAGAAAATTGCTATTTTTCTGTTAGATATGTACAAACTATTTTATGGTTAATGTTCAGATATTGTGCTGATGTAAAATTTTATTTGTTGTAGTAAATATTAAAAGAAAATATTTTTAAAAGTATGGAAACTGACAACACACATAATATCTCAATCACACATACCAGAATAAGGAAAGTGATGGTATAAAATTGGTTTCAGGAGCCCACTACATTTTAAGTCACCTAAGTAGCATCTAAGTTTATTCATTTTACCAGGTGACACAGCTTTGAATTATTTTGTTATTTTTTGTCAGTTGTTTACTGACTTTTTGTGTATTTCATACAGAACATCTTAGTCATACTTCATCATCTTTATGACCCCTTCCCCATCGCCACCTTCTCATAGCCTCCAACACACACCAAAATTCATGCATTCTGTCATTTGTGTTAAGGTCATTGTGTCAAGTTAGTGTCCTCAGATGTCCCTTTTGAGCTATTTTAATAATGACCTCTTAAAATTCTAGGAAGTGACATACATTAGTTCTATAACTTTTCTTTTCTGAATCAGTAGCTAAATCAACCAACTAGTTCCTGCTTGAGTAAGCGACACAGACTATAGGCAGAGATTGTTCACAGTCCCTTTGGTTTGACCACTGTTTTTGATACATGCAGAAATTGGCATGGTCTCTAATGTTTTCACCTGGCACCTGTTCTTCCTCCTATGGTCCTGAACTCTATGCAAATGAAATCTTCAACAATAGTTAAATGAGATGAAAAACATACTTTTCCACCTGGGTGTGTTCCCCTAGCAGCATTAGCACAAGGATATTGGTTTGTCACTAATTCTTTTTTTCATATTAACAAAGCCTGTGAGTCTCAAGAGAATTAAAAGAGGACAAATACTTGATCTAAAGCGTAAAATACACCATTTTGTGTAAAAACGAGAGAGATGAGTTAACTTTGTATCTTTGGATGTTCATAATCCCATGACTAATTTTCTTGTGCCTTTTTTCTTTTCCTTTTCCTTTCCCCTTCCTCTTTTCTTATTTTAGGGGAAAAGCTCATGCGATTCAGCTACCCAGATATTCATTTTGATATGAACTTAACATACGAGAAGGAGGCTGAGCTGATGCAGTCTCATATGATGGACCAAGCCATCACCAATGCAATCACCTACCTTGGAGCTGAGGCCCTTCACCCTCTGATGCAGCACCCGCCAAGCACAATCGCTGAGGCGGCCCCAGTTATAAGCTCAGCTTATTCTCAGGTCTATCATCCAAATAGGATAGAAAGACCCATTAGCAGGGAAACCTCTGATAGTCATGAAAACAACATGGATGGCCCTATCTCTCTCATCAGACCAAAGAGTCGACCCCAGGAAAGAGAGGCCTCTCCCAGCAATAGCTGCCTTGATTCTACTGACTCCGAAAGCAGTCATGATGACCACCAGTCCTACCAAGGAAACCCTGCCTTAAATCCCAAGAGGAAGCAAAGCCCAGCTTACATGAAGGAGGATGTCAAGGCTTTGGATGCCACCAAAGCCCCCAAGGGCTCTCTGAAGGACATCTATAAGGTTTTCAATGGAGAAGGAGAACAGATAAGGGCCTTCAAGTGTGAGCACTGCCGAGTCCTTTTCCTAGACCATGTCATGTACACCATTCACATGGGTTGCCATGGCTACCGGGACCCACTGGAATGCAACATCTGTGGCTACAGAAGCCAGGACCGTTATGAGTTTTCATCACACATTGTCCGAGGGGAGCACACATTCCACTAGGCCTTTTCATTCCAAAGGGGACCCCTATGAAGTAAAGAACTGCACATGAAGAAATACTGCACTTACAGTCCCACCCTCCCTCACGTTTTTTAATACTGTTACTGTCTCTAATTCTTATTTTGTGGACACGGTGTCATTTGCTCTACCTAATTACATAAGGAAGAAATGAGAGAAGGGATGGGGATGTTCACTGATAACTTGGCTTGTTTATTTTGTGGGAGTTTAAAGCAGTTCATTTCTGCCATGTATCCACGTTGAGGCTTATATTGTGGTTTGGGGGAAAAAAAAATCACTTGATTCTTAGAGATTCACCTAAGATATTTGGATTTGCCACTGTTTTTCAGGATGTTTTTGAAGGCAGAAAAGTTGAGAATTTTCTGGGTAGGACTCTGGCAATTTAAAACGGTCTGAATAATTTTACTCTCAAAGATGTTTTAAGATGTAAACTGGTTTTTTTGTTGTTTTGTTTTGTTTTGTTTTGTTGTTCTTAGAGATCATGGAACACAAACATATTGTTACTTTGAATAACTCCTAGGATGAGTTGAGTTGTGGGTTCTATGTTTACCTCCCCGATGGAATTTATAATTCAGTATGTTTTACACTGTACCATATAGCAAAACTTTTAAACTACAGGTAGGTAAGGGCCACTCTGATACATCTGAGGTCCTTCAATCTTATTTTTCTAAACTTAAGCACTGTTTTTCCATAGTTTTGATGACTGGCATTTTATAGACACCCAGGCAGCCTTACTTTTAACACCTGTAACAAATAGTATTTTTATGTAGTTTTCAGAATAACATATGGTCTAAGAGTGGGTAAAAGGCAGTCAGTAATTTCCAGAAGGGAATTCTACTTCTCACAAATTTGATATTTTTTTAAGTTGTAATATGATGGCAGCCTAGTATACATATTTGTTTCTAAAAGTATGTTTACAATCGTCACTTTATCAGCATTTAATCAGTGTTAACAAGTCAGCAGAAAAATGTAATTAGGCTAACAGTAGGGGGAAATCCTGCTCTGAGAACCCTTTTCTGGTGTTTCTCTTCAAGCTGTGACCACTCAGTGTTCTGTCCACTGTCCATTCCTCTTTTACTCTTGGAGTAGAAGGTCTGAAAACATCTTGCTATAGGCTGCTTCTTTCACAGTCTCCTTGGAGCAACTGCTAATTGGACATAAATGTGGTAACTTGAATCCTATAAGATTATTAAAGTAGGGCTATTTATTCTAGTATTTCTTCAGTAATAATATTTACTACCTTTACTGCAGACAAAAGGGAACTTCTCTGTAGCCTGCACAACGTACTGCAGGTCAAATAAAGGAACAACAAAGTTTTCTTTGACCTTTCTTACAGTTAAGAATGTGAGTCTTCAGTTGAAAGTCCTGCACTTTTTAAAAAGCGTTCAGCTCTGTATGTCCTCGTCAGAAATGAATCTCAATCTCTTTGTACAGAAATTTCCATCTTTTAGTTCACACATGGCCTATCCTCTCTATTTCACATGCAGATTTTTAAGTTCACTTCTGTGAGGGCTTTGCTTTTCTCTTTGAGTCCAACAAGCCTTTTGAGGGCAGGATTTGAGCACACTGTTCTCAAGTCATTTAGAGGGCTACTTTGGGGAGGCATAACTTGGTGCTTATGTTTGAGTAAACAGACCTGACTATGACTAGATTATTTGATAACCATTTGTGAATACTGAGTCTGCTAAGCAGTACAAATAACTGCTCTAAAAGATCGTTAAGTCAGATGTTAAAACTGCTTAACTACGTATGATGTGAGTAAAGACTCCAGAACTAGGCAGATGGGCCATACTGCTCTTAACTCACTTTCCAAGTTTCTCTCTATTTAAGCAACTTCTAAGCTCTAACATAGATAGAGCTAGACAAAATGGCTTTATGTTGACTCTTTTTCAAATCCCTACCTTAATCATTTTTGGAGAAATGTCCAAATGGTCCTTTAAATCTAAGAGAATATACCTACACAGAATGCCAACTATTCATATCTTACAATTCCATTCCTCGGTACATTGTGAACATAGAATTTTTTCAAGGATGAAGCTTATTTTCAAGACTTTTTTTTTAAAAAACCTCATTTACCCTAAGCACTCTTGACTCATGATAGAAATAACATTTCCTTTTTATTTTTGAATGAGAAAAATAATTTTTAGGCTTATGATTTTGTTTCTACTGAAATTTAAGAAAGCATTTGGATGCCTGTCAATGTGTTCATAATTTGGGCCCTGTGTGGATTTCTGCCGGTCCTCTGTGAGTTTTCTTTCTTCTAGCCCCTCATCCCCAGTGTATTACCAGTCATGTGTCTTCCAGCCCTGGGATGTGACTGAATTTAGGGTCACCTTAAGAGTTGTTTAGCCCCCTGTGAAGATGGTACCAATACACTCTACTTCCATAATTCTATCTTTTTGGGAAACTTAATTTATTAAAGAGAGTTTACTGTGAGGGTACATTTGTTGTAAATATATGCTAGTATTTCCTTAGCTGCATGATACAGTGAACAGAAAGAAGTGGGTTGGCTCAGGTGTGGCAGGGACAGATAAGGACAAGGTCAATTCAGATTTGTAGGTTGCAGAGAACGTTGTGGACACAGTACTTCCCGAGGAATGCTGGACGCCTGTATTTGCTCCTTCTCACCAAAGGAAATGGTAGCAACTAAAAATAAGCATGAGGGTCAGAAACAAAATAAATCAAATTTACATAAGAGTTACAAGCCCAGTTTATTTAGGTGAGATTGCACAGTGCGAAATGTATTTGAGGGGCATGAAAATGGGTTATCCTCTGCGTTTTCCAGCTTGGCAGAAATCCAGAAATTCATTGGATTGCTTTGTCCTAATTTTGTCCAGAATTTTTATCTCCAGCTCCTTCTGGAGAAGCAGGCTGCCTCTGTAATAGTGATGAATCACTGTCACAAAGACTCTTTAAGCCAGTGAAAGTCACCAGCAGGAAGATGGAAGGAAGGAGATGTAAAACACTGTCAGTGAAACATTCCGTTAATAATTTTCTGGAGGGATAAAAATGGGGGGTGGGGGGGGAACCAATTCAGCTTTAGAAAGAAGTAGGCCCTGTCTGTGTGACATACACGCAGGTGATTGTATGGATGAGTCATAGTTGCGTGCATGGTATCAGACATGCTTCTAAGGGAAATTTATAAAAGGGGCAATTAGTGTTGTCAGATGTGTGACAGAAACATAGAGTTAAAAGTATTGTTAATACTTGAGAAGTTAGGTTTACTTTACCAGATCGTATTAAGAAATCCTAACGTCATCAGTGTGTCTTTAGGGCTGGCGGCAACTTAAACCCAGGGTCTTCATTATCTTCATCCAGGAAAAAAAAAAAAATGAAACAATGAAAAGATGTTACACTGCTGATTGATAAACATTTAAAGAAATGTAAATTTTTTGAAAGAAAGAATAGGCAGGGAAAACAACTTTTAATCATTGGCAAATAGAGAAAGACATAAATATTTTTGTGAGATTTAAAATTGTTTTATTTGTACTTTTGGTGTCACAGTTCTATAACTGTAATATCCTTAAAATCAGCAAATATTTGAAATGTGTATTTACACTTACCTTTTCCAAATCTTACCTCATCTTATCTCCAAATGAGAATAGAAGGTAGAAAACCTAGCAGAGAAGGCTGGAAAAAGAGAAGAAAAACTGCTTGCCCCTAAATCAGGACAGAACGTAGACTCTCAAAGGTACTAACTACACTTTTTTAGCCTTGGATTCTTCATTTTATAAGAAAATGGTAGATTTGTGGTCATCTTCAGTTATATTTTATATATTATTTTAATAACTACTATTTGCAAAATTATTCCACAGCAAAAAAACAAAACTCCCCAGATCCAAAAGTGAGGGGTGAATTTAAAGTTGTATATATAAAAAGTTATTTTATAAATGTTTTTAATCTTCCAGTTTCTGCAAAATAATTAAAATATACAGTAACTGGTCTCTTAAAGTCTTGAATTTAATGTATTAAATACCTATAAAATTTTATATCGGTGCCTTTTTAAAATGCATTGAGAGTGTTGGTTAGCTGTTTTAGCTCTACAACACTTTTATTGTGTATTTTTAAAAATCACATAAAGTTAAGTACTCTGTAATTCATCTTTGTGTTCCTAGAGCAAAATTGCTAAAGGGATTTCCCAGCTCTCAGCTCAGCCCGTAAAAGCAAAAGGAAACTTTGCAACCAAATTCTAGTCTTTTTACTTGATAGTCTTTTTTAATACTATTGCATGGTTATGTAGGCAAAAATGTAATGTAGAGTCAAATTCTAACAGTGGATTGAATCATGGTATGTACTTTGTTTTGTTCTTGGGGAAGAATACATTTTACATCATCCAGGGTTTATTTGTAAAATTGGAGTCAATAAAAGACAGTATTCTTTTGCATTTTTATACCTAGACTCATGTTATTCTACTCTTGAAAGCTCTGTCTGCTAATCTCTGGTTGTTTTATGAAATAACACTGAAACACAGCAGTGATTCTCCTTGAACAAAACAAAGCCAAACATCCATGTCACACTGCTATTCTCCAAAGTATCCTCTCCCTCTCAGATGGCTTCATGCCATAGCCGTGTATGACTCATGAGGGATGTCTTAAACCATGACAGCTCTTTAAAAAATGAACTACTGGTTGTATAAAGTAAATGTCATATGACCAAGAAGCTGTGATATGGTCATGTTTCTTTTTATCACAATGTGTTGTTAGGCCAAATAACAACACCTTCAATATTTTTACATTTATTGCAAAAACATAACATTTTGGAATTTCTGTAAGGTTTTTATGTGACATTCTCTTTCTAGCTTTTTAGTTTTATCTTGCTGTACTGTATGCTTGTGGATGTTTTTCACATGCACTCTTAGAAATGAGTTTATTGTTCTGTTTATGGGGAGTTTTTCACCCATAATATAGCATTTGTATATGTTCTGTACAAATTTGTTATAACTTAATCTTTATCCTGAACAGACAGTGGGACATGAATGATAAGTTTTCTAAGATGCCTTTTTTATTATGAATAAAGTATAAGTCTTAGAGGCCCTGTGCTAAGCCCCATAAAATACATCATATAACTTGGTACAAAAAAGCCAGTTTGCAGTGAGCAGGCCTTCTTATTACCTCATGTGACACACAGTAGGCGAAGCTTGGACAGATGGAGATTACTGCATCCCTACTATGCACTTACTAGGATGTCACTTAGTTTAATTTACTGGCGATGGATTTTAAAGGTACACACTGTAACACAAGGAATCTAGGTTTTTGTTGTTGTTTTTGGTCTTTTAAGGTGTTCAAATTCTGAAACTGTGATTTTGAAAAAAAAGTAGTTTGACTGTGGAACTTTCTTAGATTTTGTTCTCAGTCATTTCCCTTCTGTAGCTAAGCTAAGCTCTGCGCTCCGTTTGGCTCTTCAACTCTGAAACCTCTCTCCACTCTCCTGTCGGCGAGCCCCTCCAGCACACCTCCCTCCACTCTCCTGTCCGTTAGCCCCTCCACCACAGTCTCGGACATCTTTGCCTGTCCCCTCCCCCTCTTACTATTAGATGAGGTCATCTCTGAACTTCTACTTCATTAAGTCTTAATATTCTCTTTGTGATTTTTTTGTTAGCTATATACTCTGCTGGCCTATTTTTATACTCAAGTGTAGTTTTATATTAAAAAGGAAAATGGTTGGATTAAGAAAGTAAGCTATATAACGCTTGTTTTGCTTTCATTTTCAAGTACTGGCCACCTAAAATATGACTCCAGAGATTCTATAATCAAATTATATGTCGGTCATCCTTTTTATTGGATTTTACTTGATTTGGCTTTCTTCTAAAATGTAAATCATGAGAGATTAGACTTTTTTTTTTCTTTTTTCCAAACGCTTAAAAAGAGGATAAACATATAAAGCAAAGTCTTAACTTCTCCCAATTGGGAGATGAGTGCTTTAACATTTCTGTAATAATATTCCAGGTTTGGAAGGGTCTCCAGGCCCCATATTTGCTCTTAATAGTTGGACCTTTTAGACCATGTGTTATTTGCAATTTCAGAATGATTGCTTCCTCTGTTTAGTTAAGTGAGATACTCTCCCTTTCCGTGCGAGTGCAATACTCCCTTGAAGTCTTAAAAACTATGGTGATTTTTTTTTTTCCTTTTCTGACATTTCTTTTACGCTAATGACAAAAAGAAACCCTTGAAAATCATAGTATGTCAAAGGACACAACAAGCAAAGAGAAAAACCACTCCAGGATCAAAAGATTAGGAAATGTAAAAGTGAGTGCTCTGGCTTCCTGGAATCTTCTTTAGGTTAAATTTCCATTGAAATGATGACTCTTTTGCCTGAAAAGTGTGTCCTTACGTTCCAGTTCCTACAAGCTCAATTTTCTTCCTAGACTCTTATCTAATGATTTTAATTTAAATAACTAATATTTAATATTTTTATTTCTTTTTTTGAAAATAAGTATCAAAGCACTTAGGTCAGTTTTAAATTCGTAGCACCTGTTGGAGGAATTTTTTTTTTTTAATATTTGAAGCAGTCCTGTTTTTGTGCAGATTTAAGAAATATCTTTTGTATCATTCATATTTATATGTAGCATGCTGGTTTTCTTTCTTTTTTTTAAAGCCCTGTGTTCCTGTAGTAAAACTGCTGTAATGTAAATACATATTTTGTTAAAAAATAACATTTCTTTGGCATTTCTTTTGAAGGCAGTTACTGCGTTTGTACAGTGTGTCTTGGCTACTTAACTTTTTTTCTTTAACAATACCAAAGGTAATTAGACTATTTTAAGGACTAATTGCTTGGCAGTTTCTAGAATATTTTAATTTTTTTAGAAGCAAAAAGGAAAAAAAAAAAAGGTCAAACCAGTAAACCTCATTTTTTTCAAACTAATAATTTAGGGAAATAAAGACTATGGTTTAAAAAAGAAATATATATATATATATATATATATATATGTAAAATTAAAATTCCAGACCTTGTATGTCAGGATTGCTCAGTGTAATGTAGTTTTGTTTTGTTTTGTTTTTTAAGACTCAAATACCATACCTCAGCAAATGGGGTTTACTATGGAAATTCAGAAACAGTCTTTTCAGCTGTATGACAAGCCATGGGGCTGCATACTGATTGGGAGACCTCCATAAACAGTTTTATCACTGCAGACTAAAATGTGGGACTTGTATTTTCTTGGTTTTTAATGCACACGCATACACACTTCATGTGTGTATGTGGGTTCTGTGTAGATGTGTGTGAGTGTTGTATATGCATGTGTGAATGTGTGTATGTGTGTACAACTAAAGAAGCTGCAGAAACTTTGTAATACTTTGTGAAAGGGTTATATTATAAAGGTTTGTACTGTCTGAGTGCCAGCTACTGGAATAAATTTAGGAAATCTCAGGAACAAGCATATAATTTGTCCAAGATTTATTTCTTCTCAGAAGTGTAAGTGCAGTTTTTAATTCTGTATATTATTTAATATTTTACCAATAAAATAAAACTTCTGACAGAAAATGTTTGCTATAAAAACTTCTGGTGAAAATTCTGTACGCAAATACCTCCCAAACACTGAAGATACAACTGTTGTATGTACCAGGGGAGTTGGTTGTTGCTGTTGTGTGTGTGTCACAGTTCCTGTCCCAGAGGTTGGAGGCCTGTGATCTCCACTCTCCTTGTCTTCATCTTAGCAAACCCCATTATTATGTAAATTGTATTGTGGCAGAGAACATGGTAGCACATGGTTGGTTAAGGACGACATCTCTGTACTGTAAACAGTTTTCATATAATCCTGTTTTTGCCTTCCAAAGAAATAGTAATAATCTGAGAGGTCCCTATGTCAAAGCCAAACCTCTTTTTATTGAATCATGACCTAAGAAAAGACAGTGGAGCTGGCTCCAGAGTTCCCATTGAATAACACAAGTGGTCCAAGTACTGCTCGATTATCATGTTAGAAACCACCATTTCTTACAAGTAAGAGGAGGAGAGATTCAAGGCTTGAGTCACAGAGCGTGGGAGAGTCACTTTGGTATTCATGTGATGGCCAGCACTGCTTCATGCAGCTAGCTCTGCTCCATGAGTGTCAACTGTTCCTGCCCCACCTTCCACAGGAACAGTTACATCTTTTCCATGAGAGATTTGTTCTATTATAAAAATATTCCCAGCCAGAAATAAAGCAGGCACCTATGATTTTGGATTCATTTTATTTAACTTTCACTGTTGGCTTAGTTCTCATGCCGATTTATGAAGTCCCACACATTCATGCTTATTTACAGTATTTCCCAGTAACTTCATTTCCATATGTCACATATGAGAAAGTAAAAATTCTTTTTTTTTGGCTATTTTATTATTTTTATTTTATGTCTATAAGTGTATTCTCTGCATGTAAGTAGGTGCACCCATGTCATGCAGTGCCCATGGAGCTCAGAAGAGGGCACCGGATCCCCTGGAATTAGAATTATGGATAATTGTTAGTCTCCATGTGGGTGCTGGGAACTGAACTTGAGTCCTCTGTAAGAGCAGTCAGTGTTCTTAAGCCATGAGCCATCTCTCCAGGCCCCCAAAGTACACATTCTAATGAAGGTTTATGCCCATCACGCCACCATCCCTCAAATGCAAGCTGAATGTAGAAAGAGGCAACGAAGGGAAGGAATAAGAACTATGAACTTGACGAGTTACTAGTAGCACCAAGTGAAGGAAGGTCCTGTCTCCACTGCCAAGAAATTTCAGATTCTAGGTGATGCTTTTAACAAGTGTCAAGTGAAAAAAAAATTATAAGCTTTATGCTCTTGACTTCTATTGCAATCCAGTCAAAGGCAAAATGAGATTTTTTTTTAATTTTATTTATTTTTGTGTGCATATGAATGTTCTGCCTGCATGTATGTAACTGCACCATTTGCTTGCAATGTCTATGGAGGCCAAAAGAGGGCAACAGATCCCCTGGGACTAGAGTTAGTGCTGATTGTCAACTCCCATATGGGTGCTGGGAACTGAATGCAGGTTCTCTCCAAGAGCAGACAGTGCTCTTAACCACTGAGCCCCCAGCAAAATGAGATCTTGATATGCTTTTTAGTAATTTTTAACAG
This sequence comes from Eospalax fontanierii, assembly GCA_035773235.1. Lineage (NCBI taxonomy): Eukaryota > Metazoa > Chordata > Mammalia > Rodentia > Spalacidae > Eospalax > Eospalax fontanierii. The sequence goes on from CM069530.1 coordinate 26,004,305, forward strand.
TATACTTAAGCAAAAGGACTGGTCTTGAGGGAAGAGTCATTTGAAAACATTTTAGCATTGTACTTAACTTCTTGTTGTTAGGGTTCTAAATTTTAACAAAACCCCTTATTTTGTTAGTAGCCCTACTGGAAGTTCCCAGTGTGATTTTTTATTTTATTTTAATTGCTCAGTGAAGATTCCAACAGGAGTAATAACTGGAAAATTTGAATTTTGCTATGTTCATACTGTTTGGCATAATACCCAAGTGGGGTGTTTTCCTAAATTACATAATGGCAAATAAGAAAAAAACTGGCAAAAAAAGATATAAAATAATTTGGAAATCAATCAGCCTGATTAAATTAGATAAAAGTACAGGGAGGTTCAAAAATATGCTCAGTCTGAGAAAAGTAAACATACTAGCTTTTTTTTCCCTTTCCTGTCTTCCCCACATCCTGTCACCTTGGACTATGTCTTCCATCAAACCAGTTTCTTCTGACTTGAACTTTGTCAGGTAGAATACAAGTCCCTCAAAATAGTAAAAACAGATATGCACACTGGTGTTGAGCTGTTTATTCTAGAAACCCTTAGAAGATCTGTCTGATCATGACCTTCAAACCAGTTGGATGTTGTGAAGAGGCAGATTTTTAAATGCTCCAGGAAGATCCAAAGGTAAAAAGGAAGTAAGGCAAGGGTTTGGATTGGGCTCCACTACACCTTGGGTAAGTCTCTGACTGAAAGGAAGTAATCGCTCTTTGTCATGTAATTTAACAGATGGTATTGAGGGTCAGAATAAGCTAGCTCTACCAGGAATGCTTGATCTTTAACTTGTAAATCAGGATAGATAAAGTGATCCATAGAATATCAATGACCTAGGCCCAAGTATTGATTCTGGGTATAAAAGCTTAAAGGATTGTGACTCATGAGATGTTTGTGAATGATGGTGAAGTGTCCAGTTCTAACATTCCCTCTTAAAAATTAGGGGTGCGTGGCCTGCCCCAAGGCCGTTGGCTGTTCAAGTAATGAATGAGGTTGTATAGCGTGGAATGGAATAGGCCACTGTAGGAAATGAGTAGCTGCCGTCTTTTCTTTTCCATTTCTTTCTTTGTTCCTTGTGCTTCTCTTTGTATTGTACAGTGTTTCTATATATGCTCACTTAGCTCTTTTATCTCTTCATCTTTGTCTTTCTGCAGCGAACATTTTTTTTCTCTCTTTTTCTCTCTTGTCTGTAGAACCCGTTGGACCATTTGCTGTTCTTGACTCTGTCACAATTTTTTCTTTGTTCCTTTTTTTGGTCAGCTTTTGGTTTTGATTTTTGTTGTTGTTTTTGTTTGTTTGTTTTGTTTTTAAACAAGTTTTCCCCATAGCCCCAGCTGGCCTGGAACTAGTTATGTAGACCAGGCTGGCCTCAAACTCAGAGATCTGCCTGGCCCCACTTCTGAGTGCTAGGATTAAAGGCATGTACCATCAGGTTCAGCTCCTGTCACAATATTGATTAATCACTCTGAAATACAATCTATTTCAATGTAACTTAATGCAACTAGAATATGTGTAGGTTCTAACCCGATTCACTCTTTTTACTTCTCATGAATCATATTTTATTTAGTAATATTCGAATAGAATATGAACATGCACATGCTATATGTTGGTACATAACATGCATGATTTTAGGAGAGGAAATTCAGGAGATATTTTTTACAGTGAAAGCATAGCAAAAGTCTTCCGAACAGATCCAGATCCTTTTTATTAAGACATCACAAATGATTATATTTATCACCTGCTTTATCCAATTCCCTATCAAATTACTCATGGAAACGACAGACTGCCTGGTACTTTACTGTTAGTTTATTGGCAAGGAAACAGATTCAGATGAGCTGTGATTTTGTTTGTAAATATCCGAAGCTGTATAAAAGCTAAAACTATTCTCTAATTCTAGATAAACATAATTAAATACATTTTTCCTTGAAGCAGTTTATTTATCATTTAGTTGGTAGCCCCACCCATTAATAAAGGGAAGGAACAGATATTGGCCAGCAGAGGAATTAAGAAATAATTCAACAGATATGCATTACTGTTCTGCCTGATCTAAGTCCTAGGCAGAATGACCTCAAAGAACAAGGAACACATTGATATACTCAGGGGAAAGAATGGAGAAATACAGTATTAAGATTCATAGTAAAAAAAAAAAAAAAAAAAAAAAAAAAAAAAAAAAAAGACACCTGAAATGAAATTTTTCCTAATGAAAAATTTTAAATTCAAAAAAAATTTTTTTAATTTCAATTATCCTGTGAGTTTTCTAGCAGCCCCTTCAGAAGTGGAGCCTGTTTTATTACTTCCTTCCCAGCTGATGAAACTCTACCCTTTTCTAACTCTTTCCTAGCCTTGACCTCGTTTTGTTTACTTCTTTTATGACATAATGTCATTTTCAGTGTTTATGCCTGGACTTCTTCCTCCTTTCCATTCAAAAATCCCTGACTGTGACTTCTCATGAAAATATGGATTTATCAGAAACTGTGGCCATGAGAACCAAATGATTTTAGCAAAGCAGTTTGCAGCCTGAGCATGGTGCTTATCCCTCACTGAGGTGAAAGCCTCTCTAGAGTTATCATTTTGCTGTTGATATTAAAGCATAAAGTAGACCAATATTCATCACCAGCTCCAGTTGTTTGCACTGTAAAATGACTGATACATCTATCATAAAAGTCCAACCTCGTGTTATCTCTCCACAGAAATGAGACATGTACTACCACGTGGACTTTTCTTGGCTTTGATCTGGAAATCCCTACAGTCTCCTGCAGGACTTCTGGAACTACGTTTACCATCTTGCACTCCTCATTGTTTCTGTGATCTAAGTAAGTGACATAAGTTTTGGCCTTCAAACAGTCCAGTCTTTGTCTCTCCACCTCCTTCCACTGTTATTTATTTATTTATATCAGATTATAATCTGCATGTATATAACCGTCATTTGCTGATACTTGAAGGGAAGGGGGAAACTGGGACACATTATGACTCATGTTTTTCCAAACTCCCAGCCAACTTACTTTTTAATCATTCCAACAAATGGTGGTTTGGTTTTACCATAACAGCAATGTTTTCCAAACTACAAGGATACACCCAGCATTTTCTGCTTTCTTCTTTAATATTTTGACAAGCCTGATTACAGTTAAGAAAAGGATCACTTGACCATAAAACAGGGATAAAAGAAAGAAAAACATCTGCTGCAGGTAGAAAAAGAATTGCATAAAATTTAAACTTTCCTGGACCCTTACGTTAGAAAGTGGATCATTGCCTGATTCTTTTGAAATAAGGATGAACTCAACAGAAATGTCTTCATTACATTTTAATTTTTACTTGAAATGCTAAGATGTACATACAGTACCAGTTTTAACTATAATATTGTAGAAAGCAAATACAATTTAATTATACTAATGTATATTTTGCTTTCTAAAAAATTTTTCAGTATCTTCATGAAAAAGACTGTCATCACAATCAGTATGTATCTTAGCTTTAATAATTTACACTATTCTTAAATTATACTATTTCATAGTTTCTGATTTATAGCGCACACTAAATACATTGATAAAATGTGATAGCTTTGGCACTGTACAGAAATATCATTCTATCATTTGCATTATCTTTATGATGTATTTCTTTTTTTTCTTAATGAACAATCTGTTGTAAGTATGTGAGGCTACTTTGCATGGGGTTATATATTCCTGTATCTGCCTCAGAGAAAAATGACACAATTAGCCTGTTCAAACAATAATCATGTTAGAAACCCCAGAAATGATCAAGTTAGTGAAATGTATTTATTTCTTTTCCTATCATCCTGTGCATCATATTAATGTCAGTATACCTTGTTGACCTCATTTACAGGTGTATATAACCCAAGAATAGTAATTAGTCACTGAATAGATGTTTATAAGTAGCTCTGAGCAATGCCAGTGTGCCAGGATAATCAGGCCGCTTGAAGCATCCCATGACTGCAGTGGCATCTGTAACCTGATGCTGGACGATTAGCATCGCCTGTAATGCACCAGCATAGAGTTGATGGACAATGATTATCATTTGTAGACTTGTCAGTCTATTGAAAATACACAGACTCTCTGGTTTCTATTTACCTACATTTGTTCTTTAATTCTCTCTGGACTGAGTTATAAGTTATGCATTTCTCTGAAGCAAAGCTTCAAAAGTTTATATTTTTGTTTTTTAAGTAAGTCTTATTTTTACTATTTAGGGTCCATATAATTCACAAATGCAGAAGTTTGTGAGGATTGACCTAATACATGTTGTCCTCCTCTAAATTGTTTTGGTCTATGAGATCTGAATGAATTCCATTTATCTAGACTATTGTGGAAGAAGTCCATGATAAAACTAATTTGTAGTGACAAGGACAGCTACATCATCGGCTGTCTAAACGACAGTAGGAACGCATGCTTTATCTACCCTCATTTTTCATGATTACAAAGCAGACCTGATGTATATGTAGCAAAACCTAATTTTGATGCAGCAAGGCCTTTTGATACTATGCTATAAGTAAAGGAACCCACCATGGATCTAAATGTGAAAAACATCCTTGATCTTCTGATCAGCCAGTATTGAACACAGAGTATCCAAAAGTTATAAAAATATACACATTTTAAGACTTAAAATCAAACCTAAATCCAACTTAAACTTTAACCTAAATTCAAGATGAGAGTAATAAGACGTTACCATCTTTTGACAATACCAGACTGTTGCCTTTGCAAAGTAAGTTATTTGCTAAGTCATCCCAAAGAGGTAAAAAATGAATACAAATCAACATATTTACATTTCCATTCTAGGATTCTGGTGCTGTGAACATTATTTATTCTGGGATTTTCATCAAGGTTACTTTGTATCTTTGGAGAAATTGGATCAGGTGGTCATAGATTTAACCTGTAGGGTGGAATTTCAGAGAATAGAATGTTCAAATGACTTAGTTCCCAAAACTAAATTAGAGTCCACATGGGAAGCTGAGAAGGTCATAAACTCTGCTTCTTCTTTTCTAAACTGTCTCTTCTTTTCAGCATGCTCAGTTCCTCTTCCTGTATCCACAAGAATTATCATCTAAAATGTTTACTATTAGAATGCTGACTATACATCAGCCACTGACTAAGCACTGTAGAGAGATCTTTTCCTTATGAAGTACCTCCAGTGTGTCAGTCTAGTTGTGAAAGACATAATATTAAATAAGACATAATTCAAACATTCAGAGAAATTGTAGTCTTATGGTAAGGAAGCCAGCAAATAATTAGGCATGATAAACCATGATTTATGTTACTCTACATGTAATAGTATACATGTAATATACGTGCATTGAAAGCAAATGAAAGGATAGCCTAAGTTAGCCTTAGAGCAGGAGGATAAATCTTGGTAGAAGTCACATCTAAGCATCTGAGCTGAGTCCAAAGGATAAAAGAAAATAAGTTGGGCAAAGAGGGAAAAGTAAGAAAGAGAAATGAATGGCAGAGGAAAAACATCTGCAAAGTCCAGTAAGAGAGAGACAGAGACAGAGAGACAGAGGCAGGCATGGGACAAGGAGGATTGGAACAACACAGAGAATAAGAAATGAAGCATCAGTTATAGAGAACTGGATGTTTGAGGTCTTAGGATCGAATGAAAGCCAGGACAAGAGTTGAAACTGAAAAGATGAATAGTGCCAGATAGTAGGGCTTTAAGAAATGTTATCAATAGAAACAGGGACCCGTGAAAGTCATTTGGGAGTAACTGATTAGATTTGCAAAATTGCCTGAGGTTTCACATGAGATCAGATTGGAGAGGAAGCCAGACTGGAAGTCAAGGCTGCTGTGATGCGTCCTGGGCAAGGCCATGGCTTGTGCTGTGGGAGTGGTGTGGAAATGGAGAGGCACGGTTAGATTCTGAAGATAATTTTAAGATGTAGAATGAGCTAGACTGGTTTGTTCTGGATTGCATGTCAGTAGTGTGGGAATGTGATTAATTGAGGATGAGATACTAGTTTCTACTGGGAAGAGTAGATGCATGGTGGTGCTTGACATCAAAAATGGAGAACGAAGCAGATTAAAAGTGAACAAAGATGATGAACCCATCAAACATGTTGAGTGTGACGTGCCAGTGAGATATCCCAGGGGAGAAGTGTAGCAGAAAGTTGGAGATACTAGATTAAGATCAGGTGAGAAGCTTAAACAGTATGTATGTGTGTGTGTGTATGTGTGTGTGTGCGTGTGTGTGTGTATGTGTAAAAGAGAGAGACAGAGGGGTGGGACTCAGTCTGGATTTGGTGAGATTATGTGGTGAGTATGTACATTAAGAATGAAAAACTTAAAGTCAAATCCATTCAGTTGAGGTGTAAGAAGAGTTGCATCAAGGAATGTTACAGAATAAAGAAAATAAACTATCAAGAAAAGCCATCAGACAAGAGTACAAATGACCTGGACGTTCATGGGGGCCAATGCACTGGGGCATGAGTACCTCATAGTATTGAAGGGAGATTTTGAAATTTTGTTGGGAAGACCTTGGAGAAACAACTAAGAGCTTAGATGGAAATCATGTGACAGTGGAATTTCAAGTGAAATGTATCTGCATTTTCAGTTATTTGAATGTGAATGTGTCCTTAATCTAGAAAGCCCTGCACATTTCAACAGAGCCCAGGGGGGTCTAGTCATATTAATCTCTTTTATCTTGAATGCTTGAGTGTATTCTGTTTGTCTTTGAGGTGTGAGGTAGACTAGCATTGAACAGGATTCTCCTTCTAAGTGTGGCCTGTGTGAATGAAGAACGCATTACATGCTCAGTTGAATAATCCATGCATCATCATTTCCCTTTGAATGTTATTAAAGACCATTTCAATTTACAGAGATGGAAACTGAGGTCCTCATTCTGACAGGACTTTTGAGGGACTTAATTATACAAGATATAGCTTCAGAACTACTTAGTCACATGTCTGGAAAAGAGGGTTCTGTCATTATCATGTGATGTTCAAGTTCAAGGTCACACTAAGAAACAGAATATATGGTGATTGAACAACCCTACATTTCTGCATAAACACTGTTATTTAATGTCTGGGTCCACATTTATCACATGTAATGCTGATCTTTGGGTGACCTAAGTCTTTTGAGTAAAAGTAACAAAATCTTCCTCTATATTATCATATAGGTATCAGTTAGTTACATATTTAAATAAATAAGATATATGAATATATCTGATGCTTAAGTAAATTTTTACTCTCATTGCATGGCCTGCTTAAGGAGGCCATTTTGCAAGCATGATTTACAAAGACTGCTTCAATATCAAATTACAATATATAAATCTATGATATTTCCCAGTTGCAAAACATATTTCATCCTAACAGAGAATATATTCTACACAAAGTACAATAAAAGATTTCAAAATATTCTCAGTGTGTACATCAGAATGAGTAAAAGTTCATCACGGGTGTCGTTTCACATGAGAAATAGGTTAGACAAGCCCTTTGGGGAGAACTGAAGGTACTCACAAGCTGTTGACTACCATCAGCTGCCACTGTGCTGAACAGCGGACATGGGACACACACCACAAGCACAGATTACACACAGAGTTAAAATTTTTCTATTGTGTTTGTTAAAAATGTTAAAAATAAGTGAAATTGAGTTTAATATTTTATTCTAGTATATCTAAATGATTTCAACATTTAAAAACATACTTATTAGTGAGATTCTTAACCTTTTCATTTTTCATAGTAAATATGTGGAATATAGCATGTACTTTACATGTGAAGCACATCTCAGTTTGGACTAGCCATATTTCAGGAATTGTAAAGCAGATCTGTGGCCTATTTAATAATTACCATGAGCTTTATAAGTACTCCTGTGTTACAGTCATAATTATAGCAATCTACAGTTCCTTATGGATGTGGCAATCAATATAGTTATTTCCATATTTTCATTTTCATTTTCAAAGCAATTCTAGATTCTACTGTCAATCCCATATTCTATATAGAGTAACCAGAGACTTACAAAGATTTTGGAGTCTTGCCTAAAGCTACAGAATTAGTAGATGAGAAGTCATAGACTCAAACTTGAAGTTATACACACGTATTCAAATGAGCTTAGCAATTATTGTATGTTTTAGAGGACTTTTATATTTATAACTTTTAGTGAAAACAGTTCATTTTAGAGGAAAATAAATTTGTGGTAAATTGACTAAAGTGGTATGAAAATTAAAAAAAAAAAAAAAAACCCTGCTTTATCTTCCCTGTGGGGTGGAAACTTGTAAAGAGCAAAGAGGACATAAATGAAGGAAGGGACGAGAGAAGAGAAGAAAGGATGAACGAAAAAAGCAAGAAGACAGCATTGCAAAAAAATGCTGCTGAGCCTGGTCAGACAGAGCAGCGGGTCGGAGCACTGGCTGCTCTTGCAGAGGACCCGTGTTTGAATCCCGGCACCCACATCACGGGCAACAACTGTCCGTAACTCCAGTTCCAGGGGATCCCATGCCCTCTTCTGACCTCCACAGGCACTGCATGACATGGGTGTACTTACTGTATATGCAGGCAAGATACCCATACATACAAAATTTTTAAAATGATAATAAAACATTTTTAAAAAGAAAAAAAAGTGATGCTGGAGGAAGGAGCCTCATATCTTTCATCTTTTCCAGATAAAGCTAAAGAAATGAACAAAGATAGGAAAGGTTATAGTGCAACAAGGACATGTTTTAAGGAGATGATGTGAAAAGCAATGTAATTTGTGGTGAACCAGAAAAAGTTGTTCAAATTCTGTTACTGAATATACTGAAAGAAAGTCAGTAAAAGAAGTGTTTAGAAAATCAGAGAATGTATTTGGGTCTGGATTTTCTAAAAAATAAGAGCTTCTGTTAGTTTGCTGGGTACGAGATTTGATTCATAGTATTCTTTTAAAAGAAACTGAGGTGGGGATGAGGCAAGACTTGTTTGGATGAAATAAAGACAGTGTGGGGGTTACGGGCATGGTTGGAGGTCCTAGAGGAATTACTAGTGAGAACATGTTCCGCCCTTCCATCAACTCCATGGAGCTCACGAACTGTGCATTTTGACATGGCCATCCTTCTTTCCTTCCTCTATGCAACAAAGAATTTGCTCCTTTTAACATTTTTTGTATATTTTATTGAATTTCTGTGCATTTCATATAAACATTTTAATCATCCTGATGCCCCTCCCCATCTGCACACCCCTACATCTCCCCACATGTACCACATTTCACGCATTCTGTCATATATGTTAAGATCCATCAAGTCAAGTTTGTTCACCCAGACATCCCTCAGCAAAAGTTCATCCACTAGAATCTAGTCAGCCTATCTAGAGTTTGTCTCTTAAAGAAGATCTGCTCTCCCTCACTCAGCAGCAATCAGCTGCCATTAGTTCTTCAGCCAAGATTGGGTCCTGTTGCCTATTTTCCCAGTTCCATGCTGAGCTTTGGTCTGATTGAGTTTGCATGGGTCTTGTGCATGCTGACACCATTGCTGTAGGTTCATTTGAGCAAGGTTCCAGAGGCCTGGAAGACTCTGTTTCCTTACGCTCATGCACCAACCCTGCCTCTTACAATCTTTCTGCCCCTTCTTCTGCAATGGTCCCTCATTTTTATTTGTATTAGTTTCTTAATCTTTCTTCTAAAAATATTTATTACATATATTTATAAATTGTGTGTGGGGAGATGTAGGCATGCATCTAAGTGTACATAGATACACTCATTCATGGACTGCATTCATTCTAAGGCATGCCTGTGGAGGTCAGAGAATGACTTATAAGAGTCCTTCCAACATGTGGGTTATGAAGATGGAACTCAAGTTCTCATCCTTGATGGCAAGCATGTTTACTCATGGAACAATCTCACCAGTGCAGTTGCTTAATCTTGTCCTTCAGCCTGCAAGTTAGATCTCTTTTTCTAAACCCTAAGCTATCTCTCTGTGCCATCCAAGATAGCACCTGGAATCTGTCTATTCCAGGTAATCTTCCCAAACCGCAAATAGGAAATACAGTGTCCTCTATTTAGGAGAAAATAGGGTGGCTAATTTATATACATATGCTCATCTTATGGGTTAGGTAAAACTGTAAGTAAATCTGTAACCTGGTGTCTGGTTTACTTTCAAGCAGCATTCCCATCTCAGCCTCCACATGACTTTCAGACCACACAATCTTTGTTCCTGAGGTTTGCATCCTTTGTCTTAAGTATTCTTGCCCTGTCCTTCTGGCTTGCTGTTTACCCCTGAGTCTGTAAGGAAAAAAAAAAAACAATTAAGCAAAGTGAATATTAATATCACAAGCAGTTGGCAATAAAAAGAATTGATTGGAGCCAGGAAGTGCTTTCCTCTGTTCCTAGAAGAGGGCTAGCTCCCTAGCTGATTGAAGGAGACACCATACTTGAAAGAGAGCACAACAGTCAAGTCCAAGGAAACTGTGAGTGATTTTCTTTGTTAATGGTGCTTATGCCATTTAATCTTTAGGGCCTCAGTTTCCTTACCTATGGTCGTGATAAGAATATGAGGCAGGGTTATTTTATGTATTCATTTATGTATTAGGTTAGGGAAAAGGAAATATGCTAAGCATAAGATATAAAAATAATTACTTGCCTTCAAGAGGTAAATAATAGAATAAAAGAAAACAAACAAAATCAAACATTAGTAGAAGTACTTTATAGTGAAATGCTGGTCATAATTAGTGGATGGTAGAGATAGTGAAAGAGGAACACTTAGTTTACCGTGGTGGGTAGAGAAACAACTCTGGAAAGCTGGGTTACATTAAGATGTTGACATATGAGTTCTATGGAAGAAGGTCACAATATGAGAAGTATTCTGAATATTTATTAATATATTTATCCACTCATTTCTTCGTTACTGAAATGCATATTTCTCCATCTGCATAGAGCCTATAATGTGGAAAAGCAACGACTCTGTGAACAGAAGTGCTCGTAACAGAATTCTCTTAACTGACTTGGCAAGTTAACCAATACTATCAATTTCCTTTGCAAAACAAGCTGATTAATATTCAGAGCTCAGAGAAAACTCATAGCCAGTAGGCCAAGCTCCAGAAAGACTACACACCACTCTCATCAGTTTAGTTGCTTGCCTGCCAGGAATTAGTTGTGTTTACTCCCAAACTATTTATGCAAGTTGACTTATTATTATAACTATGCAATGTAATTAAACATTATTTACATAATTCAATGAAACAGTGTATAAAATGGATAACTTGTTTCTTTGAAAATTGGATTGACTCCTCTAGAAAGACTCAGGATACTGACAATTGCTAATAACCTTTCCAAATTAGATAAAGCAGGTACAATGGGAAGCCACCCCCTAAAATTTCACATTCAGATTGGTCTTCCAGTGTCTACATTTTCACTCCACTTTAGAGAAAAGGAAGCTGGAGATTACAGATGGTGGCCTATGATGAAGAAAGACTGCGTGGGTCATCAGTATCCAATGAAGGATCATTGACCCAGATCGAAAGGTTGGTGAGTAACTGCATTTAAATGTGTCAAGTTAAAGTAAATTGTTAAGGAATTGAGATATTCTGTGGTTCTCTGCTTTGGTTTTCCTTTACACGAGGTATATATTTTATTATTCTCTTCTTGAAATATTAAGGGCTTCCGATAAAGAAATGTGGTGTGTTATGGTGCAGAGCTTAGAAATCTATGGTGGAAAGATTAGTGAGTCCTAAGGAGCAGGAAATCTGAAGTAGAACTGAAATGGGCAAAGAAAGGGAGCAGGGAGAGGAGAATGTTTACTTCAGGCAAAACTGGGACAGAGGGAGACGAAGAGTAGAAGAAGACGGGGGCAGCCTGGGCTGAGGCGCTAGCAGAACACGGGGGCAGCCTGGGCTAGGGGCAGCCTGAGGAGCTAGCGGCAGAGCGCAGACACGTTATGAGTGCTGCGTGCATAAGGATAGTCCAGCAAGATACAGCTGCAGTCTGGATATGGGGGCCAGTAAATGTTACAACCGATTACTTAGATTTCCCAGTTTCCAGGTTAAAAAAGAGAGAGAGAGAGAGATCTAAATTGGGCATGGCGGCACAGGACTGTAATCCCAGCACTGTAATCCCAGCACTAGAGAAGAAAAGGCGAGCATATATCTGTGAGTTCAAGGTCAGCTTGCTCTCCACACCAAGCTCCATGCCAGCCTGTTCTACACAGCGAGACCCTGTCTAAAAAGGTAGGGAGGGAGGGAGGGAGGAAGGAAGGAAGGGAAGGATATGGGACTATTTGTACAAACAATCAACTTTAGTGAAAAAGACGTTGTCCAGAAAACACAGAGGAATTCCCAGCTGACGGTACCATGCCTGTGTCACAAGACCAATTACCTAGAAAGTCCTCTGAGCATTTATTTGTACACACTGAGTGAGGAAAGAAGAAATGCAGAGTGGGAAGATAACTCAGTCAGTAAAGTGCTTGAGCATAAAAAAGCCTACATGATGGCATATGCTTGTAATTCTAGCCGTGGGGGGAAGGAAACAGACAGATCCCTGAGGCTCAGTGGCCAGCCTTCCCTAACTAAGGCTGCAAGCTTCAGGCCATTAAGAAACTCTGCCTCAAAAAAGAAAGTGGGGGCTGGAGAGAGATGGCCCATTGGTTAAGAGCACTGGTTGTTCTTGTAGAAGGCCAGGGTTCGAATCCCAGCACCAACATGGCAGCTAACAGCTGTCCACAATTCCAGTTCCAGGGAATCTGACACCCTCTTCTGACCTCTGCAGACACTGCACAGCACCGGTCCATTTACAGATATACAGGCATGGCACTCATACACATAAAATAATAAAAATAAATTTTTAAAACAAATTGAAAAAATGTGGACAGATCCTGAGAAACACCACCCAGATTTCCTCTGGTCTTCACACTCATATGCACATGTGTACCTGCACCCATACAAGCACTTGTAATAAAACACACACACACAAAGAAAAAGAAGAAAGACATCTGTACATAGACATCAGCTGAAACCATAAAGCAGAACTGAGTTCCTAAAGAGGGCTAATGGAACAAAAGGAAGAAAAGACAACTATTTTTCTTCTTTTTATTGAATTTTACTGATTTTCATATAATATAATTTGATGGTTTAGATTCTCTCCTCCCACTGTCCTACTTGCCAATTCAATGTACTCCACTATGTATGCAGTGCAGCCTATAGAGTCTGATTGTGTTCCGGTACTTTCCTCAGCATGGGTCCATCCACTGGAGCCTGGTCAGCCTACCAAGAGTCCATCCCTTTGACAGACTGTCTCTCCCCTTCCCAGTAGCCATCAGTTGCCAAAAGTTCCTTAGGTTGAGTTGGGGTTTCTTACCAACTTCCCCATGTCTATGCTGGGATTTTGTCTGGTTTGAGCTGGCATGGGACTTGTGCATGCTGTGAGTTTGTATGAACAACTGATCAGCACTCTGGAAAACTCTACTTCCTTGTGATCATCTGCTTCCTCTGTTTTTTACTCTCTTTCTGCCCCCTCTTCCACAATGATCCCTAGGCCTTGCAATGCAGATGTTTGAAATAGGTGCCCTATTCAGGGATGAGCACTCTGCAGCCTCTTGTTCTCTGCACATTGGCCAGTTGTGGGTTTATATGTTAATTACCACCTGCTGAATAAAGAAATCTCTCTGGTGAGAGTTAAAAGATGCATTCATCCTATACGTAGAAGTTTCACTGAAAATGTGTCACTTAGATCTAAACATATCAAGACAGTTATTCTCTGCATTTGACCAGTTGTAGAACTCTGTTTTAGTTTCTGTCTGTCACAAAAAGAAGCTTCTTTGATGAGTAGTGATAGGTAAAAGACAACTATTTAGGAAGAGTCCAGGATGTGAAGTGATGGGGAATGGTAGAAAGGAAAGAAAACCAAAAATGAGATTAACAAAGGAGCACCCAAAGAATTAAGAGGAAGGGGACAGTCTAAGTATTCATTGCTGTTGAACAAAAACTATCAAGTAGATCTCACAGCATATAGATTGTGTGTTACTATCTTGGATGGAGGTACAGTCAAGGGACCGTGTAGCAGAGCCTAAGACACTAAGACTAAAGGCTACTGTGGGTGGAGGATGGGGAGAGAAGAGGAAATGGAGATGAAAAATGCCAGTATTTTGTTGTTTGAAGAATCATTGCAAGGTGAAGTGTAGCAAGAGAAAAGCCCAAGACCACCAAGAAGAGAGGATCTGAATGGCTTATATTCCAAGCTAGTGGAGCTGAATTGTTTACCATAGAAATTCAGAGCACCACTATGTCATTGGCATAACAGAAGCAAGCTCACTTCCACAACAGTGTGAAGGATGAAATCAGCACACATGAATCAGTAAGGGAAACAGTTATTGTAGAGTTTCTCAAAGCTTGCATACCGGTTCATCACAAGCAGTTTGCTACCAAAATTACAGTACCCAAATGTATATAGACGTAAAAAGATGGAGGAGCGGAGCAATTCACGCTCGCCTCTTTACTAACATCACTCCTGCCTTTCTCGTGGTATATTTTCTAGCAGAGTGGGAGAGGAGATGAATTTATAGCCTAAACTTCTAGAACTAATTAACAACAAACATGCCTGAGGGAGTGAATTACACAAGTGAATTCTATCCCATCTATTGGCATCAGGAAAAAAGAAAAAAAGACCGAGGCCCACTGAGCTAGAGGACATTGCAATTATTAAAGCAGAGTTAGGTACTATCAACATGAATGGTAATCTGAGAAAAGACTCTTAGAATTCAGTTCAAGGTTAAAAACAACTTGATTTGAATCTGAAGGTATGTGAGAAGGTGAGACGCTAGTCACAAAGGATTAATACTCCGTATAGAATATTTTTGGTATGTCAAACACCCCAAGAACAAAGAGCATCCATTAGTTTTCCACAACTTAATATTACAGATATTTTAAAATTTAGGGGAGATGCATTTGGGGAGATAAAGATTTATGAGGCATTACGATCTAAATGGTGGCGAAAATCATGAGAATGGATGATTTTACAGGAAGACTGCAGCATGAATGGAGAACCAAGAGCTGAGCCAAGAAGCACCAAATGAAAACGGAAGTCAAGGAAATTTAAAGTATCATCGGGGAGAAAGGGAGGATGCCAGTCAAAGTGAGTGGACGAAGACAGTCTCACCCCACAGCAGGAGAATATCCAAGAGAGGAGCATGGTAAAGCCTCATCAGCTGCTGTGAAGTCCTCAAGGAGGATCAAGACTAAACATAGGCCAGAGATTAAGAATAACAGAAGGAGAGATTTTTAATTTCAGTACCCAGTATTGTCTAAGGCAATTGTCTTGTATTGTCTTGGATTATACACTGTGTGGGAAAGAAAAGTGTAAATCTTTTGAAGGACGATTGCATCGTTAATAAGGCCATCGGTTTCATTGCAAAGAATCATCAAGAAAGCAGGGTGTTCCTGCCACAGTTAGGACAGCACACATATCACAGGCATGAGGAGGACAAGCTCTGTGTGCTGACAGCCTAAGTCAGAAGCTCAGGTTTACTGATTCCTAGCTTTGTGAACTTGGGAAATTACTTAATATCTCTGTGTTGTGGTTTCTTTATCTGAAAACGAGAAACAGTAAAAGTATTACTACTAGTAGTAAAGCTGTTGCAGGCTAATTGAGTTTACCAGTACTATGAGAATAAATACAACAATGTGTTCTTAACAGCTCAGGGCACATCCTAAGAGCAAATGACTATCTGTTACATGAATATAGATCAATGTCATCATTGATAAGATTGATGAAAATAACTTACACATTCATGCTTTGGATGCTGCACAACTGTAAAAATATAGAAAGGTATTAGTGAATTAAATTAGAACAGCATCATAAGGCATACGAATAGAGTGATCCCAAGGGTGAGTGAAAATTATGTCCATAGGTATTGGATAATAATATGTGCATATAAATTTTAAACAGATATATACCAAGGTGCTTGTATCTAAGTAGTTGGATTATGAATTTCTATCAACTTTTAACATTTACAAGTTCTTAAATTTTATGTAACATTATTTTTATGATAAACAAAAGATATAAAATATCCTGAAGTTCAGGATATAAATTAATCAATGATTATCCTTTTGCAAAAATTGTCATGAAAAGGTACAGACTAACAGCTTGAGTATACTTATAACCAAGGGGAGGACTGCATGTACAGAGTACTTGCTTCCTGGGGGCTTTCAATGCAGGAGGGCTGCTAATATCATGCAAGCTTCTTCAAAGCTCTGAAACTTTCAGCATCAGCACAAGTCCAGAAGAGTATCCAGGAACAGGAGGCAAGAGAAGAAAAATGAAAGTGAAAATCATTCTAAAAAGGGAACTTTTCCCAGTGTGCCTTTTGCACATTGCTCCTGGAGTCAGGGCAGCATCCTGAACAAGCTGCCTGAAGCAATTGCCTCAGGACCACAGAGAGACAGGCACCAATGGCAATCACTCTATGATAGCCAAGATAAAAAAGCATATTGTTTTAGGATGGCTTCTGTCAGTCTTGCAACTTGGTTTGTATGTATCATTCTTAGTTGATCCTCCGTTAGTATGGATTATAAACTCCAGGATTATACTCATATAGTAATGCTTTCCTGTATGTTAATCACCTTAAATTCAATAAACTCAACTTGAACAAACTAATGACTTGAGTGGTGTAAATCTACCACAAAGAAAAATTATTTTAACTAACTACAAATAATTTTAAAGGCCTATTTTTTTTTTAAATAGAGGACATTTCATTTTGAATTTATAATTTATTGTTTCTTTGTTTCTGTTTCCATAGAAATTCTAAAAATGGAATAAAATTCCAGAGAAAAATACCATCTTTGCAACCATGCTCCTTATTAGAGAAAAATGTGGTGATCTTAGACCCTTTCTAATTTCAATGATTACATAAAAGGGATAGAGAGAGATGGTTCAGCAGATAAGAGCACTTACTGCTCTTCCAAATGATGCAGGTTCAGTTTGTAGCACTCACATGGCAGCTGAAAACCATTTGTAATGCCAGTTATAGGGGACCAAACACCTCTCTGGCCTTCATGTGTACTGCATGCATATGGTGCACTTACATATATGCAGGCAAAGCATTCATACACATAAAATAAAAACAAATAAACCTTTAAAAGAAATTATGTAAAAATGCCAATTTTGTACAAATTACAATACCAAATCATATTATGAAAGTGGAAATAATCATAATCTATATTTTTTAATTTCTAAAAGGTCTTATAATGAAAACACAACTCTAAGGGAAAAGAGAATATATTTTGCATACGCTTTAGAATAAAAACAAACTGTTTTTAAAGGACCTTAACTTTAGGTGTCATTTCCTTCAGGTTTTGATTCAATCCTATCCAGGTTGTTTAAAAGTTTAGACTGAGATAATGAGCCTGTTCAGTCCATCAAAACTTTCTTGATATGTAAGTCCTCCCAAATGACAGAAATATAGCCATGTTATTTAAATAGACAAGTCTTGCAATTTCCAAAGTTCAAGTAGACATAGACCCAGAAAAGGGAATGACAGCAACATCAGCCCTTTGCCACAACTCTGTGACTCCCCAGACCCAGGTTTCTCTGTCCTCTTTTTTCTGCCCTGCCCCCTCCCCCATCCTAGTCTATAGACAAACAAGCTCTCCAATCTAATTCTTATCAAGATGGAAACAAGGCCAGACCTGCTCTTCTAGATAAAATGCTTTGGCTTCTAACTGCCTGGCTGTTTATCTTTCATCTCAGCGTTAACCATAACCCCTTTCCTGACCGGCTCTACTTCTTGTTTTCAGATGAGCAGCAAGGACTGGGGAAAACATGCTTAAATGGACAAGTTCACTCTCTAGACTCACCCCTGTTCCTTTTAAAGTTGGTTTAGACCTCTTCACTTTTAAAATATCATTCTAAAATTATTAGAAATCATACTGCATGCTACATGTAATTTGATAAATTTCTAATTCCCTCTTCTGACTTTTATTCTTCTTGTTCTATAAAATTTATATATGTATTTTTTTTTCTTAAACATTGAACTTTTCATGTGGATTTTTTTTCCTGAGATAGGGTATTAGGTTTCTCAAGGAAAAGTAGATTTTATATAGCTATTCTTTTGCTCCTCCCCACCCCCCCTCCCCCCGCTCCACACACACACATTGTCTGTTTAGATACTAATAGGCTGAATAGTCTTCTAAGCTACTTGGCTTGGCTTACCTGAATTCTTATGTTTTCATACAAACAAAATATAGCACTTCCTTCTCTTTCTTGACCAGTGAAAGTGAATGGCATATAGATAGATCTGTGCAGTCAGGCACTATGACTGCTTGGGGTGGGCTAACTTGCTCTGTGAGGTTCCCTGTGACACTGTACTTCATTGGCCATTACTCATTATACACAAGTGGAAAAGAAAAAGTGAGCTAGTCTCCCCTTGTCCTTGAGAATCCTGGGAAAACAATTCTCCTGTATTTTGAAACAACAATGAAGTTGAACTATGTAAGAGTGCACAGGACCCTGAAGTTGTGAACACCATGTTCTGGATTATGATATCTTTACCCTATACAGACTCATGCACCTGAGCCTGCATGTCCTTGAAAATATGGGAGTCTTTCCAGAATAGCTGGAGTTCCTTGGAAGAAAATCACTCTATTAGTATAAGGTGTTTTTGTTTTTAATTTTTACCCTTTAGCAATTAAAACTTACTATATGACACAACTTAAAATTATCTCATAGATTTCTTTTTCTGGTTCAAGCTATCCATTTTATTTTCTTAGTTTAAAAGAGATTGAATCTTAGATTTTAAGGTTTTCATTTTCTTCTTGCAAATAAGTAATCTGATTGACTTTCTGTGACAGTTGTTTAGCTGTTGAGTGCTGTCCCTATTGGATAGATAGGACGACTGACCTCAGGTTGTGAACAGATATCATATGCTTGTCATGTATAAAATACTTTAGTCCTAAGAGGGACAAAAGAGAAATACATGCCCTTAAAGAAAACATTTTATTCCAGAATAATGAAATGTGGTATTTCCCTCTATCTACAACATTCTTGTAGTACTAATTAGTCCGTATTCGGAATATCAACTTCTTGAAATCAGAAGACAATAAACATATTTCATAGTTCATGTCCCCTTATGCCCATCCATAAGGAAAGTCCTAAGGCTTTTTTTGGTCAAGTTACTAATGGTTAGGTACTATTATTATCGAATCACTAATGGTCAGGTACTATTTTCTTTAATGGAGGTCTATACTTGTTAGGAAATATGTTGTATTTTTTATCTATTCTGCAAAATATCATAAGCATAGCGTGTGTGCGTGTGTGAATGTGTATGTTTCTGTGTGTGTGTGTGTGTGTGTGTGTATTGCTGAAACAGAATCAATGGCCTTCAGCCTGCCAGCAAGTACTCTGCCATTGAACTACACTCTCCATCCATAAATAAACTTGAAAACTTCTTTCATTTGTAATAACATGAATTTCCCATGACTCTCACCAGGCTTGACAACTCTAAAGGGCAACTGAATTTATTTGCTTTGAAGGAGCAACCTGTTACTTCAGAAAATTCTCTTTTCTTTGCCCATTGTCCTGACAGGTTGTCTTCTTCCTTAGAGAATACTAATCTACTGGACTATTTCTTCTCAGAGAGACTTTTCACTATACCTTTGTTTTTGGTTTATTTTTTTTCCTGTAAGGAAAAGGACAGGTTTAATCAACATATATACTGTCAAATAATTGAATATCTTTCCAACTTCCTGAAAACTCTGAAATCATAATTTAGATAGAGTAGCTGGATTGGGGGTCAACTTATGTAATAATGTAGAGCTTTCACAAAAATCTTCATACAAAATCTTTAAACGTTCCTGAAAATCTCCTGGTATGTATGGACTGGCCCAGTGGTAGAGGACTTGCTTACCCTGTAGAAGGTTACAAGTGAGTGTGAAAAACATCAGCTTGACTGGAGCAAGTTATACTAAGAGGAAGAAGAGAAATCAAAGTAAAATGGAAAATGCTGAGGTCAGAGCTTGACATGAGCAGGAATTTGGTTTAGGAAGATAAAACTGAAAAGTGAGTTGGAGCATGGATGAGTCTGGAGGTGGCATATTCAGCTGGGTTTGTAGTCATGCAAGCTTAGTAACAGTGTAAATAGGGTACTGAGAAAGCATCATGATCGATGATTCTGAATGAAAAGGAAGATGGTTTTGATGTGATTATTTACTGCATTCAAAGGTCAGGGTTAAATCCAAAAAGCAATTTTAAGTCTGAGTCACACAGAGAACAATAGTGGGACAGACATCAAAAATATCATTAGTGCATATTTAAAAAATGCTTTAAACTTGAAGAGAGGAGATTTCCAAGTGTCACTTTCTGCACAACAATCAGCCAAGCTCCAGGTCCAGAACTGAAAGAAGCTGGGGTAAGCAGTTCTACTTTAGCATGAAAACCTGAAGGAATTGTGGGAAAGTTTCCAGAGTTCACAGAGGGCGGTCATGTTTAGAGAAAAACTCTCATCAATTGCAGTCTTTACAGGAATAAGCATAGTTACAATATTAATAAAAGAGACAGAAGAATGGAAGTTGGAGGGCTTCGGTACTACTGGTTTCAAGCTTCTGTGCTACTGTTATGAAATGGTTCTGTCTTAGTGTGATGATGAGAGACAAACCAATGGAACAGAATAGAAATAAATCCATATGCACAGACTAATGATTTTTCCATCACTGCAGCCACAGTAGAATGGACAAATGGTGGAAGAATTGAATATGGTTATATGTCACTTAATGAATTTTTTCACACCATATATAGATGCCATATAAAAAGTTACTGCAAATGGACTACTGACCTAAAACTAAAATTTCAAAGAAACTTTTTAAAAATCTCAATTTGAACAAAAATGTCTTAGAAACAATAGCCCAGAAACCATCCAAATGGGGGAAAAAATCAGTAAATGAGAATTCATCAAATTAAAACCTTTTTGGAGGACACAATAAATAGAGCAATAGGAGAACACATTGAAAATAATTTTTCTGAAAATGGCTTTTGTAACCAAAACAAAGAAATCTCAAACTCAATATAAAAAAACAAATAACTGCCTCCATTTCCACACAAAAAGAAATAACAAAAGCTTTGATAGTCCTTCTCCAAAGAAGTTGTAGATGTCATGTTCAACATCATGAAGAACATGTTTGATACCATTAGGAATTAGAGAAAGACAAAATAAAACAAACCACAGGGAGGCTTCTCATTGTCTAACATTAGCATGCTGAGAATTCCAATTGCAAGCAAGGCTTAGAAGAATTGTAACTCTCTTAAGTTTGCTGATGGGAATGTAAAATGCACACCAGTTTGGAAATTAGGTTGCCACTTTTTAAAAATAAAGGTAATATGCTAACATATGAGTTATGTTTTCTAAACAGTAAAAATGAAATTAAGGAGGGCCAGATGACTAAAGAAGTGAAGGCACTTGTTACCAAGCCTGAAGACCTGAGTTTGATCCCTGGAACCCAGACTGTGAAAGGACAGAATGGACTCCCGTGAATTGTCCTCTGGCCTCCACACATACACATGCGCATACACAAAATAAAAAAATGTAAAGATAAAATGAAGTAGATATTCTTAACAAACACTGCACATGAAAGTTCATAGAAGTATTTATATATAATAACCAAGTTAGAAATAACTCCAATATCCAAAAGGTACATAGAATTTAAAGCATGGATGAATTGTAGAATATCTGTACAGTGAATTCACATACAACAATTAAAGGAGTAAATATTTATACATGAAACACGATGAACCTCAAAAAATCATTGTCCTGAGCGAAGGAGAAACCCCATCGCAAAAATTAACATAGTCATCCATGTACGAATCTTGGAAATGAAATCTAACTACAGTGATAAAAGCCAGATTAGTGATTGCTTAGAGATAACACTGACATTGGGAGAAGAAGGAATCTTTAGGAAGAGTCATGAGAAAATTTTGGGAGTTAATAGATAATGATTATTATTATAATTCTGAGTATATAAATATATCAAAAACTTAAATAGTACACTTAAAATAAATTCAGTTTAGAGAATGTCAATTAGATCTCAAGGAAGCTGTTGAAAAAGGTTAATTAAGTTCATTAAGTCATTACCAAGAGAAGATGCAAAGAAATAAAGAGAATTTGTATAAGCCATAAGAAAAGGCAAAGAGGAATAAAAAATGAAGCCATGTAGCTTTTTTAAAAATTCATGACACAGACATAGAAAGAATTCCAGTGTACAAGGCAGAAAGAAAGGTGCTGAGTATCACAAAAGTGTCTGAAGGGAGAAGCCAGGGAGAGGCTGAAGGGAGGCTGAAGTGGACCATTGAGGCAGTGAGTTTAAACCACTTGTTTAGAAAGTCGTGGAGTGAAAACCAGATAAATGATATAATTAGCTAGCGGGGACAGGGAGGTGAGCTAAAGGTCTTTTGATGAAGTTTGAAGCAGAAAAAAAATATTAAAGGAATGAAGGAAAAAAATGCTAGAGATGAAGGTAAGACATGTGGGAACAAGTACCAGAGAATTTGGAGAGGGTGAGATGGAAAGCCTCGAGGCCACGCCATACCTCGGAAAGGAGAGATCCTGAATTATTAACCCCTGACCCTCCTCCAGAAAAGACAATTTACAGAGCACTGCCGCGGATTATTTTAAACTGAGAAAACAAAACAATACCTCTTGGCAGCAGAATTCTTGAAAACCTGTATAACTAGACATGCTGACGTTTCTTCCCCTTGCCATCAGGTTATAAACCCTTGACCCTGTTTCTCACCACATCTTCTCACAAGATTTACAGAGCAACTGATTTCTGGCCAAGAGAAGCAAGCAGATTTTCCCTGATTCCCAATGGATTGAATAACAACAAAAAAGGCAATAAAATCTGGTAGAATTGCAAGAAATGTTGGAGAACCATGGAGGGATTATCAAGACTTGGGTGTTTTATTGGGAATGTGACTTTTGGTTTGCTTATATGCTCCACTAGTAGGTAAGTTTGGTAAGAAATACATGAAAACTTTAGGGAGGAAAAAAAAAAAAAAGACATCTCTGTTATAAGAAACCATATTTTTCCTGACCTCCAACCCCTTAAATGTTAAATCTCCTGACCACAGCCCATAGGTCTCAAGCCCCAGTACGTAACAGTATTTCTATCATGTTTATCTCATAAACATTGAGGAAGATAACCCTGATCAGATGTTTAAGAAGGAGGAGTCAGGGAGAAGCTATAGGTTTGTGTGTGCACAGAGATGGTAGAAATCTCTATGGAGAAAAACAGGAGTGAAACTAGAAGGCCTGAAGGCAGTGCTAAGCCTCACAGAATAGTGAAAAAATAGTGAGTGAAAATATACAGGCCTTAGAATAAGTCTTGATTTCACATCCTGCCTCCTTGTCCTGTTCATGTAGCCAGTGTTGGTTCAACGAATTAAAGAGTGATAGATTTAAATATGTAGTAGAAAAGAGGCAAACAATTAACTACAGTAATGTTGCATAGTAGGTATTCTTAACTAATAAGAATACATCCAAGGTGTATTGATTCTGTTATTTGCTTACCATGGATGTCCAATGAATGTCTGTTAATGTTTCAGTGAATATGCAGCACTCCTCAGTGACAGACTAACTGAAGGTTAGATAAGACATCATCATGCAAGGATAAAGTACAAATGTTGAGTGAGCTCGTCTCCACATCAGAGTGTTCCCTTTTTTATACATGATAGTACTCAATACCACCATTTCTCCTTCTTGTCACAAGGAAGGTGTGCAGTGAGGAATCAGTAATGTAGAGGGCTCCTCTAACCCTAGAAGTTAAATACTCAATGAAGATTGCTCAATGGAATCCCTGAAGTCTTCCATACTGTGAAAGGCCATGCAGTTGGTTCTCTCCTCTAACATAGACTTATAATTTAAATTTTTGAGTATAGATCCTTATCCAAAAGTAAGACAAAATAACCATTTCCTAGAATCAAAAAGAGCATTGTTTTAAAGTAAATGACAGTTTAAATGCATAATGCATAGTACCTTGAGCCAACTTTAATTATGACAAACCCATGATGAATTATAACATTTTGATACAAAGAAGCTGAGCTTTTAAGAACAACTGGTATATTGCAAACATCCTTTGCCCAGCTGTTAAAAGGCTCCAGAATTTATAGGTTACATCTATTGTCCATTTATCAAGGCAAAAGGAAATGCTTGTGATAAATTCTCAGGATGAGTGTGTAAAACCCAATAATAAGATAACTTTTATCGTGACTGGGAATTCAAATATGTAGCATTCTGATAATCTTAATCATTGGCGCTTTGATGGAAGGCGAACTCATTTCAAGTTGTACACTGCCATCAAGCATTAGTTCAAGTGCGAAATGGAATGTGGTCGTGGTGATCAGGATACATCTGCTAAAGATAGCAACTCCTTGCCCATCTGATCCTCCTGGTGGCAGTTTGCTGCATACTGTGTCCTATGACTTAAGAGCTATAAAGGGTCTGGCTTGAGCTTTTCCCTGCTTTCTATCGTGGCTGGCATGAGTTTATAATTCAATCTTGGTCTTTAGTTTGTCTCTAAGCACTACTAAAGTAAGTCATCTATTCAAGAGGATCTAAAATCTTTTTTCCTATATCCTGGGTCCTTGGAGAGTATGTGATTGGGCAGAATATCACTGAAGCCAGTATTCTTTGAGTTAAAAGAAGGATAAGTATTCTCCATGAATCAAAAACCTACAAAACTATCCTAACATGGACTGCAAAGTTAAGACTGCTAAGTTTGTATTGTAAAGTTAATTTGGCAGTTGTTTAATTATATACATTATTGTACCACACAGTAATTAGATATAAATGGCAAGCAATTAATATATATGGCTGAAATTAGAAGTTGTATATAGTCAAACCAATTTGAATTGATCTTTCTCTTCTTGCTTCATTAATTTTCCATTTTCTATAAACATCACCCACATTGACAGCTTCCCTGACACCTTTCCTTGATAATCTCCGTGGGAAGTTATTGTACTAATTTAAAGAAAACTCGGTGTTTGAAGAGATAGTCCTTCCCTGACTTGAACATTATACAATCTGTGCATGTATTGAAGCATCACATGAAACCACACAAGTACATGCAATTTTATGTGCCAATTAACATAAATTTAAAGTGTACTCACAGTCACTCCCTCACTATGGATTTGTGCTGTTTAGCTGACCTATGCCTATGGCATCAATATTTATTACAAAGTTTTAAAGAGATGTTGAATAAAGTCATTAAGCTATCTGAATCACTGGCGCCTTCTTCCCCATCCTTCCCAGCAGGATGGATGTTGAAGTGTGAAGACCCCAGAGGAAATCTTTCAGCTTGTTTCAGCTATGTCCTAGTACCCACTCTATATGCCTCCAGGATCTAGTAGCCACCCTTCCATGTGCTCCTTTAAACCTAATGGTTGTGCAGTGTTCTGCTGTCTCACTGGCCTGAAGTTTCCTTCTGTTCACCTCCTCAAAGGGATAGGAGGTTCCTCATATACTACTAATCTGAAGGTGCCATCTGTTTTCTGCTTGGACCCTGACTAATTCAAAAGGTATGAGTTCACCTAGGAGCATAGTTAACAAAAAGCAGTGTTATCATAACATCCCAGTATTTCTTGTTTTGCTTGTGTTGAACTTACCAGTCTTGCTATGAGGAATGGAGTAGGCACTGAATATCTATCTGCTTGTCGAATTAATGAATGGATCTGTGTGATTATAATATTTCCTGAGTTACAGTTTCTAACAGCAGTAGGAGTCCAATGAGACAGTCAGTGTTTAAATCCTACAGTGTACATAGATCAGTGAACTATTATTATGTCATGGTTGTCAACAAAATAATGAATAAACATGCTCTCATAGGCAGTCACCCCTAGGAACCACCTGACTACCTTGTACCAAAATTTCTTTTTATTCACTTACTACTTAAATCCCCACCTTTGTTATTTTACTCACAATCTGATATAATCATTTAAAGCGCTAATGCCATGGATTTTCCTGGTACAAAATCTGCTTAATAAATCTAGTTAAGCAACTGATTGCTGAGTGCCTAACATTGTAAAAATTTGATGGATTGTGTGGAGAATGGATTGGACAGGAGAAACTAGAGGCAGAGAGATTAGTTAGGAATCTATTACAATAGTCAAGGATAAACTAAATATTTACTGAGCTTTGTTATTGGCCCTGCTTAGTTTTGGGGTGTGGCTTTTGAATAAAGCTGGTACTTGGGCTGTTCTGGCAAATTCACGTGTTACAGTTCTTTCTTTTTTTTTTTTTCCCCCTTCATTACCTTTCCTGCTTCTTTCCTTAATCAACCAATTAAAGAAAAGAAAACCTTCCATGACTCTGAATTACAGTCTAGTTGGGAAACGAAATATGTGCACAGGGAAGGTAATACCAAAACAGTAAAGCAGCTGAGGAGTTCAGGTGGGGCTTGGGGTTGATGTACAGATGACTGGCATAAACAACAGGTGCCAGAAGAGTAGGGGACTCAAAGGCGGCGTATAGCCTGGGAACCTTAAGAACTTTCTTGGTGAGCTTGTCCCTGATGACTTAGAAGAGAGCTAGAAAGAGAAAGGAAGAAATTCATAGTAAGATAAGTTCTAAGTAAGTTGTGTTAGGCTGGGGCTGTAGTTCAGGGGCAGGGCACTTCCCCACACCTAGGTTGCTGTAACTTTGATCTTCAGTTCTGAATAAAACAAAAGAGAGTTATGTTTTTTTTTTTTCACATTTTTCCAGTAAGCTCCTTCATCCTTCCCTTCTAGTGGCAGAGCTGGTTCTCAGTTATGAGCAAGTGGAAACGGCCATCTCTGAGGAGGAGAGGCCATTCTACGTCCCTGCTCCCCTTCCTCAAGGCTCAGTGAGATCGGAAATGCTTGTCCAGTAAGCTGAGGAGCTCATGGTCCTCACACTGAAGTCCTACCTAAATGACAGACGAGCACTAATGTTGAATGTGTTTTAATTCTAAAATTTGTAAGTATGCTTTTTTTTCCAAGTATGGTGTGCAAATAAGAGAAGTATTCTTTTTAAAATTATTCTAAAAAGAAAAATGAAAATGTCCAGAATAGATCATTGTGAAAGAAGTTTATTATGTACATATGAGTTGCAAATGCTGACTTGAGTGGTTCATATGCCTAAGTAGATTTTTTTTTTTTAATCCTTTGTAGAGGAATCAAGGAAGTTCTACAAAATCCTAAGTCCATATATGGGGGAACTGGTAAAGAAAAATAAACAAAGGGGTATATTTAATGCCCCATAGCTCAACAAATACAGGACCAAGGATTAAACCAGAGTAGCTGTCTGATCTAGGCTTTGACCACTGTAAGGCTTTACAAATTTATATTACTGAAACTTTAGTTGTAAACTCTGGAATACTCTATTAGTCACTGAGGTTTCTGCATCTCTACGTACCGTGTGCTCTGATATGTACATCACTCTCACACATACACCTTGACTTTTGCCTGTGTGTTAAAAATTAAGTGCTGGATCCACATCCACGCTTCCTACCACATCTTCTTGGCTCAGGTCCGTAGCTCTCTGCCCTCACTCCCAAAGCAATGCTCCCTTCACAGAAACCGACACTGAGTGCTCTGGGTTTTAAATAACTTAAGGCGGATAAGATTCCAGGCTGGTGATGAGACTCCTCTCTTGGAGTCCTCCGGACTGTTCATGTGGGAAAGGACCTATTTTCAGGATGCAATTAGAAATTGTCCTGTATTAGAACAAACCTGAACATGTTAGTAACAACAACAACAACAAAAAGTAGCTACAATTGTTTTCTCGTGTTAAATGAATAATGTAGTTTGAAACAATTTTCTTACAACAGAATAAGTGGAGTTATTTACATTTTAAATAGTTTTGAATGGCTTGTGAACCTTTTTTCCCCATAAATTTCTGTCAATGAAAAAGAAAAGCACTAGCTATTACCTTATATGCATCAGCCGTGGAAGACACATTCACATGCCAGATCTGTCCTAGCTGTTTCAGTATCTGAGGGACAAAGAGCATCAGACAGGGAAATGAGAAAAGTAGGACCTGATCTGATTTACAGACGGAGTAAGCTCCACTGTTCACCTTGAACCTTGTGTCCCACAGTCTTGACTCTTGATAGAATTTCAAGCAAGCTCATCATCATTATCTGTACCTCCTGGACACAAATGTGCATCAGCTGCCGTTGAAGCTGTCTCTTGTTCACAGGCAAGATAGCACTGGACAGAGGGTGGAGGCTCCACTCACCCACCACTGCCACTTCCTCCATCTTCCACTTAATAAGGGTGCTTCCTTTCAGAACCTGTCATGTAAGCACGGGGTCATGACTCCAGTGTGTTAGAGACAAAGCATTACATTTCAGAATTAAAGGCAAGGCTTAACCTGAAAGATGCACTAACAAAAGTAGCAAACTGATTGGGCTATCAGAGGAAAGTACAGAAAACATTTCTATTTAAAGATCCAAATGGAAGAAAGCAGACAGAATCGGTGTTAAAAAGACATATTTTGTGCACTTAATTATTTTCTTTACTAACTAAGAAGATTCTATACATTAAGTATACAGAGCAAGGAAGAGCCAGACAAAGGAGCCACAGGCTGAGTCTGTTAGAAGCCTTTAGGTATGCCTTACCTCTTTGTCCAGGTGCCCCACAATAAATGTGAAACAGGTGCATTTAGAGTAGCAGCAGCTCAGTGTCTGGTTTCTGCTTTCCTATTGGTTACAGTGTGTCATTTGGGGGGAAAGAAAACTCAAGATGGGGAGGTTGACATTTGGAAGGGTTTGATTTCAAAACTGAATTTTGTTTAAGGAAAAACACAGTCAGTACACAGAGATGAGACCAGAAAGTGGTTGGCACAGTGGCCTGGGAACTTGGGGTGTGATCCTGAGATAGAAAGAGGGTGCCCCCAAAAGATCAACTGTCTATCCTGTGTGGCCTCATGGAATCTTGATGGACTCCCTGAGTTCAACACTTCAGAATATCTTGTCATTTCCCATATTCCACACACCCTCCTTTTTTTTTTTCTTTGCCTTCAGTAATCTATAATTCTGAGCAATTTCTGTCACTTTGTTCTTTTGTTTCTCTTAAGCGTAGGATTTAGCCTTCAGTTTTTAAACCATGTAAATGCAGTTTCTCTCTTGCACTGTATGAGCTCTGAGAAATAGCACTTACTGCATTTGCCCGGCTCCGCCACTTAGGTCAAATGTCAGTCTGAACTTGTGACCACTTCCACCTGTAAACTGGCTTGCAGCTGTTTTGGAAAATGGCAGGTCACATCAGCCGAAGTTTGAAAAACTGATGGTTGGTAGAGTCATTAGTATTTTTCTTGGAAACTTCTAGGTAGAATGAATGAATTTATTATATTTTATAGAACTTTTTTCCTTCACTGAAAAGCAAGATACAAAGTATGGATGTACTGGCAAAGATAAATGAACATGCATAAGGAATAGATGAGATTGCCCATATGTCTTTATTAAACTAAGGAAAGAAGAAAGGGGTAAAGAAATATTTTCATTCTAGTTGATTTTTTGTTTGTTTACTTGCTTTTAACAGGCTCTCATTATGTAGTCCTGACTATCCTGGAATTCACTATACAGACCAGGCTAGCCCCAACCTCACAGAAATCCTCTTTCCTCTTCCTCTGGAGTGCTGAGATTAAAGTCATGAGCCACCAGCCCACTTTTAATTTATGTTTTAAAGGTAACAGCTGGAGTATAATTTGTGTTTCTAGCACACTTCATTAGCAATAATGATTTTTAATTTATATATGCATATCTATCAGTCTAAGTGAATTGCCACCAACTACTGAAGAGTATTTGTTGTGTGTCTGTTTTCAGACACCACAGTCTTATTCTGTAGCCTGGCTTTCATATACTGAGTCCTGCATTGCAGGTGTGCACTGCTATGCATGGCATATAAAACCCCATCTAATCCCAACCCAACCCCCAGGTACCCGTTGTCTGTCTTTGATATCTTCAGTTCACCCAGTAGCATGGATTAGCACCTATGCTCCCACTAAGGTTCTTTCTCTAGATACCCACCTTCTAAAGACTAAATGTAGATGACCCTATACCATATTTGCTCTTTCTAGATTTCTGTTGTGTTCATTTTTGGATAGAGGAAACTTCAATTTCTAATCTCCTAACTTTCTAATAGTCTTGTTCTTCATTATAGAGCCAAAGAAACCCAGACAAATAATTGAAGAAATCTACTGGCTGGTAGTAACTTGATCGAACTAAATAGATTACTAGAGAGCCATCCTATTTCCTCTGCCAAGACTAGAAAGATTTAAGATCTCAATACAACTTTTTTTTTTTAGCAAGAATCAACATTCCAACTAATGATGTTGGGGAACAGGGTTCTAAACAATAGTCCCAATGACAAACCAAAGTTGGGTTCCTCTGAAGCTCATCCCGGGGAACCAATAAGTATACTCAGCTTACTTAGCATGGGTGAGAGGTTACTGACCAGAGCATAGGTGACCCTAAAACAGCTGCACTGGACGGTCTTTACTTAGCACCAATGATAACTTATCCAATAATTGCATAGAAAGTCCACAGCCCCTAGGCCTACCCAGCCTATGTACCCCAGCCCATCCCTCAGACTATGTAAAATTAGGGCAGAATTGCATGAGAATGACTAGGAGAGTGGCTGGGTACTCTGGTGAGGATCCAGTGACCCTTCTTCTCTTCCCCTCCTCTGTGAGGGAATATGAACAGTGAAAAAGTTCAGTTGTGACGATCTTTGGCAAGCAAACACAGCTAGACTTATAAAAATGACAGTTGTTCTGTCGGCAGGATAGTGCTGGACAACAAATGACCAAAAGGAAATTGAGTTTTGTTCATTTTAATATCACATATGGCAGGACAAACACATCAAGTCCAAGGGCAATTCCAGGCTCTTCTTCAGCGCACATGTCGACCCTAATCTTGATGTTACTTTTTGAGTCAATCTATGTGTTTGACTGAATTAACTTTTATAAAACCTTGAGTGATGAGGAAATGCGCAAGTTTGGTGGAGCTCAGAAGTAAACAGAAAACAACATGTAGAGACACGTTCCAGACTGCTATCAGTTAAGATGAATTTTAAGAGCGGAAGGAGCCTATCTGTAAATAGTTTGCAAGCAGAATGATAGAGATGCAAGCAAACTGGATAGAATTCATGTTTTTGTTTTTGTTGTTGTTTTAAAAGAAAAAGTCAGAGACTGTTTGATTCCTCGTGAGTTTGAAGTTCTCTTTCAAGTCTACATTATGGCTCCAGGTATCTGTCCATACCAGAATTCTTCATCCTAAGGCTGGAGTGTGGGCTTTGTACTTCACAGAGCCCTCTGCCTGGACTTTCTTCTTCACATGACATTTTGACTCACTTGTGAATTCTGACTAATTGTACCTCCAGGCTCCTAGTGTTGCCCAACATTATAGAAGTGCTTCCTTTCAGAAATACATATGAAAATTTGTATGACAGGCCTATGTAAAGATATTTTGTGAACATCATTTATCTTAGAATTAAACATATCCTTTATATCAAGAACTACTTAAAATTTTTTCATTTGTACCTGAGCTATTAAAGTATAATCAGTCTTTCTTTTTTCATCTTCTCATTGTTAAATTTATAGTAATGACATGTAGAGTCACATTAAGAATTTGAACAGATTGCCGCTGGCTCTTGACTGGTTCCCACAGGGTAAGATAAACTCATTGTTTTATTCTTTCTACTATGCTGTTTTCACTGATATGTTTGGTGATTCCAGATTTATTATTCTGATTATGAGCTAATGAACACAGAGCTTTGCAAGGAAATTTATATTTATTTGCTTAAGTAATACAAGTTATCAACTTACCCAAGATAAAAAAAAAAATCCCTTGTTTTGAGACCCTTTAACTCACCAGAGTGTTACCTTTCACCCAACCAAATTACATCAGCTTGCGGGTATTCATTCAACTTTAAGGTTGATGTGGTCTGAGTATCTTTAGAAGCCTTTCATTCATGTACTCTCACGTACTACATGATCTTTCTTTTACTAGAGAAGAATGAGGAGACTATTGGCGAGTCTCCTCACAACCAACATAAGAGTTCTAGGAATTACTTAACATAATGAAACTATAGCCAAGAGCACAGGCTTTCTGGATCTCAAGTAAGGACGCTCTATTGTCTTAAAATGCAGACTATTTTCCTCTCCCCCTGGGGAAAACTAGTGGAACACACTGTACTTTCATTTGTCTTTCCTTCCTCTTGTCTCATTGAGAGCAACAACTGTGGGGCTTGTTCTCCATGAAAAGATCATCCTTTAAGTAAACGAGTTAAAGGTCTTATTTTTAAATACCTCCTTTACATGTACTGTTCTATTAAGTGTTACCCTGAAGATTCTGCAAAGTGCTATAAAAGAGGAGACCACCAAGAGCTCCCTAAGAGATTAAGAGAAGGTGAGCAAGCAAATTAGTCAGCTAAATGAGCTGCTGCTTCAGAAGACACAAGCTTCTTGCCTCCATCACGCTACGCCTCATTAGCTCCATTAGTCTACCGACACAGTCATTACCCTACCCACTTCTTTCTATGCAGTTTCACTGTGTCAGCTTTGATTTCCCCCCGTACTCATTTTTTTCCAGCTTAGAGCTATTATATCACCTTCCAAGAGCATTGATTTTAAGTCAAGTGTCACAAATTTCCCACTCATCATTTCCTTGCAAGCGTGAAACTTGACTATTGCTGCTGTGCTTTCATTATTTCAGAATTAATCACTTGTTCCTATTGGTCAGCCTCAGCAGCCTCCTTTCCCGTTAAATTCAATGTTTAATTGTTAAATGCTTTAATTGACTGACACTGAAATAACTCCCCATCCATGTGTTTTGGCAAAAAGAAATCATTAACAGGGCAAAGGAGAGACAGACAATACAAACATTTTTTTTGGTTGTTAAGATGATTAGATTATGTATCCAGAATTGTAACAGATGATGTTGGAGAGATGACATTAGTACAGGCTATCCCCAGTCCTCGATCCTGAAGGCTTTGCAGTATTGTTACATGAAGCAATTTGGGCAGGGAGATTAGAACCCATGCAATAAAGCTGACTTGTTTATTTTATATCGTTTTAAAACTTGAAGGAAAATTCTGTAACAGTAACTGATACAGGAAGTTTTTTCAAAAAGTGTCAATAATTGCTAGAATTTCAAACCCTGAACTGAAAAATTTGAAACAGAAATATGGGTTCCCAATTGAAAATTTAGTCCAGTTGTCAATAAAGGAACTTATGTATTGATACCACACACTACAGCATATCTCTTTACAACTTCCAAGTGGCCAGGAATGGTAGTCCATGCCTTTAATCCCAGCACTTAGGAAGCTGAGGCATGCAGATCTCTGTAAGATCAAGGTCAGCCTGGTCTATGTAGCAAGTTCCAGGCCAGTTAGGGCAATAGGGAGACCCTGACTCAAATAAATAAATAAATAAATAAATAAGAAATAAATAGATATTGCCATGACATGCTGCTCATCTTAAAGTGATTTTCATATGCAGATCCTTTTTTTTTTTCTTTTGGTTATTCTATAGAAACAAAACCTGGCCAAGCATGGTGGTCCTTGCCTTTAGTCCCAGCACTCTGGAGCCAGAGGCAAGTGAACTTCCTGCAGCTGTTTAACAGGATAGAAGTAGAATCATTTTATTTATCAAATGTCACAAATCTCTTAGTAGAAAGTAATTTTTTAAAGGATGATTCTAGAGAATGAGTGAGGGCAGGGATTGGGTGTGATCTGTGTCCTGATCAAGAGAATTTTGATAATTTTTAGCTTCTTTTGTGGTATATGACATATAATACTTTTGAAAGTAAATCATGCTTTAAAAAAACCTGTAAGTGAAAATGTTATTTGTCCAAATCATAAGCAAAGAATTAAGTTACAAACAGTTAACCAAACCCACTGCAATAATTATAAAGGAGGTAGCCAACCCTTCCACAGGCTCAGGGTTATTTTCAACTTTGTTCAAGTTCATCCTGCTTCTGCAACCTAACAAACTTTCTTGGAGAGAATTTCAAGGTGATGAGTTTTGAGTTAAATATGTATTCTATATCTGTTTTCCTTGGGCAGGTAATGAGCCCATTTCCTACAGTAAAATGTGAATAAGTGTAAAGGCCAAATTTACCTATCACAAGGATGTTATTAAACTAAAGCTAGGAGGCAGTGGTTTGTAAAGAACTGTGGGAACACATCTCACCAGATGCCAAGTGATATTCTAGTTATCTATACTTGGCAAACTTCTGCTTCTGTATTTTCCAAGTCATGAATTCAGTGCTTGCCTGTTATATATTCAAGCTCAAATAAGCTTGAAGGCACCGTGGAAAGATCATTGAGGAGTTCACAGGTTACATTCTAGGAGAGGCAGCTTAAAGAACCTTCCCTCCAGTGGCTGAACGCTGATAATACTCGATAAGACCTTTCAGGAGAAACTTTCTCTAGTTACTCCTGTTGGATGCAATTGGTTGTTTTGAGGATCCTAAGCTAGGGTTTCATTTTTGACTGAACTATGTTGGTTGTAAATATGCCAATGAATTACACTATTTTCAGGATGGCCCATCATTCTCGGCATAGGACATCACTTAATGTTGTAAGGGACAGCTATCAATTTTGTTTTGGTTCCACTGATTCCAGTTTGTAGATGTATAATACTTTTGTAAATCTCTGTCCATCTATATGTTTCCCTTAAAGGAATTTCTGGCTTATACTCACATGACCGTACCATCAATTCTGCTATGTGAAATGGGCACCATGTAAAACCAGATCCACAAATAGCACAATATCAGATTATCATATACCCAAAATTGATGTTTTTCAATTATACTATCAATGTTGGAAATGCTGATCAGTATGACCAATAGCTTAACACAAAATTAAATATGATATGGGCAGGCATTTCAATATGCTGCCATTGTTTTGAGCTACAATGTGTGGCAATGTTTAAGAAACTGCATACTGTAAATAGCACCGTTCCCTCAAAATTGCTTATAAGTAGCGCATCTTCCAAAAAAAAAAAAAAGTTAAAATAAAGCCATAGCCACGGGTGGTGGCCTATGCCTTTCATCCCAGCACTCAGGGGGATCTCTGTGAGTTCAAGACCAGCCTGATCTACATAGCAAGTTCCAGGCCAGCTGGGGCTGCAGGGAGACTCTGTTTCAAAAAAAAAAAAAAAAAGAAGACAAATAAAAGGCCTAGCTATACTCATGACGTTTCAAAATATGAGTTTTGACTAAGGTCTTCTTGCCTCTAGTACTAATACTGCTCAAGATTCCTAAGCTTCACAGAATTTGCTCATGAGCCCCATGGAAACTTGAGTAGATTAAAGTCACTGCAGTGCCTTAACGATGCAGCAAGTGATTGAAAATAGTAATTTCCTGTATAATAGTCCCCCTGAATTCTAGTCATGCACATTTCTAGAATGTTTTAGTTTTTAATAATATGAAGATTTTTATTTTGATACATTTTTTTCTTTAGTCACTAGTTGTTATTAGATGTCTGTATATTTTTAATGTTATACTTGTCCCAAAGCACTTAAAAAAACTTTCATTTTTCTTCATACCCCCATTCTTATGTTACTGGTGGTCTACACTGGTTTTGTCCTAAATCATTCCTTCTTTTAAACAATTAAGCAGATGAAAAAATATTTTATATATATATATATTATATATATATATATATATATAATATATATATATTTTTTTAGGTAGATCAGCCTATTACCTAAACAATAAAAAATTAACTGGAATATCTTTTAATACGAAGAACAGTAATAATATTTCAGAAAGCAAATGTAATTTTAGTACATTACCCAATATAGAAGATGATTGGTGACTATTAAATGTTATTTTCTATGCTTTCCACAGCTAATCCCTGTTAGGGCTTATATTAATAAACTTAAGGGATGAGAACCGGAAATTCCTTTGTAGTCAGACAAAAAGATGGGACTATGTGCCATATTACTTAATTGTGAGTTCTATATTATTTAAAATCATTGAAAAATCCACTTCTAGAAGTTTAGGGAGAGGAAGGAATACAACACGCAGTTCATCGTAGGCTAGAACAATCTTCTGCTTTCCCAGCATCGATCTTTCCTGTTCATTGAAAATTAAAGGTAGTCAGGCTCTAGCAACGCAATCCGCAATAATGCCAGAGTTTACTGTGTGTGTTACACACTGCTGGGGTGACAATCCTCTGCTGAATTCCTGTTGTTTTGGTTTTAGCTACTAGCAAGTTCTTCAGTATTCAGATGCATGACTTCTGTCTCTACAGAAGTTTATCAAGTACTAAATAGGTCCTACTGACATGATCATCTACATGAGCATCTAGCTTTTTTCCTGACAACTCTCTAAGTTCCTAATTGGGTTCTCAGTCGCCTGTCAATATTCCTGTTTATTATTCTTGCTCTGTTTTCCCCATGACCAGAGGCTGCCCAGAAGGCTGTCACTCATCAGTGTTCATTTCTAAACTTTCTTCTGTATTTACCACAAAATCAAGTTATTCACAGAGACTTTCCCACCCTAGTAAAGGCAAACAGAGCTCTTTCCAGAGATGTCATAGGGTGTTTGGATCTGCTTTTATCACTGTGTCCCCTTCCTTACCCAAACATGGCTCACGTGCGGTGTACAATCCGGTGAGTACGGGCAAAGGTTGTGAGTTGCCTATGAGGCTGTGTACCACCGAGGGAGCAGCTGTCCAACACTACACACATCTTGAAATCTTCTTTACAGCGCCCATAAACACGTGCTACATTTAAACATATTATGAGTGAATCTGTGGCCAAGTAGTTGACATAGCAAATTTTACCTTTTTCCCATAGTCTGCCTCTCTTTAATCCCCACCACAATTCAAATCAACCCTGCCTTTTCTAAAGGACAGGTAGATTGCCTGATGTGCAGACATCTAACGCTTTACCCTGGCCAACGGAACACTAAAACAACGATCTGGGAGAAAACTCTGCTTTTGCCTGTTCTTTCATATTATTTTAGTTGGTAGTTCTGTAGTTGATGATATTATAGCTTGTAGTGTTTGGTTTATACTTTGAAACCACAGTCTTCCTAATCTTTAGTAACAGAGCACCCGCTGGTTGATCAAAGATTTATTGGTTAGCAAAGGCATCTTAGCATCAGACCACAGCTTGGAATATAACCACAGTCATGTTCAAAGGTAACACTGGATTCAGGTAGAAGCATGCTAGTATCAAACTACTAATAGAGATGGCCACATCATATCACTAGTTTGTCTTTGAATGTGGGGAAGTATCTACAACCTTCATACTCTGCAAAATGAACATTTAGAATCTCTGCTTACTTTTTAGGTGGAAAAAAAATTTCAAATGAGATGAACTCAAGTTTTGAATGAATAAACACCCATATGACTATGGAATTGGGAAACAGGATGCTGAAGTGAAGTAACTCTAAATGACATGAAGTTTCTGGATAAGATCAAAGGAAGTTCCCTTTTCAGTCCATACCACTTCTGGGGTGGGAAATGACACGGGACTACGGTCAGTATTTATTGTCTACACAAGCCCAAGACACTTCTTATCTGTGGTCCCACAGTGTGAAATCCTTTGAAACAGGCTTGCATTGCCCAAGAGAATGCTGGAGCAGTGCAGATAGCCTGGGGTGGCGGAAGCTCTGCTAATCGGTAGCTCTACATTAGGGTGATTCAGTATTATTATTATTATTATTATTATTATTACTAGATGGTATTCATCTAGTGTAAGAATGTTGATTCTATTCATGTTTCTGAATTAGAAAGTGACTTCAAATTATGTATCCCTAAATCTGATTGCATAGAAATTAAAGTCTCCACAGCAAATAAAACTCAGAACCTTGTTTATACAAAATTTTATTCCCCCTTTGAGTCAGATCTAATACAGTCTTTTAAATGCATGTGCGTGCCTGTTTATGAATGAAGGCAGGTACATATGTGGGGATGGGTGCTCATGCATGTGCAGGCATGCATGTGGAAGCCAAAGTACAGCTTCGGGTATCATCCTCAGAAACACCACCATCCATCTCCTTAAAGTACAACTTCAGGTATCATCCTCAGAAACACCACCATCCATCTCCTTTTAAACAGGGTATCTCTTCAGCCTGAGCTCACCAGTTAGGTTGTTAGAGTCGGTGGTAAATGATCCCCAGGGATCCTCCTGTCTCTGTTTCTCTGGTACTGGGATCACAAACATGTACCTCCATGCCGGGCATTTCTATATGAATTCTGGCGATCAAACTCAGATTCTCATGCTTGAAGAACAAGCATTTTACTGACTGAACTAGCTCCTAGTTTAGTTACATTTAAGATGTAATTCTTAAAATTATAAATCCCTTTCTTTGAGTGGCAAGAAAAACCTTTGCTCTTTCTTTAGCCCAGGTCCATTTTATGCTTTAAAATTTCTCCTGATCTACTGTCTTTTTCCCTTAACATTAGACACAAAGAAAATATTGACGAAGAAGAGAACTCCTTACTCATTAAAGTTTAAAGCTATATGCAAGAGAGAGGAGGTATAAAGCTTTATATCCAAGAACAGAGACAATAATGTCTTCCTATGAAAAGATGTTCATTTTGCTGGTCATTGAAACCCATCTACTATAACAGTGTGAGTGACAACTATATTACAGGTTTACGTTTCACAAACTCCTAGTGTCTCCGACTCTAAGGGAAAAGAGTCTTTCAATATAAAAAAGATGAACCGTTTCATTTTATAAGTGAGAACATTTAAGATCAGAAATATCAAAAGAACAATCCCCAGGCTTCTCTCCTCTGTCTAATTGCCTTTCAATGATCTACTACAGGTGCATTCCTAAGTACTGCAAGAAATAAAAGAAATTCTTGGGCTGGAGACATTCATATATGTTAGTTGTCATTTGTCAATGAAAAGGGAAAAGGTCAAAAATAGTAAAAAATAATCAATCAACTAATAAATAATTAAAAATAAATAGATGAATATGGAAATCCAATTAATAATAAAACCAGATTCTAGTGATCCCCAACACATGATATTTTTAAAGAGAGAATTATAGAGGATTGGAGTCAAGTGCTTGCTGCTCAAATATGAGAACCTGAATCTGATCCTCAACACCCGCACAAAACTGAATGCTGCAGCAGGTGCCTATAATCTCAGCAGGGGCGAGCAAGAGACAGGAGGATCCCTGAAGCTCACTGGCAAGCCAATTCAGCTGAATCAGGTGAGCTCCAGTTTCAGTGAGAAACCCTGCCTCACAAAATAAGCTGGATGGAGAGTGATTGAAGAAGACACCCAACACTGATCTCTGTGGCCTCCACACTCATGTATACACACAGGAATGCATGCATATCCACACACATGAACAGACATAGAGGATTATAGAATGTTTTGAAATCAGCAAAGCAGCGATTGTTCCAGTTGGAGCATCAAAATCTCTAAAACATTAGAGTAGAGAAATGGCTAAGCCAATTTTGGAAAATATTCTTTTTCTCATACAGGACTCACTCCAAATGATCTTTTTTTCTCTTATAACCTGCATTTCTTTTAGCCCATTTGAAATGTAGAGCTTCCTTCCTCTTTTTTAAACGATAAATCCAGTGTTATCTTCCCCAGGAATCAAGACAGGATACTTGGGAAACTGATGTGCCCCACAGAAAGCGTTTTGCATGGCATCTGATAAGGAAACACCACTTGCAATCTTCAGACATGAAATCGGCCTGGGAATCTCCTAGCATCATTTAACAAGTGACAAATAATCAGGGCAAGGAACAGGATTTCATTCCTCATTAACCAATCAGAGCCATTTGGTAACTGGAATGTCACCTGGACGGGAAAGATAACCAAGATGCACGAAATGTAAAATACACTTGGGTTTGCTTGCCGGGACAAATCCTCAGGAGAAGAAAATGTATGTAGTGCAGTGACTTGGATGCGGTGGAGGGGGTTATTAGCCAGCTGGGCAGAGCGAGTGACATTTGGTTGAGGCGGGTGTGGGCACAGTACTCCAGGCAATCTGGCTTTCATCTTTCCTAGTACTTGGCAAACACAGACATCGTTCTCTGCTCCCCCTCATATCTGAAACAGTCATCTTGGAGCGAGAAGATTTATTATACATTTCACAGAATATGACTTAAAGAGCTTTTCAAGTGAAACAGACCTCCTAGATAAGATGTCCAGGTCAAGAAGCACTTTCATATGGCAGTTCCCACCCTGAGCTGGCCTGAGTGACCTTAACCATTTCTGGCTTCCTTGTGTTCCCAAGATCTTCCTTTATACTTTGTGGTGAGCATGAATCAAATTGCAACCCCTTTAGATAGGGGAGAGTGAGAACATGAGCTAGAAGCTCCATTTTCCTCAATAAGCTGAGGAGCTCTGAAGGCTACACAGAAGAAAAGCCTTCAGTCATCCTCTTTGTTTACTGTTTCTATTTAGGGAAAGGTCAAGGTTTCCCCATCCTGATAAAGGAGGGTGATGAGGTGTCTGTTCCCAGCTGACTCTTGGGTTTTTAGCTTTCTTTGTTTCTCTTGTGTCTGACCTGCTTTGGTTTTTCAGGCTAAAGTTCAGTAGCCAGCTCTAAGGAGTTCTCCAGTGCAGCAAAGACTGAAGGAGAAGAATTATATGAGCACACATGCACCGAGGTGGAGGTTGTTCTGTACCCCACACCACAGTCAGCCTTGTGATTTGCTTTGCACTTTAATCAGGACCATAAGTGGGGCATGTGACTAGGACAGGGAGGTTAGCGTTTTGAAGGTGGTGATGGAATGGTTACATTTGTTCCACTTCCTATGCTCTTTACATTCATGAGATTATTATCATGAAAACGGATTTGTGCTGTGCCATTTCCTGTTCTTGAAACAATTTTTATCATGACAAGAAGGTAGCAGGTTTTAACGCCTGGTGTTAAGCTGTTTTCAGTAACTGGTTTATAGTGTGACGTTTCTTCCCACATGTGTTGTCTGCAGTAAAAGTAAAGACAGTGCCATCCAGAAATTTGAGTGATCTTGTGCTCGGTGTCCCGGGGCTTGAGAATACCAGAGTAGAGACAGGCAGTATCTTTCTTCTGTATTCCAACCTAGCCACGAGAACTTTCACAAGAAGCTCTGACTTGCTCTGAACCCTGCACATAGGCTCTGTATGCCCACTTTTGTGAACAGCCTAAATGACAGAGTGACAGTTGGATTGTATCAGAGAGTTTCCAATTATCATCAAAGACTTTCCCAACCATTACTATGCTGAGACTCCAGGCTGTTGATACAGGTGAGATCAAAAATAGAACATATTATAATAAGAACCTTTGCTTCCTGGTACACACTAGAATCAGAATAGCTAATGGTGCAACTCTTTCAAGCGCTCCTTTTTTAAAGGTGGGTTTAGTTCTTGTGAAAGCTCCTGAGTTGACAGCTAAGGGTCCCATGGACAGAAAACTGCTAAGCTTTTACTCCCTGCTCCCAGTACACTTTCAGCCAGCCCTGGAGGGAATGTCTCGGGAAGAAAGAGGTGAGTTCTTTCTCCAAACACTTTTAGTCTTTGAGTTCAGAAATAGGTATATTATCCAAGCTGATTATGAAGAATATTTCAAGATTGTGCTTTCTTTCCCCACAGATCAAGGCTGAAATTGACAGATCATTTCCTACAGGTACCTGCAAAACTACTCAGCAAGAGTCAGTTTTGAAACCACTACATGTGTCTTCTCATAAGTGAACTCCACAGCTTAGCGAGTTTTGCAATGCACTGTGTGTGGTTGAAGTTTTAAGAACTCAGCTTTCAGTGGAATGTAGAGTAAAACATTTGCTTTAATCACCAGTACTTGGTTATGAAGCACCAGTCATTGCTAAGGCTATTGCTGACCCAGCTCTATTTCATGCAAGCAACAGAGTTTAGGGCAACCCTGTGGAGGGTAAAGAACTACAGACTTTAGTCATACAGAGATTGGAGATTGTGAAGCTACCAAAACCAGAATCTTTGAATATAGCACTTAGCTGATACTCAGTCTTTGGGCCAGAGATCCATTAAAGCATTTCCAAGTGGTTCAGAAATTGTGTGAATTTGATTGTGAGCTTCTGAACTTGTTCTTTGTCTTTGGGATTGGCCTTCCTAGCATTTATCAAGCTCTATCTGGGATATCCCACATTTTAATAATCTCTGCTTTTGGGAGTGTCTAGAACTCTGTCCTCTGAAAAAAACAGCCATTATCTAGATCACAGTAGCTGTGACTCCTTCAAGATACTCAGAGATCATGCTTTCCTTCCTAGAAGAAGGGGATGGGAGCAACCTTGAGCCCTCACCTGACGTTCCAGCCAGCTGCGCCTTCCTGAACCTCTCAACCATCTGCATGTAATTCTGTCCTAACTGCACTTGGCCTTGTGGTCTTGAGAGTTGCTAGAGTATATAAACGATGGAAGGTTAATTGAAGAGAGAGAGAGAGAGGGAGGGAGAGTTCCATCTGGATAGCTACGGAGAGCTCTTCATCCAGGCTGGAGTGAGAATTTCTAGTGGTACAGCTGCTTTAGGAGTTATTCACACTCCTGTAAGTCATTCCTCACCCATACTCTGTAAATAAGTCTAGTAAATTTGTTCTCCACGTTTGGATTTAGTAGAATCATACTTTGGTTTGTAGTTGGAGCCCTGTAAGGAGAGAATGGACTTTGTTTACATCTCGCTAAGGGAAGGGCTCTGGCAACAGTTGTCAAGTCTCTTTCATCTCAGTTTTTGGTGAATGTCACCAGCCCCACTCAGAAACCAGAGGAAGCAGTAGATTAATATTTAAGTTGATTTTTCACCTTTCAAGAACTTGACTCCTTTCTTATATGGGCTGTGTTCTTATTTGTTAAATGTATTTTTATATTGGAGTTTGAGGGCTTTTAAAAATTTGAGGTGACATGTGTACAGTGTATGTGCCATCATAAAGTAAGTTATGAGAGGACAAACACAGAAAGAGTCAGCTCACATGTAGCAGTAGTACCATCAGAAAGAAAGGACTCTTCATGAATGCAGAGAAACTGAAAAAAATCACCCAACGTCGAACGGGTAGAACTTTATCAAGTATAGCAATTCTGTCTCAGAGGTAATTTCGAATCCCAATTCAAACATAACCGTATCACCTGCTCTCATTTTTTTTTTTTTAATAGAAAACAGCTAAAGCACAGAGCTCCTCCTATTCCTCCAAATATTGTTCTGGGGAGTTCATAAGGTCAGGAACTTGACACTGGTTTCGTGTGGAAGCCAGTCAAGCAGGATTTCTTTGCCCTCTGGACAAATGGGTAGCCTACTTCAGGAATTCTGAATAATTATTGCTGTTCTCTGCAGCCAGGAGAAATTTACCTTTCATAAAAAAAGAGAGCTCATGATGGTTACTTAATCCCACTGCCTGAGTACACTGAGTCAGTTCTGCTCTGTGGTGATTGCCCCTAATGTATAACTATGAGAACTATTTTACTTTCTTGGATCTTTGTGACAGTGAATTCCCAGTGGCATTGCTTACAGCATGACATGATGCCCAGGCTCTTACAAGTCCCCAGAGGAAATTCCTTCATAGACAGAGGGCAGTAAGGGAAGCTAATGTTCCTCAGCTGGAGAAATGGCTCAGGGATTAAGAGCTCTTGCTTTTTCTGAAGACTGGAGTTGAGTTCCTAGAACCCACACCAGGCAGCTCATAGCTGTCTGTAACTCCAGCTCCAGGGGACTGGATGTCCTCTTCTGATCTCTGCAGGCACCCACAATCATGTGCTCACACCAAGACTCACAGATATACACAGATACACATAAATAAAAATAACTTCAGGAGGAGCTGATTGCTTTTCCGTTTGTGTCCAGTATTATTTGTTTCTGAGAGGCACTGGGGCCGCAGCTTTGTGCCTGATTCATGACACTCAAGTATCTTTCAAAGACTCCTTTAACACCAAATCTACTCTTAATTTCTACCCATTTAAGCTTTCAGGAGTTAAACTTTTAGTAGCAAAATCAGTCATCTATACTGAGATCATTATTATTCTCCTATGAAACAAATAGTTGGATAAACTGAATTCTTCCAGAGTCAGGTTCTTGAACAAAGTGAGTATCTAATGATTTGAAAAGGACACGGTGTAGGCAATGATTGGCCCAAGCTGCCAGCAACTTTATTTTCATCAGGAAAGCAAAGTTCCCTACATTTTCAGCTCCCTGTTACTATCCTCTGGTGATTTCTATTGTTTTGGAATTATTTGCTAACATACATAACAAGTGCTATTAGCCATGTGGGATTACCTGTCCAAATTCCCAAGGAACAGAGTAGCTGTGAGTATTTTTAAGTGCCTCAATGTTATTGCCTTAATGATGCCTGAGATTACTAGAGTAATTTTCACCAAGAATTTCCCTAAGCAAGCAACATCTCCGCACTCATTCCGCTTGCTGTGGAAAGCCTACTCATTCTGAGGGAGAATATATTACTGTTTCTAAAGCACTGCAGATGTGTAAACCCTCACTCTAGTACAGA
The DNA here is from genome assembly GCA_035773235.1 of Eospalax fontanierii. Classification (NCBI taxonomy): domain Eukaryota; kingdom Metazoa; phylum Chordata; class Mammalia; order Rodentia; family Spalacidae; genus Eospalax; species Eospalax fontanierii. The sequence goes on from CM069530.1 coordinate 26,048,649, forward strand.
TACATCTTGTCTATGTTATTTTGGTAAGTTGTGAGATGGGTAGATTGCCTTGCAAATATTTTTTAGTCACTGCAAAGCCTTCAGTTGGTGAAAGATACATGGATGAACTGAAAGATACATAATTCCCTAAAGTTTTATGCAATCTCCGCAATTGGCCTCGTATCCAATTAAGTACGCAGCAACCCTGGTGTTTTATAAAAGGTAGTGTTTTATGAAGTGTTTACTCAATAGTTTGATTTATGTTTGTTGATTGCTACAATGTGATTTCAATATCAAAAGTGTTCCCAGATTTTAAAATATGATTAATTCAGTAATCTTACACAATTTACTTGGTTGTCTTACAGCTTCTCAGCTACAATTTTATTGATATGACAGTCTCAGGACACAGTAGGAAAAACCAGTGTTAGATGACATTGACTTATTTACCAAAGTGTTTCAGTCTCATTAGATAAGGTAAATACCCACAAGGACCATTTCACATCAGTATTTAATTTTGCAGTTTGGCAACAGTTCAATTGATTGCCTGACTCTACCTTGGAATTTTTATTCTTTTTAGAACTATTTATTTATTACTTTTAGTTTTTTGAGACAGTCTCCTTTTATCTCCAGCTGGCCAGGAACTCACCATGTAAACCAGGCTGACCTCCATCCTACAAAGATCCTCCTGCCTCTGACTCTCAAGTACTGGGATCAAAGGCCACTACTACCCCACGCAGAAGTTTTATTCTTATAGTGGAGGTTAAGCTATGTGACTACAGGTGGCCCCAAACTCAGAAATCTTGATTTAAGAAGCTTTACTTGTTCAGCTCTGAGTGTACAATCTTCCTATAACACTTTTCATAAAAGAACACAAGCCCTGTTCTCTAACAGACTAAAATGTTAAACCCAGAACTGTTCATCACAGGCACAGTAGTCTATAGCAGATCTCTAAGATTTTTCCATTATGCAGAACTGTTGGGTATAATGCAGGGTGGGCCTAGCTAGGCCACCTGCCAGAAGGAATGGAGGAATGGCTTTCGTGGGTGTGGTGCTCCACACTGGTTGGTTGTGGAGCCAGTTTCTGCCCAGCACCTGGAAGGAACTTGATCCACCTGGGAACAAACTGTGATTGACTGTGGTCGGGACCCTATCCCATAAGGCTATTGGCTAACAAGATCTACAAGACTCCACCCCATAAGGCTATTGACTAACAAGACCTATAAGACTCTCTGTTCTTTCTTGAATAAATGAGTTTTCAGCAGATCACCACTGGTGGCTTTCCGCTCAACTCCCGGAGTCTGTATGTTGATTCTGTGCCTACTCGTCCCCCTCCCCTACAGTAGAGGACAGGCGGCTGGGCCTGAGTGCTGGGATCCCCAACACAAAACAAACTCTATTTCTTTTGAGCAGATTCCCATTTCCTGCCCTTCTCAGCCTGTTCAACTCTCTGCCTCTTTCTGAACTTTTCAGAGACCTCATCTGAACAACATCAGTGCATGTCTTTTTGTGAGTGGGTTGGCTTCTCAGCACAGTATCCCCAAAGGTCATCCATATTGTTGCACATGGCAGGATTGCTCTCTTTTTCAAGGCTGAACAATATTTCGTTGTAGGCATAGACCATAGTTTCTTTATCCCAATTGTTTTTGATGGATAATTAGCTTGTTTATATGCTCCTCATTTTGGCTTTTGTAAATAAGACTGCGGTGAACATGGAAAGACAGCTTTTCACAGTGCTGATTTTAGTTCAGTAAATATCCAGAGGACTGCAGGATCATGTGGTGGCGTTTCGATCTCCATTTTGTTTTCCATAGATCCTTTGCTGTTTTATGTTTCTGTCAGCAGTACACAAAGGTTCCAAATCCTTGCCAACAGTCTGCTTTTGTTATTATTTCTAATGCAGTAGTCATCCTAGCAGGTTTGGTGTTGCTTCATGGTTTAAGTTGCATTTCCTTGATGAATAGTGACATCATGTCTTCATACGCCTGTTGGCCATTTTTGTGTCATCTCTGAATCAATGTCCATTCAGTCCATTGGATACTTTTAAATCAGATCTCCTTTTTTGATTGTTTTCTTTTCTCTTTTTCCCTGTTGAATCGTAGGACTTGAGTGTTTAGCTTTGATCGCAGTGGGATGTTTCTCCAAGATAATGATTCCTATGTATGTAAAATACTTTTATTGCCACTATTGAAATAAACACTGGAATATTTTTCCCCTCTTTGATCAAAGAAAAAAAGAAAAGAAACATATTGGCTTTAGATCAATAGGACAAATTAAATTTCAATGCTAATTTTTGTCATTTTATGCATATTTTCGTCGATGGACCAGCCTCACAGAGAACGTCATATACAGTGCTCCACCTACTTACTATCCCCTGAGCTCTCATTTTTGTTAACATTTGCCTATTAAATTTTTATTTATTATTTGAGAATTTCATACCCCACCACTCCCCACTCTCCCACTCCTGATCCTCGTGGACTCTCTCTGTCCTCCTCCCAACTTCACACCTTTTTTTTATTCTAATAGCCCACAGAATTCAGTTAATGCTGTACTTCTACAGACACACGGGTGTGGGACCACTGGACCGTGGGCAACCTACCAGTGATCACACCCCTAAAATCAAAGCCGAATACTCCGCTCCTAGCAGCCATCAGCTGCCAATGGCTCCTCAGCTAGAAGGGCTTTTGAACCCATCCCCCATCCATGCTGGAATGTTGATTGCCTTAATCTTGTGTATGCCTTATATAGGCAACCACCAACTTCATCATGGCTGCAGACGGTCCTGTCATGTCCAGAAAAGTGTTTTGTACCAGTCCTCGCTGACTTCCAGCTCTTAAAATCTTTATGATTGTCTGGGCCTTTGCGGGAGGGATGGGTGTGACATAGATGTCCTATTTGTGACTGAGCGCTCCACAGACACTTAGTCTCTGCGCTTGTGCCATTTGTGAGCTTCTGTGTTAAATACAGTGGATGCACTGCAATAGGAAGTTTCTCTGAAGCAGGATGAGAACTTCACTAATCTATGAGTACAGAGATGTGTATATAGAAACCATTTTAATAGTATGTCCCTTTAGCAAAATAATAGTGGAAGGTTTACCTCTAGGTCATATGAGTTCTCACCTGCAGATTCAGGGCCAAATTCACAGAACCAGGTATGAATTTCCTCCTGTGGAGTAGACCTTAAATCTGGTCAGAAAGTGGTTGGTTATCCCCATAACATTCTTGTCACTATTATCTTCATGGGCATAACTTAACCAGACTGGTCTTGTTTGCAGGGTTCAACAGCTAGTTAAAGCTCTTGACTTTTCTCCAGCAGTAGCCTGCATAGAATCTTCAGGTACTGTGAAAACTAGCTACTCTGGAGGAAGCTTCTGGGTCAGTACCAGATTGATTTCTCCAAGACCAATCACCAGTGGGTGGTATCTTCAGCAATAGGATCTTACTGTCAAGTCCTGGTAGCCAATTAAGAGCAATGGCAATATATGATTTGGGGGGAGATTCTGAGACCCATTTGCTAGCCAACATCTTGAGGGAAGGTGGCCTAGCCCTGTCACTGGACTTTTGTATTTGGCAACTTATGAGTTCTTAAAAGCACTATCCCCCACACGGGGTAACTCATGTTTGGGAATGTATGTATATGTGTATATTAGAAGGTTTATCAAATAGCAGCTTTCTATATGGCCCTTTCAAACACTTTTGTTATTGCTTCACCACTCATCCCTTTGTCCTCCCGTCCCATTACCCTCTCTCCTTAAACCTCCCTGCTGGTCAGTTGCAGGGAGGACAACTGAGAGAAAGCTTCCAGCTACACTGCAGTATTTCTGAGTCCACTACAAAATCTGAATGATGGTCCAGCTTTTCTCATTAATATCTAGGCACAGCAAGGCTCCTGTCCCTGCCATATCCTCATGAAGTACTATGTGCAGTCTCTAGGTAGTCTTTGCAACAAGGCTTACCTTGTTGGTTTGGCTGCTAAGACTTCTAAGATTTCTACAATAGAAATAATCTTTTCTTATCTAATCCTTTTTGTCCTTCCAGGTGCCTGGATTGCGTCATGATCTATAGATGTTCCTAAGTATTTCTGCTCCTTCTCTCCATCACTTTTCCAAGGTTTCATCCCAGCAAACATTCAGCCTCCATCCCAGTCTTTGCTTCCCAGAGCTAACCATTCCCTCCTTGAGTTCTATGTCTATTTCTAGCTGTGGGGCAATTTTTTCTACCCTACACAAGAATTATGGAGATATAGATAGATGTGGCTCCATTCCTTACTAACTGCCTTCCATGATCTTGTACTAGATCACCAGTGCTGTTAGGCACTGTTACCAATGACTCACCTGGATTTATTGGGTACCATTTTGCCATTTTATTTTGTTTCTCAAATACGTTTGGCATGGTTTAAAGGGAGTGGAAAAATTAACAAAATCAGGCAAGCTGTATCAGGTCTTAGGAAAAACACTCTGTGGATTAATATAGTTTTGATTTGAATCCTACCTTTACCACTTATGACCCGTATAAAGTTGGGGAAATTTGATACTCTTACTGTGTCTGTTGTCCTACCTGTAAAAGGGTAATGGCACTACGTCTTTACAAAGAGTGGCTTGAGTTAGGCCTGTCAGAACAACAGTCTTTGCTGGTGATGGTCACTGTCATTATTAAGCCATTCTGCTTTGGTTTCCCCCTGATTTTCTGGGTGTCCTGTCCTTTTCCTCTTTGCTAGTTCTTGCTCATACATGAAACCCCTAAATGCTGGAATACTCCAGATCTTACTGAGGCACTCACTCTTCTCACCAGATTTTACCCAGCCCTGGAAATTTATATGCTACCTGGATGCTAGTAGCTCCTAAATTTATCTCTTCAGATCCCAATAATCCAATAGGATATTTATTTGACATTCCTATTCCATGCAATAACAGGTCAAGTTTTACATACTAAAAGCAGAGCTGTTGATAACTCACTTCATCAAATCCAGTGTTAAAACTGACCTCTCTCCAATTTTCTTTTGGCTGAAAAAAATCTGTGTTTAATTTTTTTCTCTTTTTCTCATCTGACTCATCTTATCCCTTAGTGTCTCTGTTTCTACCACCGCCACTTCAGTCTAAGCCACCCGCCACCTCGAGCAAGGATTGCTGATGTCACCACCAACCTGAGCCAAACTGTCACTATTGCTCCCCTCTCCGGTGGATGAATCACCCAATTGTCAAAACCCCCTTCTGAATAGGTAGGAAGACCATGTTTGTTCTCCTCTGTGAAATCTTTTAGCTTCTGTAGGATTTAGAATACAATCTGAACTCTCCTCTTTGCCTGCTGACATCAGCTCTGGTCCCCACCTGCTTAACTCACTTGCCTTCTAAGGTCTGCTTCCTTTCCTATCTTCGCTATTGCTCTTCCCACTGGTCTTTGAACCCTTGACTCTTCTCTGCCCCAGCGGTCTTGGGACTGCCTCCTTCTAAATGCAGGGTCTCTCCCCTGTCATGTTCCCTGGTAGACACTTCTGCTCCAACTTCTAATGACAGTTCCACCTCTAGGAAGCTGTCTCTGAGCAGCTATGGAAGGAACATACCTTGCCTCTGATCAGCCTCTCCCGCCTCTCATGTAAATCTGAAATTACCTTGTTGGCTTTCTGGTGTCATCATCTTTTTCTATGGTAGAATTTAACCTTTTTGAGGGAAAAGACATTTCCTGAATCTCTTTATATTTGTCCACCATCTACAGTAGTATTTTATATGTAGTAATGACTAAATCTTGGCAAACACCAAACATTTTAACAAACAGAGAGAGAGACAAGAAAAGGATTAACAACAACTTAAAGTGAACACACTAGATAATAGAATACAGGTTCTCACAGCTTATTTTCTGTACTAGAAATTATAGATGTCAGAGATGAACAAAACTACAATATTTTACATTATTAGAAGTTATTGAATTTCTTAGTTGAAAGCTAAATGTTGAAATTCCTTGCATATTTATAAAGTAATACTTCCCAAGTTTAATGTGGCTTATAGAACCTTGGAGTCAGATAATTTAGAAAACCATAAAGCTATTTTCCACTGCAACATAATGCATTTTACATCGTAATAGACCATAAATCAAAAATAAAGATTACACTCTATTTCATTAAAAGTAGAACACCCCCCTGAATATTTGCAGTGATAACACAAGGGAAAGGAAAGTATCTAAAATATGCAGAGATCATTCTACCTAAGGAGGCAATTTATTGAATTTTACCAGCAGTTCAGTAAGGTAGCCAACCATCCCTTTAACAGATTTCAAACCCTGAAGCTTAAAACAGTAAAGAAACTTCCCAGAATTCACTCAACTCATGTGTTCTTCTCAGTGAACATTTGAACCTCGATCTCTGACTTTAAGCTCTTACCACTTCGAGCCAGACACTCATTTTATTAGTTAGACAACAGGAAATGGTAAGTCACCTTTCTGAGGAAAGGTGGCAATTTTTACTGCTCTAGTCATAGCAGAAAAACTCACTGTGGATTTTTTCTCTGGTCCAAATAGTATTTTATTAGAAATTAAGTCATAAAAGTATATGATGTTCTCTGTTACCCGAGAAACCCAGATCTCTACAGAGCAGTGGTAGTTGCTGTATAGGAATCCTGTGGATTAAACAAACTCTCTGGCTGCCTTGCTTTCAAGGGCACTAAAACTCCACATGGATACAGAAGGGATGACCTGGAAGACCCTCCAAGCTGACCAGAGCTAGAGTGCTCATTGCTGGCACCTGCTTGTAGGGACATTTGACTTGATGGATGCCAGGGTTCTGCTCATAGCCCATAGCAACTCACATGTCAAGCACATGGTACTTTAAATTCCTAGAGGAATGAAAAACCCCATCACTCCACAACTACTTTGGAAGCCTATAGGGTGACATTGATTCACTTTAAACAAGTGAGAAACAGGATTCAAATCTCTGGGGGGAAATATAGTACGTAGAAAAGAAAGTATTCTGCTGACTTTAGAGGTGCAAGCCCCTGTAATCATGCTTAAAATATTCACAAATCTATAAAACAAATGCAAGTCCATTCATAGTGGGAAATCCAGCACTCAAACGAAATCCCAACAAAACAAGATCATCCTTAGTAAAACAATTATTTCATTGTTCAGCCTTCACTGATTCCATTAATTCCAGAGACTATTTTAGACTCCAAGAATAGAGAATAAAAATGTATCTTCCTACTCACGATCAGAGACAAAGCACATAATCTATCACATAGTTATAAGGGCAAGGCAGAAAGATGAAGAAATGGAGTTTACTGTGAAGAGAGAGGTGGATGCTGCTTCCACAGGGAGGCCAGAGAAGAAAGACCCATTCTAGAAGAGAGCTAAAGGAAATAAAAGGGCGAGTCATGTGGTACTTGTGCAAAGGGAACGACAAGGAAAAGCAGTGCGTGAGTTGAGAGCAGGCGGGAGCCGGGAGGAGACGGGGAGATGCAGAGCAGAAGGCATGCGGCGCCAGGGCGGGGAGCACTGTACAGCCTGTGTTGGGACTTCTGCAGAAGTCCTCAAAGAGAGGGAAAGTTATTGCAAGGCCTTGACCAAAGGAGCAGCATGCTGGTGCTCACCATCTAAAGAAATCACACTGCACCTAAAGCTGACACCACAGACTTGAGGCGCGATGCTAGGGGCTAAAAGTTTAAAGTGCTAGGCATTTATTTTTATTTTTTTGAGACAGAGTCTCACTATGTAACCCTCACTGGACTAGAACTTATTCTATAGACCATGCTAGCCTTGAACTCACAGACGTTCACATGCCTTTGTCTCCCGAATGCTGGAATTAAAGGCATGTACCACCATACCAGGTTTAAAGCATCATTTTAACTCATTATATATAATCCAACCCTCAACAAGGCTGAATGAAGTAGATAGCATTATCCATGACTTGAAGAAATTAAGGCACAAAGAGGCTAAAGTAATATCTTTGTAATCCAAATCACAAAGCTAGATGGGGAGAAGAGGTAATATTCAAACACAGGTAAGTGGGTAACACAATATGCCACAAAGTAGGTGTATCTCTACACCACACTTCTAGACTTTTCTGTTCCAGTGCTAGGTACTCTCAATAGTGATCAGAAACAGAACATAAATGAAAAGGGCATTGTGTCATTTAAATTCTGGCTCATACAATCATTAACAGTGGAAATGAGAAGGTTCATAAATTGTTAAAAACAAAACACAAAATCAAACAAACCTTCCCTTAAAAGAAAGGAAGGCAACCCCAGAAAACAAGCAAAGATACACTGCATTACATTCAATTTGTCTGATTTCATCTGTAGATTGCAATATGCCTTTCAATTTGCAAGATATAAAAATGACAGGAAAAAAATGTGTCTTGGAACTGATGAAATACAATATTTTAACTTTTCTCCATAGCCTGGTTGGTTTTGTTGACTGGGCTGTAAGCATAATTTCATGAGGAATGCATTGTTTTCAGTATACTCTCCATTATATTAGGCCACAATTGTGTCTCTAGAAAGGAATGACTTCTAGGAATAATATTTGCTGCCAGCACAAATAAAAATTTCATTTTTAACCCTTGTGTTATCTTACTATACATCACAGTTCAGAGAGCAGTTCTAACGATGGCTGATGGGAGGCTTAAACAGGCAACACGTCATCAACTTTGCCATTTTACAAAGCGGTACCTTACAGCTTACTGGTAACCTGGTGGCAGAAAGCTCTGGTGACAACAGAACCATATGGTGTCAGTTCTGTGCCAGCAGACTAAAGTGGCCATTAGTTACTTCAAGCCCACTGTTCCTGTTCATCACAAGCATTACCAAGATTCATGAAACCAGCCTGAAGCAGAGCCTGCTGTTTCTGACCTTCACTGACCCCCACTGACTACTAGATCCATCCTTTGGAAAAGCTGACCATTTTAACCTGGAGGACTTTACATCCTGGTGAGCCCTCAAAATGTATCATCAAGCATCACAAGATCCAGACCATCAGCTTCAAACAGACCCCGACTGTGTGGTTATGCACAGGCCTCTGCCTGAACAGGAGCAGGAGTGGAAGCCAAGAGGATGGGCTGCACGGTGCCACTCGGGTATTGCAGTCCGTTGCCTGCCTACCCTTTTTGTTAACTGTGCCCCAGCCACATTCCCAGCAAGAGCACACAGACCGGCCCCAACGTGTTTGCCGAAATGCTGGTGAGGGAAATAGGACATCACAGGCCTCGTTAGGTTATGGAAAGTTTGAAGTTTAGGGAAAGAAAAGAGCACTGTCCATCTGGTGCTTTCTTCTTGTTCTAGTGAGTTCCCGTGCTCAGTTTATGCCATTACATTGATGTGAGATTTTTGGATGACTCCAAAGGATTTCATAAATGACAGAAAGCAGAGAGCTGGATTTTCAGTAAGACGTGTTTGATGACACTGCATTTTCAAAGAAGTTAGATTAAATATATTTTCACAATTTTATTAATGATCAAGTGGAAAGTCCCTCTTGCTCCTTCCCTTTCAACAAAGTGTTACTCCTTCTTGAGGCTGTGTGTTTGTGACAAACCAATCACAGGACTGTCCTCAGATCTAGAAGACACATTGTACCTTGAATTTCCAATCTTTCTTCTTGTAATAATTAAAAAGTGATACTCTGTATAGCACTAATGGAATCATGATGGCTAGCTCTCCTTGCATTGCCTGAATAAAAGGTTAGAGATGTCAACTCCTATCAACTCTTGGTTAGGTTCATACTCTCATTCCTAAGTGGCTTTTCTTTTCTTTCACTATTTGCATGATAGAAATATCTGCACTTAGACCATTTGTAATGAAATGGGGCAGGGATATCACAGCAAAGAGGAGCTCAGAACTGCCCGGTAAGCAGAGGAGAAAGACTCAAAGAACTTGTAGCATGTAGAGTCAAAATGTGTCTAGAAGTTCATCGTTTCATTAATCACACAAAAAGCACTAAATATTTTTGTGATTTGATTATAAAATCATTATAAAGTATGATTAAGATTAAATAACTAATCTATATCAACATAAGGCTTAAAAAAGAAATATAAGGAACAAAAGAAAACTCTGGACATTGGAGGCTGGTTTGAGTGAGTTCCAAGTGCCACTGTGGGAAGGTGAACTGATGCGCCCTTGGGTTCTAGGCATTGTTAAGCATTAGAACTGACTGATGATCATCACTAGAACTGACTGATGATCATTACTAGAACTGACTGATGATCATCACTAGAACTGACTGATGATCATCACTAGAACTGACTGATGATCATCACTAGAACTGACTGATGATCACGAATGGTATGGAAAGTCTCTGAAGGGAAGTTAGTGTTTTAACCCTTTCTGAAAATTCAACTGGAAACAGGTGAGACACTTCCCTAGGACAGTTTCTTGGAAGTAAAATACATTTCCTGCTTGAAATTTTGCCAGTTTGTTCCTAAATCTTGGCAACACTGGCTCTGTCATGGTTGTGGTCTTTCTTGTTTAAGAAAAAAGGGCTGATCCATGTAGTGCCTGCTGACAACACACAGTTCTCCATTCCCCCCCCTGGAATGCTTCCTATTTTCAAACAGTACAGAATATTCTAATAATATTTCTAAAACATTAGTGATATTGGTTTAGTTAGTGCTTTTCTTTGAAATGTATTCTCATAATTTTATTTTATACATTATAAATATCCCATAGAAATTTCTTACCTTCTATTTCTTTTTTAAAATTTTGTTTCATTTTATTTTATATGCATGAGTAAGTTGCCTGCAAGTATGTAAGTACACCCACATCATGTAATGCCCTCAGAGGTCAGAAGAGGGTGTCAGATCCCCTGGAACTGGAGTTATGGATGATTGCTAGCCATCATATGGGTGGTGGGTCCTCTGTAAGAGCAACCATTGCTCTTAACCACTGAGCCATCTCTTCAGCCCCACATTCTATTTCTTAAGATGTTAATGTTTGCATAATGTTTCATACTATCAGTAATTAACAACCAAAAAATTATATTATACAACATCTATCATCTATCATGCACCTGAGAGCAGTGTTCAAAGCCTGCTGGCATTTTTTTATTCTGATCTCTCAAGTTATTTTCAACTAGTTCATGATTTAAATACCCAGATACAAAATTAAAATGATAGAAAAGTATAGAATTGAAACCTCATCCAAATTAGCTTCTCTCCTCTCAGTGCTCTCTCTGGGCACAGCACAGTGCTTACAGTTTGGGCTCGTGTACATTTTCTCATGACTTTGTGTCATCACAGTAGATGGGAATTGTGCTTTAAACTAAGACTGTGGAAAATCAATGGTTTATTATCAATAATCAAAGAAATCACAGATTAGTGGAAAAACTGCAAGTTATACCCATGCATTAGAATGATTTAGAATTAATTTTGCCTATTCAGTTTTTCTCCTTAAGACAACATATTTTTTTTCTTTTTTTAAGATTAAAAAAAATTTTCTTGAGTTCTTGTGCATTTGGTACAGTATATCGTAATCAGATTTAGACCTCCTCCTCCACCTGCACTCTCCATGCCCCACTGTCAGATTCTATGCATTCTGTCACATATGTTAAGTCCTATCTGGTCAAGCATTTCTGCCCAGATGTCCCTCTGTGCAAGTTCGTCCACTGGAATCTAGTTGGCCTAACTAGAGTCACTCCCTTAAAGAAGATCTACTGTCCCTCAGCCAGCAATAATCAGTTGCCAATAGTTCCTTGATTGGAGTTGTGGCCTGCTGCCCATTTTCCCACTTCTCTCCTGGGGTTTTGTCTGATTGAGTCAGTGTGGGATACCATATATTTTCTAAAAGTACACCTTAAAAACTCTTTATGCAAGAGCCCTAGACACTAATACACTAATAAGAATAGCTGTTAAGTTGTTTAAGACATTTTAAGGCAATGATATGGGATAATGATTTCAAATGGATTTTAAATACACAAAGGAGAAACTTTTTCCTGATTCAATAACCGATAAAGTAAAATAGACAATGTTCTTATTAAATAAACACAATACTTCCCAAAAGTCTCTTACATTTGGTGATGAACTGAAGAGCTTTAGAAAAACTCTGTGTGTGTGTGTGTGTGTGTGTGAGATATGCATGCAGTGCCTAAGAAGCTCTAGAGCAGGCAATCAGCTAGATGCCCTAGAACTGGAGTTACAGATGGTTGTTAGCCACCATGTGGTTGTTGGGAACTGAACCCAGATCCTCTTTAAAAACAGAAAGTGCTCTTACCTGCTAAGCCGTCTTCCTAACCCCTAAATTTTGTTTTTACACACCCACACACCCACACACACACAATTAAGCCAAGGTACCCTTTCTTTTTACTGAGGGTTTTTAGAGTTTTCCATTCCTTTGTGAGGATGTTAAAACTTAGTAATACTTTCTAGATTAAAATTTGTTCACAATTTATAACTAGAAATAATCAGAAGTTTTCATTTTAAATCAGTGAGGATTTGTACAAATAGTTAAATAGCATTTCTTGAAAGTCTCTATTTAAATTAGAGGAGCAAAGCCTATGCCATGCCCTTGATATTTGCAGTGGTAAACCCCTTTGCCATGGTTGTTTTCTGCTGGTGTGACTACAGAGTGATGAGGATATGCTTTTAAAAATAAGGGTTCTCTTGGGGGAATGGGGGTGCTCACCTTTAATGCCAGTACTTGGGAAGCAAAGGCAGGTGGATCTCTGTGAGATCGAAGCCATCTTGGTCTACATAGTGAGTTCCAGGTCAGCTGGTACTACAGGGAGATCTTAAATAAAAAAATAAAAAAAGACAAATAAATTAAATTAAAATAAGTGTTTTTACCCAAATGAAATCTAAAAGAAAACACAAATCATGTGTGGGAGTGCGCTAAAGTTATTTCTCGGTCATATTAAGACCTGACTACAATTTGGTTCATTCTTTTTTAATCAATTTATAATTTCTTTAGTTGCTAATCTACCAGTGATTTTCCACTCTGCTTCCTTGTATATCTGTTTCTCTACTTTCAAGTCCTAAGCCTGTCACTAATTGTAGGACATCTTTGTAGATCCAAATCTCCTCATCTGTAAAATGGCAGACGTGAGTGGAATGGAATCATATCCAACCTGCCCCTGACCTCTGCAGTGTCATCATACAATTCTGATTCAGGCTTCCTATAGCCCCTTAGTTAACCTGCCTACTGCAATCAGAGTTAGGCTATGTAAGGTTGGTTCTGGCCATTAAAAAAAAATCATTTTTGACATTAGGGGAATGTTTCCTGCTGTCTTGTTTTGCCTGTTACAATGAAGACTCTCACTTGCCTTTTGTCCGGATAATCCTCCCGGTTTCCAGACCTGTGTAAAAACACCATGGATGCTGCTGGAATTATTTTTACGCTTCCTGGCAGGATTTGTGCAGGCAGCTTGGCTTCTTGGCCATAGGTCTCTTAGTCACAGCCACAGGTAATCCGTTTCCTTCTTGGCTGTTAGGGAAGGGCCTAATTAGCCAATCCAACAAATTGCACTCCCCACCCTTTGCTTCCATGGGCTTGCTCTCTGCTCCTGCAGGCGCCTTGCCAGGCTGCTCTGAGAGCGGTCAAATTACCTTTTCACCCAGCCAGCCGCAATGCTGCCGACCTCTCTTCTACGATTCTTTTTCTTCGCTGGCAATTCTGTTTCACTTAACTCTCAGTCATTCTTTTCTTTTCTAAGAAAAAACTTGCAATGTTTCCCATTTGCTCAAGGTAAATCCATGATTTTGCTGTAATTTGGAATGAAATTTAAAAAAATATATTTACCTCCATCTTCTAGTAACACATACCAGATTTCACCAGATAGGGAAAGTGGAAATTTCAGAAGTTAAAAAGGAAAGGAGAACATCCCCCTGAAGAAAAGATGTGCTTATCCACCTAAAAGAAATGTATACATGCATTCAGTCTATTCAGAATAAGGCAAACCACAATGATTCAGGAAAATTAGGTGTTTAGACCCAACTTCCACTTAGAATGGATGCCTTCTTATAATTGTCTTTGCTGAGATTAGTATGTGAAAAGATAGCATGAAGAAGGGAAATCTAGAATATGTCAAGCTACATTTGGCAAAAGAATGACTCATCTTCCTGAATTCTGGGTGTATTCATGAAAGAGTTCAACTGGGCAGCCAGGTGATCTGTAGAATGAATTATTTACCTGGGAGGGTCTGGAAAGCTTTTTACACAGTGTCAACAGAATCGCTGTTAAGCAGTGGGTTGGCAAACACACGAAGCTTGTCATTAAACAACGTTGGGATTCAGAACTGTTGACGTTTATTTACTTTTTGAGTCTTCAACAGCTCATGAAGAGATCCAAGCTATCTTTGACAAAAAAGAAAATGCATCATTGCACAGCCTCTGTCTTCTTAAAGCTCTTGGCAACCCCAAAACAGGGTGGAGCAATCCTTTAGTGCAAGAGCTTTAAAAAAAGATTTCCTTAAAGGGGCTCTGGCAGGTCATAAACTGCAAATAGATATGTTATATTGAGTGTGTAATTGTATGTATGCATACCATCTCCTGTTTGGAAGAAAACTTTTAGAAGATGGTTGAAGGGGTCTGGGAAACAATAAAGTTTATATACTTTGCACATTGGGGGTCTAAATGAAGCAGCTTTAATTATGCTGTTGGAGCTGTAATCCAACCTATTTAAGAGGCAGAGACAAGAGTTTGCAAGTTCAAGGCCAACATGAATAATAGAGACAGGCTCTGTTTCAGAAAAACAAAGCACTAATGCTGGCAGAGAGGGAAGTGGGATGCTAGTGTAATGTGTCTATACAGCTTTTCAAAGCATGGCCAACTAGGTAGGCAGACATGGGAGAAGGAGGCTCTTCTAGTTTGCTTCTGTTGCTGTGATAAGCACCATAACCAAAAGCTACTTGGGGGAGGAAAGGGTTTCTTTCTCTTGCAGGTTACAGTCCATCATCCAGGAAAGCCATCTAAGGCTCCCACTCCCCGATTCTGTCAGGGTGGATCAGGATGCCTTACTTTTGTACTTGGCTCATTGTCTAGTCCTGAACCACATACTCAGAGCCCCCTCCTTTATCCTCTTTTTGCTAAATAAAGGAAAACTGATGATAGAATTTGTGCCACTCCATCTCCCAATTCAAATACTTTCCCCAAATCCTATTCTGGTAGCCAGCTTCAGAAGCTGCCATTTAACACCTAGGATTGTATTACTTCATTTCTGCTAAACACGGTACATGAACATTCAAGATACCTTTTTCCAAAAGAGGTTGTAACGTTTAAGTATTTCTTCAACAGCCAGCTCCGTGGACTCAGCTTCTTTTCAGAAGAGGCCTCCTTGTGCACATGGCATCTTGGGTCAGACACAAGTTGGCTAAATCAGAGTTGAAGTTTGGGTTTATGCTTCATCTACACGATTGCACCTCATTTACCATCTTCTCTTCAAGAAATTGCCCTGCTGGTGCCATATCTGCTTAATTCAGCACAGTTTATAGACCATTGACTGTTGGCCAAGACCTCTTTCTCATACATCTTGACTCCTCACCTGGCATATACCTGCCTGCTTTTGTTTGTAAGTGTGTAGGAATAGAGGATGAAGGAATTCAGATTTTCCTTGAAATTTTAGGAAATAGTTTTAATATTAGGAGGGTTTTAAAAGCATTTGGGGGATTTATTTATTTTTTTGCTTTATATGTATGAGCGTTATGGCTATATGTATGTAAGTGAGCCTGTGTCACGCAATGCCCATGGATGACAGAAGAAGGCATCAGATCCCTGGAACTGGAGTTATAGATGATTGTTAGCCATCATGTGGGTGCTAGAATTCAAACCAAGGTCCTCTGCAAGAGCAGCCAGTGCTCCTAACTGCTGAGCCATCTTTCCAGCTCCTATTTTGCTTACTGTAGTATTTCCCATTAACTACACACGTGCATACAAACTCCGTTTCCACAACATATATTATTTTAATCAATAGGTCAAATAATCAGAACAAATTGGCACACTATTTCAGCAATAATCAATCTGTGATACTATTTAAAATATGCTTGCGTACACGTGATCATATGTGTATGATCCCATATGTGTATGGGATCATATGTTTTTTTTATATCTAAAAATTATTCCTTACATTAAACAAAAACTCCACAATGAAACATGAGTACCCTGCCTATCCAATCACAAACAGCCACCTGCATACAGTAGGGAACATAAGCTAACTGTGCCAAAGTATCATGCCATGCTCTCCAAATTGGGGACTTCAGATCAGTTCCCCAGACCATATAATTTGAGTAGATTTCTAAGTTTTACTTAATAAATGTACTAGTGTCTTATTGTCGTTTTAATAAATTAGTGATGAAAACACCACATGCATATCGCTTCTGGGTCAGAAGTCTTTTCCTGGCCCCGGTTGAAAGGGCGGCTGCTTTTTGGAGGCTGGAGGGAGGAGGGAGGCAGAACTGTTTTTTGCCTTCTCTGGCCTGCAGAGATCATCATCACTCCTTAGCTATGGCACTTTTATTCCCTCATCTGCTTCTCTCACCCAGACTCACCTGCTTCCCTCTTGAAGGGACCCAGTGACCACACTGGGCCGTCTGGATTATACACACTACTCTCCTCGTGTCAGGGCCGGGGGGGGGGGTGTGCAGGGGGCTGTAACTAGTCACACCTGCAGAATCTCTTTAGCAAACTAATGCGTGCTATTCACAGGGTCTGGAGATGAGAAGGAGGACATTTTGAAGGGAGGCCTTCCACAGTAAACAGATATCTACATCATAACGGGTCTTCTAAAGAATATAGTCGGTCTTTAAAGTTTGATTAGACATCAAAGTGCATTAGGCAAATAACTCCAGAGAGACCATAACTCTTCAAATTATGATTGTGATAAGACACTTTTCAATTCAGCGCCATAAATGTGTTTTGGGACTAAGTCTTGACTAGAGCAATGAAAAAAAAAATACAACTTTTTGGGTAAAGGAAGTTGTAAAGGTGATTTCTTTCTAGTCCAGATGCTACCAATTAATGAGCATCGGAACGGAGTACTGGCACGTTCATGAAGCAGTCTCCAAACAGCTGAAAGCTGACAAACTGGAAAGGACATTTTCCATCCTATTCCCAGCAAAGGAGTCACACAGCTAATTTGCCCTGACTTTTCCCAGTTTTGTAACTCTGTGCTGTCAGACAGGAAAACGCCGAAGGCCATGGCTAGGTCTACAGGTAACTGCTGGTTGTCCTTTTACTGTTCCCTCCCAAAGCTTTCCTGTCTCCCCAATGATGAGTGACACGTGTGGACAGTGGAGCAGGTGTGTGGTGTCTGCCTTTGGCGTGTTGAAGCATGACTCGAGGGATGAAATTTGAATTTTGTTCTATTTCTTATCAGAGAGGGGAACCAAAGGGATGACAGATTCCCATAGGAAATGCACACACACCTGTTTCTTTTTTTTCTTGAATTCTATGCTCTAGGCAGTTTCAGAAAACAAACCCCAGAGTAAAACCAGCCACAGGTGAATGCCTGGGTGCCAAATTATTCTCAAAAGCTAGGTAGCACTTTCTGACCCAGTGCAGAACTTTAGCCCCATATTTCCTAAACACAAAACTAAGTTTTGTTATCTTTCTGGATGATAAAGTTATCTGGAAGATAAGACTTATAATTTTTAAATACTGATATTGTGGTTTATAACCTTTGGAAGCATGAGTTATTTTCAAATAGATTTTATGTATGGAAGTAAGATTTAAATCTCTAAACAGCATTTGTCTTCCATCTACTCTCTGACCTCAGATGATCTGAATTCTTTGCTGAGTCTGGGAACCCTCTGTGCTCTACCTTGCTTGCACTACCAAGCTGCATTCTGCTTCAGAGTCTTTGTTAGAAATCACAGGAGGTCTGAAATCTTGTTCACACATTTGACACCAAGTGTAGAGAAGCTTACCCACTTGCCCCACTTGAGTTCTTTCCAGTATCAGTAGATACCCATTAATGTGGAAATTTACCAAGAATGCAGCTTTTAACTCTGACCTGAGTAGCCAGGTAAGTTTTCCACCGAGGGATATTCTCTGTATTTTCCCTGCTATACAGCTTTAAAGTTTCTGAACTAAGCTACAAGAGCCCCTGGCAGCCTCACCCCAGCCCTAGTGTTGCCCAGAGAAAAAAGAAAGCCCTGCCCTGGACTCCTGCCTTTGATATTTGACTCTAGTTATAGGCTGGCTGGGCCCCCTTCCCTTAATCTGCACATTCCCTTCTGAGACCACTGTCTGGACTCCAGAGACTCCTGAATTCTGCCTGAAAGGATGTGAACCTTTCGAACTTGTACTAGCTTGCCTGCTCTGTCCATTCTCCAGAGGTCAGACTGTGACATTTCTTAACTAGTTCATGGGTTGTGGTAGGTATTTTTCTGGCGATGGGCGAGGGCTATAAAACTTAAAAGCTACCATAGATGTTCACACAGGGTACATGCTTCATGAACAGGACAATATGGAGCTCGTAGAATAAACATTAAGAAATTCTGCAGAAGCAGAAGGCCCGAGGTCAAGGGCTAGGTCTCTCGTACCTAATGCTTTTTGCTGTGGACCTCTGAACATTCTATGCATCAGAGATTTGTCCTTTTGCTCTACAGTCTAGAACACAAATGGAAGAAACTTCCTTTAGAAGCTCACTGACCCAATTTAAACTTATAAATATTTAGATAGGATATTGAGTTCCCTTTGTATTCTTGCTCCAAATCCTGAAAATATTAGGTCAGCCGCCCCCCTCCCGCCGCAATACAAGGCAGAGGTATAGGGAGTCTAGGTGACTAAAGAAGCAGTTTTAAAAGAAGCATGTGAATAGATTTATCAGAGAAAGGAAAGCAAATGACCTGATGTCACTGTTAAAGAAAGTGTAGTTGGTCTGGCCCCAGGAATTGCTATAAAGATATCCATTGACGCTCAGAGAAGCAGCAGGCCCGGTCACAGCAACAGTTTGCCCTTATGGACATGCTAGATTGAATAGTGACCTTCCTGTTCCTTCTCACTTCCTGGCCCTCTCTCCACATGCCTGTAAGTAATTCTCTTCCAAGTGTTCTAAAGAACACTAATAACTGAGTAAAGAAAAGAGTCATATGTATTAATGAAGAAACCGTTTCCTAAGGCCTTTCTGGAAAAATCTGTATCAATGAGGGAATGTAGGTTAAAGTAAACTCTAGAATGATACAATTTTATGTGCTCACCAGAACAGTACTATAAAAATTCACCCCTGTCCCAAGCTAGTGCCAAGTAGTATACACACAATAGCAATGCTCAAGTTTCAGTTCAAGGACTTCTTGTAAGAAAGACAATCTACTATCTTTCAATTAGTGAATAATACTGCTAAATTTTTTTGTAAATTTAATTGTGAAAATTATCAATTAGGATTTAGGGAGTTAGAGAGTACTATGAGATTTGCAGTAAAATAGGATAAGAATTTTATATTTGAATGGGTACCAGATTAAACGTTATCAGAGAGGGAATTCTGCAGAAGCAGCAGGCCTGTCTAATACTCCAAAACAAGAGTGGATTTGCCCTGGGCCTAAACATAGTTTTTACTCTGAGTGCTATAGGCTGTTAATATAAGGAATTTATACTAAGGAAATGGCAATCTTTGAAAGATGAGTGGCAGAAGAAAGAAGGTTCCAGGGAAAATGGTGTGTATGAATATTCTTTTATACACCAGCTTGACTGGGCCATGTTTAATAAGAGATTATTCTGAGTATGCCTGTCATGGTGGTGCTTTTAGAATAAATTAGCATTTTATGTGTGGAATAAGTATATTAGGTTGCCCTGTTCACTAAATGTAGAATTTAACCAGCCCACACTAAGATTGAATAAACCCAAACAACTGCCCTGACCCTCCATGTATAAGAAAAGAATTCTTCCAGTATGGTATCCTTGCAACTGGAATGTTGACTTTTTCCTGCCTTTGTGCTCAAACATATACACCAACTCTTCCTGGGTCCTGAGCCTGTCAGGCTTCAGTCTAAGCCCACACCATCAACAGTACTTGTTCTCAGGCCTTCAGCTTTGAACTAAATAGTAGGTTCTCCTAGATCTCCTGCTGATCGGTACACCCAGTGTATCTGGAGACATGCCAGCCTCCACCTTGCATGAGTCAGTTCTTCACGATAAATACATTTATACCTGCATGATTACACTGGCTCTATGCTATGGAAAACCCTTCCTAACACAATAAATATTAATATTTAATTATGCAGAAACTCTGAAGGAGAAATCAAAATTGAGCCTGAAGGGGCCAGAAGGGAAATTCAAACTTGTTTGATAGGGTAGAGAAAGACGAAGAAGAGACATGTTTAGATAAAATGCAGTAACTATATCCCACTTCTGAGACCATCACTTTCTCACATATTACTTCTAGTCCTAAATGTGATGTTTCACTGAACCAGAATTTTCCAAGGCAGTATGAAGTTTTAACTCTGAGATGCATTGTTTTTAAATTATTTGGAAAATAATATTAATTATAATCTACCTTAGTAAAAGTTAATAAGAAGAGGTCAGGAGACTTAAGTAATTCCATCAGAACCCTACAACTAGGTTTTTTCAGGGAACAGGGCCACAGTTGTGGCCATTCCAAGGAATCCAAGCAACAAGTTTCTGAGAGGAAGAGCTGATGGTCCAGACAGTTCCCCGGATAGAAGAAACTAAATACATGTCCTGATAAATTTCCACTCAGGACAGCCAACGTGGAGATAAGTAAAGAAATGGACCATTTGTCTTCTGCTAAGACCATTTGAAGAAGATACCAAGTAAAATTTAATATGAAGAAATAAAAAATGAGGCCAAAATCCAAAAATGTAGTCAAATTAAAAATATTCAGAACATCATAACAAAAAGTAAAAATACAAATGTTTGGATGAGAAAAAGAAATGTCAGCCCAGGAGTTAGATGGTGACCATGAGCTTCTCGTAAGTAATAACTCACACACAGTCCTGCACACAAACTGAAAGAAGCATCCTGCGAGGTAAGTTCATAGGTGATAAAATTAGTTCTTTTGTTTCCTGAGTCATTCCACCATTAAACACAACACGCAAAGTATACGTCCTTAGGTTTCAGTTAAGTAACGCAGTATCTTGGGATGACAGTCCCCCAACTGCCTTCTCCAAAACGTGCTTTTAAGAATAGCTTATATATTCACTTACTAAAACTCAGTACTTAGTTCATTTTATTCAATTGTTTATTCTGTAACTTCTTTAGAAAGTCATGTGGTTCGGAATGCTAGTCTGTGTCCTGGTATATTGGAAACACTAGTTCGCAAATTTGTGCCTTGGGTGTTTGCCATAAAATGAAGTGAAAACACAGCTTCTGCAGTGGACCAGGTAGGTGAAAAGCTGATCTGCGGGAAGCTCCTTCGAAGCATTCTCCAACCATGTAGATGCTGCTGTTTTGTTCGTCCCTCTACAAGCCCATTTCTCTGCCTCTGAGCTTGAAAAGCCTTCAAGACTTTTAATGGAAATGGATTCTTTGCCAATCTGAAGAAGATGATGGATTCTTCCTAAGTACATTTAAATATTTATAACATAGAATTATAAAGGAAATAAATTAAAGAGAAATGACGTCTAAACATTAAAAAGCAAAACTTAAATATATGTATTTGTCAATACATTCATGTTTATATTTAAAATAAATAAAAATGGCATGTCAAATTAATCTTGTCATGTCAAATTATTGATGTGCTTAAACTACATTTCAAGATATGTGGAATGACTTTACAGTAATGGGAAGCTTCCTGTCATTTCTTGAAGCAAAATTATAGGTATTACTAATATTGCAGCTATTTGTTGTCAAGAATAATAATCAAAGAAAGTACCAAGTTTGAGTATGAAACTATTGAGGTAGAGGTTCTTTCTGTTTCTCTCTTTCTTAGTTCTATCCTTGGTCTTTTTGAAGATCTTCAGGGTGAAGCTTAAGAATTGATGTAAACTGTGTCTTAGGTCTTTTAACAGCACCTCAAACTCCCAGAGCATTTGCTCCCCTGGAGTTGTAAGTGCTTTATTCAGCTAGCGATTCCTACTCTGCCAAGAAGGTCCAGTGCATCCTTTCTGAGATTTGGAGCAGGTGCCTGCCAGTGCCCCGATCTAGCCTTCTACTGGGCTCTTAATCAAAATATATAGCAAGTTGTGTCAAATTGTTGTTTTACTAGTTTCTCTCCTCTAGCTCTACTTGGATCGACTTAAGACAAATTCTCATTTTAATTCCTTCTCCCCCAGCTGTGGGAATTCGGTGATAGCACCAATATGTATGTGAAGTCCAAAAGATCAAAAAATGATAGGTGTTTTGTTAAGGATAAGGATAAGGACCAAATGTCAGCACCTGAGGTGTGGGACCTTGACCTTGTCGGTCTTTGGGGTCTTATAATAGACATCTGAATGCTGAATATAGGAATATAAAGGTAGCTGTGAATGTGTTCACTTTATGATCATCCCTGAGCTGTATTCACATTTTTATTTTTCTCAGGTGAGTTCATTTTTCTAAATAGGCAAGTGGGCTTTGTGGTTTTTCCAGCAGCTGTCATTGGCTGCTGGCAGACTTTAGAAAACTTCAAATAGAAAGGGGTTAAACTTGCTGGGGCTTTTTCCAGTGACAACTCAGAGTAATGAGGGTTTGGAAGAAATGAACGAACAATGAAAGAGAGCGTGTCTTTTCATTTTATTTCATGTAGTTTCCTGTAAGTTTAGATTCTGGTAATCGATTCATTTAGTCAAGAAGAGTTAATCATCCACAGAAAATGTATTTGTTAAAACCAACATTCCCAGTTAAGGTTTGATCTTGCTTAGAATTTCAGACTAAAATCATTTTAAAATTTCCATTTAAAAGGAAAAGATATTGTACTGTATTAGCCAATGCTCTTTGTTTGCAGGTAACAAAACTAATTAACTTTTAAAAGTGGAAAGGTGGAAGAATGTGGAACAGCTCCTAGAAAGAAGAAATGGAAGACGCACACCTCCAGAGTCAGGGCAATGGCAAGGGTCTGGGTGGAAAGCAGGGGGCCCTCTTTGGGAAGCTGTAGTTAAAGACAGCACCAACCACGCTTGTCCTGGGCCAAATTCCTAGGTTTCTATCTGATTGGTTTTCATAAGTGGGGCAGAAATGGGCAGGATGTGGCATCCTCTTTGCATTTTGATCGACACTTGAATAAAAAGTTCATGGTGGAAATGTGCAAAGCCCCATAAACTCGAAGGGCTATTTTTACAGTAAAAGAAAGTGATACTAGACAGACAAAAGCAGAACACATTCGTCACAGGCAATTTTATGTTCTCAGGAGAAACAGGCTCCTCTCTAAGATGGTCTGTGTGATCTAGAGTGGCTGACATTTTTCTGAATACTCATATTGGGTGCTCAAATAGAATTTCCAATTACAGGCCAGGTCATAATTTATTGTAAAAATGTTATTAACAGCTCCAGAAGTCCTAGATGTTCATTGTGAGTCATTTTGCAATTTTGTAAGTATTAAAAAAGATAGTCAATTTTAGGTAGATATTGCCTTCTTGATAATTTTACTTCTTAGAATAATATTAATATCATTTTATATACAGGGATACAATTTATTGTACAACCTGTAGACAAAAATTAACATTCAACATTAAGAAAAAGTACTGACTGTTCTTTTTTACCTTATGAAATATAAAAACTTTTTTTAAACTTCATGGTAGATTGAACACATTCAATTTTCACTCTAGTTCACTAATGCTCCATTTTTATTTTAACCATAATCTGGGTTTGGCTTGTCTTATTTTCTTCTTAGGATTCATTGATGTAGAGAAAGGGTAACAAAGATGTCAGGTGTTAAATGAAATTAATGTTAAAAGCTCACCTGATGAATTAGGTTGGTATTTCTGAAGAGAATAACTCAACAAAGGCTTGTTGGTCACAATTACTAGAAGTTAATCACGTTGTGAGCACTATTTACTGATACTGCTAGATGAAGTGCCTTTGAGGGAGATTTTCCTGAAAGCACTGCCTTGTCCTTGGTGAGGCATGCTTCCTCTTCAGACACCAAATTGTTAGAAATCTACCCAAGAGGATGTGAGCTAACTTTTCTTAGAATTTAAATATCATGAGAAGCATTTATAAACTGAGTTATTCTTCTAGCTAGGTTGTTAGTAGGTGATTTTTGATTGATATGTGGTATTCTAGAAAGTTACTTAAGAGTAAGGACTATTCTGTAAATTTGTTTTTCTAGTTAGATGAGAATATTCACATCAACTCTTAGGGGACACATACGTATTAAGTCTTTCAAGGACTAAGTATAATAGACACAGGCTGCAATTTTGAGAAATATTAGGTGATATAATTTTTAATTTTTTTATTTTGTGTGTAAATGCTTTGCCTGCATGTGTGTAAGTGCATCATGATAGTCTAATGTCTGAAGAGGCCAGAAGAGGGCATCAAATCCCCTAGAACTAGAATTAAGGACAGTTGTTAGTGGCCATGTGGGTGCTGGGTACCGTACCAAACTCAGGTCCTCTGCAAGAGCAGCCAGTGCTCTTAACCACTGAGCCATCTCTCCTACCTCAGTTAATGTAATTTTTATCAAGTAGTTTTGCAATGATTTGAAGGTTCCATGACATTCTCTCAGCCTATTTGGAAGGTATCCTTAATTTCATCACAGCACTGAAATTTTATCTTCTTTCCAATTTGTGTTACAATTCTTATTCCCTAGGACAGTCAATCAAGTTCATTTTCCAAGTTATCTTTAGTGTGTGATCAACTGGAGACCTCCCACTCAGCATTTCATAAGGCAATGGACTGGCACACTTCCTTCATGGTCAGGCATCAGGGTGCCAAGAAAGTACAGCAGCTCTCTTGCCTTTTCTCCCTGTTCCTCAGGGGCCTTTGCTTTCCCTTTCTGCCTCATCACCTTTAGAAAAACTCCCTTTGTTCTCATGACTTCCAGTGAGTACTGTTCCCACAGCTTACCAGAAGTTGTACTGGCATGCCTTGTGACCATGGATTCTCTAGAACTAGAAGTGATTGGAAATGAAACTCATGCTTATTTGGACAAAGTAATAATAGGAAAGATGACCAGTTTGGAAAAATAAGTGCATTTCAAAGAATCATGAATTCATATACATATATATGTATATGTGTGTATGTATATATGTGTATATGTACATATATGTGTGTAACTATGTATATATATATGTGTGTGTGTGTGTTTATATGTATATACATATCAGAGTATCAGATACTCTCAGGATATTTTGTGAATATTTTTAAACCATCTCCATTATGTCAATATTTTTTAAATTATTAAATTTTTATTTTATGTGTGAGGGTTTTACCTGCAAATGCATGTAAGTGCACCGCTTGCTGAAAATGCCCACTGAAACCTGAGGAGGATGACAGATCCACTGGAACTGGGGTTATGGACAGTTTTGAGCCATCATATTGGTGCTGTGAACTGAACCCACATTTTCTAGAACAGCCGGTGCTCTTGACTGCTGAGCCATCTCTCCAGCACAACTTGTATTATACCCATTTTGTGATATTTCTTTCTTTAAGATCTTAGAAACATTTCAAGATTCATAGGGTATAATTATGTTAATTGCCAATTTGACAGAATCTGGAATCTCTTGGAGATGGGTCTCTGGACACACCCATCAGGGACTATCTCTTAAAAAATAGTTTTGCTTACATTTAAGGTTATACTTTTTATTTTTTAATTATGTGTATATATATATGTGTGTGTGTGTGTGTGTGTGTGTGTGTGTGTGTGTGTGTACAAGTGCTCTCAGAGGCCAAAAGAGGACATCAGATCTCTGAAGCTGTAGTTCCAGGCGATTAGGAACTGCGCGATGTGGCTGGAGGTAACTGAGCTTTGATCCTTTGAAAGACCAGCATATGTTCTTACACTTTTAAACAAAGAGGCATCTCTCCAGCCTCCTTTACACACACACAGGCACACACACACACACACACACACACACACACACACACAAGTAAGGAGGACAACTTGAGGGAGTTTGTTCTCTCCTTTCACAGGTCCTGGGGATTGAACTCAAGACATTGACTTGGAATTAAGTGCCTTCACCCTCTGAACCATCTCTTTGGCCTAGGGGATCATTTTGATTGTGTTCACTGGGGTGGTAATATCTACCCACCATGGACGGTGCCAGTCCCTGGCTCAGAGAAAGGGTGCTAAGGTGCAGTATGCATTGTTCCTCCCTGTTTCCTAGCTGTGGAAGCAACGTGATCAGCTGCTTTAAGCTCCTGCTTGACTCACCCACCACAATGGACTGTACCGTGAACTGTGAATTAAAGTCAGTTGCTCCTAAGTTGACATATTACTTTGCTGGATATATCAGTTGTTGTGACTTATGTCTCCACTATATACTAAGTGAAACTTAAAGGATCATGAGGGAAAGATTTGATGAATGAACAACTGATTTTAAGTTAAAAGGGCAACTGTTAAACCAAGAATAGGAAAAAAAAGGAAAGAAGGAAGGAAATGTAGCTTTTGAAAGCTGTATTTATTTCATTCTTATTTACTACATTAAATACATTTGAAATTTCTTTCATGTCAATATCTAAAATAATTATGAATGATCATGATCTTCCATTTTTATAGACAGTGGAACTAAGTTTTGTAGAAGATGCAGCACTTACTGAAGATCACAGACTACTTGGCAGTAGGGACAGAAGCTGAATCAATCTCTTAGTGCATCTGAATCCAGTGCACTTAATTCTTCCATGTCATAAAGCTGCTCTGAAAATGAAGCTAATTTCATTTTCAAAATTAATTTTTTACAGAAGATGTGTATTTTTTGTTTTGTTTTCCCTTTGGAACTGGCACAGATCAGCAGTCTCAGTCTCATGATGTGATTTAGCATCTGATTACTCTTGACCTAATGGAGGATGTAGAGAATCCTCAAACTACAGGCAGAGCTGGAAGGGGAAAGTCTCTATTTCTTCATGGTCCAGAGTCTGCCATGGCCTCTGGGCACCCATCCAGGCTCTGCAGCCTCCACGACTTGCAGTTCCATCCTGCTGGCTATCAATGGAAGCCTCTTTATTTTGGACCCTACTCTTGTATTCTGCTCAGTGGACTTGAAAATTAGAGATTTCCGTGCTCCCTGGTCCTTCCTGTGCCTGAGAAACAGACTTGAGATTCTTCTTTTCTTTCCACCCAGCAAAAGAACAACCTACCAGTTACATGCCTTATTTCAACTTTTGGAACCCAGCCTGGACCAAAAAAAAAAAAAAAACTTTTAAAAGTTTAACTTTCTTAGTTTATTTCTTCTCTTGATTGAAGAAACAAAAAGGAGAGCTTTTCTTTTTGATATATACTACATAACACTAAAAGTTTCCTTAAGATCTCTATTACATTATTTGAGAAGTTCAATATAATATATGAGATAAATACAATAATCCATGTCTTTCCTGCTCTTTCTCCTCCTGAAGATTAAGCTAACTAATAATAGTTCCTTGTAGTATGAATCTTTATTTTTTATAGATTTGATTTCTTCCTTACATCCCTGAAGTCTTATGACTGCTTAGTTTTTTTTTGTTTTTCTGTGACAGAATAGTGCATATGGCAAGCATTGTCACATATTAACCAAAATCCCTTTTCTTCTTCCTGAATCACGGGAAGCAATGTTTCCCAGTGGTTGCTGTAGTTTTAGTGAGGTAAGGGGCTAGGATTCTTGCACTGGTATTCTCTCAGACCTTTTTAACTCCTGGATTCCTGACATGGAGCGAGCCACATCTGCCTTGAAAGGATAGAAAAGACTTTGCCACCCTCTGTGAGGAATGGGTGTAGAGAGCTGGACTGCCACTCATCCGGACCCCTTACCTTGGTCGCTAGCGAAAAGAAAAATGAGCATGTTGCTCCCTGAGAAGTTGGAGGTCTGGGTATTGTTATGTAACTTGTCCTATCTAAGAGAGAATGCATGCGTAGTTCAAGTTCCTTAGCCAGTGAGAATGTTTGGCAGAAGCTGAGTGCCTGCCCTTCCCTCAGACTTGTTGTCATCTTCTGCTCTTCTTAATGAATAGCTTGTCAATGATTTTGAATGTTGGTAGGCAATGCAATCATAGCATAAAGCAAATGAATTCCTAAATGTTGTCAGGAAAAGGAAATTGACCAAGAAGGGAATGAATTGCACCTGAAAGATGGATGCTTTTTCTAAAGTAAGAGTGAAATGCCAAATTTATGCCAATGGTATGAATTATTCTACCACGCACCCTCTAGAAAACAGAAAGAACTTAACTCTTGAACTTTCTCAGCAAAGGCTTCACAAAGGATTTAAGGCAGATTCATAAAGAACTATAGTCCTGAAGTCATGGTAATTAATGATCTATGGGAAATATTTATGGAATATTTACATTCTTCAGTGTCTAATTCACATTTTAGATAGAAAGAGTTCGTATTTGAAACTTCGGTGAGTCACCTACACACAAAAGGCAAGCAGAATATTTTATATTCCTTCTAAATACTCTTGGATTACTACAACTCTACAGGGAATTCTAAGACTGTGATATCAGATCACAACTTTTAAAAGTCTCAAATTGTAAAATTTCAGGATATAGGGAAAATAAATTAATGATACTTATTTGTGACTCCTAACTCCAAATTAAAAAAAAAACCCGGCCTTTCAAAGATATTAAATTCTAATTCTTAAAATTTATAAATGGTGGGGAGAAGGGTCTTTGTAAACACAAATTAGACTCTGTACATTACATTGGGGAGGGGCAATAAGGGGAAGTGTAGATGGGGGGATCTAAATACCATCAAATTATATTGCATGAAAATGTCAAAAATTTGATTTAAAAAAGTAAAAAAAAAATTAAGCTAAAGGTCTCTGAAACAGGAAGCTCTGGCTGCATTATCAGAATGGGCCCTCAACAGTTACATATGTCTCTCTAAGAGGGCGACACATGGACAATCAATACACAGAGAAAATCCGATATT
Source organism: Eospalax fontanierii (assembly GCA_035773235.1). Classification (NCBI taxonomy): domain Eukaryota; kingdom Metazoa; phylum Chordata; class Mammalia; order Rodentia; family Spalacidae; genus Eospalax; species Eospalax fontanierii. The sequence goes on from CM069530.1 coordinate 26,077,457, forward strand.
GTGATCATAGATACAGACTGCAGTGATGTAGCCATAAACCAAGG